>CM022299.1:217404040-218833846 GCA_011799875.1 Thinopyrum elongatum | reverse complement strand
AACAGTCTGCTCCAATAACTCTGCCAGAATTCGTGCGCCTCAATCCGTCCACTTTTCGGAGCTCGACTGATCCAATGGATGCTGATGATTGGCTCCGTGACATTGCCTTCCAGATGAAGTCGGCTAATGTTATCCCTAACAGTTACATCACCTATGCGACGTATCACCTGAGAGGTTCAGCTGCTCAATGGTGGGAAAGCCACAAGGGTATGTTGCCTGCTGAAATGGTAACCACTTGGCAGGAATTTCCGTTAGACTTTCATGCACGGTACATTCCTCAAGGTCTGAAGGACCAGAAGAAGCAGGAATTCCGCAAACTCACCCAGGGAACAATGACTGTGGATGAATACCAGAGGAAATTCCTTGAATTATCCCGCTATGCAGAAGATGACGTCTGCACTGACGCACGCAAGCAGGAGAAATTCCGTGAAGGACTGCGTACTGATATAAACCTCGCACTTGCTGTCCATGATTGCACAGACTTCGCAACGCTTGTCAGCCAATCTTTCCGAGTTGAAACTGCTCTGACTAAATACCAGGAGTCGCTCAAGCGCACTCGTGATGATGGCTCATCCTCGGGTCAGCCTGTTCAGAAACGTCAAGTCTGGATCCCCCACAATGTTTATCACCGACCTGCTCCAACACCAAGGCCGTCATATGTTGCACCTCATTTGCCTTCACCGCTGAGACAGCTAACGGTTCATGATGGACAGCCTAATGCTATGGCTTCTCCTCAGGTTGCACCACGTCCTCCTATTGGTCGTAAGAAGAGTTGTCGAAACCGCCGCTTCAGAAACTGTAATATCATACCGTCTGCTGTTGTACTTGGCCATGCCAATCACGTCAATGCTGAAAAGGCTCAGGAGGAACCGACTATCGTGATGGGAACACTCTCTGTGAATTCAGTACCAGCCTCTGTTCTCTTTGATTCAGGAGCATCGCATGCTTTTGTGTCCCAACATTTTGCTCAGTCACATGAGTTATACCT
Source organism: Thinopyrum elongatum (assembly GCA_011799875.1). Lineage (NCBI taxonomy): Eukaryota > Viridiplantae > Streptophyta > Magnoliopsida > Poales > Poaceae > Thinopyrum > Thinopyrum elongatum. The sequence continues at coordinate 218,832,858 of CM022299.1, read as the reverse complement.
GGAAAAATTACCCACTCCTTTAATGGTTCAGTCCCCGAGATCCAAGTGGCAAACCACAATGGTAAGCCCTCTCAACCACATCGAGATTGGAGGTCTACTTTTTCCGGTTTCTCTCATTGTACTTGTACCTTCCGACATAGACATCATTCTCGGTATGGATTGGTTGACAGCCCATAATGCTTTGATTGATTGCGCTACTAAGACAGTCCAGCTCACTCACCCTTCTGGCCAGACAGTCAAATACTCAGCTCGAACAGTTCAGAATGCCGAGAATCAGATATATGTTCTGAATGCATTGAATGCTTCACCTCTTGAAGGCATCGAGAATGTTCCAGTTGTTCGATAACCCTCCTTGTTCATTACTCATGTTACATCGTGATGACCTATTACACATGCATTTTTCTTACTAAACTGCCCTGTTGATTTGGCACGATGGCTGACGATCCTCCACCTCCACCTTATATTGCCGCATGATGCAGCATGTTTGAACTAACCGTCAGTTAGTTTATGACCGGAGTAATGGCTCAGTTTCCAACTCAGAATGCTCAGCAACATCTGCTCCAATAACTCTGCCAGAATTCGTGCGCCTCAATCCGTCCACTTTTCGGAGATCGACTGATCCAATGAGCTGATGATTTGGCTCCGTGACATTGCCTTCCAGATGAAGTCGGCTAATGTTATCCCTAACAGTTACATCACCTATGCGACGTATCACCTGAGAGGTTCAGCCTGCTCAAGGTGGGAAAGCCCAGGGTAATGTGCCTGCTGAATGGTAACCACTTGGCAGGATTTCCGTTAGCACTTTCAATGCACGGTACATTCCTCAAGTCTGAAGGACCAGAAGAGCAGGAATTTCCGCAAAACTCACCCAGGGAACAATGACTGTGGTATGAATACCAGAGGAATTCCTTGAATTATCCCGCTATGCAGAAAGATTGACGTCTGCACTGACGCACGCAAGCAGGAGAAACTTCGTGAAGACTGCGTACTGATATAACCTCGCACTTGCTGTCCATGATTGCAAAGATCGCAACGCTTGTCAGCCAATCTTTCAGTTGAAACTGCTCTGACTAAATACCAGGAGTCGCTCAGCGCACCGTGATGATGGCTCATCCTCGGGTCAGCCTGGTTCAGAAACGTCAAGTCTGGATCCCCCACAAGTTTATCACCGACCTGCTCAACAACACCAAGGCCGTCATATTTGCACCTCATTTGCCTTCCCCTTAGACAGTGAGACAGCTAACGGTTCATGATGGACAGCCTAATGCTATGGCTTCTCCTCAGTTGCCCCAGTCCTCCTATTGTCGTAAGAAGAGTTGTCGAAACCGCCGCTTTCAGAAACTGTAATATATACCGTCTGCTGTTGTACTTGGCCATGCCAATCACGTCAATGCTGAAAGGCTCAGGAGAACGCGACTATGTGGATGGGAACACTCTCTGTGAATTCAGTACCAGCCTCTGTTCTCTTGATTCACGGAGCATCGCATGCTTTTGTGTTCCAACATTTTGCTCAGTCACATGAGTTATTACCTGGAAAAATTACCCACTCCTTTAATGGTTCTAGTCCCCGAGATCCAAGTGGCAACCACAATGGTAAGCCCTCTCAACCACATCGAGATTGGAGGTCTACTTTTTCCGGTTTCTCTCATTGTACTGTCCTTCCGACATAGAATCATTCTCGGTATGGATGGTTGACAGCCCATAATGCTTTGATTTGATTGCGCTACTAAGACAGTCCACTCACTCACCCTTTGGCCGACAGTCAAATACTCAGCTCGAACAGTTCAGAATGCCGAGAATCAGATATATGTTCTGAAGCATTGAATGCTTCACCTCTTGAAGGCATCGAGAATGTTCCAGTTGTTCGTGATTTCAAGATGTCTTTCCAGAAGAACTTCCAGGAATACCCCCTGTTTAGAGTTTCAGTTTGTCATCGACTTGAAGCCGGCACTACTCCTATTGCGAAGCGTCCTTATAAGAGTCCTCCGCACCACCTTCTTGAGCTTGGAGAGGAAAATCGACCAGTCATTTAAGAAGGGTTTCATCCGCCCTAGTTCCCTTACTGGGGAGCACTTCCCCTCTTTGTCAAGAAGAAGGATGGTACAATCGGGTTGGTTCAGAATTATCGACCAATCAACAAGCAACAAATTAAGAACAAGTATCCGCTTCCCAGAATCAATGATCTGTATGATCAACCTTGCTGGTTTCTCAGTATTTCTAAACTCAATTTGAGATTGGGATACCACCAATCCGAGTCATCGTGAAGAGGATATTCCCAAGACTACATTGTTACTCGCTATGGCTCTTATGAGTACACTGTTATGTCATTTGGCCTACAATGCTCCAGCTACGTTCTCCCGTCTGATGAATTATATCTACATGGATTACCTCGCAAATTCGTCGTGTTACTGGATGATATTCTTATATTCAAGAATGAAGAGACATGCCGAACACTCGCGGTACTGGAAAGCTGCGTGAACATCAACTATATGCCAAGTACTCTAAATGTGAATTCTGGTTGTCTGAAGTGAATATCTCGGCCACGTGATCTCCAAGATGGCTTGCTGTTAACCCAGAACGAGTTCAGGCAATTCTTGAAGGACTCCACCGAAGAAGTCAAGCAAGTTAGAAGTTTTCTCAGCCTTGCAAGTTATTGTTGTTGCTTTGTCGAGATTCTCAAGATTGCTAAGCCTTTGGCTGATATCTGCTTCAAAGGGCGTTAAGTTTGAGTGGACAAAAAATGTCAGGAAAGTTTTCAAAACTCAAAGACAAGCTAAATCTGCCCCAGTACTTGCTCCTCCGATTCTCGCAAAGACTTCATGATTTATTGTGACGCGTCCCATGAAGGATTAGGCTGTGTTCTAATGCAAGAGCGTAAGGTGATTGCTTATGGCTCTCGATAGTTGCGCCCGCATGAAGAGAACTATCCAGTACATGATCTAGAACTAGCTGCTGTCATCTATGCATTGAAGTTGTGGCGATTAACCTCCTCGGTAATCGTTGCGAGATCTACACGGCATCACAAGTCTGAAGTACTTGTTCACTCAGCCATCTCTGAACCTCCGTCGCAAAGATGGATGGAGACCACTCAGACATTGATTTGGGTATTTCTTATACCCCTGGCAAAGGCTATGTAATGGCTGATGCTTTGAGCCGTAAATCCTACTGCTGTGAGCTTGAGGTCCAGGTTACAGCAACCCACTCCTGTATGAAGAGTTCGAAAGCTAAATCTCGAGATAGTTCCTCAAGGATACCTAGATACTATGTTGTTGAACCAGACCTTGAGAAGGCTATTAAGAGTGCACAAGCTAAAGCTGCTGAATTGATCTGATGAAGAAAGATCTTCACCTTGAAAAGTACAGGGATTTGCTGTCCTGTAAGATGGAACCTTGTATTTCAGAGACCGCATTGTCGTACCTTGCTTCGAGCTTATGATTGACAAGGTCATGCAGGAGGCACATGATACCACCGTTTGTCTATTCATCGGGTAGCACCAAGATGTATCGTGATCTCCGTAAAGGTACTGGTGTCTTAATGAAGTAGGATATTGCCTCGATATGTTGTGAATGTGATGTGTGTCGTCGCGTTAAAGCAGAACATCAGAAGCCTGCTGGAATTCTGCAACCCCTTCCAATTCCTCTATGGAAATGGGATAAGGTTCAGATGGATTTCATTTACTGGCATTCCCAAATCACAGAAGGGTCACGATGCTATTCTTTGTCGTCGTCGACCAACTCTCTAAAGTTGCACATTCTTCCTGTCAAGGAGACTATTACTGACTACAGTTAGCAGAGTTGTATATCTCCAGAATTGTTTCACTCCACAGCATTCTGAAGGAGATCAGTTCGGACCGTGGCGGACTTTTCACCTCAAAGTTCTGGGAAAGTTTTCCAAGAAGCTATGGGAACTCATATTACCTAGAGTTCAGCTTATCACCCCCAATCCCAAGGCCAGTCGAGCGAGTCAATCAAGTGCTTGAAGACATGCTTCGAGCTTTTCTTATATCCTTCGGCAAGAAATGGGAAGAATTCTCCCGTATGTTGAATTCTCTTATAATAACAGCTATCAAGCCAGCTTGAAATGGCCCCTTTCGAAGTACTCTATGGACGTAAGTGTCGACCCCTCTGAATTGGTCAGAAACGTGGGAACGACCGCTCGTGGTCCCGATATTATATAACACGCCAAAGAGCAAGTGTATCGTCCGTGAAAACCTCAAGGCGGCTCAGGATCGCCAAGAAGATCAATACTGATCGCAAACGATGGGGTTTGACTTATCAACCTGGTGATCAAGACTTATCTACGTGTCACTCCTATGAAGGCATTCACCATTTCGGATCAAGGGCAAGTTAGCTTCATGCTACATTGGTCCATTTCACATTGTTGCAAGACTGGTCAGGTGGCATAGAAATTGGAGTTGCCACCGCAATTCTCTCGTATCCACGACGTCTTCCATGTGTCTCAATCGTCGCCGTTGCTTCAAGGAATCTCCGCACCGCGCAGTGGATCACGAGATGCTCGAATTGCAAAGATGACCTATCTTATAAGGGCACCGATCCGCATCCTCGATGAAGCTGAACGTCGAACTCGTCAGAAGACACAAGTTTCTGAAAGTGCAGGTGGTCGAATCACTGAAGATGAAGCCACTTGGGAACGCGAGGATCATCTTGGTAGAATATCCCGACCTCTTTCCTTCTACCTCCTGAATTCTCGGGACAAGAATTTCTTTTAGAGGAGGAATTGTAACACCCCTGTGTACTAGGCACTGTGCTCTTGTGATAAAATGCCAAGTCATCATCTATGCAATGCTTGATCACAGTGTTAGCTCAACTCAAAATTCAAATTCTCTCTGAAATCAATTCAAATTAAGTGCAAAATAATGTTGCTCAAACACTGTGGAAAAATGTTCATAAGTAACAATAATACTAGAGGTAAATATAAAAGGAAATCCCACATTAATGAATTTAATTAATAACTCCAACAACATGAAATAGCACCCAAAACAGAAATTTAACGTGCCAATACATTATAAAAATTCAATGAAATCATTTGCTCACCAAACCAATTTCTGGCAGTGCTAATATTAAAACATATTTATGTGACATAATTACTGTTATACAAAGTCATTATGTGGCCTAACAATTTACAAAATAGAAAAGAGTACAAAAACAGAAAATAAGAAAAAAGGAGAGAAGGCCAGAGGCCACTTACCTTCACCACCTGTTTACTGGGTCGTGTGGCAACATGACTGGTCCAGCCACCTAGCCGCCTCGTCATCCTCATCGCGCGTTGTCGCCGCGCGCGCTAACAACGCGCCGACGGCCACCGTCGAGCATCCCATGGCTCCGACGAGGATATAGGACGGCCCTGACCTCCCCTTGCCCCTGGACCCTAGACCCCCTCTTTTTCCCCCTTCCTCGTCTCCCTCTCGATCTGGACTAGAGCCGAGCGCCACCGTCGCCGTGACCTTGACATAGGGTGGCCACCGGCTTCCTCGCGTTCCCGTCCAACCAGGAGCTCCGTGGCGATGAGTCGTCCTCGCCAGCCCTTCTGCTCGAGCGGACGGCCCGATGAGCCTCCCGGATCCCCACCGCCCTCTTCACCGACCGCCGCCGTTCCCCACTAACTCCGGCGACCTCGCTGGAGCTCATAAGCATCCACGGGCCACCTTGCACCGCTCGTGAGTCCACCACATTCTCCAATTCCCTCCTCGAGCCTCTTTTCCCCCTTAAGTTCTCGCCGCGCGTGGTCCCCGACGCCATTGCCGGAACTTTGCTCCGCCGCGGAGCTCGCATTGCCGTTCGCTCGCCCCTTGAGCGAGCAAAGAGCCGAACGTGCTCCTGGGTTACCCAGCAGCGCGTGAGCACTCCAGTTGGTCACGGGCAGACCCCTTTGCTCGGATCCGCGTAGCGACGATTTCGGCCGCCGCAGCGATCTCGTCGCCTCCGCCTCTGCGACTGCGGAAAAGGACGCGCGCGAGCACCAGCTGCCCGTAGTTCCGCTCCGGGGCTGAGCGAGCCCCGTAACTTTTGCCCGACCTCGTCGAACTCCAGCGTCCGCCGCGGTCGACATCGCCATCGATGTGCCCTCCTCCCTGAACCGATGCGCAGATCGACGCGCGCTGCAGTCCCCGTTTCGAACGCGACCAGCCGCCGCACTTTTGGTGGCCGACGGCTGTTTTCCGGCGAGGTCCGAGGCGCAACATCGCGGATTTGGCCGCGGCGCCGCCGGCCGATGTGGCGCTGACCTGGCCGCCCCCGTGCCACTGACCGATGGGCCTGGCTGGCCCCATTGACCGGTCAACCCGCTGACTGGGCTGCCCCGTGTAGCTGACATGTTGGGGCCCTGCTGTTTAAATGTAATAAAAATAGAAATGTTAATTAAAATGTCTAATTAATACTGTTAGTTAATTAATTAGCCAATTAAGTCACTGACTAACGGGCCACTGGTCTAATTAGTTAATTAGCTTAAAACTAACTCCGTTTAATACTACAGAGGCTGACTTGTGGGTCCCCACTGGACCCACAGGTCAGGTTGACCTGGTCACCGTCCTGTTGACTGCTGACATCACCCAATACGTCATGCAGACGTCACTGCTGACGCAATAAACCTTTTCTGTTGATTTAAAATAATTCAGAAATGAATTAACTTTTGAAAATTCGTGAGAATTAAACCGTAGCTCGATCGAAAAACTTTATACAGAAAGTTGCTCAGAACGACAAGACAAATCCAACGTGCCATCTGTTTCCGTGTCGGGACCCTCTACGGAGGTTGAACCCGCAACTTTAGCCCGTTTCGGTAGATAATAGTGCATCTACACCGGTTAATAATGCCAACTTTATCCTAAATAACTAAAAATGACGCCATGTCTTTAGGCAACCCTGCACTGCATGTTAGCATAGCATGCTCTGTGTGCATATGTTTGCTGTGTATTTATCTGTTTACTCCCCCTCTTCTCTCTCGATAGAGCTCGGTACCGACGTAGTCCCCGAGACCGACGCAGCTCCGGAGAACGACGACCCCACTGACGACCCTGCCTTTGCCGCCGAGCAACCAGGCAAGACACCCCCTTGAGCATGCCTATATCGCCTATTCTCTTCTCTCTTGTGCTTGCATTAGAATGCTACTGTCTAATGCTTTACCTATTCTGATGCATAGCCTATTTTTGTAACCTTCTTTGAGAATTAACTGCTTATCCTAAACTGCTTAGTATAGGCTGGATAGAGACCCCAGTGATCCCACTTGTCCCGTTGCCCCATTGGATACATCGAAGACTCGACGACCAGGCCCAGCACCGCACATCACCCCCTTAATTGTACGACACTGCAGCGTTACTATCGAATGCCGAGGTGATACCTCGTTTTAGCACTTCTGATGTTACTCTGTAGAGTAGCTCATCTAGTCGTGGTCATCGGAGGGTGATGCCTCTTTCACCACTCCCGATAACGACGCCGTCGTGCACACCTCAAGTGTGAACCTCGAGGGTGATTTCCTCCTAGTTCACCTTGACGATTACATCAGGTGGAATCCATCGAGGGTGATAAATCAGGTTTCCCCCGGTGTTTGGACACACATTACTATGACTTTAACCATGAACCATGATAAAGTCGGGTCGGCCCTGAGGGGTACCCGCGCGAGCCTAAGTGGCGAGTGATGTGGAGACGGGTTGACCTGGAGGGTGCTCGTGATGATAAAAACGAGGTTGGGCCGCGCATTCTTAGCCCTTGCCACAAGTCTCGAGACGGGGACAGGGTACATCGATTGTGATCTTGCTCGTTACCGCACTACCAAAACACTAATGATTTGGATATGTTATATGAGTGGGCCTCTGCCCGATGCCCTAACCATCACGCGGGAATAATATGGGTACTATGCATCGTGGCATCAGCCGAAAGCTCTGTCAGACGTCCAGTTCAGGCATTGTGGCACGGTCGGATCATGCCGGCCATCCGAGGCGGTGCTGGTATCCCCCTGCACACAACGACCGGGAGTGCACAGGGCGATGGCCCAAGACCCCTGACGCTTAGGATATAGACCAGCGCGGACCTCTCTGCTGACTCTAGGTAGGGCTGCGGTGTGTCGTTTTGACAAGGCCGGCATGACCCAGAAGGTGTGTACGGTCGGTAGTGTTAAGCGAGAGTGGTGGGAAGTTGGTGCACCCCTGCAAGGAAGAACTAATCTATGCATAGCGGATCCTCGGTAACGGAACGCTCGTAGTTGTATCCCGCCATCGATTACAACTAGAACTGGAAACTTGTGATGAGAAATGGATAGTATGGCGCTGGATTGCTTTCTCGCAGGGAGTCGAGGAAGGATCTCTGCCGAGGTTAATACTATATGTTTACTACTACTTTATACTGTGCTAATACTACACTCTTCTAATGCGCAAGACCGCTGAAGAGGCTAGTCTTCGATAGGACTAGCCTTCTCTCTATTCTGGCATTTCTGCAGTCCAGTCCACATATACAGCCTCTCTTTGATAATGTGCTATGTAGTGTAGTTCCTTGCTTGCTGAGTACTCGGATGAGTACTCACGGTTGCTTTGCTTGAGCTTTTTCCCCATTTATCCTTTTGAGTGCAACCAGAGTGACAGAGCCCCTGAGTCAGCTGCCCCCCGCCCGACGACTACTACTACCACCCCGAGGGTGGTTACTACTATAGTTGGCTGACGACCAGGAGAGGATTCGGAGGGTCCCAGGCAGGAGGCCTGCGCCTTTCGATCGTAGTGTTTTCTTTGCCCACCTTCTTAAGGCCTATCTGTGTTTTCTTTTATATCTGTACTCAGATATCTTGATGCTTTCGCTGACGCTTGTATGCGAGTTTTGTATTCGAGCCTCGAGACCCCTGGTTGTAATATAAGCTTTATGACTTTATTATGTTTTAGAGTTGTGTTGTGATATCTTCAAGTGAGTCCTTAGGCTTGATCATGTGCATTTGCGTGTATGGTTAGTGCACGAGTAAGCCAGGGGCGTCACAGTTTGGTATCAGAGCCAACTGCCTGTAGGATCCCCTTTCCAACTCCTTGGCCGAAGTTTGAGTCTAGTCGTGAATACCGTTTTTACTAACTTGGCTGTGTGGCTTACGGGCCCACGTCGCCAATTGGATGGGATTAGGATCTTTTATTCTCGTCTATATTCTGGGACTCTGATCTCTCTTTTTTCAGGTTAAAATTTTACTAACTGCAACATTAGGTTTCTCGGATCACTCCACCCGGTGTTACGAATTTTCCCCCTTCCTTCAAGATGTGGGCCAGGTTCTGCTTAAGGATCTTTTATCTGAGGGCACCCTTGTTGTCACTTGCAGATTCCTCGCTCCAGCATTTTCTCCGACGTGGATGTAGACCTTTGCTATGTCTCGTTGTGTACTTCCTCACCGTGTGCCTGCGCGCGCCTAGTTGTCTAGCTCGTGCGTTTCGTGAACTCCTACCGCCGTTTATGTCCAACTCCGTGCATAGTTTTGCATGTCTTTAATGACTGCTAATATGTACCTGATACCCTCCTTGTTCATTACTCATGTTACATCGTGATTGACCTATTACACATGCAGTTTTTCTTACTTAAACTGCCCCGTTGCTGAATTTGGCATGGGCTTGTACTGATTCCTCCAACTCCACCGTTATTCGCCGCAATGAATTCAGCAGTTTGAAACTGAACCGTCAGTTTATGACCGGTAAGTAATGGCTCAGTTTCCAACTCAGAATGCTCATCAGTCTGGGAGTGCACAGGGCGATGGCCCAAGACCCCTGAGCGCTTAGGATATAGACCAGCGCGGACCTCTCTGCTGAGCTCTAGGTAGGGCTGCGGTGTGTCGTTTGGACAAGGCCGGGCATGACCCAGAAAAGTGTGTCCGGTCGGAGTTAAGCGAGCGTGGTGGGAAAGTTGGTGCACCCCTGCAAGGAAGAACTAATCTATGCATAGCCGGATCCTCGGTAACGGACGCTCGTAGTTGTATCCCGATCGATACAACTAGAACTGGAAACTTGTGATGAGAAATGGATAGTATGGCTCTGGGATTGCTTTCTCGCAGGGAGTCGAGGAAGGATCTCTGGCCGAGGTTAATACTATATGTTACTACTACTTTATACTGTGCTAATCTACACTCTTCTAATGCTGCAAGACCGCTGAAGAGGCTAGTCTTCGATAGGACTAGGCCTTCTCTCTATTCTGGCATTTCTGCAGTCCAGTCCACATATACAGCCTCTCTTTGATAATGTTGCATATGTAGTGTAGATCCTTGCTTGCTGAGTACTTCGGATGAGTACTCACGGTTGCTTTGCTTTATCTTTTTCCCCATTTATCCTTTTGATGCAACCAGATGACAGAGCCCCTGAGTCAGCTGCCCCCGCCGACGACTACTACTACCACCCCGAGGGTGGTTACTACTATGAGTTGGCTGACGACCAGGAGTAGGATTCGGAGGGTCCCAGGCAGGAGGCCTGCGCCTTTCGATCGTAGTGTTTTCTTTTGCCCCACCTTCTTAAAGGCCTATCTGTGTTTTCTTTTATATCTGTACTCAGATATCTGATGCTTTCGCTGACGCTTGTATGCGAGCTTTTGTATTCGAGCCCTCGAGACCCCTGGCTTGTAATATAAAGCTTGTATGACTTTATTTATGTTTTAGAGTTGTGTTGTGATATCTTCAAGTGAGTCCTTAGGCTTGATCATGTGCATTTGCGTGTATGGTTAGTGCACGATTAAGCCAGGGGCGTCACAGTTTGGTATCAGAGCCAACTGCCTGTAGGATCCCCTTTCCAACTCCTTGGCCGAAGTTGAGTCTAGTCGTGAATACCGTTTTTACTAACTTGGCTGTGTGGCTTACGGGCCCACGTCGCCAATTGGATGGGATTAGGATCTTTTATTCCTCGTCTATATTCTGGGACTCTGATCTCTCTTCTTTTCAGGTTAAAATTTTACTAACTGCAACATTAGGTTCTCGTGATCACATCCACCCGGTGTTATGAAATTTTCCCCCTTCCTTCAAGATTGTGGGCCAGGTTCTGCTTACAGGATCCTTTTATCGAGGGCACCCTGTGTTGTCACTTGCAGATTCCTCGCTCCAGCAGTTTTCTCCGACGTTGATGTAGCCTTTGCTATGTCTCGTTGTGTACTTCCTCACCGTGTGCCTGCGCGCCGCCTAGTTTGTCTAGCTGCGTGCGTTTCTGAACTCCTACCGCCGTTTATGTCCAACTCCGTGCATAGTTTTGCATGTCTTTAATGACTGCTAATATGTACCTGATACCGGTTAATTAAACTGTTAGTTAATTAATTAGCCAATTAAGTCACTGACTAAATGGGCCACTGGTCTATTAGTTAATTAGCTAAAACTAACTCCGTTAATACTAACAGAGGCTGACTTGTGGGTCCCACTGGACCCACAGGTCAGGTTTGACCTGGTCAGCGTCCTGTTGACTGCTGACATCACCAATACGTCATGCAGACGTCACTGCTGACGCAATATAAACCTTTGTTGATTTAAAATAATTCCAGAAAATGAATTAACTTTTGAAAATTCGTAGAATTAAACTGTAGATGGATCTGAAAAACTTATATACATGAAAGTTGCTCAGAACGACAAGACAAATCAACCGTGCCATCTGTTTCCGTGTCGGGACCCTCTACGGAGGTGAACCCGCAACTTTTAGCCATTTCCGGTAGATGAATAGTGCATATACACCGGTTAATAATTCCAACTTTAATCCTAAATAACTAAAAATGACTTAGCCATGTCTTTAGGCAACCCTGCACTGCATGTTAGCATAGCATGCTCTGTGTTGCATATGTTTGCTGTGTATTTATCTCGTTTACTCCCCCTCTTTCTCTCGATAGAGCTCGGTACCGACGTAGTCCCCGAGACCGACGCAGTCCGGAGAACGACGACCCACTGACGACCCTGCCTTGCCGCCGAGCAACCAGGCAAGCACCCCTTGAGCATGCCTATAATCGCCTATTCTCTTCTCTCTTGTGCGCCTTAGAATTGCTACTGCTACTGCTTACCTATTCTGATGCATAGCCTGATTTTTGAACCTTCTTTTGATAATTAACTGCTATCCTAAACTGCTTAGTATAGGCTGGATAGAGACCCCAGTGATCCCACTTGTCCCGGTTGCCCCATTGGATCATCGGGAAGACTCGACGACAGGCCCCAGCACCCGCACATCCACCCCTCTAATTGTACGACACTGCAGCGTTCTATCGAATGCCGAGGGTGATACTCGTTAGCACTTCTGATGTTAACTCTGTAGAGTAGCTATCTAGTCGTGGTCATCGGGGTGATGCCTCTTTCACCACTCCCGATAACGACGCGTCGTGCAACACCTCAAGTGTGAACCTCGAGGGTGATTCCTCCTAAGTTCACTGACGATTACATCAGGTGGAATCCATCGAGGGTGATTCCACAGGTTTCCCCTGGTGTTTGGACACACAGTTACTATGACTTTAACCATGAACCATGATAAAGTCGGGTCGGCCCTGAGGGGTACCCGCGCGAGCCTAAGTGGCGGAGTGATGTGGGAGAGGGTTGACCTGGAGGGTGCTCGTGAGATAAAAACGAGGCGTGGCCGCATTCTTAGCCCTTGCCACAAGTCCTCGAAGCGGGGCGACAGGGTCACATCGATTTTGAGTCTCTGCTCGTTACCGCACTACCAAAACACTAATGATTGGATATGTGATATGAGTGGGCCTCTGGCCCGATAGCACTAACCATCACGCGGGAATAAATAGGGTACTATGCATCGTGGCATTAGCCGAAAGCTCTGTCAGACGTCCAGTTCAGCATTGTGGCACGGTCGGATCATGCCGGCCATCCGAGGGGTGCTGGTATCCACCCTGCACACAACGACCCGGAGGTGCCCAGGGCTACCTAGAGTTCAGCTTTATCACCCCAATCCCAAGGCCAAGTCGAGCGAGTCAATCAAGTGCTTGAAGACATGCTTCGAGCTTTCTTATATCCTTCGGCAAGAAATGGGAAGAATATCTCCCGTATGTTGAATTCTCTTATAAAACAGCTATCAAGCCAGCTGAAAATGGCCCCTTTCGAAGTACTCTATGGACGTAAGTGTCGAACCCCTCTGAATTGGTCAGAAACTGGGGGAACGACGCTCGGGGGTCCCGATATTATATAACACGCCAAAGAGCAAGTTGTATCGTCCGTGAAAACCTCAAGGCGGCTCAGGATCGCCAGAAGAGCAATTACGATCGCAAACGATGGGGTTTGACTTATCAACCTGGTGATCAAGCTTATCTACGTGTCACTCCTATGAAGGGATTCACCATTTCGGAATCAAGGGCAAGTTAGCTTCATGCTACATTGGTCCATTTCACATTGTTGCAAGACGTGGTCAGGTGGCATAGAAATTGGAGTTGCCACCCCATTCCTCGTATCCACGACGTCTTCCATGTGTCTCAACTTCGCCGTTGCTTCAAGGAATATCCGCACCGCGCAGTGGAGTGGATCACGAGATGCTCGAATGCAAGATGACCTATCTTATAAGGAGCATCCGATCCGCATCCTCGATGAAGTGAACGTCGAACTGTCAGAAGACAACCAAGTTCCTGAAAGTGCAGTGGTCGAATCATACTGAAGATGAAGCCACTTGGGAACGCGAGGATCATCTTCGGGTAGAATATACCCGACCTCTTTCTTCTACCTCCTGAATTCTCGGGACAAGAATTTCTTTTAGAGGAGGAGAATTTGTAACAACCCTGTGTAATAAGCACTGTGCTCTTGTGATAAACATGCCAAGTCATCATCTATGCAATGCTTGATCACAGTGTTAGCTCAACTCAAAATTCAAAAATTCTCTCTGAAAATCAATTCAAATCAAGTGCAAAATAATGTTGCTCAAACACTGTGGGAAAAATGTCATTAAGTAACAAATAATTCTAGAGGTATTAATATAAAATGGAAATCCACATTAATGAATTTAATTAAGTAACTCCAACAACATGAAATAGCACCCAAAACAGAAATTTAACGTGCCAATACATTTATTAAAAATTCATCAATGAAATCATTTGCTCACCAAACCAATTTCTGGCAGTGCTAAATATTAAAACATATTTATGTGACATAACTTACTGTTATACAAAAGTCATTATGTGGGCCTAACAATTACAAAATAGAAAAGAGTACAAAAACAGAAAATAAGAAAAGGAGAGAGAAGGCCAGAGGCCACTTACCTGCACCCACCTGTTACTGGGTCGTGGCAACAGTGATGGTCCAGCCACCTAGCCGCCTCGTCATCCTCATCGCGCGTGTGTCGCCGCGCGCGCTAACACGCCGCCGACGGCCACCCGTCGGCATCCCATGGCTCCGACGGAGGAATATAGGACGGCCCTGAGCCTCCCTTGCCCTGGAACCCTAGATCCCCCTCTTTTCCCCCTTCTCGTCTCCCTCTCGATCTGGACTAGAGCCGAGCGCCACCGCGCCGTTGACCTTGACATAGGCGTGGCCACCGGCTCCTCTCGCCGTTCCCGTCCAACCAGGAGCTCCGTGGCGATGAGCTCGTCCTCGCCAGCCCTTCTGCTCATGCCGGGAGGCCCTACTGAGCCGGATCCCCACCGCCCTCTTCACCGACCGCCGCCGTTCCCCACTAACTCCGGCGACCCGCTGGAGCTCATAAGCATACAGGGCCACCTTGCACCGCTCGGTGAGCCACCATCATTCTCCAATTCCTCTCGAGCCTCTTTTTCCCCCTTAAGTTCGCCGCGCGTGTCCCCGACGCCATTGCCGGACTTTGCTCGCCGGGAGCTCGCCATTGCCGTTACGCTCGCCCCTTGAGCGAGCAAAGAGCACGAACGTGCTCCTGGGTTACCCAGGCAGCGCGTGAGCACTCCAGTTGGTCACGGGCGAGCCCCTTTGCTCGGATCCGCGTAGCGCACGATTTCGGCCGCCGCGGCGATCTCGTCGCCTCCCGCCTGCTGCCGATGCGGAAAAGGACGCGCGCGAGCCAGCTGCCCGTAGTTCCGCTCGCGCGGGCTGAGGCGAGCCCGTAACCTTTTGCCCGACCTCGTCCGAACTCCAGCGTCCGCCGCGGTCGACATCGCCATCGAATGTAGCCCTCAGCTCGAACCGATGCCGCAGATCGACGCGCGCTGCAGTCCCGTTCGAACGCGACCAGCCGCCGACTTTTGGTGGCCGGACGGCGTTTTCCGGCGAGGTCCGAGGCGCACCATCGCGGATTTGGCCGCCGGCGCGCCGCCCGATGTGGCGTGACCTGGCCGCCCCCGTGCCACTGACGATGGGCCTGGCTGGGCCCATTGACCGGGTCAACCGCTCGATGGGCTGCCCGTGTGTAGCTGACATGTGGGGCCCTGCTGTTTTAAATGTTAAAAAAAAGAAATGTTAATTAAAAGGTTAATTAAAGTAGTTAATAATTAGCCAATTAAGTCACTGACTAACTGGGCCCACTGGTCTAATTAGTTAATTAGCTTAAAACTAACTCCGTTTAATACTAACAGAGGCTGACTTGTGGGTCCCACTGGACCCACAGGTCAGGTTTGACCTGGTCAGCGTCCTGTTGATGCTGACATCACCAATACGTCATGCAGACGTCACTGCTGACGCAATAAACCTTTTCTGTTGATTTAAAATAATTCCAGAAAATGAATTAACTTTTGAAAATTCGTGTAGAATTTAAAACCGTTAGCTCGGATCGAAAAACTTTATACATAGAAAGTTGCTCAGAACGACAAGACCACATCCAACCGTGCCATCTGTTTCCGTGTCGGGACCCTCTACGGAGGTGAACCGCAAATTTTAGCCCTTCCGGTAGATGAATGTGCATATACACCGGTTAATAATTCCAACTTAATCCTAAATAACTAAAAATGACTTAGCATGTCTTTAGGCAACCCTGCAATTGCATGTTAGCATAGCATGCTCTGTGTTGCATATGTTTGCTGTGTATTTATCTGTTTACTCCCCCTCTTCTCTCTCGATAGAGCTCGGTACCGACGTAGTCCCCGAGACCGACGCAGCTCCGGAGAACGACGACCCCACTGACGACCCTGCCTTTGCCGCCGAGCAACCAGGCAAGCACCCCCCTTGAGCATGCCTATATCGCCTATTCTCTTCTCTCTTGTGCTTGCATTAGAATTGCTACTGCTACTGCTTTACCTATTCTGATGCATAGCCTGATTTTTGTAACCTTCTTTTGATAATTAACTGCTTATCCTAAACTGCTTAGTATAGGCTGGATAGAGACCCCAGTGATCCCACTTGTCCCGGTTGCCCCATTGGATCATCGGAAGACTCGACGACCAGGCCCCAGCACCGCACATCACCCCCTTAATTGTACGACACTGCAGCGTTACTATCGAATGCCGAGGGTGATACCTCGTTTAGCACTTCTGATGTTAACTCTGTAGAGTAGCTATCTAGTCGTGGTCATCGAGGGTGATGCCTCTTTCACCACTCCCGATAACGACGCCGTCGTGCAACACCTCAAGTGTGAACCTCGAGGGTGATTCCTCCTAAGTTCACCTTGACGATTACATCAGGTGGAATCCATCGAGGGTGATTCCACAGGTTTCCCCCTGGTGTTTGGACACACAGTTACTATGACTTTAACCATGAACCATGATAAAGTCGGGTCGGCCCTGAGGGGTACCCGCGCGAGCCTAAGTGGCGAGTGATGTGGAGACGGGTTGACCTGGAGGGTGCTCGTGAGATAAAAACGAGGCGTGGCCGGGCATTCTTAGCCCTTGCCACAAGTCCTCGAGACGGGGCGACAGGGTCACATCGATTGTGAGTCTCTGCTCGTTACCGCACTACCAAAACACTAATGATTTGGATATGTGATATGAGTGGGCCTCTGGCCCGATAGCACTAACCATCACGCGGGAATAAATATGGGTACTATGCATCGTGGCATTAGCCGAAAGCTCTGTCAGACGTCCAGTTCAGCATTGTGGCACGGTCGGATCATGCCGGCCATCCGAGGCGGTGCTGGTATCCACCCTGCACACAACGACCCGGAGTGCACAGGGCGATGGCCCAAGACCCCTGAGCGCTTAGGATATAGACCAGCGCGGACCTCTCTGCTGAGCTCTAGGTAGGGCTGCGGTGTGTCGTTTGGACAAGGCCGGGCATGACCCAGAAAAGTGTGTCCGGTCGGAGTTAAGCGAGCGTGGTGGGAAAGTTGGTGCACCCCTGCAAGGAAGAACTAATCTATGCATAGCCGGATCCTCGGTAACGGACGCTCGTAGTTGTATCCCGATCGATACAACTAGAACTGGAAACTTGTGATGAGAAATGGATAGTATGGCTCTGGGATTGCTTTCTCGCAGGGAGTCGAGGAAGGATCTCTGGCCGAGGTTAATACTATATGTTACTACTACTTTATACTGTGCTAATCTACACTCTTCTAATGCTGCAAGACCGCTGAAGAGGCTAGTCTTCGATAGGACTAGGCCTTCTCTCTATTCTGGCATTTCTGCAGTCCAGTCCACATATACAGCCTCTCTTTGATAATGTTGCATATGTAGTGTAGATCCTTGCTTGCTGAGTACTTCGGATGAGTACTCACGGTTGCTTTGCTTTATCTTTTTCCCCATTTATCCTTTTGATGCAACCAGATGACAGAGCCCCTGAGTCAGCTGCCCCCGCCGACGACTACTACTACCACCCCGAGGGTGGTTACTACTATGAGTTGGCTGACGACCAGGAGTAGGATTCGGAGGGTCCCAGGCAGGAGGCCTGCGCCTTTCGATCGTAGTGTTTTCTTTTGCCCCACCTTCTTAAAGGCCTATCTGTGTTTTCTTTTATATCTGTACTCAGATATCTGATGCTTTCGCTGACGCTTGTATGCGAGCTTTTGTATTCGAGCCCTCGAGACCCCTGGCTTGTAATATAAAGCTTGTATGACTTTATTTATGTTTTAGAGTTGTGTTGTGATATCTTCAAGTGAGTCCTTAGGCTTGATCATGTGCATTTGCGTGTATGGTTAGTGCACGATTAAGCCAGGGGCGTCACAGTTTGGTATCAGAGCCAACTGCCTGTAGGATCCCCTTTCCAACTCCTTGGCCGAAGTTGAGTCTAGTCGTGAATACCGTTTTTACTAACTTGGCTGTGTGGCTTACGGGCCCACGTCGCCAATTGGATGGGATTAGGATCTTTTATTCCTCGTCTATATTCTGGGACTCTGATCTCTCTTCTTTTCAGGTTAAAATTTTACTAACTGCAACATTAGGTTCTCGTGATCACATCCACCCGGTGTTACGAAATTTTCCCCCTTCCTTCAAGATTGTGGGCCAGGTTCTGCTTACAGGATCCTTTTATCGAGGGCACCCTGTGTTGTCACTTGCAGATTCCTCGCTCCAGCAGTTTTCTCCGACGTTGATGTAGCCTTTGCTATGTCTCGTTGTGTACTTCCTCACCGTGTGCCTGCGCGCCGCCTAGTTTGTCTAGCTGCGTGCGTTTCTGAACTCCTACCGCCGTTTATGTCCAACTCCGTGCATAGTTTTGCATGTCTTTAATGACTGCTAATATGTACCTGATACCCTCCTTGTTCATTACTCATGTTACATCGTGATTGACCTATTACACATGCAGTTTTTCTTACTAAACTGCCCCTGTTGATTTGGCAGGATGGCTGACGATCCTCCACCTCCACCTTATATTGCCGCAATGATGCAGCAGTTTGAACTGAACCGTCAGTTTATGACCGGAGTAATGGCTCAGTTTCCAACTCAGAATGCTCAGTAACAGTCTGCTCCAATAACTCTGCCAGAATTCGTGCGCCTCAATCCGTCCACTTTTCGGAGCTCGACTGATCCAATGGATGCTGATGATTGGCTCCGTGACATTGCCTTCCAGATGAAGTCGGCTAATGTTATCCCTAACAGTTACATCACCTATGCGACGTATCACCTGAGAGGTTCAGCTGCTCAATGGTGGGAAAGCCACAAGGGTATGTTGCCTGCTGAAATGGTAACCACTTGGCAGGAATTTCCGTTAGACTTTCATGCACGGTACATTCCTCAAGGTCTGAAGGACCAGAAGAAGCAGGAATTCCGCAAACTCACCCAGGGAACAATGACTGTGGATGAATACCAGAGGAAATTCCTTGAATTATCCCGCTATGCAGAAGATGACGTCTGCACTGACGCACGCAAGCAGGAGAAATTCCGTGAAGGACTGCGTACTGATATAAACCTCGCACTTGCTGTCCATGATTGCACAGACTTCGCAACGCTTGTCAGCCAATCTTTCCGAGTTGAAACTGCTCTGACTAAATACCAGGAGTCGCTCAAGCGCACTCGTGATGATGGCTCATCCTCGGGTCAGCCTGTTCAGAAACGTCAAGTCTGGATCCCCCACAATGTTTATCACCGACCTGCTCCAACACCAAGGCCGTCATATGTTGCACCTCATTTGCCTTCACCGCTGAGACAGCTAACGGTTCATGATGGACAGCCTAATGCTATGGCTTCTCCTCAGGTTGCACCACGTCCTCCTATTGGTCGTAAGAAGAGTTGTCGAAACCGCCGCTTCAGAAACTGTAATATCATACCGTCTGCTGTTGTACTTGGCCATGCCAATCACGTCAATGCTGAAAAGGCTCAGGAGGAACCGACTATCGTGATGGGAACACTCTCTGTGAATTCAGTACCAGCCTCTGTTCTCTTTGATTCAGGAGCATCGCATGCTTTTGTGTCCCAACATTTTGCTCAGTCACATGAGTTATACCTGGAAAAATTACCCACTCCTTTAATGGTTCAGTCCCCGAGATCCAAGTGGCAAACCACAATGGTAAGCCCTCTCAACCACATCGAGATTGGAGGTCTACTTTTTCCGGTTTCTCTCATTGTACTTGTACCTTCCGACATAGACATCATTCTCGGTATGGATTGGTTGACAGCCCATAATGCTTTGATTGATTGCGCTACTAAGACAGTCCAGCTCACTCACCCTTCTGGCCAGACAGTCAAATACTCAGCTCGAACAGTTCAGAATGCCGAGAATCAGATATATGTTCTGAATGCATTGAATGCTTCACCTCTTGAAGGCATCGAGAATGTTCCAGTTGTTCGTGATTTTCAAGATGTCTTTCCAGAAGAACTTCCAGGAATACCCCCTGTTAGAGCTGTCAAGTTTGTCATCGACTTGAAGCCGGGCACTACTCCTATTGCGAAGCATCCTTATAAGATGCCTCCGCACCACCTTCTTGAGCTTAAGGAAGAAATCGACCAGTCATTTAAGAAGGGTTTCATCCGCCCTAGTTCCTCTACTTGGGGAGCACCTTCCCTCTTTGTCAAGAAGAAGGATGGTACAAATCGGTTGGTTCAAGATTATCGACCAATCAACCAAGCAACAATTCAGAACAAGTATCCGCTTCCCAGAATCAATGATCTGTATGATCAACTTGCTGGTTTCTCAGTATTTTCTAAACTCAATTTGAGATTGGGATACCACCAGATCCGAGTTCGTGAAGAGGATATTCCCAAGACTACATTTGTTACTCGCTATGGCTCTTATGAGTACACTGTTATGTCATTTGGCCTAACAAATGCTCCAGCTACGTTCTCCCGTCTGATGAATTATATCTTCATGGATTACCTCGACAAATTCGTCGTGGTTTACTTGGATGATATTCTTATATATTCCAAGAATGAAGAAGAACATGCCGAACATCTTCGGCTGGTACTGGAAAAGCTGCGTGAACATCAACTATATGCCAAGTACTCTAAATGTGAATTCTGGTTGTCTGAAGTGACATATCTCGGCCACGTGATCTCCAAAGATGGCATTGCTGTTAACCCAGAACGAGTTCAGGCAATTCTTGAAAGGACTCCACCGAAGAATGTCAAGCAAGTTAGAAGTTTTCTCAGCCTTGCAAGTTATTGTTGTTGCTTTGTCGAGAATTTCTCAAAGATTGCTAAGCCTTTGGCTGATCTGCTTCACAAGGGCGTTAAGTTTGAGTGGACAAAAAAATGTCAGGAAAGTTTTCAAACACTCAAAGACAAGCTAACATCTGCCCCAGTACTTGCTCCTCCAGATTCTCGCAAAGACTTCATGATTTATTGTGACGCGTCCCATGAAGGATTAGGCTGTGTTCTAATGCAAGAGCGTAAGGTGATTGCTTATGGCTCTCGATAGTTGCGCCCGCATGAAGAGAACTATCCAGTACATGATCTAGAACTAGCTGCTGTCATCTATGCATTGAAGTTGTGGCGACATTACCTCCTCGGTAATCGTTGCGAGATCTACACGGATCATCAAAGTCTGAAGTACTTGTTCACTCAGCCATCTCTGAACCTCCGTCGGCAAAGATGGATGGAGACCATTACAGACTATGATTTGGGTATTTCTTATACCCCTGGCAAGGCTAATGTAATGGCTGATGCTTTGAGCCGTAAATCCTACTGCTGTGAGCTTGAGGTCCAGTTACAGCAACCACTCCTGTATGAAGAGTTTCGAAAGCTAAATCTCGAGATAGTTCCTCAAGGATACCTAGATACTATGGTTGTTGAACCAGACCTTGAGAAGGCTATTAAGAGTGCACAAGCTAAAGATGCTGAAGTTGATCTGATGAAGAAAGATCTTCACCTTGAAAAGTACAGGGATTTCTCGCTGTCTGAAGATGGAACCTTGTATTTCAGAGACCGCATTGTCGTACCTTGCTTCGAGCTTATGATTGACAAGGTCATGCAGGAGGCACATGATACACCGTTGTCTATTCATCCGGGTAGCACCAAGATGTATCGTGATCTCCGTCAAAGGTACTGGTGGTCTAGAATGAAGTAGGATATTGCTCGATATGTTGCTGAATGTGATGTGTGTCGTCGCGTTAAAGCAGAACATCAGAAGCCTGCTGGAATTCTGCAACCCCTTCCAATTCCTCTATGGAAATGGGATAAGGTTCAGATGGATTTCATTACTGGCATTCCCAAATCACAGAAGGGTCACGATGCTATTCTTGTCGTCGTCGACCAACTCTCTAAAGTTGCACACTTTCTTCCTGTCAAGGAGACTATTACTGCTAGTCAGTTAGCAGAGTTGTATATCTCCAGAATTGTTTCACTCCACAGCATTCCGAAGGAGATCAGTTCGGACCGTGGCGGACTTTTCACCTCAAAATTCTGGGAAAGTTTCCAAGAAGCTATGGGAACTCATATTACCTAGAGTTCAGCTTATCACCCCCAATCCCAAGGCCAAGTCGAGCGAGTCAATCAAGTGCTTGAAGACATGCTTCGAGCTTTTCTTATATCCTTCGGCAAGAAATGGGAAGAATATCTCCCGTATGTCGAATTCTCTTATAATAACAGCTATCAAGCCAGCTTGAAAATGGCCCCTTTCGAAGTACTCTATGGACGTAAGTGTCGAACCCCTCTGAATTGGTCAGAAACTGGGGAACGACCGCTCGTGGGTCCCGATATTATATAACACGCCAAAGAGCAAGTTCGTATCGTCCGTGAAAACCTCAAGGCGGCTCAGGATCGCCAGAAGAGCAATTACGATCGCAAACGATGGGGTTTGACTTATCAACCTGGTGATCAAGCTTATCTACGTGTCACTCCTATGAAGGGCATTCACCATTTTGGAATCAAGGGCAAGTTAGCTTCATGCTACATTGGTCCATTTCACATTGTTGCAAGACGTGGTCAGGTGGCATAGAAATTGGAGTTGCCACCGCAATTCTCTCGTATCCACGACGTCTTCCATGTGTCTCAACTTCGCCGTTGCTTCAAGGAATCTCCGCACCGCGCAGTGGATCACGAGATGCTCGAAATGCAAGATGACCTATCTTATAAGGAGCATCCGATCCGCATCCTCGATGAAGCTGAACGTCGAACTAGTCAGAAGACAACCAAGTTCCTGAAAGTGCAGTGGTCGAATCATACTGAAGATGAAGCCACTTGGGAACGCGAGGATCATCTTCGGGAAGAATATCCCGACCTCTTTCCTTCTACCTCCTGAATTCTCGGGACAAGAATTTCTTTTAGAGGAGGAGAATTTGTAACACCCCTGTGTAATAAGCACTGTGCTCTTGTGATAAACATGCCAAGTCATCATCTATGCAATGCTTGATCACAGTGTTAGCTCAACTCAAAATTCAAAATTCTCTCTGAAAATCAATTCAAATTCAAGTGCAAAATAATGTTGCTCAAACACTGTGGGAAAAATGTTCATTAAGTAACAAATAATCCAGAGGTAAATATAAAATGGAAATCCACATTAATGAATTTAATTAAGTAACTCCAACAACATGAAATAGCACCCAAAACAGAAATTTAACGTGCCAATACATTTATTAAAAATTCAAATGAAATCATTTGCTCACCAAACCAATTTCTGGCAGTGCTAAATATTAAAACATATTTATGTGACATAACTTACTGTTATACAAAAGTCATTATGTGGCCTAACAATTTACAAAATAGAAAAGAGTACAAAAACAGAAAATTAGAAAAAGGAGAAAAGGCCAGAGGCCACTTACCTGCACCCACCTGTTACTGGGTCGTGGCAACAGTGACTGGTCCAGCCACCTAGCCGCCTCGTCATCCTCATCGCGCGTTGTCGCCCGCGCGCGCTAACACGCCGCCGACGGCCACCCGTCGGGCATCCCATGGCTCCGACGGAGGATATAGGACGGCCCTGAGCCTCCCCTTGCCCCTGGAACCCTAGATCCCCCTCTTTTTCCCCCTTCCTCGTCTCCCTCTCGATCTGGACTAGAGCCGAGCGCCACCGTCGCCGTGACCTTGACATAGGCGTGGCCACCGGCTCCTCCTCGCCGTTCCCGTCCAACCAGGAGCTCCGTGGCGATGAGCTCGTCCTCGCTAGCCCTTCTGCTCATGCCGGGAGGCCCTACTGAGCTGGATCCCCACCGCCCTCTTCACCGACCGCCGCCGTTCCCCACTAACTCCGGCGACCTCGCTGGAGCTCATAAGCATCCACGGGCCACCTTGCACCGCTCGGTGAGCCACCATCATTCTCCAATTCCCTCCTCGAGCCTCTTTTTCCCCCTTAAGTTCGCCGCGCGTGTCCCCGACGCCATTGCCGGACCTTGCTCCGCCGCGGAGCTCGCCATTGCCGTTACGCTCGCCCCTTGAGCGAGCAAAGAGCACGAACGTGCTCCTGGGTTACCCAGGCAGCGCGTGAGCACTCCAGTTGGTCACGGGCGAGCCCCTTTGCTCGGATCCGCGTAGCCACGATTTCGGCCGCCGCGGCGATCTCGTCGCCTCCCGCCTGCTGCCGACTGCGGAAAAGGACGCGCGCGAGCACCAGCTGCCCGTAGTTCCGCTCCGCGCGCTGAGGCGAGCCCCGTAACCTTTTGCCCGACCTCGTCCGAACTCCAGCGTCCGCCGCGGTCGACATCGCCGTCGATGTAGCCCTCCTCCGCTCGAACCGATGCCGCAGATCGACGCGCGCTGCAGTCCCCGTTCGAACGCGACCAGCCGCCGCACTTTTGGTGGCCGGACGGCGTTTTCCGGCGAGGTCCGAGGCGCACCATCGCGGATTTGGCCGCCGGCGCTGCCGCCGATGTGGCGCTGACCTGGCCGCCCCCGTGCCACTGACCGATGGGCCTGGCTGGCCCCATTGACCGGGTCAACCCGCTGACTGGGCTGCCCGTGTGGCTGACATGTGGGGCCCTGCTGTTTAAATGTTAAAAAAAATAGAAATGTTAATTAAAAGGTTAATTAAACTATTAGTTAATTAATTAGCCAATTAAGTCGCTGACTAGCTGGGCCCACTGGTCTAATTAGTTAATTAGCTTAAAACTAACTCCGTTTAATACTAACAGAGGCTGACTTGTGGGTCCCACTGGACCCACAGGTCAGGTTTGACCTGGTCAGCGTCCTGTTGACTGCTGACATCACCAATACGTCATGCTGACGTCACTGCTGACGCAATAAACCTTTTCTGTTGATTTAAAATAATTCCAGAAAATGAATTAACTTTTGAAAATTCGTAGAATTTAAACCGTAGCTCGGATCGGAAAACTTTATACATGAAAGTTGCTCAGAACGACAAGACAAATCCAACCGTGCCATCTGTTTCCGTGTCGGGACCCTCTACGGAGGTGAACCCGCAACTTTTAGCCCGTTTCCGGTAGATGAATAGTGCATATACACCGGTTAATAATTCCAACTTTAATCCTAAATAACTAAAAATGACTTAGCCATGTCTTTAGGCAACCCTGCACTGCATGTTAGCATAGCATGCTCTGTGTTGCATATGTTTGCTGTGTATTTATCTGTTTCCTCCCCCTCTTCTCTCTCGATAGAGCCCGGTACCGACGTAGTCCCCGAGACCGACGCAGCTCCGGAGAACGACGACCCCACTGACGACCCTGCCTTTGCCGCCGAGCAACCAGGCAAGCACCCCCCTTGAGCATGCCTATATCGCCTATTCTCTTCTCTCTTGTGCTTGCATTAGAATTGCTACTGCTACTGCTTTACCTATTCTGATGCATAGCCTGATTTTTGTAACCTTCTTTTGATAATTAACTGCTTATCCTAAACTGCTTAGTATAGGCTGGATAGAGACCCCAGTGATCCCACTTGTCCCGGTTGCCCCATTGGATCATCGGAAGACTCGACGACCAGGCCCCAGCACCGCACATCACCCCCTTAATTGTACGACACTGCAGCGTTACTATCGAGTGCCGAGGGTGATACCTCATTTAGCACTTCTGATGTTAACTCTGTAGAGTAGCTATCTAGTCGTGGTCATCGAGGGTGATGCCTCTTTCACCACTCCCGATAACGACGCCGTCGTGCAACACCTCAAGTGTGAACCTCGAGGGTGATTCCTCCTAAGTTCACCTTGACGATTACATCAGGTGGAATCCATCGAGGGTGATTCCACAGGTTTCCCCCTGGTGTTTGGACACACAGTTACTATGACTTTAACCATGAACCATGATAAAGTCGGGTCGGCCCTGAGGGGTACCCGCGCGAGCCTAAGTGGCGAGTGATGTGGAGACGGGTTGACCTGGAGGGTGCTCGTGAGATAAAAACGAGGCGTGGCCGGGCATTCTTAGCCCTTGCCACAAGTCCTCGAGACGGGGCGACAGGGTCACATCGATTGTGAGTCTCTGCTCGTTACCGCACTACCAAAACACTAATGATTTGGATATGTGATCTGAGTGGGCCTCTGGCCCGATAGCACTAACCATCACGCGGGAATAAATATGGGTACTCTGCATCGTGGCATCAGCCGAAAGCTCTGTCAGACGTCCAGTTCAGCATTGTGGCACGGTCGGATCGTGCCGGCCATCCGAGGCGGTGCTGATATCCACCCTGCACACAACGACCCGGAGTGCACAGGGCGATGGCCCAAGACCCCTGAGCACTTAGGATGTAGACCAGCGGGGACCTCTCTGCTGAGCTCTAGGTAGGTCTGCGGTGTGTCGTTTGGCCGAGGCCGGGCATGACCCTGAAAAGTGTGTCCGGCCGGAGTTAAGCGAGCGTGGTGGGTAAGTTGGTGCACCCCTGCAGGGAAGAACTAATCTATGCATAGCCGGATCCTCGGTAACGGACGCTCGGAGTTGTATCCTGATCGATACAACTAGAACTGGAAACTTGTGATGAGAAATGGATAGTATGGCTCTGGGATTGCTTTCTCGCAAGGAGTCGAGGAAGGATCTCTGGCCGAGGTTAGTACTTAATGTTACTACTACTTTATACTGTGCTAATCTACACTCTTCTAATGCTGCAAGACCGCTCAAGAGGCTAGTCTTCGATAGGACTAGGCCTTCTCTCTATTCTGGCATTTCTGCAGCCCAGTCCACATATACAGCCTCTCTTTGATAATGTTGCATATGTAGTGTAGATTCTTGCTTGCTGAGTACTTCAGATGAGTACTCACGGTTGCTTTGCTTTTTCTTTTTCCCCATTTATCCTTTTGATGCGACCAGATGACGGAGCCCTTGAGTCAGCTGCCCCCGCCGACGACTACTACCACCACCCCGAGGGTGGTTACTACTACGAGTTGGCTGACGACCAGGAGTAGGATTCGGAGGGTCCCAGGCAGGAGGCCTACGCCTTTCGATCGTAGTGTTTTCTTTTGCCCCACCTTCTTAAAGGCCTATCTTTGTTTTCTTTTATATCTGTACTCAGATATCTGATGCTTCCGTTGACGCTTGTATGCGAGCTTTTGTATTCGAGCCCTCGAGGCCCCTGGCTTGTAATATAAAGCTTGTATGACTTTATTTATGTTTTAGAGTTGTGTTATGATATCTTCAAGTGAGTCCTTAGGCTTGATCGTGTGCATTTGCGTGTATGGTTAGTGCATGATTAAGCCGGGCGCATCACACGCGCACCCCCGATTCGAACAACACAAATGATATAAATCAGGGATACAGTATGCTCCAACTTTAGTCATGCCATGGCCGACACTTTAATGAGGTAGAAATTATGAACCTTAACACCTATAGTTTTACTAACTAATGTTTATCAACTAGTAAACTTCCATATTATAACTTGAATATCGTTGATCATACGCATCGTATTCAGTGATCTATATGAAAGTTATTATACCACTCTTGTATACCTATCATTTTTAGAATCTCGTGCAAATTACCAATTCCTATTTAACTCTCAAAAATACATAAGTGAGGCATGACAGTGCAACTGATTTCTATAAAATATAAGTATCACCGTGCTCTAAGGATACAAGTGAAGCACATGAGCAAATTGCCTTAACTCGAAAGATATAAGTGAAGCATAATGAGCATTCTAGTAAATTATGATGAATGTGTATCTCTGATAATTGGTGTGATCAACACACAATAATTGTGGAAACAAGCACACACACAAAAACTATAACACACGTCTCTCCAAGCAAAACACATATCATGTGATGAATAAAAATATAGCTCTGAGTGATATTACAGATAGATTGGAGACGGAAGAGGGGATGCCTTTCGGGGTATCCCCAAGCTTAGATGATTGGATCTTCCTTGAATATTACCTTCGTCTGCCTTGGGCATCCCCAAGCATAGGGTCTTGACGCTCCTTATTCTTTCATCCATCGTCATCTCACCAAAAACTTGAAAACTTCATCACACAAAACTCAACAAAACCTCATGAGATCCATTAGTATAATAAATTAATCATTCACTTTGTGTACTATTACAAATAGATCCATAATTTTTTGGCATAATACCTATTTTATTCTAACTTCTCCATGACTTATATCCCCCGGTATAATCCATAGAATCATCAAAACAAGCACACTATGCAATAAAAAAAATAGAATTTGTCTAAAAAAGAACAATATGTAATGACAGAATTTTTATCCCTATTTCTGTAAGTAAAAAAAATTCAAAAATTAGACAACGTAAAAAATTTGTAATCCAATACTTTGTAAATATTTCAGGAGTTTATCACATTCCATTACACAAAGTAAATTCAGTTTCTGTTTCCGCTCAGGATCAAATTAACTATCATCTAAATCACCCAAAGGCTTTACTTGGCAGAAAACTCAAAAGAAAAGATACAAACATAATCATTAAAGTAGAAATACCCATGTTGACACAACAAAATAATAAGAAAGCAATAAAAATAACTATTGGGTTGCCTCCCAACAAGCGCTATTTTTTAATGCCCCTAGCTAGGCATAATGCATAGTTTCATGTATTGTCATCTTTCGACCCCTTGCAGCCTTTCTTTTCAAGGAATTTATGAGTATTTTCAGTCAGACTCTTACTCAATTTAATTTGTTTGTCCTAATTCAACATCCGAAGGAAATGATCAAAAAATTCTCGCTCTATAACACCAAAATTTGGATTTAAATGTTTATTGGTTTCTGCTGTTGGTTTCCCTAATAAACCTTTCAAAGTTTCAAAGTAGTCAAAAACATTATTACTAATGAAATCCCCTTTAAACATCAAATCTAGAATACATCTATGCTGAATGGACAAACAAACATAAAGTTTTGGAGCAAGATTCTGATATGGAACTTTCGATTGTCATTTTCATATATTTCTAGTATTCGAAGCCAAGCTCCTACTAAAGATTCATCATGTAATTGTTTAAATGATAGAATCTCAGCAGTCTCCCTAGGGAGTGGGAGAGTAAAAAGTGTAGCATCCATAATAGCAATTCAAGCAAAGATAGCACATAAAATATTTTTGGTACTTTTAATTTTTTTAGAGAAGTGAGGGAGATGAAAAATAGAAGGAAATAAAAGGCAAACGGCAAAACGCAATAGAACAAGTAAATGATAAATTTGTGTGAAGGAACCTGCAGGTGTTTGGTGAAGTCTCTCCAGCAACGGTGCCTCTTTTGCTAGTTGTCATAGGCGGTGGGATTTCCCGAAGAGGAAGGGTGATGTAGTATAGTAGCAGATATTATTTCCCTAAGTTAAGAACCAAGGTTTATCGAATCAGTAGGAGACACCACACAAAACCTGTAGGAATTACCTGCAGACACACAAAGCAAATACATGCACCCAACATGGGCAAGAGGGTTGCCAATCCCCTTGTACTCGTTAGTTGCAAGGATCAAATTTGATAGTAGTGGATAGATAAATAAAAGGGAAAATAAAGGGAAATAAATTGCAGGAAGTATTTTTAGGATTTTAATAAATATAAAGTGAATGGACCCGGGGCCATAGCGTTCACTAGAGGCACCTCTCTCATGAGCATTGTACGATGGGTAAACGAAATAGTGTTGGGCAATCTATTTATATATAAAAAGTAATATACGGGCTAACCAGAAAATAGATAAATTTGCTAGAAATTACCACAATAATTAGAAATATCCAGCCGTTGAATCTAATATATTGTCAACATTAATTAAATCACAGCCAATGAATTTCATTAATACTTTCCACGTCTGCTTCTATCATGTACGGCCTATATCAAGACCCCCGTAAAAATCATACCCGAGCTCCAATTCGATCGCCAAAAAGAGTTGTGATCAGTTAAAAAAATATGATAACCTAGCGCAGCCACCGGCCGCGCCTTCTCCGTTGGATCGCAGTTGTGCCACTACGGCGTCACATCCATGTTCCAGACCAGAAGGAATCAGCCATACCATCCCAGGTGTCTCGCATGGTCATCAATCCTATGGAGCGTTAGCGGTGACCCAAGTAGAGGCAGGTTGATCCATTCTCCCAAGCTATCCAATTGAAGGCTATACTACTCTTTTGCATGCATGTTCTTATAGCTATTTTGTTCTTTTGCACCATGTTTTTTTGCTTTTCAATTCAATCTTATGTTACATCTTACATGAAAGCAGAACATGCATCCGGGAAGAAACTATTGTTTCATTACTACTAGATTAGCGTACATATGGACATCTACATAAACAAATGATTTAAATATGTTGTATCAAATACATAGGGAGCTATCTTCCGCGTGGGTACTTTACGGGAAAGAAAGATCTCCTTCAAGATTCACTCAGGAATTCCTGCTACACCGACCTACCCAAACTTCCTCGAGAGAACCCTAGCACCGTTCTCCTCCAAGATGTCCTGAATTTTGAAGGTCTGCCCACAAAGCTTCGGCCTGGACGCAGACGTACTCTGTGAACTGCATGGCCTCCATGAGGGATTAAACACCAACTTCTCCCATCGCAACGACGCACGGCTGCTCGATGCAGATGTTGGACCTGACAAGCAGCCGCAAGTGTTGGACCTAACGGATCAGTAAAAAAGAACTGGGATGCCCTAGCGCGGCCACCATCTCCATTGGAATTGTTGTTGCGCTATACAGTGTTAGCAGCATCCCAAGCCGAGGCAGGTATTAGATCAATTTCTAAAACCTATACTTCCGCTCTTTGCATGCATGCCTCTTTTTTCCCAAGAACTGTTATGCACAATGTTTTCGAGTCGATGAGTCGACGAGTCGCTTGGCGGGGGCGACTCTAGACTAGTCTAGACTCATGGTCGATGAGTCGACATGGCGACGAGTCGACGTGAATATATAGTACTTACCAGCAGCAACAGCCAGGGGAGGAGCACAAGTGCTCAACAGCAGCAGCAGCAACAAGGGGAGGAGCACACCAGCAGCCACATCAACCAGGGGAGGAGGGGAGGAGCACAACAGCAGCAGCAGCAACCAGGGGAGGGGAGGAGAACAACAGTAGCAGGGGAGAAGGGGAGGAGCACACCAGAGAAGGGAAGGAGCAGAACAGAGAAGGGGAGGAGCAGAATAGAGGAGGAGAACCAGGGGTGGCGGCTGGAGAGGGTTGGATCGAAGGGAGGGGGTGGGGGGATGATCGATCTAGGTTTCCAGGGAGATGGGCCGGCCCATACTTGTAAACAGAAGAAATAACTGTTGGGCCCAATTTGAGTTGCTCGACCCAGAATGATTGACTAGTCGTGACTAGTCGAGACTAGTCGCTCGAGTCGCTCGACTCATGCCAGGAGTCGAGTCGAGAGGCCGAGTCGAACCTGGAGCAGCGACTCATAGACTAGTCGTCGACTAGTCGCGACTAGTCGAACGACTCGAAAACAGAGGTTCTGCACATGTATAAGTTTGTATTAGCGTTGCCAAAATATGCCCAACTAACAAGTTTAAGCTCAATTCGGCAAGCCACTAACTTTTACTTCCACTTACCAATATTGAGCTTGTAGAACATTGTACATAATATTGAGGATTGTCCGATCAACTCCTGCCAGCAATGACACAACCTACATCATTAGTTCCGTCTAGCGACAACACCACCTCTAGCAGGTACCATCTTCTGCACGAAATCAAGTGACCTCCAGCAAGATCCATATTGGAAAACAAGTTCATATAGTTTACCAAAAGTATATTGTGAGTATTTTCTTTATAAAGCATACTGGAAATCCAAGCAATAGAAGTCACGAATGAAGCAAAAAGGGTTACAGAGAACAAACTTCTCAATGATCAGGTATTTCACTTCTCATCTTCTACATGTGTTAAATAATTGTTGTTATTTTATAAATTTCCAAAAACTGCAGGCAAATATATTCGGAAAAAAGTATGTCCATATGTAATTACATTAGAAGATGATTCAGATAAAGACTATGAAGAAACTTCACACATGTTAAAAACCTTACCCACGACAAATTTAAAACAGTACCCGAAAGAACTCTTTACACATGTCAAAACTTTAGATTTCTAATTTAAGATAAACAAATGTCCTATTTTATATTCCAATCTATAAGGTAGAGTATCTTACCTTCTGCTATAGATACAAGTACCCTTCCCTTGGGGATCGATTAACGGATTACTCCGTATTGGATGGGTGAAAGCAGGCAGGACAGGACGAAAATCAGGGCCATTTTAGCATTGACGGTATCAATGATGAGGTACTCTCATCTAAGAAATAAAGTTCATATTTTTAAATGTTTGAATGGACATGCACTAGGACCTTGGTGCAACAATGCCCCGTATATATATATATATATATGCATCTCTGAACATAATTAATTTTATAATAAAGCTAGCCTAGAAGGGAAATTATGTTAATGACATTCAAATTTTAGTGAACGAATGGGATTCAAAATCTACAGGAAAAATAAAAAAAAAGGACGACATAGAAAAATAGGAGAAAAGAATCAACAGAAGACAAGAGGATTAGGAGATCACCTGGAAGGAACACAAGCTAGAACAAGGAAGTGGCAAGTGCTAAACTACAAAGTTAATCTCCTTGGTTGTACTTATACAAATATATTCTAGATACTCTATATACTTCGTACTCCCTTCGTTCACAAATACAAGATGTTATAACTTTTTTTGAATCGGATGTATATAGACACGTTTTGGTGTGTTTATTCACTCATTTCAGTCCGTATATAGTCGATATTGAAATATCCAAAACATCTTATATTTGTAAATGGAAGGAGTAGTAATTATCATTGGCATACAATTCTGTTTAGTTTAGAGTCCATGAGAACATGGATTTAACTTTTATGTGTGCATGCAGACAAATCCACTTTCAAGACTATGAATGTTTAGTCGTGCTCATCTTAATATTAAATTATGCAAATTCTTTTGATATTACATCTTCCTTTCTCATATGTACGTAGATTTTTTTTAGTATCACAAGGAATTGATAAAGGAGGCTTTTGGTTATAACTACAATAGAATAAAAAAGGAGGTCTACTCAGTTGGTTATGTAGATACGAACATGTTTGATTCGCATAATAATTCCTGAAAATCACCAAATCCTTATGATAGATGTGCGCCTCTCTAGCACGCATTTTCAGCTTTTGCCATTCATATTCAATGAGTGATTACAAATATGAGGACGGCTAAAACTAATTTTTTAAATAGGGGTTCACGTTATTAACCTACTGACTAGCAGCATCCATGGACTATAAGATTATTGGAATCTCAATCATACCGCAGGACTAAATAGCCGAGATAGCAAATCTTGGTAGTGCTTTACACGTATTGTGCTTCAACACGTCAAACATGGAGAGCCAAAAACGATTTCACTCAACTAATTATAAATTATCAATTTTGTAGTCTAAGGTACCATCATCCATTATCTCTTTGGGAATTTACTACATAAGAGTTGTCCATGCACTCAAGGCAAGTGCATGTATACACTGATCAATACAAAACAAATGATTTGGTCAGGCATAAAAAAGATTTAATAAAAAGAGCATGCGCCACTACTTCCATACATGTGAACTAGATGGGTGTGGACTTGAACATTTGCCGGGGCAGAGGCCATCTCCTTCGCCGTGACTAGGGGTGGGCAGAAAAACCGAGAACCGAAGACCGGAGCCGAAAAAACCGGGACCGAAGCCGAAACACCCGAGGACCGAAACTGCAGTTGTTTACTCGGTTTGCAAAAATTAGAAACCGAAATTACTTCGGTGCATTCGGTCATTAGACAAGGTTGACCGAATTCACCGAACTGACCGAATATTGTATACATCCCGTCACAATGAAGCCCAATAGCCCATCCATACGAAGCTTTTCCAGCCTTTTTTCTTAATCGGAACAACACAGCCCCGTACCGCACCTTATCCCCAAACGAGCTCCAGGCTTCACCCACGCATATCCAGCGCCGCCGCCTCCATTTGCCCGCCTCGCGCAGTCCCAGCGGCGGCTGGCTGTTCCGATGGCTCATGGCTCCGACTCGGCGTGGCGGCAACACCCGTACTCCCACGCGACGGCGGCCGAAGACGCACATGGATCCCACTCGACGGCGGCGGCGGCGCCATGGATCCCACTCGACGGCGGCCGACGAAGTCATGGCTTGCATGTGGCAGCGAGCCAACCACCATCACTCCTTCACAATCGGCGGATGTACCGAGGATTCCCAACACAGTATTTGTTGGTTGTTTGTTGTTTCTTTTGACTCCCGATTTCATTTTCCTTTTTGAGGAATTTAATCCCGATTTCTTGATCCATAATGAATATCTCGGTGCTCTTCGGTTGTAACCGGGGGACCGAACCGAATGGATTTTAACAGCCTTTTATATAACCATAGGTACATGGATATGGTGTACTACTCCGCATAAGCATTGGAAACATGCATCAACATTTGATGGAAATAGTTCAATAATACCAAACATCGACACTCTTTATCATTTGATATTTCAAGCCTATTCTATAGTACAATCCAATGGTGAGAGCATCCGGGCATCAATATATATTATATTGCAATCATACCTAATTTTACTATTCAGTTATTAAAATCACAAATACACTAATTAATTCCTTAGTTTTGTGAATATTTATGGGCGTAGGGGGACAGAACACTACCAATTTCAGTCACAAGCCCGTAAAAAGTGGAAAGGACATAAACTAAATAACATTTCCCCTTAAGCTGTGTCAGGCGTCCATAACTTACTATTGCCATTTTGTAGATGGAAATGATGTCAATCTGGATGAAAACCAAGAACAACCTGTATGCAGGATAGTAACATATTTGATTTTTGCGCATATGTAGAATAATAACATTTGTCACTAGCAATACCTTAAAGTATATTGGTTCAAACATAAAAATACGAAAAAGGGGAGAAGAGAGATGGGAGGACCTATAGGTGGAAGAATGCAATGCCGAAGCCGGGCTGCCGCTCTTGAGGATGAAGACGATGCGTCCGGGTGCCTCGCTTGGGGACAGTATTGGCGCCTCCGGCTCGGCGCTTGGGGACGAACAACACCCCCAAGATTCCCAAATTCGTGCGGGAGCTAAGGGGAACGAGATCCAATACTTCATCGCCTGCATGGACGCGGACTGGAATGGAACTGTTGAGTTCGACGGGCTCTTATCCTCCATCACACAGCTGCTATTAGGGCTATGCTCCCATTGACCGGTCCGGGTGCACGTCAGGACCAGGAAGTTGGAAACAGAGGGCGATCTTGGGGGTGATCGTCAGATGCGGTGGATCCAAGCTGGCTCAGACTTTTCCGTGGCTAGGAGCTCCGAGAAGACAAATAAGACTCTTTTTTTGAATGAGCTTGCTGATATCCACAACTCCATGTCGGGGCCGTGGATGCTGATTGGGGACTTCAACCTGATCACGGACCCGACTGACAAGAACAATGATCGTATTTGCAGACGCTGGATGAATAAGTTTCGACGAACACTGAACAGATCGAACCTTCACGAGATGCCATTGATTGGTAGGAAGTTTACTTGGAGCAACGAACAGTCCCCGCCAACGCTTGTTCGTCTCGACCGTGCCTTCTCCAACGTAGATTGGGAGCTCTTGTTCCCGGCAGCCAAGCTACTGCCACAAGCGTCTTCTATCTCCGATCACTGTCCGTTGCTCCTCCAAAATGATGCGACGCTGAAAACCAACAAGAGGTTCCGGTTCGAAGCCTACTGGCAGTTTATTGGAGGCTTCAAGGAGCTAGTTGGCCAATCCTGGGCTGAGCCGGTTGGTGGTAGATCGCCCATTGCCTCTCTGGATTTCAAGCTATGGCGGCTGAGCAAAGCACTACGGGCCTGGAGCAAAACCATCGTTGGTGACATTCAAATGCAGATGAATGTGGTCAACGAAATCAACCTTCAGTTAGATGCAGCACAAGACTACAGAAGTTTATCTATGGATGAAAGCAACCTGCGAGCAAAGCTTAAATCCAGATCATTGGGGCTAGCTGTTCTGTTGAAAATCAAGCTGCGACAAAGGAGTCGTGTCCTCTGGTTGAAGGCAGGGGATGCCAACACGCGATTTTTCCAGCGTAAAGCAAACGCAAGACATAGCAAGAATACCATCCATTTGCTTCACGGGCCCGATGGGATGGTCTCCAGTACTGATGCCATGATGGATTTAGCCTGCAAGCATTTCAAGAGCATTTTTGGTGCATCTCAAGGTGTCACCTCCACTTTGGATTGGGACACACTGGATCTGGACCAGGCGGATTTGTCAGATATTGAGGGAGAGTTTTCCATGGATGAGGTGAAGCTGGCCATTGACGATATGCCGTCGGACAAGGCACCCGGCCCGGATGGTTACAATGCTGGTTTCTATAAGCATTGCTGGGACATTATCAAGCTGGATGTGGTAGCGGCCTTGAATCAACTTCACCGCATGGACAGTAGAGGGTTGGCACGAGTGAACAAGGCTTTCATTGTGCTTATCCCCAAGAAGCATGGGGCTGACAATCTTTCAGATTTTCGACCTATCTCACTTCTGCACAGCCTTGTTAAGATTTTCACAAAACTTCTTGCTCGTCGCCTAGCTCCAAAGCTGTCAGATCTAGTTGACCTTTCCCAAAGTGCTTTCATTAAGTACCGCAGCATTCAGGAAAACTTCCTGTACATCCAAAACACAATCAGATATCTGCACAAGACGAAGAAGCCAGCAATCCTTCTTAAATTAGACATCACAAAGACATTTGATTCCGTAGCATGGGAATACATTCTTAATATGCTTCAGGCCCGAGGATTTGGTTCTCGTTGGAGGACTTGGATTGCTATGCTCCTGCGCACATCCTCATCTCGTGTGCTCATCAATGGTCAACACTCAGAGGAGATTATTCATCGCAAGGGCCTCCGGCAAGGGGACCCAATTTCACCTTTCTTGTTTATCCTGGCGATGGACCCGCTACAACGTATGATGAGGATGGCCACGGAGGAGGGCGTGCTTTCGAAGCTGCCTGGTCGGCGGCACCTTATGCGCTGCTCATTCTATGCGGATGACGTCGCATTATTCATTAACCCCTCGGTAAGTGATGCGCGAATGGTCAAACTGCTACTTGACTGCTTCGCCTCGGTGTCGGGCCTTCGCACCAACGCCAACAAGAGCTCGGCTCTTCCAATCCGCTGCTCTGCTTTGAACCTGCACCGCATCTTGGCGCCGCTTGGGATCCCATTAAAGCACTTCCCAACTACTTACCTTGGGATGCCGCTATCTCTGAGAACTCTGACCAAGATTGATCTAGAACCATTTGTTCTCAAGTTCGGAAAAAGAATGTCCTGCTGGAAAGGTGGCATGATGGCCAAGAGCGGTCGGCTAGTTCTTCTCCGATCAAACCTGGCTTCCCTTGCGGTGTACATGATGACCGTGCATCATCTGCCGAAGTGGGTTCTCAAAAGATTGATCCAACTTTGCCGGGCTTGGCTGTGGAGTGGAGAGAGCGTCTGCAATGGCGAACAGTGCCGCGTGGCCTGGAGTTTGCTCTGCCGGCCGAAGCATCTGGGAGGATTGGGAGTTATGGATTTCGCTAAATTCGGCAGAGCATTGCGCCTGCGTTGGATGTGGCTAGCATGGCAAGACCCTGTCAGGCCTTGGGCGCAAGGCCCGCTGCCATGCGATGACACTGATAAGGCGCTCTTTTCCATGGCAACCTCTATCGTTCTGGGTGATGGCACACGCACCAATTTCTGGCATGATCGTTGGCTTAATGGCCAGTGCCCAAAGTCCATTGCACCAACTCTCTACAAAATCTCCACTCGCAAAAACAGAACGGTCAAAGAGGCCATGGAAAATGAAGTATGGTTGACGGATCTGGCTAATGGACTGACGGAGCAAATGATGCATCAGCTAACCACCTTGGCTT
Source organism: Thinopyrum elongatum (assembly GCA_011799875.1). NCBI lineage: Eukaryota > Viridiplantae > Streptophyta > Magnoliopsida > Poales > Poaceae > Thinopyrum > Thinopyrum elongatum. Next base: position 218,794,970 of record CM022299.1, on the reverse strand, counting down.
CCTTGCTGGATGAGATTGAGCTGCAGCAAGACCAACCGGATTTGATTACTTGGCGGCTATCATCTGATGGGAAATATTCTGCTAGCTCCGCCTATTTGCTCCAGTTTGAGGGATCGATTCCCATGGATGGATTCCAACTAATCTGGTCACCTTGGGCGCCAGGGAAATGCCGCTTTTTCATTTGGACTGCCTTCCTGGGCAAAATACTCACGGCAGATGTGCTGCTTCGCCGCGGATGGGAAAACAATTATTTCTGCCCTTTATGTGAGCTCAGCTTGGAGACATCTTACCACCTTCTCGTGGATTGCCCGTGGTCCAAGGACATTTGGGACTCGGTCGCCTCGGCTGCAAATTTTCCGTCGCTGCGCCCAACTACTTGGAGCGGATGCCCGAACATTAAAGATTGGATGAGCAAATGCTTCCATCTTGCTCCAGCGGCGACAAAGAAAAGTACCCTCTCACTCATCCAGCTCATTACATGGGAAATTTGGAGGGAAAGGAATAGGCGTTTGTTTCAACAGGAGGCTATGCACAAAATAGCTCTTGTTCGCAAGATTAAAGATGAAATCAGGCTCTGGAATATGGCCGGTGCTGGCATCCCTTTTGACCCTGGCTGAGTTGTAGGCTCCTGCCTGTTCCTTTTTTTGGGTTTTTTTCTCTCTTTCTCTTATTTCACCTGCTGGGTGTTTGCCCGCTTGGGCTGTCTCCTTGTTTTTGTCCCCTTCTGATCAATGAATTTGGCAGAGCAACTGCCAACATTCAAAAAAAAGAGACTCTTTTTTTCACAAAGAAGACTCAAGAAAGGAGAAGTTGGTGGGACCCCTGAAGTTGTTTCATGCCTGAAGCAAACCTGAAACATGTATAATGCTTGTCCTCCCAATCTTTGTTGAACCAACAAAGTTTAGGCAATAAGAACTGAACAAATGAAGGCCTCTTTTTAGTCTGAGGCACATAAATCTTTCATGCCCATTGTATAAAAAAATCAAACAAATGTAACATAAGAGAAAAACAAGAGATGTATGCAGAAGCAGGAATCGCACGTATCCTGACAAACAGAACACCTCGCTGCCCAGACAAACTCTAGATATAGGTGGACTGCTCTGAGAGAAGCTGGATGAAGGAGGGCAAGGACCCGTTGGGGGAATAGAGTTGGAATAAATTTGGATCTACATCCCCTCTAGATATATGCCTTGGGGTGTCTGATCTGGTGGTGTTGGGGCTCGTGGTGACAGGAGACGCCCTGCAGCCCGCCATGGCACTATAACTAAATTGAATGCCATTGGCAGGATGGAGCTATATCAGAAGTGTGGCAGCCCTCTTGGACGTCAGCGTGGTAGGATGCTAGTGAGTAGCGGTGGGCGCCGCCGTCGAGGTTAAGGGCCGGGGAGCTGGGAGGTGTGCCCCCAGGCATGCTAAATAAAGGACGCTAGGAGTAGGCCGGCGAGTGGCGCACCTCGATTGGCATTAATGGATTTTTAGCAATGGCAACATTACTCCTCGATTGAATACCGGCGGACGTACTCCAATCGCCCACGATGCCGCATCAGTACCCCACTGCCCCTTCAATGTATCCGTGAACAAGGGTCGTGTAGCTATCTCTTCGCATCACCCGCATGCTACCCTTCCCAAAGCAGCCACTCTTCTTTCCTTGTGATATTCTTTGTGCTAAGTGGGACAATGTCGATGGGAAACGAATACGTTATGATGAGCTTAAATGGGCTTCTTGAGCGAGAAAGGCATGATTAACCCATTAACCACCGATTTTGTTATGGGAGTAGCAGCCCATGAGGCATCTGGTCCACTTAGCGCTATTTAAGAGTATCTGACGGCCAAAAAACGAGCATCACAAATGATCCAATGGTTAGAAACGTTGGTGGCCTGAGAGGGCTGGAAAAGTGCATGATTTTAATGTATCTAAATAGCATGATAAATATATAGGAATTAACTCCTTGAAAAGTAGACCGTTAATCTTACTAAATCTACTAATGTTACTCCACCCCTCGACTTCTATCCAACATGCTCATAACAAACAGAGTAATGCTTGAAGCATGATGACATAATGTAGACAAAGTTAAATCAGTTATTATGGTTGAACCCAATCATTTTTCCCTTTAGCAACAATACAAATACATGCCTTGCAACTCCTCCTATCATAGAGTAAGGACACCACAAGACTGAACCTACTACCAAGCACCTCTCCCACTGAAGATAAATCAATCAAATTGGCCAAAGAAGATGGATACATCGAGAGAAATACAAGGCTATAAAATCACACATAATAAATCTAAGAAAAGACTCATTTACTTGCAATGAATAATCTGATCATAAACCCAGAATTCGTCGGATCCCAACAAACACACCGCAAGAATTACATGGAATAGATCTCCGAAGAAATCATTGTATTGAAGATCAAAGAGATAGAGAGAGATCCATCTAGATACTGCCATGGAACCATATGTCATGTGGTAACTACTCACACATCATCATGGAAGCAGCAAGGTTGATGAAGATGGCCTCTGTGATCAATTCCCCCTCGCATAGAGTCCTGACAGAGGCCTCCAGATGGCATCACGGAAGAACAGAGACTTGCGGTGGCGATAAAATTGTTTCGGGTCTCGCTCTAGGGGTTTCTGAAATTTAGGGAATTTATAGCAGTTAAATTAGGTCAAACGGGCATTCCCCTTGAGCTTATGGCCCACCTGAAGGTCTTCTGGCCCACCTGAAGGTCTTCTGGCCCTCCCATGAAGCTTCTAGGGTCCTTTCTGGTCCAAAAAATCACCGTAAAGTTTCATCGTGTTTGGACTTCATTTGGTATGGATTTTCTGTGAATCAAAGAAATAGGAAAAAAAAAGGAACTGGCACTGGGCACCGAGTTAATAGGTTAGTTCCCAAAAATGATATAAAATGGCATATAAAGCATACAAGATTTATAATATAATAGCATAAACAATCAAAAATTATAGATACGTTGGAGACGTATCACTTCCTCATATTGGACTTCCCGCTCAAGGATTTCATATTTTCCAGTTCCTCGGTAACGAGGGTTTCGAGTTCCTTAATGATGATGGTATGCTTACTCACCATATCCATAAGCATATGAAACATAGCAAGCTTCTTTACTTTAAGGGAGCACATGAACTTATGTACAACAAACATAGGTTCATTTATGTCATCATCATTGTTGTCCTCTGTATCAAGATATTCATCACTAGAGGAGGGAGGAGTGAAGAGAGGAAGATTTGAACAACGAGTTACCTTGACTTTTTCCGAAGAAGTTTTTTTATCACCGTCCTCAACCATCGCCTTAGATATTAGACTAGCCTCAAGGTGGTTTGAGAATGTCGGGCTACTCTGGCAACACCACCAACGTCATCGCGGTCGGACTCTTCTTAACCAACCATTGCCTTTACATCTCTGTTCTTGATCTTGGAGTTCAAAGGATTTGGCAACTTCTTCTTTAAAAGGTCTTGGGAAACCTTGGTCTATCTTCTATCTTCTCATATGGGCACTCATTGGAGAAGTGGTTGGTCTCTTCATGGTTGTAACAACTTCTCACTTTCTTCTTTGGGAATGTTCCCTTGAATTTTCCCGTGCTAAACTTCTTGACAAAGAGAGCAATATCTTCATATGATGGGCTCTCACCAGAGTCAATCTTATCACCTTCTTCTTCATCATCTTCATCTTCTTCTTCTTCACTTTGCTCTTCCTCACACACGTGTTTGGCCTTCAAAGTAAGGTTGGTCTTTGCCGATGAGCTTCCATGCATGGCAAGATGTTTTGTAGCATTAGCCTTGGATTCCTCAAATAATTGGAATGTGAAGATGATATCATCGGGAGACATTTCCTTAAAGCCACATTGGTTCCTTATGTCCCACACCATTTGATGATGATAAGGAGCAAGAGCATTGAGAAATTTGTCCGGAGGGGATCAGTTGGTCAAGCTGAATCCATCGTGGATCTTTTCACAGTCATAGGACTCAATGTCAGTGGCAAGAGTCATGTGACGCTCAAGAAGATTCTTGGGGCTTTCACCCTTCTCCATACAAAAGTATTGCAATGCCCCTTTGGCAATCTCATATTGTGCAAGGCGGAGAGTGGAGGTACCAATCTTGTGATGGAAATACGCCCTAGAGGCAATAATAAAGTTGTTATTATTATATTTCCTTATTCATGATAAAGGTTTATTATTCATGCTAGAATTGTATTGATCGGAAACTTAAATACATGTGCGGATACATAAACAAATATCGTGTCCCTAGTGATCCTCTACTAGACTAGCTCGTTGATCAAAGATGGTAAAGGTTCCTAACCATGGACATGTGTTGTCACTTCATAACGGGATCACATCATTAGGAGAATGATGTGATGGACAAGACCCATCCGTTAGCTTAGCATATGATCGTTCAATTTATTGCTACTGCTTTCTTAATGTCAAATACATATTCCTTCGACCATGAGATCATGCAACTCCCGGATACCGGAGAAATACCTTGTGTGCTATCAAACGTCACAACATAACTGGGTGATCATAGAGATGCTCTACAGGTATCTCCGAAGGTGTCTGCTGAGTTGGCATTGATCAAGATTGGGATTTGTCATTCCGTGTATCGGAGAGGTATCCCTGGGCCCTCTCGGTAATACAGCATCACAAGAAGCTTGCAAGCAAAGTGACTAAGGAGTTAGTTATGAGATGATGTATTACGGAACGAGTAAAGAGACTTGCCAGTAACGAGATATTGAACTAGGTATGGAGATACCAACGATCGAATCTCGGGCAAGTAACATACCGACAGACAAAGGGAACAACGTATGTTGTCATAAAGGTTCGACCAATAAAGATCTTCATAGAATATGTAGGAACCAATATGGGCATCCAGGTCCCGCTATTGGTTATTGACCAGAGAGGCGTCTCGGTCATGTCTACATCATTCTCGAACCCATAGGGTCCGCACGCTTAATGTTCGTTGACGATATAGTACTATATGAGTTATGTGAGTTGGTGACTGAATGTTGTTCGGAGTGCCGGATGAGATCACGGACATGACGAGGAGCTCCGGAATGGTCCGAAGGTAAAGATTAATATATAGGACAATAGTATCAGGTGCCAAGGAGGGAGGGAAAGGAAGGGGGAGGCACCCTAAGGCAGCCAGCCCCCCTTTCCTTTCCCCCCATGTCCAAATATGGAAGGGGGGCACGGCTAGGAAGGCCTCTAGGGCAGCCGCCGGCCACTTCAGGGCACCTTAGGGCTGCCTTCTCTCCCCCTCCACCTATATATATGAGAGGAGGGAGAGGGGCAACACACAACACGACCCCCAAGCCGTGTGCGGCGCCCCTCTCCCTCTAGTTCATCCTCGGTCATATTTTCGTAGTGCTCAGCGAAGCCCTGCGGAGATAGTTGCATCACCACCATCACCACACCGTCGTGCTGCCGGAACTCATCTACTACTTCGCCCGTCTTGTTGGATAAAGAAGGCGAGGACATCATCGAGCAGAACGTGTGCTGAACGCGGAGGTGCCGTACGTTCGGTGCTTGATTGGGCAGATCGTGAAGGTGTACGACTACACAAACCACGTTGATAAACGCTTCTGCTAAACGGTCTACGAGGGTACGTAGACATACTCTCCCCTCTCGTAGTTATGCATCTCCATGGATAGATCTTGCGTGTGCGTAGATTTTTTTTGTTTTCGATGCAACGTTCCCCAACAGAGGCATCATGAGTCAGGTCTATGCGTAGATGATATTGAAGGAAATATGCCCTAGAGGCAATAATAAAGTTGTTATTTATATTTCCTTATATCATGATAAATGTTTATTATTCATGCTAGAATTGTATTAACCGGAAACTTGATACATGTGTGAATACATAGACAAAACAAAGTGTCCCTAGTATGCCTCTACTTGACTAGCTCGTTGATCAAAGATGGTTAAGTTTCCTAACCATAGACATGTGTTGTCATTTGATAAACGGGATCATATCATTAGGAGAATGATGTGATGGATGAGACCCATCCGTTAGCATAGCGTTATGATCGTTAAGTTTATTGTTGTTGCTTTATTCATGACTTATACATATTTCTCTGACTATGAGATTATGCAACTCCCGAATACTGGAGGAACACCTTGTGTGCTATCAAACATCACAACGTAACTGGGTGATTATAAAGATGCTCTACAGGTGTCTCCGAAGGTGTTTGTTGGGTTGGCATAGATCGAGATTAGGATTTGTCACTCCGAGTATCGGAGAGGTATCTCTAGGCCCTCTCGGTAATGCACATCATATGAAGCCTTGCAAGCAATGTGACTAATGAGTTAGTTGCGGGATGAAGCATTGCGGAACAAGTAAAGAGACTTGCCGGTAACGAGATTGAACTAGGTATGAAGATACCGACGATCGAATCTCGGGCAAGTAAACATACCGATGACAAAGGGAATAACGTATGTTGTTATGCGGTTTGACCGATAAAGATCTTCGTAGAATATGTAGGAGCCAATATGAGCATCCAGGTTCCGCTATTGGTTATTGACCGGAGATGTGTCTCGGTCATGTCTACATAGTTCTCGAACCCGTAGGGTCCGCACGCTTAACGTTCGATGACGATTTGTATTATGAGTTATGTGATTTGATGACCGAAGATAGTTCGGAGTCCCGGATGAGATCACGGACATGACGAGGAGTCTCGAAATGGTCGAGAGGTAAAGATCGATACACTGGAAGGCTATATTCGGACATCGGAAAGGTTCTGAGTGATTCGGGTATTTTTCGGAGTACCGGAGAGTTACGAGAATTCGCCGGGGGAAGTTAATGGGCCTTAATGGGCCATACAGGAAAGGAGAGAAGGGCCTCAAGGGGTGGCCGCGCGCCCCCCCATGGGCTGGTACGAATTGGACTGGGAGGGGGCGGCGCCCCCCTCCTTCCTTCTCCCCTCTTCCTCCTTCCCTCCTTCTCCTACTAGGAATAGGAAAGAGGAGGGGAATCCTACTTGGACTGGGGAGTCCTAGTAGGATTCTCCACACCTGGCGCGCCCCCCTTGGGCCGGCCACCTCTTCCCTCCCCTCCTTTATATACGTGGCCAGGGGGCACCCCATAGACACAGAAAAGATTTGTCTTAGCCGTGTGCGGTGCCCCCCTCCACAGTTACACACCTCGGTCATATCGTCGTAGTGCTTAGGCGAAGCTCTGCGCCGGTAACTTCATCATCACCATCACCACGCCATCGTGCTGACGAAACTCTCCCTCGTCCTCAGCTGGATCTAGAGTTCGAGGGACGTCACCGAGCTGAACGTGTGCAGATCGCGGAGGTGCCGTGCGTTCGGTACTTGATCGGTTGGATCGCGAAGACGTTCGACTACATCAACCGCGTTACTAAATGCTTCCGCTTTTGGTCTACGAGGGTACATGGACACACTCTCCCCGCTCGTTGCTATACTTCTCCTAGATAGATCTTGCATGATCATAGGAAAATTTTGAAATACTACGTTCCCCAACAGTGGCATCCGAGCCAGGTCTATGCGTAGATGTTATTTGCACGAGTAGAACACAAAGGAGTTGTGGGCGTGGGTGTATACATATTGCTTGCCATTACTAGTTGTTACTTGGTTCAGCGGTATTGTGAGATGAAGCGGCCCGGACCGACATTACGCGTACGCTTACGCGAGACTGGTTTCACCGCTGCGAGCACTCGTTGCTTAAAGGTGACTGGCGGGTGTCTGTCTGTCTCACTTTAGTTGAATCGGTTTCAATGAAGAGGGTTCTTTTAGAAGATCAAAAAGCAATCACTACACCACGTTGTGGTTTTGATGCGTAGGTAAGAACGGTTCTTGCTAGAAGCCCGTAGCAGCCACATAAAACTTGCAACAACAAAGTAGAAGACGTCTAACTTGTTTTTGCAGGGCTTGCTGTGATGTGATATGGTCAAGACATGATGTGATATAATTTATTGTATGGGATGATCATGTTTTGTAACAGAGTTATCGGCAACCGGCAGGAGCCATATGGTTGTCGCTTTATTGTATGCAATGCAATCGCCATGTAATTGTTTTACTTTATCACTAAGCGGTAGCGATAGTCGTAGAAGCAATAAGTTGGTGAGACGACAATGATGCTACGATGGAGATCAAGCTGGGGCGCCGGTAACGATGGAGATCATGACGGTGCTTCGATGATGGAGATCAAGAGCACAAGATGATGATGGCCATATCATTTCACATATTGAATTGCATGTGATGTTAATCCTTTTATGCATCTTATTTTGCTTAGTACAGCGGTAGCATTATAAGATGATCTCTCACTAAATTTCAAGGTACAAGTGTTCTACCTGAGTATGCACCGTTGTGAAAGTTCTTCGTGCTGAGACACCACGTGATGATCGGGTGTGATAGGCTCTACGTTCAAATACAACGGGTGCAAGACAGTTTTGCACATGCGGAATACTCGGGTTAAACTTGACGAGCCTAGCATATGCAGATATGGCCTCGGAACACTGAGACCGAAAGGTCGAGCGTGAATCATATAGTAGATATGATCAACATAGTGATGTTCACCATTGAAAAATACTCCATCTCACGTGATGATCGGACATGGTTTAGTTGATATGGATCACGTGATCATTTAGATGACTAGAGGGATGTCTATCTAAGTTGGAGTTCTTAAGTAATATGATTAATTGAACTTTAATTTATCATGAACTTAGTCCTGGTAGTATTTGCAAATTATGTTGTAGATCAATAGCTCGCGTATAGCTCCCCTGTTTTATTTTTGATATGTTCCTGGAGAAAACTAAGTTGAAAGATGATAGTAGCAATGATGCGGACTGGTTCCGTGATCTGTGGATTATCCTCATTGATGCACAGAAGAATTATGTCCTTGATGCACCGCTAGGTGAAAGACCTATTGCAGGAGCAGATGTAAACGTTATGAACATTTAGCAAGCTCGATATGATGACTACTTGATAGTTTAGTGCGCCATGATTTACGGCTTAGAACCGGGACTTCAAAAACGTTTTGAACGACATGGAGCATATGAGATGTTCCAAGAGCTGAAATCGGTATTTCAGACTCATGCCCGTGTCGAGAGGTATGAGAACTCTGACAAATACTTTGCCTACAAGATGGAGGAGAATAGCTCAACCAGTGAGCATGTGCTCAGAATGTCTGAGTACTACAGTTGCTTGAATCAAGTGGGAGTTAATCTTCCGGATAAGATAGTAATTGACAGAATTCTCTAGTCACTATCACCAAGTTACTGGAACTTCGTGATGAACTATAATATGCAAGGGATGACAAAAACGATTCCCGAGCTCTTTGTGATGCTGAAATCAACGAAGGTAGAAATCAAGAAAGAGCATCAAGTGTTGATGGTTAACAAGACCACTAGTTTCAAGAAAAAGGGCAAAGGGAAGAAGGGGAACTTCAAGAAGAATAGCAAACAAGTTGCTACTCCTGAGAAGAAGCCCAAGTCTGGACCTAAGCCTGAAACTGAGTGCTTCTACTGCAAAGGGACTGGTCACTGGAAACGGAACTGCCCCAAATACTTGGTGGATAAGAAGGATGGCAAAGTGAACAAAGGTATATTTGATATACATGTTATTGATGTGTATTTTACTAGTGTTCATAGTAGCCCCTGGGTATTTGATACTGGTTCAGTTGCTAACATTAGTAACTCGAAGCAGGAGTTGCAAAATGAACAGAGACTAGTTAATGACGAGGTGACGATGTGTGTTGGAAGTGATTCCAAGGTTGATAAGATCACCATCACACACTCACTCTACCTTCGGGATTAGTGTTGGACCTAAATAAATGTTATTTGGTATTTGCGTTGAGCATGAATATGATTGGATCATGTTTATTGCGATACGGTTATTCATTTAAGTCAGAGAATAATTGTTGTTCTGTTGAAATGAATCAAACCTTCTATGGTCATACACTCAATATAAATGGTTTATTGAATCTCGATCGTAGTGATACACATATTCATAATATTGATGCCAAAAGATGCAAAGTTGATAATGATAATGCAACATATTTTGTGGCACTGCCGTTTAGGTCATATTGGTGTAAAGCGCATGAAGAAACTCCATGCAGATGGGCTTTTGGAATCACTTGATTATGAATCACTTGATACTTGCGAACCATGTCTCATGGGCAAGATGACTAAGACTCCGTTCTCCGGAACAATGGAGCGAGCTAATGACTTATTGGAAATAATACATATCGATGTATGCGGTCCGATGAGTGTTGAGGCTCACGGCGGGTATCGTTATTTTCTGACCTTCACAGATGATTTGAGCAGATATGGGTATATCTACTTGATGAAACATAAGTCTGAAACATTTGAAAAGTTCAAAGAATTTCAAAGTGAAGTTGAAAATCATCATAACAAGAAAATAAAGTTTCTGCGATCTGATCGTGGAGGTGAATATTTGAGTTATGAGTTTGGTCTTCATTTGAAACAATGTGGAATAGTTTCGCAACTCACGCCACCTGGAACACCACAGCGTAATGGTATGTCCGAACGTCGTAACCGTACTTTATTAGATATGGTGCGATCTATGATGTCTCTTACCGATTTACCACTATCGTTTTGGGGTTATGCATTAGAGACAGCTGCATTCATGTTAAATAGGGCACCATCTAAATCCGTTGAGACGACACCATATGAACTGTGGTTTGGCAAGAAACCTAAGCTGTCGTTTCTTAAAGTTTGGGGTTGCGATGCTTATGTGAAAATGCTTCAACCTGATAAGCTCGAACCCCAAATCGGAGAAATACGTCTTCATAGGATACCCAAAGGAGACTGTTGGGTACACCTTCTATCACAGATCCGAAGGCAAGATATTCGTTGCTAAGAATGGATCCTTTCTAGAGAAGGAGTTTCTCTTGAAAGAAGTGAGTGGGAGGAAAGTAGAACTTGATGAGGTAATTGTACCTTCTCCCGAATTGGAAAGTAGTTTATCACAGAAATTAGTTCCAGTGATGCCTACACCAATTAGTGAGGAAGTTAATGATGATGATCATGAAACTTCGGATCAAGTTGCTACCGAACCTCGTAGGTCAACCAGAGTACGTTTCGCACCAGAGTGGTACGGTAATTCTGTTCTGGAAGTCATGTTACTAGACCATGACGAACCTACGAACTATGAGGAAGCGATGATGAGCCCAGATTCCGTGAAATGGCTTGAGGCCATGAAATCTGAGATGGGATCCATGCATGAGAACAAAGTGTGGACTTTGGTTGGCTTGCCCGATGATCGGCAAGCCATTGAGAATAAATGGATCTTAAAGAGGAAGACATACGCTGATAGTAGTGTTACTATCTACAAAGCTCGACTTGTCGCAAAAAGGTTTTCAACAAAGTTCAAGGTGTTGACTACGATGAGATTTTCTCACGCGTAGCGATGCTTAAGTCTGTCCGAATCATGTTAGCAATTGCCACATTTTATGAAATCTGGCAAATGGATGTCAAAAACTACATTCCTTAATGGAATTTTTAAAGAAGAAGTTGTATATGATGCAACCAGAAGGTTTTGTCAATCCTAAAGGTGCTAACAAAATATGCAAGCTCCAGCGATCCATCTATGGACTGGTGCAAGCATCTCGGAGTTGGAATATATGCTTTGATGAAGTGATCAAAGCATATGGTTTTATACAGACTTACGGTGAAGCCTGTATTTACAAGAAAGTGAGTGGGAGCTCTGTAGCATTTCTGATATTATATGTGGATGACATATTGTTGATTGGAAATGATATAGAATTTCTAGATAGCATAAAAGGATACTTGAATAAGAATTTTTCAATAAAAAGGACCTCGGTGAAGCTGCTTAAGTATTGAGCATCAAGATCTATAGGGATAGATCGAGACGCTTAATAGGACTTTCACAAAGCACATACCTTGACAAGATTTTGAAGAAGTTCAAAATGGATCAGTCAAAGAAGGAGTTCTTGCCTGTGTTACAAGGTGTAAAATTGAGTAAGACTCAAAACCCGACCAAGGCAGAAGATAGAAAGAGAATGAAAGTCATTCCCTATGCCTCAGTCATAGTTCTATAAAGTATGCCATGCTATGTACCAGACCAGTTGTGTGCCTTGCTATGAGTTTAGCAAGGAGGTACGATAGTGATCCAGGAATGGATCACTGGATAGCGGTCAAAGTTATCCTTAGTTACCTAAGAGGACTAAGGAAATATTTCTCAGTTATGGAGGTGATAAAGAGTTCGTCGTAAAGAGTTGCGTCGATGCAAGCTTTAACACCGATCTGGATGACTCTGAGTCTCAACCTGGATACATATTGAAAGTGGGAGCAATTAGCTAGAGTAGCTCAATGCAGAGCATTGTAGACATAGAAATTTGTAAAATACATACGGATCTTAATGTGGCAGACCCATTGACTAAACTTCTCTCACAAGCAAAACATGATCACACCTTAGTACCCTTTGGTGTTAAATCACATGGCGATGTGAACTAGATTATTGACTCTAGTAAACCCTTTGGATGTTGGTCACATGGCGATGTGAACTATGGGTGTTAATCACATGGTGATGTGAACTATTCGTGTTAATCATAATGGCGATGTGAACTAGATTATTGACTCTAGTGCAAGTGGGAGACTGAAGAAAATATGCCCTAGAGGCAATAATAAAGTTGTTATTTATATTTCCTTATATCATGATAAATGTTTATTATTCATGCTAAAATTGTATTAAGCGGAAACTTGATACATGTGTGAATACATAGACAAAACAAAGTGTCCCTAGTATGCCTCTACTTGACTAGCTCGTTGATCAAAGATGGTTAAGTTTCCTAACCATAGACATGTGTTGTCATTTGATAAACGGGATCACATCATTAGGAGAATGATGTGATGGACGAGACCCATCCGTTAGCATAGCATTATGATCGTTAAGTTTATTGCTGTTGCTTTCTTCATGACTTATACATATTCCTCTGACTATGAGATTATGCAACTCCCGAATACCGAAGGAACACCTTGTGTGCTATCAAATGTCACAACGTAACTGGGTGATTATAAAGATGCTCTACAGGTGTCTCCGAAGGTGTTTGTTGGGTTGGCATAGATCGAGATTAGGATTTGTCACTCCGAGTATCGGAGAGGTATCTCTGGGCCCTCTCGGTAATGCACATCATATGAAGCCTTGCAAGCAATGTGACTAATGAGTTAGTTGCGGGATGATGCAGTGCGGAACGAGCAAAGAGACTTACCAGTAACGAGATTGAACTAGGTATGAAGATACCGACGATCGAATCTCGGGCAAGTAAACATACCGATGACAAAGGGAATAACGTATGTTGTTATGCGGTTTGACCGATAAAGATCTTCGTAGAATATGTAGGAGCCAATATGAGCATCCAGGTTCCGCTATTGGTTATTGACCGGAGATGTGTCTCGGTCATGTCTACATAGTTCTCGAACCCGTAGGGTCCGCACGCTTAATGTTCGATGACGATTTGTATTATGAGTTATGTGATTTGATGACCGAAGATAGTTCGGAGTCCCGGATGAGATCACGGACATGACGAGGAGTCTCGAAATGGTCGAGAGGTAAAGATCGATATATTGGAAGGCTATATTCGGACATCGGAAAGGTTCCGAGTGATTCGGGTATTTTTCGGAGTACCAGAGAGTTACGAGAATTCGCCGGGGGAAGTTAATGGGCCTTAATGGGCCATACGGGAAAGGAGAGAAGGGCCTCAAGGGGTGGCTGCGCGCCCCCCCATGGGCTGGTCCGAATTGGACTGGGAGGGGGCGGCGCCCCCCTCCTTCCTTCTCCCCTCTTCCTCCTTCCCTCCTTCTCCTACTAGGAATAGGAAAGAGGAGGGGAATCCTACTTGGACTGGGGAGTCCTAGTAGGATTCCCCACACCTGGCGCGCCCCCTTTGGGCCGGCCACCTCTTCCCTCCCCTCCTTTATATACGTGGCCAGGGGGCACCCCATAGACACAGAAAAGATTTGTCTTAGCCGTGTGTGGTGCCCCCCTCCACAGTTACACACTTCGGTCATATCGTCGTAGTGCTTAGGAGAAGCCCTGCGCCGGTAACTTCATCATCACCGTCACCATGCCGTCATACTGACGAAACTCTCCCTCGGCCTCAGCTGGATCTAGAGTTCGAGGAACGTCACTGAGCTGAACGTGTGCAGATCACGGAGGTGCCGGGCGTTCGGTACTTGATCGGTTGGATCGCGAAGACGTTCGACTACATCAACCGTGTTACTAAATGCTTCGTCTTTCGGTCTACGAGGGTATGTGGACACACTCTCCCCGCTCATTGCTATACTTATCCTAGATAGATCTTGCGTGATCATAGGAAATTTTTGAAATACTACGTTCCCCAACAGATATGCACGAGTAGAACACAAATGAGTTGTGGGCGGTGAGGTTCATACTGCTTACCACCAATGTCTTATTTTGATTCAGCGGTATTGTGGAATGAAGCGGCCCGGACCAACCTTACATGTCCACGCACATGTGACCGGTTCCACCGACTGACATGCAACTTGTTTTGCATAAAGGTGGCTGGCAGGTGTGTGTTTCTTCTACTTTAGTTGAATCGAATTTGACTACGGCCGGTCCTTGAAGAAGGTTAAAACAACAAACTTGATAATCACTGTTATGGTTTTGCGTAGTTAAGAACAGTTCTTGCTAGTTGCCCGTAGCAGCCACGTAAAACTTGCAACAACAAAGTAGAGGATGTCTAACTTGTTTTTGCAGGGCATGTTGTGATGTGATATGGTCAAGATATGATGTGATATATGTTGATGTATGAGATGATCATGTTTTGTAATAAGTTCACGACTTGCATGTCGATGAGTACGAAAATCGGCAGGAGCCTTAGGGTTGTCTTTAATTATTATATGACCGGCGTGTCAATCACTAATCGCCATGTAATTGCTTTACTTTATCACTATGCGTTAGCAATAGTTGTAGAAGCAATAGTTGGCGAGACGACCCCGACGTAACGATGGAGATCAAGGTGTCGAGCCGGTGATGATGGAGATCGTGACGATGCTTTGGAGATGGAGATCAAAAGCACAAGATGATGATGGCCATATCTTGTCACATATTTTGATTGCATGTGATGTTTATCCTTTATGCATCTTATTTTGCTTAGAATGAGCTTTATAAGATGATCCCTTCACTTAGTTTCAAGATAAAAGTGTTCTCTCTGAGTATGCACCGTTGCTAAAGTTCGTTGTTTCGAAGCACCTTGTGATGATCGGGTGTGATAGACTCTATGTTCACATACAACGGGTGTAAGCCAGTTTTGCACATGCAGAATACTTGGGTTAAACTTGACGAGCCTAGCATGTACAGACATGGTCTCGGAACACTGGAGACCGAAAGGTCGAACATGAGTCATATAGTAGATATGATCAACATAGAGATGTTCACCATTGATGACTACCCCGTCTGACGTGATGATCGGACATGGGTTAGTTGATTTGGATCATGTATCACTTAGATAACTTGAGGGATGTTAATTTAAGTGGGAGTTCATTAGTAATTTGATTAATTGAACTTAATTTATCATGAACTTAGTCTTGATAGTATTTGCATATCTATGTTGTAGATCAATGGCCCGTGTTACCCTTCCCTTGTATTTTTAATGCGTTCCTAGAGAAAACTAAGTTCAAAGATGATGTTAGCAATAATGCGTACTGGGTTCGTGATCTCAGGATTATCCTTATTGCTGCACAGAAGAATTATGTCCTTGATGCACCGCTAGGTGATAGACCTGCTGCAGGAGCTGATACAGACGTTATGAACATATGACAAGCTCGATCTGATGACTACTTGATAGTTTAGTTCGCCATGCTTTACGGCTTAGAATCTGGGCTCCAAAGACGTTTTGAACACCATGGAACATATGAGATGTTCCAAGAGCAGAAATTGGTATTACAGGCTTATGCCCATGTTGAGAGATATGAGACCTCTGACAAGTACTTTGCCTACAAGATGGAGGAGAATAGCTCAGCCAGTGAGCATGTGCTCAGAATGTCTGGGTACTACAATCACTTGAATCAAGCCAGTGAGCATGTGATAGTGATTGACAGAGTTCTCCAGTCACTATCACCAAGCTATTAGAGCTTCATGATGAACTATAATATGCAAGGAATGACTAAAACAATTTCTGAGCTCTTCTCGATGCTGAAATCGGCGGAGGTAGAAATCAAGAAAGAGCATCAAGTGTTGATGGTTAATAAGACCACTAGTTTCAAGATAAAGGGCAAGGGAAAGAAAGGGAACTTCAAAAGGAATGGCAAGCAAGTTGCCGCTCCCGTGAAGGAGCCGAAAGCTGGATCCAAGCCTGAAACTGAGTGCTTCTACTGAAAGGGTATGGTCACTGGAAGCGGAACTGCCCCAAATACTTGGCGGATAAGAAGGATGGCAAAGTGAACAAAGGTATATCTGATATACATGTTATTGATGTGTTCCTTACTAATGCTCATAGTAGCGCCTGGATATTTGATACTGGTTTGGTTGCTCATATTTGTAACTCGAAACAGGAGCTGCGGAATAAACGAAGATTGGCTAAGGACGAGGTGATGATGCACATCGGGAATGGTTCCAAGGTCGATGAGATCTCCGTCGGAGCGCTACCTCTACATCTACCTTCGGGATTAGTTTTAGACCTCAATAATTGTTATTTGGTGCCAGCGTTGAGCATGAACATTATATCTAGATCTTCTTTAATGCGAGATGGTTATTCATTTAAATCAGAGAATAATGGTTGTTCTATTTATATGAGTAATATCTTTTATGGTCATGCACCTTTGATGAATGGTCTATTCTTGTTGAATCTCGATCGTAGTGATACACATATTCATAATATTGATGCCAAAAGATGCAAAGTTGATAATGATAGTGCAACATAATTGTGGCACTGCCGTTTAGGTCATATTGCTGCAAAGCGCATGAAGAAACTCCATGCGGATGGACTTTTGGAATCACTTGATTATGAATCATTTGATACTTGTGAACCATACCTCATGGGTAAGATGACTAAAACTCCATTCTCCGGAACAATGGAGTGAGCTAATAACTTATTGGAAATAATACATACCGATGTATGTGGTCCGATGAGTGTTGAGGCACGCAGCGGGTATCTTTATTTTCTGACCTTCACAGATGATTTGAGTAGGTATGGTTATATCTACTTGATGAAACACAAATCTGAAACATTTGAAATGTTCAAGGAATTTTAGAGTGAAGTGAAGAATCATCGCAACAAGAAAATAAAGTTTCTATGATCTGATCGCGGAGGCGAATATTTGAGTTACGAGTTTGGCCTTCATATAAAACAATGTGGAATTGTTTCACAACTCACGCCACCTGAAACACCACAGCGTAATGGTGTGTCTGAATGTTGTAACTATACTTTATTAGATATGGTGCATTCTATGACGTCTCTTACCAATTTACCTTTATCATTTTGGGGCTATGCATTAGCGACAGCCGCATTCACGTTAAATAGGGCACCATCTAAATCCGTTGAGATGACACCGTATGAACTATGGTTTGGAAAGAAACCTAAGCTGTCGTGTCTTAAAGTTTAGGGATGCGATGCTTATGTCAAAAGGCTTCAGCCTGATAAGCTCGAACTCAAATCGGAGAAGTGCGTCTTCATAGGATACCCTAAAGAAACTATTGGGTGCACCTTCTACCATAGATCCAAAGGCAAGATCTTTGTTGATAAAAATGGGTCCTTTCTAGAGAAGGAGTTTCTCTCGAAAGAAGTGAGTGGGAGGAAAGTAGAACTTGATGAGGTAATTGTACCTTCTCTCAAATTGGAAAGTAGCACATCAGATATAACCATTCCCGTGATGCCTACACCAACTGGAGAGGAAGCTATTGATGATGATCATGAAACTTCGGATCAAGTTACTACTGAACTTCGTAGGTCGACCAGAACACATTCCGCACCAGAGCGGTACGGTAATCCTGTCCTGGAAGTCATGTTGTTAGACAATGGCGAACCTACAAACTATGAAGAAGCTATGATGAGCCCAGATTCCGATAAATGGCTTGAGGCCATGAAATCTGAGATAGGATCCATGTATGAGAACAAAGTATGGACTTTGGTGGACTTGCCCGATGATCGGCAAGCCATTGAGAATAAATGGATCTTCAAGAGGAAGACGGACGCTGATGGTAATATCACTGTATACAAATCTCGACTTGTCGCAAAAGGTTTTCGACAAGTTCAAGGGGTTGACTATGATGAGACTTTCTCACCCGTAGCAATGCTTAAGTCTGTCCGAATCATGTTAGTAATTGCCGCATTTTATGATTATGAAATCTGGCAAATGGATGTCAAAACTGCATTCCTTAATGGGTTTCTTAAAGAAGAGTTGTATATGATGCAACCAGAAGGTTTTGTCGATCCTAAAGGTGCTAACAAAGTGTGCAAGCTCCAGCGATCCATCTATGGACTGGTGCAAGCATCTCGGAGTTGGAATATATGCTTTGATGATGTGATCAAAGCATATGGTTTTATACAGACTTACGGTGAAGCCTGTATTTACAAGAAAGTGAGTGGGAGCTCTGTAGCATTTCTGATATTATATGTGGATGACATATTGTTGATTGGAAATGATATAGAATTTCTGGATAGCATAAAAGGATACTTGAATAAGAATTTTTCAATGAAAGACCTCGGTGAAGCTGCTTATATATTGGGCATCAAGATCTATAGGGATAGATCGAGACGCTTAATAGGACTTTCACAAAGCACATACCTTGACAAAGTTCTGAAGAAGTTCAAAATGGACTAGTCAAAGAAAGGGTTCTTGCCTGTGTTGTAAGGTGTGAAATTGAGTCAGACTCAAAGTCCGACCACAGCAGAAGATAGAGAGAAAATGAAAGTCATTCCCTATGCCTCAGCCATAGGTTCTATTATGTATGCCATGCTATGTACCAGACCTAATATGTGCCTTGCCATAAGTTTGGCAGGGAGGTACCAAAGTAATCCATGAGTGGATCACTGGACAGCGGTCAAGAACATCCTGAAGTACCTGAAAAGGACCAAGGATATGTTTCTCATTTATGGAGGTGACGAAGAGCTCATCGTAAAAGGTTACGTCGATGCTAGCTTCGACACAGATCCAGATAACTCTAAGTCACAAATCAGATACGTATTTATATTGAATGGTGGAGCTATCAGTTGGTGCAGTTCCAAGGAGAGCATCATGGTGGGATCTACGTGTGAAGTGGAATACATAGCTGCTTCCGAAGCAGCGCATGAAGGAGTCTGGATGAAGGAGTTCATATCCGATCTGGGTGTAATACCCAGTGCATCAGGTCCGATGACAATCTTTTGTGACAACACTGGAGCAATTGCCTTAGCAAAGGAATCCAGGTTTCACAAGAGAACCAAACACACCAAGAGACACTTCAACTCCATTCGTGAAAAGGTCAAGGATGGAGACATAGAAAATTGCAAAGTACATACGGTTCTGAATGTGGCAGACCCGTTCACTAAACCTCTTCCGTGGGTAAAACATGATCAGCACCAAGACTCCATGGGTGTTAGATTCATTACAATGTAATTTAGATTACTGACTCTAGTGCAAGTGGGAGACTGATGGAAATATGCCCTAGAGGCAATAATGAAGTTGTTATTATTATATTTCCTTATTCATGATAAAGGTTTATTATTCATGCTAGAATTGTATTGATCGGAAACTTAAATACATGTGTGGATACATAAAGAAATGCTGTGTCCCTAGTGAGCCTCTACTAGACTAGCTCGTTGATCAAAGATGGTTAAGGTTTCCTAACCATGAACATGTGTTGTCACTTGATAACGGGATCACATCATTAGGAGAATGATGTGATGGACAAGACCCATTTGTTAGCTTAGCATATGATCGTTCAGTTTATTGCTACTGCTTTGTTAATGTTAAATACATATTCCTTCGACCATGAGATCATGCAACTCCCGAATACCGGAGGAATACCTTGTGTGCTATCAAACGTCACAACGTAACTGGGTGATCATAAATATGCTCTATAGGTATTTCCGAAGGTCTCTGTTGAGTTGGCATTGATCGTGAATGGGATTTGTCAATCCGTGTATCGGAGAGGTATGTCTGGGCCCTCTCGGTAATACAGCATCACAAGAAGCTTGCAAGCAAAGTGACTAAGGAGTTAGTTACGAGATGATGTATTACAGAATGAGTAAAGAGACTTGCCAGTAACGAGATTGAACTAGGTATGGAGATACCGATGATCGAATCTCGGGCAAGCAACATACCGACAGACAAAGGAACAACGTATGTTGTCATAAAGGTTCGACCGATAAAGATCTTCATAGAATATGTAGGAACCAATATGGGCATCCAGGTCCCGCTATTGGTTATTGACCGGAGAGGCGTCTCAGTCATGTCTACATCATTCTCGAACCCGTAGGGTCCGCACGCTTAACGTTCATTGATGATATAGTACTATATGAGTTATGTGAGTTGGTGACCGAATGTTGTTCGAAGTCCCGGATGAGGTCACAGACATGATGAGGAGCTCCGGAATGGTCCGGAGGTAAAGAATAATATATTGGATGATAGTAGTTGGTCACCGGAAAGGTTTCGGAAGTACCGGGTATTTATAGGAGTGCCGGAAGGGGTTCCGGGAGGCCACCGGTAAGCGGTGGGCCTTATGGGCCAAAGGGGGGAAGCACACCAGCCCACAAGGGGGTTGGCGCGCCACTCCACCCTTGCCCACGCGCCAAGGGGGGAGGTAAAGGAAGGGGGAGGCACCCTAAGGCAGCCAGCCCCCCTTTCCTTTCCCCCATGTCCAAATATGGAAGGGGGCGTGGCTACGCAGGCCTCTAGGGCAGCCGATGGCTACTTGGGGTGCCCTAGGGCTGCCTCCTCTCCCCCTCCACCTATATATATGAGAGGAGGGAGAGGGCAACACACACCATGATCCCCAAGCCGTGTGCGGCGCCCCTCTCCCTCTAGTTCATCCTCGGTCATATTTTCATAGTGCTCGGCGAAGCCCTACGAAGATAGTTGCATCACCACCGTCATCACGCCGTCGTGCTGCCAGAACTCATCTACTACTTAGCCCGTCTTGCTGGATGAAGAAGGCGAGGACGTCATCGAGTTGAACATGTGTTGAACGCAGAGGTGTCGTACGTTCGGTACTTGATCGGGCGGATCGTGAAGATGTATGACTACATCAATCGTGTTGATAAACGCTTCCGCTAAATGGTCTACAAGGGTACGTAGACATACTCTACCCTCTCGTAGCTATGCATCTCCATGGATAGATCTTGCGTGTGCGTAGATTTTTTTTTTGTTTTCCATTGTTCCCCAACATCTTGGTCATCACAATACTATCCCATAATTCTTTGGCATTTGTGATGTGAATGTAAGGCCTTTTCTGCTTGTCTGTCATGCCCTTTCTTATGAGCATAATTGTGGTGTTGTTCAGATGCTTGTCATATGCATCACCCGGTGTGAGATTTATCGGGTTGACCGGTTGTAGCCATTCTCCATAATCTCCAACATCTCATCATTGGTGAAACAAAGATGATCTTGCATCCCAACTCTCCACAAAGAAAAATCGGCAGTGTCATCAAGCAAAGGAGGCTTACCCCTAGGGTTATAATTTGGTTTCTCCACTTCAGATTTTGTATAAAGCCATGACACTCTAGAGGTATCACTAGTACGAGTTTGCCCAAGGGAGGAAGATTCACATTTTGCCCCAGAGCCACACTACTTGAATTAACAAGTGGTGTAGGATTCGAGGTTAATGCAGTCAATCTCATTTGGACCAAGGCCTCAATAGATGCATCTTGCTCCTCCTTTTGCTTAGCAAGGGCCCATTCCAAATCCTCAAAGGTGACGGATTTGTGCACTCCGGAAGAAGGTGCATACTTCTCTGGAGGATTTGCAACAAGGAGGATCCCATCGGGGTTCATCTCGCTCTAGGGCGGTTAAGCCACAAGATTAGAGCACGAAGCCCTGATACCAATTGAAAGGATCGAGATGGATCTAGAGGGTGGGGTGAATAGGTACAATAACAAAATTTAATTGTTACTTAGCAATTTTAGGAAATATTGTGGAATATGAAGGTGTTTCTAACAATTGAAAAGATGATTCAAGAGTAAAACAAACACAACGAGTAGTAACATAAGCACGAGCAATAAGGTGAAAGTAAAGATTAAGAGACAAGTAACCACAAGTAGGGAGCTAGGGTTAGGGATAAGCGCAACTCTGAGAGATGATATGTCGATGTTCACTTCCTTGGAGGGAAGCTAGCCATTGCTAAAGAGGTAGATGTTACCACAAAGGCACACCAATGCCACGAAGGATCACCCTATTCTCCCTTTGAGACAACACCATGAAGGCGTTTATCAACCACTAGTGGTAGACCTGGAGGTGGCCTCCAAACCTTCACAAACATTACGGGAGAACTCCTACCACCTAGGAGTCTCCAACCTCGAAAAGTAAGAAGATCCAAAGGGAAACACTCAAAGACTTGCTTGAATCACGATTTGCTTTTGTCATAAGAAGGAGAGGGAGTAGATCTTTATATTGATTGGGACAACTATCAAGAATGTTCAAAAATCTTCTCGGGATCTAGGATTTAGTGTGGCAGACTATGAGAGGGAGCACTTGTGTTCTTGTGGATGCTATGAATGTAGTGGTCAACCTTCTCCCGGGATGGGACATGGATATTTATAGTCCAAGAGGATCTAGTTGTTTTTCAACACTTCACTATTGCAGGAATGCCTGGAGATGGTGGGTGCCTAAAGCCTAGGAGTGACGGGAAAGGCTCCCAGGTTCGCCCGCCACTGACCTCCCGCCACTACTAACATGGCTTTAGTGGAGGGCGCCCTCCCGCCAGTGGTAGCACTATAACAGTGGTGGGCAGTGGAAATTGCCCGTCAGTGTATTCGATCTCGTAGCAGTGGCGGGCGAGGTTGTTAGTGGTGGGCAGCTTGGAGCGGCCGCCACTGCCGTATAATGTATGTGTGCGGGCACTTAGTAGTGCCCGCTACTGATTATTGCACCATGCTTGAATGAAAAATGTTGCCATCGTAGCATATATTATGCTGCCATGGCAGCTTTAGCTGATGCAAATAGAGAACAGTTCTCAATAAATGGGAGCACATCAGGAATAAAACTAGTGGTCATAACTTACAATAAAGAATGGAGTAACGAAAAGGCCAAATATGTTTAGTCACGCTTGTAGTGGTCCTCGCTTCAATAATCTAGGCTAGGCTCTTTTTGTTTGTTCAACTCATATTCTTTGGTGTTATTATAGAATAAGCTGGAGGACGAGCGGATCTCGTTGTTATGAGAGTCGTGAACTTGACTTGTAGTTCTTCGAGCACTAAGCCAGCTTCAGCCAAATTGTTTTGTACTTCTTGACCCCATTTGAGGATTTATCATGCCGCTTTAACATTTTCGTGGACCGTATGAACTCTTCCATGTGAATGCTGACGTAGAAGCCAGAAGTAAGACTAGTCACTGGGTTGTTGCATACAAGATAGATTGTTCCATCTGAAGGCAATCATTTTCTTTCCACTTCCTTTGTAGTTTTTTCAACCGTGAGGCCTCCTGTATTATTTCAATCCAAAATACATTCATCAAGAATGTCCTTGAGGAGTGACCAGCCTTTTTCGGGCTCTTCATTGAATCCATCAAGTAACAATTGACCTTTGCGGTATTACCACTAGGAGAGTGATATGTCTCCGCTGTATCTATAATTTTGTATTGTTTCATCCCAATATTTTACTACTTCCACATACTTTTAAACCCACGGCCTCCACAAGACAACAGGGCGCCACCACCCCCCAGTGCGTGGCAATATGTCTTGTGGACACCTCATAAGTCGGTTGGAGCTCTTCTTCTGCCACAAGGAAGCTTATATCGGGAAAAACTCATGTTAAAACTTCAACCCGATTGGAGTTATGGATCTTCGGATATTTAAGAAACGGGTTTCAGACAGAAACAAAAATGCGAAACAGAAGAAAAACAGAGAGAAAGATCCAATCTCGGAGGGGCTCCTACTCTTCAGGAGCCATGGCGACCAAGGACCAGTTGGGAAACCCTCCTCCCATCTAGGTGGAGGCCAAGAAGGAGAAGAAGGACGGAGGCTCTCTCCTGGTGGCGCCGGAGTACCGCCGGGAGAATCATCGTGACGGCGATCTACATTGGCAACTTTGCCGCTGTCATCACCAACTTTCTCCCCCTCTATGCAGCGGTGTAACCTCTCTACTCCCGCTGTAATCTCTACTTACAATGGTGCTTTATGCCACATATTATTATCCAATGATGTGTTGCCATCCTATGATGTTTGAGTAGATTCCTTTTGTCCTACATGTAAATTGTGGTATGGTGTGATTGATATGAGTTGTATGTTAATATGGTGTTGTCCTATGGTGCCCTCCGTCCCGCACACATGTGTGGGAATTTCTAATGTAGCTAGGGTGTTGCAATACATTCATGATCCTCTTATAGTTGGTTGCAAGTGTGACAGAAGCTTAAACCCGAGTAAGGGGGTTGTTGTGTATGGGAGTAAAGGGGACTTTTTACTTAATGCTATGGTTGGGTTTACCTTAATGAACTTCAGTAGTTGCGAATGTTTGCTAGAGTTCCAATCATAAGTGCATATGATCCAAGTACGGAAAGTATGTTAGTGTATGCCTCTCTCTCATTGCATATGATAAGTATCTATCGTGTTATATTCATTATCCTATGGACAATCTTTCTCATCGTTCTCCAAAAAGGTTTCTACTAAACAACTAATTGTTTATTATCTTGCAAAGCACTTCTAGTTTTATTCTCACAAATTAGTTTTATATTTGTTCTAGGTAAAGCAAATGTTGGTGTGCGTAGAGTTGTAACGGTGGTCGACAGAACTTGAACAGAATATAAATTCTACCTTTAGCTTCTTGTTGGGTTCGACACTATTACTTATCGAAAAGGCTACAAACGATCCCCTATATTTGTGGGTTATCAGAGAACCCAATGGTTGATGCGCAAAACAGAATAAACATACCGTAAACATGAGAAAGTTACAAGTTTTGAGACATGAAAACTTATATGAAGAAGAAACGTACAAAAGCAAAAGCGTAAAGCCAAAGAAGGAGGTACATGGGTTAGTAGGGCACAAGGAGGAAGTTTTTCAGCTTGTTATGTTGCATGAAATCCAGAATGTAATTCTTCATGCACCGTCTCCCTTCCTCATTTTTTAGGTTTTCCTCGCTTATGAGATAAGGGTCGGCTATGGCGACATCGAAAATATTCTTGATTCTTACCTCAGTGGCTTGAAAAAGCGCCCATAGAATCATTAGGCAAGTTTCAAGACTACAGAATCTGAACATATAGAATATCTCTTTGAAATCTACATATATTTTATCCCCGATGATTTCTTTCAAAGAAACTATCCCTTTGGCACCTTCGCGGTGTAATGTGTTGGGTTAATGATGGCTCCTTTCTTCTTATTGGGTAGCTCTGAATCCACAATTTTATCAGGTAGACTCTTCGTCTCAAGCCTAAGGTGCTCGTACACTTTGTCTGGTAGCATTCTCTTACCGGGGATATAGACATGTGCTTTTGGGTTGTCAGCAGATTGTTCATATTCCAAGGACTTCTTCAGTGCCATGTTCTTTAGCAGTGGTCTATCATTTTCACATGTGGTGGCAGAAGTCTTTGCCTTAGTATTTAAGCTAAGATGCAGAGTGATGCTACACAATCAACTAGCTATAAATGTAAGTATAGTGATATAGGGAAAAGGTACTGTCAAGAGCAATGCAAAGCTAAACTTCTTCACTAGCATTTTGGTAAGAGTAAATATAGATCTAATAATGTGTAGAAAAAGGAGGGCAAGGAAAAAATAAGCTCTAGAGTGATGGTACATGAACAACTAGCTATCAATATAAGTATAGTGATAAAGGACAACACGTACTTGCAAGAATAATGCAGAGCTAAACTTCTTCATAAGCATTGGGATTATTCTACATTAATGTAAGCATTAATATAGATTTGATAATTTGGAGCGAACAGTGGATAAGCAAGCTATTATGCACACTGATGTCACATAATCAACAAGGTATGAATGTAAGTACAGTGATACAGGACAACAGATACAAACAAGAACAAAGTAGCGAGCATCATAGTTGCTATATCTTGTCATCCATTTGAAACAGGTATTCTTCTTCGAGCAGTTTCCCTGCAAAAAAAAAATCGGTAAGGCACATGCAAAAATGTAGGAGTTCAAATTTTCATGTGATATCATAGACAATACCACATCTAGGGGACAAGACCAGTGCATTAAAAGGTTTTTTTCCATTCAATGTCTTGTAAATTTAGCACATGAGACTTCACCAAAATTACGTTTGTAAACTTGCCATCGAAGTGTGTTTTCCTCACGTAACACTGATATCGCTGCAACGCGTCCTTGAAAAGCGCAAGCAAGCTTTGCTTGTCATGACTATCCAAATTGACCCTTGCCTATTTAGAAGAATGTAATGTAAATCATTGATGTGTTCAATTAGCAAAAAAAGACAATAATCACCATGAATAATAGCACTTACACGTCAGTGGGACAGGAAGATGTGAAAGTGGAGTTTGTCTTCAGTATAATTCTCCCATGATGGGAAGATACGTGTGTGGTTCCTAACAACATTGAAATCATTGTCTTTTAAACTGGGAATAACTGGAATGTGGTTCCAATCTGCGGGAATTGGGGCTCCCTATAGTTGGAATAGGTCTTTGGTCTATGGATTTGGTGTACTTTTTGCTGGACTAGGATTTTTCTATGCTATGGCTGGTGCTGTGGAAACTGAAACAACGTACCTTTTGCTGGAGTCGCGGGTCTTGTGTGGTGGGGATAGTGATATGGCCAGTGGAGTATGGGTACAGTCTGCTGGAGTCGGGCCAAGGTTTTGTGGTGTTGGTTCTATGGCCAATATAAGTGGGGTGATATTTGATTTCTCCGGTACCACCACCTTTTTGAAAGACTTTGTTTGTACTCCTCCAGGTTCTGCAATCACACTCTTCCTTTTCGATGTATGATACACAAGAACAACATTCGAATGGAAAAACATGGTATGATGACAGATGGAATAGGTATTGATAAGGGATGGGCATGGCATCTTCACATATATGATGAGTAAACTAAGCAGATGGCGGTGCAACAAAGTAGAAGAAATGCAAGACACCTTATGCAAGACATGTGTAACCAATAAAACCTTGCCAAATTATAACAGACACCTTGATGCGTCAATAGGATAGGCCATCTGCCATTGACTCCTTGAGGTCAGAATAGTCATTAGGATCATATTCTGAACACAAATCTGCATGTGGGGAGCGTATGAGTTTCACGGCATCCAGAATGGAACTCAATCCCTTGATGCCAAGTTTGTTAACCATTGCACTATTCCGCAATATTCTTATGATGTGCATTCTCATATTCATTATGATCATGTTCAATATCTGAGATGCATGAAAACATAAATAGTAGTGATATTATCTTTGAATGCATAGGATATTATGATATAATAGGGGCCCCCTTTAAACCCTTGTGTTCTATCTCTGGAATTCTGATGAGAGATCCCATGTGTCCTGTAATTTGGCGCATACATTAATATAATTTGGCACTACTACTAAAAAAACTAGGCTCCTTGTTAGGAGCTCTAGAAGTATTGATAGTTGGCAGATGATAGGTTCAAACTATACTGTATACAAAGTTTATTGCCAAACCATGATGACGAGAGCGTGTAGAGAAATAGCATTCCCTCATGACTCTATATGTGGCGCACCTGCATTTCAAAACTCATGTAGTAACATTAGCTAACATATTAAATGTGTGTCTATTTATTAGTATTTATATCGTATCAGATTCAAATTTGAATAACTAAGCTTTGGAATTATGAGTGGCATGTAGTGGAGCTCGAAGGATGGAGTGCTACTAGTATGACACACAGCATCTAGGAAGATCTTAGTGTAGATAAAAGGGGGAAAATGTAAGCATCATAAATAAATCGGGAAAGTGGAACTGGCTGGAAAATATGGAGTTGTATTGCCACTACTAATAGAAAGCCTTTTGATCCCCTACAGGCAAGCTCTATTCAACTGATTGTGCCTAGTCGAAGTGCTGAAAGCATCTTGCAGAAGCAGCCCAATAGACCCGTCGACTACAGATCTCCCTACTCCCCATCCTGACACGGAACATACTGTACTTGTTAAAGAAGAACAAAAGAGGAACATGTTAAACAATAGAAGAGGAATCATATTATGGAGATTCCGCCTCTTTCTATAGAATGTTCATTTCCCACCCATGACGAACCAGTGCGCCCAAAGAAATGAAATTCCCTGCTGTCTCTCTATATGTGGCCAAATGCATTTGGAAACTATCGGTGTATTAGACATGGGTGTGTAATACCCTGACTTATGCACAGACAAGTAGCAGCACCCCCGGCAAGGTAAATTCTCAACAAAGTTTCAAATCAAAAGAAGTAGCCTTTGAGAGATCAAGGAGCACTTCAAGAAGACCAAGGAACAAAAACAATATGAGCATCGAAGCAAAGCATTGGAAGCAATCCTCACCGGCAAGGTCGAGGTAGAAAGACGAAGGCCCGACAAGCCTCGTGGCAAGCAGATCCCCGCCAACCACCCGCGCTCCACCTCACCAGCTAGCTGGTTGCTGATCGATGAGGTGTCGAGCCCGCAGGCGGCATGGTGGAGCTTGTCAGCACGTGTCGGCACACTGGAGAAGATTACCTTTATCGACACCCATCCTAATGGTGTGTCAAGATAATAGAGGGGCGGTTGAGCAAGCGCTGTAGCGGCCTTGCCGGGACACCTCCTCCTCTCGACACCTAGCGATGCATTAAATGCACTTTGTCCTAACTAGCAGAGGTAGGTATGATAGCACTATTTGCTGTCTAATCATGATGTTTTAACCCTTTTGCCACTATGGTAACCCCTTTAGCTATAAAATGAGGGCCAGGGCAACCGATACAAGGGTTCAAACCCATTCTAACCCCACACATACTTGCTCGTGTAGCTGCCTTCTCCTAGCGTCTTGTCAGGGAAGAGTGCTCCATGTACTTGTGCTCCACATTTCAATACACCAAAAGCAGGAGTAGGGTTTTAGCTTCTCAGTGGCCTGAACCTGGGTAAACGACTCTCATGCCCTCTGCTATGCTGCTCTTTGTGCTTCGTGCAATCCCTTCACCGAACCACAAAGGGGCTTGTTAGCCCTCTAGATTGTCGTTCCACACTGACATCTTTGGCACGCCAGGTAGGGGGATCATAGGCGTGAACCTGGACAGCAGGCGGCGCGTTGACTTCATTGAGTTTCAGCATCTTCTTCACCATTCATGGTGCCCAAGAAGAAGGGCCCCATGACAACGAAACCTTCCACGTCCAAGCCTCCTCCACACACGCCCACGGGCGGCTCAGGCAGCGCCCTCGCCTTGGACGATGCGGACATTGCAGTAGGCACGACCGGCGTAGGTGGTGCGGTCACCGTGCCCACTGCGGCATGGGTGGGCGGTGGAGGTGTTGGAGACGGTCATCTTCCACGACCTTCCAGCGGAGACAGCAACAATGACGTATGCAGCATGGGCACACAACTCCCACCTCCTCCGTGCACCGGCGAGGGAAGCCATCGGGGCAACGCAGCCCGGTCGGGCGTGAGCCGGGACACTCCGGCAGTGGCGAGGGAGACAACGTCAAGGCACACGCCACACCCATCATGGGATGGCCGCGATGTGACTCCGAGCGGCGTTGCTAATCATCCGCAGCAGCGCCCGCACGTCAAATCACCTGTCAATCAAGCGTAAGATCCTCAAGCGTCACCTCCGCCACGCCAATCTGCTGCCCCCTCGCAATATGACGAGAAGATCGCAATGACACTCCTGCTGGCTCTGCCAGGAGTCAAGCGACGTTGCGATCTTCGCTCTCCAACATGCCTTCGACGGCAACAGAGGCTATGGTGCGAGCCCATATGCTGTTGAATTTCCCTTCAACAACCGATAATATGGATGAGTGGGTGACTACCATTCAGAGTTTGATCGGGTTTGCGGAGGCTAAAAAACCCTAGTTGGCGGAGCCCTCGCGACAACCTCAAACCGCACAAGTAGCTCGGACTGATGGCCATGTTGTAGGTGGCGCACCAATAGTGCAGTCACCTCCATGGCATCTGTCCCGACAACAGCCTTAGCAGTCGCAGCAGACCTAGAGAGCGGTCGTGCCTGATGATATGTCCATGGCCTTCTCGGATCCACAGACACAACAAGATCAGCGGCAGGTTCTGTTGGATATGCAAGCCAAAGACGCTCGTACCACCATTCAATGGTGCCGAGAGACGCGTTGATAGTCTGACGAGTGCAACGGTCTAGTTGTCGACGTGTCAACACCCATTGTTGTCGGGTACCTGCTTTACAAGGTTGGGTGCCCTGCTTTCACACATGAGTTGCGGCAAGTCCGTTGGCCGTCCGTCCGAGCGTTCAAACCAGAGGTACCAGAGAAGTATGATGGCAAGCTAAACCCGGCGGAGTTTCTGGGCATATACACAATTGTTGTGCAAGCTGTCGGGGGGAGAGATGAAAAGATCCTCGCCAACTATTTCCCATTGGTACTCAAACCCAATGTGAGATCCTGTTTCATGAATTTGCCGAAGAATTACATTTCCTCGTGGTCAGATCTATGCAATGAATTTGTTGGTGCCTTTACCAGGGGCCAGGAAGGACCCGGGCAACCCATCGATTTGCAAGTGATCCCATAGAGGGAGGGAGAAGATCTGTGCAAATACATCCAGAGATTCAGCCGTGTGCAGCATAGCATTCCAAACATGCACCCCGCTGTTGTGATTGCCGCGTTCCACATGAATGTGCGCAATCACAAGATGCGGGAGAAGATGAATATACGGCTGCCGAAGACCGTCAACGAACTCTACATGTTGGCGAACAAGTGTGCATGTGCTGAAGAAGGGAGAAGGCTTCCTGGGGAAGAGGCTCGCATCGAAGTCGATTCAGAGAACGACGATGTTGCCGCCCCAAAGAAGAAAGTCTGGAGGCGCAACAGGAAGCGGAAGGGCAACTGAGTTATCGCCGCAGAAGGGTCTGGCAATTCATGCCCCACCAAGAAAACCAAGACGGAGAGCTCCGGCAAGGAAGCTGCCACATGCGCTGACTGCCAGGTAGCCGCGGCAGGTGAGAAAGCCGGCAAGTCTGACGGGCCATACTGCAAGATTCACCATACCAAGGGCCACGACCTCCAAGAGTGCCACTAAGTCGAGCAGCTGGTCGAGAAATAGAAGGCAGAATATGAGAAGCGCGACAAGGAGAAGGGCCAGGATGGTACAAGTGGGTCCGGCAAGAAGGGCCGCGGCGTCCGGGGAGGGCGCCATGGTGAAACCAATCAGCAAAAGGAGAAGCCTGCAAGAGGCAGAGAGAAAAAAGGAGATGAAGAGAGTGAAGACGAGGATGACGATGAATCCAGTGAGCACGAGTTCTAGAAGGCGACGGAAGCCATGTGCATTGACGTGGATGCATCTTTGCATTCCTCTCACCGCCAACTTAAACAGTGGGCATGCGAGGTCAACGCAGTGGAGCCGACATCGGATGCCCAAAAGCCCCTCAAGTGGTCTCACATGCCTATCATTTTTTATGCCGAGGTCCACCCTGATCGCACAACTGCGGTCAGGTGTTTACCGTTGTTGGTTTCACCAACAATATGCAACCTCAAGGTCACGAGAATGCTAGTTGATGGTGGGGTTGGCTTGAACTTGATCTCTCCAGAAGTGATCGAGAGGCTACTAATTCCTGAGGAAGAGCTCAAGAAAACCGGGACGTTCCAAGGAATTAACCCGAGAAGGAGCCAGCCCAAGGGGAAAATCACGCTGCCGGTGACGTTTGGCGTGGAACTAAATTACAGAATGGAGAAGATCGTGTTCGATGTTGTCAAGATACCTTTACTATTTAATGGAATTCTTGGCCGCCCGGCACTAGCCAAGTTCATGGCAGCATATCATTCTGCCTACAACACACTGAAGATGCCAGGGCCTATGGGTGTCATCTCCATCAGCTCAGACAAGAAAGATGCGGTCATATGTGTCGACAAGCTTTACAAAGATGCAGTTGCAGTAGAGACCATTAAGGATACTGCTCCCGCCAAAGGTAAGAAGAGCAAGAAGCCCGGTAAGACATCTAGCGAGAATTCCGGGAAGCGCGCCTCTTCAGAGTGCTGCGCACTTGTTGAAGACTTTCCGGAGAGCTCTGCCGCCAAGAGGTCCAAAGCTACACCGCCGACAACAAAGAATGTGTCTGCAAAGGAGGATGGCACTGGTGGTTCCTTTACCGTCAGTGCCACTCTTGACAGTAAATAGGAAAGCGCGCTCATTACCTTCCTGTGGGCAAACGTAGATGTGTTTGCATGGCAACCATCTGACATCCCCGGTGTTCATAGGGAGGGAATTGAGCACCACCTTGCTATCTATCCTCATGCTTGACCTATCAAGCAGAAGGTTAGGAAGCAATCTTTGGAACGCCAACAGTTTATTGCAGAAGAAATCAAGAAACTTGAAGCACTAGGTCTGGTCAGGGGAGTTCTACATCCAACTTGGTTGGCAAACCCAGTGGTAGTGCACAAGGCCAATGGGAAATGGAGACTTTGTATTGACTGCACTAATCTCAAAAAGGCATGTCCAAAGGATCCTTTCCACTTGTCGTGCATTGATCAGATCATAGACTCTACTGTTGGCTATGATTTGCTTTCATTTCTTGACGCGTACTCTGGATATCATCAAATATTTATGGATAAGGAGGATGAGGAAAAAATCGCATTCATTACTCCATGTGGCACATACTACTTTGTGTGTATGCCTTTCGGACTAAGGACTGGTGGTTCAACATTTGCAAGATTAGTTCAGATTGGATTTGAACCACAACTGCACAGAAACATAGAGGCTTATATGGATGATATAGTGGTTAAAACCTAGGATAAATCAGCCCTCATCCAAGATCTAGAAGAAACATTTGCAAATTTGCGCAAGATCAACATGAAGCTCAACACTAAGAAGTGTGTGTTCGGTGTCCCATCCGGCAAACTTCTCAGATTCTTTGTGTCTCAGTGGGGAATAGAGGCAAATCCCGACAGGATCAAGACTACCGAGAAAATTCAAGCACCCAAAACCGCCAAGGATGTGAGGCGCCTTGCCGGCTGTGTTGCAGCTTTGAGTAGGTTCATTTCAAGATCTGCTGAGTGCGCCCTGCCGTTTTTCAAAATATTGAAAAAGGTAGGTCCAGTAAAATGGACTCCGGAAGTGGAGGCTGCGCTGCAAGACCTGAAAAGGTACTTATCCGCTGCGCCAACTTTGGTCGCGCCTAGGCCACAGGAGTCGTTGCTGCTATATCTAGCGGCAACAAACTAGGTGGTCAGTGCTGCACTAGTTGCGCAGAGAGAAGCTGGCGACAAGGAGATAGCAGAGGTCTGGAATGCCAAAGATGTTGGCGTGGAAGCACAATCACCTATGGGGTAGGGGTGCCCCTTTGAGGTTTGGCAAGGGGACAGTCACATTGCACAAAGAGCAGAAACAGTAGGGCAGCACGACGATGGACAACTCTCTTTTACCCATGTTCGAGCCGCTTTGCAGCGTAAAACCCTACTCCTGCTATGATGGATTGATCTGGAGGAACCCGAAGACATGGAGCGCTCAAGCCCGGCAAGTATGCCTCGGGGAGAACATCGCGCGTGTACAAGCGTTGATGGATCAAGGTTTCGAACCCTTTGCTAGGTTGCGTCGGACGTCCTTTTATAGCTTAAGGGGCGACCACAGTGGCAAATCAGTCATTTTGGTGCGATTAGATAGCTAACAATGTCATCACACCTAACTCTCGCAGTTAGGACAAAGTGCATTAAATGCACTGCTAGTTGTCGTGCTGAGGTTGAAGCCCGGCAAGCCTACCGCACCGCTTATCCATCTTCTCCTTATTAGCGTTACACGCAATCTGGATGGGTGTCAATAAAGTTAATCTCCTCTCTAGCAGGTTTCCACGTGCTTGAAAGGATCCACCTAGCCACTTGAGAGCTCGACACTGCATTGATTAATGACTTGTGTATGATGAGGTGGAGCGGTGACGTCTTGGCGGAGTCATGTCGGTACGGAACCTGTCGAGCTCTTGTCTTGGAGTCTTGCTTTGGCCTTGGTGGCCCCGGAGACCTTGCAAGGGTGGCTTGGGTTTGGTCCTAGGTGTAGTTTTGGCCCCGCCGGGCTCGCCTGCCCAGCAAGGGAGGCCTTCTTGAAAGCTTCTCTGGTTGACTTGATCTTGTTATTGCACTCCTTGATCTCACGAAGAGCGGTTTCTCTGGCTCATCTTATGTCAAGCATTGATACCATATGCATGCCTTGTCGTATGCCGGTGCATAAGTCAGGGCAGCAAACGCATATGTTCGTTGCACCGATATTAGCCCTTGGACCTAGCCCACAGGTGCATCCGAGGCGTCGTTGGGGTTGGCCCAAGAAATGCACAGGTGTACACGTTGGCCTTGCCGGGGTTGGTACGGTATATTTTGACATCTTCTTTGCTTCTTCATTAACTTGGGCTTGATCTTGCTCCCAAGTCTCCCATGGCATCTGCAACATTCCAAACGGTGCGCTCCGTCTGTGTCGTAAACGAGGGGTGCACACGTCCATAGGAGCCCATTAGGGCATCCGCGCGTGAACTGGGGGTAACTGCCATTTTATCTTTACCTCACCCACTACGTCTGCCGTTTCCGCCACACGTGCCACATGCATTGCACGGGGCTGGTGGTGGACGCGCAGGTTGCGGGAATGTGTACCTTGGCAGGAAACGCAACACCCCGGATTGGCGTGGTGGGGCGGCCGATGAATCAGGGTGCCATCAGTGATGCAGAGGGTCGGATTGGAGGAATGGGGCGGTTGCCCCATGGTAGTGGAGAGCCAGCCTTCCCTTCATATCCTGCTATAAATGGAGACGAGAGGGGGTGGCGATGCTCATCCACCGTCTCCTCCTCCTCCTTCCTTGACTTTGCTTCCATCATGACAAGGGGAAGGGGCCGAGCTTGGTCCCCGATGGTGGTGACGAGAGCTTCTTCTCGGCACCCTGCTTCTGCTTCCATTGCCGCTACAGGGGCGGTCTCTAGTGCACAAGGTGAAGCTGTGGGGCATGGTTGAGGTCGATGCGGTGCCCGTGGTTGGGGCGGACGGGGCGGCGTGCCTGCCGTCCCTCCTCTAGCCACCCCCACACCAGCAGAAGGTCATGTGAGGCATACAACACTGGAGTTCATCATCAAGTTGCACGGTCCTCCACGCAGTTGCCTGCGGCTCCCAGTTCCCTTTGCCAAGGTGATGGAGGCCGACCAGTCGCCCAGGTTGGGGTTGGGTATGAGCGGCTTGTCGCGGTGGAACACGATCACCTGTGGGGCTATGAGCCCCTTTGTTGGTCGACAGGGGGGAGTTCACATCGCACAAAGAGCGGAGGCCATGGAATAGCACGGTAGAGGTGACGCAAGTGGTTTTTACCCAGGTTCGGGCCACTGTTAGGCGTAAAACCCTACTCCTACTTGGGTGGATTGATGGAAGGATAGTGGTGAACGCGCAGCTCTCGAGCCCGGCAAGGTCACCTCGGGAGGAGCAGCTACGCGTATATGAGTACATGAGGGTCCGATTCCTTTCTACGGTTGCCACGACCCTCCTTTTATAGGCTAAAAGGTTACCACAATGGCAAAACAGTCATTATCCAGTGATTAGATAGCCAACAGTTCTATTATACCTAACTCTGGTAGTTAGAACAAAGTGCATTAAATGCACTGCTAGGTGTCACGCTGTGGATGTAGCCCAGCAGGCCTGCCGCGCCGCTTAGTCATCTTCCACCTGTCTGCTTGACACGCCTCTGGACGGGTGTCATACGGAGGTGATCTTCCTTCCAAATGGCTACCACATGCCAAATGACAGCCACTTAATCATCTGGAAGCTCGACACTGCACCGATAGGTGACTTGCGTTGCGATGGGTGGAGCGGTGGAGTCTTGGCAGGGATGTAGGCCGCCAGAGGCCCCGGCAAGCCTGCCGGGGAAATCTTGGGACTTTGTCTTCGGGGCGGCCTTGACCTGACCAGGCTCACCTGCCCGGTAAGGGAGGCTTTTCCTTGGTGATATCTTGTTCTCTTGGCTTGTCTTGGTCTTCTTGACCCGCCCTTTGATTCCACAAAGAGCTATCTCTCTGGCTTGGTTTTGTCTTGAATGCTTGGTGTTGTTTGCTTCCTTGTTGCCGTGACTGTGTATAGTTCGGGCAACACACGCGAAGGTTTCTTGCACCGACAGGAGCCCCCGGGCCTGGTCCAAACATGTTGCCAAGCATCGTTGGGGTAGGCCCTATCAGGTACACAGGAAGGACACTTGTGACGATATTGTCTTCTTTCTTGATATTTCCCTTGTTTCTTCATTAACCTATGCTTGGGTCAGTTTTTGGTTTTCCCGCGCATCGTGTAAGATGTCGTGGGGGAGATTTGTGCCACGATCTGTGGGCCGCCCATGTCCCACATTCGCAGGGTGGTAACTGCCATACCACTAGTTTCCCTGCCCCTGCCGTTTCCGCCATGTATGCCGCATGCATTGCGCAGGGTTGGTGGCAGACGCGGAGGGCATAAGAATGAGTGCCATGGCAGAAAGTCAGGCACCAAAGATAGGCGCAGGAGGTAAGTCTTGATTCTGGGTGCCGTTGATGATGCAGAGGAGTTGGATTGGTGGAGCGGGGCGGTTGCCTCATGGGTGAGGAGCCAGCCACCCAGCTCCGCTTGCCCATAAAAGGGGACGTGGGCGAGGTGTTTACTCGCACACTTCCCTTCCTTCTTCCTTCTGGCATCTTCTCTTCATCATGGCAAGGGGGAGAGGCTGCAGTGGTGTTCTGGCGGTGGCGACGAGGACTTCTGCTCGACAGTGCCTCCCTCCTCCTGTTGGGGACGCGGGGGCGGAGCCCGCCGCGAGAGGAGGCGGGAGAGGACGTGAACGCGGCCGTCGTGGCGCTCGGGGTCAAGGAGGACGGGGTGGTGCCTTAATTGCCCCTCCTCCGGCTGTTCAGGACCCGAACGAGGGCCACGTCGGGGACCAACCGCTGGAATTCATCGTCAAACTGCGCGGGCCCCCGCGCAGTCGTCTTCGGCATCCTACCCCATTTGCAAGGGTGATGAAGGTCGAGCAGCCACCGGGGTTGAGGCTGCACATGAGGGGTTGCTGTAATGGTAGCATGCGGGCGGACGTAGAGTTCCCTGCACCCCATGTCATGCTCCTCCGGTGTGGCTGGAAAACCTTCGCTCGTGCCCATAGCTTGGCGATAGGGCACGTCCTCCATTTCAAGTTAATGGATGCCACCTTGCTCTCCGTCAAGGTCTTTGGGCGTTCGGGTGCTCGCTTAGGGTGCTGCGTGGAGAGCTCGACCGACGACGAAAGCTCCTCCTCGAGTGGCACCGACGAGGAGGACAGTGATGGCGATGACGGCGGTACCGACGAGGAGGACGATGGCTCTAACTCCAGCTGAACACCAGCCGCACCGTCACCGTCAGCGGGAGGCCGGCGGCACCACCATATGCACATGCATGTTCTCCCAGGAAAGGCGATTTGCCGGGGTGTTGGGTGTGGATGGCATCTCCGCCTCCTCCAGCTGTCTTCCAGCTGGGCCCCGGCAGGCTTCCCCGTGGACTCCGGCTTCGTCCGCCCTGGCGTGTCTTGCTGGCCCTGGTGGCGGTGACCAGGGCATCGCCTAGCCGCTCTCCCCACCCATCACCTTCGTCCGCGCCCTCTCGATCTTGTCAAGCTGCGTCCTGCGGGCCTTGACGGGGTCAGGCTGGGCTTCGACCCAGGCACTCCTTTTTCCCTCTTCACCTCCCACCGCAGTTCCTAGGAGGAGAGGGACAGGAAAGGGATTACGGGGCACTTATCTTTTTTCAATCTAGAATATGCAGGTATTTGCCAAATTTTAATCTCAAATATGTAATATCTTTTATCCATGTTTGTGTCCTGTAAGAGTTGTACTTGTTTATCCGCATATTAATGAAAAAGACAAGCTTTGCTGGGTACTTGTGCATGTGTTTTATCCATGCAGAGGGGGTATGCCTCTATACTTTTAGGTAAACAAGTTTTTCCCGGCAAGCTATCTTGCCAGTGCCCTCCGTTGTTGCCTCCTGCCGGGGCTCGAAACCACGGAAGGGAACTAGCTCCTTGTCGATCCTTCTCTGCCAAGTGCCACTACAACCATGTTGACCGAAGCAACGTTCGGGTCAAAGGATGGGAGCACAAAGGCTTCGGAGGTGACAAGGTTTCTCTATGCACAAGTTTTCTTTTTACAGAGACACGTATGGATAAAAAGAAACTTATCTGTTTAGTTTGTCGGGGATCGATACATAGGCTTGTTTCCATTTCTTCTTTTCGGGATTGAGTCTGCGGCAAGAATTCTGCAGTTAGTGCAGAGGAAAACATAGCTACATATGATCTCATCTAAATGAT
Source organism: Thinopyrum elongatum (assembly GCA_011799875.1). NCBI lineage: Eukaryota > Viridiplantae > Streptophyta > Magnoliopsida > Poales > Poaceae > Thinopyrum > Thinopyrum elongatum. Next base: position 218,756,472 of record CM022299.1, on the reverse strand, counting down.
CACGGTAAGTTTATGTTAAGCTATGCACGCATGCAAGTTGTTTTTAGGGCGCCAGCGCTTCATTTTATTGTCTGTGCTCAGGGTCTATGCCTTCCTTTGTACAAAGGGTTACATGCGCATCAGCAAGGCTTGTACAAAAGGGTGGCTGCTAGGCAGGGCCTGACAGCCGTGCCTTACGGGTAGAACTTACGAAAATGCTCAATGTTCCATGAGTTTTGCAATTGAATGCCATCTTTAGTCTCCAGACGGACTGCGCCAGGCCTGGTGACTCGTACTACCCGGTAAGGGCCCTCCCACTTTGGTGCCAACTTGTTTGTACCCTTGGCGGACTGGACACGCCTAAGGACAAGGTCGCCTTCCTCAAGGCTCCGGGCATGAACCCTGCGGCTGTGATAGCGACGCAGGGCTTGCTGATAGCGTGCAGCACGAGTAGCAGCCCGGAGACGGTTCTCCTCAAGGAGCACGTCATTGTCATGCCGGTGCTGCTCTTGCGCTACTTCATCGTAGGCAAATACTCGAGGTGACCCGTATTTGAGTTCCATGGGGATCACTGCTTTTGCCCCATAGACTAGGGAGAAGGGAGTCTGGCCGGTAGCTCGATTTGGTGTCGTACGGAGGGACCAAAGAACCACCGGCAGCTCATCGATCCAGCGTCTGCCGCACTTCCGCAACTTGTCAAAAGTCCTTGTCTTGAGCCCATGCAGCACTTCAGTGTTCATCCTCTCAGCTTGTCCATTGCTCTTGGGATGCGCAACAGAGGCAAATGAAACCTTGCTTCCGAGGATTTGAACGTATTGCATGAAGGCGCGGCTTGTGAACTGGGTGCCGTTGTCAGTAATGATTCTGGCGGGTACTCCGAAACGGCACACCAACCCCTTCAAGAACTTGATAGCTGATTGTGCAGTCACCTTCCTCAGGGGCTCCACCTCCGGCCACTTTTTAAACTTGTCGATTGCGACGTACAAGAATTCAAAGCCCCCAGTAGCACGGGGTAAGGGGCACAAGATGTCGAGCCCCCAGACCAAAAATGGCCATGATAAAGGGATTATCTAGAGAGCTTGAGCAGGTTGATGGATGTTCTTGGAGTGGAACTTGCAGGCTTCACACCGGGTGACTAGCTCGATCGCATCTTGGAGGGCCGTGGGCCAGTAGAAACCTTGCCGGAAAGCTTTTCCGACCAAGGCTCTTGATCCAATATGAGAGCCGCACGCACCTTTGTGTATCTCTGCCAGCAGTTCCTTCCCCTCTTCCCGGCAAATGCACTTCAATTTCACACTGCTGGGCCTCCTTCTGTATAGCGTGTCATCGACAAACTGATACACACTGGCCCTCCGGGCTACTCTTTCAGCATCTCCTTGCTCTTTGGGAAGTTCTCCAGTTTGGAGGTAGTGAACTATGTGTCGTGCCCAAGTCGGAGCCTGAGGCTCGGCAACAAGGACAAACGGCACCTCCTCGTTCATGGGAGCGCATATCTCAACCGCAAGAACTTGTAGTTTGGCGGGAGGGTGTTGCTCACCAGGCGAAATGGAGTTGTTCCCGGCAACCTCTCTACCGGGGGCTTTGGGAAGCTCTGCCGGGAGATACTTGCCGGAGTCCAATTTCCTCCTTTTTCTGGCCATCGCTGTCGGGGATACAGAGGGTTGAGTCAGGTGGAGAACAAAGGTCACTGGTTCCACAGGGAGCTTCTGTGCAGCACATTTGGTTAGATGATCTGCGATGCTATTTTCCGCACGTGGTATGTGCTTTGTTTGCAATCCATCAAAACGCTCCTCCAGCTTCCTCACTTCCTCCATATATGCCTCCATCAATGGGCTCTGTTAATCCTTGTTGATTTGTCTCACTACAAGCTACGAGTCTCCACGAATGATCAACTTCTTGATTCCCAATTCAGTTGTGATTCTAAGCCCGGCAAGGAGCCCTTCATACTCTACAGTGTTGTTGGTGGCCTTCTCCCGGGGAAAATGCATTTGGACCACGTACTTGAGGTGTTCTCCAGTGGGCGCGATGAGAAGCACGCCAGCCCCTACGCCTTGTAACGAGAAGGCACCATCAAAGTACATGACCCATTCTTGGGGAGCCTCCTTGCCGGGGATAACTGTTTCCGGCATCTCTTCGTCTGGAGTGGGTGTCCATTCTGCAATGAACTCTGCTAGCACTCTGCTCTGGATGGTTGAGGTACCCTCATACTTTAGACCAAAGCTTGAGAACTCCAATACCCATGATGAGACCAAAGATCAACTTTTGCACTCCAGAGTACCTTGATCTAGCCCCTTGCAACAGGGAGCTGACAAAGTACACCGGCCGCTGCACCACCTTCTTCTTTGCCATGGTCTTGGGGTTGTCTCTATTATCCTGCTCTTCTTTCTCCTGATTTGCACCGGACCTTGCCGGGATAGGTTCACTTCCTTACCCGGAGAGGACAGTAGCCACGGCTGCTCCTTCATCTACTTCCCGCTGCGCCACCAGCGTTGCACTAACCACTTGATTGGTTGCCGCTAAGTATACCAGCAATGGCTCTTGTGGTTTAGGAGCGACCAAGGTGGGAGCAGAGGAAAGATAGGCTTTTAAGTCTAGCAGTGCTGCTTCTGCTTCTGGGGTCCACTTCATTGGCCCTGCCTTCTTCAAAATTTTGAAAAACGGCAAGGCAAGCTCTGCCGACTTGGAAATGAACCTGCTTAGCGCGGTAACACATCCAGTTAAATGCCTCACGTCCTTGACTGTTCTAGGTGCTTGAATCTGCTCGATCGCCTTGATCTTGTCGAGGTTGGCCTCTATACCCTGGTGAGACACAAAGAAGCCAAGTAGCTTGCCGGAGGGAATGCCAAACACACACTTCTCAGGGTTCAACTTCAAGTTGATCTTGCGTAGATTTGCAAAGGTCTCTTCCAAGTCCTGAATGAGTGTGGTTTTATCCTTGGTTTTACCACTATATCATCCATGTAAGCTTCAATATTCCTGTGCAGCTGTGGCTCAAACCCAATTTGCACTGCTCTTGCAAAGGTGGATCCAGCACTCTTTAACCCGAAGGGCGTCCGCACAAATGTCGGTGCAACAAACCCCAGGTGTGTTGCCCAGACTGTACACAACCTTAAGAGCAAGGTTGCAGCATCCAAGACCAGACCAAGAAGAAGAGATGAGCTCTTTGAGAAATCAAAGGGAGGATCAAGAAGACCAAGACCAACCAAACAAGCAAGATATCACTAAGGAAAAACCTCCCTTTCCGGGCAGGCGAGCCTGGCAGGGTCGAGGTTACCCCGAAGACAAGTCTCAAGACTCCCCCGGCAGGCTTGCCGAGGACGCCGAGGGCAGATCACCCCGCCAAGGCTCCACCGCTCCACCTCACAGCGACGCAAGTCACCTATCGGTGCGGTGTCAAGCCCCCAAGTGATTAAGTGGCTGTTACTTGTCACATGGCAGCCATTTCTGAGGGAAATCACCTCCAGATGACACCTGTCCAAGCGACGTGTCACGTAGACAGGCGAGAAGGTGGCTGGACAGCACGGCAAGGCTTGCCGGGCACGCCATGATGTGACACTAAGCGACGCATTTAATGCTCTCTGTCCTGTCTGCAGAGTTAGATATGATAGCATTGTTTGCTATCTAATCAGTGCATAATGACTGATTTGCCACTGTGGTAACCCCTTGACCTATAAAAGGAGGGCCATGGCAACCATAGAAAGGGTTCGGAACTCAGATCTCTGTACACTCATACGCGCGTAGCTGCTCTCGCCAGAGGCAACCTTGCCGGGCAAGAGCACTGTGTCTCCACACCGTATATACATCAATCCACAAAAGCAGGAGTAGTGTTTTATGCCTCGCGGTGACCTGAACCTGGGTAAAAACTGCCTGTTTGATCACTGCCGCGCTGCTCTATGCCCTCCGCTCTTTGTGCAATGTGCTCTTCCCCCCTGCCGAATCAGAAGGGGCCGATGGCCCCATAGGTGGCCGTGTTTTCCCACGACATCTTTGGCGCGCCAGGTAGAGGGTGGCGCTTGCGCGAACCCGAGGTGTAAGCAGCGCATCATCTTCATCAACAGCTTCGTCATCCATGGCGCCCAAGAAAAAGCCCGGCGCCACAGCTCACCCGTCCACCTCAAAGGCCCCTTTGCATGCGGCCGCCGATGCCGTGGGGGCTACGGGGGCGCATGAGAACGTAGACGCCGCACGGGACATAGCCGGCGTGAGCGGCGCCATCACCGTTCCCCCTGCGGCCGAAACGGGAGTAGGAGGCGTCGGAGGAGGACAACATCAACAACATCCCAGCGGTCGCGCTCCACAAGGTACGGGTGGAGAGATTATTCCGTCTTCACCTCTTCGCCCTGCTGAAGGGCGTAGCCGCAGTGATGGTGCTCGCTCCGGAGCGAACCGCGACGCTCTGGCCGCCCCCACTGCGGGTGCGGCTACAGGGCACGTGCCAGCGCCAGAACAAGCCGACCAAGACGATGCACCAGATGGGGTTGCCAATCCCCAAGCGCATCCACCTCGTCGCCATGCCACCCTGGCAACTGGCTCCCAACAACGAGAACATGATGCTGCCACTGTTGGCACCGTCAGAAGTCAGGTGACGTCACAATCTGCATCGTCATCCATGCCAAGCACCGCTTCAGAGGCCATGGCGCAGGCCCAACTCCTATTGAGATTTCTGCCGGCGGCCGCTCAGATGGATGAGTGGAGCGCCACCATTCAGAGCTTGATTGGTTTCGCCGAGGCGGGAGGATCATAGCGAGCAGGCCTGCCACGTCCTCCGCAGGCGGCGACAACGGCCCGAGCCGCTGGCCATACCGAAGGGGCCACCCTCATGGTGCAATCCCCTCCGTGATAGCCAGCGCAGGGGCCGTAGCCAGAACCACGCGACCAAGATCCCGATGACATATCAATGGCATCGTCTGATCCCCGGGCACGTCGAGACCAGCGACGGGTCCTGGAAGACAGACGGAGGGGTGATGCACGCGTCACCATCGAGTGACGTCGCGAAACCCACCGCCAGTCCGACAGGCGCAATGGCCCCGACATCGATGAGCCCATGCCCGATGGAGGTGGGTGCCTGCCTTTCGAGGTTGGGTGCCCCGACTTCACTCGTGAGCTACGGCAAGCCCGTTGGCCATCTGCCCGCACGTTCAAGCCAGAGATACCGGAAAAGTACGACGAAAGATTGAACCCAGTACAGTTCTTGAGCATCTACACCATCGCTGTTCAAGCTGCCGGGGGAAGAGATGAGAAGGTGTTCACCAACTACTTCCCTTTGGCACTCAAGCCAAATGTGAGGTCGTGGCTGATGCACTTACCAGAGAACTCCATCTCGACCTGGGCTGATCTGTGCCATGAATTTGTTGGCGCCTTCACGGGCGGCCATCAAGAACTAGGGCGGCCCAGTGACTTGCAGCTCCTCCCGCAGAAGGAAGGAGAAAGTTTGCAGAAGTACATGCAGAGATTCAGCCGGGTGCACAGGAACATTCCAGGCATCCACCCGGCAGCTGTGATAGCTGCATTACAATCCAACATGCACAACCGCAGGATACGTTCAAAGATGAATGTCCGATTGCCCAAGACTGTGAATGAGTTGTACACTTTGATGGATAAGTGTGCCCGGGTGGAGGAGGGGAGGCGACTCCCCGGAGAATAAGATGGCGTCGACGTTGACTCAAAGGATGAGAACAACGTCGCCAACCAGAAGAAGAAGAACAAGAAGCGCAACAAGAAGTGCAAGGATAAAGCAGTGATGGCCGTTGAAGGGTCAAGCACACTTGGTACCGGCAAGAAGGCCAAGACCGAGGCTCCCGGCAAGGAGGTTGCCGCGTGCACTGAATGCCGGGAAGCCGTGGCTGCCGAGAAGGCTGGGAAGGCTGACGGGCCGTACTGCAAGATCCATCGGACTAAGGGCCACGATCTTCAAGAGTGTCATCAAGTTGAGCAACTCGTCAAGAAGAAGAAGGCTGAGTATGAGAAGCGTGACAAGGAAAGAGATCAGGATGGTGTTGGCAGGAAAGGCTTAGGTGGCAAGGGAGGTCGTCCTGGCAAAGGCCCTCAGCATCAAGGAAAACCCGCCAAGGGCCATGAGAAGAAGGGATGCGATGACGAGAGTGATGAAGTAGATGAAGAGGAAACCAGCGAGCAGGAGTTCCAGAAAGCCACTGATGCCCTATGCATTGACGGAGATGCATCCTTGCACTCATCTCACCGCCAACTTAAACAGTGGGCATGAGGTCAATGCCGTCGAGCCAGCGGCAGATTCTCGGAAGCCGCTCAAGTGGTCCTGCACACCCATCGTCTTTGATGAAGAGGATCACCCTGACCGCACCACCGCGGTAGGGTGTTTGCCATTGTTAGTTTCACCAACAATCCGCAACCTCAAGGTCACAAAGATGTTGGTTAACGACGGGGCCATGTTGAATCTGATATCTCCCAAGGTCATCAGCAAGCTCCAGATAGCAGATGAAGAGCTCAAGGTTACTGGTACTTTTCAAGGGATTAATCCCGGCAGGAGTCGTCCTAAGGGGAAGATCACACTGCCGGTAACATTTGGAGGGGAGTTAAACTACCAGACTGAGAAGATCATATTTGATGTGGTTGACCTCCCCCTACCGTACAACGGAATCCTTGGTCACCCAGTCCTGGCCAAATTCATGGCGGCATCCCACTATGCCTACAACACACTAAAGATGCCAGGGCCAATGGGTGTCATTTCCATTCCATCAGACAAGAAAGACGCAATCATATGCATGGATAAGATGTACCGAGAAGCAATCACTACAGAGGCTGCGAAAGCTATTGCTCCTGTCAAGGAAAGCAAGAAAGGGAAGAAAGCTAGCAAGGATGCCAGCAAGGAGTCCGGGAAGCACACCTCTCCAGAGTGCGCTGCGCCTGCTGATGACTTGCCGGAGAGTTCCAATAGCAAGAGATCCAAGGCTGCTGCACCCGCTATGAAGAAGGTCCCGGCAGGGCTAGATGGTGCTGATGGTACATTTACGATCAGTGCCACCCTTGACGACAAATAGGAAAGCACGCTCGTTGCCTTCCTGCGGCCGAATGTTGATGTGTTTGCTTGGCAACCATCTGACATCCCCGGTGTTCCCAGGGAGGTAATTGAGCACCACCTTGCTGTCTGCCCACATGCCCGACCCGTCAAGCAGAAGGTCTGAAAGCAAGCTTTGGAGCAGCAGCAGTTTATTACTGGGGAGATCAAGAAACTTGAGGCAGCTAGTTTGGTAAGAGGAGTATTGCATTCAACGTGGTTAGCAAATCCAGTGGTGGTGTGCAAGGCGAATGGGAAATGGAGGCTTTGCATAGATTTCACAGATCTGAATAAAGCATGCCCGAAGGACCCATTCCCCTTGCCACGCATCGACCAGATTGTGGATTACACCTTCGGGTGTGACCTGCTTTCCTTCCTGGATGCCTACTCCGGATACCACCAGATATTCATGTCCAAGGAGGATGAAGAGAAGACCGCGTTCATAACCCCCCGCGGCACGTACTGCTTTGTGCGGATGCCCTTTGGGTTAAAGAGCGCTGGATCCACTTTTGCAAGAGCAGTACAGATTGGCTTTGAGTCTCAGCTGCACAGAAATATTGAAGCCTACATGGATGACATAGTGGTCAAAACCAAGGACAAGTCAACTCTTATTCAGGACTTGGAAGAGACTTTTTCTAATTTGCGCAGGATCAACTTGAAGCTGAATCCAGAGAAGTGTGTGTTTGGCATTCCTTCTGGCAAGCTACTTGGCTTCTTTGTGTCCCACTGGAGGATAGAGGCCAACCCCGACAAGATCAAGGCGATTGAGAAGATTCAAGCACCCAAGATTGTTAAAGATGTGAGGCGTTTGACTAGATGTGTTGCCGCGCTGAGCAGGTTCATTTCCACACCCGCCGAGCGTGCCCTGCCGTTCTTCAAAATCTTGAAGAAGGCAGGGCCCATGGAGTGGACCCCGGAGGCAGACGCAGCGCTACAAGATTTGAAGGCCTATCTTTCCTCTGTTCCCACCTTAGTCACTCCGAAACCACGAGAGCCATTGCTGCTAAACTTAGCGGCAACCAATCAAGTGGTTAGCGCGGCGCTGGTGGCGCATCGGGAAGTAGATGAAGAAGCAGATGCAACTGCCGTCCCCTCTGGAGAAGGAAGTGAATTCGCCCCGGCTGGGTCAGAGGCAGATCAGAGCAAGGAAGAGCGGGGCAGTGAGGATAGTTCCAAGGTCGCGGCAAGGAAGAAGGTGGTGCAGCGGCCAGTGTACTTTATCAGCTCCCTAGTGTAGGGGGCTAGGTCGAGGTACTCTGGCATGCAAAAGTTGATTTTTGGCCTCATCATGGCCTCAAGGAAACTGCGCCACTACTTCCAATCCCACGAGAGCACGGTTGTCACCCGCTTCCCCTTGCAACGCATATTGAGGAACCATGAGGCCACTGGCAGGATAGTGGAGTGGGCTTTGGAGTTGTCCAGCTTTGGTTTGAAGTTTGAGCGCACGTCAACCATTCAGAGCAGAGCACCAGCAGAGTTCATTGCGGAGTGGACACCTACCCCCGACGAAGAAGTGCTGGAGACAGTCGTTCCTGGCAAGGAAGCGCCCCAAGAATGGATCATGTACTTTGATGGTGCCTTCTCCCTGCAAGGTGCAGGAGCTGGCATGCTTCTCGTTGCTCCCACTGGGGAGCACCTCAAGTATGCCGTTCAAATGCATTTCCCCTGGGAGAAGGCTACCAACAATACTGCAGAGTATGAACGGCTCCTTGCCGGGCTTAGGATCGCGACAGAACTGGGAATCAAGAAGCTGATCATTCGTGGAGATTCACAGCTGGTGGTGAGACAAGTGAATGAGGATTATCAAAGCCTGTTGATGGAGGCATATGTCGAGGAAGTGAGAAAGTTAGAGGAGCGCTTTGATGGATTGCAAACAGAGCACATATCTCGTCAAAGTGCGCTGCGCAAAAACTCCCTGTGGAACCAGGGACTTTTGTTCTCCATCTAACTCAACCCTCCGTATCCCCAGCAACAATGGCCAGCAAGAGGAGGAAATTGAACTACGGCAAGCCTCTCCCGGTAGAGCTTCCCGAAGCCCCCGGCAGAGAGCTAGGCGGGAACAACTCCCCTTCGATCGGTGAGCTGCACCCTCCCACCGGACTACCAGTCTTTGCGGTCAAGGCATGCGTTCCTGTCAACGAGGAGGTGCTGCTAGTCCTTGTTGCCGAGCCTCAGGCTCGAACTTGGGCGCGGCACATTGTTCATTTCCTCCAAACAGGAGAACTTCCTGAAGAGCAAGAAGAAGCTGAAAGAGTAGCCCGGAGGGCCAGTATGTATCAGTTCGTTGATGACACGCTATACAGAAGAAGGCCCAATTGTGTGAAATTGAAGTGCATTTGCTGGGAAGAAGGAAAGGAACTGTTGGCAGAGATACACAAGGGTATGTGCGGCTACCACATTGGATCGAGGGCCCTGGTTGGAAAAGCCTTCTGGCAAGGTTTTTACTGGCCCACGGCCCTCCAAGATGCAATTGAGCTAGTCACCAAATGTGAAGCCTGCCAGTTCCACTCCAAGAATATCCATCAGCCTGCCCAAGCTCTTCAGATGATCCTTTTTTCATGGCCCTTCTCGGTCTGGGGGCTCGACATCTTGGGCCCCTTCCCCCGTGCTAACGGGGGCTTTGAGTTCTTGTTCGTTGCTATCGACAAGTTCACAAAGTGGCTAGAAGTGGAGCCCGTGAGGAAGGTGACTGCACAGTCAGCTATCAAGTTCTTGAAAGGATTGGTGTGCCATTTCGGACCGCCCGCCAGAATCATCACTGACAATGGCACCCAATTCACAAGCCGCGCCTTCATGCAATATGTTCATGCCCTCGGAAGTAAATTCTCGTTTGCCTCTGTTGCCCATCCCAGAAGCAACGGACAAGCTGAGAGGGCGAACGCTGAAGTGCTGCGAGGACTCAAGACAAGAACATTTGATAGGCTGCAGAAGTGCGGTAGGCGATGGATCGACGAGCTGCTGGTGGTTCTTTGGTCCCTCCGCACGACACCAAATTGAGCTACCGGTCAGACTCCCTTCTCCCTAGTCTATGGGGCAGAAGCAATGATCCCCACGGAACTCATATTCGGATCACCTTGAGTGCTTGCTTATGATGAAGTAGCGCAGGAACATCACCGGCGTGACGACGCCATGCTACTTGAGGAGAACCGTCTCGAGGCTGCTACGCGTGCTGCACGCTACCAGCAAGCCCTGCGTCGCTATCACAGCCGCAGGGTTCATGCCCGGAGTTTTGAGGAAGGTGGCCTTGTCCTTAGGCGTGTTCAGTTCACCAAGGGTACAAACAAGTTGACGCTGAATTGGGAAGGCCCTTATCGGGTAGTACGAGTCACCAGACCTGGCGTAGTCCGTTTGGAGATCGAAGATGGCATTCAATTGCAAAACTCATGGAACATTGAGCATCTCCTTAAGTTCTACCCGTAAGGCACGGCTGTCGGGCCCTGCCCGGCAGCCACCCTTTTGTACAAGCCTTGCCGATGTTGCATGTAACCCTTTGTACAAAGCCAGGCGCAGACCCTGAGCACCAGATAAATAAATGAAGCGCTGGGGGGCCGCCAAAACTTTCATGCATGCATAAGCATAGCATGATCATGTAGATGAGGTCGCATGTGGCATTGTTTTCATCTGCACTAAGTTCCAGGGTTCTTGCCGTGGACTTGGTCCCGAAGAGAAGAAATTAAGATGAGCCTACGTGACGATCCCCGGCAAGCCAAACAGATAAGTTTCTCCTTATCCATTCCTGTTCTGTAAGGTGAAAACTTGTGCATATCAAAACCTCGTCACCTTCGAAACATAGGTGCTCCCATCCTTTGTCCCGAACATTGCTTCGGGCAAGGTGGTCGCAGTGGCCTTTGATGGAGAGGGTTCGACGAGGGGCTGGTCCCTTTTTATAGTTTTATGCCCGGCAGGCCCTGCCCTGCGGCAGCAAACTAAGGGTACCGGCAGGATAGTCTACCGGGGGAAACTTGTTTACTTGAACGTATAGAGGCACCTCACCTCTGCATGGATATGATACATGCACAAGTACCCAGCAAGGCTTGTCTTTTTCATTAATATGCTGATAAACAAGTACAGATCTTATAGAACACAAACATGGATAAAGAAGTTTACATTATTTAGACTAAGGGTTAATTTGATAAATGCCACTCCAAATCTGGCGATTCCGAGAAATGCCACTGCAATTTCCAAACTTTGAAAAATGCCATTTCATGCCATTTTCAGTGGCATTTTTTGAAGTCTGGAGTGGCGTTTTTTAAAGTTTGCAAAAATTGCAGTGTCATTTTTCAAAGTTTGGAAATTACAGTGGCATTTTTATGAATCGCCATAATTGGAGTGGCATTTATCTAATTAACCCTTAGACTAAAGTTTGGCAAGTGCCTACACATTTTAGACTGAAAAAAGATAAGTGTCCCGTAGTCCGTTTATTGTCCCTCTCCTCCTAGGAACTACAGTGGGGGGAGAGAGGACAAAAGGAGTGCCTGAGCAGAAGCCCAGCCCGATCCCATCAGGGCTTGCCGGCGCAACCTGACAAGATCAAGAGTGGCGAGGCTGCGAAGGAGAGGGGCGGAGGGAGCAGCTCGGCGATGCCCTAGTCACCACCTCCAGGGCCAGCAAGAAGCCCCAGCACAAGCACTGGCGGGGAGAACCGCCGAAGCTCAGCTGGAAGACTGCTGGAGGAGGCGAAGGCACCAAGAGAGCGACCCCCTCCTCGGCAACCATCCTAAAGAGGCCGATGATGTTGCTGCCGGGGAGGGAGGAGAAGAGCGGAAAGACGAGGCAGCGGGCCGGCAATATGAGACGAAGGCGTCGGTGCCATCATACTCCGACCTAACGGCCTGCCACCCGCCTTCTCCGTCTTCCCTCATTCTTTCTTCATCACCACCACTCCGGGAGGAGGCCAGCCCCTCGGGCCGTCACCTCCCCCAGAGAAACAGCAGGCGACGGTGACATCCAAGGCGTGCGAGAAGCACCGCTCCCCACCTTGGGGGGCAGGAAGGTGCTGCCGTCTTCAATGTTCGCCCCGACTCTGCCGGAAGGAGCAGTGTTGGGATTACCGAAGATCTCGAGCACTGCACCCCAGACGGGCGCCGGAAGCCCCAGGAGCCTCGTCGTCAAGTTGACGAACCTCGGCGTCTTGTGGCCAGGGCAAGCACTCTCTACCAAGTGGCCAGCTCATGTGGGAGAGACGGGTGCCTCACCGTCTCAGAGGAGCATGACGCCACCCACACTGTGGACAGTTCGGCGCCCACACACCTCGACCGCTGCATCTCCTGCACCCTCAGACTAGACTCACTCCCCCGACATCAATGCGAGCGTTCAGCATCATCGACCTCAAGCTAGAGCCCGGGGCCCGGCCCCGGTCTCTCCCCCTCGACATGGCAAGGAAGAAGGCAAGAAATGAAGAAAGATAGGTGCATGGATGGACGCCTTTGCTTCATCCTTGCCCCCTCTTTTATAGGCAAGCTGGGGCTGATGGCTGACCCTTCGCCCCACCCCAGAGGGGTCTCTTTATGATCCAACCCGTCCAAGTTACCACCGACGGCCGGATCCGATCACCACCCCTCTCCACCAATCCAAGAAGACCGGGCCCCTACCATGGCACTCCCTCCTGCACCATGCACCTCCATTACCTACCCCACTCAATGCATGCAGCATATGTGGCAAGGGATAAGAACGTGGTGGGAAGAGTGAATTGGCAGTTACTCCCCCGTGCGTTAAAGTCATTCATGGGCCATTACAGAGATGGCCCCACTGCAATTGACGTTACGTGACGCACGGGGAAACCAGAAACTAACTTGAGCACAGGTTAATGAAGAAGCAAAGAAGACCTCAAAGGACAAGCTACCGCTACCATCTCACCTATATACTGGATAGGGCCTACCCCGACAACGCTCGGCAGCGCGTTCAGGCCAGGCTTGGGAGCTCCTGTCGATGCAACAAACCCCAGGTGTGTTGCCCATACTGTACATAGGCTTAAGAGCAAGGTTGCAGCATCCAAGACCAGACCAAGCAGAAGAGATGAGCTCTTTGAGAAATCAAAGTGCGGATCAAGAAGACCAAGACCAACCAAACAAGCAAGATATCACTAAGGAAAAACCTCCCTTGCCGGGCAGGCGAGCTTGGCAAGGTCGAGGTTACCCCGAAGACAAGTCTCAAGACTCCCCCGGCAGGCTTGCCGAGGACGCCGAGGGTGGATCACCCCGCCAAGGCTCCACCGATCCACCTCACAGCGATGCAAGTCACCTAACGGTGTGGTGTCAAGCCCCCGGGTGATTAAATGGCTGTTACTTGTCACGTGGCAGCCATTTCTGAACGAAATCACCTCCAGATGACACCCGTCAAGGCGACGTGTCACGCAGACAGGCGAGAAGGTGGCTGGACAGCACGACAAGGCTTGCCAGGCACGCCATGATGTGACACTAAGCGGCGCATTTAATGCTCTCTCTCCTGTCTGCTGAGTTAGGTATGATAGTACTGTTTGCTATCTAATCAGTGCATAATGACTGATTTGCCACTGTGGTAACCCCTTGACCTATAAAAGGAGGGCCATGTCAACCATAGAAAGGGTTCAGAACTCGGGTCACTGTACACTCATACGCGCGTAGCTGCTCTCGCCCGAGGTAACCTTGCCGAGCAAGAGCGCTGCGTCTCCACACCGTCCATACATCAATCCACCAAAGCAGGAGTAGGGTTTTACACCTCGCGGTGGCCCGAACCTGGGTAAAAACTGCCCATGTGATCACTGCCGCGCTGCTCTATGCCCTCCGCTCTTTGTGCAATGTGCTCTTCCCCCCTGCCGAACCATGAGGGGCCTTAGTGAGGTTGCGGATTGTTGGTGTTACCAACATCTTCGTGACCTTGAGGTTGCGGATTGTTGGTGATACCAACAACGGCAAGCACCCTCACCGCGGTGGTGCGGTCGGGGTGATCCTATTCATCAAAGAAGATGGGTGTGCGGCACCATTTGAGTGGTTTCCGGGAATCTGCTACAGGCTCCACAACATTGACCTCACGCGCCCATTGTTTGAGCTGGCGTTGAGAGGAGTGCAAAGATGCACCTCCGTCAATGCACAGGGCCTCAGTTACCTTCTGGAACTCTTGCTCACTGGTTTCCTCATCATCCCCTTCATCAGTTTCATCGTCATCTTCTTTCTTCTCACGGCCTCTGGCAGGCCTCTCTTGTATCTGGGAAGCCTTGCCGCGGTGACCTCCTTGGTTGCCTCGGCCCTTCCCGCCAGCACCTTCATGATCTATCTCCTTGTCAAGCTTCTCATACTCGGCTTTCTGCTTTTTGACAAGTTGTTCAACTTGGTGACACTCTTGGCGATCATGGCCCTTGGTCCGGTGGATCTTGTAGTACGGTCCGTCGGCCTTCCCAGCATTTTTGACCGCCGCAGCCTCCCGGCAGTCAGTGCACGCGGCAACTTTCTTGCCGGGGGCTTCGGTCTTGGCCTTTTTGCCGGTACTAGGGCTGCCAGAACCCTCAACAGCCAGTACTACTTTCTCCTTGCGCTTCTTGTTGTGCTTTTTATTCTTCCTCTTCGAGTTGGTGGCGTCGTCATCGTCATCTGAGTCGACTTCGATGTCGTCCTCTTCTCCGGGGAGTCTTCTCCCTTCCTCTGTACGAGCACATTTGTCCGCCAAGGTGTATAGCTCGTTCACAGTCTTGGGCAGCCGGACGTTCATCTTTGAACGTATCCCACTATTGCCTATGTTTGACTAGAACGCGACAATCACGGCCACCGGGTGGATATCCGAAATGTTCCTGTGAACCCGGCTAAACCTCTGCATGTACTTCCGCAAACTTTCTCCTTCTTTCTATGGAAGAAGTTGCAAGTCACTGGGTCGTCCTGGTTCTTGGTGGCCGCCCGTGAAGGCACCAGCAAACTCTTGGCATAGGTCAGCCATGGGCGAAATGGAATTCTCCGGCAGGTGCATCAGCCATGACCTCATGTTTGGCTTGAGTGCCAATGGGAAGTAGCTGGTGAACACCTTTTCATCTCTTCCTCTAGCAGCTTGAACAGCGATGGTGTAGATGCTCAAGAACTCTGCTGGGTTCAGTCTTCGATCATACTACTCTGGTATCTTTGGCTTGAAAACGCGAGCACATGGCCAACGGACTTGCCGCAGTTCGCGAGTGAAGGTAGGGCACCCAACCTCGAAAGGCAAGTATCGGCCTTCACTGGGTGCGGGTTCGTCGATGTCTGGACCATTGCGCCTGTCAGACCGGTGGCGGGTTTCACGGCGTCACTCTATGGTGATGCGCGCATCCTCCCTCCACTGATCTTCCAGGACCTGCCGCTGATCTTGACGGGCTCGAGGGACTGATGAAGCCATCGATACCTCGTCGGGCTCCTGGTCGCGTGGTTCTGGTTGCAGCCTCTGCGCTGGCTGTCGCGGAGGGGATTGCACTGTTGGAGTGGCCCACTCGACACGGTCAGTAGCTCGGGCCGTAGTCGTTGCCGGTGGGCGCCGTGGCGGGCCTGCCTGCTATGATCCTTCCGCTTCAGCAAAACCGATCAAACTCTGAATGGTGGCTCTCCACTCATGCATTTTACCGGCCTATGGCGGGAACCTCAGTAGGAGTTGGGCTCGTGCCATAGCTTCCGATGCAGTGCTTGGCATAGATGATGATGCAGACCGCGACTTCGCGTGACTCCTGGTAGTAGCAACAGTGGTGGTGCCGTGTTCTCGTTGCTGCAAACCTATCGCCACAACAGCGTGGTGATGAGAGGGGCGTGTCTGGGGGTCGGCAACCCTGTTCGGCACTCCGCCTTGGTCACCCTTCCCTGGGCGAGGCGCTTGCCCAGTTGCTGCGCCTGTAATCGGGGCAGCTAGGGGGTTGCGGTTTGCACCAGAGCGGGCATTGTCGCTGCGGCTGTGCCCACTAGCACGGTGTGGAGGCGGAGATGGCGTATCCTCCCCACCTACGCCATGTGGAACACGGCCGTTGGGATGTTGTTGATGCTGCCCACCCCCAGCATTTTCCGCTCCCGCTTCGGCCGCAGGGGGAAAGATTACAGCGCCGCCTACGCCGGTCATGTTCCCCGCGGCGTCCGCGTCCCTCGACGCCGCTGCAGCCCCCATAGTATCGGTGGCTGCATGCGAGGGGGCCTTCGAGGTGGAAGGGTGAGCTGTTACGCCGGGCTTCTTCTTGGGCGCCATGGGTGGTGAAGAAGACGATGATGAAGATTGATGCGCTGATCACTACCTCAGGTTTACAAATGCGCTCCCCCTACCTGGCGTGCCAAAGATGTCTTGGTGGAACGCGATCACCTATGGGGCTATGAGCCCCTTTTTGGTTCGGCAGGGGGGAGTTCACATCGCACAAAGAGCGAAGGCCATGGAACAACACGGCAGAGGTGACGCAAGTGGTTTTTACCCAGGTTCGGGCCGCCGTGAGGCGTAAAACCCTACTCCTGCTTGGGTGGATTGATGGAAGGATAGTGGTGAACGCACAACTCTTGAGCCCGGCAAGGTCACCTCGGGAGGAGCAGCTACGCGCGTATGAGTACACGAGGGTCCGAATCCTTTCTACGGTGTCCATGACCCTCCTTTTATAGGCTAAGGGGTTACCACAATGGCAAAATAGTCATTATCCAGTGATTAGATAGCCAACAGTGCTATCATACCTAACTCTGGCAGTTAGGACAATGTGCATTAAATGCACTGCTAGGTGTCACGCTGTGGATGCAGCCCGGCAGGCCTGCCGCGCCGCTTAGTCATCTTCCACCTGTCTTCTTGACACGCCTCTGGATGGGTGTCATACGGATGTGATCTTCCTTCCAAATGGCGTCCACGTGCCAAATGACAGCCACTTAATCATCTGGAGGCTTGACACCGCACCGATAGGTGACTTGCATTGTGATGCGGTGGAGCGGTGGAGTCTTGGCGGGGATGTAGGCCGCCAGAGGCCCCGGCAAGCCTGCTGGGGAAATCTTGGGACTTTGTCTTCAGGGTGGCCTCGACCTGACCAGGCTCGCCTGCCCGGTAAGGGAGGCTTTTCCTTGGTGATATCTTGTTCTCTTAGCTTGTCTTGGTCTTCTTATTCCACCCTTGATTCCGCAAAGAGCTATCTCTCTGGCTTGGTTTTGTCTTGAATGCTTGGTGCTATTTGCTTCCTTGCTGCCGTGCCTGTGTACAGTTCGGGCAACCCACGCGAAGGTTTGTTGCACCAACACGGCTGCTGCAACGATGCTGTGTGGGCGAACATTGAGTTCCTGGCACCACGTGTCATGTTCTTTAGGCGCAGCTGGAAAATTTTTGCACGTGCCCATTATCTGTCAGAAGGGCACGTCCTCCCACTACAAAAAAAACCACTTCCGTGATTATACGTCTTTGTCACAGTAGGTCACGTTTTTTGTCATGCATGTACATCCATGACGATTTTATGACAGAATCAAGATAGTCATCCCTGTGCTATCGTAGAAGTGTTCCATGACAATATCAAAATTATCATCACGGAATTGTTCACTTCCATGACGATAAATGACGCGTCATGGAAGTGCTTTCGCCAAGGGTAACCGACACGTGGCATCCACCGTAACGGGTCGCCGTTAAGCTATCGATTCAGGTTTTGGATCCGATAACCCGTTAACAACAACGACCAATGGCGATTTTCCACGTGTAAAATTCTCATTAGCCGGAGGAAACACGTGCCAGCTCGTCATTGAGTCAGATAGGCGCCTATGATATGTCAACATGTGCGACGGCCCAACACTGGCCCATTTAGCTTACAAAGGCCGGCCCGTTTGACTTGGTCAAAAGCTAGCGGGCCGGCCCATGAAAAGCCTTAACGGTCTGTTCGCATATAGCCCATTTTACGGACCGGTAACTCATGACCTGTTATGGCGTTCCCAAAATTGGCCCAACAACGTCATGTGGGCCGTCCAGTATAATACCAGCCCGTTTCATTTTTGGCCCATGTATGGCCCATGACGTATTTCGGCCCATATGAGGCCTTTCGTATCTTTGGGCCCTATACAGGGCCGCGGTGACTCTGGCCCATAATAAATAGTAAATTTCTTTATACCCATTAACGGCCCATGATTCACATGGGTCGTTTCCAGCCCGTGTTAGCTTTCGGCCTACTGACGGCCCATACATTCTTGGGCTCCTTTCCGGCCCTCGATTACTTCCGGCCCGTTACTAGCATGTTCCCCTAATGGGCCAAATTCAGCCCGTGGTTAGAATCGGCCCATTTCTGGCCTATTAACCCGTTGCGCCGTTTCCAGCCCGTCCTATATTCTGGCCCATTAATGACCCGTTATGCCTGTGAAAGAATTAAGCCTTTGCTATCTTCCGACCAGTTAATGGCCCATTACCATGCTTGATCGATACCAATTATGCCCATTTACGGCCCATGTCGGCCCATTTATCCGACGGCCTGAGGCCCACTGATTCTACGGCCCGTTGGAGGCCCATTTATCCGACGGCCCGTAGGAGGCCCATGGATCCTACGGCCCGTAGCAGGCTCAAGGTTACCATGGTCCATATATGGCCCATGGTTGTTGCTGCCACTAGCAAACCAAGGAAAAAGAAAACTAGGGAAATAAATAAGCCAGAAACTAATGCTAGGCTATTAAGGTGATTGCACAAATTACATCCCCTAGGCATCAAAGTTCGCCACCAGTGCAAATATACGAAACACCCTACACTATACAAAAATGGCTTGCTGTTTTCTTCAGCCTATCACTGCACTGTAAGAACAAAATTTGTATCGCAACAACACAAATTACAACCATAAAACAAAAGGAAGGTTGGCATAAAAGTTAACAGTCCGGCAGATAAATGCACCACCAGAAGTTCAGAAGCTCAGTTCATTTGACCTGACTGTTACGTTTTCATGCTATACTATCCGATGGAGCACCATAACCTTCGCCTTCATTTCTCCTAGGCTCCTGAAGAACATAGCAAATGTCTGATAGTCTGGTTTCAAAACCATGCATATCTTGACGACATCGAACAATGGCTGTCCTTGTTTCACAAAGGGTCTCTGTTAGGGAATGGGCTTCTATCTGGAGCACAGATATAACATTGCTTTGAGCTTGCATATCTTGATCATGAGACAGTTTGGACAAGATTGCCTTAACAACCAACCCAGTATTACGCAGGAACGTGCTTTTGGCACTGTTAGTGGACAGGTACTGACCCACTGCAACAAGAGGTGACGTTGCGGTTATAGTTGCCTCGTCACCTTCAGAAGGTGGTGGTTCCACCATTTGTTCCATAGCTTGCTGAAAAGTTGAGTTTTCACATTAGTAGTACCAGAACAGAAGATATTAAGGAGGCAGCAAAACCAAACAAAATAGCTTTGGTCTATATACATAACTTATTCTGGTGAACCCGTGTAAAATATTAGTTGTATTTTACTGCAAAGTACATAATAAAACCAGGTTCCAAACATATGACCATGTACCATGGCTAATGTATTGTCTATTTCTTCACATTGTATTAACAGCTAAGGATAAAGAGACAAAGTTTATAACATGGTAAGCATAGTATGACATCATTCATATCACAAAACAACTGAGAACAGACAAACAGGCAATTGTAACATTGTGTAGACAAGTCCAGCACGGAACTAGATTACAGATCAAGATCAAAGGAACATCACTCCTCTATTTTAAACCTTGTAAGGTGCAATGATACGCTAAGACAATTGTGTATAAAATTGAAAAGAGTAATAGATATTGGCTGCAAACCGTGCAGTTCAATGCACAAGTCAGAGTAAGTAGTAGTTAAAAGGCATGAGGATTAAGGACTTACAACAGCGACTTTGACTGGTGTAGTCATGCCCTTCGTCTTGCTGGTGTGATAGTCCTTGAAGATTGCCACAGCATTTGGTTCAGGTACTTTTTAGTCCTTGCGGGATTTCCTCTGCATTTGGAACAAGTCAATATAGATCTGATAATATGGCACAGCGAAAAGAGTGAAACAACAGCTAATTACAAGAGCCTCGTAGTGTGCAATATAGCTACGAGATCCTGTCGTCTGTTGGAATTTCACTTTAGTATAGTTGGCCTTGTTCTTTGAACAGTTCACCTACAAGAAGATAGATTTGTGAGGTAAAAGCGTAAATAGGAGTTCAACATGTGATCTGATCACATATATATAACATACTTGATACTTTGGATCAGACTAGTGTTTAACAAGGCCTCTCCAGTCTTCATCCGATATATTTTCCACTTGAGATGTTTGGGCAAGTTCACTGTTAGCCTTGCATTCAAAGTGAGTTTTCCTCAAGTTATACCAATACTGTCGCAGAGCAAACTTGAAAACATGGGTGCATGCTTGTCTGGTTGCATCATCTTGGCTATCCAACTTGGACCTCATTTGTTGAAAATTATGGGAGTCTCATTAACAGCAACCTAGAAAGTATGGGACAGAGCAAGACGATATTACTAATTTACATACATAACCATACTTACATATAAATGGTCAAGGAAGGTGTTAAACTGGGTTTCGTCTTTGTCATTCCTGTACTGAATCCATGTTGGGAGGATACGTGCATGGCACCTAACGGCAATGGCTGCCTCTGATACTAACTTGGTTGACTCTATAGCATCACGTGGCCTTTTTAAACCTGCCTCAAAATGGATCTCCATTCTTCCTCCTCTAGATTTAGTTAACCTATCGAGCATTATCCCTGATGTCTGTTTCCTCTTGTGCCTAGGTGATAGTTCAATAACAAACATGGGAAGTGTTCATGTACATCAAACTGTGGGACTACATATAAAGAAGCATGCAACTATAACTTGACTCGAGCAACTACCTTCTTGCTATTGAAGCTCACAAGGTTCATCTGATCTTGCCAACTCCTCTTGTGTCAAGAGTGCTTCGGAAGTAGTGTCAGGTGGCAAGGGAGCTTGGGAACTTGCCGCTAGCAGACTTACCGAACGAGTAACTCTTGCAGATGTTCGTACTATGGAAGAAGGTGTTACAACAACTAGGGCTTTCGTTGCTTGTTTGGTGGCAGCTATTCATTTCTATTTGGATTGTTTTGCAGCTGGTGTAGCAGGATATACCGTGTTTGTACAATTTTCCGGTGGACTTTGACCTTCTATTGCACCAGCAGTACCAGCAGAATCTGCATAATTCTTCCGCTTCCGTTTCCATGCATCCTGAGTACTAACACTATCCCCTGCCATTCTGTGTTCCTTCCTCTTTCTCTGTGCCATGTCAAGTCAAGCAGACAAGAAAAAGGAATAAAAATTTA
Source organism: Thinopyrum elongatum (assembly GCA_011799875.1). Classification (NCBI taxonomy): domain Eukaryota; kingdom Viridiplantae; phylum Streptophyta; class Magnoliopsida; order Poales; family Poaceae; genus Thinopyrum; species Thinopyrum elongatum. Next base: position 218,735,245 of record CM022299.1, on the reverse strand, counting down.
GTTAATCAGAACAAACTGATGCGTGATACAGACGAACTAAACTTTGATGTTAGACAACCGCATGATAGGAGGATGTAATATGCACGAAAAACAGGACGGCATGAGATAATCAAAACTATGATGTGTAATCTAAGTAGAAGGCATTTCAATAAATTAGAAGCAATGCAATGGAAGGTAGACACCATATGAAAGATGCTACAAATACCACTCTACCAAGTTAACATTGTCTCGTCATAACTAGCATTTAAACAAATGCGAAGCAGTACAAGGAATAAATCATATGCAAGCTGCAAACAACATCACACTACCAAGTTAAATGTCTCTCGTCATTAGTGCCATTGCATATTCACATCTATGATGTGTAAACTAAGCAGAGGGCATTTCAACAAATTAGAAGCAATGAAAGCTAGACACCATATGTAAGACGCAACGAACATCACTCTACCAAGTCAAAATTGTCTCGTCATTAGTGCCATTTCAACTAATTAGTAGTACAAGCTAGAAAATAATGCGAGATGTAAACTATATCAGACTCCCAAGTTAAACGTGTCTTGTGAAAAGTGATTGTTGCAGGTTACACAACAGTAGTACTTTGATGTAAGAACATGGTGTGATAGACAGATATTGTATGTTCTAGAAACAAGAACACGTGTCTTATTCACAAGTATAATATGTAAAGTAAGCAGATGGAATTCAAAAAAATTAGAAGCAATACAAGCTAGACATCATACATAACATGCAACCACATATAACAGTGCCATGTTAGAGGGAGCACCTGTGATGGTCGACTAGGGGACACGTGCTCATCATCAACACAGCTATGTTGAGTGTCTATGCATGTGTTGTCTTCCAAATCTTGTTGGGGGGATGGCGGAGTAGAATCTATAGAGGCCCTTCGAGTCAGTTGTTTGGAAGGAGCACCTTTATCCACTGCCTTGCTAATTTCCTTCTGCTTTATTTATTTTGCATTGTTAAGTAAAACCGACAAGAAAAAGCAATAAAATTCACTCTTCAGAACTCATTCATGCATGATACTGACAATCACTACCTTGATGTAAGGCAAACACATGATACGAGGATGGAATATGTACGAAAAACAGGACGACATGGCATATTCAAAACTATTTGTGTAAACTAAGTAGAAGTAATTTAATCAAATTACAAGCAATACAAGCTAGACACTGTATGCAACATGCAAGACAATATCACACTGCCAAGCTAGAGAAAGCACCTAGGACGCCGATTTCGCCAGAAGACCGCCATCAGTCCCTGCCTTAATTTTTTCCTTCCTCTTACTTAATTTTATTGCCTTGTCAAGTCAAATCCACAATAAAAATGAATAAAAATTCTTTTTTCAGAACTCATTGATGCAGGATGCTGAAGAGCAGTACTTTAATGTAAGGCGACTGCATGATAGGACGATTGAGTGTGTAAGAAAAAATGACAACATTGCATATTCACAGCTATGATGTGTAAACTAAGCAGAAGGCATTTCAACAAATTAGAAGCAATGAAAGCTAGACACCATATGAAAGATGCAACGAATATCACTCTACAAAGTTAAAATTGTCTTGTCATAAGTGCCATTTCAAGAAATTAGAAGTAGTACAAGCTAGAAAAGAATGCAAGATGTAACCTATATCACACTCCCAAGTTAAACGTGTCTTATGATAAGTGATTGTTACAGGTTACACAATAGTACTACTTTGATGTAAGAACATGGTGTGATAGACAGATATGGTATGTTCTAGAAACAGGAACACATGTCTTATTCACAAGTATAATGTGTAAAGTAAGCAGATGGAATTCAACAAAATTAGAAGAAATACAAGCTAGACATCATACATAACATGCAACCACATATAACAGTGCCAAGTTAGAGGGAGCACCTGTGATGGTGGACTAAGGAAGACGTGCTCATCATTACCACAGCTATGTTGAGTGTCTATGCATGTGTTGTCTTGCAAATCTTCTTGGGGGGATGGCGGAGTAGAATCTGTAGAGGCCCTCCGTTTCAGTTGTTTGGAAGGAGCACCTTTATCCACTGCCATGCTAATTTCCTTCCGCTTTATTGATTTTGCATTGTCAAGTAAAATGACAAGAAAAAGCAATAAAATTCACTCTTCAGAACTCATTCATGCATGATACTGACAATCACTACCTTGATGTAAGGCAAACACATGATACGAGGATGGAATATGTACGAAAAATAGGATGGCATGACATATTCACAACTATTTGTGTAAACTAAGCAGAAGTAATTTAATCAAATTACAAGCAATACAGCTAGACACCGTATGCAACATGCAAGATAATATGACACTGCCATGCTAGAGAAAGCACCTGGGATGTCGGTTTCGCCGAAAGACCGCCATCAGTCCCTGCCTTAATTTTTTCCTTCCTCTTACTTAATTTTATTGCCTTGTCAAGTCAAACCCACAAGAAAAATGAATAAAAATTCACTTTTCAGAACTCATTGATGCAGGATGCTGATGAGCACTACTTTAATGTAAGGCGACCGCATGATAGGACGATTGAATGTGTAAGAAAAAAAGGAAAGCATTGCATATTCAGTGCTATGATGTGTAAACTAAGCAGAAGGCATTTCAACAAATTAGAAGCAATGAAAGCTAGACACCATATGAAAGATGCAATGAATATCACTCTACCAAGTTAAAACTATCTCATCATAAGTGCCATTTCAAAAAATTAGAAGTAGTACAAGCTAGAAAAGAATGTGAGATGTAACCTATATCACACTCCCAATTTAAACGTGTCTTATGATAAGTATTTGTTGCAGGTTACACAATAGTAGTACTTTGATGTAAGAACATGGTGTGATAGACATATGTTGTATGTTCTAGAAACAGGAACACATGTCTTATTCACAAGTATAATGTGTAAAGTAAGCAGATGGAATTCAACAAAATTAGAAGCAATACAAGCTAGACATCATACATAACATGCAACCACATATAATAGTGCCAAGTTAGAGGGAGCACCTGTGATGGTGGACTAGGGGAGACGTGCTCATCATCAACACAGCTATGTTGAGTGTCTATGCATGTGTTGTTTGCAAATCTTGTTGGGGGGATGGCAGAGTAGAATCTGTAGAGGCCCTCCATTTCAGTAGTTTGGAAGGAGCACCTTTATCTACTGCCTTGCTAATTTTCTTCTGCTTTATTGATTTTACATTGTCAAGTAAAACCAACAAGATAAAGCAATAAAATTCACTCTTCAGAACTCATTCATGCATGATACTAACAATCACTACTTTGATGTAAGGCAAACAAATGATACGAGGATGGAATATGTACGAAAAACAGGACGATATGGCATATTCACAACTATTTGTGTAAACTAAGCAGAAGCCATTTCAACAAATTAGAAGCAATGCAAGCTAGACACCACATGAAAGATGCAACCAATATGACTCTGCCAAGTTAAAAGCATCCCATCATAAATGGCGTTTCAACAAATTATAAGCAGTGCATGCTATAAATCATATGAAAGATGCAACCAATATCACACTGCATATACTAAATGTGTCTCGTCATAATTGATTGATGCGGGATACAAAAAACAGTATTTTTATGTAAGCACATGCTTAATAGATAGATGTACTATGTACCAAAACAGGAAGGCATGTCACATTAACAGGTATAATGTATAAACTAAGCAGAATAGCACATGCAATTTAACCAGATTGGAAGAATTACAATCTAGACACCATATGCAACATGCAACCACATATCACGCTGCCAAGTTAGAGCAAGCACCTGCGATGCTGGTGTAGGGGAAATGCGGTCATCAACTACAGAGCTAGCTACGTTGACTATCTTCATCTAGCATTGTTGTTTCTTGAGAATCATGTGGGGAGGCTAACACTGCATTCTTTAAAAGAGGATCTTTTTTTACAGCAGTCCACGAGCCTGACTGTCTCATCATAAGTGATTGATGAGGGATACACAAGAACATTAGTTTGATGTAAGAACATGCTTAATAGACAGATGTAGTAGTATGTACCAAAAACAGGAAGGCATGTCATATTCAAAGGTATAATGTGTAAGCTAAGCAGATGCAATTTAACCAAATTGGAAGCAATACAAGCTAGACACGTGGCTGGAGTGGTGAGCATGATCATCGAGGACCTGAGAGCCTGGTGGGAGGCGGGCTGGTTTTCCACCACCGTGGCTTTTTAGTTGGCTTGCATGTGATGCCTGTCTGTGATGGGCTTGTCACTGGCTCGGCCAGTGCCCTGACTAGCTATTTGGCTTCTGGTGCTCCCGGGATGGTGGTTCATGTAAAAAATATATTTCCTTATCTTAATAAAGACCGACTTCGGCCTTTCGAATACAAGCTAGACACCATATGCAACATGCAACCACATATGACACCGTGAAGTTAAAGCAAGCACCTAGGAGGATGAGACCACCAATGATGAAAACACCATCGGCACCCTGCATCCGAACACCATGGACAACTATAGCTCTTTTTTAGTGCCAAACCAGTTGGTGGTCGACGAGGCCACCAAGGGTGACAACTCCATCGTTACTCTACACCCGGACACCATGGACATGTTGCAGCTCTTCCATGACCACACTTCCCTGCTAAAGGGTTGTGCTACCTCTATTCTTCAAAGATGCAAGGCTCGGGACATCATGACATGCCCGACGAGGAAGCAGGAGCAGGGAAGAAGTAGATGGCGCGAGCAATTTGCTTGATAAACCACGGGGAGGTTGACCATGTTGCATCTCATCCAACGACTATGACCCACCAAACATGTCTCCATCTTTTTCACCTGTTGCAATGCACAGGCAATTTTGCTAGTTTTATCTTAAGTTAGAGCTGCAGCTGACTAGTGATGTAATACAAACTTGCTGTGTTTGAAACAACATATGCTATTTCCCCTATTTGATTTTGTTTTTGCATGTCTTATACCCTACGCTTGCAGGAAACTTGTCCGTGCGTGCACCATGTCGCGAGCACTTTGAGGAGCAGATCCTTAGCAATCTGCCGAAGGTGTCGTTGCCGGCAAGGTAACTTGATGATCATAGTGCAGCTACTTAAGTTGTTGAGTGGACTCGAAACAAGATAAGAGCGCAGCTGATCACGACAAGGTTCCTTCGTGTGTAGGTTTTCCATACAAAAGCCAAAAAATGTTCAAAGGAAAGTATCTCTAAAACAAAGAATTTGTTTCAAAGTTTTTCAACTTAACTTTTCTTTGTTGTACTTCTTGTAGTAAAATACCAACTTGAATGTCAATTGTCGGTATCCATACCATCACTTCCCCTGGTGAACTCGCACGCGAGGTAACCTTCTGTCCTTTGAGGAAAAGAAAGAAGAGAAAAGAAGAGATATGGAATCTTGACAGTTCATTTACATTTCATACAAAGCAACTGTAACACAACATCACATACAGATATGAACAATCTCACATGTAAATTGACAAGAGTTGTGAAACACTTAGCTTTATTTCACTATGCACAGGGTCTGCGCCTGGCTTTGTACAAAGGATTACGCACCTTGCCGGCAGACTTGTACAAAAGGTTATTGCCGGATGGCCCGGCAACCACGCCTTATGGATAGAACTTGCAAAGATGCTCAATATTCCATGACTTGTGCATAGGAGTGCCATCTTTGCTCTCCAGATGGACTGCGCCTATTCTGGTCACTCGTACTACCCGATAAGGACCTTCCCACCTTGTGTTAACTTGTTTGAATTCTTGGCGGACTGGATCTGTCTCAGAACAAGGTCGCATTCCTTGAGGCTTTGGGCATGTACTTTGAGGCTATGGTAGTGGCACAAAGCTTGTTGGTAGCATGCAGCACGCACAGCAGCCCGAAGACGATATTCCTCGAGGAGTGTGGTGTCATCTTGCAACAGCTGCTCTTGCTCAAGCTCCTCATAAGCGAGCACTCGAGGTGACCCATACATGAGTTCTGTGGGGAGCACCGCTTCTGCTCCATAGACTAGGGAGAAGGGTGTCTGGCCAGTGGCTCAATTTGGTGTCGTTCTGAGTAACCAAAGAACCACCAGCAACTCATCAATCCAGCGTCTTCCGCACTTGTGCAGCTTGTCAAAAGTTCTTGTTTTGAGGCCTCACAGGACTTCAGCATTTGCTCTTTCCGCCTGGCCATTCCTCCTTGGATGAGCAACTGATGCAAAACAAATCTTGCTGCCAAGGTCTTGGATGTACTGCATGAAGGTGCAACTCATGAACTGTGTGTCGTTGTCGGTGATGACCCTGTTGGGCACTCCAAAATGGCAAACAAGTCCTTTGAAGAACTTGACGGCTGACTGTGTTGTCACCTTCCTCACTGGCTCTACGTCAGGCCACTCTGTGAACTTGTCGACTGCAACGTACGAGTACTCAAAGCCCCTGGCAGTATGGGGAAATGGGCCAGTATGTGGAGCCCCTAGACCGAGAAGGCCCAGGAGAGAGGGATCGTTTGAAGAGCTTGAGCTAGCTGATGTGATTTCTTGGAATGGAACTGGCACGCTTCACACTTGGTTACTAGTGCAATTGCATCCCGGAGAGTAGTGGGCCAATAGAAGCCTTGCCGGAAAGCTTGTCCAACAAGGGCTCTTGATCGTATGTGAGAGCCAAATATGCCTCCATGTATCTCCGCCAACAGCTTCTGTCCATCTTCCCGGCAAATGCACTTCAATTTCACCCCATTTGATCTCTTTCTGTGAAGAACGTTGTCCACGAATTGGTACATACTTAACTGACAGGCTACTTTTTCCGCTTCTTCTTGTTCTTTGGGAAGTTCTCCTATTTGAAGGAATTGGACAATCTGTTGTGCCATGCCGGAGCTTGTGGCTCAACGACAAGAACTAAAGGCATATCTTCAGCTGTGGGAGCGCTAGTCTCAACGGCAAGGACTTGGGATCCTATCGGAGCTTGCTGCTAACCGGCAAGCTTGGTGTTGTCTCTGGGAACTTCCTTGCCGGTAGCTACTGGGGGCTCTGTGGGAAAGTACTTGCCAATGTTCAACTTCCTTCTCTTATTCTGCCATGTCGATGGTGTGACAGATGGTTGAGTAAAATGGAGCACAAAAGTTCCTGGTTCCACAGGTAACTTAAGGGCGACACATTTTGATAGATCATCAACAATGTTGTTTTCTGCACGAGGAACATGCTTTGTTTGCAATCCATCAAAGTTATCTTCCAATTTCCTCACTTCATCAACATACGCTTCCATCAACGGGCTCTGATAATCCTTGTTTACCTGCTTCACAACAAGCTGTGAGTCGCCTCTGACGATAATCTTTCTGATTCCAAGGTCCACTGCGATCCTGAGACCGGCAAGCAGTTCTTTATACTCAACAGTGTTGTTTGTCACTTTCTCCCTGGGAAAGTGCATCTGAGTTACATACTGTTGGAATTGGGGCTCCACAGACCCAAACTAGGTTCGAACTCTAGGGCATGTATGAAGGATCTCGCTTGACGTCGATACACTGCTCGCCGCCCTCACGGCTTGATCTCGTCGAGTACGCGCGAGCGGGAAGAAGAAGTGGACACGGTCGTTTACCCAGGTTTGGGCCACCTTGCGGTGTAAAACCCTACTCCTGCTTTGTGTTGGATTGGCCTCGCGAGGAGGTTGAGGATGAACTAGTACAATGGATGAGCTGCCTCGGGAGGGCTCAGGATCAGACTAGGGATCCAAGGTTTCGACCCCTCTCTACAGTGGAGACTAGCCTATACTTATACTAGGCCCGGTTCTCTTCCCTCATAACTTAGGCGGGAAGGAATACCACATTGGCCAATTTTGAAGGGGGCAGGAGTACACCCTATCCTGACTAAAGGTGGTCTTCGCCTGCAAAGCTTCAGGTCATGACGCAGCTGTGGGCTAGGTGATGACCTCCGTCCTGCCGAGCCCGTGGTCTTGGTCTTGTTGCGTAGGAATGGAAACCTTTGGGGGATTCCTCGGGAACTCGCGCTTGTCCTTGCCTCCCTAGCACCGAAGTGGAAATTGTCCTGGTCTGCGCCCGCTGGCGCCCACCTTGCCTTGGTCATCACAGCTCACGTCATCGCGAGCCTCACGAGGCGGGGTACCTACATAGAGATCTCCGCTCCTTGGGAGGCAGGCTCGAGGAACTGCTCCTCGGGAGGTCTTGACGTCGTCCGCCTCGTGAGGCTGGGGGCCCTCGCGAGGGTCTTGCTCATGGAGTCTTGTAGCTAGGCCGTACTGGACCATCGGTGATGTCATGTGCTGGGCCGCAGGGAGGCAGGCCTGGGTACCCCCGTTCCCAGAATGCCGACAGTAGCCCCCGGGCCCAAGGCGCGCTCGGCCTGGCTTCGAAGGAAGGCAAGGAGTGAAGGGCGAAGCAACGCGGGCCCCAATCGCCTGCGGGCCAGGCTTGACGTGTGGCGCACGACGGGACGCGGACGCCTCCACTTCTCCACGTCACCTCAGCAACTGCCCAGGCTGACAAAAAGCCTGGCGCACGCTGCGGAGCCATCATCGCATGAAGGTGGAAGGGCGCCGTTGGCCTCCTCCGACTGCCTATAAGAAGGCGAGGGGGCAGAGCCCCATACCATCTCTGTCTTCTCGCCTGTTCACCTCCAATCCTCGCCGCAGCAAGCATGGCGCCAGCCACTGGCGAGGAGAAGGGCAAGGCCCCGAAGGAGGGACCGGAGTCATCGCCGCCGAAGAGGGGGCGCGGCCGCCCCCGCAAATCCACGGGTATGACCGCAGTGTCATCTTGGGGGCGTGGGCGCCCTCTATTGGCTGTTCGCACCGGCTCCGACAGCCGCGGGAAGAACCCCTCCCGCGGAAGCCCTGGTGGTCGAGGCTGAGGGGGAGGCATGCGGTAGCCGCCTGACCACCTCGCTCGTGGGTCGACTCAGATGACATGGCCCGCGAGTTCGTGGTGTGGATGGAGAGCCCGCCGCGTACCTCGATTCAGCTCCCGCGCTCCTTCACGAAGGAGCTGTTAGTGGGAGGACACGTCAGGCTGTGGCTGCAGCCTGACGGCTGCTGTAACCGATCTTCATGGGCTGAGGTTGAGGTCACCCCCTCGAGCTACGTGTACATGACCCACGTGTGGCAGATGTTCGCCCGCGCCCGCGGCTTGAAGGGGAGGCACACCCTCCAATTCAAGTACGACGGGACGACGACGGTCTTCATCAAGATCTTCCGGGAAGATGGCAGACGCCTAGGGTGCTGCCCAGAGGGTGACAACAGCGGCGGCGACCACCTCTCTGATGAAGATGGCCGTCGGGGCGGCAACGTCCTCAGCGGCGAACTTGCCCTTGGCGACAGTCGCGACGCCTCCAGCAGCGGCGGCACCTCCTCCGGGAGGAGCTCGAGCGACGACGACTACGACGAGCCGCCATGTCACCGCACCCCGATCAAGGAGGAGGAGGACACCGACTAGGCGCCGCGACACCGGAGTCAGCGCCTCCGGAGCTGCGGCCCTCAGGAGGCCATTTCTTTTGTTTTTATTTCCTGCATCGAAGTCATGAAGGGCCCCGTGGGGGCGTGTAAGGAACTGCGGCGCTTGCGCCTTTATCTTAGTATTTCTAGCTCATGTTTTAAAATTATATTGGCGTTTCTCGTTTGGGCATGGGTCCCCTTTTCATTCTTACGATAGCTTAGTGCTCTACGTCGACGGGACCTAGTCCCCAGGTAAGCTTCTGTCATCGCTGGTATGCCAGGTCGCGTTGCCGTGTGCAAGGCCAGGAGGTGAGCCACCCGAGGTACGGTAAGATCTCCTGAGACGTGATGCTCATGAGGTCCCCCTTGATGCGCAAGCAGCTCCCAAAAGATAAAAGAGGGGGGATTCCTTGCCCGAACGAGGTCGCGAGAGTCCAGGTAAAGCGTTAATGGTAAGGTTCACGCCTGTCGTGAATAGGATAACTTAGCTTGGTGCGCTCGTGGCCCTTGGCGGGTTCCTGCGTCATGAGGGCGCGCTTCTCTGGAGCTATTGATCCTGTGTATGCTTCCTGTTCTGTAATGAGCCAACACAAGTCCCGCTGGGTGTGCGTGAAAAGATTGATGCCCATTATACTTCGAAAAACGCCTACGCTGCCGAGCCGCACCCCTCTTCCAGTATTCCCTCGCGAGGCTTCCCCCCCATCTCCTTGCTCGCCATGATGCTCTACGTCCTCAGGACCCAGCCCTCGAGCGGGGCTTAACCACCGCTGGTATGCCAGGTCGCGATGCCGTGGACAAGGCCAGGGGGTGAGGGCTCGAGAGCCAGTAGGAGCTCCTGAAGCGCGATGCTCAAGAGCCCCCCTTTTAACGTGCAAGCGGTTCGCGCGGAAAAGTAGTGGTTTCACCTTGTGGGGGTCGCTAGGAAAGAGGGCCTTGGCCAGCAACCGAGGCAAACAGATTGATTTACTTAGCCTTTGCAGATCGAACAGCTGCTCAATCAAAGCAAACCCTCCGGAGGTGGCAGGGTGTCGTCAAGGCCGCTCGAGCGCCTGTCTCCTGAGGTTCCTGCATATTAAACCATCACAAGATACAAGGGGCAGCACACGCAATCAGCTCGGAATCGTTCCATGAGAAGACGAAGGCACTAAGGACCTGGTGAGGTGACGTGCACGGGGCCGGCCCGCGAGCCATAGCTCAGCCGCTTAGATTTATCAGCGCTGCAGGGACGGACCCAAGCACAGGCGCCGTGCCGGTAGCCCCCTCTCATGGGACATTTCAGGAGGAGAGCTCATAATGCGTGAAGCCCGTGAAGTGGCGGCTTCAGAGGTGGTGTGACACCAAACACAAGGTTAACAGTCATAGCAACGCATGAAAGCATAATCGGTTTGAGGTACATGAGCAAAGCGATGCGGCTGCGGGGACGGGCCCCTACAGCTTGAGGATGATGGAGCCTGTCGGCGTTCTAGGATCGGGGGTATCCAGACTTGCCTGCCAGCGGCCCACAGCGTGGCTCCCTCGACGGCCTGGTATGGCCCATCTGCGAGACTACCAAGACAAGGCCCTCGCGAGGGCCCCCTGGCCTCGCGAGGCGGACGACATCAAGGCCTCCGGAGGGAGCGGCCTCCCCAGGTTGCCTCCCAAGGGGCAGAGATTCCTATGCAAGTGCCCAACCTCACGAGGCTGCGATGACGTGAGCCGTGACAACCAAGTCCAGGCGGGCACCAGCGGGCGCAGAGGAGACAGTTTCCCTTTCGGTGCTAAGGGAGCAAGGACAGACGCGGGTTCCCAAGGAATCCCCCCAAAGGTTTCCATTCCAGTGCAACGAGACCAAGACCATGAGCTCGGTAGGACGGATGTCATCGCCGAGCCCACCACTGCATCACAGCCAGAAGCTTTGCGGGCTAAGACCACCTTTCGTCAGGATAAGGTGTACTACTTGTCCCCTCTCGAATTGGCCACTGTGGGATCCCTTCCCGCCTAAGTTTTGAGGGAAGAGGACCGAGGCCACTATAAATATAGGTTAGCCCACCACCGTAGAGGGGGTCGACTCATTCTCACCCCCCGAGCCTTCGCGAGGCAGCTCAACCACTGTACTAGTTCATCCTCAAACCTCCTCATGAGGCCAATCAACCACAAAGCAGGAGTAGGGTTTTACACCGCAAGGTGGCCCGAACCTGGGTAAACTGCCATGTCCATCTTCTTCCCCGCTCGAGCATGTATCCGGTGAGGCTAGGCTATAGGGCGCGAGCTTGAGACTTGAGAGGTTGATATCTTCGCACACGCCATAGAGTTCGAACATTCTTGGTTCTGTGGAGCCCTGAATCCGACATTTGGCGTGCCAGGTAGAGGCGTGTCGAATTCTGCTCCTCCGTTGACCGCACTTCATCCTCGCCTCGCTGCCCCCATGGCGGGCGCCGCCCTACAGGCGTGGCCGCCCGAGGCGTACGGGAGTGCTGTGGGTTGCCCCGCCTTCACCCCCGATCTGCGACGGGTGCAATGGCCCGTGAAGTTTAGGCCGGCGTTGCCCCCGCGGTACGACGGTGTTGCGGACCCCAAAGGGTTCCTCCGATCATACGCGCAGGCGATCGAGGTGGCAGGTGGCGACGACAAGGCCATGGCGAACTGGTTCCCCCTGGCTCTCACGGAGGCCTCTCGATCCTGGCTCCATGGCCTCCCGCGTGCCTCGATCTCTTCTTGGGAAGAACTCTACGACCAGTTCGTCGCACACTTTGCAGCTCCGGCACCCCATGTGGTCGCGTGCATCATCGCCGGGTCGCAGGCGCCTGCCTCTGGCCGCCACATCAAGCAGTTTCTCCGTCGGCAAGGTGGTCCCCGGCCGTAGCGCGAGGCAGTGCAAGGCCGCGCCGGGCCTGAAACCGACATCACCTTCGATTCCAGAGACCACCCCAAGATCACGGTGGTGGCAGGGGCCCTTCCCATGCTGTGCACGCCCACCATCAGCAACGTCGTGGTGACCAAGACCCTCATCGACGGGGGCGCCGGCCTGAACGTCCTTTCGGTGGAAACTTTTGACCTGCTCCAAGTGCCATATGATCAGCTCCTCCCCACCAAGCCTTTCTCGGGGGTGGTCAAGGGCTCAGCCACCCCCTGGGGCAGATACGCCTCCCCATCACCTTTGGCATGCGCGACAACTACCACACCGAGCTCATCGACTTCGACGTCGCCCACATCGGCCTCCAGTACAACGCCATCCTTGGGTATCCGGCCCTCGCCAAGTTCATGGTGGCGACCCATCCAGGCTACAACATCGTCAAGATGCCGGGCAATGGCGACATCATCACGGTGGTCGGGGATACGAAAGACATGGTCCGGGTTCTCAAGCTCACCTACAGGGCCGCGACCGCTTCATGCTCTGCCCCCGGGGGTGCCATGGAAGCTCAGGAGGCCATGCCCGTAAAGAAAAAGCAGATGTTCTCTCAGGATCGGGTCAAGACGAAGCAGTTGCTTGTCGACATTGGGGGTTCGGGCCCCACCTTCACCATTGGCGTGGGCCTTCCTCTAGACCAGGAGGAGGTGCTGGTTGGCTTCCTGAGGGCCAACAAAAAATGTTTTCGCGTGGGAAGCGTCCGACTTGGTTGGAGTCCCGAGGGAGGTAATTAAGCACCACTTGATGGTGTGCCCCGGTGCACGCCCGATAAAGCAAAAAGCACGGCGTCAAGCACAAGAGAAGCAAGCATTCATCATCCAGGAGGTCGACAAGCTCAAGGAGGCCGGCGTCATCTGGGAAGTACGCCACCCGGACTGGTTGGCGAACCCTGTGATCGTCCCCAAGAAAGGCGGGATGGAGCGCATGTGCGTCGAATTCACGAGCCTCAACAATGCCTGCCCTTAGGACCCTTTCCCACTCCCACGTATTGACCAGATTGAGGATTCCACTGCTGAGTGCGATTTCCTGTGTTTCTTGGATGCTTTCTCGGGGTGTCATCAAATCAAGATGGCGACAGAGGATGTCGAGAAGATAGCTTTCTTCTCCCCGTGCGGCGTGTATTGCTACACTTGCATGCCCTTGGGGCTATGGAACGCTGGTGCAACTTTCCAGCGGCTGATGCACATCGCGCTCGGGCCGTAGCTGGGGAGGAATGCAGAGGCATACGTCGATGACATCGTGGTCAAGTCGCAGGAAGCAAGGACCCTGATCAAGGACCTGAAAGAAACATTCGCTAACCTGCACAGCATAAACCTGAAGCTCAATCCAGAGAAGTGTGTGTTCGGGGTCCCGTCGGCAAGCTATTGGGTTTCCTGGTGTCACACAAAGGGATCGAGGCCAACCCCGAGAAGGTCAAGGCAATAGAGCGGATGAGCCCGCCCCAGATCCTCAAGGAGATGCAGAAGCTTCTCGGGTGCGTGACCTCCTTGGGGCGCTTCGTCTCCAAGCTCGGCGAGTGCGCCCTCCCTTTCCTCAAGCTAATGAAGAGGAAGGGCCCATTCGATTGGACCCCGAAAGCTGAGGCAGCCTTTGAAGACCTCAAAAGGTACCTCACAAGCCCGCCTATCATGGTGGCGCCTCGTCCGCGTGAACCCTTGGTGCTCTACTTGGCGGCCACCCCCCACTCAGCCAGTGCGGCACTTGTGGAGGTCAAGGAAGGACCCACCGGCGCGGGCTTGGAGCAAGACGGCCCGCGAGAAGCCGCACTGTCGGATTCAGGGCTCCGCAGACCCAAGAAAGATTCGAACTCTGGGGTGCATGCAAAGAACTCGATCTCCCCAGTCTGCCAACCCGTCGATCTCACGGCCTAGCTCGAAGAACTGGAAGGAAAAGGGACACGACAGTTTACCCAGGTTCGGGCCACCTTGCGATGTAATACCCTACTCCTGCTTTGTGGGGGATTGGCCTCGCGATGGGCTGAGGATGAACTAATACAGGGGAAGAACTACCTCAGGAGGTCTGTTCTTGTGTGGGTGTGAGCTGGTGAGGGTTCGGATGGCTCGATCCCCCCTCCATGGTGGTGGCTAGGCTATATTTATAGTGGGCTTGGTCCTCTTCCCCCAAAATAGAGGCGGGAAGGGATCCCGCAACGGCCAAGTTTGAAGGGAGACAAATAGTACATCTTATCCTGACGAAAGGTGGTCTTCGCCTGCAAAGCTTCTGGTCGTGACATCGTGGTGGACTCGACGATGACCTCCGTCCTGCCGTCCTGGCGGTCCTGGTCTTGTAGCACGGGAATGGAAACCTTTGGATGATTCCTTGGGACTTTGCACCTGCGCTTGCCTCCTTAGCACCAAAGAGGAAACCTGCTGTACTGTGCCTGCTGGCGCCCGCCTGGCCTTGGTCGTCATGGCTTGCGTCACCTTAAGCTCATGAGGTGAGCGCCTACATAGAAATCTCCGCTCCTCAGGAGCCTGCCTTTGGAGGCTGCTCCCTCTGGAGGTCTTGGCATCGTCCGCCTCGCGAGGCTTGGCCCCTTGCGAGTGTCTTGCTTGGTCGATGCTGAAGATGGGTCGTACCAGGCCGTTGATGGAGCCACGCCGTGGGCCGCAGGTAGGCAAGTCTGGGTACCCTGGTTCCCAGAACACCGACAGTAGCCCCCGGGCCCAAGGCGCGCTCGGACTTGGCTTCGAGGCGAAGCCAAAGGGCAAGGGCGAATCGCCTCAGGCCCCAATCCCTGCGGACCCAGCCGAGGCATGGCGCTTGATGGGACGTGGGCGTCTCCACTTCCCCATGCAGCCTCGGCAACCATTCGACTTGACAACAGCCTGCTGCATGCAAAAAAGATCATCATTACCGGGGATCATGGAGGCCGGCGGTTGGCCTCCCTCTGGCTATAAATGGGGGGCGCAGCCCCCGGCTCATCTCCGTCTTCCCGCTGCTTGCTCCTTCTTCTTCCTTCTTGTCTCGCCGTCTCGTCGAAGTGGCCATGGTGCCAGTGAGGAGGTTTTCTGCGGCGGAGAAAGGGAAGGCCCCCAAGGAGGGGCCAGGCTCGCCGCCACCCAGGAGAGGCCATGGGCGGCCCCGAAAACACGCGGCGACTCCGGCAGCGGCCCCTCAGAGGCACGTGCACGCCCCTTCTACGGCCGGTGTTGGCTTCAGCAGTTGTGTTGGTGCTTCTTCTCGCGGTAGGGGCCACCGCGGACGGGGCGACCCTAGCGATGGGGGGAGGTGCGCGGCGATCGCCCGGCCGCCACGGCCGCGCTCCCACTCAGCCGACATAGCTCCAGAGTTCGTCGTGTGGTCGGGGAGGCCAGCGGGCATCTGGTTCCAGCTTCCTCACTCCTTCACGAGCGCGCTGCCGGCTGGAGGGCCTGGTGGCCTCTGGCTGCAGGCCAACGGCTACTGCAGCAAGGCTTCATGGGTGGACGTTGAAGTCACCGCCGCTGGCAACGTGTTCCTGAACCACGGGTGGCAGCCGTTTGCCCGCGCGCAGGGCCTGCATGGGAGGTGCACCCTCCACTTCAGGTATGACGGTGTCGCGACCCTCTATGTCAGGGTCTTCGGGGAGGATGGTCAGTGGCTGGGGTGCTGCCCGGAGAGCGACAGCGACGACAGGGACGACGAAGACGGCGTCGTCACTGGCGGTGGGCTTGCCCTTGGCGATGGCGGCACCGCCTCTAGCAGCGGAGGCTCCTCTTTTGGGCAGAGCATGAGCACCGGCGACTACGACGAGCCACCGCGCCGCCGGGCTCGGACCGGGGAGGGTGACGAGCCGCATCGCTGGCATGCCCCGGTGAAGCAGGAGGAAGAATCCGACTGAACTCAGGCGTCACCAGGGCCAGGCCTCAGGAGTTGCTGTAGTCGTGTGGCTTGCTTTTGTTTCTTTCTTTCTCCTGCATTGAAAAAAAGTAGAAGGCCCTATTGGGGCGTGTAATGGATCATGGCGCTCGCGCCATTATGCTATGCATGTTGTTTTCATATTATGTTGTGATATCCGTGCTGCTACTGGGTGTGGTTAGGGTAACTTAGCTCGATGTTCTCGTGGTGGACTCCCATGTCGCGAGGGCATGCCCTTCCATGGGCGTCTTCCAAGGACTTCCTTGCTTGAACTCGAGGGTCGTTGAAACTCCGGAGGCGTCAGGTGGCTGCAGGGTCAGAAAACCTCATGAGGCGCCATAGCTCACGCAAGCCCCCAAGCGTGGGTTGGCTATGGCTAGTACACCACGTCGTGATGCCCGGAGGCATGGACTTAAGAGGGCGCGCATGCCCGTGAGCTCGCTTGAAAGCGTCCCGCGAGGATTGAGGCACCAAAGCTGAAGCAACAAGGTTTTGGTGAGGTGTGGTCGTGGGCGAGCCCAGGCGCACACACCGTACCCAGCCCCCGCACGCGGGACGCGCAAGGAAGAGCGACGGGCAACTGCCGCTCTTCCTAAGGCAAGGTTTCAAAGGGCAAATACTGCGAAGAGAGGAAAGAAAGAGATTTTTCCAACTCTTGCGAACGAAAGACACGAAAGCTTCAAATTTCATTCAAGAAGTTGCAAACCAGATACAGAAAGCAAGCGAAAGAAAAGCCGCGTCCGGCACCTAGACTAGTCTTCTTGTCTTCCCACCAGCGCGGAGCATGGGGCCTCCACTAGGACGTGGGTGGGAGCCCCAGTGAGGCCCAGGGGTGGCACTCAGGAGACTCCGGGGCGTGTACAGCCCCAACTCATTATTACGTGAGAGTGTCACGAGCGGAGACCTTCACAGGCGCGGGGCCTTCTTTATGGGTAGAACTTTCAGAGGTGCTGGATGTTCCAGGCGTTCTGGATGGGGACCCCGTCCTGCGTCTCCAGGCGTGCGGTGCCAAGCCAGGAGACACGGGCGATCCTCAACGGGCCCTCCCACATGGGTGAGAGCTTATGCAGCCCTTCCCTGGAGAGCACCTGCCTCAGGATGAGGTTACCCACCTCAAGCATCCTGGAGCGGACGCTACAGCAGTGATATCACCGTAGCGCCTACTGGTACCTCGCTGCACGGAGCGATGCTTGGCCACGGCGTTCCTCCCCCAGCACGAGGTCCATCCCCCGTGAGGCGTCCTGGCGCGCCTCGTCGAACGCCAAGACCCGCACGGAGCGATGCCTGACAATGTGAGGGAGGATCGCCTCGGCTCCGTAGACGAGGAAGAACAGAGTCTCGCCCGTGGGCTTGGTCGCGGTCATGCGGATGGACCACAACACGGACTGGAGCTCATCGAGCCAGCCCCTGCCGCTGGCCTCGAGCTTCTTCTTGAAGGTCCTTGCCTTGAGGCCTCTCAGGACCTCCGCGTTGGCGTGCTCAGCCTGGCCATTGCTCCGAGGGTGCGCCACTGAAGTGTAGCTTATCTGCGTTCCAAGGTTAGCACAATATGTTTTGAAAAGGTTGCTGGTGAACTGCGAGCCATTGTCGGTGATGATGCGGTTAGGAACCCCGAAGCGGCTCATGAGGCCCTTGATGAACTTGACAACCGATCCGGCTGGGATGATGCGGACGGCCTCCACCTCCGCCCACTTGGTGAACTTGTCGATGGCGACGTAGAGGTAGTGGTAGCCCCCGGGTGCTCGGGGGAACGGGGGAACGGGCCCAGGATGTCCAACCCCCGGACCGCGAACGGCCATGAGAGCGGGATGGTCTGGAGGCCCTGAGCGGGCTGGTGGATCAGCTTAGCATGGAACTAGCAGGCCTCGCAAGATCTCACCAGCTCAGTGGCATCGTTGAGCACCGTGGGCCAGTAGAATCCGTTGCGGAATGCCTTGCCCACGAGGGTGCGCGATGCGGAGTGGTGCCCGCAGTCCCCGCCATGTATGTTGGCCAACAGCTCGCACCACTGCTCCCTGGAGATGCATCGTAGAGAAACATCATTTGGGCGCCTTCGGTATAGCTCACCGTCCTGGATGCAGTATGTTGTGGCCTGGCGGGCCACACGCTCCGCGTCTTCCTCCTTCTCCGGCAGGACGCCCCGAAGCAGGTACGTCTTGAACTCCTCAGACCAGTACCCCTCCTGAGGCTCGAGCGCGAGGAGCAGGCGGGCTCCCGAGGTTGGGCCATAGGCTGGGGCACCAGAGGGGGGCACCGGGGGGAGCTCCTCCTGAGGTGATGCCGGTCCCACAGCAGGGGGAACCGTTGACGGCCTGAAGAGCCGCTCCTCAAAGACGCCGGGCTCCTGAGGTAGACGCCGGGACACCCTCTTGGCGATGTCGTCCACCTCCTTGTTCGTGCCGCGTGGCACGTGCTGCAATTCCAAGCCCAAGAATCGTTTCTCAATTTTGCGTACCTCCTCAAGGTATGCCTCCATGTGCTCATCCTTTGGCTTATACGCCTTGTTGGAGAAGTTGACGAGGAGCTGGGAATCGCCCCTGATGGTGAGGCGCCTCACCCCCAAAGCCGCCGCAGCCTTGAGGCTGGCGATCAGGCCTTCGTATTCCGCGATGTTGTTGGAGACCTTCTCGCCATGCTGGAAGCAGAGTTGCACGGCGTAGTAGAGCTTGTCCTGGGTGGGCGAGATGAGCATGGCTCCAGCCCCCGTGCCCTGACGCACGAATGCACCGTCAAAGTACATGACCCAACCATCCGGCGCTTCGCTTCCGGGCGCAAGAGAGCGGTCCTCGCCCACTTCCCGGTGAGGGGCGTCAGTCCACTCTGCCACAAAGTCAGTGAGGGCCGCACCTTTGATGATCCTGGTGGTGCTGAACTCCAACCGGAACGCCTACAGTTAAATGTTCCATTCGGTGAACCTTCCCACGGTGTTAGGGCTCCGGAGTACCCTCTCCAAGGGGTAAGCTGAGACAACCTTGATGGGGTGGCCTTGGAAGTAGTGATGCAGTTTTCGGGAGGTGACGAGGAGCGCGAGCAAAAGCTTTTGCGGCATGGGGTAGCACGCCCATGCATCGCGCAGCACCGTGCTGACGAAGTGCACCGGGTGCTCGATGAGGGTGAAGGCATTGGCGGGGTCCTATATCTCCTGAGACTAGGGGACCTCAGGAGCCTTGTCATTTGTTGGGGCAGCCATGGCCTCAGGGGCACCATCCTCGGGAGCCTCGCTGACCAGTGGAATGGCCGAGGCCTCAAGAGCGCCGTCCTGAGGCTGCGGCGTCTCAGCCGGGTGCGAGGTGCTACTCCGCGAGCCCTTGACCACACGCTCCTTCCGGACAGCCACCAGCACCGCGCTAGCAGAGTGAGGTGTGGCGGCCAGGTAGAGCACCAAGGGTTCAAGGGGGTGCGGGGCTACCATCACCGGCGGGCTGGTGAGGTACCACTTGAGGTCTTGGAAGGCCGCTTCAGCCTCTGGAGTCCATTCGAACGGGCCCTTCCTCTTCATCAGCTTGAAGAAAGGGAGAGCGTGCTCGCCTAGCTTGGAGATGAAACGCCCAGGCGAGGTTACACAGCCTGCCAGCTTCTGCATCTCCTTGAGGGTTTGCGGCGGACTCATCCTTTCTATGGCCTTGAGCTTCTCCGGGTTGGCCTCGATCCCTCTATGCAACACCAGGAAACCCAGCAGCTTGCCAGACGGGATGCCAAATAAACATTTTTTGGGTTGAGCCGCAGGTTCACTCTGCGCAGGCTGGCGAATGTCTCCTCCAAGTCTTCGATAAGGGTTCTTGCCTCCCGAGATTTCACCACTATGTCGTCGACGTATGCTTCAGCGTTCCTCCCGAGCTGCCGACCCAGGGCGATGTGCATCAACCGTTGGAAGGTTGCTCGGCATTGCATAGCCCGAATGGCATGCAGGTGTAGCAGTACACCCCACACGGGGTCAGAAAAAAGCCGTCTTCTCGACATCCTGCACCGCCATCTTGATTTAGTGATAGCCCGAGAAGGCGTCCAGGAAGCACAGTAAATCGCACTCAGCGGTGGAGTCGACGATCTGGTCGATGCGTAGGAGAGGGAAAGGGTCTTGAGGACATGCCTTGTTGAGGTTGGTGAAATCGACGCACATGCGCTCCTTCCCGCCCTTCTTGGGGATGATAACCGGGTTCGCAAGCCAATCTGGATGCCACACTTCTCGAATGACGCTGGCTTCCTGCAGCTTGCGGGTCTCCTGGACGATGAACGATTGTTTCTCCGGGGCCTGCCGCCGCGCCTTCTGCTTTACTGGGCGTGCGTTGGGGCACACCATCAGGTGGTGCTCGATTACCCCACACGGAACCCCGACCATGTCTGCCGCTTCCCACGCAAACACGTCCTTGTTCATGAGGAGGAAGCTGACCAGTACCTCCTCCTGGCCTGGAGGGAGGCCGGCGCCTATGGTGAAGGTAGAGCCCGATCCTCCGTCTTCGTCGACTGGCACCTGCTTCGTCTCAGCCTTGTCTTGAGAGAACAATTGCTTCTTCTTTGTCGGTGCAGCCCCCGGGCCCTCTGGAGCCCCCTCCCCGTTTGGCCGAGTGGCCGCCACGGCCTTGTAGGCAAGGTTGATGGTCAAGAGCACGTCCTTGGTGTCCCCCGCCATGGTGAGGACACCGCTGCTTCCCGGCATCTTCATGAGGTTGTAGCCAGGATGGGTTGCCACTATGAACTTGGCCAGGGCCGGGTACCCGAGAATGGCGTTGTACGGGAGGCCGATGCGAGCGATGTCGAAGTCGATCAGCTCGGTACGGTAGTTGTCGTGTGTGCCAAAGGTGACGGGGAGGCGGTTCTGCCCTAGGGGGCAGGTGGAGCCATCAACGACCCCAGAGAAGGGCTTGGTGGGAAGGAGCCGGCCGTAGGGCACATGAAGCAGGCCGAACGCCTCCACGGAGAGGACGTTGAGGCCAGCGCCGCCGTTGATGAGGGTCCGGGTGACTGCCACATTGTAGATGGTGGGGGTGCAGAGCATAGGGAGTGCGCCGGCGCCGACCGTGGTCTTGGGGTGGTCCCTTGAGTCGAAGGTGAGGTCGGCCTTAGGCGCCACCCAGCCCGGAGGGGCTCCCCGCTGCGCGTGGGCGGCGCCCACTCGGTGGAAGAACTGCTTGGCGTGGCGGTCTGAGGCCGGCGCCTGCGACCCGCCAAGGATGGCCGTGACGTCGTGGGGCGCTGGTGCCACAAAGCGCGCGATGAAGAGGCCGCACAGCTCCTCCCAGGAGGCCACCGAAGACTCCGGCAAGCCCATGAGCTAGGCACGCGGCTCTCCCGTAAGGGCCATGGGAAGCCAATTCGCCATGACCTTGTCGTCGCCACTGGCCACCCAGATAGCCTCCGCATATGCCTAGAGAACCCCCGCCAGATCCGCCATGCTGTTGTATCGAGGCGGCAGCTCCGGCCTGAACTTTGGCGGTCATCGCACCTGCCGCAAGGCGGGGGAGAAAGCCCGGTGTCCCGTAGTACTCCCGGACACGCCCGGCGGCCCGGCCAGTGGAGCCACGCCCGCCGTGGGAACCGGATAGCGAGCGCGAGGTGCAGCAGATGAGGAGGTGAATCTTTGACGCACCCCTACCTGGCGCACCAAATGTCGGATTCGGGGCTCCGCAGACCCAAGAAAGATTCAAACTTTGGGGTGCGTGAGAAGAACTCGATCTCCCCAGTCTGCCAACCCATCGATCTCATGGCCTAGCTCGATGAACTAGAAGGAAAAGGGACATGGCAGTTTACCCAAGTTCGGGCCACCTTGCGGTGTAATACCCTACTCCTGCTTTGTGGGGGATTGGCCTCGCGATGGGCTAAGGATGAACTAGTACAGGGGAAGAACTACCTCAGGAGGTCTATTCTTGTGTGGGTGTGAGCTGGTGAGGGTTCGGATGGCTCGATCCCCCCTCCATGGTGGTGGCTAGGCTATATTTATAGTGGGCTTGGTCCTCTTCCCCCCAAATAGAGGCGGGAAGGGATCCCACAATGGCCAAGTTTGAAGGGAGACAAATAGTACATCTTATCCTGACGAAAGGTGGTCTTCGCCTGCAAAGCTTCTAGTCATGATGTCGTGGTGGGCTCGGCGATGACCTCCGTCCTGCCGTCCTGGCGGTCCTGGTCTTGTAGCACGGGAATGGAAACCTTTGGCTGATTCCTCGGGACTCTGCTCCTGCGCTTGCCTCCTTAGCACCAAAGAGGAAACCTACTGTACTGCGCCCGCTGGCGCCCGCCTAGCCTTGGTCGTCATGGCTTGCGTCACCTTAAGCTCATGAGGTGAGCGCCTGCATAGAAATCTCCGCTCCTCAGGAGCCTGCCTTGGGAGGCCGCTCCCTCTAGATGTCTTGGCGTCGTCCGCCTCGCGAGGCTTGGCCCCTCGTGAGGGTCTTGCTTGGTCGATGCTAAAGATGGGCCGTACCAGGCCATTGATGGAGCCACGCCTTGGGCCGCAGGTAGGCAAGTCTGGGTACCCTGGTTCCCGGAACGCCTACACGCACAACCTTCGCCGCCCCGGGGCGGCGCTCCTGAGGGTCCCGTTGTTCCATCCACTTGCGAGCCTCACGAGTCCCTCGTGCCCCCCGTGGAGCAAGGCGTCCCCGACTCCTCACCCCTCATCGAGCATCTGGTGTACTTCGTCAGCACGGTGTTGCGCGACGCACGCACTACCCTATGTAGCAGAAGCTCCTGCTCATGCTCCTTGTTGCCTCAAGAAAGTTGCATCACTATTTCCAAGGCCACCCCATCAAGGTCGTATCGGCGTATCCCTTGGAGAAGGTGCTGCATAGCCCCAACGCCGTGGGGAGGGTAGCAAAATGGAACATCGAGCTGCAAACGTTCCAGCTGGAGTTCAGTACGACCAGGGTCATCAAGGGGACGGCCTTGGCTGATTTTGTGGTGGAGTGGACCGATGCTCCTGAGTGGGGGCTGGATGAGGGCCAATCCCTCACGCCCGGCGATGAAGCACCCGACGGATGGGTCATGCACTTCGACGGTGCATTCGCGCGGCAGGGCACGGGGGCTGGAGTCGTGCTCGTCTCACCAACCAAGGACAAGCTCTACTATGTCGTACAAGTCTACTTCCAGCGCGGCGAGAAGGTCTCCAACAACATCGCAGAGTACGAGGGCTTGATTACCGGCCTCAGGGTCGCGGCCACCCTGGGGATCAAGCGCCTCACCATCAAGGGCAACTCCCAACTCCTCATCAACTTCTCCAACAAAGAGTACACACCGAAGGACGAGCACATGGAGACTTACTTGGAAGAGGTACGTAAAATTGAAAAATGCTTCTTGGGCTTGGAATTGCAGCACGTCCCGCTGGGCACGAACAAGGAAGCAGACGACATCGCCAAGAGGGCATCCCGCCACGAGCCCTAGAGGCCTGGCGTCTTTGATGAAAGGCTCCATAGGCCGTCAGTGCCCCCCCCCGGGGCCACGGGCTCGGCGTTGCTCAGGGAGGAGCTGCCGCCGGCCCCAACCTCAGGAGCCCCGGCTTGTGGCCCGACCTCAGGAGCCCGCTTACTCCTAGTGCTGGAACCTCGGGCGGGCTGCTGGACCGAGGAGTTCAAGGCGTACCTGCTCCGTGGCACCTTGCCGGAGAAGGAGGAGAATGCGAAGCGCGTGGTTCATCAGGTCACTGCTTATTGCTTGCAGGACGGCGAGCTGTACCGGCGACAACCTAATGACATCTCGCTGCGGTGCATATCCGAGGAACAAGGGCACGAGTTGCTAGCCGATAACCACGGTGGGGACTGCGAACACCACTCCTCGTCACACACAATTGTGGGCAAGGTGTTCCGCAATGGTTTCTACTGGCCGATGGCGCTCAATGACGCCACCGAGCTGGTGCGATCTTGTGAGGCCTGCCAGTTCCATGCCAAGCAGATTCACCAACCCGTGCAAGGCCTCCAGACCATCCCGCTCTCATGGCCGTTCGTGGTCTGGGGGTTGGATATCCTGGGCCCGTTCCCTCAGGCAGCCGGTGGATATCACCACCTCTACGTCGCCATAGACAAGTTCACCAAGTGGGCGGAGGTGGAGCCCGTGCGCACCATCCCCGCTGGCTCAGCCATCAAGATCATCAAGGGCCTCATGAGCTGTTTCAGTGTTCCCAATCATATCATTACTGACAATGGCTCCCAGTTCACGAGCAACCTCTTCGGGACATATTGCGCTAACCTTGGAACGCAGATGTGCTACGTGTCAGTGGTGCATCCACGAAGCAACGGCCAGGCCGAGCATGCCAATGCGGAGGTCCTGAGGGGCCTCAAGGCAAGGATCTTCAAGAAGAAGCTCGAGGCCTGCGGCAGGGGTTGGCTCAGTGAGCTTCAGTCCGTGATGTGGTCTATCCGCACCACTGGGACTAAGCCCACCGGCAAGACACCGTTCTTCCTCATCTACGGGGCTGAGGCAGTCCTCCCTCACGAGGACAGGCATCGCTCCCCATGGGTCCTGGCATTCGACGAGGCGCGTCAAGCCACATCGCGGGGGACAGACCTCGTGCTCAAGGAGGAAGCCCGTCGCCATGCCTCGCTCCGCGCAGCGAGGTACCAGCAGCCACTGCGGCGTTACCACTACCGCAGTGTCCGCTCCCGGACCATGGAGGTGGGAGACCTCGTCCTGAGGTGGGTCCTTTCTAGGGAGGGTCTTCAGAAACTCTCGCCCATGTGGGAGGGCCCGTTCAGGGCCGCCCGCGTCTCCAGGACTGGCGTCGTACGCTTGGAGACACAGGACGGGGTCCCCATCCAAAATGCTTGTAACATCCAGCACCTCCGGAGGTTCTACCCGTGACACTCTCACGTAATAATAAGTGGGGCTGTACACGTCCCGGAGTCTCCTGAGCGCCGCCCTTGGGCCACATGGGGGCTCCCACCCATGCCCAAGTGGAAGCCCCATGCTCTGCGCTAGCGGACGACACAGTCAATCAGCAACTATGCCCACGCCTAGTGGAAGCCCCATGCTCCGCGCTGGCGGGAAGACAAGAAGACTAGCGTAGCTTCCGGACGCAGCTGTTCTTTTGCATTGCTCTTGTAACCCATTTGCTACTTCTTGGAATGAAACTTGCAGTTCTTGCGTCTTTATTCAAAAAAGGGGGGAGTTTCCTTTTCTTTCTTCTTCTAGTAGTGTTTCCTCTCTTGAGTTTCGTCTTTGAGAAGTGCGGTAGCTGCCCGTGGCTCTCTCTATCTTGTCCCGCGAGTGGGGGCTAGGCACGGTGTACACGCATGAACCGGCCTAGGCTGCACCAGCAGCAGACCTGCTCATACATGCACCTTGCCAAGACCTTGGCGGAATCCTCGCGCGACGCTCTCGAGCGAGCCATCGGCCCCTCGGCCTCAGGAGCGCCCACCTCTTGGCTCTGCCAGACATCGCGCCCCGGCGCGCTAATGACAATCGGCCCTTGCTCAGGGGCTCCAGAGGCCTACACAAGGTCTTTGCGCCAAGGAACCCTACGCAAACCTATGCAACCTGCACCCCGGAGGCTCTGGACCCTCGCAGGCTCCGCGGAGGCTTCGCGGGCGGCATACCATTTAAGGCTCCAGGGCTTGTCGAGGGGCCTCCCCAGGTCGCTCTGGCACTCCAGCTGCACCGTCACCGGGAGAAGCTCTGTAGGAGCGCGCCCCCATGATGAAGGAACCAGCCAAGGACCATGAGCGCACCAAGCTAAGTTATTCTAATCACGCAAGGCAGGAGCCTTTCAATTAATGGTAATATAATGCTGGAATACGAGCAAGAAACAATAATATAAAGGCGCAAGCGCCGTAGTTCAGTACACACACCCGCGGGGCTCTTCGCAAACTCTTAATGCAGGAAATGTAGGAAATAAAAAATACGAGGCAAAAGAAGCGGCCTCCCGAGGGCTGCTGCTCCTGAGGCTTGACTCTGCCACCACCCGCGCCTAGTCAGAGTCCTCCTCCTCCTTGACAGGGGCATGGTGGTGAGGCGGCTCGGCGTCCTCCTGAGCGGGGGCAAGGCGGCGCGGCGGCTTGCTGCCCTCCTGGGTCCGGACGCGGCGACGGGACGGCTCATCATAGTCGTCATCGCTCGAGCTTCCCCTAGAGGAGGCGCCGCCGCTGCTGCTGGAGTTGTGGCGGCCAAGGGCAAGTTCACCGCCGAGGACACCGCCGCCGCGCTGGCTGTCGTTGTCCGAAGGATGGTCGCTGTCGTCGCCACCTTCCGGGTAGCACCCCAGGTAGCAGCCGTCTTCCCCGAAGACCCTGACAAAGAGCGTTGCCGCCCCGTTATACTTGAAGTGGAGGGTGCGCCTCCCCTGCAGACCACGGGCGCGAGCGAACGACTGCCATCCGCAGGTCAGGAACACATGGCCGATGGAGTTGACCTCGACTTCCACCCATGAGGACCCGTTGCAGAAGCCATCAGGCTGCAGCAGCAGCCCAACGGGTCCCGCTACTGCAACTCCTCCATGAAGGAGCTTGGATGCAGAAGCCAAGTGCCCGGAGGGCCCTCCACCCGCACGATGAACTCGCACGCCGAGTCGCTCGAGCGGGCGTGCAGGCACGATGGCTGGCTGGCCATGGTGCGCCTTCTCCCTTGGTCATGACTGTTCGGGCACCCGCGGGCACCCCCGCGGGGGAGGCCCCTCTCCCGGCAGTTGGGGCTGTTACGAGCCGTCAGGGGCAGACGCCCGCGCTCCCGTGACGACGTCGCCAGTGTGGCGACGGATTTGCGGGGACGGTCGCGCCCTCTCTTCGGCGGCGGTGCCTCTGGCCCCACTTGAGAGGCCTTGCCCTTTTCTTCTGCTAAAAACCATCTTGCTGGTGCCATGGTCGCTTCAGCAAGGTGGAGGATACGGCAGAGATAGGAGGACGAGGAGGCAAGAAGATGAAGATGGGCTAGGGGGCTCCGCCCCCCTCGCCCAATTATAGGCGGAAGAAGGATAACCGGCGGCCCTCCATGTTCTGAGTGATGATGGCTCTGCCGCTTGCACCAGGCTGCTGTCAACTCGGAACGGTTGCCGAGGCGACGTGGGGAAGCGGAGGCGTCCGCATCTCATCAAGCACCACGTGTCAGCCTGGCCCACAGGCGATTGGGGCCCGCGGCTCTTTGCCCTTGCGCCTTGTCTTCGCCTTGAAGCCAGCCCGAGCGCGCCTTGGGCCCGGGGGCTACTGTCGGCGTTTTGGGCTCGGGAGTACCCAGACTTGCCTACCTGCGGCCCACGGCGTTACTCCCTTGACGGTCTGGTACGGCCCATCTGCGAGACTACCAAGACAAGACCCTCACAAGGGCCCCCTGGCCTCACGAGGCGGATGACACCAAGACATCCGGAGGCAGTGGCCTCCCCAGGTTGCCTCCCGAGGAGCGGAGATTCCTATGCAAGTGCCCAGCCTCACGAGGCTGCGATGATGTGAGCCATGATGACCAAGGCCAGGCGGGCGCAGAGGAGACAGTTTCCCTTTTGGTGCTAAGGGAGGAAGGACAGACGCGGGTTCCCAAGGAATCCCCCCAAAGGTTTCCATTCCGGTGCAACAAGACCAAGACCACGAGCTCGGCAGGACGAATGTCATTGCCGAACGAACCGCTGCATCACGACCAGAAGCTTTGCAGGCGAAGACCACCTTTCGACAGGATAAGGTGTACTACTTGTCCTCTCTCGAATTGGCCACTGTGGGATCCCTTCCTGCCTATGTTTTGAGGGAAGAGGACCGAGGCACTATAAATATAGGTTAGCCACCACCGTAGAGGGGGTCGACTCATTCTCACCCCCCGAGCCCTCGCGAGGCAGCTCACCCACTGT
This sequence comes from Thinopyrum elongatum, assembly GCA_011799875.1. Taxonomy (NCBI): domain Eukaryota; kingdom Viridiplantae; phylum Streptophyta; class Magnoliopsida; order Poales; family Poaceae; genus Thinopyrum; species Thinopyrum elongatum. The sequence goes on along the minus strand of CM022299.1, from coordinate 218,707,386 downwards.
ACTAGTTCATCCTCAAACCTCCTTGTGAGGCCAATCCACCACAAAGCAGGAGTAGGGTTTTACACCGTAAGGTGGCCCGAACCTGGGTAAACTGCTGTGTCCGTCTTCTTCCCTGCTCGAGCGTGTATCCGCCGAGGCTAGGCTGTAGGGCGACGAGCTTGAGACTTGAGAGGTTGAGATCTTCACACATGCCCCAGAGTTCGAACCTTCTTGGGTCTGCGGAGCCCTGAATCCGATAGATCCCGAGGGGTGCCCTCAATTGAACAAACCAAAAAGTCACCTGGAAATGATGCTGCTCGAGCATTGAGGTAGTCGATGAAGCTTGTCGGGGAGGCTTGCTCCTCACGGGCCGGATGGCTCCAGAGGCTCAAGAGGCTCAAGAGGCCCGGGGGGCTCGCAAGGGTTCAGGGCCTCCTGAGACGCCACCGCCAGGCGTCGGGCTTCATGAGATGCATGCACGGCTCGGGGAGGCGCTGGTACATAATGCCCACATTCACCAGGCCAGAAGGCATGCGGACGTAGTTGCAGGGGTAGCCCTCGCTCCGGCCGACGCGCGACGGCCAGAAGAGGTCCTGCGAAGCGGCCCTGTTGAGGCCCAGGATGTTGACGCAGACACGCAGCCAATCACCCACGTCAGGGGTGGCGGCTGCACCGGTGGGGGGTGCGGGGCGACGCTCGCTGCACATGGCTTGCGCCTCCTGAAGCTCCTCGATCGCCTTGGTGATGAACTCTCTTGCCCCTGGCGCCTCGTGCTTTGCTCCTTGCTTGTGGGGGTGCACGTCAAGGCACGCCTCTAAGTGGTTCCCGAACACCTCCCTCGTCCCACTGGTCAGGTCAGATGCTCTCCAGACGGAAGCTCCTGAGCCCATCCTGAGGGAGGCACCGGGCACGGCTTCCTATGCGGGAGGAAGGGGCGCCCCGCCAGTAGATGCAGAGCCTGGGGCGTCTCCAGCGGGTTTCTTGGCCTCTGGATGGCTCTTGGGGAGGAGTTGCTTCTTCTTCGCGGGGGTGGCCTCGGGAGGTAGGACGCCACCTTCGTCATGAGGGTTCTCAGCTTCCGCGGCACGCTAGGCATGCTCAAGGGAGCAGACCGCGTCCTTCTCATCGCAGGCGACCGTGATGACGCTACTGCACGCAGGCATCTTGAGGACGTTGTAGCCATGGTAGGTTGCCGCCATGAACTTGGTGAGGGCAGGGTATCCTAGGATGGCATTGTACGGGAGGCCGATGCGGGCCACGTCGAAGTCGATGAGCTCAGAGTGGTAGTTGTCGCGCTTGCCGAAAGTGACAGGGAGGCGTACCTGCACCAGGGGAACGGTAGAGCCGTCGATCACCCCAGAGAATGGCCTGGTGGGCATGAGCTGGTCATACGGCACTTGAAGCATCTTGAAGGTCTCCACGGAGAGCACATTGAGACCAGTGCCACCGTCAATGAGAGTCTTGGTGATGGAAATGTTGTTGATGGTGGGCGTGCAGAGCATGGGGAGCGCGCTGGTAGTGGTCGCGCACCTGAGGTGATCCTTGGAGTCGAAGGTGATGGCATACTGCGACCACCTGAGGGGGCGCATGGCCTCAAGCTTCGAGAGGGCCGCATTCATCTCACGGGAGAATTGCTTGAAGATGCGGTTCGAGGCGGGTGCCTGGGCGCCATCGAGGATGCAGGCAATTGCGCATGGTTCCTTAAAGCCCCCAGCTCCGTCGTCCTCACGGTTGTCGTCATTCCTCCTTGGCGGTGGCGGCAGCGGAGGGAGGCCAGCATTGCCCTGAGGCTGATCACACCAGGGGCCATCGTGAGGCTGATCGCGCCAGCCATCCTCGCGAGGCTGGTCGCGTCAGCCCTAACGAGGGTTGCGGTTGTCCTAGCGTCCTCCTCCACGGCCGAAGCCACGGTCGCCGCGCTTGGGGCGATGACCCCGGCGCTCGTCCCGGAGTGCCCTGAGCTCCTGGAAGTCGTTGGTGTGAACGTTGTGAAAGATGTAGAATGGGCGGTTATCCTTGGCTGGCTCGTCGCGGTCGCGGCTGCGCTTCAGCTCAGGCTCTGCTGCCAGCACGATGGGGCCCTTGTGCTTCACCTCCTTGTCCTTGGCCTTCTTGTCTTCAAGATCAACATCAGGGTGCCAGAGGAGAGAGATGCGTCCTTCTTCCGCCCTGGCGCATCTGTCTGCCAGGTTGAACATCTCCAGCACTGTGCACAGGTTTTCGTGGATGGCGAGCTCCTCGCTCGTCTTGACGTCTGTGACACCCTCGGTGAACGCCGAGATGATGGCTTCTTCTGAGGCCTTCGGGATCTTGAGGTGAATGTTGGGAAGCACTGAATGTACTTATGGAGGGTCACACCCGGCTGTTGCTTCACGCGCCGCAGGTCGTTGATGGTGAGGGCACGGTCACGGGTGCCTGGGATGTTGGCGATGAAACGCTCACGAAGCTCATCCTAAGAGGAGATTGACCCCTCCAGGAGGTGCAAGAGCCAGGAGCACGCGCCGTCCTTGAGAGCCATGGGGAACTAGTTCGCCATGACCTTGTCGTCGCTGCTCACCGCCTCGATGCTCAATGAGTAGACCTGGAGGAACTCCGCAGGGTCGGGGGTGCCGTCGTAGCGCGGGGGCAGATCTGGCTTAAACTTGCTTGGCCAAACGACGCGGCACAGCTCATGGGTGAAGGCGCGGCAATCCGCCATGCTCACGAGCGCGGCCCGTGCGAGGGGAGCAGGGTCCTGACACCAATACGCCGCAGCCCCCAGAGCTGCCCGGTCTTGGTGCTGGCGCGGCGGTGCGGGGGGCGCATGTGTGTCGTACTGCGGCTGCTGCACCACCTGGCAGTTGGCCTCATCCCGCGCCGGTGCAGGCGCCCCATGCGGCGGGTCACGCGGACGCGCGTAGCGCCTGGGCTCGGCGTCGGCACTGCGCAGAGGAGGAGGCGGAGGCGCGCCGTGCGCCATGTCGCCTGCATGGGAGGGCGGGGGGACGGAGCGAGTGGGAGGGTGCCGGGGGCCTCGCCGACGGCTTTGACAAGCTCGGTGATGCGAGCAAGCCAGGCATCGTAGCCTTCGTTGGTAGGGTGGTAGCGCAGCAACTCACGCACCATGAGGAGTGTGGCTTGCGCGTTCGTCGGCCCGCGATGAGCGTGGGAGGACGATGCCAGGGCGGGAGTGAGGGAAGGCGTGGTGGTGCGGCTGTCATGCTGCACGGAGGGTGGCAGCGAGGAGTCCTGCTGCTCATGAGCAGCGGGGTCTATGGCGGCGTTGGCCACCGGAGAAGCGGAGCGATGAGGGGCATCGCGGCCCACTGGCACCGTCTGGGCGACACGAGCAGCCCGGCGCTCGGCGCGAACTCGACGGGCGTCGGCCATGGAAGCGACGATGCAGGGATGAAACAAAGCGGAAGGGAGAACTTGGACTCGCCCCTACCTGGCGCGCCAAATGTCAGAATCGGGGCTCTACAAACCCAAACTAGGTTCAAACTCTGGGGCGTGTATGAAGGATCTCGCTTCACGTCGATACACTGCTCGCCGCCCTCACAACCTGATCTCGTCGAATACGCGCAAGCGGGGAGAAGAAGTGCACATGGTCATTTACCCAGGTTTGGGCCAACTTGCGATGTAAAACCCTACTCCTGCTTTGTGGTGGATTGGCCTCACTAGGAGGTTGAGGATGAACTAGTACAGTGGATGAGCTGCCTCGGGAGGGCTCAGGATCAGACTAGGGATCCAAGGTCTTGACCCCTCTCTACGGTGGAGACTAGCCTATACTTATACTAGGCCCGGTTCTCTTGCCTCATAAGTTAGGCGGGAAGGAATACCTATCATGGTAATCTCACGTCAGATGCCAGGGGGTGGCTTATCATGGGTGGAGCCAAGAGGACGTTGTCGGGCCCTGGAAGCGGGAGTGAGCACGAGCTCGATCGCACACGAGACATACCCAGGTTCGGGGCTCTCCGGAGAGATAACACCCCTAGTCCTGCTCTGCGGGGTCTCTGCATGATGACTATGATCAAGAGTGTACAAGGGTGCTTCTTGGTCTGTGTTGCTAGAGGAGGAAGATGGGTAGAACTACCTCTCTTCTCCTAGCTATGGTGGTGTATGGAATGAAGGCTGAACCCTTTGCATGGGTGAACCCTGGGGGGTTTTATAGGCCAACCCCCAGGGGTACAATGGTAATTCGGCCGGGTGTAGGACCCGGACGTCAATGTCTAAGGTCGTCGGGTTCTTCGCCGGCTGCTAGGGCCCACCTCTAGAGGGCCCCGTCGGCTGCCGAGAATCCGGCCGACGGGTAGGGCCCGCCGCCTGCGGGCCAGGCTGATTGCCTTTTGCTACAACCCTGCTCTTGGTCAGTCTACACTGTAGCCACGCTCCTCCGGGATTCGGGGGAGTAGTTGGCTCTGCAGCCACGCCCCGTCTCGTCGGAGTAGGTGGGTGCGGACTCCAAGGGGAGAAGGGGCCGTCTGCTAGGAGCCGGCCTCCCCCAAGAGCCGCCTTCTATGGGTGCGCCGTCTTCTGGAAGCCGGCCACTTGGTCCTAGCTGGACCAAGGAACCGGCCGCATGCTCGGAAGGCATGAGGGGCTTTGCTAGCCCCGATGTCTTGAAATGTCATTAGGTCCAGATGAGGCTACCCGGGGTCTATCCCCCCGACAGTAGTCCCCGAAGCTGGTGAGGTGCCACGGCTCAAAGTCGTAGTGCCTCAGCAGTTTCCTCCTCCAAGAGATCTTGTGTCTTCGCTTCGTCCAGCTTGAAGAAGCCGCCTGCCAGGAGCCGGCCAAGGCAAAGCCGGCCGCCTGGTGGATTTGAATCGCCGCAGTGGGCGCCGGGTGTTACGCCTCCGGGTGGCGCGCTTGCCGCCTCTTGTATGCTTGCCACGCGTCGCCAGCAGGCCAGGCCCGCCTGCCAGCCCACGAGCGCGATGGGACGCCACCGCAGGCCCGGGCCCGCCACTACGCAGCCTCGGCGCACGCGCGGATCCACTGCGGCAGAGGCAGACGGTTGCCCTTCCAGGGCGGAGTAATCACGCGCCATTAAGGCGCGGGATATGCGGGGGCGTGCGGGACATGGGCGTAGTTAATCCCCATGCCCCCACGAAGCACCGCGTTCGGGCTTGCTGCCGCTGCTGTATAAATAGGAGGGACGGGGTGGCCAAACACACGCATGCCCCCTACGCTCTTCTTGTTCCTCGCCGCTCTGCGCCCTTGCTGCCGCTGCGTTGCCGCGCCGCCCGCTGCTGAAGTGCTGCTGCGGCCTCGTCGCCGTCCAGCCTCGTCGCGCCACCGCAGCCTCGCCACCGCCCAACGTCACCGCGCCGCCGCCAGGCCACCGTGAGCCATGGCGCGAGGCGAGTGGGACGGCTCCAACGTCCATGGCGGGCACCTTGAGTTCCTCCGCGCGACGCGTAGGATTCTCGTCGAGGGGGTCGTGGGGACACGCCTTCCCGACGCGCGGGAGATCTCGCTGGCGAGTTTGTCATCTTCCGGAGCCACTTCCTTGTCGGATTCAGCTTGCCGGCGAGCAGCTTCCTCTGCTCCTTCCTCGACTTCTACCATCTTCAGCCTCACCATCTCACCCCCAACACGGTGGTGCTCCTTTCCACCTTCGTGACCTTCTGCGAAGGCTACCTTGGCGTCCTGCCCACGCTCGAGCTGTGGGGCAGGTTTTTCTACCTGAAGCTGGGCACCCAGGCCAAGGGTGAGCCAGCCCAGTGTGGCTCTTGCGTCGCCGTGCGGCGCACCGGTTCCGGGACGCGCTTTGCTCCCATTGCTCTGCTGGAGTCGGCGAAGCTATGGCAGAAATCATACTTCTATGTCCACAATCTCCACCTGACTCGAGACTACATCAACTTGCCGGCTTTCGTAATCGGCCCGCCTGGCGAGCCGCGGAACAACTGGGGGCAGCATCCCTCCAAGCCGTTGCCGGCTTCTATCACCAACGTCCTTGTCCGACTGCAGGAGATGACGGACTTGGAGGACCTCAACCGGCGGACTTGCTGGCCGCCTTCGTCTACCGTCGGGTTTCGCCCCTCCAATTCCGGCCACACCTGACCTGTGACATGAGCGACCGCCGGGACCCATGCCAGATGTTGACCAAGGAGCTGCTGACTGTGGAGGTTGTCCGCCATGTCAACTATTTCTCCGTTAGCAAGCTCAGTGAGACTGAGTGGGGATTCGGCAAGGAGCCATACAGCGGCGCCAACCCGCCGCCTGCGGTTAGTATCTAGTCCCCGTTTTTCACTTATGCAGTACTCTTCATCTGACCTAACCACTCGAACGCGGGGCAGCGCTTCCCTAGTCAGACGGCAGCCGACGGGCCGGCTCCGGGCCACCAGTGGATGCCGGACCACGAGGAGAGCGACGTGGGCGACCCCGAGCTGGGGGCCGCCGCGTTGGAAGAGTACGACGCCATCGGTGGAGGCGGCGCTGGAGCAGGCGGAGCTGCGTGAGGCGGCGATGTCTGGGATTGGCCGGACGATGATGAAGACAACGACGGACAACACCGCCCCGAAGGCGCCGACAGGGCTGGCGCCGGCTCCTCGACGGCGCGGCCGATAGGCGGAGCGTTGACTGGTGCGTCCGGCGCGCCCAAACGCCGTGCCGAGGGGATGTTTGGCAGCAAGCCGCCCAAGAAGGCCAAGTTGACGGCCGCGACCAAGTGGCAAGAGGCCGCGAAGGCGGCCGCCGTCCGGCGGGGCCCGAAGGAGCGCCCAATGGTGTCTGGGTAAGTGCGTTAGGCGTACTATCTTGATTGTTTCTTTCTCGCAAGATTCTTATCTTTGCTTGATTTGCCGCGCAGGGCTCCCCTTTCCATATCGCGAGCTCCGTCCGCCTCATTGATCGAATCAGCAGGCGGCTCTGAGGAGGCCCGACGCGTGGACCCGGCCGCCGCCCTTCGGGAGGCGATGGAGAGGAACGTGCGGGAGGCATGGGAGGAGCGGGAGGCCGCAGCGCAGGCGGAGGCCGATGACCAGGCCGCCACATCGGTGCAGGCGGAGGCCCAGGCCGCGGCACAGGCGGAGGCGGCGACTAAGGCACAGGCGGAGGCCGAAGCCAAGGCCGTGGAGGATCCGGCTGGTGGCGGGATCCCGGAGGCCGCCAACCTCGAGCAGCCGGAGCCGCTGGTGGTGGAGATTTAGTTGCTGTCTGGAACAGCCAGAGCTGGCCAGACGGCCACGAAGCAGGGGGAGAACGGCCCCGTCGACCAGGAGGCGGAGCTAGTCTAGCGGGTGCCGGGTGATGGCGAGCGGAAAGGCGACCATCCCAAAGGGCCGGGGGGGACTTTGGCCGGCGCCGGGTTGGCGATGAGCCAGGCCCTGACGACGCGCGCCTCCGCGCGCCTGCGCCTGTCGGGGGCGGCCTCCGCGCCGAGGCCGGTATAGGTCGGGGCTACGAGCTCGCTGGGAGCCAACACCGAAGCCACAAGCTCTGCTCTGCCTGGTTGGGCACCAGGAGCCGGCCCGGCCGCCTTGAACCTCATGTTGCAGGACGTCCTGGACAAGTTCTCTGCCCACGGCGCCACCCTCCTGAAGGCGAGGAGCGAGATGGTGGCGATGCAGATGTCTGTCCGGGTATGTTCTTGATCTTGTTTTTTATTTTGTCGATCTTCAGTGGGGGTGCGCCAGTGCACCCACTGGGTGTAGCCCCCGAGTTCCAAGCCGGCTGCTGAGCAGGCGGGTTGGAACTTCTAGGCAAGTTTCTGGATGTTGAGATGTTTGTGTTTGCCGCACGACTACCACAACCTGCGTGCGGCTTCCTTCAAATCCCAGAACCAGACAATTGCTAACCGGACTGCCCAGTTGAAGAAGAGCCGAGGTACACAGGCCGGTTTTCAATGGGGGCGCGCAATCGCACCCACTGGGTGTAGCCCCCGAGATTCGGGGCGACTGCTGAGCAGTCAGGCCGGATCTTCCGATGACTTATTGTCTTTGTTGATGCTATCGCTGATGATTCTTCTTTGCCTTTGCAGAGGCCGCCGCCCAACTGCGGGACCGTGTGCACGAGCTCGAGAGCCAGCTTCAGTCCAAGGAACTGGAGCGCAGCCAGGCGGCCGCGGAGCGCAATCGGCTCAAGAAGGAGTTGGTTGATCAGGCGGCCAGGCACGCGGACCAGGTCCAACAGCTGAAGGACGGGGAGGAGCTCCTCAAGGCCGAGTTCGAGTCTCAGCGCTCGGCCTGGGCCGAGAGGGAGAAGTACCTGTTGAAAGGTTATGAGGTGATCGAGGGCATGCTTGAAGGTAACTTTTCTTTCTTGCTTGGAGGCGCCGGTTGTTACTGGGAGTCGGTCTCTTATTCCTTTGTTTTCTTTTTACGCAGAGTACTTCCCAGACCACGTCGGCATCATCGGCCAGGCGATCGAGGCACGACGCGAGCAGCGGAGGCAAGTGGGCGAGGAGATTGCGCCGGACCGGCCTCGGACTTTGGGCGAACAGTTCCGGGCCGTCCAGCTACGCCTTGCGCCGGTCCGCTGGCTGCTCCGCCAATTTCAGCGCGCCGGGTCCCAGGTCTTGGAAGGGCTCTGGCCGGGTGCTCAGGTGCCCCGGACTGCCAGTCGGACTACCGACTGGTTAGAGGTAGCTGGGGAGCGACTTGACGCCTAGAAGAGTGCCGCCATGCGGGCCGGTGCCAAGGTGACGCTGGAGTTCGTGAAGGCGTGGTACCCGGGCGTGAGCCTGGCGCAGCTGGCCACCTTCCGCCAGGAGGCGGCACCGGAGTTGGAGGCGAAGCGATCGCTATTCGCGCCGCAGCCCTTGCCGACTATGCCGACATCGGCGTCTTCATCCCGGAGCGGGCAGAAGACGGCACCGACGTGCCGCCATCTTGGTTCGGGCAGAACCCGGACGAGGGGGAGGACCCGACGGAGGAGATTGCCTCCAGCAACGAGGCCACGGAGGAGGACGAGGATGAGGAAGGTGATGGCATCACGCCAGATGACGGAGCGACCAGCCGGAATCAGCCCGATCCGGCCTTAGCCGCTGACCAGTCCGAGAAGACCAGCCGGAGGCCCTGCCAGCCGGTGCCACCGCCACCGCCGGCTCGTCCGAGCAGCCCGTAGTGCCTTGGCTTAGGCGGCCCTTATCTCTTCAAGTTTTTCTATCTTATGCTTAAGAACAAGTTGGTTATGCGCAGTTCCACCCACTGGGGGTGTATTTTAAACCTTGATGAATGCCGGCCGCTGGCCTTTTGCAATGTAAATGAATTTATTTTCCCACATGCTTGCGTGCTCTGCCGAGTTCTGACTCGATATTTCCTTTGCTTTCTTTGGCTTTTCCTTTTGCCGTCTTCCTTTGGCTGCCACCCTGCCAGCCGGACAGCCGTGCTGCGGTTTGTGGCTGGGTCAGGGACTTGGCCGTTTAGAATAGGCAAGTTACTTCAGCCGCTTAAAGCATAGCTAGTCGGGTGAGAAGCTGGCCGGCCGGCTGCTGAGCAGCTGGACGGGTGGGGCGAGAGGCCGGCTTGGCCTGAATCGGCGTTCTTCCTTAGTCGTTTTTCATGTGGACAGCGTTTCTAGCCTTTAGCTCTTGCCAGCCGGATAGTTGCGCTGCATGCTGTGGCTGGGACGAAGAGAGGGCTTTGGCTTCGGCACACTACTTAGCGGACTTCGGGTGGCGCCAACTTAGGTCAAGGCAGCGAGCCCCCGGGCCGGCTGGCCGGACCCGGACAGGGCGGAGGAAAAAACTCATTCATAGGTGAAGCTTATCACATAGATAAAAAGGTAGCCCTCGAGTGCGCCTCGGGGGACCTGTTGTCTTTGCTTAATACAAAAGATAGCATGGTACATACACTGCATCAACTGTAAAACGGGCGAAGAAGGTTCGCGTTCCACAGGTGCTCCGACTCTTGGCCGGTTGTGTCCCTCTTGCGTGCCCTGGGCTTCTGTGCGTCGATGAGGTAGTATGAGTCGTTGCCCAGGGTCTTACTATTGATGAAAGGCCCCTCCCAAGAAGCCGAGAGCTTATGCTGGCCAGCTGGTCGCTGGATCAGCCGAAGCAGAAGGTCGCCCTCGCGGAAAGCACGCGGCTGCATCTTCTTGTTGGGGTAGCGGCGCAGGCTCTGCTGGTAGATGGCGGACCGACTGAGTGCCAGCAGTCGGGCCTCTTCGAGCAAGTCGATACCGTCTTCTCGCGCCTCCTTGGCCTCCGCCTCCATGTACATGGTGATGCGAGGCGAGTCGAACTCGATATCTGTTGGGATGACAGCCTCAGCCCCGTACACGAGGAAGAAGGGCGTGAAGCCAGTTGACCGATTTGGCGTGGTTCGGAGACTCCAAAGGACGGCCGGCAGTTGCTCGATCCAGCAGCCGGCCGAGCGCTCCAGCGGCTCGACCAGCCGAGGCTTGATGCCGGACAGGATGAGGCTGTTTGCTCGCTCCACCTGGCCGTTTGACTTCGGGTGAGCAACCGACGCGAGGTCCAGTCGGATGCCCTGCGTCGCGTAGAAACAGGCCAGGGCGCCTTTGGTGAAATTCGTGCCGTTGTCGGTGACGATGCTGTGCGGGATGCCGTATCGAACGGTGATGTCCGTGATGAATGTGATGGTTGTGGGGCCATTCAGCTTCTTGATTGGCCTTGCCTCAATCCACTTCGTGAACTTGTCCACGGCAACCAGCAGATGCGTAATGCCACCGCGTGCTGTCTTGAATGGGCCCACCATATCCAACCCCATATGGCAAATGGCCAAGTGATGGGAATGGTCTTGAGTGCTGAGGCCGGCACGTGCTGCTTGGTGCTGAAACGCTGGCACCCCTTGCACTTTCGGACCAACTCCTTGACGTCGTCCAGAGCAGTTGGCTAGAAGAAACCATGGCGGAAAGCTTTGGCAACGAGGGCTCTGGAGGCGGCATGGTGGCCACATTCACCTTGGTGGATGTCTCTGAGGATAGCAATGCCCTTCTTTGGCTCGACGCAACGCTGGAAGACGCCAGTCGCGCTGCGCCTGACGAGCTCTCTGTTGACGATCGTGTATGCGGCCGACCGGCGCTGCACCTGCCGGGCCAAGACTTCGTCGGCTGGTAGCTCGTGGCTTATCAGAAAGTTGAGGATGGGTTGCACCCAAGACGGAGCTTCCACCACCATCATGAAGGCAACCGGCGTTAGGGAGGCCGAGTTGGGAGGCGGCGGGTCGGAGCCGGCCGCTGCTTGCTACGTCGTTGAAGTCCCTGAGCCGACTACAGCAGTCCCCGTGCCGGGTTTGGGTGCTGCAGCACCCGGACCGCCTACCGAAGTCCCCGGGCTGGCTGCTGGAGTCCCCGAGCCAGATCCGACTGCTCTAGGGTCAGCCGGCACGAAGATGGACTCTGATTCCAGTGAAGGTTGGATAGATGGCTTGCGTAGACACTCGAGGGAGACGCCTGCTAGAATGGCCTACCGGGTAGAGCTGATCTGTGCCAGGGCATCGGCTCCTTCGTTGTCGGCTCGTGGCACATGGAGGAACTCGCACCCATCGAAGTATCCACTGATCTGCTGGACGAGGAAGCGGTAGCTGGCCATGTTGGCGTCCTTGGCGTCCTAGTCGCTAGAGGACTGTTGGACCACTAGGTCCGAGTCGCCCTAGCACAGGATGCGGCGGATGCCGATCTCCTTGGCCAGCCGGAGCCCGTGGACGAGCGCCTCGTACTCAGCCACGTTGTTGGAGGCGGAAAAGTGAATCTGCAGCGTGTACTTGAGCTTGTCGCCTTTGGGAGAGGTGAGGACGATGCCGGCTCCCAAATCGGTGCGCATCTTCGAACCGCCGAAGTGCATCCGCCAATGCGTGGAATCCAGCGCATGCGGCAGGTACTGGGTCTCGGCCCAGTCGACAAGGAAGTCGGCCAGCACTTGGGACTTGATGGCGGTGCGGGGCTGGTAGAGGATGGTGTGGGGAGCCAGCTCGATGGCCCAGTTGGCCACCCGGCCCGAGGCATCTCGGTTGCCCATGATCTCGGCAAGGGGGGCGATACAGACGACCATGATGGTGTGCTCCTGGAAGTACTGCTTCAGCTTCTTGGCGGCAAAGTACACGCTGTAGCACATCTTCTGGTAGTGGGGGTAGTTCTGCTTGGAGGCGGACAACACCTCGCTCAGGTAGTAGACCAGCCTCTGGACCGGCTGTGCCTTGCCGGCTTTTGGTAAGTCGACAACAATCACCGTGCTAACGACCCGGTTGGTGGCGGCGATGTAGAGGAGCATGGGCTCTTTAGCAGCCGGAGCGGCCAGAACAGGCGGCGTGGAGAGCATCCGTTTGAGCTAGAGGAATGCCTCGTCCGCCTGGTCGGTCCACTCGAAGCATGTGGTCTTCTTCATCAGCTGGTACAAAGGGAGGGCCTTTTCGCCCAGCCACCTAACGAACCGGCTGAGAGAGGCTAGGCACCCAGTGAACTTCTGGACGTCCCGCAGCCGGGTCAGTTTCTTCATCCGCTCAATGGCCTTGATCTTCACGGGGTTGCACTCAATCCCATGCTCAGAAACAAAAAAACCAAGGAGCTGGCCGGATGGTACTCCGAAGACACACTTCTCCGGGTTGAGCTTGATCTGAAAGCGGCGCAGGTTGGCGAAGGTCTCCTTGAGATCCTCCAGAAGGGTACCACGCTTCTCTATCTTCACCACTATGTCAGCCACATAGACGTGGGCGTGTTGGTGCAACAAACCCTGGGTCTGTTTCCCTGACTATGCACAGTCACGAGAACAAGATTACAACACCAAGGTCGTGTCAAGATACAAGAGAACGAGATCTTTGAAGAACCAGCAGGCAGATTAAGAAGGCCAAGACCAAGACAGAGAAGCAAGACACCACCAGGAGAAAAGTCTCCCTTGCCGGGCAGGCGGACCTGGCAAGGACAAGGGCTCCCTCGGACGAAAGCATTCAAGATGTCCCGGCAGGGCCTGCCGGGACTCACGAGGGCAAAGACACCTCACCAAGCCATCTCACCACGACCCACGTCGTTGATCAATGCGGTGTCAAGCCGCAAAGTGACTAAGTGGCAGCCATTCGCCACATGGTGGCCTCTTTCTACAGGAAATACCTACAGATGACACCCGTCCTGCGACGTGCCAAGCAAGCAGGCATGGAGCTGGCAAGATGAGCCCGGCAAAGCTTGCTAGGCGAGCAACGATGTGACGTTGAGCAGTGCATTTAATGCACTCTGTCAGCCTGCAGAATCAGGTATGATAGCACTGTTTGCTATCTTATCAACGCATAATGACTGTTTTGCCACTGTGGTGACCCCTTAACCTATAAAAGGAGGCCCATGGCAACCGTAGCAAGGGTTGGAAAGTTGAACACCCCCACGCTCGTATGCGCGTAGTCACTGCCTCCTCAAGGCGAGCCTGCTGGGCAAGTGTACTACGCTCCACCACCACTTTTCCACCATCAATCCACCAAAGCAGGAGTAGGGTTTTACACCTGGCGGCGGCCCGAACCTGGGTAAAATTGCCCGTGTGATCTCCGCCGTGCTGCCCCATGTTCTTCTGCTATTTGTGCAACACGACATCCCCCTACCGAACCAGCAAGGGGCCCCTTGGCCCCATAGGTGGCCATGGTTTCCCGTGACATCTTTGGCGTGCCAGTAGGGGGATCGCTTGCGTGAACCTGAAAGTGTGTGCAACTCGTCATCTTCATCACCATCTTCGTCTTCGACGGCGCTGTCAGCAATGGCACCCAAGAAGAAGCCCGGTGCTGCTGCTCACCCATCCACCTCGAAGGCGCCGCCGCCCGCAGCCACCAATGCTGCTGGGGACGCGGAGGCGCATGAGAGTGTGGACGCCACTGGGGCTGTGGTTGGGGCAGGCGGCACCGTCACCACTTCCCCTGCAGTCGAAGCAGGAGCAGGAGACGCCGGAGGAGAGCAACATCAGCAACTCCCCGGTGGCCACACTCCGCGAGGTACAGGTGAAGGGCCTACTCCATCCACACCCCTTCCCCTCGCCGACGGGCACAGCCGCAGCGATGGCGCTCGGTCCGGGGTGAATCACTGCCCTCCGGCCGCCCCCACCACAGGGGCGGCCGCAGCGCGTGTACCTCCCCCGGGACGAGTCGACCAGGCTGCTGCGCCTAGTGGAGCTGCTGACCCTCAAGCGCCATCACCGCGCCACCATGCCATCCAGGTGGCCACCCTGCAACAGCGGGGACGTGATACAGTCGCTGCTGGCCCCGTCAGGAGCCGAGCGACAGCGCGATCTACGTCATCATCGCCCATACCAAGTACCGCTACGGAGGCCATGGCGCGGGCTTAACTGCCATTAAGGTTTCCGCTAGTGGCCGAGTAGATGGATGAATGGCGTGCCACCATCCAGAGCCTGCTCGGCTTCGCCGAGGCTGGGGGCTCGCAGCGAGCTGGCCCGCCACGGCCTCCCCAAGCAACGACAACGGCCCATGCTGCTGGTCGTACGGAAGGGGCCACCCCCACGGTACAATCCCCGCCACGACAGCCAGTGCGGGCGCAGCGGAATCAAGAACCTGATGGCGTCTCGACGGCCTCTTCTGACCCTCGAGCGCGTCTAGGCCGTCAGCGTGCCCCAAAGGACAGGCGGAGGGGAGACACGCGCGTTGTCGTTGAGCAACGCCGCTACGCCCACCGCCGGGCCAATGGGTGTGACGGTCCCGACCTCGACGAGCCTGCACTCGATACTGGCGGGTACCTACCATTTGAGGTTGGGTGCCCTGCCTTTACTCATGAGCTGCGGCAAGCCCGTTGGCCGTCCGTCTGCAAGTTCAAGCCAGAGATACCCGAGAAGTACGATGGGAGGCTGAACCCAGCAGAGTTTCTGAGCATCTACACCATCGCTGTTCAAGCTGCCGGGGGAAGAGATGAGAAGGTATTCGCCAACTACTTCCCTTTGGCTCTCAAGTACAATGTGAGGTCTTGGCTGATGCACCTGCCAGAGAACTCCATTTCGTCATGGGCTGATTTGTGCCATGAGTTCATTGGCGCCTTCACTGGCGGCCATAAAGAACCAGGTCGGCCCAGCGATCTGCAGCTTCTTCAGCAGAAAGAACAAGAGGCTCTCCAGAAGTATTTGCAGTGATTTAGCAGAGTCCATAGAAACATCCCAAATATCCATCTAGCAGCTGTGATAGCCGCCTTCCAGTCCAATGTGCGCAACCGGAAGATTTGTTCCAAGATGAATGTACGGTTGCCCAAGACTATGAAGGAACTTTACACCTTGGTGGATAAGTGTGCTCGGATGGAGGAGGGAAGAAAACTGCCCGGAGAGGTGGATTGCATTAATGTTGATTCAGAGGATGATGATGAGTCCACCAGTCAGAAGCAGAGCAAGAAGCGCAATAAGAAGCGCAAGGATAAGACGGTAATGTCTGTTGAAGGGTCGGGTATCCCTAGTACTGGCAAGAAGGTTAAGGCCGAAACCCCCGGCAAGGAAGCTGCCGTGTGCTCTGACTGCCGGGAGGCCGCGGCCGCCGAAAAGGCCGGGAAAGGTGATGGACCGTACTGCAAGATCCATTGGACCAAGGGCCACGACCTTCAAGAGTGTTATCAGGTTGAACAGCTTGTCAAGAGACAGAAAGCAGAATATGAGAAGCGTGACAAGGAAAAGGGACAGAATGTTGCTGGCGGTAAGGGTCGTGGCGGTGAAGTAAATCGCCCCGACAGACCTCTTTGGAACAAAGGAAAACCCGCCAGGGATCGAGAGAAGGAAGCCTGCGGTGATGAGAGTTATGAAGGGGATGAGGAGGAAACCAGTGAGCAGGAGTTCCAGAAGGCCACTGACGCCCTGTGCATTGACGGGGGTGCGTCCCTACACGCCTCTCACCGCCAACTCAAGCGGTGGGCGCGTGAGGTTAATGCCGTGGAACCAGCACCAGGGGCCCAGAAACCACTCAAATGGTCACGCACGCCCATCATTTTTGGCGAAGAGGATCATCCTGACCGCACCACCACGGTAGGATGTTTGCCATTGTTGGTCTCTCCAACAATCCGCAACCTCATGGTCATGAAGATGTTGGTGGACGGTGGGGCCGGGTTGAATCTGATTTCCCCAAAAGTTATCAGCAAGCTTCAGATAGCAGAGGATGAGTTAAAAGTCACCGGCACATTTCAAGGAGTTAATCCCGGCAGGAGTCATCCTAAGGGAAAGATCACGTTGGCTGTGACGTTTGGGGCAGAGCTGAACTACCGGACTAAAAAGATTGTGTTTGATGTGATTGACCTCCCCTTGCCGTACAATGGAATCCATGGACGCCCAGCCTTGGCTAAGTTCATGGCGGCATCCCACTATGCATACAATGTCTTGAAGATGCCAGGGCCAGTTCGAGTCATTTCCATCCCATCAGATGAGAAAGACAGAATCATTTGTGTGGACAAGATGTACCGGGACGCAGTCGCGGCAGAGGCAGCAGCAGCGGCATTTCCCGCCAAGGAGAACTGAGGGAAGAAGAAGGATAGTAAGGGCTCCGGCAAGGAATTTGGGAAGCGCGCCTCTTCGGAGTGCACTGCGCCTGTTGATGACTTGCCGGGGAGTTCCAACAGCAAGAGATCCAAGGTTGCTACTCCACAAGTGAAGAAGGTCCCGGCAGGGCTGGCTGGCGTTGATGGTATACTTTCACCATCAGCGCCACCCTCGATGACAAATAGGAAAGCGCGCTCGTTTCCTTCCTGCGGGCGAATATCGATGTGTTTGCCTGGCAACCATCTGATATCCCCGGTGTTCCTAGGGAGGTAATAGAGTACCACCTTCCAGTCTGCCCACATGCCCGACCTGTCAAGCAGAAAGTCTGGAAGCAGGCCTTGGAGAGGCAGCAGTTCATTACAGAGGAGATCAAGAAACTTGAGGCAGCTGGTTTGGTCAGAGGAGTGTTGCATCCAATGTGGTTAGCAAATCCAGTGGTTGTCCGGAAGGCCAATGGGAAATGGAGACTTTGCATAGACTTCACATATCTCAACAAGGCTTCCCCGAAAGACCAATTTCCCTTGCCGCGCATCGACCAGATCGTGGACTCCACTTCAGGCTGCGATTTGCTCTCCTTTTTGGATGCATATTCTGGGTATCATCAAATCTTCATGTCCAAGGAAGACAAAGAGAAGACCTCGTTCATCACCCCATGTGGTATGTACTATTTTATCCACATGCCTTTTGGATTAAAGAGTGCCGGGTCTACTTTTGCAAGGGCAGTCCAGATTGGTTTTGGGCCACAGCTGCACAGAAACATTGAGGCTTATATGGATGATATTGTGGTCAAAACCAAGGACAGATCAACCCTTATCTAGGATTTGGAGGAGACATTTGCCAATTTGCGCAAGATCAACTTGAAGCTCAACCCGGAGTAGTGTGTATTTGGTATTCCCTCCGGCAAGCTGCTCGGGTACTTTGTATCCCATCGGGGGATCGAAGCCAACCCCGATAAGATCCAAGCCATCGAACAGATCCAAGCACCAAAGACAGTCAAAGATGTAAGGCGTCTGACAGGGTGCGTTGCCGCGCTAAGCAGATTCATTTCCAAGTCTGCCGAGCGCGCCTTGCCGTTCTTCAAAATCTTGAAGAAGGTAGGGCCCATGAAGTGGACTCCTGAAGCAGATGCGGCTTTGCAAGAGTTGAAGGCCTACCTATCTTCTGTGCCCACCTTGGTTGCTCCTAAACCGCAAGAGCCATTACTGTTATACTTGGCAGCAACTAATCAAGTGGTTAGTGCAGCCTTGGTGGCGCAGCGGGAAGTGGATGAAACAGAGAGTGAGCAAAGACCGGCAGAGTCAGATAGGGATCGTGACAGAGATAAGCACGGCAGCAAAGACAACCCCAAGGACACGGCAAGGAAGAAAGTGGTGCAGCGCCCAGTGTACTTCGTTAGTTCCCTGCTACAGGGGGCTAGATCGAGGTACTCTGGCGTGCAAAAGTTGATCTTTGGCCTCATCATGGCCTCAAGGATACTGCGCCACTACTTCCAAGCCCATGAGATCATGGTTGTCACTCGCTTCCCGTTGCAAAGGATACTCCGGAACCCTGAGGCTACTGGCAGAATAGTGGAGTGGGCTTTGGAGTTATCCAGTTTTGGTTTAAAGTTTGAGAGCACATCAACAATCCAGAGCAGGGCATTGGCAGAGTTTATTGCAGAATGGATGCCAACCCGTGACGAGGAAGTGCCAGGAACAGTTATCCCCGGCAAGGAGGCGCCCCAAGAATGGATCATGTATTTTGATGGTGCTTTTTCCCTACAAGGTGCAGGGGCTGGCGTGCTTCTCGTCGCTCACTTCGGGGAACACTTGAAGTACGTCGTCCAGATGCATTTTACCCGGGAAGAGGCAACCAACAATACAGCAGAGTGTGAAGGGCTCCTTGCCGGGCTCAGGATTGCCGCAGAATTGGGAATCAAGAAGTGATCATTCGAGGAGACTCACAGCTTGTGGTGAGACAAGTCCACAAGGATTACCAAAGTCCATTGATGGAGGCATACGTTCAGGAAGTGAGAAGATTGGAGGAGCGCTTTGACGGGTTGCAAACAGAGCACATACCTCGTGCGAACGACAGCATAGCTGATCACCAGTCAAAGTGTGCTGCCCAAAAGCTTCCTGTGGAACCAGGAACTTTTGTTCTCCATCTTACTCAGCCTTCCGTATCCCCAGCAACAATGGCCCAGAAAAGGAGAAAGCTGGACTCCGGTAAGCCTTTCCCGGTAGAGCCATCCGCTCCTGGCAGGGACCCTGCCAGAAACAACTCCTCACAACCTGTCGGACCGCACCCTCTAGCCGAACCTGTGGTCCCTGCGAATGAGGAATGTGCCCCCGCAGTTGAGGAGGTGCCGCTAGTCCTTGTTGCCGAGCCCCAGGCTCCAACTTGGGCAAGGCACATAGTCCACTTTCTCCAAACCGGAGAACTCCCCAATGACCAAGATGAGGCTGAAAGAGTAGCCCGGAGGGCCAGTATGTACCAGTTTGTCGATGACACTCTGTACAGAAGGTGGCCCAACGGTGTGAAATTGAAGTGCATCTGCCGGGAAGAAGGGAAGGAACTGCTGGCTGAGATACACAAAGGCATGTGCGGCTCCCACATTGGATCAAGGGCACTGGTTGGGAAAGCATTTCGGCAAGGATTCTATTGGACCACAGCCCTCCAAGATGCAATTGAGCTAGTCACCAAATGTGAAGCCTGTCAGTTCCATTCCAAGAAAATCCACCTGCCTGCCCAAGCTCTTCAGACAATCCCTTTATCATGGACATTTTTGGTCTGGGGGCTCGATATCCTCGGCCCTTTCCCCCGAGCGATCGGGGGCTTTGAATTCTTGTTTGTTGCTATCGACAAGTTTACAAAGTGGCCGGAAGTTGCTGCCGTGAGAAAGGTGACTGCTCAATCAGCTATCAAGTTCTGGAAAGATTTGGTGTGCCGTTTTGGAATCCCGGCAAGGATCATTACCGACAACGGCACCCAATTCATGAGCCGCGCCTTCATGCAATATGTTCATGCCCTCGAAAGCAAGATCTCGTTTGCTTCTGTCGCACATCCCAGAAGCAACGGGAAGGCTGAGAGGGCGAACGCTGAAGTGCTGCGGGGACTCAAAACAAGAACCTTTGATACGCTGCAGAAGCACGGCAGGCGGTGGATCGATGAGCTGCCGGTAGTTCTATGGTCCCTCAAAACGACACCAAATCGAGCTACCGGGCAGACTCCTTTTTCCCTGGTCTATGGGGCGGAAGCGGTTATCCCCACGGAACTCATTTACGGGTCGCCTCGAGTGCTTGCCTACGATAAAGTAGCGCAAGATCAGCACCGGCGTGACGACACTGTGCTACTCGAGGAGAACCGTCTCCGGGCTGCTACGCGTGTTGCATGCTATCAGCAAGCCCTGCCTCGCTATCATAGCCGCATGGTTCATGCCCAGTGTTTTGAGGAAGGCGACCTTGTCCTTAGGCGCGGTCAGTCCGCCAAGGGTACAAACAAGTTGACGCCGAAGTGGGAAGGCCCTTATTAGGTAGTACGAGTCACCAGACCTGGCGCAGTCCGTCTGGAGACCGGAGATGGCATTCAATTGCAAAACTCATGGAATATTGAGCATCTCCGCAAGTTCTACCCATAAGGCGCGGCTGTCGGGCCCTGCCCGGCAGCCACCCTTTTGTATAGGCCTTGCCTCAGTTGCATGTAACCCCTTGTACAAAGCCAGGCGATGACCCTAAGCACCAGAGAAATAAATGAAGCGCTGGGGGGCCCCCGACCAAGTTGCATGCATGCATAAGCATTCCAACAGCATTTGCATAAGCATTTCATGAGCATTTCAATATGCATATAGATAGGATTGCATCCTGCATCATTCTCATCTGCATAAAGCTGTTGGTTCCTGCCGAGAACTCGGTTTCTGCAAGAAGATGGGGAGATGAACCAACGCTGCGATCCCCGGCAAACCAAACAGATAAGTTCTACCTCTTGTCCATAAGTGTTTTGTAAGCTAAAACTTGTGCATAAGAAAACCCCGCCACTCTTCGAAACTTAGGTGCTCCCATCCCTGGCTCGAACGTTGCTTCGGCCTGGATGGTCATAGGGGCCTTCGATGAAAAGAAGTTGGCGGGGGGCTGGTCCCTCTATTTCTTGCCGGTGGGCTTAGTTCCCTAGCAACGAAGAAAGGGTACCGGCAGGATAGCCTGCCAGGGAAAACTCATTTATTTAAAATAAAGAGGCACTTCACCTCTGCGTGGACATATACATGCACGAGTTCCCGACAGGGTTCATCTTTTTCATTAATATGCTGGTCATACAAGTACAAACCTTACAGAACACAGATATGGACTCAAGAGATTACATTATTCGAACTAAAATTTGGCAAATGCCTATGAGTTTAAGATTGAAAAAAGATAAGTGCCCCGTGATGCCCTTTCTTGTCCCTCTCCTCCTAGGCACAGCAGTTGAAGGCGGGAAGGGCAAAAGGAGTGCCTGAGCATAAGCCCGGCCCGTTCCCATCGGGCTCCAGGAGAGGTAGCCTGACAGGGACGGGGGAGCATCGGGGAACGCATCGATGGAGAGCACGACGGAGGCGACCCGCCAACCACCACCACCAAGGCCAGCAGGACACGGCAGGGCTAACGGAGTTGCAGTCCGAGAGGAAGCCTGCCGGGCTCCAGCTGGAAGACTGCTGGAGGAAGCCGGGCGGCACCATCCCCACCTGTAACACCCTGGTTTTTGGCCCTTTTATTTTTCTTTTTAATTTATTGATTTTTGCTCTGATTTTTCTTTTTGGAGTGGTTCTGTGGCCTTGCAACCTGGGAGATCATCATCATTTCCTCTCCCAAGTGGCTCAGCATTCTCAAAACTTTCCCAAGACCATGACATTTCCATCCTAGCCCAACTCCATAATTCTTTTTCTTGGGGAATATTCCTTTTCTTATTAAAGGAATAACCCTCTCTGCCCTAGGTTGTGAAGCAACCTATATTTTTGTCACTCCCAAAATTCCCAAATAATTCTCATAATTTCTTTGGGTCATATGTTGCTTAAATATGCCCAAACTTTCCTGTCCTAGCCCAAGAATAATTCCCCAATAATTATTCTTCAATTCTGTCCAGTGTGGCTTTCTGTGAAGGAAGTGCCACCTATCCTTTCTTGATTGCTCCCAAAATTTTTGGGCATGCTATTTCATCCAAATCATTAACCCATGCAAAAATTCAACTTTATTTGCCTAGCCAATCTTCCTCAGCAATTTTTCAAAGTTTCTATCAGACAGAAGGCATTGTGAAGGAAGTACTAGCTAGGAGTATCCAAATGAGTTGAAATTTTGCACACTCCTTCATGTGCTCATATTATCACCCTCCTCCAATTTTCAGCTTCATCCAATCAGCTATGTGAGCACAGGACCAAATCATTCTTCTGTCAATATTTTCAGGTTGTGAAGCAAGTATATTTTATATTGCTTCATTTTGGTTGAAAATTTATCAGAGCATTCTCATGACCATAAAACCTCTCTCCAAAAATTTTGGGATCATTTCATCAAGCCAATATTTCTCTAGAATTTTCTCAAGTTTCTGGACAGAGGGGATAGCTGTGAAGGAAGTACCATTTTGGCAAGTCCATTTGGTATGAAATTTTTACAGCATCATTATATGGCCAGATAACCGTGCCTTGCCAAATTTGAGTTCAAGTGGTTACTCTATGTGAGTGCATCATCTTGATCTTGATTCTAGACCAAATATGTAGTTGTGAAGCAACTATGATGTATCTTGGTCCAATTCCCCTCAAAACCTCCAGAATTATAGTCCTTCCTAAGCTTAACCTCCCAGACAACTTTGTTGGCCACAATCAATTCTCTCTTGATCACCAGTGCACAGCCAAGTTTGCTACAGCAAACTTTCAGTGAATCCTCACATCGCTTTAGTGCTCCTTTTCTCGATCTATCACCTCCCTCAGGCTCAGTGATGCAGGGACTCTTCACCAGACATCTCATTGCAGTCCCTCTTGTCCTCTCCATGCCAGTGCCTGTGGTGGCTGCCGCCCTGGCATGGCGTTTCTCGCGCTTTGGCGGCATCAGGCGCGTTCTGAGCAGCGGGCAGCTAGGCATCGACGGTTTTCACGCGTCTGAACTTGCCGACCTGACTCCCCCTTCCTCTCCTGTCGCTCTCATGTCCCTGCCCCCTCCAGAAACCTCCTCGCCGGAGCTAGACGCCACGCGCCCACAGGCAAACAGTGGCCCTTTGGCTCTGTCTTCATCTCGGCCACTTCCTCCCCGTGCCTCTTGGCTTCCTCCGTCCCATGAGCCTGCCCTCTGCCCCCTCCCGTCGCCTTCCAGCGAGCAAGCTCGTCCGCCCACGCGTACGCGGGCACGCCCGAGCCATTGCCACACGTCCGCGGTCACCCCCTCGCCGCTCGGCTATATATAGCCACTCAGAGCCCCTCCTGAGCTCCTCATCGACCTCACCACACCTCCTCTAGCCCCTTGACCACTTCCCCTAGCTCGAGCCGCCCTCCATGTCTCCCATTGCCGTCTCGGCCGCCACCTCTATCCGCCCCGATTCCGGTGAACCGAGCCTCCTCTCTCCCTTGTACCACCACCAGAGGAGTCTCCTAGACCCTCTGATCCTCCCCACATCTTCTTTTCTCCTCCAGAGCAACCGCATCGCCGGCACCTACCTCGGTCGCGACCTCGTCCGCCACTCTCTCACCTATCACCACTCTTGGCATCTCCGGCAGTCGTGCGTCCCAGTAACGGATGCGCAGCAGCCTCCTAAGTTCTCCGGTGGTCGCGGCATCCCAAATGGTGGCCAGAGCTGGCCGGAATCCCGTCGGCGCCGTCGACCCACTCCCTGTCCAGCGAGCAGGCGCGGGGGAAGAAGAAGGAGGAGCGGGAGAGAGAGATGTCAGTGGCGGGCCCCACCTGGCAGCGAGTCAGCGCTCGGCCCCGCCTCTGCTGACTAGGATAAGTGGAAGCGTATTCCGCTGGAATACGTCTTCCCTTTTCGAAAGCGTACTTTAGCTCTGCTTCAACCCAGTTTACGTTTTCTCAGTTGGAAAGCGTATTCTGCCAAAAGGAGCGTTCTGTTTTTCCACTCAAGGGCCTGTTTGTGATGATTTTATTACTGATAGGTCCCTGGCAGAAAAATCTTTATAACTTTTTGATCCTAACTCCAAATGAGGTGATTCCAAAGCCAACTGCTTCGTCTCGTCGAGCCCGCTCTGTTGGTATAATTTTCACCATGTGTTAACATTCTAAAAATGACCGTTATGCCCTTGCCCTTATTCAGCCCCCTCCGAGAGAGAATGTTTTCCGGCGATACTTTCCGCGAGCTTCTCGCACTTCTTCGCGATGAATCCCTCCATCCCAGGCAAGCCACACCCTCCATTTGCATGATTGAAATGCAGTGACATGGTTTAAATTATTTAAACTTATTTAAAATATTGCATTAGCTATGTATGATCTGTTCATGGCATTTCTTGGAGTTGTTTCGATCTTGTTATTGCCATGATGTTGCTTGGAGTTCTAGGACTAATATCTTGCAGCTTATGAGGATGACATGTTGCCTTGGGATTATTAGCGGCTATTATGATTATTTTCATGTTGATATCTGGTATTATATTTTGGAGTATTACTTTGGATGTCATGTTGCCTTTGGATTATTAGTGTCTAGTATTATTTTCATCATGATGATAGTTGATATTATGTTTTGGAATATGGTTTCGGAGATGATGCTTGCATATGGATCTCAGCTGGATAGCTTGTTCTTGCTATTGGAGTAGTAGTATTATCGTTCTTGGATTCATCATAATAGTAGTGATATGTTGCCCCGGAGTATTTTGATATGACGATAGTATGCTTTGGATTAGTTGTTGGATATTACTATGACTTGGATTACAGGTTGATAGATGATATCGGAGTATCAGTTATCACTGTTATATTTTGGGGATAAATTCCGTCATTAAGTTGGTCAGGTGCCACCGAACCGGGCTTTTCCAGTGCAACCACATTTGCCTTTTATGGGAAGGCCCTAACGCGGTCTATTGGCATGCCTCTCGCCGGTGCCTCCAACGAGGGAAGGTTATGGGCGCGCGCTACCCTGATCAGGTAGGCAGACATAAACCTTGTGTGCCCGTAGTTGTTGTAGGTGCCTTTTTGTCCCCGTTTGGGACCGTTTATGTTTTGCCACGACGGTGGCCGTTGGATGTCTTTGGTAGACATCTGGGCCACCCATGACTTAGCCCAAAAGGGAGTTGGTCGGAGGCCGGGAGAGTGTCATGGCAGTAGATCGGTTTTGTCAGAACGTCGTTGGTCCACACGAATGGGAGTGTGAGGCCATGGGTTCCGTGGTGTGGGTACAGTGTGCTAACCTCTGCAGAGTGTGTGTGTTAATCTATCGATAGCCGCGTCCTCGGTCATGGGCACAGTTCGTACTAGGTCACACCGTTCGATCAACACTCACATGACGGAATGACTAATAGGTGATTTGTATGTTGACATATTGTGAGTAGTAATAGCTTGGCAGGATGTTGATGATGATTGGGATGATCTCGAGGATGATCATTCAGTTTGTGATGTGGTCATGAGGTGATCATGTGGATTTGTGGTCACGAGGTGATCATGAGGATGTTTTGATCACGAGGTGATCAGGTGGATCACGAGGTGATCGAGATGGTATATTGCTTGGCCGGTTAGGCAAGAGAGATGGTTACTGAGATCTGAGATGGTGGTTTATCAGTATGGTAGTAGTTTCATATCATGCTTAGTAGTTGCTTTCGTATCATAGTAGTTGTTAATTAATTAACCTGTTTAATTGCTATGTTGTTGTCTTGCCTTGATGCTTTTGGTTGTTGTGAGCTTGCAAGTACATTCAATGTACTGACCTGGCGTGTCATGCCAGATTGCAGGTGATGCCGTGATTGATTGTTTGTCTTGGTTTCCGTTCATGCAAGCTAGATCGTGTCCCAGCCAGAGTCCCTATGGAGTGGAGTTCACCACCTTCATCGTTGTTCCGCTACTACGAGTTGTTCCGCTGCTAGTATAGAGCAAGTGTAGTATCGCAGGCATAGCGTCACCATGCTGATGTGATCCTTTGTAACATCAGACCCTTGTACTATTACCCTTTGTAATAAGAGCTAATTTGTTCTATGCCAAGTAGTGCCGTATTCCAGAAGACTTCATCTCGATCTCTGGGCTGGAATACAGAGTGTTCCGGTTTCTCTGAGCCGGGGTGCCACACCACCCCTGTATCCAACTCCCCGGCGAATCACCTTGCCGGGAAGTAGAGGCAGATGCAGATGATGGTGCTGCCGCTTGATGAAGATGGTGCGGGCGACGCTCAGCCGGAGTCAGAGTCGTCGCCCTCCCACGCGCTGCTGTCGTCATCGCCATCACTGTCCTCCTCGTCGCGTTCGCTCGAGGAGGAGCTTTCATCGTCGGTTAAGCTCTCCGCGCAGCACCCTAAGCGAGCTCCTGAGCGCCCGAAGATCTTGACGGAGAGCAGGCCGCTCTCCATTAATTTGAACTAGAGAACGTGCCCTTCCGAGAAACCATGGGCACGAGCAAAGGTCTTCCAACCACAACGGAGGTACATCACATGAGGAGCAAGGAAGTTGACATCAACCCACATGCCACCGTTCCCACAGCCCCTCATGTGCAACCTTAGAGCGCGTGGCTGTTCGAGCTCCATTTCCCGTGCAAATGGAGTAGGGAGGCGAAGATGGCCGCATGGGGGTTTGTACAGCCTGATGATGAACTCTCGAGGCTGATCCCCGACATGGCCGTCAATTGGAGGGAGGACCGCCGGCGGGGGCGCGGCTAAGGCACCACCCTGTCCCCCTCTTCCTCGAGCACCGAGCGACCTCGGCCTTGCCCCCTCCCTCCTCCTCTCGCGGTGGGCTCCTCTATCACGGGATCAGGAGGAGGAGGGATGGGCTGTCGAGTAGAAGCCCTCATCGCCGCCGCTGGAGTGCCACCGCGCCCTCGTCCTCTCACCATGGCGAGTGGAGGAAGAATTGCAAGAAGGGAGAAGAAGCGTGAGTGAAAATGCACTGCTCTTCCCCCCTTTTTATAGAAGGACGAAGCGGGGGGCTAGCCTTTTGTGCAGGAAATGGCCGCCCCATTCCCCCAATGCGGCCTCCCTGCACCTTCTGTGACCCAAAGAATCAAGGCCGACCCTCTGCCCCAACCATCGACGCCTGGTTCTCAACCGTGGCACTCGTCCTCGCGCTCTCCGCATCCACCACCTACCACGACCAATGCATGCGGAACACGTGGCAGGTGCGTGGGAGGCGGGGAGCAAGTGGGATGGCAGTTTCCGCCCCGTGATCGTGGGGCGTGGGCAATCCACGGGCCACATTCCAAGTTTTCTGCAGCATTACGCACGATGAGCGGGAAAACCGGAAACAGGCCCAGAGTCGAGAATAATGAAGAAGCAAAGAAGATTCCAAGAGATTAGCCTCTTCAGCGCCTCTGCCTGTGCACTTATTAGGACCTACCCCAACGACACCCAGCAGCGCGATCGGGGCAGGCACGGGGGCTTCTGTCGGTGCAACAAACCCTGGGTCTGTTTCCCTGACTGTGCACAGGCACGAGAACAAGATTACAACACCAAGGCCATGTCAAGATACAAGAGACCAAGACCTTCGAAGAACCAGCAGGTAGATTAAGAAGGCCAAGACCAAGACAGAGAAGCGAGACACCACCAGGAGGAAAGCCTCCCTTGCCGGGCAGGCGGACCTGGCAAGGACAAGGGCTCCCCCGGAAGAAAGCATTCAAGACGTCCCGGCAGGGCCTGCCGGGACTCACGAGGGCAAAGACACCTCACCAAGCCATCTCACCATGACCGACGTCGTTGATCAATGCGGTGTTGAAAGGATCGAGAAGAGGTGTCTAGAGGGGGGGTGATTAGACCCTCAACAAAGAAAAGTAGCAGTTTTTAATTTCTTCAAGTTAAGTGGAGTTTTAGCACAAGTTTAAACATTCACAATACATTTGAAGCAAGCATGGCAAGAGTGTATGAGCAGCGGAAAGCAAAGCATGCAAGTTGCGAGAAAGTAAAGGGATGGGATTGGAGTGTGCAAACGCAATAGGAGACACGGAGATTTTTGGCGTGGTTCCGATAGGTGGTGCTATCGTACATCCACGTTGATGGAGACTTCAACCCACGAAGGGTAACGGTTGCGCGAGTCCACGGAGGGCTCCACCCACGAAGGGTCCACGAAGAAGCAACCTTGTCTATCCCACCATGGCCATCGCCCATGAAGGACTTGCCTCACTCGGGTAGATCTTCATGAAGTAGGCGATCTCCTTGCCCTTACAAACTCCTTGGTTCAACTCCACAATCTTGAAAGAGGCTCCCAAGTGACACCTAACCAATCTAGGAGACACCACTCTCCAAAAGGTAATAAATGGTGTGTTGATGATGAATTCCTTGCTCTTGTGCTTCAAATGATAGTCTCCCCAACACTCAACTCTCTCTCATAGATTTGGATATGGTGGAAAGATGATTTGAGTGGAAAGCAACGTGGGGAAGGCTAGAGATCAAGATTCTTGTGGTTGGATTGGAATGTCTTAGTCTCAACACATGAGTAGGTGGTTCTCTCTCAGAAAATGAGTAGTGGAAGTGTAGGCACGTTCTGATAGCTCTCTCACTAATGGAGAAGGGGGTGGAGGGGTATTTATAGCCTCCACACAAAATCTAACTGTTACACACAATTTACCAAACTCGGTGGGACCGAATAGTGAAACTCGGTGAGACCGACCTGGTTCAAAATGTGAACGTTAGGCTTTTCGGTGGGACCAACAAGGTCAACTCGGTGGGACCAATGTGCTAGGATTAGGGCAAATCTTATCTCGGTGAGACCGATTGTGTGAACTCGGTGAGACCGATTTCAGCAATAAGCAAACAGAGACTTGGTCAAGAAAACTCAGTGGTACCGACTGCTTATCTCGGTGAGACCGAAGTAATTGCAATAGGTAACAGAGAGTTTGCAGGGCCATCTCGGTGAGACCAAACTGATTAGGGTTTCTGGCAATGGCTATGTCAAGTGAACTCGGTGGCGCCGGATAGATCAAATCGGTGGGGCCGAGTTTGACTTTAGGTTTAGGACATATGTGGAAATGAGAAAGTGGTTGAGGGCTTTT
Source organism: Thinopyrum elongatum (assembly GCA_011799875.1). NCBI lineage: Eukaryota > Viridiplantae > Streptophyta > Magnoliopsida > Poales > Poaceae > Thinopyrum > Thinopyrum elongatum. The sequence continues at coordinate 218,678,916 of CM022299.1, read as the reverse complement.
GGAGCATATCACTAAGCATTTTGAGCAAGCAAGCCATTAAGCAACACCTCATCCCCTTTTAATAGTATTGGCTTTTCCTATGGACTCAATGTGATCTTGGATCACTAAAATGAAAATGTAGAGTCTTGAGCTTTTGCCAATATGTGTCCTTAGCATTTTGAAGGGGTTCCACATCCTCTTGTCCTGCCATGCCACTGTTGAACTCATCTGAAATATACTAGATGAAAATATTACTCCAACAAGAGATATGTTGACATTAATTACCAAAATCACCCAGGGAGCACTTGTGCTTTCAATCTCCCCATTTTTGGTAATTGATGACAACATACATCAAAGCTTTTAGATAAAGATATGAAGTGTAGCAAGTAAAGCTTTGGAAGAACATGCAACATGCATTGGCTCCCCCTACATGTATGCAATCATATGAAGATAGATTATAAAAGTATGTGAATGCATAAACATGTCAGAGCAAGCAACGAGTTACATGTATCTTGGCTATATGCATCAGAGCAAATGATGTGAAGTGCAGAAAATATACCTACATGTTCATGAGTCCTTCTTGCAAACAATATGTACATCAGCAAGAGATCCTTATGCACATGAGTGTGATGCATATACTTACCTTGTGGCCTTGAGCTGACTTTGGAAGAGATGAACCTGAGAAAACAGGGTTAGATAACACAGGAACATCTACTAAATAGAGCAAGAACAGGAAACCACAAGAGTACCAAGACTGGGATGACTTGTAGTGAGTGAGTACTTAGTACTCTATTTGGATATTGACATGTCCCCAAGAGATAAAGATATGCAATGAATTCCAAAGATTTTCTTCCCTTAAGTGTCTTTCTCCCCCTGAATCTGATATTGGATAATGGGAGAAGATAGGAAATAGAAAATCAAAGCAAAGAAAATCCAAGCAAAAGACACAAGGAAACATCTACTAACATGTCTTTCCCCTCTTAAAGACATGTGGCTTCTCTCCTCCTTGAATACCAGGCATCTGGGATGGCTAAGAAGTCTCCCTCTCCCTTTGATGTGGTTAAACGTTGATGTGCTCTCTCTCCCCCTTTGACATCAATTTCCAAGAAGGGATCTTCTAGAGCATGAGTCAAGTAGGTTTGGTCCTTGAGTCACATTACAAAGCAACATGTAATTTTAGATGCTGGTAGAGGACAAGAATCATTGAGTGGAGCTGGAACAGATATGCAGGATGCAAATGGCAAAATGTTTCCTCAGTAGTGAAATCGGTAACACCGAATTTTTTCCTTCGGTGGCCCCGAGTTGTTTTGGTTTAGCTGATAAGAAAGAAATCGGTGAGGCCGAATTTAACACAAAGAAAAAAATTGTCATCTCAGCTCACTAGGCAAATAAGATCTCACAAAGATTTGCAGGGAATTAACTGAAGGATTTGCAATGAATTAAATGCAGGGAATGCAGAAAATAACAGAGAAAAGAAAAGAAATCTAGATGAAGTATGCAAGAGATAAGTGCAAGAACACAGAGAAACACTAGAGAACTTCATCTAGAATTGGTCGGCGACAGAGTCACCTATGTTAGAGTATATTGACTTAGGAGTCAAGTAAAGACACTTGATCATAGGTCATACTCATCATTTAAGCTCAAAATGGGGTTGCCATTTTTCGTTTAAGCATTTTGATGTATTCACATCTTGTTGAGCTGCTTTGACCCATGTCTTGGGGTAAAGCTCCTCTAAGATGGAATAACATACCTTGGGTGGTGGTGTTGATCTTGATCATGTAGTTGAACTTGTGTTGGATGCTCAAGGTTGATGTAGTCCATCAAGAGTTGGGAGCACCACTCGTAGTTTGAGTTCACCTTCCTACATGGGTTAGTCTTGCAAGGAAGAGCACTTGTGTGTCCAAAATGACAATAATGAAACTTGATACCAAATGAAATTTGATATATTGTCAAAGGATATATTGAAAGGATTCATGCTTCCTTATCTCCAACCACCATATTGTAGAGACTTGGTGATGTAGAGATTGCTTAGAATGTGAGTGGGTTGCAATCTCATAGAGTTGGGTTCATCCAAGTACCTACAAGGGTTAGATAACATGCAAGGGTACAAGTATAGATCCAAGACATATGATCATCATCATAAGAGAAATATCAAGGATTAGTCATGTAATGGCTCATGCCTTGCATGCACCCAAATGGAGTTTCTACTCCAAGTTTGAGGCATCAATGATGTTCAATTCACCTCTCAAATGTCAAAATACTTTCTCATCAAGTGGTTTGGTGAATATATCCGCCAATTGCTTATCGGTACGAACATGCTTAAGATCGATGTCTCCTTTAGCAACATGATCTCGAATGAAATGATGACGAACTTCAGTATGCTTAGTTCGAGAATGTTGCACGGATTTTTGAGCAATCTTAATAGCACTCTCATTATCACAAAGCAATGGAACATGTTTCACATAGATCCCATAATCTTTAAGAGTTTGGGTCATCCAAAGTAATTGAGCACAACATGAACCGGCGGCAATGTATTCCGCTTCGGCGGTGGATAAGGATACCAAGTTTTGTTTCTTGGAGGACCAAGACACAAGAGATCTACCAAGAAATTGACACGTACCCGAAGTGGACTTTCTATCAACCTTGTCTCCGACATAGTCCGAATCAGAGTAGCCAACAAGATCAAAAGAAGACCTCTTAGGATACCAAATGCCAAAGTTTGGTGTGTGAATTAAGTATCTCACTATCCTTTTCATAGCCTTAAGACGACATTCTTTGGGGGCCGCTTGATATCGTGCACACATGCACACACTTAGCATAATATCGGGATGGGAGGCACATAGATATAACAATGAACCAATCATAGAGCGGTAAACCTTTTGGTCAACCGGTTCGCCATCCTTAGTCAAAGTCAAGATGTCCACTAGTAGGCATGGGTGTATTCATACCTTTGCATTCTTGCATGTTGAACTTCTTGAATAAGTCCTTGGTATACTTTGTTTGAGAAACAAAGGTATCCTCCTTAGTTTGCTTAATTTGCAAACCAAGAAAGAACTTGAGTTCACTCATCATAGACATCTCAAACTTCTCCGACATTAGTCTTCCAAACTTTTCACTAAAATGAGGATTAGTCAAGCCAAATATGATATCATCAACATAAATTTGGCACACAAATAATTCACCATTAACCCTTTTAGTAAAAAGTGTTGAATCAATTTTTCCAATCTCAAAGCCTTTTTCAATAAGGAACTTGGTCAAGCATTTATACCACGCTCTAGGAGCTTGTTTAAGACCATAAAGAGCTTTGTGAAGTTTGTAAACATGGTAGGGTTTCTTGGGATTAACAAAGCTGGGAGGTTGCTTTACATAAACTTCCTCCTCAATTTCACCATTTAGAAAAGCACTTTTAATGTCTATTTGATACAATGTGATATCATGATGGTTGGCATAAGCAAGTAAGATGCGTATGGACTCAAGTCTAGCAACGGGGGCATATGTCTCACCATAGTCCATACCTTCGACTTGAGTGTAGCCTTGAGCAACGAGACGGGCCTTGTTGCATACAACTTGTCCATCTTCATCTTGCTTATTCCGAAACACCCATTTGGTACTAATGACATTGTGCTTCTCATCGGGCTTTTCAACCAATGTCCACACTTGGTTCCTCTCGAAATTGTGTACCTCTTCATGCATGGCGTTCACCCAATCCGGATCATCATGAGCATCTTCAACCTTCATAGGTTCAATACTAGAAATGAATGAGTAATGTTCACAAAAGTTAGCCAAACGAGTTTTAGAGCGAGTAATTCTCCCGGTTTGGATATCGTCAAAGATTTGTTCGACGGGATGGTCTCTTGAGACTCTTGCTCTAACTCGTGAGAGCTTTTGTTTAGGTCGGGGTAGAACATTCTCTTCATCATCTTGTTCTTCCTCTTGGCCTTCTTTGTTGTTGGTGTTGTCGTTCACTTGTGGAGGCGGAGAAGGAGGTTGATGAGGTTCATATTGGTGTACTTCCTCGTTTTCTTCATCTTGGCGAGTCCCACTTGTGGATGCCTCTGAGTCAACTCGTGGTTCACCTTGTCGTGAGGTAGAAGCTTCCACTTGGACGGATGAGGTACTCTCCTTCAGCTCCGTTGGACGAATCTTGCCAGTAGACAAGTCTTGGATTGCTTCCGAAGGGTCTTTGTCTCCTACATCAATTGGCAATTGCTCTACTTGCGAGCCGTTAGATTCATCAAACTTCACATCTACCGTCTCTTCAACCTTTCGGGTGAAATTGTTGTAGACACGGTAAGTGTGAGAGTTTGAGCCATAACCGAGTAGGAAACCTTCATGAGATTTAGGAGCAAATTTTGAACGACTATGCTTATCAAGAATGTAGCACTTTGAGCCAAATACTCGAAAGTATCCAACTTGGGGTTTGTTACCGGTGAGAAGCTCGTATGCCGTCTTGCCGAGTAGCTTGTGAAGATATCGACGATTTGTTGCATGACAAGCTGTCTCAACTGCTTCCGCCCAAAAGTGTTTTGGCGTCTTGTACTCCTCAAGCATCGTTCTCGCCATCTCAATAAGAGTCCGGTTCTTCCTCTCAACAACTCCATTTTGTTGAGGCGTGTACGTAGCCGAGAACTCATGTGTAATCCCTTCTTCATCAAGAAAGGTGTCCACATTTGCGTCCTTGAACTCCGTTCCTTTGTCGCTGCGAACCTTCTTGATCTTCACTTCAAATTGATTTTGGGCTTTCCTAGCGAAGTTCTTGAAGATCTTTTGGACCTGCAATTTATCATCAAGAAAGAACACCCACGTAAATCTTGAAAAATCATCGACTATGACTAAACCAAACGAATTTCCACCGAGACTTTTATAGGCGTTTGGACCAAAAAGATCCATATGAAGTAGCTCAAGCGGTCTTCTCGTGGTCATGATGTTCTTCATGGGGTGGCTTCCTCCAACCTGTTTTCCTGCTTGACAAGCACTGCACAATATATCCTTGTCAAATATAACGTCTTTTACTCCAAGGATATGATCACCTTTAATCAGCTTATCAAGATTTCGCATGCCCACATGACCTAACCTTCTATGCCACAACCAACCTTTAGAAGATTTAACAATTAAGCAAGTTCTAGGTTGAGCCTTTTTAGTGAAATCAACAATGTATAGATCACCTCTACGTATACCGGTAAAGACCATTTTATGATTATCTCTTCGAAACACTTGACAATCTACTTCAGTAAATAGGACATTGAAACCGAAATCGGCTAGTCTAGATACAGAAAGTAAATTATACCCAAGAGATTCAACAAGCATAACATTTTGGATGGAGTTGTCATGTGAGATGGCCACCTTACCAAGGCCAACCACCTTACCCTTTGAGTTATCACCAAAAGTGACATATTTTCGAGGGCCGTTGTTTTCAGCAAGCTCACGAAACATATCCTTGTCTCTGGTCATGTGATCGGTACATCCACTATCAAGAACCCATTCCTTTCCTCCAGCCATGTAGCCGCAAAGATTAGCCATAAGACCAAAGTGTCTCATAGACTCATCGAGATCAAAGTCACTATCATCATCCTCATCATAGTATCCATGTTTGACATCGTCTTGTGATTGATCATCACCTAGAGAGAGTGATTCATTAGATTTATGATTATGACAATGTTCATCTTTATGAATTCTAATGACTTTCGAGATGATATTACTAATGATTCCAACATCTCCTTTGGCACGCATAAGGTCACGAAGCTCAACTAGACAATCACCAAACATAGGATCTTTAGGATTCATCTTATTTAAAGCAATGGACTTTTGAAGAATCACATCTAGATTTTTCAAGGAATAGTCTGGAAAGCGTTCCTCAAGGAATCTCCACATGGTGTAAGCACAATCAAGAGTAGGCAAGCATGCTATCAAATTTCTAGGCAAACCTCTAGTAATAAGATTGACAGTTCTAAGATTGCGAATCATGTCGAGAGACTCATCGGGGGTAGGATGCAAAGGATCAACAAGGGGCGCACAAGGGCTAGTAATGTACTTGTTCAAGTGATATTCATTGAAAATCTCAAGCATCTCATTTTTCCAAGCATTAAAGAACTCTCCATCAAGTATGGGTACTCTATGTCTAAGACTCCCCATCGTAGACTCATCCATCTTCCTCCAATGGTGATTAAACCAAAGCAATGGAGACAAAGGCTCTGATACCAATGGAAAGGATCAAGAAGAGGTGTCTAGAGGGGGGTGATTAGACCCTCAACAAAGAAAAGTAGCAGTTTTTAATTTCTTCAAGTTAAGGTGGAGTTTTAGCACAAGTTTAAACATTCACAATACATTTCAAGCAAGCATGGCAAGAGTGTATGAGCAGCGGAAAGTAAAGCATGCAAGTTGCAAGAAAGTAAAGGGATGGGATTGGAGTGTGCAAACGCAATAGGAGACACGGAGATTTTTGGCGTGGTTCCGATAGGTGGTGCTATCGTACATCCACGTTGATGGAGACTTCAACCCACGAAGGGTAACGGTTGCGCGAGTCCACGGAGGGCTCCACCCACGAAGGGTCCACGAAGAAGCAACCTTGTCTATCCCACCATGGCCATCGCCCACGAAGGACTTGCCTCACTCGGGTAGATCTTCATGAAGTAGGCGATCTCCTTGCCCTTACAAACTCCTTGGTTCAACTCCACAATCTTGACGGAGGCTCCCAAGTGACACCTAACCAATCTAGGAGACACCACTCTCCAAAAGGTAATAAATGGTGTGTTGATGATGAATTCCTTGCTCTTGTGCTTCAAATGATAGTCTCCCCAACACTCAACTCTCTCTCATAGATTTGGATATGGTGGAAACATGATTTGAGTGGAAAGCAACTTGGGGAAGGCTAGAGATCAAGATTCTTGTGGTTGGATTGGAATGTCTTGGTCTCAACACATGAGTAGGTGGTTCTCTCTCAGAAAATGAGTAGTGGAAGTGTAGGCACGTTCTGATAGCTCTCTCACTAATGGAGAAGGGGGTGGAGGGGTATTTATAGCCTCCACACAAAATCTAACCGTTACACACAATTTACCAAACTCGGTGGGACCGAATAGTGAAACTCGGTGAGACCGACCTGGTTCAAAATGTGAACGTTAGGCTTTTCGGTGGGACCGACAAGGTCAACTCGGTGGGACCAATGTGCTAGGATTAGGGCAAATCTTATCTCGGTGAGACCGATTGTGTGAACTCGGTGAGAATGATTTCAGCAATAAGCAAACAGAGACTTTGTCAAGAAAACTCGATGGTACCGACTACTTATCTCGGTGAGACCGAAGTAATTGCAATATGTAACAGAGAGTTTGCAGGGCCATCTCGGTGAGACCGAACTGATTAGGGTTTCTGGCAATGGCTATGTCAAGTGAACTCGGTGGCGCCGGATAGATCAAATCGGTGGGGCTGAGTTTGACTTTAGGTTTAGGACATATGTGGAAATGAGAAAGTGGTTGAGGGCTTTTGGAGCATATCACTAAGCATTTTGAGCAAGCAAGCCATTAAGCAACACCTCATCCCCTTTTAATAGTATTGGCTTTTCCTATTTACTCAATGTGATCTTGGAGCACTAAAATGAAAATGTAGAGTCTTGAGCTTTTGCCAATATGTGTCCTTAGCATTTTGAAGGGGTTCCACGTACTCCTGTCCTGCCATTCCACTATTGAACTCATCTAAAATATACTAGATGAAAATATTAGTCCAACAAGAGATATGTTGACATTAATTACTGAAATCACCTAGGGAGCACTTGTGCTTTCCGGTGTCAAGCCACAAAGTGACTAAGTGGCAGCCATTCGCCACATGGTGGCCTCTTTCTACAGGAAATACCTACAGATGACACCCGTCCTGCGACGTGCCAAGCAAGCAGGCATGGAGCTGGCAAGACGAGCCCGGCAAGGCTTGCCGGGCGAGCAACGATGTGTCGTTGAGCGGTGCATTTAATGCACTCTGTCAGCCTACAGAATCAGGTATGATAGCACTGTTTGCTATCTTATCCGTGCATAATGACTGTTTTGCCACTGTGGTGACCCCTTAACCTATAAAAGGAGGCCCATGGCAACCGTAGGAAGGGTTGGAAATTTGAACACCCCCACGCTCGTACGCGCGTAGTCACTGCCTCCTCAGGGCGAGCCTGCCGGGCAAGTGTACTACGCTCCACCACCACTTTTCCACCATCAATCCACCAAAGCAGGAGTAGGGTTTTATGCCTCGCGGCGGCCCGAACCTGGGTAAAATTGCCCATGTGATCTCCGCCGTGCTGCCCCACGTTCTTCTGCTCTTTGTGCAATGCGACATCCCCTCTGCCGAACCAGCAAGGGGCCCCTTGGCCCAATAGGTGGCCGTGGTTTCCCGCGACAGGGTGTTTCCGCCGAGTTGCTTCAAGAGGCACTTCTGCATGCAGCGCTGAAAGGTGGCGCCGGCATTCCTCAAGCTGAACGTCATGGTGATGTAGCAGAAGACGCCAAAAGGGGTGATGAAGGCGGTCTTTAGTCAATCGGCCGGCTCCAGCTTGATCTGGTGGTAGCCGGAGTAGGCGTCCAAAAAGGACAAAAGCTCGCAGCCGGCCGTGGAGTCGATCAATTGATCAATCCGGGGCAAGGCAAACGGATCCTTGGGGCAGGCTTTACTGAGGTTTGTGTAGTCGATACACATGCGCCACTTGTTGTTTTTCTTCAAAACGAGGTCTGGTTTGGCAAGCCAGTCCAGGTAGAACACTTCCATGATGAAGCCGGCTGCCAGAAGCCGGGCGATTTCTTCACCAACGATCCTTATCTTCTCTTCTGATAGGCGGCGGAGGGGTTGCTTGACCGGCTTAGCATCCGGCCGCACATGCAGCTTGTGCTCGGCAAAATCCTTCGGAACACCTGGCATGTCCTTGGGGGACCATGCAAAGATGTCCCGATTCACACGGAGGAAATCGACAAGCTCACTTTCCTATTTGCTGTCGAGGTTAGCCCCCATGACAGCGTACTTCTCTGGGTGCGCCGGGTCCAAGATGATCTTCTTGGTTTCCTTGGCCGGCTGGAAGAAGCCCTCAGCCTCAACCTCCTTGGGGTCGGAAGGCATGGCCGGCTGCTCGCTGGCTATGGCCACAGCCTGGTCAAAGAGACGCTTCTCTTGGGCGATGACGAGGGACTCGGCCAGCTGGGAGCTGGCTGCGACGCACGTGAGCGACTTCTTGTAGTCGCCGGCAATGGTGATGATGCCCTTGGGACCCGGCATCTTCATCTTCAGGTAGGCATAATGCGGGACCGCCATGAATTTGGCCAAAGCTGGCCGGCCCAAGAGCGCATGGTAGGGGCTGTCCAAGTCAACCACCTCGAACCAGATCAACTCGCGGTGGAAGTGGGTCTTGTCGCCGAACAAGACATCAATCTTGATCTTGCCGATTGGAGAGCAGGAAAGCCCTGGGACAATGCCATGGAACACAGTCCGACTGGGCTGGAGTTGCTTCTCCTTGGTGCCCAGCTTTTCCATGGTGTCACGGTAGAGGATGTTCATGCTGCTGCCATCGTCTATCAGGACTCGGGAGAAGCGGCAAGCCCGCCTCTCGGTTGAGAAGGTGGAGTCCAGCACCATGGCGTAAGCACCCGGTGAAGGCATCACAGCCGGATGGTCATCGCGGCTCTAGGTGATGGGCCTTTCGGACCAGTGCATGAATTGGGGGACCTCTGGAATGACAGCGTTCACCTCGTGGTGTTGCTGACACCGACTGTGCTTGTCGCCGGCTTCACTGGTGAAGACAACATAAGTGGTGTCCTCGTTGGGGAACTCATCTTGGAGCATGCCGACAGGGCGGGCCGGCTGCTGAGCAGCTGGAGTGGCCGGGCCAGGAGGAGGAGGCGGCAAACCCTCACCCTTAGCGATTCGGGCGAGCCAGTTGCACTGGCGGGTTGTATGGTTGGACGGCTTCGCGCCGCTGTGGAACTTGCATGGAGCGTCGAGGGTCTGCTCAAAGAAGAAGGCCGGCAGCGAGGCCCCCTTGCCGCCCCGCTGACGCTTGGGGCCGGGTTGACATGCCGGCTGCTGGTCCTCGACGGTTGCCACCTGCCGGCTATTTGAAGACGGCTGCTGGGCCTTGCGCTTGTTGTCGTTCGGCTACTGGCGCCGGTTGGAGTCACCAGCCTGTGCTTGAAAAGCCGGCGGGATCACCTTCCCGGACGTGTCGATCCGGATCTCCGACTTCATGGAGTAGTCGGCTGTGGCGTACTTGTCCGCCACAACCAGGAGCTCGTCCAAGGTAGCCGGCTCATCACATAGAAGCTTGTGCTTGAGCAGGGTGCCTTCTCGGCACCCGGCGATGAAGTACTCGATGGCCTGCACCTCGTGCACCCCTTCGCAGGAGTTGCGCAACTCGGCCCAACGCGTCAGGTAGTCGCGAGCGGACTTGTCCGGCCCCTGAACGCACATGGAGAGCTGGCGAGGCTTGGGTGGCTGCTTGTAGGTGCTAGTGAAGTTGCGGACGAAGACGTCACCGAAGTCCAACTAGCTGTTGATGCTGTTGGGTTTGAGGCCGTTCAGCCATGTCCGGGCCGTGCCCTGGAGCATGAGCGGAACATACTTCACGGCAACGCGCTTGTTGCTGTTTGCTATGCTGACTGCTGTGGCATAGTTGGTCAGCCAATCTTCTGGCTTCACGACGACGTTGTACTTGGGAGTGTCGCGAGGAAGCGAGAACCCTTTGGGGAAGGGCTCGTTGCGGATGCGGGGGCCGAAGCAGGCCGGGCCGACTGTATTCTTGTCCTCCATTGCAAGGGACCGAGCTAGCAGCTCGATCCGGCGGCATGCGTCATTCTCGCCGACTGCTTCGCGGGGGCCTAGCCTGCCCCCCAAAGTCGAGTGCTCAACCAGCGCCGGAGAAGCCAACCTCTCGCTGCGGGGGGGAGGTGGTCGTTCGTCCTGCTGGCGCCGGCCCTCCGGGTTCGGAGGAACTTCCCGGCTGCCCACAACCATCTGGCGAGAGCGCCGGCTGCGGCTAGCTACCGGCTCCGGGCTCCGCTGGCCGCGGCCGATGCCACTAGGGGACTGGGAGGTCGCTCCATTCTCACGGTGGGGTGGAGGGTTCTATTCCGAGAGCTCGGCCTGCCGGCCGGCTCCCACCACGTGGTTGCACGCGTCTTGATGCGTGTTCGCAGCGTCGAGGAGTTCCTGGAGGCGGTCTAGCTGACTGCGCCATTCGTCGCCCTCCAGGTTCTTGAGTTCTTCTGCCGCCGCCTGTGCAGCGCGCAGTTTCTGCACGGGGGCGATGGCCGCACCACATTGCCGGATGGCACCGGCTCAGCTAGGCTCGGCCGCAGCCGGCGTGCCGCCAGCTATTCGGTCGATCTCGCGCTGGTTGGCCTCAGCGCAGCAGTTCATGGCCGCCATCTTGGTGGCGCTGTCGAGGAGCTTGACGCGGATTTCTTCTAGCGCCGCCGTGTCGGCGTTGGCTCCGACGGGAGCCGCCAGGTCCTGCATCGCTGCTCGCAATGGGTCCTGGATGGCCCTGCCAGAGGTCTGGCTGTGGCCAGTGAGCATCACCTCCACGAAGACGCCGGCGTCGAGCGCGCCAGCAGAGGCGACGCTAGAGACGGGAGGGAGCGGATCGTCGATCACCACCACGCCACCGGGGAACTCGTCGGAGGCATCTGCATCGGAGAGGCTGGGCTTCTCGAAGAGGTCAACGAGGTAGCCCGCGGGGCAAATGGCTCCCGCGTCGGATGACACGCCGGAGCAAGCGGAAGCGAACGCATCGGGCTGGCTGATCAAGCCGGCCGCGACGCGCTCGCTGTAGAGGAAGGCGGTTCCCGTCCAGAACGTGTCTCCGGCCGATGCCGCGAATGGCCCCACGGTGGGCGCCAACTGTCGGGGTAATCTCACGTCAGATGCCAGGGGGTGGCTTATCATGGGTGGAGCCAAGAGGACGTCGTCGGGCCCTGGAAGCGTGAGTGAGCACGAGCTCGACCGCACACGAGACGTACCCAGGTTCGGGGCTCTCCGGAGAGATAACACCCCTAGTCCTGCTCTGCGGGGTCTCCGCATGATGACTATGATCAAGAGTGTACAAGGATGCTCCTTGAGCTGTGTTGCTAGAGGAGGAAGATGGGTAGAGCTACCTCTCTTCTCCTAGCTATGGTGGTGTATAAGAATGAAGGCTGAACCCTTTAAATGGGTGAACCCTGGGGGGTTTTATAGGCCAACCCCCAGGGGTACAATGGTAATTCGGCTGGTGTAGGACCCAGACGTCAGTGTCTAAGGTCGCCGGGTTCTCTGCCGGATGCTGGGGCCCGCCTCTGGAGGGCCCCGCCGGCTGCCGAGAATCCGGCCGACAGGTAAGGCCCGCAGGCAGCTGATTGCCTTTTGTTGTAGCCCTTCTCTTGGTCAGTCTACACTGTAGCCACGCACCTCTGGGATTCGGGGGAGTAGTTGGCTCTGCAGCCACGCTTTGTCTGGTCGGAGTAGGTGGGTGCGGACTCCAAGGGGAGAAGGGGCCGTCTGCTAGGAGCCGGCCTCCCCAAGAGCCGCCTTCTATGGGTGCGCCGTCTTATGGAAGCCGGCCACTTGGTCCTAGCTGGACCAAGGAACCGGCCGCATGCTCGGAAAGGCATGAGGGGCTTTGTTAGCCCCGATGTCTTGAAATGTCATTAGGTCCGAATGAGGCTACCCGGGGTCTATCCCCCCGACAATACCACAGTGTCCAATTTTGAAGGGGGACAGGAGGACACCCTATCCTGACTAAAGGTGGTCTTCGCCTGCAAAGTTTCAGGTCGTGACACAACTGTGGGCTCGGTGATGACCTCCGTCGTGCCAAGCCCATGGTATTGGTCTTGTTGCACCCGAATGGAAACCTTTGGGGGATTCCTCCGGTACCCGCGCTTGTCCTTGCCTTCTTAGCGCTGAAGTGGAAACTGTCCTGGTCTGCGCCCGCTGACGCCCGCCTGGCCTTGGTCGTCACGGCTCACGTCATCGCGAGCCTCGCAAGGTGGGGTACCTGCATAGAGATCTCTGCTCCTCGTAAGGCAGGCTCAGGGAGCTACTCCTCAGGAGGTCTTGATGTCGTCCGCCTCGCGAGGCTGGGGGCCCTCGTGAGGGTCTTGCTCGTGGTGTCTTGTAGTTGGGTCATACTGGGCCGTCGGTGAAGTCATGTGCTAGGCCGTAGGCAGGCAGGTCTGGGTATCCCCGTTCCCAGAACACCGACACATACTTGAGCTGCTCTCCAGTGGGTGCGACAAGCAGCACTCTAGCACCGGCACCTTGCAGCGAAAAAGCCCTGTCAAAGTACATAATCCAGTCTTGAGTTGTTTCCTTGCCGGGGAGACTAGTCTCTTGAATCTCTTCGTCTAGCGTTGGCGTTCATTCTGCAATGAACTCCGCCAAGGCTCTACGCTGAATAGTTGAAGTGCTTTCAAACTTGAGATCGAAGCTTGACAATTCCAATGCCCACTCCACAATCCTGCCGGTCGCATCTGGGTTTCTCAAAATCCTCTGCATCGAAAAGCGAGTGACGACAGTGATCTGAAGTGCTTGGAAGTAGTGGCGCAACTCCCTTGAGGCCATGAGAAGACCAAAAAGCAACTTATGCACACTAGAATATCTTGATCTAGCTCCCTAGAGAAGAGAGCTTACAAAATAAACTAGCCGCTGCACCAACTTCTTCTTCGGCACCACTTGCTGTTCTATTGCATTTGCTTGATCTGCATTTGACGTGTCGGCACCTAGACTTGCCGGAGAAGATTCCGGCTTGTCCCTTGACGGGTCTGCATCTACCTTTTCTTCGGTTTCAGTTTCCCTCTACGCCATAAGTGCACCACTAACCAGTTGATTTATTGCCGCTAAGTATAGCGGCAATGGCTCTTGTGGCTTTGGCACAACCAGTGTTGGCACAGAGGACAGGTACTTCTTCAAATCTTGCAGTGCGGCCTCCGCTTCCGGCGTCCTTTTCATTGGACCTGCCTTTGTCAAAATTTTGAAAAACGGCAAGGCGTGCTTAACAGACTTGGAGATGAACCTGCTCAATGCAGCAATGCAGCCGGCAAGACAACACACATCCTTGAAGCCCTTCGGTGCTTCAATCTGTTCAATTGCTTTGATCTTGTCGGGATTTGCTTCAATTCCATGCTAAGATACAAAGAACCCGAGAAGCTTGCCAGATGGGACACCAAACACGCACTTCTCAGGATTGAGCTTCAGATTGATCTTGCGTAGATTTGCAAATGTCTCTTCTAAATCTTGTATGAGTGTTTCTTTGTCCTTGGTTTTGACCACAATATCATCCATATATGCTTCCACATTTATGTGCAACTGGGGCTCAAAACCAATTGGGACTGCTCTTGCAAATGTGGAACCAACACTCTTCAATCCAAAAGGCATACGTATAAAGCAATATGTGCCACATGGAGTGATGAATGCGATTTTCTCTTCGTCTTCCTTAGACATGAAAATTTGATGATACCCAGAGTAGGCATCAAGAAACAACAGTAAATCACAGCCAGCGGTGGAGTCCACAATCTGGTCGATGCGCGGCAAGGAAAAAGGATCTTTTGGACAAGCTTTATTGATATAAGTATAGGCAATACAAAGCCTCCACTTCCCATTTTCCTTGCGCACTACAACTAGATTGGCCAACCAAGTTGGATGGAGCACTCCTTTGACCAAGCCTGTTGGTTCCAACTTCTTGATCTCTTTGGCAATAAACTGTTGCCATTCCAAAGCTTGCTTCCTGACCTTCTGCTTGACGGGTCACGCATGAGGACAGACAACAAGGTGGTGCTCAATTACCTCCATGGGAACACCAGGGATGTCAAATGGTTGCCATGCAAACAAATCGACATTCACCCGAAGGAAGGCAATGAGCGCGCTTTCCTATTTGTCGTCAAGGGCGGAACTTATGGTGAAAGTGCCTTCCATGTCGTCGTCCTTGGCAGGTACTTTCTTGTTTGCTGGCGGAGCTGCTTTAGATTTCTAGCTCTTGTCGGCAGAGCTCTCCGGCACATCCTCAACGGGAGCGCAGCACTCCAAAGAGGTGCGCTTTCCAGAGTCCTTGTTAAAGGTCTTGCCATTCTTATTCCTCTTCTTCCCCCCGGAGCTTTGTCGGCAGGAGCAAGTGCCTTGGCGGCAGATGCTGCAACTGCTTCCCGATAGAGTTGATCAACGCAAATGAGCGCGTCCTTCTTGTTATAGTTGACGGTGATGACGCTCATTGGTCCTGGCATCTTCAACGTGTTGTAGGCATAGTGCAATGTCGCCATAAACTCTGTCAGCGTCGGGCGGCCAAGGATCCCATTATATGGCAATGGAATCTTGATGGGGTCGAAGACAATCTTCTCGATCCTATAATTGAGCTCACTGCCAAATGTCACCGGCAGTGTAATCTTTCCCTTTGGCTGACTCCTTCCTGGATTGATCCCTTGAAAAGTGCCTGTCTTCTTGAGATCTTCATCAGCAATATGTAGCCTCTTGATCACATATGGTGAGATCAAGTTCAAACTAGCTCCACCATCAACCAACATTTTTGTCACTTTGAGGTTGCATATCATTGGAGAAACCAACAACGGCAAGCACCCGACCACAGTTGTCCGATCAGGGTGGTCCTCAGCGTAAAAAATGATGGGCATGTTGGACTATTTGAGTGGCCTTTGGGCATCAACTGCTGGTTCTACCGCATTGACCTCGCGCGCCCACTACTTGAGTTGGCGGTGAGAGGAGTGCAAAGATGCATGTCGGTACAACAAACCTTCGCGTGTGTTGCCCGAACTGTACACAGGCACGGCAGCAAGGAAGCCAACTTCATCAAGTATCCAAGACAAGAACCAAGCCAGAGAGAGAGAGCTCTTTGAGAAATCAAAGGGCGGATCAAGAAGACCAAGACAAGCCAAGACAATAAGATATCACCAAGGGAAAGCCTCCCTTGCCGGGCAGGCGAGCCCGGTCAGGTCGAAGCCGCCCCAAGGACGAAACCAGTCTTTCCCCGACAGGTTTGCCGGGGCCGCTGGCGGTCTACATCCCACCAAGACTCCACCACTCCACCGCATCGCAACGCAAGTCATCCATCGGTGCGGTGTCGAGCCCCCAGATAGCTAAGTGGCTGTCATTTGGCACGTGGCATCCATTTAGAAGGAAGATCACCTCTATATGACACCCGTCCAGAGGCGTGTCAAGCAGACAGGTGGAAGATGACTGAGCGGCGTGGCAGGCCTACCGGGCCACATCCACAGCGCGACACATGGCAGTGCATTTAATGCACTTTGTCCTAACTGCCAGAGTTAGGTATGATAGCACTATTAGCTATCTAATCACTGGATAATGACCGTTTTGCCATTGTGGTAACCCCTTAGCCTATAAAAGGAGGACCGTGGCAACCTTAGAAAGGATTCGGACCCTCGTGTACTCACACGCGCGTAGCTACTCTCCCCAAGGCGATCTTGCCAGGCTTGAGCGCCGCGCATTCTTCATGGTCTCTCCATCAATCCACTAAAGCAGGAGTAGGGTTTTACGCTTCACAGCGGCCCGAACCTGGGTAAAAACCACCAACGTCATCACTGTCGTGTTGTCCCATGGCCTCTGCTCTTTGTGCAATGCGACCTCCCCTTGCAGAACCACAAAGGGGCCGATGGCCCCATAGGTGTCCGTGTTCTACCATGACATCTTCGGCGCGCCAGGTAGGGGGAGCGCTTGTGCGAACCCGAGGTCATGAACAGCGCGTCAGTCTTCATCATCTTCTTCTTCATCGTTGGCTTCATCATCCATGGCGCCCAAGAAGAAGTCCGGCGCAACTGCTCATCCTTCCACCTCGAAGGCCCCCTCGCATGCAGCCACCGATGTTGTGGGGGTTGCAGTGGCATCTGGGGACGCGGACGCCATGGGGAACGTGACCGGTGCAGGCAGCGCTATCATCATTCCCCCCGTGGCCGAGGCGGGAGCAAAAAACGCTGGAGGAGGGCGGCATCAACAACATCTCGACAGTCGTGCCCCACAAGGCATGGGTGGGATGAACGTTCAGTCTCCACCTCCCTACCATGCCGAAGGATGCAGCCACAGCACCAACGCTCGCTCTGGTGTGAATCGGGGCCCCCTGGCTGTCCCTGCAACGGGCGCAATGGCGGGGCAGGCACATTCCCCAGGGCAGGGTAACCAAGACGAGGCGGCAGACGGGGCCATCAACCCCCAAGCGCACCCTTCTTGCCATCGTACCACCATGGCGGCTAGCTCACGGCGTCTAGAGCATTGTGTCGCCGCCACTGGTACTGGTAGGAGCCGAGCGACGTTGCAGTCTGCTTCGTCGTCTATGCCAATCACCGCTTCGGAAGCCATGGTGCGAGCTCAACTCCTGCTGAGATTTTCACCAGTGGCCGATCAAATGGATGAGTGGAGAGACACCATCCAGAGTTTGATCAGTTTTGCTGAAGCGGGAGGATCACAGCAGGCGGATCCGCCGTGGCGCCCACAAGCAATAACCACAGCCCAAGCTGCTGGCCAAGTCGAGGGGGCCACTCCAATGGTGCAATCCCCTCCATGACAGCCAGCGCAAAGGCTGCAACCAGAACCACGCAATCGGGAGCCGACGAGGTATCGATGGCTTCATCTGACCCTCGGGCCCATCAAGATCAGCGGCAGGTCCTGGAAGATCGGCGGAGGGAGGACGCGCGCATCACCATAGAACGACACCGTGAGACCCGCCGCCAATCTCACAGGCACAATGGCCCAGACATCGATGAACCCGCGCCCAGTGAACGCGGATACTGTCCTTTCGAGGTTGGGTGCTATGCCTTCACTCGCAAGCTGCGGCAAGTTCGTTGGCCATCTCCCCGCGTTTTCAAGCCAGAAATACCAGAGAAGTATGATGGAAGGTTGAACCCGGCAAAGTTCTTGAGCATTTACACTATCGTTGTTCAAGCCGCCGGAGGAAGAGATGAGAAGGTGTTCGCCAATTACTTCCCTTTGGCACTCAAGCCAAATGTGAGGTCATGGCTAATGCACCTTCCAGAGAATTCCATCTCACATGGGCTGACCTGTGCAATGAGTTTGTTGGTGCCTTCATGGGCGACCATCAAGAACCAGGACAGCCCAGTGATCTGTAGCTCCTTCCGCAAAAGGAAGGGGAGAGCTTGCGGAAGTACATGCAGAGGTTTAGCCGGGTGCACAGAAACATTCCAGACATCCACCCGGCAGCTGTGCTTGCTGCATTCCATTCTAATGTGGGCAACAGAAGGATACATTCCAAGATGAACGTCCAGTTTCCCAAGACTGTGAATGAGTTGTACACCTTGGCGGATAAGTGTGCCCGAACAAAGGAAGGGAGGCGACTCCCCGGAGAAGAGGACGGCGTCGAAGTCGACTCAGAGGATGACAACGATGCCGCTGACCCGAAGAGGAAGAATAGGAAACGCAATAAGAAGCACAAGGAAAAGGCAGTATTGGCCGTTGAGGGCTCTGACACACCTAGTACCGGCAAGAAGGCTAAGACCAAAGCCCCCGGCAAGGAAGTTGCCTCGTGCACTGATTGTCGGGAGGCTGCGGCGGCCGAGAAGGCTGGGAAGGCTGACGGGCCATACTGCAAGATCCACCAGACCAACGGCATGATCTCCAAGAGTGTCACCAAGTTGAACAACTTGTCAAGAAGCAGAGAGCTAAGTACGAGAAGCGTGACAAGGAAAAAGACAAAGAAGGTGTTGGCGGCAAGGGCCGCGGCAGCAGAGGAGGCCGCCGTGGCAATGCTCCCCAGCATCAGGAGAAACCTGCAAGAGGCCATGAAAAAAAAGAAATCCATGACGAAAGTGATGAGGGGGATGAAGAGGAAACCAGCGAGCAAGAGTTCCAGAAGGCCACTGAGGCCCTATGTGTTGACGGAGGCGCATCTTTGCACTTCTCTCACCGCCAGCTTAAATAGTGGGCGCGAGAGGTCAACACCGTAGAGCCAGCGGCAGACTCCCAGAAACCGCTCAAATGGTCCCGCACGCCCATCATCTTCGACGAAGAGGATCACCATGACCGTACCACCGCGGTAGGGTGCTTGCCGTTGTTGGTTTCACCAACAATCCGCAATCTCAAGGTCACGAAGATGTTGGTTGATGGCGGGGCTGGGTTGAATCTAATTTCCCCCAAGGTGCTCAGCAAGCTTCAAATATCAGATGAAGAGCTCAAGATTACTGTCACTTTCCAAGGGATCAACCCCAGCAAGAGTCGTCCTAAGGGAAAGATCACACTGCTGGTGACGTTTGGAGGAGAATTGAACTACTGAACCGAGAAGGTTGTGTTTTATCTGGTTGATCTCCCCCCGCCGTACAATGGGATCCTTGGTCGTCCAGCCCTGGCCAAATTCATGGCGGCATCCCACTATGCCTACAATACACTGAAGATGCCAAGGCCGATGGGCGTCATTTCCATTCCGTCAGACAAGAAGGACGCAATCATATGCATAGATAAGATGTACCGAGACGCAGTCGCTGCTGAGGCTGCGGAAGCTGAAGCTCCTGCCAAGCAAAGCAAGAAAGGGAAGAAAGCTAGCCAAGATACCGGCAAGGAATCCGGGAAGCGCACCTCTTTGGAGTGTGCTGCACCCGTCGATGATTTGCCGGAGAGCTCCACTAGCAAGAAATCCAAGGTTGCCTCACCTGTAGTGAAGAAAGTCCCGGCAGGGCTGGATGGCGCTGGTGGTACGTTCACCATCAGCTCCACCCTTAATGACAAATAGGAAAGCGCGCTCGTTGCCTTCCTGCGGGCGAATGTAGATGTGTTTACCTGGCAACCATCTGACATCCCCGGTGTTCCCAGGGAGGTAATCGAGCACCACCTAGCTGTCTACCCTCATGCCCGGCCCGTTAAGCAGAAAGTCAGGAAGCAAGCTTTAGAGCGGCAATAGTTCATTGCCGAGGAGATCAAGAAACTTGAAGCAACTGGTTTGGTTAGAGGAGTGTTACACCCAACATGGTTGGCGAACCCGGTGGTGGTGCTCAAGGCTAACGGGAAATGGAGGCTTTGCATAGACTTCACGGATCTGAATAAAGCAGGCCCGAAGGACCCATTCCCCTTGCCGCGCATCGACCAGATCATAGATTCCACTTCCGGGTGTAATCTGCTTTCCTTCCTAGATGCATACTCTGGGTACCATCAGATATTCATGTCAAAGGAGGGCAAGGAGAAGACCGCATTCATAACCCCATGTGGCACATACTACTTTGTGCGGATGCCCTTTGGGTTGAAGAGCGCTGGATCCACCTTTGCAAGGGCGGTGCAAATTGGGTTTAAGTCTCAATTGCACAGGAATATTGAAGCTTACATGGATGACATAGTGGTCAAGACCAAAGACAAATCAACCCTCATTCCGGACTTAGAAGAGACCTTTGCGAATCTACGCAAGATCAACTTGAAGTTAAACCCTAAGAAGTGTGTGTTTGGTGTTCCCTCCGGCAAGCCACTTGGTTTCTTCGTGTCCCACCGGAGGATAGAGGCCAACCCCGACAAGATCAAGGCGATCGAGCAGATTCAAGCACCCGAGACAGTTAAGGACGTGAGGCACCTAACCGGATATGTTGCCGCGCTGAGTAGGTTGATTTCCAAGTCTACCGAGTGTGCCTTGCCATTCTTCAAAATCTTGAAGAAGGTAGAGCCAATGAAGTGGACCCCAGAAGTAGAAGCAGCGCTGTGAGACTTGAAAGCCTATCTTTCCTCTGCTCCCACCTTGGTCACTCCTAAACCACAAGAGCCGTTGCTGCTATACTTAGCGGCAACCAATCAAGTGGTTAGTGCGGCGTTGGTGACACACCAGGAAGTGGACGAAGGAGCAGCCGTAGCTACTGTCCTTCCCGGAGAAGGAAGTGAACCCATCCCGACAAGGTCCGGTGCAGATTAGGAGAAAGAAGAACAGGATAACAGAGACAATCCCAAGACCACGGCAAGGAAGAAGATAGTGCAGCGGCCAGTGTACTTTGTTAGCTCCCTGTTGCAGGGGGCTAGGTCAAGGTACTCCGGAGTGCAAAAGTTGATCTTCGGCCTCATTATGGCCTCGAGGAAGCTGCACCACTACTTCCAAGACCACGAGATTACAGTTGTCACCCGTTTCCCTTTGCAACGCATACTGAGGAACCCGGAGGCCACGGGCAGAATAGTGGAATGGGTTTGGAATTGTCATGCTTTGGTCTGAAGTATGAGAGTACGTAACCATTCAGAGTAGAGCATTGGCGGAGTTCATCGCGGAATGGACACTGACCCTAGATGAGGAGACACCGGAAACAGTTATCCCCGGCAAGGAGGCCCCCCAAGAGTGGATCATGTACTTTGATGGTGCCTTCTCACTGCAAGGTGCAGGAGCTGGCGTGCTCCTTGTCACACCCACTGGAGAGCACCTCAAGTATGTGGTCCAAATGCATTTTCCCCGGGAGAAAGCTACCAACAACACTGCGGAATATGAAGGACTCCTTGCTGGGCTCAGGGTCGCAACAGAGTTGGGAATTAAGAAGTTGATCATTCATGGAGACTCACAGCTTGTGGTGAGACAAGTGAACAAGGATTACCAGAGTCCTTTGATGGAGGCATATGTGGAGGAAGTGAGGAAGCTGGAGGAGCGTTTTGATGGATTGCAAACAGAGCACGTGCTGTGTGCGGAAAACTGTGTTGCTGATCATCTGTCAAAATGCGCTGCGCAAAAGCTTCCTGTGGAACGAGGGACTTTTGTTCTCCACCTGACTCAACCCTCAGTATCCCCGACAACAATGGCCAGAAAAAGGAGGAAACTGGACTCCGGCAAGCCTCTCCCGGCAGAGCTTCCCGAAGCCCCCAGTAGAGAGGTTGACGGGAATAACTCCACTTCGCCTGGTGAGCAGCACCCTCCCACCGAACTAGCAGTTCTTGTGGTTGAGATATGCTCTCCCACAAACAAGGAAGTGCCGTTGATCCTTGTTGCTGAGCCTCAGGCTCCAACTTGGCACGGCATATAGTCCATTACCTCCAAATAGGAGAACTTCCCGAAGAACAAGAATAAGCTGAAAGAGTAGCCCGGAGGGCCAGTATGTATCAGTTTGTCGATGACACGCAATACACAAGGAGGCCCAACGGTGTGAAATTGAAGTGCATTTGCCAGGAAGAGGGGAAGGAACTGTTGGCAGAGATACACAAAGGCATGTGCGGCTCCCATATTGGATCAAGAGCCTTGGTTGGAAAAGCTTTCCGGAAAGGTTTCTATTGGCTCACGGCCCTCCAAGATGCAATTGAGCTAGTCACCAGATGTGAAGCCTGCCAGTTCCACTCCAAGAACATCCATCAACCTGCTCAAGCTCTTCAGACGATCCCTTTATCATGGCCATTTTCGGTCTGGGGGCTCGACATCTTGGGCCCCTTTCCCCGTGCTACCGGGGGCTTTGAATTCTTATACGTGCCAATCGACAAGTTTACAAAGTGGCCGAAGGTGGAGCCTGTGAGAAAGGTGACCGCACAATCAGCTATCAAGTTCTTGAAGGGATTAGTGTGCCGCTTTGGAGTACCCGCCAGAGTCATCACTGACAACGTCACCCAATTCACAAGCTGCGCCTTCATGCAATATGTTCAAACCCTCGGAAGCAAGGTTTCATTCGCCTCTGTTGCTCATCCTAGGAGCAATGGATAGGCTGAGAGGATGAATGCTGAAGTGCTGCGAGGACTCAAGACAAGAACTTTTGACAAGCTGCAGAAGTGCGGCAGATGCTGGATCAATGAGCTGCCAGTGGTTCTTTGGTCCCTCCGTACGACACGAAAATGAGCTACCGGTCAGACTCCCTTCTCCCTAGTCTATGGGGCAGAAGCAGTGATCCCCATGGAACTCATATACGGGTCACCTCGAGTATTTGCCTACGATGAAGTAGAGCAAGAGCAGCACCGACATGACGATGCCGTGCTCCTTGAGGAGAACCGTCTCTGGGTTGCTACGCGTGCTGCACGCTATCAGCAAGCTCTGCACCGCTATCACAGCCGCAGGGTTCATGCACGGAGCCTTGAGGAGGGCGACCTTGTCCTTAGGCGTGTTCAGTCCGCCAAGCGTGCAAACAAGTTGACGCCAAAGTGGGAAGGCCCTTACCGGGTAGTGCGAGTCACCAGACCTGGCACAGTCCGTCTGGAGACCGATTTGGCATTCAATTGCAAAACTCATGGAACATTGAGCATCTTCGTAAGTTCTATCCGTAAGGCACGGCTGTCGGGCCCTGCCCGGCAGCCATCCTTTTGTACAAGCCTTGCCGATGCACATGTAACCCTTTGTACAAAGCTAGGCGCAGACCCTGAGCATAGACAATAAAACGAAGCGCTGGGGGCCCCAACAACTTGCATGCGTGCATAGCTTAGCATAATCTTGCCATGATCATGTAGATAAGATCATATGTTGCTTTGTTTTTCTCTGCACTAACTGCAGGGCTCTTGCCGCGGGCTCGGTCCTGAGAAGAAGAAACAGAAACAAGCCTACATATCGATCCCAGACAAGCCAAACAGATAAGATCCTTTTTATACATACATGTCTTTGTAAGGAGAAAGCTTGTGCATAGAAAAACCTTGTCACCTTCGAAGCATTTGTGCTCCCATCCCTCGATTCAGATGATATTTCGGTCGGGATGGTTGTAGTGGCATTTGACGGAGAAGGCTCGACAAGGGGCTGGTCCCCTTCCATAGTTTTGAGCCCGGCAGGACAAGCCCCGTGGCAACAAATGGAAGGCACCGACAGGATAGCTTACCGGAGAAAACTTGTTTACTTAAAAGTATAGAGGCACTCCTCCTCTGCATGGATGTAGTACATGCACAAGTGCCCGGGAAGACCGTCTTTTTTCATTAATATGCAGATAAACAAGTACAAAGCTTACAGAGTACAAACATGGATAGAAGAGATTACATATTTGAAACTAAAGTTTGGCAAGTGCCTGCATATTTTAGATTGAAAATAAGATAAGTGCCCCATAATCCCTTTCTTGTCCCTCTCCTCCTAGGAATTATGACGGGAGGCGAAGAGAGCAAAAGGAGTACCTGGGCAGAAGCCTAGCCTAACCCCGTCAGGGCCCGCAAGGCGCAGCCTGACAAGATCGGGAGTGGCGAGGCTGCGAAGGCGGCCGGGGGGCTAGGAGGTGCCCCGGACACCACCGCCAGGACCAAAGAGTGCACCCGGCAGAAGGCACCAAGAGAGCGTCCCCTCCCCGGCAACCGTCCGGAAGAAGCTGGTGATGATGGTGCCGGGGAGGGAGGGGAAGAGCAAAAAGACGAAGCAGCACGCCGGCAGTATGAGACGAAGGTGTCGGTGCAATCATACTCCGACCTGACGGCCTGCCTCCCGCCTTCTTCGTCTTCGCATGTTTCTTCCTCGTCACTGTCGCTTCGGGAGGACGCCGGGCCCTTGGCCCGTCACCTCCCCCGAAGAAGCGGCCGACGATGGCGGCAGCACCCGAGGTGCACGGGGAGCACCACTCCCCACCTTGACGGGCGGGAGGGCGCCACCATCTTCAGCGCCATCCCCGGCCTCACCAGAGAAGGCAGTGCTGGGATTACTGAAGATCCCGAGCGTGATCCCACGGGCAGACACCAGAAGCCCTGAGGACTCCACCGACGGGTTGACAAGCTCCAACAGCTTCCGGCAGAGGCGACACCTCGTCCTCGGGCAGCGAGCTCGCGTGGAAGGGGCGAGCACTCCACCATCATGAAGAAGCACAACACCTTCCACACCGGGGTCGGTGCGGCGTTCGCAGACACGCCACCACGAACTGCGACCACCCCTACTACGGTCGCTGCGCCTCCCGTGGCCCCGGACCAGACTCACTCCCCGAGTGACAACACTAGACTTCGGAGCCATCGCTCCCATGCTGAGGCCCGGGGCTTCACCCCGGTCTCTCCCCCTCGGCATGACGAAGAAGGAGGCAAGAAAGAAGAAGGAAGAAGTGTGTGGATGGATGCCTCCGCTCCTCCTAGTGCTCCCTTTTTATAGGCGAACCGGGATCGGGGGCTGATTCTCCACCCACTCCCAAGGGCTCCTTCAAATTCGACCCGTCCAAGCTGCAAATGGTGGCCGAGCTCATCGACTGCCCTTTTGCACCAATCCGGAAAATTTGGGTTCCTGTCATAGCGCTCTTTCCTGCGCCATGCGCATCCGTGACCTACCCCGCGCGATGCATGCGGCGTACGTGGCGGAAGGGACGGGCGTAGTGGAAGGAGTGCAATGGCAGTTACCGCACCATGGGATAAAGTCATTCACGGGCCATAACAAGATGGCCCCCACCGCATTTGGCATCGCACGACATGTGGGGAAACCAGAAACTGACCCAAGCACAGGTTAATGAAGAAGCAAGGAAAATATCAAGGAAGTAGAGAATATCAGCGCAAGACCCCTGCCTGTGTACCTGATAGGGCCTACCCCAACGATGCTCGGCAACACGTTTGGACTAGGCCCGGGGGCTCCTGTCGATACAACAAACCTTCGCGTGTGTTGCCCGGACTGTACACAGGCACGGCAGCAAGGAAGCCAACTTCATCAAGTATCCAAGACAAGAACCAAGCCAGAGAGAGAGCTCTTTGAGAAATCAAAGGGCATATCAAGAAGACTAAGACAAGCCAAGACAGCAAGATATCACCAAGGGAAAGCCTCCCTTGCCCGGCAGGCGAGCCCGGTCGGGTTGAAGCCGCCCCAAGGACGAAACCAGTCTCTCCCCGGCAGGTTTGCCGGGGCCGCTGGCGGTCTACCTCCCTGCCAAGACTCCACTGCTCCTCCGCATCGCAACGCAAGTCATCCATCGGTGCGGTGTCGAGCCCCCAAATAGCTAAGTGGCTGTCATTTGGCACATGGCAGCCATTTAGAAGGAAGATCACCTCTATATGACACCCATCTAGAGGCATGTCATGCAGACAAGTGGAAGATGACTGAGCGGTGTGGCAGACCTGCCGGGCCGCATCCATAGCATGAGACATGGCAGTGCATTTAATGCACTTTGTCCTAACTATCAGAGTTAGGTATGATAGCACTGTTAGCTATCTAATCACTGGATAATGACCGGTTTGCCATTGTGGTAACCCCTTAGCCTATAAAAGGAGGACCGTGGCAACCTTATAAAGGATTCAGACCCTTGTGTACTCACACGCGCGTAGCTGCTCTCCCTAAGGTGATCTTGCCGGGCTTGAGTGCCGCGCGTTCTTCACAGTCTCTCCATCAATCCACCAAAGCAGGAGTAGGGTTTTACGCTTCACAACGGCCTGAACCTGGGTAAAAACCACCAGCGCCATCACTGTCGTGTTGTCCCATGGCCTCTGCTCTTTGTGCAATGCGACCTCCCCCCTGTCGAACCACAAAGGGGCCAATGGCCCCATAGGCGGCCGTGTTCTACCATGACAATGCACCTCCGTCAATGCACATGGCTTCCGTAGCCTTCTGGAACTCAAGCTCACCGGACTCATCGTCATCCTCTTTGCCCTCGTCATCATCATCTCCTTCTTTCTTGTCATGGCCCCTAGCAAGCTTTTTTTTTTTCTGCTGCTTAGCCTTGGCACGGCGACCTCCTCGGCGAACACGCTTCTTAACGGATCCATCAGCACCATCTTGGGCCTTCTCCTTGTCGTGCTTCTTGTACTCAGCCTTCTACTTCTCGGTAAGCTGCTCAATTTGCCGACAGTTTTGGAGGTCATGACCCTTGGTACAGTGAATCTTGCCATACTGCTTGCCGAAGCCCTCCGTCTTGTCGGCAGCCGCCAAGGCTTGACACAAGGTGCACCCGGCAACCTCCTTGCCGGGGCACTCATTCGTGGCCTTCTTGGCAATGTTGGTGTTGTCGGAGCCCTCAATGGCTAGCACTACCATGCCCTTGCGCTTCCTGTTGCGCTTATGGCCCTTCTTCTTCGGGGTGATGGCGGCGTCGTTGTCTTCAGAGTCGACCTCTGCGCCAGCATCCTCCCCGGGAAGTCTCCTTCCTTCTTCAGCGTGCACACACTTGTCGGCCAGAGCATAGAGCTCGGTGACGTCCCTCACCTTGTTCATGGCCATTTCTTCCCGCATCATGCGATTACGCACGTTTGTGTGAAATGCGGAAATCACAGCTGCAAAATGGATGTCTAGAATGTTGCGCTTTACATGGCTGAATCTCTTTATATACTTGCGGAGAGATTCGCCTTTTCTCTGCGGTATCACATGCAAATCACTGTCTTGACCAGGAACCTTGTGGCCTTCGGTAAAGGTGCCAAAAAATTCGTGGCATAGATCCACCCAAGAGATGGAATTCTTCGACGAGTTCATCAACCACGATCTGACGTTGGGCTTGAGCACCAACGGAAAGTACTTGGAGAGGATCTTATCATCATGTGCCCCGATAGATTGCACCGCAATGGTGTAGATGCTTAGGAACTCTGACGCATGAGTCTTGCTGTCGTATTTCTCGGCACTTCTAGCTTGAAGTTCTGGGAATTGGGCCACTGGACTTGCCGCGGCTCACGAGTAAATGCTGGGCAGCCCACCTTGTAAGGTTGGCCACCAGGATACCCTGGCGCAGGCTCATCTACAGGGGGGCCTGCATGCCTGTCAGATTGGTGGCGCGCTTCCCGCCGCTGCTCGATGGTGGTACGAGTGTCTTGTCTAAGCCGTTCTTGATGAACTTGGCGCTGATCACGGTGAGCTCGTGGGTTCGATGACGCCATGGAAATGTCATCATGGGTGTGGACCCGTTGGCTCTGCCACTGCTATTATCGCGGAGGGGACTGCACCACCTCCAGTCCTGTCGCTAGCAATGCGCACCGAGGTGGTGGGCTGCTGCTGTGATGGGCCTGCCTGCTGCGGCTTGTCGTTGTTGGTGAAGCTGGGGAGGCTTTGCATAGTAGCTCTCCACTTCTCCATCTTGTCCGCTGTAGGAGGGAAGTCTAGAAGCAGCTGTGCTCGTGCCAAAGCTTCTGTCAGTGTGAATAGCATGGAACGATGCGAAGAATGAGATGTGTTCTTACTTCTGACAGAGCCAAAAGGAACTCCATCTCGATCTTGCAACCATAGCCCACTTCCGCCGGCATGCTGGCGTGCATGCTGGCCCTATACATCTTGGGACTAATGTACAGGGGCTTTGCCGTGAGGATGCCCAGAGCCGCCGATGGTGTGGCATTGCTCGTCGCGCACGACCTGAGACTGCCGCGGCGTGTGCACCGGCGTGGGTGTCTTGGATGGCACCGCGCCATCCTTGGAGTTCGCCGTGCCGGCCACAGGCAGCACGGCTCCGTCCTTGGACCTGGTGGCGTGCGGGTTGTTGTTCCCGTCTCGGACGATGTCGCTCACCTGGCTCTGATCGCTAGAACGTCATGGATGTTGCTTGCTGCCTCCGCCTCCTCTGCTGCCACCTGCATCGTCGCCTGTCTGCATGGGCGTTGGTAGCTTGGTCATAGACGGACTAACGGCTGTGGACCCCTTCTTCTTGGGGGCTATGGTGATGAAGATGATGAAGCTGACGCGCTGACTGCTAGATCAATTTCACGCGAGTGATCCCCCTACCTGGCGCGCCAAGGATGTGATGTGTACGACTATCTATGGGATCATGATGACCCCTTTGCTGTTCAACTAGGGAGATCGTCAAGCATAGAGAGCAGATCAAGCAATCAGCGCAACGATTTACCCAGGTTTGGGCCGCTGTGAAGCGTAAAACCCCACTCTTGCTTTGTTGTATTGGATGTGTATATGTCTAGTTACAAGGAGCGCAACTTGCCGGCAAGGTGTGCTGGAAGTGCTACTACGCATGCAAATGGATAGGGTTTCGACCTTTGTAAAGGTAGCCATGGGCCACCTTGTATAGACTAAGGGGTCACCACAATGGCAAAATGGCAATTACACACTATAAATAGTGGCTACAGTGCCAAATACCTAACTCTGACGGGTTAGGACAAACGCATTAAATGCGTCGTGAGGTGTCACACTGGTGAAGCTTCTCGGCAAGAATCTTCTCTCCTTCTATGTCGTTCGCCTAGCTACCTCATATTTCCTTGACACGCTCCTGGGACGGGTGTCATTAAAGTTGTGTCTTCAGCGACGAGTTGCCACGTGCCTAGACAACGCTCACCTAACTGCCTGCCCGCTAGACACCTATACGACAAGTGACTAGCTGGTCGGTGAGGTGGACCCATGGCAAGGTAGTGGGATCTTGCCGAGTATGGAGCTTGCCAGGTCTTCACTAGCTTGCCGGCAACCCCGGCCTTGATCTTCAGTACTTCTAATCACTGGCTTAGGAGTCTTCTTTATAGCTTCGTCAACTAGTCTTGAGCTTGTTCTCAGTTGTCCTCCGGCAAGCCATGTCGTCGGGAAGGCTGCTGTCGGCGTCCTGGGACCGGGGGTGCCCAGACTTGCCTGCCTGCGGCCCATGGTGTGGCTACATCGACGGCCTGGTATGGCCCAGCTTCAGCAACAACAACTCAAGACCCTCGCGAGGCGGACGACACCAAGACCTCCACGAGGGGCGGCCTCCCCAGGCTGGCTCCCGAGGAGCGGAGATATCAATGCAAGCCGCACCTCGCGAGGTTCACCTGACGTGAGCTGTGACGACCAAGACCAGGCGAGCGCCAGCGGGCGCAGTGTACCGGTTTCCTCTTTGGTGCCAAGGAGGCAAGTGCAGGCGCGGAGTCCCGAGGAATCAAGCAAAGGTTTCCATATTGGTGCAACAAGAACAGGACCGCCAGGACGGCAGGACGGAGGTCATCGCGGAGCCCACTGCAGCGTCACCACCAGAGGCTTTTGCAGGCGAAGACTACTTTTGTCAGGATAACTTGTACTAGTTGTCTCCCTTCGGATTTGGCCGTTGTGGGATCCCTTCCCGCCTACATTTGGGAAGAGGACCAAGGCCACTATAAATAGGACTTAGCCACCACCATAGGAGACGGATCATTCAGATCACCCCCACTCCACCAGCTCACTCGAGCTCAAGAACACCTCTCCTCCGGAGGCCGTTCACCACTGTACTAGTTCATCCTCAGCCCTCCGAGGCAATCCACCACAAAGTTGGAGTAGGGTATTACACCGAAAGGTGCCCAAACCAGGATAAACTGCTGTGTCTCTTGTCCCTTGGGTTCGTCGAGCTAGGCTGTGGAATCGTTGAGCAGGCAGACTAGGGAGGGAGAGTTCTTCGCACACACCCCAGAGTTCGAACCTATCAAGGGTCTATGGAACCCCGAATCCGACATTTGGCGCGCTAGGTAGGGGTGCGTCGGAGCCTTTCTCCCGTCGGTCGACCTGCCGCTGCTCCACCGCTTCCATGGCTGACGCCCGTCGAGCCCATGCTAAGCGTCGGGCCGCCCTCGCCACTCGCGTCGCCCAGGCGGCGCCCGTCGGCAGGCCTCCCCGCCGTTCTCCATCGCCTGCTGCTAATGCCACCACCGGCCCGGCGGGGCACGAGCTGCAAGCTTCGTCACTGCACCCCTCTGTGCGGCATGATGGGCGCATGGGCACTTCGTCGCTGACTCCGGCTGGTTCGTCATCTCACACTCATCGCAGGTTGGCGGACGCGCAAGCTGCGTTTCTCATGGCGTGCGAGCTCTTGCGCTACCGCCCCGTCGATGACTTCTATGAGGACTGGCTCGAGCGCATTGCCGAGCTTGTCAGCACCGCAGGGGGCTTGCCTGCGCCGTCTCTCTTGCTGCCTCGCCCGCCATCTGCCGCGGGCGACATAGCCCACGGAGCGCCTCCGCCATCTTGCTGCTCAAGACGTTGCCCTCACACCAAGGCGTGCGGCCCCACGGCGTGACCCGCCGTGCAGGGCGCCCGCGCGTGAAGAAGCAAGCTGCAAGGAGGTCCAGCGGCCGCAAGAAGATGCTCCTACACTCCCAGCACCCCCACACCAAGACCGTGTGCCGCCTGTGGTGGTGGCGCGTGAGCGCCAAGATCAAGCTCCACCTCCACGTCGGGCTCCCATAACCACCGCGGGCTGCCGAGCCTTCACTCCCGAGCTACACAGCGTCGTCTGGCCGGGGAAGTTCATGCCCGACCTGCCTCCACGCTATGATGGCACCCCCGACCCCACTGAGTTCCTGCAGCTCTACGAGCTGAGCATCGAGGCGGCCAACGGCGACGAGAAGGTCATGGCGAACTGGTTCCCCATGGCTCTCAAGGATGGCGCGCGCTCATGGCTCCTGAACTTGCCCGCATGATCGATCTCCTCCTGGGGCGAGATGCGTGAGCGTTTCGTCGCCAACTTCCAGGGCACCCGCGACCGCCCGCCTGCCGCGGGCGACCTGCGACGCATTAGGCAGCAGCCAGGGGAAACCCTGCAGAAGTACATCCAGCGCTTCAACAACGTCCGTCTCAAGATCCCCAAGGTGTCGGACGAGGCCATCATCTCAGCATTCTCTGATGGCATCCGTGATGTCAAGATGAAGGAGGAGCTCGCCATACACGAAGACCTGTGCACGACTCTGGAGATGTTAAACATGGCGACCAAGTGCACGAGAGCTGAGGAGGGACGCCTCTCCCTCCTTGAGCTCCCAGCGTCCGACCCAGAAGACAAGAAGGCCAAGGCCAAGGACGTGAAACACAAGGGGGCGGCCGTGCTTGCGGCTGAACCAGAGATGAAGCGCGGCTGCGACCACCCAGAGTCATCCAAGGGCAGTTGTCCGTTCTGCATCTTCCACAACGTACACAGCCACAACACCAACGACTGCCATGAGCTCAGGGCCATCTGCGACGGGCGCCTCGGTCGACACCCCGAGCGCAACGATCGAGGCTACGGCCACGGAGGAGGCCGAGGCGGAGGACGCTGGGACGACCGCGGGCCTCGCGAGGAGTGGCGTGACCAGCCTCGTGAGGACCGCTGGCAGGGCCAGCCTCACGAGGGTGCCTAGAGAGATCAGCCTCGTGAGGACCGTCCTCAGGGCAAAACCGGCCTCCCTCCGCTGCCACCGCCACCAAGAAGGAATGACGACCACCACCAGGATGAGGGGGCTGGGGGCTTCCAGGAGCCTCGCGCCGTCGCTTGCATCCTAGGCGGTGCTCAGGCCCCAGCCTCCCAGCGCATCTTCAAGCAGTTCGCCCGTGAGGTGAATGCGGCTCTCCCCAAGCTCGAGGCCACACGCCCGCTCAGGTGGTCCAAGTGCATCATCACCTTTGGCTCATCAGACCAGCTCAAGTGCGCGGCAATCGCTGGCGCCCTCCTGATGCTCTGCTCTCCCGTCATCAGCAACGTCCTCGTCACCAAGACCCTCATTGATGGCGGTGCGGGGCTCAATGTCCTTTCCATCGAAACGTTCGATCGCCTCCAAGTACCCTATGATCAGCTACAGCCCACCAAGCCCTTCTCAGGAGTGACCGACGGCTCCACCACCCCGATAGGGTAGATCTGCCTCCCTGTCACCTTCGGCCAGCGAGACAACTACCACACCGAGCTCATCAACTTGGACGTCGCCCACATCCGTCTTCCGTACAATGCCATCCTTGGGAACCCAGCCCTGGCCAAGTTCATGGCGGTGACTCATCATGGCTACAATGTCCTCAAGATGCCAGGGAACCGCGACATCATCACGATCGCCTGCGAGGAAAAGGACGCGGTGTGCTCTCTCGAGCGCGCCTACCAGGACACAGCGGTTGAGGACCCAGACAACGAAGGCACCATCTACCCTCCTGAGGCTATCCCCAAGAAGAAGAAACAGCTGCTCCACCAAGAGCCTCAGGAGAACGGTATCTCCACCGGCACCACCTCAGGACCAGCGCCCTCGGATGGGGCGTCCCCCTCTCTTGCATAGGAAGGCGCGCCCGGTGCCCCTCTCAGGCTGGGCTCAGGGGCTCTCCTCTAGAGGGCCTCTGAACTAGCCAACGTCACGAGGGAGGCGCTCGGGCACCACGTGGAGGCGTGCTTCAGTGCGCGCTTCCGCCAAGAGGGCACAAGGCACGAGGTGCCTAGTGCTCAGGAGTTTGTCATCAAGGCAACCGAGGAGCTTCAAGAGGTAAGAGCCATGCGCGGCGATCACCGCCCGCCACCTGGCTCGGCTCCTTATCCTGGCGAGGACAGTGAGCTGTGCGTCTGCATCGACTACCTCGGGCTCAATAGGGTTGCGTCTCAGGAGCGCTTCTGGCCATCGCGTGTTGGTCGGTGCGAGGGCCCCCCTCACAGCTACGTTCGCATGCCATACGGCCTGCCGAACGCGGCTGTCACCTTCCAGCGCCACCTGCGGCGCGTCCTGGCGGCTCAGGAGACCAGACACCAGGCGGTCCTGGTGGAGATGGCGACGGTTCTCCGCGAGCCCCCTGAGCCTCCAGAGCCTCCCGAGGTTTAGGACCCAGGTGACTCGTGAGGAGCGACTTCTTCAGCACACATCTTCAGCTACTCCAACATCTCTTCAGCAATGGTACCAGGTGACATTTTCCAGTTTATTCAGTTGGGGCACCCCTCGGGCAGCATTATCCCCAGATCGCGTGGGCCTGTCCCTACGACATGTATCCTTTTGCATCTTGATTCACTCCGTTGGGGGCGCCTCCCGGGCTGCATCATCCCCAAGCCGCGTGGGTCCGTCCCTGTCAGGACCCCGATTCTAAATCACACCGATCTAGCCTGTAACACCTCATATCACTTTGCGGCCTCACGCACGGTATTCCCACGGGTGTCGCCTTACCATGGCCCGGGACCATTTGCGCCTTTTGGCTCACGTATATGATAGTGTCGCTAGCATCCATATGACAGAGAACCCGGGCCGACATGGCTAGTCGTGAACCCAAAGCGGCGCTAACTTACGGGGACAGGCATACATGACCCAGCAACGAACATGTCGGTCATCAACGAGTGAATTCGGGCTATAGCAACTGGGCTAGCAGGACTCCGGGAATCCGGGCTGTAGCAGGCTAACAGGACTCCGAAAGACACCGCGTGATGTTTCCCCGAAGGGACAGACACAGGATCGAGGAAGGACACATGCCGGCCAGTCTAAGTGTTCCGGAGCAGTAGCAAGCTAACAGGACTCCGGTAAACCGGGCTGTAGCGGACTACCAAGGCTCAGTGGAAGCACCAGACTACATTTCCCCATAAGAGAGGCTACCAAGGATTAACAACTAGGTTGTCGGATCCCACACATACCAAGCATTTCAATCATACACACAATATGCTGGATATGGGCAATTACAACATGGCATCACAACAAGACTCTACGACTCAGAGTATTTATTCATTAGGCTCCGAGGCGCCAAGTATTACAAACATGGGTCTCATGACCCAACATTCAGAGCATACAAGTCAAAGCACATGCGGAAGCTTAACATGTCTGAGTACAGACATCTACA
Organism: Thinopyrum elongatum; assembly: GCA_011799875.1. Lineage (NCBI taxonomy): Eukaryota > Viridiplantae > Streptophyta > Magnoliopsida > Poales > Poaceae > Thinopyrum > Thinopyrum elongatum. The sequence continues at coordinate 218,644,739 of CM022299.1, read as the reverse complement.
AATGAAAAAGGCTGAGAAGCCTGACTATCTACCAGATCCTGTCGAGGGCACAAGATCGTAGCTGAGGTAACAAGCTAAATGTCAAAGTCCACGTAGAACTACTAGCGAGACTGAGTCTCTCTGCAAAAACATAAATTAAGCAAACGTGAGTACAAATGTACCCAGCAAGACTTACATCAGAACTAACTACATATGCATCGGTATCAACAAAGGGGGTGGTGGAGTTTAACTGCAGCAGGCCAGCTTTGACTCAGTGGCTAACCTGAACTACGACTGCAAGTAACTCTTTTGAGGTGGCGCACACGAGTCCACATATTCACCATATCAATACACCACTATGGATCCGCTCCCGTCTCCCTACAAGAACGCCATCCATGGCACTCACGCTTATCTTGCGAGTTTTAGAGTATCCACTTTCACTTGTCTATGAACTGTTATAGGCAACCCAGAAGTCCTTTACCGTGGACACGGCTATTCGAATAGATCATTTATAACCCTGCAGGGGTGTACTTCTTCACACATGTTTCCACCACTTAGCGTCTGCACACGACATGTGCTCGGCAGACTTCGAGCGAAAGCCGACGTGGGTGTAGACCACGACCTAACTAACCACACAAGTCTCTAGTCCAGGTTTATCGCATATTCGGGTTCCATCCGCGAGGAGATCCGGCCGGGGTTTCGCTCACAGCCCCAAACGATGTGTGCAGGGTTCCCGAGACACCAAACGGGCGGTCGGTACACCGGGCCACGGTGTATCTACCGTGACATAGCCCACCCCTAGGGTCAGCGCTATGCACGGCCCCCAACACATATCCTACAAACACCAGAAACTAGTTGCAACTCCTGGACAGAGGACAGGGGCAGTTAATAAGTCGAGCGGGGTCATATTTCAGGGCCCAACGTGTGGTAGTAGCTGTTCATGGATCACAAACACAGAACTCAGTTCCTGAGGACGGTTTCAATGAGACAACCCACCATGTACTCCTACATGGCCTCTCACCGCTACCTTTACCAAATCATGTTCACACACTTAGCTCACACACAGTAGGACATGTTCATCACCATTCCAATTCATTCCCGATGAATCAGACCCGACTCAACTCTAAGCAGTAGCAGGCATAACAAATAGGCATGAATGAGTAGGCACATCAGGGCTCAAACAACTCCTACCCATGCTAGTGGGTTTCATCTATTTACTGTGGCAATGACAGGTCATGCAGAGGAAAAGGGGTTCAGCTACCGCAGCATGTAACAGTTGAATCGATGTTGTCCTAATGCAATACAAGAGAGCAGGAGCGAGAGAGTGGGATTGTATCGGAATGAACAAGGGGGTTGTGCTTGCCTGGCACTTCTGAAGATAGTATAGTTCTTCATCGGTGTCATCGATCACATCATCGGGACGTCGTCTACTGAGAGGGGACAAATACCGACAACAGAGAGGAAGCACGATCAATGCAAATGCAACAATATGATGCATGATCATGACATGGCAAGAATGTTATGATTTGCACTAATGTATCTTGCAACAATTTAAATGAAGTCCATATGAACCAAGGGTTCATATGCAAACTCCATATTTAGCATTTAAAATGCCATTTGAATGTTTTCACTTATACAGCAGGTATAAGTTGGTTTTTCATGCATGAAAGTAGCATAAATGGATAGATTGGATTTTTCTGATCAAAAAACATATATAAATCTGTGCATTTGGAGTTACAGATTAATTTCTAAGAATTTTTGAAGTTTTGGGCATTTTCTGGAATTTCCTGAATTATTAAAAACCAGAAAATGATTAACTGCGTCAGCACTACATCACTGTGACATCAGCAGGTCAGCGGGGCACGGTCCAGGTCAAACCTGACCAGTGGGACCCACTGGTCAGTGACACAGTGACACTTAGTGTCACAGACAGGTGGGTCCGGTCAACGGCCATGTTAGTGAGGTCAACGCCGACGCATGGGGCCACTGTGTTTAGATTAAACTTAAACTATTTTTGTTAGATGGTTAGTTAGGCAGTGGGGCCCGCATGTCAGCAAGCCAGGGGGTTAGTTAGTGGGTCATTAGCCACTAATGACGTTGCCATGTCAGCACGCCGGAGTTCAGCCGGCGGCGACCACAGAACACGGCGGGGCACGCCGGATTTGCGCTAGAAGCGTCGGCTTAGCGCGCTGAGGGCACCAGGGCATAGCCCTTGCTTGCCCGCATCCAGGGGAGGTGACGGGAGGACGCGGGGTGGCCTGAGCTCGCCGGAGCAGAGCTCGCCGCGGTGGCCGGAGTTCGGTGGCATGCGGGTTTGACGCTACGGGGCACGGCAGGGGCTGCAGGCGGGTGCGTTCGGCTTCTGGGGCTGCAACGAACGCGCTGATGAGCTCGGACGTGGGTGGCAGCAGCTGTGGCCGCGGCGGCGCCATGGACGGTGGCAGCGAGCTCTCGGGCGCGGCAGCGCTAGCGCTAGAGGGCAAGTTAGACTGCGGGGAGAGAGGGGAAAGGCGCAGGTGCTCACGGCGGTTCTTCTAGTGCAGCTGGGTGGCTCAGGGAAGCGCTGGCGACGACGAACGGGCGATGGCGATCTCGGCGACCCGAGAAGGAAGAAGACGGTGGTGACGGCAAGGCAGGGCGCCCGGCGACGTGTAGCTGGAAGGGGACGAAGAAGAGGTTGTGGCGGAGCTCTGGAGCACGTCGAGCGGCCGAGGGGGAGGCTCTGGGTGCGGCAACGGCAAGCGGTGGCGACGAGCTCCGCTCGGGCTGCGCAGGAGAGAGAGCAGAGGAGGGGGAAGAGGTCCAGGGAGAGTGAGAGAGATCCAGGGGGTCGGGGCGATGTACGTGGCGTCGTCAGCCGTGTCGAGGAGGAGCCAGGCAGGCAGGGAGGGAGGAGGTGGCCGCACGGCGGTGCGCGCGCGTCAGGCACGCGCCCGTCCTCCTGGCAAGGAGGAAGACGACAGGAGGAGGTGGCCAGGTGGGCTGGGCCGCCAGCTGGGCTGCACAGGACCTGGGCCAGCCAGGTAAGGCCAGGTAACTCTCTCTCTTTTATTTCTGTTTTCTAATTCTTCTGTAGCTTCAGGGCTTTATTAAAAATACCTAGACATTCTAAAAAATCATGAAACTACTCATGGCTACTGTTTAGAGAATATCCAATAGTAAACATTTTAGTTTATGATTATTTGGACATCTAAAATATTTAATAGCATTTAAATGTCCAAATGCAAATAACATAAGATTTAATTCAGTGACCCAATGATGTCCTAGAAAATTGTGCACCATTTTTGTCAGAGGTTCTAGACCAAGGCAAAGATGATGAACATTTTAGAAGGGCATTTCAGGTTCATTGAAAAGGATTTTAGTAAACCCTAGTTGGTTTAAGTGGTGCTGGGGGTTTCTGTCATCCCCATTTCAACTTCATTTGAAATTAAACATGATGCACACATGAAACTGGCCTGGCCAGAACTAGGGATGTGACAACTCACCCCCACTAAACAGGAATCTCGTCCCGAGATTCAAGCGTAGGGTAAGATGAATGGGGGGAAGCAGACTAACACAATCTTCATGATCCAGATGTCTTTCTCGAGGGTGTTGATTCATTGCGTCACCTTGATCTCGACGTCTTGCTTTGAGAACTACATCCAACATGACAACAAGAGGAAAGGAAAAAACTCTAAAAGGATCGATCTCCTCGAAGATCGAACAACTCAGGATCAAATCACGGAATGAGACATGGCAACATCTCTTGAGCTGAGACACGAAGCATACATCTAGAGGGATGGAGTGAAACAGATGACGGAGGTTCACTAGGTAGACAACAATTCCACACTTAAGAAGGTGGTGAATGGTTGTCAACGTAGCGAGGAGTTGAGTTGCCATGATACCATAACAGGGCACCTCAGGAAAAATGACTCGTAGACTTATTACCTTAAGTGGCAAAAAGAATTACTTTTGATATAGAGATCATTGAGACTCTCTATACCAGCCTAAGGCAAATCTCGAGCGATCGTTTGGAGGAGTTCGGTAGAATGGCATACTTGGACTAGTATGGATGATGTGGATTACCTTGTTGAAGACAACACAAGGGATGATTTTGCTTATCATCGGAAATGGGTGGAATCCGTGGTAGAACTACCTTGAAGATGATCCTGATCAGTAATTGCTGAGAAGGGTAGTCCATAGTAGGATGGTACAATGGCGGTGCAAGCTAGAACAAAATGCAAATGCTGGGAATGATTCTTAGTAACTGGGGAGAAGCTCAACAGTAGAGAGTGATTCCACTGTTGGAATGGTTATAGCATAACCGAAGATAACTGGGAGCAAATCCCAATTAATGCCAACGATAAACCCAACGTTTGCACGTGCTCTCAAGAGTTTGAGCATTTCCATATTCATCAAGGTCTTACCAATATTCGTGTCAAGGATCCCGGCAACACAACATACTACCCTGATGAATAGTGATGGACGATGCAGATGCAAAGGAAGATAACACCTTCTCAGATTTCACCTTAGCAAGGCCAAGGAAACAAAATCTGATGATCGACCGAGAGACATTTAGCACTCCGCTTCTAATGTTCTCCTTGATGTGCTAGCGTAACCCATTTATTGATATGGCTTGGTATCTAGAACATCAAGTAAAAGGGTCGGACTTCGGGAGCTCAAGAATCCATAAGGAATAACTACGAAAGTAAATCCTGCGAGATCCTTATGGGGAGGTGGCCAACTTTATCAATCAGGATACTACAATAATAGGTCTTTCGGCTGGGTGTGTTGGCCACGACATCCACTTACCGGGTTACAGAGACCAATATTATAGCTCTTGGGAGACATTCCAACCATCATATCTGCCTGAGATTCAGATCTAGTTGGTAACAGGATATTCCAGACTCATCATGTCTGAAAGGAAGGATTGCAACACAAATCGGCGAGATGACGTTGCAAGATTCTCAGGAAATGGACTACGGTAGTAAGCTCCAAAACATGAGCTGGTTCTGCTACACACATGTGAACATGTTGTCCCAGACAAGCATGACCACATAGTAGCCTTATAATAAAACACTACAGAGTTCAGGTGGGGAACCATCATCGAGGATATCGAAGTCTTGTGCATTACCATGGATTAGCACTTAACTCCTTTTCCTAGAACAAATCAGTCAGTGGCTTTGTGTGCTAGGAACACATATGGAGTGGAGGCGGCCAACCTATCAAACCATAGAGCACTTTGCACGTGCATGACTAACTTGGGATGATTCTAGAGGAGGCAAAACAAACTTTCACGAATTCACTGCGGCAACTTGCATCGAATGCACATGAATTAGAGGAAGTCATTTCTCTCATCCAAACATATGCTCCATGAGCTAGCATGAAGAAATGCTTACAACAGTTTCCAATACTAACTTAAATGTTCAACATGAATCATGGACAAGATAAGGATGTTGTCGATGGGCTCAACAACAATTTATCAAGATTCCCATAAGATGGGGTTACATGATTATGTGAACAAGATGATAGCATGGGTCAGACCAAAAAATATAATGGTGTATGCCCGAGGAAACAACCACGGATAAGACAACATTACGAACATCGTTGGTTCTGATTTGATTTGATGATAGCCCATACTCAAATCAAAGTTTGGATAAGATAATAGGTCCAACAATTGATCACAAGGACCAATCAATGAAAGTATCATCTTTCTTCAACACACACACGAGGATATCCCTTAGGAATGAACTGAGTCAGACAAGCTCTCATCTTCCAACTCTCCAAGTTGTTGTTTGGCTTAACCAACTATCTCAAGGTATCCGACACAGATTCTTGGAGAAAGGGTGGTTTACAAGAAACCAACTTGATCATGAACTCAACATAGCGGTCAGGTGACAACCTGGTAGAACTTCCGAGAAGATATTCGGAAAGTCACGAACCACCGATATGTAACTAAGCTCGAGAACAATCTTGCTTTTCAGGGCAAGGCGATGTGATCAAGAGAGTGATGGATTGACACAATCCTAACTCATCGATCAAAGAGTGCACCAACAAAAATGGACTAGGTAGCACGAACAGTCCTAGGATGGTGATTCAATAACCAACACACCAAGGATGAGAATAATGTCCTTTAACTACCAAGCAACGCAGTTGCTAGGAGTGTTGCTTTCACACATCATGATTCACTTGTCGGTATTCCGGTTACAATAACACGGAGACCGAGAAATGAATAATGATGGCGAGAAGTATCACTGTACCAAGAGTTCATAGGATGGTGTGCAATTCCCATGATATTCTTGATATAAAGATGGTAATACTCCGGTGTAGAACAAAACAAAAGTTGGATTGGCATTTTGATCTGCGGAATACAACCGCTTTGACCCAATCCTGGATATGGATGAGGTACTGGAGTTTGTTTCTCCTAGTCATTCCGTAATAGAATGGCTTGACAGACCACAAGAATAATAAGCATCGATAACACGAATGCACAACTAGTCCTGACTATCAATTGATAGACAGAGGTCAGAATACAACTAAAGAGAGACAACTCAAAGGAACATATGGTTTTCTGAGTTGCGGATGCATAGATTTAGTATGTCAAACAAGTTCAACATATTTCTTCCAGATAATCCATGCAGAAAGGTAGGACTGGCAGATTCACAATGTAGAATGGAGAACTCATCAAGAGCACTCTGGTTGTGATTTTTTTGGTTCAAAGAACTTCTGCCTTAATGGTTCTTGGTATTTGGAAGAAGGAAATACCACGGACCTCGAGGACTGTCGCAAGGTTACTAATATCCTAAAGGAACTAGCGAACACTAACATCATGAAGTAGGGTGAATCTCGGGTTCAGAAACCCAGGAATAGAATGCCTACTAACTAAATGGCATCACGGGATGCTTTCGGGAATAATGGCCAGAATCATCACACGGAGGATACAAAGCATTGCTAGATTACTGAGTGGTTCTCTAAGACATCTAGGTCATAACAACAGCTCCAACATATATGCCGAGGCAACAGAGTACCTCAACTCACTGATTGGTGTGGTTAAACTGGCCCAAAGAAACATCGGGAACGGAAAGAAGCGATTTGCAAATGCATCAGACTATTTAGAAACCTGGGATGACTCGGACAGCATAACGGCTGTAAATGCTCAAAAGATTTGAGACATCCTGCAATTGGTGGCATAACCACTTAGCAACACAATATCAAGGTTTTGAGATCAACTAGCAACACACAAAAGTAGTAGGAACAGAACAGAGGCTTGAAACCAACAATCCTATAAGTTACTACGGATTAGTAACACGTGATCCTGATAGAAAGTTGAGAAGCCTAGTTCTTAAACCCCGTAGCAAAGAAGAGGTTGACTCAGATCAGAAAGGCATAAGGTAAAGGAGTAAAAAGAGCCTTACGTTCCCTTCCACAATCAATTCCCTTATATAACTAAAGCATTTCTAGACTCGACTTCGACCAGTTTGGCTTGGTAATCCTATAGGCAGTCAGGCTCTGATACCAACGCTGTCAGGACCCCGATTCTAAATCACACCCATCTAGCCTGTAACACCTCATATCACTTTGCGGCCTCACGCACGGTATTCCCACGGGTGTCGCCTTACCATGGCCTGGGACCGTTTGCGCCTTTTGGCTCACGTATATGATAGTGTCGCTAGCATCCATATGACAGAGAACCCGGGCCGACATGGCTAGTCGTGAACCCAAAGCGGCGCTAACTTACGGGGACAGGCATACATGACCCAGCAACGAATGTGTCGGTCAATAGCGAGTGAATTCGGGCTGTAGCAACTGGGCTAGCAGGACTCCGGGAATCCGGGCTGTAGCAGGCTAACAGGACTCCGAAAGACACCGCGTGACGTTTCCCCGAAGGGACAGACACAGGATCGAGGAAGGACACATGCCGGCCAGTCTAAGTGTTCCGGAGCAGTAGCAAGCTAACAGGACTCCGGTAAACTGGGCTGTAGCGGACTACCAAGGCTTAGTGGAAGCACCAGACTACATTTCCCCATAAGAGAGGCTACCAAGGATAAACAACTAGGTTGTCGGATCCCACACATACCAAGCATTTCAATCATACACACAATATGCTGGATATGGGCAATTACAACATGGCATCACAACAAGACTCTACGACTCAGAGTATTTATTCATTAGGCTCCGAGGAGCCAAGTATTACAAACATGGGTCTCATGACCCAACATTCAGAGCATACAAGTCAAAGCACATGCGGAAGCTTAACATGTCTGAGTACAGACATCTACAAATGAAAAAGGCTGAGAAGCCTGACTATCTACCAGATCCTGCCGAGGGCACAAGATCGTAGCTGAGGTAACAAGCTAAACGTCGAAGTCCACGCGGAACTACTAGCGAGACTGAGTCTCTCTGCACAAACATAAATTAAGCAAACGTGAGTACAAATGTACCCAGCAAGACTTACATGAGAACTAACTACATATGCATCGGTATCAACAAAGGGGGTGGTGGAGTTTAACTGCAGCAGGCCAGCTTTGACTCAGTGGCTAACCTGAACTACGACTGCAAGTAACTCTTTTGAGGTGGCGCACACGAGTCCACATATTCACCATATCAATACACCACTATGGATCCGCTCCCGTCTCCCTACGAGAACGCCATCCATGGCACTCACGCTTATCTTGCGAGTTTTAGAGTATCCACTTTCACTTGTCTATGAACTGTTATAGGCAACCCAGAAGTCCTTAACCGTGGACACGGCTATTCGAATAGATCATTTATAACCCTGCAGGGGTGTACTTCTTCACACATGTTTCCACCACTTAGCGTCTGCACACGACATGTGCTCGACAGACTTCAAGCGAAAGCCGACGTGGGTGTAGACCACGACCTAACTAACCACACAAGTCTCTAGTCCAGGTTTATCGCCTATTCGGGTTCCATCCGCGAGGAGATCCGGCCGGGGTTTCGCTCACAGCCCCAAAACGATGTGTGCAGGGTTCCCGAGACACCAAACGGGCGGTCGGTACACCGGGCCACGGTGTATCTACCGTGACATAGCCCACCCCTAGGGTCAGCGCTACGCACGGCCCCCAACACATATCCTACAAACACCAGAAACTAGTTGCAACTCCTAGACAGAGGACAGGGGCGGTTAATAAGTCGAGCGGGGTCATATTTCAGGGCCCAACGTGTGGTAGTAGCTGTTCATGGATCACAAACACAGAACTCAGTTCCTGAGGACGGTTTCAATGAGACAACCCACCATGTACTCCTACATGGCCTCTCACTGCTACCTTTACCAAATCGTGTTCACACACTTAGCTCACACACAGTAGGACATGTTCATCACCATTCCAATTCATTCCCGATGAATCAGACCCGACTCAACTCTAAGCAGTAGCAGGCATAACAAACAGGCATGAATGAGTAGGCACATCAGGGCTCAAACAACTCCTACTCATGCTAGTGGGTTTCATCTATTTACTGTGGCAATGACAGGTCATGCAGAGGAAAAGGGGTTCAGCTACCGCAGCATGTAACAGTTGAATCGATGTTGTCCTAATGCAGTACAAGAGAGCAGGAGCGAGAGAGTGGGATTGTATCGGAATGAACAAGGGGGTTGTGCTTGCCTGGCACTTCTGAAGATAGTATAGTTCTTCATCGGTGTCATCGATCACATCATTGGGACATCATCTACTGAGAGGGGACAAATACCGGCAACAGAGAGGAAGCACAAGCAATGCAAATGCAACAATATGATGCATGATCATGACATGGCAAGAATGTTATGATTTGCACTAATGTATCTAGCAACAATTTAAATGAAGTCCATATGAACCAAGGGTTCATATGCAAACTCCATATTTAGCATTTAAAATGCCATTTGAATGTTTTCACTTATACAGCAGGTATAAGTTGGTTTTTCATGCATGAAAGTAGCATAAATGGATAGATTGGATTTTTCTGATCAAAAAACATATATAAATATTTGCATTTGGAGTTACAGATTAATTTCTATGAATTTTTGAAGTTTTGGGCATTTTCTGGAATTTCCTGAATTATTAAAAACCAGAAAATGATTAACTGCGTCAGCACTACGTCACTATGACGTCAGCAGGTCAGCGGGGCACGGTCCAGGTCAAACCTGACCAGTGGGACCCACTGGTCAGTGACACAGTGACATTTAGTGTCACAGACAGGTGGGTCTGGTCAACGGCCACGTTAGCGAGGTCAACGCCGACGCGTGGGGCCACTGTGTTTAGATTAAACTTAAACTATTTTTGTTAGATGGTTAGTTAGGCAGTGGGGCCCACATGTCAGCGAGCCAGGGGGTTAGTTAGTGGGTCATTAGCCACTAATGACGTTGCCACATCAGCACGCCGGAGTTCAGCCGGCGGCGACCACAGAACACGCGGGGCGCGCCGGATTTGCGCTAGAAGCATCGGCTTAGCGCGCTGAGGGCACCAGGGCATAGCCCTTGCTTGCCCGCATCCAGGGGAGGTGACGGGAGGACGCGGGGTGGCCTGAGCTCGCCGGAGCAGAGCTCGCGGCGGCGGCCGGAGTTCGGTGGCGTGCGGGTTTGACGCTACGGGGCACGGCAGGGGCTGCAGGCGGGTGCGTTCGGCTCCTGGGGCTGCAACGAACGCGCTGATGAGCTCGGATGCGGGTGGCAGCAGCTGTGGCCGCGGCGGTGCCATGGACGGCGGCAGCGAGCTCTCGGGCGCGGCAGCGCTAGCGCTAGAGGGCGAGTTAGACTGCGGGGAGAGAGGAGAAAGGCGCAGGTGCTCACGGCGGTTCTTCTAGTGCAGTTGGGTGGCTCAGGGAAGCGCTGGCGACGACGAACGGGCGATGGTGATCTCGGCGACCCGAGAAGGAAGAAGACGGTGGTGACGGCGAGGCAGGGCACCCGGCGACGTGTAGCTGGAAGGGGACGAAGAAGAGGTCGTGGCGGAGCTCTGGAGCACGTCGAGCGGCCGAGGGGGAGGCTCTGGGTGCGGCAACGGTGAGCGGTGGCGACGAGCTCCGCTCGGGCTGCGCGGGAGAGAGAGCAGAGGACGGGGAAGAGGTCCAGGGAGAGTGAGAGAGATCCAGGGGGTCGGGGCGATGTACGTGGCGTCGTCAGCCGCGTCGGGGAGGAGCCAGGCAGGCAGGGAGGGAGGAGGTGGCCGCACGGCGGTGCGCGCGCGTCGGGCACGCGCCCGTCCTCCTGGCAAGGAGGAAGACGACAGGAGGAGGTGGCCAGGTGGGCTGGGCCGCCAGCTGGGCTGCACAGGACCTGGGCCAGCCAGGTAAGGCCAGGTAACTCTCTCTCTCTCTTTTATTTCTGTTTTCTAATTCTTCTGTAGCTTCAGGGCTTTATTAAAAATACCTAGACATTCTAAAAAATCATGAAACTACTCATGGCTACTGTTTAGAGAATATCCAACAGTAAACATTTTAGTTTATGATTATTTGGACATCTAAAATATTTAATAGCATTTAAATGTCCAAATGCAAATAACATAAGATTTAATTCAGTGACCCAATGATGTCCTAGAAAATTGTGCACCATTTTTGTCAGAGGTTCTAGACCAAGGCAAAGATGATGAACATTTTAGAAGGGCATTTCAGGTTCATTGAAAAGGATTTTAGTAAACCCTAGTTGGTTTAAGTGGTGCTGGGGGTTTCTGTCATCCCCATTTCAACTTCATTTGAAATTAAACATGATGCACACATGAAACTGGCCTGGCCAGAACTAGGGATGTGACAGTCCCTGTGGCATGTATCACTTTGCATCTATCAGAACTAGCCTTATTCTTGCCATCAGTCGCTTTATGATTATCACCTGCTTGCCCGTTGCCTTTCGCGGCTTCCCGCGTTGCCGACCAGCCTCCTGCTCATCCCGCAATGGGGGCTACACATGCTGGCACGGCGCTTGTGCTCGGGTCCGTCCCTGCAACGCTGACAAATCTGAGGGATCGAGCTCTGGCTCGCGGCCCGCCCCGCGCACGTCACCTCACCAGATCCTCAGTGCCTTCATCTTCTTGCGGAAAGATCAGCGGCAGGACAGCAAACGCGACTATAAGTTATATCCTCCTCTTGGACTAACCCGCAGGAATCTCCAGAGCTTAACTACAGGCGGTCCCGCTGGCCGCCCCTTTTTTATGTGATTCGCTTGTGCGTTAAATGGGGGGCTCCTGAGCACCGTGCCTCAGGAGCTCCTATTGACTCTCCAGCCCTCACCCCTGGCCTTGACCATGGCATCGCGACCTGGCATACCAGCGGCGGCTGAGCCTCGCTCGAGGGTCGGGACCCGAGGATGCAGAGCATTCAGATAAGCAAGAAAAGGGGAGGCTGGCGTGAGCCCTACCTGATAGCACTACCGCCAAAGCGTAGATCGGGCGCCGCGCGAAGGAATCACCTCAAGTTAATCAAGATAAGTTACCTATACGAATCAGCGCGAACCCACTGCCTGGAATTTTCAACTCTCGTAATCTCGCTCCAGCAATGCCACTTCCCTTTTCGGCCTTTAGGGAGCTGCTTGCACGCCAAAGGGGACTTCTTGAGCATCGCGCCTCAGGAGCTCTTACCGGACCTTGGGCCGCTCACCTCCTGGCCTTGACCACGGCATCGCGACCTGGCATACCAGCGATGGCCGAAGCCTGCTTGGGGACTGGGACCTACCGGCGTAGAGCGCAAAGCTACCGCGAGAACGAAAAGGGAAATAATGCCGAAGCGAGACACGCTGTCACATCCCTAGTTCTGGCTAGGCCAGTTTCATGTGTGCATCATGTTTAATTTCAAATGAAGTTGAAATGGGGATGACAGAAACCCCCAGCACCACTTAAACCAACTAGGGTTTACTAAAATCCTTTTCAATGAACCTAAAATGCCCTTCTAAAATGTTCATCATCTTTGCATTGGTCTAGAACCTCTGACAAAAATGGTGCACAATTTTCTAGGACATCATTGGGTCATTGAATTAAATCTTATGTTATTTGAATTTGGACATTTAAATGCTATTAAATATTTTAGATGTCCAAATAATCATAAACTAAAATGTTTACTGTTGGATATACTCTAAACAGTAGCCATGAGTAGTTTCATGATTTTTTAGAATGTCTAGGTATTTTTAATAAAGCCCTGAAGCTACAGAAGAATTAGAAAACAGAAAGTAAAAAGGAAAGAGAGACTTACCTGGCACAGCCCACCTCGCAGCCCACTGGCTGGCCCAACACTGTGTTGGCCCAGTGCCAGTCACCTGCTTCCTCCCGCCAGAGCAGGCAGGCTGCTGCCTGTCGACGCGCGCGCGGCCACCGACGGCCACCTCCTGCTTCTGCCGACGCCCTGGACGACTCCAGATGGCGCCACGCACCTCCCTGCCTCTCTCTTTCACTCTCCCTCGCTCTCACCCCCTTTCCTGGATCTCTCTCTCTCGTGCCCGAGCGCACCGCAGCGCGCCGCCGAGCACCACTGCGGCCACCAGCCACCCCACGCCTCGCCGATGCACCCAGAAGCTCCGCCACGTCGCTTGCTACCTCTCCGTCAAGCCACGAGACGCCGGACGTCCCGTGGAGCCGTCACCGCCGTCTTCTTCTTCGCCGGCCGCCCGAGATCGCCATCAACGCCCCGTCGCTGTACGTCCTTCCACGAGCCCACTAAGCACGCCGCTGGATCCGCTGTGAGATCCTGCTCCGAACCCGTCTTCACACCCTTGTTTATGCGCGCTCTAGCTCCGTTCCCCGCCATGGCCGTAGCTCCTCGCCGCCGGTCATGTCGCCGCCGCGGCCACGGTCACTGCAGCCCGTGCCCGAGCACACCAGTGTGCTCAGAACCTCTCCGCGCACCCGTAGCCACCACCAGCTCCTCCTCCCGAACACCCTAGCGAGGAACTCGAGCACGGCCGAACCACGGCCGCCGCAAACCTCGTCGCCGGCGTTGATTCCGACGACCATCTGGTCCAGCTCCACCACCACAAGCGCGGCTAAGCCCCAGCTCTCCATAGAACCCAACCACGCCCCAAACCGTGCCCTGTAGCGCAATCCCGACGCGAACGCCGCCGCGATCTGAGGTCGCCGGCGTTTAAACGCCGGTGGCCGACGTGGCGTCATTAGTTTAGGAGCTAACTGTAGTTAACTAAAGCTGGTGCCACTGACGGATGGGCCCCACGCCCTAATTAACCCCGGGTTTTATTTCCTGTTTAGTTTAGATTAACCCAGCGGGACCCATGCGTCAGAGTTGACCCTGCTGACGTGGTCGTTGACCGGTCCCACCTGTCCGTGACACGAGCCAGCACTGTGAGACTGACCAGTGGGACCCACTGGTCAGGTTTGACCTGGACCGCACAGTTGACCTGCTGACGCAGTGCTGACGTAGTAATACATTTTCTGGATTTATTTTTATTTAGGAAATTCCAGAAAATGCCCAAAACTTCAAAAATTCATAGAAATTAATCTGTAACTCCAAATGCAAAGATTTATATATGTTTTTGGATCAGAAAAATCCAATCTTTCCATCTGTACCATTTGCATGCATGTTTGAACAACCTAAGGTTGCTGTATATGGCAATTTGCATAATTGGCATTTAACTAAGCACATATGGAGTTTGAATTTGAACCCTTGGTTCAAACCAACTTCATTCAATCTGGTTTCTAGTTGCATTAGCTCAAACCACAACATATTGCCATGTCATGATCATGCATCATATTGTTGCATTGCATTGATTGTGTTCTTCCTTGTTTGCCGGTAATTGTCCCCTCTCAGTAGATGACCTACCGATGATGTGATCGATGACACCGATGAAGAACTATACTATCTTCAGAAGTGCCAGGCAAGCAAAACCCCCTTGTTCATTCCGATACAAACCCACTCTCTCGCTTCTGCTCTCTTTTACTGTATTAGGACAACAACGATTCAACTTTTACATGCTACGGTAGTTGAACCCCTTTCCTCTGCATGACCTGTCATTGCCACAGTAAATAGATGAAACCCACTAGCATGAGTAGGAGTTGTTTGGGCCCTGATGTGCCTACTCATCTATGCTTGTTTGTCATGCCTGCTACTGCTTAGAGTTGAGTCTGGTCTGATTCATCGGGGATGACTCAGAGGTGTGTGAACATGTCCTGCTGTTGAGAGCTAAGTGTGTGAACGCAATTTGGTAAAGGTATTGGTGAGAGGCCATGTAGGAGTACATGGTGGGTTGTCTCATTGAAGCCGTCCTCAGGAACTGAGTTCTGTGTTTGTGATCCATGAACAGCTACTACCACACATTGGGATCCTTAATTGACTCTCTCGACTTATTAGCCGCCCTTGTTCTCTGTCTAGGAGTTGCAACTAGTTTCTGGTGTTTGTAGGATATGTGTTGGGGGCCGTGGGTAGCGCTGACCCTAGGGGTGGGCTATGTTGCGGTAGATACACCGTGGCACGGTGTACCGGGCGCCCTTTTGGTGTCTCGGGAACCCTGCACACATCGTTTGGGGCTGTGAGCGAAACTCCGGCCGGATCTCCTCGCGGATGGAACCCGAATAGGCGATAAACCTAGACTAGAGACTTGTGTGGTTAGTCAGGTCGTGGCCGACTCCCTCGCCAGGCTTCCGCTTGAAGGTTGCCGAGATACATGACGTGTACATGGTGGTAAGTGGCGAGAGCGTGTGTGAAGAAGTACACCCCTGCAGGGTTAATATGATCTATTCGAATAGCCGTGTCCACGGTAAAGGACTTCTGGGTTGCCTGTACAGTTCATAGACAAGTGAAAGTGGATACTCTAAAACTCGCAAGATAAGCGTGAGTGCCATGGATGGCATTCTCGTAGGGAGACGGGAGCGGATCCATAGTGGTGTATTGATATGGTGAATATGTGGACTCGTGTGCGCCACCTCAAAAGAGTTACTAGTATTCGTAGTTCAGGATACCCACTGAGTCAAAGCTGGCTTGCTGCAGTTAAACTCCACCACCCTCTTTGTTGATACCGATGCATTTGTAGATAGTTCTGATGTAAGTCTTGCTAGGTACATTTGTACTCACGTTTGCCTATTTTATGTTTTGCAGAGAGACTTCAGTCTCGCTAGTAGTTCCACGTGGACTTCGACGTTTAGCTTGTTACCTCAGCTACGATCTTGTGCCCTCGGCAGGATCTGGTAGATAGTCGGGCTTCTCAGCCTTTTTCATTTGTGGATGTCTGTACTCAGACATGATAGGCTTCCGCATGTGCTTTGACTTGTATGCTCTGAATGTTGGGTCATGAGACCCATGTTTGTAATACTTGGCTCCTCGGAGCCTAATGAATAAATACTCTGAGTCGTAGAGTCTTGTTGTGATGCCATGTTGTATTTGCCCATATCCAACATATTGTGTGTATGATTGAAATGCTTGGTATGTGTGGGATCCGACAACCTAGTTGTTTATCCTTGGTAGCCTCTCTTATGGGGAAATGTAGTCTGGTGCTTCCACTGAGCCTTGGTAGTCCGCTACAGCCCGGTTTACCAGAGTCCTGTTAGCTTGCTACTGCTCCGGAACACTTAGACTGGCTGGCATGTGTCCTTCCTCGATCCTGTGTCTGTCCCTTCGGGGAAACGTCACGCGGTGTCTTTCGGAGTCCTGTTAGCCTGCTACAGCTCGGATTCCCGGAGTCCTGCTAGCCCAGTTGCTACAGCCCGAATTCACTCGCTGATGACCGACACGTTCGTTGCTGGGTCATGTATGCCTGTCCCCGTAAGTTAGCGCCACTTTGGGTTCACGACTAGTCATGTCGGCCCGGGTTCTCTGTCATATGGATGCTAGCGATACTATCATATACGTGAGCCAAAAGGCGCAAACGGTCCCGGGCCATGGTAAGGCGACACCCGTGGGAATACCGTGCGTGAGGCCGCAAAGTGATATGAGGTGTTACCGGCTAGATCGATGTGACTTGGAATCGGGGTCCTGACACACGCAGCTGTAACCTTATACCAGGAATAATAAACATTGAAGCAAAAGCATTACAATTTCCTTACATACCCCCACGAAAAGCACAAGTGCTCCCTGGGTGGTTTTGGTAATTAATGTCAACATATCTCTTGTTGGACTAATACTTTTATCTAGTATATTTCAGATGAGTTCAACAGTGGAGTGGCGAGGACAAGAGGATGTGGAACCCCTTCAAGATGCTAAGGACAAAGGATTGGCTCAAGCTCTAAATCTCAAGACTCTACATTTTAATTTTAGTGATCCAAGATCACATTGAGTCCATAGGAAAAGCCAATACTATTAAAAGGGGATGAGGTGCTGCTTAATGGCCTGCTTGCTCAAAGTGCTTAGTGATATGCTCCAAAGCCCTCAACCACTTTCTCATATCCACATATGTCCTAAACCTAAAGTCAAACTCGGCCCCACCGATTTGATCTATCCGGCGCCACCGAGTTCACTTGACATAGCCACTGCCAGAAACCCTAATCAGTTCGGTCGCACCGATGGGATCTCGGTCTCACCGAGATGGGCTTGCAAACTCTCTATTTCCTATTGCACTTATTTCGGTCCCACCGAAATATGCAATCGGTCCCACCGAGTTTGCTTGACCAACTCTCTGGTTAGCTTATTACCAAAATCGGTCCCACCGAGTTTGTGTAATCGATCAAACCGAGATGAGGTTTTACCCTAACCCTAGCACATCGGTCCCACCGAGTTGATCATATCGGTCCCACCGAAAATCCTAACGTTCACATTTTGAACTAAATCGGTCTGACCGAGTTTTATGATTCGGCCCCACCGAGTTTGGTAAATTGTGTGTAATGGTTAGATTTTGTGTGGAGGCTATACATAACCCTCCACCCACTCTTCATTCGTGGAGAAAGCCATCAGAACGTGCCTACACTTCCAGTATACATTTTCTGAGAGAGAACCACCTGCTCATGTGTTGAGACCAAGATATTCCATTCCAATCATATGAATCTTGATCTCTAGCCTTCCCCAAGCTGCTTTCCACTCAAATCATATTTCCACCAAATCCAAATCCGTGAGAGAGAGTTGAGTGTTGGGGAGACTATCATTTGAAGCACAAGAGCAAGGAGTTCATCATCAACACACCATCTATTACCTTTTGGAGAGTGGTGTCTCCTAGATTGGTTAGGTGTCACTTGGGAGCCTCCGTCAAGATTGTGGAGTTGAACCAAGGAGTTTGTAAGGGCAAGGAGATCGCCTACTTCGTGAAGATCTACCCTAGTGAGGCAAGTCCTTCGTGGGCGATGGCCATGGTGGGATAGACAAGGTTGCTTCTTCGTGGACCCTTCGTGGGTGGAGCCCTCCATGGACTCGCGCAACCGTTACCCTTCGTGGGTTGAAGTCTCCATCAATGTGGATGTACGATAGCACCACCTATCGAAACCACGCCAAAAATCTTCGTGTCTCCAATTGCGTTTGCACACTCCAATCCCATCCCTTTACATTCTCGCAAATTGCATGCTTTACTTTCCGCTGCTCATATACTCTTGCCATGCTTGCTTGAAATGTATTGTGAATGTTTAAACTTGTACTAAAACTCCACCTTAACTTGAAGAAATTAAAAACTGCTACTTTTCTTTGTTGAGGGTCTAATCACCCCCCCTCTAGACACCTCTTCTCGATCCTTTCAATTGGTATCAGAGCTTTGGTCTCCATTGCTTTGGTTTAATCACCATTGGAGGAAGATGGATGAGTCTATGTTGGGGAGTCTTAGACATAGAGTGCCTATACTTGATGGAGAATACTTTCATGAGTGGAAAAATGAGATGCTTGTGATTTTCAATGAATATCATTTGAGCAAGTACATTACTAGCCCTTGTGCACCCATTGTTGATCCTTTGCATCCTACCCTTGATGAGTCTATTGACTTGATCCGCAATCTTTGAACTATCAATCTTATCATTAGAGGACTGCCTAGAAATTTGATTGTTTGCTTGCCTGCTCTTGATTGTGCCTATACCATATGGAGATTTCTTGAGGAACGATTTCCAAACTATTCCTTGCAAAAGTCCATTGCTTTAAATAAGATGAATCCTAAAGACCCTAAATTTGGTGATTGTTTATTTGAGCTTCGTGACCTTATGAGTGCCAAAGGAGATGTTGGAATCATTAGCAATATCATTTCCGAAGTCATTAGAATTCATAAAGATGAACATTGTGATGATCATTTATCTAATGAATCACCCTCTCTAGGAATTGATCCATCACAAGACGATGTTGAACACAGATACTATGATAAGGATGATGATAGTGACTTCGATCTCGACGAGTCTATGAGACACTTTGGTCTTATGGCTAATCTTCACGGCTACATGGCTGGAGGAAAGGAATGGGTTCTTGATAGTGGATGTACCGATCACATGACCGGAGACAAGGATATGTTTCGTGAGCTAGCTCAAAACGACGGCCCTCGAAAGTATGTCACTTTTGGTGATAACTCAAAGGGTAAGGTGGTTGGCCTTGGTAAGGTGGCCATCTCACATGATAACTCCATACAAAATGTTATGCTCGTTGAATCTCTTGGCTATAATCTACTTTCCGTATCTAGACTTGCTGACTTTGGATTCAATGTCCTATTTACTGAAGTAGATTGCCAAGTGTTTCGTAGAGATAATCACAATATGGTCTTTACCGGTATATGTAGAGGTGATCTATACATTGTTGATTTCACTAAAAAGGCTCAACCTAGAACTTGCTTTATTGCTAAATCCTCTAAAGGTTGGTTGTGGCATAGAAGGTTAAGTCATGTGGGCATGCGAAATCTTGATAAGCTTATTAAAGGTGATCATATCCTTGGAGTGAAATATGTTATATTTGACAAGGATAGATTGTGCAATGCTTGTCAAGCAGGAAAATAAGTTGGAGGGAGTCACCCCGTGAAGAACATCATGACCACAAGAAGACCGCTCGAGCTACTTCATATGGATCTCTTTGGTCCCAATGCCTACAAAAGTCTCGATGGTAACTCGTTCGGTTTAGTCATTGTTGATGATTTTTCAAGATTTACGTGGGTGTTCTTTCTTGATGATAAATCGCAGGTCCAAAAGATCTTCAAGAACTTCGCTAGGAAGGCCCAAAATCAATTTGAAGTGAAGATCAAGAAGGTTCGCAGCGACAACGGAAC
The DNA here is from genome assembly GCA_011799875.1 of Thinopyrum elongatum. Lineage (NCBI taxonomy): Eukaryota > Viridiplantae > Streptophyta > Magnoliopsida > Poales > Poaceae > Thinopyrum > Thinopyrum elongatum. Next base: position 218,624,710 of record CM022299.1, on the reverse strand, counting down.
GGAGTTCAAGAACGCAAATGTGGATACCTTTCTTGATGAAGAAGGGATTTCACACGAGTTCTCGGCTACGTACACACCTCAACAAAATGGAGTTGTTGAGAGGAAGAACCGGACTCATATTGAGATGGCAAGAACGATGCTTGATGAGTACAAGACGCCAAAACACTTTTGGGCAGAAGCGGTTGAGACAGCTTGTCATGCAACAAATCGCTTGTATCTCCACAAGCTACTCGGCAAGACAGCATACGAGCTTCTCATCGGTAACAAACCCCAAGTTGGATACTTTCGAGTATTCGGCTCAAAGTGTTACATTCTTGATAAGCATCGCCGTTCTAAATTTGCTCCTAAATCTCATGAAGGTTTCCTACTTGGTTATGGCTCAAACTCTCACACTTACCGTGTCTACAACAGTTTCACCCGAAAGGTTGAAGAGACGGTAGATGTGAAGTTTGATGAATCTAACGGCTCGCAAGTAGAGCAATTGCCAATTGATGTAGGAGACAAAGAACCTTCGGAAGCAATTCAAGACTTGTCTATTGGCAAGATTCGTCCAATGGAGGTGAAGGAGAGTACCTCGTCCGTCCAAGTGGAAGCCTCTACCTCACGACAAGGTGAACCAAGAGTTGACACGGAAGCATCCACAAGTGGGACACACCAAGATGAATAAAACGAGGAAGTACACCAAGATGAACCTCATCAACCTCCTTCTCCACCTCGACAAGAGAACAACAACGTCAACAATGAAGAAGGCCAAGAGGAAGAACAAGATGATGAAGAAGATGTTCCACCCCGAACCAAGCAAAAGCTCTCACGAGTTCGAGCAAGAGTCGCAAGAGACCATCCAGTCGAACAAATCTACAATGATATACAAACCGGGAGAATCACTCGCTCAAAAACTCGTTTGGCTAATTTTTGTGAACATTATTCATTCATCTATAGCATTGAACCAATGAAGGTTGAAGAAGCTTTGGAAGATTCGGATTGGATAAATGCCATGCACGAAGAGCTACACAACTTTGAGAGAAACCAAGTGTGGACATTGGTCGAGAAGCCCGACAACAACCACAACATCATCGGTACCAAATGGGTGTTTCGCAACAAGCAAGACGAAGATGGACAAGTCGTTCGCAACAAAGCACGTCTCGTCGCCCAAGGCTACACACAAGTCAAAGGTATGGACTATGGTGAGACATATGCCCCTGTTGCTAGACTTGAGTCCATCCGCATCTTACTTGCCTATGCTAATCACCATGATATCACTTTGTACCAAATGGACATTAAAAATGCTTTTCTAAATGGTGAAATTGAGGAGGAAGTTTATGTTAAACAACCTCCCGGCTTTGTCAATCCTAAGAAACCCGACCATGTTTACAAACTTCACAAAGCTCTTTATGGTCTTAAACAAGCTCCTAGAGCGTGGTATAAATGCTTGACCAAGTTCCTTATTGAAAAAGGCTTTGAAATTGGAAAAATTGATTCTACTCTTTTTACTAAAAGGGTTAATGGTGAATTATTTGTGTGCCAAATTTATGTGGATGATATCATATTTGGTTCGACTAACCCTCATTTTAGTGAAAAGTTTGGGAAGCTAATGTCAAAGAAGTTTGAGATGTCTATGATGAGTGAACTCAAGTTCTTTCTTGGTTTCCAAATCAAGCAAACTAAGGAAGGCACCTTTGTTTCTCAAACAAAGTACACCAAGGACTTATTCAAGAAGTTCAACATGCAAGAAAGCAAAGGTATGAAAACACCCATGCCTACTAGTGCACATCTTGACTTGACCAAGGATGGCAAATCGGTTGACCAAAAGGTTTACCATTCTATGATTGGTTCATTGTTATTTCTATGTGCCTCCCATCCCGATATTATGCTAAGTGTGTGCATGATATCAAGTGGCCCCCAAAGATTGTCATCTTAAGGTTGTGAAAAGGATAGTGAGATACTTAATTCACACACCAAATTTTGGCATTTGGTATCCTAAGAGGTCTTCTTTTGATCTTGTTGGCTACTCCGATTCGAACTATGCCGGTGACAAGGTTGATAGAAAGTCCACTTCGGGTACTTGTCAATTTCTTGGTAGATCTCTTGTGTCTTGGTACTCCAAGAAACAAAACTCGGTATCCTTATCTACCGCCGAAGTGGAATACATTGCCGCCGGTTCATGTTGTGCTCAATTACTTTGGATGACCCAAACTCTTAAGGATAATGGGATCAATGTGAAACATGTTCCTTTGCTTTGTGACAATGAAAGTGCTATTAAGATTGCTCATAATCCTGTGCAACATTCTCGAACTAAGCATATTGAAGTTCGTCATCACTTCATTCGAGATCATGTTGCTAAAGGAGACATTGATCTCAAGCATGTTCGTACCGATAAGCAATTGGCAGATATATTCACCAAACCGCTTGATGAGAAGTATTTTGCCGTTTGAGAGGTGAATTGAACATCATTGATGCTTCAAGCTTGGAGTAGATACTCCATTTGGATACATGCAAGGCATGAGCCTATGACTAATCCTTGATATTTCTCTTATGATGATATTCATATGTCTTGGATATATTTGCACCCTTGCATGCTATCTAACCCTTGTAGGTACTTGGATGAATCTAAATCAATGAGATTGCAAATCACTCACATCATGCGCAATCTCTACATCACCAAGTCTCTACAATATGGTGGTTGAAGTCAAGGAAGCATGAAACCCTTCAACATATCCTTGGACAAATTTTACATATCAAATTTCATTTGGTATCAAGTTTCATGATTGTCATTTTGGATACACAAGTGCTCTTCCTTGCAAGACTAACCCATGTAGGTAGATGAACTCAAACTACTAGCGGTGCCCCAAACCATTGATGAGCTACATCAACCTTGAGCATCCCACACAAGTTCAACTACATGATCAAGATCAACACCACCACCCAAGGTATGACATTCCATCTTAGAGAAGCTTTATCCAAATTCATGGGTCAAAGCAGCTCAACAAGATGCGATTACATCAAGATGCTTAAATGAAAAATGGCAACCCCATTTTGAGCATGAACGATGAGTATGACTTATGATCAAGTGTTCTCACTTGACTCCTCAGTCAATATACTCTAACATAGGTGACTTTGTCGCCGCCCAATTCTAGATGAAGTTCTCTAGTGTGTTCCTGTGTTCTTGCATTTGTTCCTTGCATATTTGTTCCCCTTCTTTTTCAAAAAAAAACTTCATCTAGATTTCTTTTCTATTCTCTGTTTTGTTCTGCATTCCCTGCATTTAATTCATTGCAAATCCTTCAGTTAATTCCTTGCAAATCTTTGTGAGATCTTATTTGCCTAGTGAGCTGAGATGACTATTGTTCTCTCTTTGTGTTTAGCTCGGTCACACCGGTTTTGTCTCTTTCGGTCAAACCGAACCATTTCGGTGCAACCAAAGAAATCAACTCGGTGTTACTGATTTCAATGCTGAGAAGACAAGTTGCCATTTGCATCCTGGATATTTGTTCCAGCTCCACTTGATGATTCTTGTCCTCTACCTGCATCACATTCTTCATGCTGCTTTGATATGTGACTTAAGGACCAAACCTATTTTGACTCACACTCCAGAAGACCCCTTCTTGGAAATTGATGTCAAAGGGGGAGAGAGAGCTCACATCAAAGCTTAATCACATCAAAAAGGGGAGAGAGATAATCACATGAAAGACCCCAGATGCTTGGTATTCAAGAGGAGAGAAGTCACATGTCTTTAAGAGGGGAAAGACATGTTAGTCTGTGTTATGATTTCTGTGCTCTGATTTTCTTTTCCCTATATTCTCCCATTATCCAACATAAGATTCAGGGGGAGAAAGACATCTAAGGGAAGGAAATCTTCGAATTCATTGCATATCTTTTACCTTTGGGGACATGTCTATATCAAATAGAGTACTTGGTACTCACTCTCTACATGTCATCCCAATCTTGGTACTCTTGTGGTTTGCAGTTTGCTCTGTTCAGTAGATATTCCTGTGTTATCTAACCTTGTTTACTCAGGTTCATCTCTTCCTAAGCCAGCTCAAGACCACAAGGTAAGTATATGCATCACACTCATGTCCATGAAGATATCTTGCTAATGTACATATTGTTTGCAAGAAGGACTCATGAACATGAAGGTACAAATTCCTATATTTACATCCTTTCCTCTAATGCATATAGCCAAGATACATGTAACTCATTGCTTGCTCTATCATGCTCATGCATTCACATGCTCTTACATTCCATATTTACATGATTGCATACATGTAGGGGGAGCCTATGCACGTTACATGTCTTTCCAAAGCTTTACTTGCTATTCTCTATATCTTTATCTAAAGCTTTGATGTATGTTGTCATCAATTACCAAAAAGGGGGAGATTGAAAGCACAAGTGCTCCCTGGGTGGTTTTGGTAATTAATATCAACATATCTCTTGTTGGACTAATACTTTTATCTAGTATATTTCAGATGAGTTCAACAGTGGAGTGGCGAGGACAAGAGGATGTGGAACCCCTTCAAGATGCTAAGGACAAAGGATTGGCTCAAGCTCTAAAGCTCAAGACTCTACATTTTAGTTTTAGTGATCCAAGATCACATTGAGTCCATAGGAAAAGCCAATACTATTAAAAGGGGATGAGGTGCTGCTTAATGGCTTGCTTGCTCAAAGTGCTTAGTGATATGCTCCAAAGCCCTCAACCACTTTCTCATATCCACATATGTCCTAAACCTAAAGTCAAACTCGGCCCCACCGATTTGATCTATCCGGCGCCACCGAGTTCACTTGACATAGCCACTGCCAGAAACCCTAATCAGTTCGGTCTCACCGATGGGATCTCGGTCTCTCCGAGATGGGCTTGTAAACTCTCTGTTTCCTATTGCACTTATTTCGGTCCCACCGAAATATGCAATCGGTCCCACCAAGTTTGCTTGACCAACTCTCTGGTTAGCTTATTACCAAAATCGGTCCCACCGAGTTTGTGTAATCGATCAAACCGAGATGAGGTTTTACCCTAACCCTAGCACATCGGTCCCACCGAGTTGATCATATCGGTCCCACCGAAAATCCTAACGTTCACATTTTGAACTAAATCGGTCTAACCGAATTTTATGATTCGGTCCCACCGAGTTTGGTAAATTGTGTGTAACGGTTAGATTTTGTGTGGAGGCTATACATAACCCTCCACCCACTCTTCATTCGTGGAGAAAGCCATCAGAACGTGCCTACACTTCCAGTATACATTTTCTGAGAGAGAACCACCTGCTCATGTGTTGAGACCAAGATATTCCATTCCAATCATATGAATCTTGATCTCTAGCCTTCCCCAAGCTGCTTTCCACTCAAATCATATTTCCACCAAATCCAAATCCGTGAGAGAGAGTTGAGTGTTGGGGAGACTATCATTTGAAGCACAAGAGCAAGGAGTTCATCATCAACACACCATATATTACCTTTTGGAGAGTGGTGTCTCCTAGATTGGTTAGGTGTCACTTGGGAGCCTCCGTCAAGATTGTGGAGTTGAACCAAGGAGTTTGTAAGGGCAAGGAGATCGCCTACTTCGTGAAGATCTACGCTAGTGAGGCAAGTCCTTCGTGGGCGATGGCCATGGTGGGATAGACAAGGTTGCTTCTTCGTGGACCCTTCATGGGTGGAGCCCTTCGTGGACTCGCGCAACCGTTACCCTTCGTGGGTTGAAGTCTCCATCAACGTGGATGTACGATAGCACCACCTATCGGAACCACGCCAAAAATCTTCGTGTCTCCAATTGCGTTTGCACACTCCAATCCCATCCCTTTACATTCTCGCAAATTGCATGCTTTACTTTCCGCTGCTCATATACTCTTGCCATGCTTGCTTGAAATGTATTGTGAATGTTTAAACTTGTGCTAAAACTCCACCTTTACTTGAAGAAATTAAAAACTGCTACTTTTCTTTGTTGAGGGTCTAATCACCCCCCTTCTAGACACCTCTTCTCGATCTTTTCACCCATGGGGTTCACCTTGACTCCTCGCAGGGAACGAAAGAAGAAAAACCTCGAGAAACCCTGGCAGCGGGCATCAACAGTGGGCCACGTGAGGCCGACGCCAACCCCATCCAGATCATCGTCGACGTCGAGCGGACGCCGCTGCCACGCTCCAGGCACGACGGGAGCTCGGTGGCACGTAGCTGTCGTCTCTCGACTCCGGAGACTCGCTAGGCTCGGGAGAGTCGCTGGACTCCCAGGAGCCGTCGCTACTACTGGAGGAGCTGTCGGCAGGCCAGGAGGCGGGCTCGGCGCCCGCAGCCGCACCACGAAGGCCGCTTCCTCCGGGGCAGCACTCCAGGCGGCGGCCCTCCTCGTCGAAGACCTTGAAGAATAGTGTGGAGGCGCCGTTGTACTTGAAGTGGATGGCGAGGGCTCCCTCCGCGCGGCAGGCGCGGGCGACCTCGCCCCATCCTCGGGTCATGAAGATCTTGCCTGGGGGGACGACCTCAATCTTCGCCCCCATGGCCAGACTGCAGCACCCGGCGCGCTGCAGCCATAGCTCAGGTGGCCCCCTCGACAGCATCTCCTTGGCGAAGAACCGCGGGAGCAGGATCCACGAGCGCGGTGGCATCGCCGCCCACACCACGAACTCGCGCGAAGAGCTTTCGTCGTGGGTTCGCGGGCCAGTCACCCGTACAACCTCAGCCTGGCCACCACGGCCGTGGCTCGCGCGGCGCGGGGCATCTCCACCTCCTCCGGAGCCTTGAGCTCGGGCGTATAGGGGGAGCGAGAAGCCCGGCGGAGGCCGCTCGAGCCAGGGTCGCGTCACCTCCAGCCTCTCGCCAACATCGCGGGGACGGCTGAGCCTCTTCTTCGGTGGAAGCGGTCCCTGCTCCTCGCGAGAGGTTTTTCCTTTCTCCACGGCGGAGAACCTCCTAATCGGCGCCATGAGCACCGCGGCAAGACAACGAGGCAAGAAGGAAGAAGAAGGAGCGGGTGGCGAGAAGACGGAGACGAGCAAGGGGGGCTTCGCCCCTCTCCTCATTTATAGCCAAGGGGGAGGCCGACCGCCGGCCTCCACGATCGCGCGTAATGATGATTTTTCTCTGCACGCAGCAGGGTCTCGTCAAGTCGAGCAGTTGCCGAGGCAGCGTGGGGAAGCGAAGGCACCCACGTCCCATCAATCGCCACACGGCAACCGAGGCCGCAAGCGGTTAGGGCCCGCGGCGCTCCGCACTTGCCCTTTGGCATCACCTCGAATCCAAGTTCGAGCGCGCCTTGGGCCCGGGGGCTACTATCGGCATCCTAGGACCAGGGGTGCCCAGACTTGCCTACCTGCGGCCCATGGCATGGCTCCATCGATGGCCTGGTATGGCCCAGCTTCAGCAACAACAACTCAAGACCCTCGTGAGGGGCCAAGCCTCGCGAGGCGGACGACACCAAGACCTCCACGAGGGGCGGCCTCCCCAGGCTGGCTCCCGAGGAGCGGAGATATCAATGCAAGCCGCACCTCGCGAGGTTCACCTGACGTGAGCCGTGACGACCAAGACTAGGCGGGCGCCAGCGGGTGCAGTGTACCGGTTTCCTCTTTGGTGCCAAGGAGGCAAGCGCAGGCGCGGAGTCCCGAGGAATCAAGCAAAGGTTTCCATATCGGTGCAACAAGACCAGGACCGCCAGGACGGCAGGACGGAGGTCATCACGGAGCCCACTGCAGCGTCACCACCAGAGGCTTTTGCAGGTGAAGACTACTTTTGTCAGGATAACTTGTACTAGTTGTCTCCCTTCGGATTTGGCCGTTGTGGGATCCCTTCCCGCCTACATTTGGGAAGAGGACCAAGGCCACTATAAATAGGACTTAGCCACCACCATAGGAGACGGATCATTCAGATCACCCCCACTCCACCAGCTCACTCGAGCTCAAGAACACCTCTCCTCCGGAGGCTATTCGCCACTGTACTAGTTCATCCTCAGCCCTCCGAGGCAATCCACCACAAAGCTGGAGTAGGGTATTACACCGCAAGGTGGCCCGAACCAGGATAAACTGCTGTGTCTCTTGTCCCTTGAGTTCGTCGAGCTAGGCTGTGGAATCGTTGAGCAGGCAGACTGGGGAGGGAGAGTTCTTCGCACGCACCCCAGAGTTCGAACCTCTCAAGGGTCTGCGGAACCCCGAATCCGATAGCTGCTACCGCCTGTGCACAAGTCTGGGGGTACTAAAGAGCCCAAACTTTACTACACCGACACAAATACCCATGACTTGGAACTTTCAGTGAGTAAAATATCAATAACATTAATTTGTTTAGCTTTTATACCTTTACCAGAAGACGAGTTCTTCTTATCTGCCAGATACTTCCAGCAATTTCTTTTCTAGTGTCCCTTTTCTTTGTAGTAGAAACATATAGTCTTGTAAGAAGCTCCACCCTTGTTCCTCTTGGTGTTGCGCTTCCTTTTGAAACTCTCTGTTTTGTTTGCAAGCAACTTTTGCTGGTTCTGCATCCCGATTTCATTGGTCTTGAGCATTGCTTCATAAAGTGAGGTAAGGATCAAATCATTTTCCGGTGTCTTTGTAAAATCATCCATTGCATTAATACTACCATAATAGTATGTAAGCTGACACCTTGCTAACCAACTTCAGCAATCTTGCATTCATCTAATGCTTCAGTCATCTCATGAACTTCAGATGGTTCTTTGTGGTATAGAACTTCCAGTGCCTCAACAATCTCGACGGTATTGAGTTGTTGATAATGTTTCTGTAATACTTGATCCATATAGGATAGCATTATACTTTTGACAACACTGAAATCATTCTTGCGAGAAATAAACACGTTGATGATATCTTGAGATGCTCCAGGCTCCGGGTAATCACCAAGTGGTTGATCCAACACATATTCTTTCTTAGCACTTCTGAGAACACATCTCAGAGTGTGGATCCAATCCTCATAGTTTCCACCATTTGCATGTAACTTTTCTTTCTCAAACAGAGGTGCTAAACTGAAACTATTGCAAGCCATTGATCTACAAAAATAAACACAAGATTCACTTTAGACATTTTTCATAACTAAACTTGCACTAGTGTTTAAACAAATTTTAATATAAAGTGCACTCATACTAAAATCAATATCTCACATAATTGATAGTAAGTGATTCAAGATCCTAATCTTATTCTCAGCCATTGATGTGGACATCAATGATGATGAGAATTTTGACCGGTGGCAAACTTCTGTGGATCATATCTTCATATGACTCTTGTTCATATTTCGATGCTTCGTGCTATGAGCTCGGAACAATTCTACCAGAACTTCAAGACAACCGAATGCTATTTGCTCACATAGTCTGACCATCTTTGTCTTACACTTGTCGTCCCATTTGTACTCATGTGGACATGACGTACTCCGAAATGCTAAATGTCATAGACGGTTGCAACATTGGAAAGAGCACATTTTAGTCTTGATTTTAGCTCTGAGAGATCACCCTAATAATTGACTACTCTGCAATCAAAAGGGTGCAAGCAACAAAGGGATAAACATCTCAGGCAATTCTTAATAGCATGATACGGTATAGCCCTAGGCGCCGGGAACGTCTCCATAGTCCTACGAGGTCTTCATGAAGTTTTCTCCAAAAAAAAATGTTGTGGCGAGAATTTTGAAAACTACCGCTGCGACACCATTTTTTTCTTCCTACGCATGGTGAAGCTCCAGGACCTCTGTGTAACATGTACGCTATCTCTACGTCCATTACATTAAGGTGGCAATCTCGTGGCTCCAGCCATCATGTCGTGACGTGCAGGCCACTTAACATTACAACAGATAACCATCTCATACATAAACTCATTATCATGACGAAGGCTAAATCACAACATATGCAAACCTGCAAAACCAAGTTAGATGTCCCCTAATCGGTTTGGAAAATTTTAATTACGTGATTGCTAGGGTTTCTGGATAACACTAACTACCTACATGCACAATAAAGGCGATAATTCTTGTTGCTAGATTAACTTTCGGGGTGTGTGAGGGAAAAGGCTTAATTAAAAATCTCTAGCCCCACACTAAACTTTGTCTAATATGCATGACCCCCTCGAAGATCGTTCATATTCATCGCCCTCTTGTGTACGCGACGGTTCACTATTCTTGACTATGATGAAGCCCAAGGAACTATTAGTAGATCGTCGATAGCCAGAGCCGATCGATTGTCAGAACCTTGTACAAAGCTACATCATGCCGTCAATGAACTGAACCGAAGCAACACTCGGGGGAAGCATAGAAAGAATAGCAAACCCTCGCATCCACATGTGATCTTGATCAAAACCTACATCTACTCATAGAACCGCTCATGATGCCACTGTTGGAAACGTAGTAGAAAACATAAAATCACCCTATGAACACCCAGGAACAATATGAAGATGCATATAGGGTTTGGACCAATGATCATTACTGACTCTGGAGTGTAGTGGAAGAAGATGAGTCGGTGTAAATCGTACTTGGAGCCACTTGAACTGTTGATGACGATCTCGCGAACCGCCCTCGAACGGAAGACCAAAAGCATGGCCTCTCTACTTGGTTGCAAGCGTACAATCTTCACGATCCGGGAGCGTTTCATCGTCCAGAGCTAATCATCACCAGAGAATAAGAGGGAGGAGATTAGAACCACACTGCCCTTCTAATTATGAGGATCAAAAGATCTAGGTCAAGCTCTAATTGATCAACTAGGATCAACTAGAACTAGAATTAGAGGAACTAGAGGAGGCTCCAAAACTTGTGTATTCAAAAGGGCCTAATTCCTCAAGTATATATAGGTTGGAGGGGAGGATGGGGCACCACAAGGGGGGAAGGACTTTCCTCCCCTCGCGCCAGCCAAGGGGGGAGGAGAAGTCCTTCCCCCACCCCAAGTCGGCCTCCCTAGGAGGAAAGAGGGGGCGCCTCCCCTATTGGGCCTTGGTGACCCAATTCTCCCTCCGCCACTTGGCCTTTTACGGCCCGTTGATATTAAATCAATTATGAAAGACCTCTAATAATTACTAGAGTATATTATATATAATTTAACACCACCGTAAACATTTTCCACCTATATATTAATTATCTGTAATACCCGGTATTGCCGATAAACTCCGAAACCCTTCCGGTGACCCCAAAACGCTTCCGGTTCCTCCCGGAATTATCCCGAATATTAATGAAACAATTCCACAAATAAATACTCAATACTCTCATACTATTAACACTCATAAGATCAAGATTACCTTAAGCTTTTAACTAGTAGGTTCGGTAAATCATAGACATGAACGGAACCCCTTCGTTTAATGACCGATAGTGGAACCATGGACGTCCATATCGATCCCTACGATTACACGAATGACATTCGAGTGAATTTTTGGTTATCATGCGATGTTCCCTTTTCTTCATGATACTCTAGAAAATTGGGATACATCGGTATCCTCCTGAGTCATACACATGCTCACTATACCATTGATCGTGTTGCCGGTTTTGTTCTTCTTTCTCGTTGAAGTGTTCCGGCATCCCCGTGACATAGTCACCTATGTCAGGCCAGACAATGATGGATGTCGTCACACCGAGAGGCCTCTAATAATATTACTCCATCATCAGAGGAACAAATCCCACTCTCGAGCTATCTAGTCCCTTTGTCAAACTTTTTGATGAACCTGTAAGTTGTCGTTATGATCACTGTGTTACTGATGACGTTTCAGCAATCCCAAAGTCCACCGCACTGTAGGAAGTGCCTATGATACTTTCATGGTATGAGGAACTAAAACACATGCTAACACTTCATGTTATGACAATTAATTTCAGGCGATATTATCTCAAAGTATAACAAACAAGATTTGGTCGGTTCAATATGATCGTTCTTCTAACATCATACTCTTAATGTTGTTTCAGGACTATCGTTGCACTTTACGATATCCTGAGATCCAGAAAACATGATCACCAACAACACTTGAGCCAGTGTTAGAGGCACGACCGGGAACCTATACTTTACCATTTATCATTCCACACGTGCATATGAGTTTTCCACTTTATCATATGTTCCAGTATCACAGCAGTTATAGGTGAAATATAAACTCTTAATTATGAAAATGGAAATATAATAATACAATATTATTGCCTCTATGGCATATTTCCAACAGAGCCCATGTATTTCATCATAGGTTGTAGATTCTTAACATCTTCGGCTTTAATACATTTTTTTCATAGATATCTTTTTTTGACTGGGAACTATGGATTTTTCATAGATATCTTAGCCTTTTGCATATCTTCGGGACTGAGGAATAGAATACCCCTTTTCTTTAGAGTTGGTTTAGGTGGTGGTTCGGGAAGCGTCTAATCATCGGCATTTGTCAATAAGTTATTCAATAATTCTTGAGCCTGCTCAACTATTCTTTCCCTGAAAACACAACCAACACAACTATCTAGGTAGTCCCTAGATGCATCAGTTAGTCCTTTATAAAAGATATCAAGGATTTCATTCTTCTTAAGAGGGTGGTCGAGCAAATCATTAAGTAATTGGAGAAGCCTCCCCCAGGCTTGAGGGAGATGATCTTCCTCTAGTTGCTCAAAATTATATATTTCGTGTAAGGCAGATTGTTTCATATGAGTAGGAAAATATTTTTCAAAGAAATAGTAAATCTATCCTAGTGACTACGCACACAACTAGCAGCAAGATTATTAGTCCAAATTTTAGCATCACCCTTTAATGAGTAAGGCAACTTGTTTCATATGAGCAGGAAAATATTTTTCAGAGAAATAGTAAATCTATCCTGGTGACTACGTACACAACCAGGAGCAAACTTATTAAACCAAAATTTAGCATCACCCTTTAATGAGAAAGGAAACAACTTAAGAATACAATTGTAATGAATCTTTTCCTCTTGAGCAAATAGGGTAGCAATATCATTCAATTTAGTGAGGTAAGCAACAACTTTTTCAGATTTATAACCATGAAAATGATCAAATTCTAACAAAGTAATAAGTTCAGGGTCAACAGAGAATTCATAGTCCTCATCACGAAAAAAAATAAGAGAACTTGCAAACTTAGGATCATGTTTGATCATTTTGTTCATGGATTTTTCTTTGACTATAGCAATTAAACCGTCTATGCCTTTATTAGTATTATAAGCCATAAACTCTCTAGTAAACTCCTCATCAAAAGTGTAACCTTCAGGAACATCTTCTACTCCCTCCGTTCCATAATATAGTGCCTATAGATTTTTGCAAAAGTCAAACATTACAAACTTTGACCATATTTATAGAGAAAAGTAGGTACATCTAGAATATCAAATGCACACCATAGGATACATCATGAGTTATATTTTCAAAATGTACATGTTTGGTATTGTAGATGTAGACAGTTTTCTCTATACACTTGGTCAAAGTTGGCAAAGTTTGACTTTCACAAAAATCTATAGGCACTACATTGTGGAATGGAGGGAGTAATATTTTACTTCTAATAGGAGTACTAGATGTAGCAGGTGATTCATAATTTTTTAGTAAATTCAATTTCTTTAGCTTTAGCAATATGAGCTTCTAGCAATTCATCAAGTGGAATAGTTTTATCAAGCAGAGTAGAAGCATCATCATGAGTATCAGTAAATATGCAATCACAAATGGAACAAAGATAACATAACACTAGACATCATGATAACTAGGTGATAGAATATGAAAATAAGTCTACCAAATAGACAGATACACTTCAGTACAACTAGGCTGAATAAAATAGATTAGAGCTTCAAATACACGAAAGTTTTCACCTTGTTCTCCTTGATCTAGATTTACTTAGAACCTATGGTAGATCTTTGCGGTGATCTCCTAACCATCATAAACTTCTTCTTCGGTAAGTCCACATGATGGATGCTCTGAATGGACAACTGACCGTATGGAAGATTAACATTCTTTGAGACTAATAACTCTACAATGAACTTTGTTCTTTATTGATGATCAGTCAATTTCTTATTAGGCTCTAGGTTTTTAATCATTCAGAATTCACTCAAAATCTTCGGGGGATGGATTGCTCAAACAACATTTGTATCAAATCATAGGGGAGAAGCCAACTGGTTAAGGTTGAGGTAGGGGCTATTTATAGCCAGGGTTGCAACCCGGGGGCCTGATATGACCGTTGGACGGTGATATGTCTCAAAGTAGCTATATTTCACTATTTCATGTTATTTTTGTGTCACCTTGGCATAGTTTTGGCAAAAAAAATATTATTATTTTGGACCACCCTATTAATCCAATGTCGAGTGTGAGTTGTTGTCTTCTCCTTGTTTTTGACTTTCAGGAGAATTAACTTTATGGAGCTCAAAAAAATCCAAAAAAATTATAGAAAAGTTCTGCATCGAGAAGGTCTCGCAGGACCCTGGACGCACCTAGAGGGTGCCCAATGGGCCCCATGCGTCCAGGGTGTGGCCATGTGGGGCCCACTGGGCACCCTCTAGGTGCGGCCAAGGTCCTTTGGGACCTTCTCGATGAGGCTGCATGGCCCCCCGGGGTCCCTCTCCACCGACTCTCGACGCCCATGCCTTTATATTTTCCCAAAAATCCCGATTTTGATGGGAGGAAAAAAATTCCACTGTCACACCTCTCTCTTCCGAAGCGCTCCAATCTAGAGGTCTTTTCCGGTAATCTAACAGAGGAAGAAATCATCTCACTGACCATCTACATCAACCTTGCTGCCATCATGATTGCTCGTGAGTAGTTTCCTTTGGACTATGGATCCGTAGTAGTAGCTAGATGGCCTTCTCTCAATTGTTTCTCAATACAAAGATCACATGAGATCCCTATATTACTGTGATCAACCAGATGTAATTTGTCGGTGTGTTTGTTGTGGTGTCAATTTTCATATCTGTCCATGATTTATATTTGAATTCTTATGACTTTGCTGCACTATTCTTATACATATATGCTATCCGGTCCATTTTCCTTTCTCTTTGGCCAAGCTTGATGGATGATCTCCAAGAGGAAGTTGTGTATGTTGGTTGGGTTTAATCTTGCAAGTAATATACCATAGTGACAGAAAGTGGAACAGGCTTGTACGTATTGTTACCACTAAGGATACAATGATGATTGCGTAGTTGTCCTTTAAATGCGGGATAAAGACTATATCATCAACATAATGTCATCATACTTACTGCAATACTCTATTATTTACTTAATACTTGGTCTTGAGGTGGAGTATTTGTTGTGGATTGATAACCCACAAGTATAGGGGATCGTTTGTAGCCTTTTTCGATAAATAAGAGTGTCGAACCCAACAAGGAGCTAAAGGCAGAACAAATATTCCCTCAAGTTCTATCGACCACCAATACAACTCTACGCACACTTGACGTTTGCTTTACCTAGAACAAGTATGAAACTATTTTGCAAGAATAAAACTACGAGTACTTTGTGAGAATAAATCTACGAATAAATTGCAAGGTAATAAAAGTAGGTAGCTTTTGTCAATAAGAAAGTCATTTGTCCCTAGGCAATTGATAACAAGTACCAGTAATCATTCTCGCAATTTTACATGAGGGAGAGGCATGAGCTAACATACTTTCTCTACTTAGATCATATGCACTTATGATTGGACCCCTAGAAAGCATACGCAACTACTAAAGATCATTAAGGTCGTGAAACCCAACCATAGCATTAAGTATCAAGTCCTCTTTATCCTATACGCAACAACCCACCTACTCGGGTTTAAGCTTATGTCACTCTCGCAACCCACCATAAGCGAATCATGAACGTATTGCAGCACCCTACAGCAGGGATCCCTCATGTTTGCGCGAGACGGAGGGCACCGTAGGACAGCACCATAAATAAAATATGCAATCATACCAACCAAGATCATGATTAACCCATAGGACAAAACGGACCTACTCAAACATCATAGGATAGCCAAATACCATTGGGAAATAATATATGGAGTTGAGCACCATATTTAAGTAGAGATTACAGGAGGGAAGAGAGGTGTTACACCGCTGCATAGAGGGGGAGAGAGTTGGTGTTGACGGTAGCAAGATTGTTGATGTAGATCGCCATCATGATCCTTGCCCCGGCGGCGTTCCGGCGCCACCGGGAGAGAGGGGGAGAGAGCCCCCCTCCTCCTCCTTCTTCTTCTTCTTCCTTGGCCTCCCCCTAGATGGGAGGAGAGTTCCCCCTCTAGTCCATGGTCTCCATGGCGGCAGAGGGGCGGGAGCCCCTCCGAGATTGGATCTCCCTCTCTGTTCTCTTTTGTTTCGTGTTCCCCAGATCTGGCCGAAAACCGTTTCTTATATTCCGGGAGATCCGTAACTCCGATTGCGCTGAAATTTTAACACGATTTTTTCCGGAAATAAGCTTCCTTGCACCCGAAGTAGAGACCCAACCGACATCCGAGGAGGGAACAACCCACCAGGGCGCGCCCTGGTGTCTTGTGGGGGCTGTGGGCCCCCGTTTGCATTGATTCCAAGTCCCAAAAATCACATATATTCCAAAATAATTCTCCGTAAATTTTTATCGTGTTTGAACTTCGTTTGATATTGATTTTCTGCGGAACAAAAAACATGCAACAAACAGGAACTGGCACTGGGCACTGGATCAATATGTTAGTCCAAATAAATCATATAAAATGTTGCCAAAAGTGTATAAAAGTTGTATAATATTGGCATGAAACAATAAAAAATTATAGATACGACGGAGACGTATCAGCATCCCCAAGCTTAATTCCTGCTCGTCCTCGAGTAGGTAAATGATAAAAAAGATAATTTTTGATGTGGAATGCTACCTAGAATAAACTTGATCATATATCTAATCATGGCATGAATATTAAGACATAAGTGATTCAAAGAAATAGTCTATAATTTGACATAAAGACATCAATACTCAGGCATCCCAACAAACAATTGTGTCTTTCAAAATATCGACGCTAAATAAAGTTATCCCTACAAAATCATATAATCTTGTCATGCTCTGTCTTCTTAACACAAAGTATTTATCATGCACAACCCTGATGACAAGCCGAGCAATTGTTTCATACTTTTTAACGTGCTTTAGCTTTTTCAACTCTCACACAATACATGAGCGCGAGCCATGGATATAGCACTACGGGTGGAATAGAGTATGATGATAGGGGTAAATATAGAGAAGACAAAAAAGTAAGAAAGTCTCACATCGACGCGGCTAACCAATTGATATCAATGTGAGGAGTAGGGATTGCCATGCAATGAATGCATTAAGAGCTATAAGTGTATGAAAGCTCAATATGAAAACTAAGTGGGTGTGCATCTAATCCTATAATGAAAAATTCCCACTAGTATATGAAAGTGACAACATAGGAGACTCTCCATATGAAAAACATGGTGCTACTTTGAAGCACAAGTGTGGAACTAGCATGCCCCTTCTCTCTTTATTTCTTTTTTTCCTTCTTTTTTTCTTCTTTTTCTTCTTTTTCTTTTTTTCTTTTTTTATATTTTTTCTCTCTCACTGTCCGGAGTCTCATCCCGACTTGTGGGGGAATCATAGTCTCCATCATCCTTTCCTCACTGGGGCAATGCTCTAAAAATGAATAATGATGATCATCACACTTCTATTTACTTATAACTCAAAAGAAATAAAAATTACAACTCGATACCTATAACAAAATATGACTCTATGTGAATGCCTCTGGCAGTGTACCAGGATGTGCAATGATCTAGCGTAACATGTATAAAAAATGATGAACGATGGCTGAGCCACAAATACTATGTCAGCTATATGATCACGCAAAGCAATATGACAATGAATACTCAAGTCATCAAAACAGAAGCAGTGGAAGTTGCATGGCAATATATCTCGGAATGGCTATGGAAAGGCCATAATAGGTAGGTATGGTGGCTGTTTTGAGGAAGATATAATAAGGCTTATGTGTGATAGAGCATATCATATAACGGGGTTTGGATGCACCGGCGAAGTTTGCACCGACTCTTGAGGTGAGAAAGGGCAATGCACGGTACCGTAGAGGCTAGCAAATTGCGGAAAGGTAAGAGTGCATATAATCCATGGACTCACATTAGTCATAAAGAACTCATATAATTATTGCAAAAGCTTATTAGCCCTCAAAGAAAAGTACTACTATGCATGCCCCTAGGGGGATAGATTGGTAGGAAAAGACCATCGCTCATCGCCGACCGCCACTCATAAGGAAGACAATCAATAATAAATCATGCTCCAACTTCATAGCATAACGAGAGACTATACGTGCATGCTTCGGGAATCACAAACCATAACACCAATATTCTCACTAACAATAACCGTTTACTAGTACTTCCCACATATTCCATCTCTATATCGCAAAACTATTGCAAGGAATCAAACATATCATATTCAGTGATCCACAAGTTTTATGTAGGATTTTATGACTAACCATGCAATTGACCCATTCATGTTGACTCTCTAAATAGATATAAGTGAAGCATGAGAGTTTAATTCTTTCTACAAAATACCATGCTCTAATAAGTATAAGTGAAGAAAAAGAGCATTCTACAAATAACGGTTTTCTATATGAAGAGAAACAGGCAATCCAAACTTCAAATGATATAAGTGAAGCACATGAAGCATTCTATAAAGCCATACTCAAAAGATATAAGTGAAGTGTAATGAGCATTCTATAAATCAACCATGGACTATCTCATACCAGCATGGTGCATAAAATAAAAATGAAAATTAAACACAAAAGACGCTCCAAGATTTACACATATCACATGAACGAAACGAAGACGAAAACATACCGATACTTGTTGAAGAAAGATGGGATGCCTTCCGGGGCATCCCCAAGCTTAGACGCTTGAGTCTCCTTGAATATTTACTTGGGGTGCCTTGGGCATCCCAAGCTTGAGCTCTTGCCTCTCCTCCTTCTCATCATATCGAGACCTCCTCGATCTTTGATCACTTCATCCACACAAAACTCAACAGAAAACTCGGTAAGATCCATTAGTATAATAAAGAAAATCACTACTCTAAGTACTGTTGCACACCAATTCATATTTTGTTCTTGCATTGTAGCTACTATAATACAACTTTTCCATGGCTTATACCACCGATAAAAATCGATAGTTTCATCAAAACGAGCAAAACGATGCATCAAAAATAGAATCTATCTTAAACAGGATAGTCTGTAGCAATCTGAATAGATACCATACTTCTGGTACTCCAAAAATTCTGAAAGATTAGGAAAAAATAAAATAAAAATAGAAAAACTTTGCAAAAAGTTTTAGAAACTTTTGACGTTCTAGTAAAAAATGTAAAATCGCGCACTACAGCCAAAGTTTCTCTTTTTGCACCGCACATACCAACAAGCAATCTAATCATCCTAAAGGCAAATCTTGGCACATTATTTTTATAATACAATGGATATGTACAAGGGAATAATTATTTTTGTTGAAAACTTTTTGTAATTAAGATTCACAAAGCTTCCATGGGCCTGAACAAAGTTCAAGGCTAGCTCCCACTTTCACAATGCTCGTCCCTCTCACTTTCACTTTTCTTTTTGTGAAGTTTTAAGTTCCCCTCTATATTTTTTTGTTTTTAAACTATATAAAATCACTTAATAGAAATAAATGACTCTCTAAAACTTCTGGGTTGTCTCCCTGGCAGCGCTTTCTTTAAAGCCATTAAGCTAGGCATAAAGTGCTCAAGTAATGAATCCACCCGGATCCCAAGGTAAATCAAAGCCAATTTTAATTAACAATGATTTGGCATTTTGTAGTGAGCACAAAGCAACATATATCATGCAATGACGAAGTCTAACTCTCTTCCTATGCATCGGCATGTCATAAAAGAACAATTCATGCACATCAAGTAAAGGCCAATACATAGCATAAGCAGTTTCTTGCAATTTTATCGTGTTGGAAACATAGAGAGGCAGAGATGTAGTTCCTCTCTCATAATAATTGCAAGTAGGAGCAGCAAGCACATGCATATTACATTCATCAAAATTATCATGTGCAACAGTAAAAGTCAACCCATCAATATAATCCTTAATAAGAACAAACTTCTCCGATATAGTGTAGTTTGGAGAATTCAAAAAGATAATAGGACTATCATGTGTGGGTGAAATGGCAACAATTTCATTCTTAACATAAGGAACAATAGCAAGTTCATCTCCATAAGCATAATTCATATTGGCATCTTGGACACAAGCATAACAAGCATCAAGTTCATCAAAAAGGGATATTTCAAAAGAATCAACGGGATCATAGCAATTATCATAGCATTCATCCTTCGGTAGGAATGAAGGGACATTAAATAATGTATGAGTTGGGGAGTTACTCTCATTAGAAGGCGGGCACGGGTAGCTAATCCGCTCCTCCTCCTTTTGTTCTTCGCTCTCCTCATCATCTTTTTCATCCAATGAGCTCACAGTTTCATCAATTCCTTCTTCCATAGACTCCTGCAAAATATTAGTCTCTTCTTTGACAGCGGAGACTTTCTCAATAAATATATCAATATTGGAATTGTATTTGTAATTATCATAGCAATATTTAAGGATGGCAACATTTTCAGGTCTATAAACATCATCATCAAAAGCTTCCTACTTTTCAAACAAAGATTCAATTTCATAAGCACCCTTAAAAGCAACAAATTCTTCTATTTGTTCCACATCATAGTAATCATATCTATCATTAGCATAAGAAGCTAAGGTTTCATTATCATTAAATTTGCACGAAAAGGGAAGGTGTGGAGCATTCATCCTAGAGCAACAAGTAAAATCATATCTCTGGCATAAATTCCAAGCATACCAATGCAACATATCAATTTGATCCCATAATAATTTCCCTTTTTGTGTCAAGCGATAATCCCTAAAGTATTAACGTTGATCCAACATGTCTCCCATTATCAAGTTGAATGGGGTTTTCTCAGGATTATCAAAGTAGTGCATAATATTTTTCACATAATGAGGACCGAGGGTTTTAGGAGGTTTCCCATCTCCATGAGTAGCAAGTACCACTAATATTTTTGGTGTTTCGTGTTCCATATCCATAACTAAAGATAGAAAACAACTTAGAACAGGAAATAAAAACTACTTAGTGATAAAGCAAACAAGCACACACGAGAATATTCACCCCACGCTATTACTCCCCGGCAACGGCGCCAGAAAAAGGTCTTGATAACCCACAAGTATAGGGGATCGTTTGTAGCCTTTTTTAATAAATAAGAGTGTTGAACCCAACGAGGAGCTAAAGGCGGAACAAATATTCCCTCAAGTTCTATCTACCACCGATTCAACTCTACGCACACTTGATGTTTGCTTTACCTAGAACAAGTATGAAACTATTTTGCAAGAATAAAACTATGAGTACTTTGCGAGAATAAATCTACGAATAAATTGCAAGGTAATAAAAGTAGATAGCTTTTGTCAATAAGAAAGTCATTTGTCCCTAGGCAATCGATAACAAGTACCGGTAATCATTCTTGCAATTTTACATGAGGGAGAGGCATGAGCTAACATACTTTCTCTACTTGGATCATATGCACTTATGATTGGACCCCTAGCAAGTATCCACAACTACTAAAGATCATTAAGGTCGTGAAACCCAACCATAGCATTAAGTATCAAGTCCTCTTTATCCCATACGCAACAACCC
Organism: Thinopyrum elongatum; assembly: GCA_011799875.1. Lineage (NCBI taxonomy): Eukaryota > Viridiplantae > Streptophyta > Magnoliopsida > Poales > Poaceae > Thinopyrum > Thinopyrum elongatum. The sequence goes on along the minus strand of CM022299.1, from coordinate 218,603,168 downwards.
ACCTACTCGGGTTTAAGCTTCTGTCACTCTCGCAACCCACCATAAGCGAATCATGAACGTATTGCAACACCCTACAGCGGGGATCCCTCACGTTTGCACGAGATGGAGGGCACCTTAGGACAGCACCATAAATAAAATATACAATCATACCAACCAAGATCACGATTAACCCATAGGACAAAACGGATCTACTCAAACATCATAGGATAGCCAAATATCATTGGGAAATAATATATGGAGTTGAGCACCATGTTTAAGTAGAGATTACAGTGGGGAAGAGAGGTGTTACACCACTGCATAGAGGGGGAGAGAGTTGGTGTTGACGGTAGCAAGATTGTTGATGTAGATCGCCATCACGATCCTTGCCCCAGTGGCGTTCTGGCGCCACCGGGAGAGAGGGGGGGAGAGCCCCCCTCCTTCTTCTTCTTCCTTGGCCTCCCCCCTATATGGGAGGAGAGTTCCATCTCTGGTCCATGGTCTCCATGGCGGCAGAGGGGCGAGAGCCCCTCTGAGATTGGATCTCCCTCTCTGTTCTCTTCTGTTTCGCGTTCCCCAGATCTGGCCGAAAACCGTTTCTTATATTTCGGGAGATCCGTAACTCCGATTGCGCTGAAATTTTAACATGATTTTTTCCCGGATATAAGCTTCCTTGCGCCCGAAGTAGAGACCCAACCGACATCCAAGGAGGGCACAACCCACCAGGGCGCGCCTGGCCCCTGGGGCGCGCCCTGGTGTCTTGTGGGGGATGTGGGCCCCCGTTTGCATTGATTCCAAGTCCCAAAAATCACATATATTCCAAAATAATTCTCTGTAAATTTTTATCGCGTTTGGACTTCATTTGATATTGATTTTCTGCAAAACAAAAAACATGCAACAAACAGGAACTGGCACTAGGCACTGGATCAATATGTTAGTCCAAATAAATCATATAAAATGTTGCCAAAAGTGTATAAAAGTTGTACAATATTGGCATGAAACAATAAAAATTTATAGATATGATGGAGACGTATCATGGATGCAGTGGGATTACTGGTCCATGGTTGTTCAGACGTGATGCCTATATGTAATTATGCCATGTATAATCATATTCCTGAAAGCTGCAATTTAATCGATACACAACTGTGATTTCTTTATCACAACTTGTTTTTTTATATAATTCAATAGTAAACTTATGGATCCTAGTAATTCCATTTGGGAGTGAATCATTGAAGTCAATCCAAAACCGGTCTTTGCCACTGGAAGGGTTAATGCTTGTCAACGTGGATGCATCAATATTTTCCTTTCTACATGAGTAGGATTTGGTGTTGTGATATGTGATCACTGGGGGATGGTGTAGGCAGGAAGAAAAGGCTACTTTGCTGGATCCAAATCCTGAAGTTGTACAAGCCATGGCACTATCTTAAGCCTTAATTCTTTCTAGAGACACAGGGTATGCAGAGAATCATGGTGGCTTTTGGTTATTTATCACTGATCAACAAGGTCAAAGAGTTAAACTTCAACAGGTCCCCTATTGGAGCCATAGTGCATGATATCAAGAACTAGGCTAGAAAATTTATATCTTGTACTTTATCCATGTTAATCGTTGATGTCATGAGGCAGCTCACACTCTTACTAAATCAATAGAGTATCATAAGTCTTGTTGGTTTAATGTGATTCCCGATGTAATTGGGGCATTATTTCAAATGAACAATATATGGATAAAAGGTTGCTAGCAATTACCTTAAAAATAATGTAGGGTTTGAATGGGCATGATATATCATTCATGTGTTTTCCTAATTAGTTAAATACACTGGTCATCACTATACTTGTCGTGAAGGTTATTAGCTCATCGTAGAGCTTCATATTTTGTTTTTGTGTCACCATATTAATTAGTCAAATAGTCCATGTGTCAGCCTCATCATCACACTCTGTTTATAAATGTGGGACCCACCTATCAATGGGGAACAAAGAATAGTCAAATAGTCCACATGTCAGCCTCATCATCACGCTCTCTCTATGAATGTGGGACCCATCTACCAGCGGGGAAGAAATAAACAAGAGAGAATTCGAATTCTAAAACAATTGCACTTGTGCTAGGGGTGCGAACCCAAGAGATCTTGTCGGTGAGAAATATGTCTCCAATGTATCTAATTTATGAAGTATTCATGCCATGTTTACAACAATTTTATATTGTTTTGGTGCACTTTTATATTATTTTAATGATACTAACCTGGACTAACGTTGTTTTTAGCAGAACTACCATGTTGTTATTTTTGTGCAGAAATAAAAGTTCTCAGATTGAGCAGAAAATTTACGGTGATTTTTTATGGGCAAGAAGAGACCCCCCCCCCCCCGAAGCCTGGGGGGTGGACCAGACGATGTCCAGGGGAGCGACGAGCTCCGGGGACGCCCCCCCCCCCCCCCAAGGCCTACGGGTTGAGCTCGTCGGTACCTCGTGGGCCACCATGATGTGAAACCGATGCCAAAAATTCCTATAAATACATAAACCTCCGAATCTTGACCTAGAACTTCGACTCCGCCGCCGCAAGCCTCTGTTCCGAAGAGATCCCATCTGGTGCCCAATTCCGGCACCCTGCCAGAGGGGGAAATCATCACCGAAGGTCATCTTCATCATCCCGGTGGTCTCCATGAGGAGGAGGGAGTAGTTCACCCTCAGGGCTGAGGGTAAGTACCATTAGCTATGTGTTTGATCTCTCTGTCTCTATCTCCCTCTCTTGTGTTCTTGATTTGGCACGATCTTGATGTACTGCGAGCTTTGTTAATATAGTTGGATCTTATGGTGTTTTTCCCTCTCTATCTTGTTGTGATGAATTGAGTCTTGATCTTTGAGGTTTCGTTATGTTGGATTGAATATTGGATTTGAGAACACTTGATGTGTGTCTTGCATGTGGATACCCGCGGTGACAATTGGGTATTCTATTGAGTCACTTGACGTATGTTTTGGTAATCAACTTACGGATTCCCGAGGTGGCATTGGGGTAATCTAGCCACATAGGTTGATGTAAGTGCATCTAGTGCCACCCCTAGTTGATTTTGGAGTATTAACGACAAACTTGGTTGAGGGACTAATGTGTTTGTGAGATTCACAGGAGAACACAGGTAGAAGTCCCTATTGATTCGGTTTACCCATCGAAGACAACCCCTAAAAATGTATGAAGACATTGGTGGTTCGCGAAGACATTCGTGTCGAAGATAATGACATGTGAAGACATTCGCTTGAAGACAATGGAGTGTGAAGTCATAGTTTCTTTCGTAGTTTCATTTTCTCCTTTCCTGAGTCATAGGAACCGCCGAACTATTAAGTGGGGTCGATGTAAACAAAGATAGTAAACCGACGTGATGCTCAACCCAAAATCCTATGTATTTGAGCGAAGACTAATGAGAGATAATCTTATCCTGAGTTGGATGAGTCAGCTTTGCTTGTAGCCCAAGTCAAGCTGTCGCGTGTGTTTGAAATCCGATCGTTGGACACATGTCGGTTGTCCATTGACTCAGGGTCATTTCGGACATATCATGTTGGGTTGCCCCTGGCTATAAATAGCCCACCCCCTCCACCATAAATTGGTGGCTGCTCTGAGTTAGTGCACAGCTTTTGTCATTTGAGATCAACCCACCTACGAAGCTTTTGAGAGAAAATCTTTGCAAGGACAAGCCCAAAACACCCAGAGCCCAAAGAGTGTTAAGCATCACTAAAGCCTTTCTGTTCCACGTGAACCGAAGACTTATTACACTTGAAGACTGTGATCTTCCAGTCAGTTAGGCGTCGCATTCTGAGCATCCAAGAGTCATTGTGGATCATCAGTGAATGAAGTCTGTGAAGGTTTGGAAGTCTACCTTGAAGACTTACCTGAGTGATTGTGCGAGGTCTAAGTGATCTTAGCTCCAGGGGAATAAGTTGAAGACGCGGTCTTCTAAGTTGAATCTCAGCCTCCCTAACCAGACATAAAGTTGTCATAGCAACTGGAAATGGTCTATCAAATCATTATCTTCATCGAGCAACTGGTTCTATTGCTTCACTCCATTACTTACAGTTTAGCTTCATGAAGTCTTTGCTTGCCTATTCTGTTCAAAGACATTGTGTGAAGACATTCACTCTGATTGCATATTTGTCTTCATACTATCTTCCATTTCTGGTCTATTCTACCTAGCTGCTACTTGTCTTCGTGCATCACCTGTATTGTACTTTGACACTCTTGCATGGCTAGTGTAGTTTATCTTCTGCTGCATCTTGTTTAGTTACTAGTTTTTACCTTCCTAGTTTGAAGACATTGCTTGTTTTGAAGCCTTTCATAAAAATTGCCTATTCACCCCTCCCCCTCTAGTTGATAACTAGCACTTTCAATTGGTATCAGAGCAAGGTGCTCCCTTGTTTTGTGTGATTCGGTTTAACCACCTGGAGTTTTTGCTATGTCGACTGCAGGGATAATCAAGGTCTCCGCTGCGTGCCCTGTCTTCGATGGCACTCATTACCCCTACTAGAAGAATAAGATGAGCATGCATCTTGAAGCCATCGACAACGACCTCTGGTATGTCGTCAGAACTGGCATTCCCAAAGTCGGTGAAGGTATCACCGTCGCTGATGTGAAGAGATTCGCGCAATTGGACTCGACTGCCAAGAACATCATCTGTGGTCATCTGACCAAAGGGAAGTATGGCCGTGTGAGTGCCCTGGAGTCTGCAAAGCTAGTCTGGGACTGGTTGTCTAAGGTCAATGAAGGTGTCTCAACTCAGATAGACTCAAGAATCAATGTTCTCCGCAATCTCTTCAACCACTTCAAGAGGCTTGACAATGAGAATGTCCAGCTCACCTTCGACCGTCTTACTGATATACCAACGAGCTTTGTGCACTTGGCACTACTGAAATCATGAAGCATGAAGTCGTGAAGAAGCTATTGAGATTACTTGACAGCTCATTTGACACCCTATCACTGATGATCCAAGAATGTCTGGATTCAAGGAGCTAGACCCCTCTGACATATTTGAGAGGCTCAATACTCATGAATTCCAGCTATCTGACAAGAGAGATATCTATGGTCCTAACTATGGGCGATCCCGCGCTTTGAAGGGAAAGGTTGTATCTTCATTTGAAGACTCAGACTACAGTTCATGTGGCCCTGAAGACTTTGGTAAAGAACTTGTAATGCTTGTGAGGAAGTTCCAAAAGTTCTCCAAGAAAAATTGGTTCAGAAAGACTTCAAAGTCCAGCTCAAAGAATGCAGAGACTTCCACTCGTGACTACAAAAAGAGAACCTTCCAAAAATGCAAGAAGCCAGGCCATTACATATCTGAATGTCCTCAATTGGAAAAGGAAGCCAAGAAGAAGAAAAAGAGCAAGGAATATGACTTTGACGATAAGAAGAAGAAGAATAAGTTCTCAAAGTATTCATCTCTCAAGAAGAGCTCATCTGGAAAAGCTCGAGCATTCACCAGCAAGGAAATGGATTCAGTGGAGGAATCCGCATCTAAGGAGGCGGAGGTAGAATCAGAGGAAGAGTCTGATTCAGGCATTGCAAGCCTGTCTCTAGCTTCGGCTTTCGTCGCCAAGTCCATCTTCAGCACTGAAGACAATGGTCACGTCGCCGACGCTGAAGCCAATGATGACGATGACTCTGCTCCTACCGACTTCTTCATGGCAAGAGGCGCAAAGGTAAATTCGCGTGATGCCTACTTTCAGATCTCTAGTGAAGATGACTCTCAATGTGAATCCAAACCCAGTTATAAGACACTTAATAAAATTGCAACTGAGCAACAAACTGCTATGGAAAAGATTCATAAACTGTTAGACAAAAGTAATGACCTGTTGGACGAGGAAATGAATTGGACTTAGTGCCTACTCGAAGACATAAAAAATCTTCGTGTTAAGTATGAGGAACTTGAAGGTCATCATGAAACCCTCTCAGCTGATCAAGAGAAGCTTTCCTACGATTATCTTCAAAGGAAGAAAGATCTAGAAAAACTGAGAGCATCTAATGATGATATTCGAATAGAAAATGATTCACTAATCACTGAATAGATCAGTACTGCTCAGGAAGATTTTGTGCCACCCTGCTTAAAATGCCTTGAGCGTGATAATGCTATGTCTTCTGCTGAATGTTCAAATGCTTCTGCGATAGCAATATCTTCAACTGCTGATGTGGTAACTAACCCCTCTTCTAAGGAAACCACTACTATTGCTAACGAAAATGCTAGGTTGAAGACATTGCTTGAAACAGGCATGTACAAAAACCTCCAAGGGCATCAGACTCTATGCGATGTCCTCAAGAAGCAGATTCTAAACCGAAACCCTAGGAAAGAGGGTGTGAGTTTCGAAAGGAACATGAATGTTGATGGCTCATACTGGACACCTAAGCAGTACCACAAAACCCATGGGTTGCTGCAAAGGAACCTCCAGTGGATCCATCAACATTATCTGGCTATAACTGTGCTAACCCCATCATCATTGATGAGTCCTTTGACTCCAATTATAAATTTTTCAAAAAACAGAATGGTGAAGTGTTTGCCAGGTTTATTGGAACTATCTACAGGAATGGGTCCCCTATGAAGAAGATCTAGGTGCCTAAAAGTTTTCTTGAGAAGCTTCTAGTGAATGTCATCATGACACCACCAAGGAAGAAGACAAACCCAGGACCAAAGGCTTCATATGGCCCAAAGTCTTCATACAGGAAGAGGACCTCATATGGTCACCCTAACGCTAATGTTTTGCAGGGAGACTATCACCAGGCTCATGAATATGAGCATGTTTCTTCGAACCACTATGTTCACAAATCGAAGAACTTTTCTGCTTATTCATTTGAGTACTATTCACCTCCTGCGAAACTATTTGCTAGGGTTTCAAAGCCAAAATTCTCAGATGCTACATGTCGCGGATTTAACACGGCAGATGTCCTTGTGAAAGGACTTAGGTGTGGAGCCATAGCGATGTAGGTTAGCTCGAAGGGGTTGAACGGGACAAAGGACACAAGGTTTACCCAGGTTCGGCCCCTCACAATGAGGTAAAAGCCTACGTCCTGCTTCTAGTTGTATTACTTGAGTATCGATTACAAGGGAGCGGTCACGCTTGACCTAGCTATCGATCAGTTATTTCTTGAGTTAACCCGCCGTCGGGTCTCGCCTTTATATACATAGGTCGAGGCCCGAGGCTTACAAGAGTCCGAGCCGGATCACACAACGTGACCAGCTTGGTTTCCAAGTCGCCTTGCCTTACCAGGCAAGTCACCATCGGGCGGCTCACACCTCTGGGTCTTGGGCCACTACCAGGTCCTGGGCCTTCGACAGGCCCACCTTGTAAGCCGCCACTGGTTCTCATGCTTCGTCTTCTTGGGTCTATTCGGACCTTCTTCATATTGAATCGCCAACGGTGTAACCCGGCCCCTTCTGGGCGGGTCACACCTCGGGGTTATATCCCCAACATTAGGCCCCAGATTGATTTGAACTTGTTCATGTCAATCTTCATTGCTTCAGTCGGCGAATCGTCCTTCCAAAGCTTAACCTTGAACAAATCACTATAACCCACCATGACATCATGCGAAGTAAATCCATAAAAAACTCATGACATCACAACGGATCTTTCGCATTAACTGGTCGTCCGAGAATCGAGGTGCCTACACTGTTGAGATAATCATGTTGCCTCCTTGATTTCCGCACATGCCATTTTACTGTTTCCCTTATAAATAGGGATGGGGGGGCTCCTTTTTCCTTTTTACCCCCGCCCCTCTCTCTTCCTCTTCTTCCTCCTGTCGTCCGCCGCTGCCGGAGCTCCGCCGCCCCAGTCGAACTTCCTCAGCAGCTCCATCCAGGCCGCTGCATCAACCTGATTTGACCAGAGATCGCGACGCCCTTCCGCTATTCATTAGCATTGCCAGGTATCCATCTTTACTTACTTCTAATCTGCATTAGGTCACTCTAGTTCATCAGTGTTCGTCGTGTTCGTCCAAGTTTATCATAGTTCATCCATCTGCCACGGTAGCTCAACCCAAGAACAATATTGAAGCCGTGCGGTAATAGTTTTAATATTTGTCTCAAATCGTAGATTCATCCTTCCCTTCTGAGATTCAATCTCCATCTCACTAGTTCCTCCGCGGTCATGCTTTATGTTTAGCAATTACTCTTTGTTTTTTGAACTGCCGTAGATCCAAAATTATAGGCATGATCTGTGAAACTTGTTTGCCCAACACTTGGTGAAATTCTATAAAAAAAACTTCATCAATCCCAATTCTGTAAATGACTGCCTTGCTAACATGATTTGGGCGGTTTAAATAATAACCTGGTAACCTGCCAACCTTCTGCCGGCTTAACCATAAATCTGTAACCCACCATGTTCCAATCACTCCATAATCAGCTTGTTGCTATTGAATTATCACTTTAATCATTAGGCGGCTTACCACCGTAATTTTAACCCGCCATATTTTTGCTCTCAGGTCGTAGCTTTTTAAACCGCCAATTATGACCAAGACTCCCACTTCTTGCGATTGGGTCACTTCTGAAGTTTCTGAACTTTCTCTCCAAGAGTATGTTGATATGGGAGTCTTACCAACGAAGAATACCATCCACTGGTGAGTTCCAAGCCGGCTTAACTTAATAAGATGAGCCAGGACTTATAGTCACTTCAGAAATCCAAATATGTAGCCCCCAAGGGCCGGTTTAAACTGACAAGTTGAGCCATGGCGCAAAATTTTTGAAACGACCTACATTAGCCCCCAAGTGCCAAGTGTATCGCTTGCAATGTGCTCGGACCTTAATTAATCATATCTCACCAGTCCCGCTCTTTGCATTATAATCATTTCCTTGTTTATCTCAGGTCGAATTGAACATGAAGGAATCGTAAGTTGGCGATTTAAGAAAAGGCTTGAAGCTGCAGCAGACCAAAACCTCCAAGGCCAAGTCAGATCTAAAGGCTTCGTTGCAAGAAATTGAAAAGCTTAAAGCAGGTTTTGTTACGGAGAGAGCCGCTTGGGAGACAGACAAGGCTGCTCTAGCCAAAAAGGCCGAAGATGCAGAAGCTGCTCTTAAGCCGGTAACTGAAGAGTTATCCGGCTTAAAACTGTTAACGTATTCCTTTTGTATAGATGGCTTTGTATAGGCATATGATCACCTACCGGATATGTTCTGATCGGGTAAGGGATCCTCTTGATCTTTCCTGATGATCAAGCATTGTAACCTATATATGTGATTATCAAGCCGCCCTATGAGAGGCGTGCATTACACAAATATACAAGTTTACTTGGTATCAAACAGAACCATCGATCCGGCCTCTCCTCCACTCGACGCTCGCCAGCCTCGATCCGATCTCGCCAGCAGCCCTCGCTATGTCGACCGCTCCAGGCACCGCGGCCACTACAAGCTCCTCCCTCACCTCCCACACCCTGCCCGCCAACATGAACACCACCTTCGGCGCCCTCGCCACCACTTCCATGCCCGTCTCCTCTTCCTCGGCTGTACAGGTCGCTAGCGTGCGCACCCATGTGCCCATCACGCTCGATCTGCATGCGTCCAACTTCACCAAGTGGTGGATGCTCGTCCGCGTTCTTCTCGGCAAGTACGACTTGCTTCCTCATGTCAACACCGTCACCGCCGTGGCAGAGTGCACGCCGGACTGGACTCGCGAGGACTACATCGTCCGCTCGTGGCTATACGGGTCCATCTCCGATGAGATCCTTGACATCATCATGGCCGAGGAGCAAACGGCACAGGAAGCATGGATGCTCATCACCAACCTCTTTCTTGACAATCAGATGACTCACGCCGTTTACCTCGAGGCGGAGTTCCGTGGCCTTGTGCAAGGCGACCTCTCCATCACCGCATACTGCCATCGCCTCAAGGCACTCTCGGACGCTCTCAGCGACGTCGACACCCCCGTCTCCGACCAAACACTCGTCCTCAACTGCCTCCGCGGACTCAACGCGCGCTTCTCCGACATCACGACCTTTTTCACTATGCAGAGCCCCCTGCCGTCGTTCAGCAGATGCGCTCCCTTCTCACTCTGCGCGAGACCCAGCTCGCGAACTCCTTGGCGGTGGGCAACCAAACCACGCTCTACAGCGGTGGTCCGTCCCATGGCGCTGGTGGTTCCCATGGCGCCGGCGGACACCATGGCGCCGGTGGCTCCAACTCATCCGGCCAATACCGCGGATCGGATCGTGGTGACGGCAACCGGAACAACTCCGGTGGCAACCGCAATGGTGGTACTTGGCGCAAGAATAAGAATAGTAGCAGCAACAACGCTGGTGGCCACTCCAGCACCTACCGCCCCGTCGCTGCTCCATCCTCTATTAGCCCATGGGTTTGCTTCAACCCCCTCACGGGTCAGCAGCTGCAGGCCTCCCCGCTGACTAGGCAGAACACCGGGGCTGGCCTCCTCGGCCCACGACCCCAGGAACTCCCACCCGCGCAGGCCTTCATGTCTCTGGCCCCTCTCCATGGACAGGCGTTCGGCACCACCCCACCGCTGATTCCCGGCTATGGCGGCACTCTGTCTTGGGACTGCACCGCGTTGATGGCCGCCCTCAACAACGCCGCCACCCCCTCGACTGTTGGTGAGTGGGTCATGGATTCCGGAGCAACCGCACACATGGCCTCCGACCCCGGTATGCTTCAACATCCCTCTACATCTTCTTCCATTATTACCGTGGGCAATGGCTCCACCTTGCCCATATCTCACATTGGTCACACGTCCATACCCACTTCCACTCACACACTCTTGCTTCACAATATTCTACTTGTTCCTCACATTGTCAAAAATTTACTCTCTGTTATCGTTTCACTATTGACAATCTTTGTTCTATAGAATTTGACCCGTTTGGTTTTTCTGTGAAGGATCTTCGCACCAAGGCCGTGATCCTTCGCTGCAATAGCCAAGGAGATCTCTACATCTTCCCATCGTCCGTCGTCAATCACCACACCCATGGACTTCTCGCCACCACCTCCACCGAGCTTTGGCATCACCGTTTAGGACATCCAGGACGTGACGCCATTTCCCAACTTAATAAATAGTCTTTTGTTTCTTGTAATAAGGCAGCTTCATGTGATTGTCATGCTTGTCAACTTGGCAAGCACGTGCGCTTGCCCTTTGCTAGGTCATCTTTAATAAGCGTCGAACTTTTCCAATTAATACATTGTGATCTTTGGACATCTCCAGTTTTAAGTAATTTGGGCTTTAAATATTACCTCATTATTGTTGACGATTTTTCACATTTTATGTGGACTTTCCCTCTCCGTCAAAAGTCTGACACCGCTGCCACACTCCTCAATTTTGTCGCTTATGTTAGGACACAATTTTCTCGTCCGCTTGTTGCCATGTAAGCTGACAATGGCACCGAGTTCATCAACTCCACAGTCACCACTTTCTTCTCCTCTAACGCTATTCGTCTTCGCCTCTCATGTCCTTACACTTCTGCCCAAAACGGCAAGGCTGAACGCGCCATTCGTACAATCAATGATGTGGTCCGGAGCCTCCTTTTCCAGTCATCCATGCCACCCTCCTATTGGGCAGAGGCCCTTGCAACAGCCACCCACCTCGTCAACATACGTCCTTCCCAAGCCATAGATTTTGCTATACCCTATATCCGCTTATACGGTTCTCCACCGGACTACACAACTCTTTGTGTCTTCGGTTGTCTATGCTACCCCAATCAATACGCCACTGCCAAGAACAAAGTCTCTCCTCGATCTGTCGCGTGTGTGTTCCTTGGCTATCCTAGTCAACACAAAGGTTATCATTGTCTCGACCTTGCTACCCGACGAGTCATTATTTCTCGTCATGTCACTTTTGACGAACATGTTTTCCCTTCAGTCGTATCAATGATCACCCAAAAACTACACTAGCTGATCTAGATTTCCTACTACACCTAGCGGTCACACAACATGCACCCGCCCAGACCCAACCTGTTATGCATGCATACCCGTTCATAGCCATGCATGGTGGCACTCCACTTCTCCCTACGTCGGCCCGTGCAATCTCTCCCCCGCCCACCCCGCATGCGGCCCCGTCACCCACCATGCTTACTGGCTCTCCGCCTTCCACGGCGTCTCCGCCTCCCACCAGCCCACCTTTGTGCTCGCCCACCCCTCCACCTGGCCAGACAGACTCCTCTTCTACAACCGTCAACTCCCTCACATCCTCCGTGTCTCCTGACTCATCGTCGCCCGTCATTATTCACCGACCGCCGCTGCCGAGTAACACGCACACTATGCTCACTCGTGCCAAATGTGGGCTCTTCCAACCCACCGATCATCTCAACCTCATAGCATCACACTCTACTCCTACTCCCATTCCCAAAACATACCGGGGTGCTCTCCATGATCCTCACTGGCGTCATGCCATGTCCGAGGAATTTGATGCTCTTGTTGCTAACGGAACCTGGTCACTTGTTCCACGCCCCCCTCATGCTCATGTTGTTTCAGGAAAATGGATCTTCAAGCACAAGTTTCACTCTGACGGCAGCCTTGCTCGTTACAAGGCTCGGTAGGTTGTCCGTGGCTACTCTCAGCAGCCAGGCATCAACTTCGATGAGACACTCAGCCCCGTGGTCAAGCCGGCCACGATCCGCATCGTCCTCAGCCTTGCCGTTTCACGGGCATGGCCAGTTCACCAACTTGACGTCAAGAACGCCTTTCTACATGGCAATCTTGATGAGGAGGTTTACTGTCAGCAACCTCCAGCCTTCGTCGATGCTCGCTGCACCGACTATGTGTGCCGTCTCCACAAATCGCTCTACGGTCTCAAGCAAGCTCCGCGTGCTTGGTACCAGCGGTTTGCTCATTTTGCACTATAGCGACCCGACCCGGATGGATCGAAGTCTCTGTGCTTAAGTATCATCCTTGGATCGGTATGCTGACACACACAGTACTCGAGGATTTATAACAGAGGTAAATCACATGTATAAAATAACGTAAATACTATTACCTCAAATAATATAGCGGAAGTAACAACAAAGTTGTGGAGTCCCAACAACACCAACGGCAAAGTTGAGTGTAGTCATCGCAACCCTAATGTATCACTTACTCGTCGAATAACTCCTGCAACATGAGACGTTGTAGCCGTGTAGGTCAGTACGTTGAATGTACTGGCAAATTCAGGCCACAGAATAATGATGAACAATATCTATCACTACATGCATATTTGGCTGGTAGAGGCTCTAAGTTTAATTTTGCATAAAGCTAATTTTTCCCTACAACAAAGGAATAAATATTTTATTCACTACCAAGTTTATGCCATTATTGAGAAGGTTCCTCCAACTCAATCCCAAAACTACCAAGTAATAATAATAACCCAATTCATTAATTAAATAGAGTGATGAGATCAACCAATAATTCAAATACCAGATACTCAAGATGTCCATAACCAGGGACACGGCTAATCATGATTAGTTTCTACACTCTGCAGAGGTTTGCGCACTTTTCCCCACAAGACTCGACTGCATCCATGATCGGAAGATCGAGACATAGTCTTTCTGAAGCATTAACTCTCTACTCTGGGTAGACGGGTACACCTACTTTCCCCTACATCTTCTAGTCCACCTCTTCAAGAGCTCACACAACTTACTCAACTATGCCAGAGCCCATAATGGCTTGTGGCTGCACATGGAAGTTTCTAGGCATGAAAATATCATATGATCCCTTTGAGCCTGGGTGGCATTCCATAGGATGATCACACGGGTACTCCGGGATATCCTAGGACGACACTGGATTCTCCAGGTGCCCGCAACCAATCCACCCAGATGTGTGTTAATGTTGCCACATTAAGTTTCCCTTAGTTGTTATTACTCTCGCAACTTTCATGAATCTCACATACCAATCCCCGTCTACGAGCATGGCTAAGCAATTATGAGCATAACGTATATTCCCGGGGTGATCAAAGGTAATAGGTTCCTACCTCATCGACTACATAGCAAGGCCACATGTTCCCAATCCTACTCATGCAATCTTTGAGGGTGAAACTAATGCATAGTAAAAAAACTAGGTATTGAAAAGTATGATCAAAGTGTGAACTTGCCTTGTACTGTTGATGAAGATTCTTTGCACTCATAATTACAGATAGTTCTACTCGTCACACTCCGATCAATCTATCATAAGTAAGCAATTTTATCCACACATAAGCAATCACTCAAAGACCCCAAAAAATGCAAAGGAAGATTGCAAAAACTCCAAAAGAACTAAATCAAATTATTTTGCAAGATCAGATCCTAATTTCGGTGAAAAAGTGTGGTGATGGCTCAAGATGTTAGATTACGCCTAGGGATTCAATTTGAAAAAGGAATCAATTGAAAAAGCGCTACAGTTTACAAGATATGATCAAGTGAAGCTTCGAGTTCAAATTTGAATCATTCAAATTTGAAAAGATCAAAAGCTGAAACTAATGATGCTACTGGATGTAGGAAGTCATTATGAATATGTAGGAAAAAGAATTACTAGATTGAAAATAACGGATCAAGTAATTCAACATAGCATTGAATCTGCTTAGAATGTTGTGTAACAACTCTTTGGTGGACTAGTAGAGTAACTGGCTAAGATCAAAATTATATGTTGGAAAGATGACACTAATTATGCGAACGAAAAGATTACTTCAATACGAATCCGATGCAGTTGGGTTCATCGGAAACGGAGGTACGGATAAAAAGATATGATCAAAAGAAGTTTGAATATGAATCTGAACAAATTTCAAAATTTGAAAGTTGCAAAAAGTTTATTTGATAGATTCACTAGATAGGTGGAATCAAGACAAAAATGTAGGCGTTGGTTTTATCTAATTTGAATGAATGAGTAAAAAGTTATGGCTATTTGAAAAATAAGGGTCAAGCTGTTTTACGGAAGAAAAATAGTTACGGATAAAAGAATTCTAGTCTTAAAATGTAAATACAGGGACTAATTTATAAATCTAATTATTCTACCATACACTAGTCTAAAAATAATAAGCTACGGGAGTATAAAAAAATACGAAGAAAGATACCTTTATAAGGTAGAAAAAAGACGACTTCGGAGAGAAGAGACAACTTCTAGAAGTCCCGCCGGAGAGAAGAAATATATTTTTCTTTTGTGAAGCTAGTCAAACCAAAATATTGATTTAACCCGCAGTGGATGATTTTTGGGGTTCTATGGTTCTATATTTATAGATGGAAGAGAGGCTTAGGGGTCAAAGGCTAGGCAATATGGGAGTAAACGTAGACGAAAAGAAAAGAAATAGAGGCGAAAAGAGAGGCGCTCGCATGGGCCTAAAAGTGTTCGGCCGGCCGCGCGCGCTGTAGTTTTTTTTTAAACAAAATTCGGCTAAAGTGAAAGAAAAAAATGGCTGGCTTGGCCTGGCCCATGTAGGAGAGAAGAAAAAAAAATGATGGGGCGCCTGATGCCACTATGCTGCGCACGTGGGCGATAGTTAGTTCCAGGCGCACGCACAGTTTTTGTTTTTTAAATAGAAACAGAAAAGAAAAAACAAAATAACGAAAATAAAAATAAAATTTTACATAGGCATATTATATATCAAAATTTTCATAAAAAGATTTCCTAAATGATGAACATATTTTCAGCAGCAAATAAATTCCACAAAAATTTAAATAAAGTGAACAGTACTATTGGTTCATTTAAAAACCAAATAAAAATATTTTAAAATACCAAAATGATTTCAAACTCATTTTTCTCCACTTTCCTATTGTAGGGAATCATTTTACACTATTTTCCATATATTTTGTTTTTGGAGAAAAATAATTCGAATAAAAACCAAATAACTTCAAATTGAAAGTGGGTTTCAAAATAACTACAAAAGGACTTTCAATTTGATTTCTTTGAACTTCCAACTCTCTTTCTTAGTATTTGAAGAAGTCATTTTATCTTCTCTCATGAAACTCATTGAGTTGCATAAAGTTTCCGAATTTGAAATACTTCCAAATGGAATTCAAATCTTTTCAAAACCCTTTTCATTTAATTTAATGGAAGAAGTCATATCATCTTCACTTTAGGGTTTTTGGTGATGAAATGAATTTGAATTCATGGAGATCATAAATGCAAGGTGAAAGTTTTGGGAAAGTCATTTCATCCCCTCTCATTCAATTTTCAAAAAGAAAAGGGTTCAGATTCCACTCAATTTCACACAACAAATCACTCAAGAAATCATTATTACATAATTAATATAACATTCCAAAATTTAGAATTTTGGGATGTTACAAACCTACCACCCTTAAAATGAATCTCACCCTCGAGATTCGGAGAGGCTAGCAAGAAATAGGTTAGGTTCGGGGTCTCCTCAAAATTCGTTGATTGTCGCGAAGATCTGGGGTGCTACCACCCTTAGAAGCATGGTTACGGTTCCATCAAAACTCATGTACTACATCCTTATTGTTGGCAGTGTCGATCTTCTCAGATCTTCAGGATAATTCCTTCTCTGGGCTCTTCCGGTAGTGGCATAACCTTTTCCTCAGTCCTTGTGTCCTTTCATCTTGGTAAGGTTCTTCGGAGACTGGGTCTTCTTAGCTGACAGGTCTGGCTCCAATACTAAACAACTATCGATATCTCATGGTGGTCATCAAACAATTTGACTGGGTCCCTGCAGAAAACGGGTATGGGCTTCATTCTCACCGTATGACCTACGGTTGGCAACAACTGCCTTGTACAAGGGAAAATTGTTATACCATTCTAAGGTTCAAACACGGTTTAGATATCGTCGTCTCTCTACTATGGGTAAGACACTCAGATTTACCATCCCATATAGCAGAGGCGAATAATAAGAGTAATTCGGCATGGTGATCAATCCATTCCGCACCCAAATCATTACCTTGTATATGGTGTAGTGAATCTCGCATTCTAACACTCGGTCACCCTCACAAGCATTGCAGAATTTCTCTTAGCGACGAACTAAGTTCAAATAAATCCGTTGATTCTGCAAGCCAAACAAACATCTATCGTTTCTTCACACTCTCAGGTTTTGCGTAAACTCCTGTAAGATTGTCTGTTGATAAAGTCGTAACTTCTTCCAGGGTTTTCCTTCAGCAAGAGTGTGCTTGCTTCTTGTCAGGTCCTGGAGCTTGTGGGTTATGGCCCATCTCATCACTTGTAAACCTTGAACTCATCATCGAGTTGCAACTAATCATTATTCCAACATCCAGCTTCCTTAGCATTCTTAAATCCATCCAATTGTATTGTATCCCTTCCTTTTGTTGGTACAAACTAAGATGTAATTTCTCAGACTCATCATTGAGTGATCCATTCCAAGGTCTGACGTAGCTAACAACGGGCTCTATTATTCGGGTAACGGTGTTGGGTTCTACCACCCTTAAAATGAACACTAGTTCCTTCGAAATCTTATTCTACGTATCATGATTTCTCTCATTGCCTATATAGTAACAACTCATAAAATCCAAATCAATACCAACGATGCTAACTTTATTGATTCTCAAATTATTACAATCTACTGCATTTCCATTACATGCCTCAACTCAACTATTTAGCGCAAGTCTCCTTCTCATTGGGACAATCTCTTGCAAAGTGCCCTGCTTCATTACAGCAGAAACATATTACTTCTGACAAGTCTCGAGGTTTCCTTGTGATTACATAGCCTCCTTGGGTCCTCGGTTTCCTTTTTGGGCAACCGTTGAAGTAGTGCCCTAGATCTTTGCACCTGAAACATGTGATATGACTCAGGTCCTTCTTTGTAGAAATTGGGTTGTTCTGGGGATCCATTCTGTTTCTCTTCCCGGACTTTTCCGTGCCAATCAGGGCTTCTATTTCCTGTGGGTCATACTCGAATTCCACTGTTGGGAATTCTACTAGATACTCCCTCGGACAATACTGGGAAATGTGTCCTTCTTCTCCACATGAATAGCATAACTTGGTGTAGAGTGTAATTGAGTCTTCTTCGTGTGTGCCCTTAACATCTTCTTTCATCACAGGTTCTTCTAAAATTTCCATGAGGGCTTCTTTCATTGCTTCTTTCTTCTGCTGGATAGTTCGTTGTACCATGGGGTAAATGTGACAGTGAGCAGGGTAGTGGGTAGTCTCTTCACACAAGAAACAAGCAATCTGCCTAATTGGGCATTCTTCAGCTGGGTGACTTTCTTCACAGTGAGGGCATTCATCCTTGTGTTCCTTATGGTTGTGTCCTATTTCTCCACAAAGCTTGCATGCACAAGGTTTCTTCATATAATTTCCATAAGGCTTCAATTTCTGGGACACAAGACGAGACCTTAGCAGAGTCAACTTAAATTCTTCCCAAGTGGTTGTTCATTGCCATCCATTGATGGCTTGGTACATCCTCCACCAAGTAGCAGCACCTTTTGCAAAGTATTGAAGAGCATGCTGGACCCTATCCTTTCCGACTATAGCATTATTCTTCATGTGATCTTCCATGTTCTGAATCCATTGGTCCGTCTCCAGTTGACTCATCGATTCAGAAAATATGAGGTCATCGCCATATACCTTCTAGGGGGTCAAAGGGTTTTGGGTAACGATGAGATAAGTTTGGAGAGGAGGGAGGGGAAGGATACCCATACCAACAAAAGACACAACAACTAAAATATGGAATAACTCCACACATTTATTCAGTTCAATCAATCCTATAGTACTGCCACCCACATGAGTTGGTATGGTCAGATACTCTAATCGCAAAAACGTTTATCTTTATTCACTCATGGTGGCTATAGCTAATCTAGCTTCTTCATGTCTCCACTGGCTTCTTCTGATCGTGCTGGATCTTCTCAAGTTCTTCTGCCAGATCATCTATGTTGATGTGCAGTCTCTTGTGATGTCCTTGAATATCCTGGAGTTGCGTTCGAAGCTTCTGGATTTCAACATCCTTGGCATGAACCATGGTACTACTGTCTTTCAATTTCTGATGAATCTTCAGTATCTCAAGGTTTTGCTCCTCCAGGTTGGCTACTTTCAGCTTCTGGGTCCTGAGTTCTTCATTAAATGCTTCCTGGTCGAATAAGGCTTCCAGAAGGTCCATCTGAAGATTCTTGATGTAATACTCCAGATCCTGGTGATACACCAGCTAAGGTGAAAACTTCATCTTTTGCTCGTTCTTCAAGGCGATAGGTGCTCCATCAGCCTTCTGCCATCCAATCCTTCCGAAGGAATGCATGCTTAACTCAGCACGGTGACGATAGCACAAGCGAGCGATAGCATCATGGATAGCCGTGTTTATGCCCATGTCTCTGCCATGAGCTATCATTCCATAGTTGATATCTCCTGTCTTGGGGTTTTCTTGACAACCAAAAATTTGAGTTTTGACGCTCCATGTTCTGGTCTTCCTCTGACACACCTTGATCTCAGGTATCGGCCGCTTCAATAATCTCACAAGTTCCATAAGGGCTGGACCACAGGGAAAGTCTTCGTAGTGTTGTCTTTGGTTCAGGGTGAAGTTCTTCATCTAAAATATGGAAGCCAGGGGTTCTTCAGTAAAGAAATTCAGAAGGGTACGAGAATAACTTAAGTGGATCCTATCAGAGCCGTCCTAAGTCATATCAATCTGGGAATTCTTGAGAGCCTTCAAATTCTTCGAGTCTTCGGAGTCTTCAACCGTTGTAGTTTCAATTATTCTGATACATGGTAAAATCCTCTTTATTCTGAAGTGGTCTTAGTTGTCCGATATCTTGTCTTTCTCGGAGTGGTCTCATCAGTCGGATCTTCGTGTGGTCAAAAGGGGAAAGGGGTATAGTCTAGCTATTTGAGGTGAGAGGAAAAATTGGTAAATCTTAGAAAAGATGAGAGTTAAAGGATCCTTTTGAAAATAAAGTTTTAGAGAAATCGTCTCCTAAGGGCTTGCCAGTTTCTAGGGGTCACGTCCTACAGTCAACATGTGCTCTGATACCATCTTGTAGCGACCCGACCCGGATGGATCGAAGTCTCTGTGCTTAAGTGTCATCCCTGGATCGGTATGCTGACACACACAGTACTCGAGGATTTATAACAGAGGTAAATCACATGTATAAAATAACGTAAGTACTATTACCTCAAATAATATAGCGGAAGTAACAACAAAGTTGTGGAGTCCCAACAACACCAACGGCAAAGTTGAGTGTAGTCATCGCAACCCTAACGTATCACTTACTCGTCGAATAATTCCTGCAGCATGAGACATTGCAGCCGTGTAGGTCAGTATGTTGAATGTACTGGCAAATTCACACCACAGAATAATGATGAACAATATCTATCACTACATGCATATTTGGCTGGTGGAGGCTCTAAGTTTAATTTTGCATAAAGCTAATTTTTTCCTACAACAAAGGAATAAATATTTTATTCACTACCAAGTTTATGCCATTATTGAGAAGGTTCCTCCAACTCAATCCCAAAACTACCAAGTAATAATAATAACCCAATTCATTAATTAAATAGAGTGATGAGATAAACCAATAATTCAAATACCAGATACTCAAGATGTCCATAACCGGGGACACGGCTAATCATGATTACTTTGTACACTCTGCAGAGGTTTGCGCACTTTTCCCCACAAGACTCGACCGCATCCATGATCGGAAGATCGAGACATAGTCTTTCTGAAGCATTAACTCTCTACTCTGGGTAGACCGGTACACCTACTTTCCCCTACATCTGCTAGTCCACCTCTTCAAGAGCTCACACAACTTACTCAACTATGCTAGAGCCCATAATGGCTTGTGGCTGCACACGGAAGTTTCTAGGCATGAAAATATCATATGATCCCTTTGAGCCTGGGTGGCATTCCATAGGATGATCACACGGGTACTCCGGGATATCCTAGGACAACACTGGATTCTCCAGGTGCCCGCAACCAATCCACCCAGATGTGTGTTAATATTGCCACCTTAAGTTTCCCTTAGTTGTTATTACTCTCGCAACTTTCATGAATCTCAAATACCAATCCCCGTCTACGAGCATGGCTAAGCAATTATGAGCATAACGTATATTCCCGGGGTGATCAAAGGTAATAGGTTCCTACCTCATCGACTACATAGCAAGGCCACATGTTTCCAATCCTACTCATGCAATCTTTGAGGGTGAAACTAATGCATAGTAAAAAAACTAGGTATTGAAAAGTATGATCAAAGTGTGAACTTGCCTTGTACTGTTGATGAAGATTCTTTGCACTCATAATTCCAGATAGTTCTACTCGTCACACACCGATCAATCTATCGTAAGTAAGCAATTTTATCCACACATAAGCAATCACTCAAAGACCCAAAAAAATGCAAAGGAAGATTGCAAAAACTCCAAAAGAACCAAATCAAATTATTTTGCAAGATCAGATCCTAATTTCGGTGAAAAAGTGTGGTGATGGCTCAAGATGTTAGATTACGCCTAGGGATTCAATTTGAAAAAGGAATAAATTGAAAAAGCGCTACAGTTTACAAGATATGATCAAGTGAAGCTTCGAGTTCAAATTTGAATCGTTCAAATTTGAAAAGATCAAAAGTTGAAACTAATGATGCTACTGGTTGTAGGAAGTCAATATGAATATGTAGGAAAAAGAATTACTAGATTGAAAATAACGGATCAAGTAATTCAACATAGCATTGAATCTGCTTAGAATGTTGTGTAACAACTCTTTGGTGGACTAGTAGAGTAACTGGCTAAGATCAAAATTATATGTTGGTAAGATGACACTAATTATGCGAACGGAAAGATTACTTCAATACGAATCCGATGCAGTTGGGTTCATCGGAAACGGAGGTACGGATAAAAAGATATGATCAAAAGAAGTTTGAATATGAATCTGAACAAATTTTGAAATTTGAAAGTTGCAAAAAGTTTATTTGATAGATTCACTAGATAGGTGGAATCAATACGAAAATGTAGGCGTTGGTTTTATCTAATTTGAATGAACGAGTAAAAAGTTATGCCTATTTGAAAAATCAGGGCCAAACTGTTTTACGGAAGAAAAATAGTTACGGATAAAAGAATTCTAGTCTTAAAATGTAAATACAGGGACTAATTTATAAATCTAATTATTCTACCGTACACTAGTCTAAAAATAATAAGCTATGGGAGTATAAAAAAATACGAAGAAAGATACCTTTATAAGGTAGAAAAAAGACGACTTCGGAGAGAAGAGACAACTTCCAGAAGTCCCGTCGGAGAGAAGAAATATATATTTCTTTTGTGAAGCTAGTCAAACCAAAATATTGATTTAACCCGCAGTGGATGATTTTTGGGGTTCTATGGTTCTATATTTATAGATGGAAGAGAGGCTTAGGGGTCAAAGGTTAGGCAATGTGGGACTAAACGTAGACGAAAAGAAAAGAAATAGAGGCGAAAAGAGAGGCGCTCGCATGGGCCTAAAAGTGTTCGGCCGACCGCGCGCGCTGTAGTTTTTTTTTAAACAAAATTTGGCCAAAGTGAAAGAAAAAAAAAATGGCTGGCTCGGCCTGGCCCTTGTAATAGAAAAGAAAAAAAATGATGGGGCGCCCGATGCCACTATGCTGCGCACGTGGGCGACAATTAGTTCCAGGCGCACGCACAGTTTTTGTTTTTTAAATAGAAACAGAAAAGGAAAAACTAAATAATGAAAATAAAAATAAAATTTTACATAGGTAAAATGACTTCGGAAACTTTATGCAACTCAATGAGTTTCATGAGAGAAGGTAAAATGACTTCTTCAAATGCTAAGAAAGAGAGTTGGAAGTTCAAAGAAATCAAATTGAAAGTCCTTTTGTAGTTATTTTGAAACCCAGTTTCAATTTGAAGTTATTATATATCAAAATTTTCAGAAAAAGATTTCCTAAATGATGAACATATTTTAAGCAGCAAATAAATTCTACAAAAATTTAAATAAAGCAAACAGTACTACTGGTTCATTGAAAAACCAAATAAAAATATTTTAAAATACCAAAATGATTTCAAACTCATTTTTCTCCACTTTTCTACTGTAGGGAATCATTTTAACCTATTTTCCACATATTTTGTTTTTGGAGAAAAATAATTTGAATAAAAACCAAATAACTTCAAATTGAAAGTGGGTTTCAAAATAACTACAAAAGGACTTTCAATTTGATTTCTTTGAACTTCCAACTCTCTTTCTTAGCATTTGAAGAAGTCATTTTACCTTCTCTCATGAAACTCATTGAGGTGCATAAAGTTTCCGAATTTGAAATACTTCCAAATGGAATTCAAATCTTTTCAAAACCCTTTTCATTTATTTAAATGGAAGAAGTCATATCATCTTCACTCTAGGGTTTTGGTGATGAAATTAATTTGAATTCATGGAGATCATAAATGCAAGGTGAAAGTTTTGGGAAAGTCATTTCATTCCCTCTCATTCAACTTTCAAAAAGAAAAGGGTTCAGATTCCACTCAATTTCACACAACAAATCACTCAAGAAATCATTATTACTTAATTAATATAATATTCCAAAATTTAGAATTTTTGGATGTTACATGCACACCGGTTGGGATTCGTCGCCTCCAAGTCGGATGTCCCTCTGTTCATCTACAAGAGCGGCCATGACCTTGCCTACCTTCTTTTATATGTGGACGATATTGTCATCACCGCCTCCATGGATTAGCTCCTTCATCGTCTCACTCAGCAGCTTCACTCCGAGTTTGCCATGACGGACCTTGGCGCCTTATCATTCTTCCTCGGCATTTCTATCACTCGAACAGTGTCTGCTATGGTGCTCTCACAACGCCCGTATGCATTGGATCTCCTCCAACGTGCTGGCATGGTGGATTGTAATCCGTCAGCTGCTCCCATTGGCGCCAAATGCAAGCTCTCAGCGCAAGATGGGCCTCTCCTCGCTGATCTCACCGAGTACCACAGCTATGCTGGAGCTCTACAGTACTTGACGCTCACGCGATCCGACATCGCGCACGCTGTTCAGCAGGCTTGTCTATATATGCATGCACCTCGTGAGCCGCATATGCACCTGGTCAAGCGTATCCTCTGGTATACCAAGGGCACCCTTGATCTCAGTATGCACATCTCTCACTCTTCATCGACATCTCTCACAGCTTACTCTAATGCTGACTGGGCCGGCTGCCCCGACACTAGACGATCGACTTCTGGATATTTTGTTTATCTCGGTGATAATTTGGTCTGTTGGTCATCCAAACACTAGACCATGGTGTCTCGTTCTAGTGTCGAGGCGGAGTACCGTGCTGTTGCTCATGTCGTCGCCAAGTGTTGTTGGATCAGGCAGCTTCTCGGTGAGCTTCTGTGATAATGTTAGCACTGTCGGCTGCCACCATTATCTTCTGTGATAATGTTAGCACTGTCTACATGGCATCCATCCCCGTCCAACATCGTTGTACTAAACACTTCGAGATCGAAATTCACTTTGTTCGTGAGAAGGTGTCCCTTGGCGAGGTGCGGATTCTACATGTGCCATCTTCACATCAGTACGCTGATATTATGACAAAAGGGCTCTCGTCGCAGCTCTTCTCCAAGTTTTAGTCCAGCTTGTGCCTCTTGCCATACGACTCACAAACTGAGGGGGCGTGTTAACTTATTCCTTTTGTATAGATGGCTTTGTATAGGCATATGATCACCTACCGGATATGTTCTAATCGGGTAAGGGATCATCTTGATCTTTCTTGATGATCAAGCATTGTAACCTATATATGTGATTATCAAGCCGCCCTATGAGAGGCATGCATTACACAAACATACAAGTTTACTAAAACAACACATTATTCAAAAGACAGTCGCCATCTTCGGTAAGTATAACATGCATCCAAATCCGGTAACCCGCCTGGCTTCTCATATATATATGCAGCGCTAACTCGCTTGGCGACTCTTACATAACCTCTTAACAGGCCCCAGGAGTGACAGCCTTGGTCAAGACATGCTATTGAAGCTGAAGGCCATTTATTCTTTAACAAAGCAGTTATATAGTGGCACTCTCCGCAGTCTTGTGGCCTTAGGAGGTAACAAAAAGCTGCCAAGTCAAATCAAGACTGTTGTAGATCATCTCTCCACGGTCCCGAGCCAGATTGAAGAACAAAGATTATCCTCTGCCCGAGCCGGAGCCATCATTGCTCTAGGCCGGGCCAAAGCATGGCAATCTGAGCTTGACCCGAAGGAAATAGCCACAGGCTGTCCTGAATTCAAGGATGACCAGTCACCCTTTGAAGAGAAGGACTTCAATCACTACATCCGGGAGATGCGGCCCGTGGCCTGTAAGCTTGTCGAAGAGCTAAACTTGAACAAATATACTGCGGCTTACAACGGCAACAATCAGAAGATCAAGCCGCCAACTCATGATGTTGTCAATCTCATTCCTCCTCGGCGTAAGCATATCTTCGCCCCTAACGTTGATCATTCTATTATACTCAATGATGAGGCCACTTTTGAAGCTTTAACCGGCATCGACTGGACAATGGCTGATCTTCAGATGATCGACGAGGAAGAACCGGGGCAGGATGATCCACAATCCTCAAGGCGGCCGGAAGAAAACTAATCATAGTGATGATGATCCAGGCGGCTCTCAGGCCGGCTTATAGGAGTGCAGCTCCAAAAACATTTGAAGTTTAAAACTTTTGTGGGCTCAAACCAAAGCCTTGTAATAGGATAGTTGAAAACAATGATCTGCCATGTCATGCCCTCGTGCATGTTAATCTTTGAATTTTGAGCCGCCAGTTTAATATTTATGACCTGCCTGATGCGATCGTACATATGAGCCATACCAGTACCCTTATTTCCATTTAAAGTTTTGCATGTCCTGCACAAAGTTTAAACAACATATGTCCTGGTGACTTAAGATCAAAAGCCAGGGCGGGTGACAACCCAAACATATATAGCCTTATACGATTACTGAAAAGACTAGAATAAGGCCATTCAAGCCAAAATATACTAGCGACTTAAAGTCCAAAGCCAGGGCGGGTGCTACTTCTTGAGCTTGCGTTGGTTTTTCCCTTGAAGAGGAAAGGGTGATGCAGCAAAGTAGAGATAAGTATTTCCCTCAGTTTGAGAACCAATGTATCAATCCAGTAGGAGACAACGCACAAATCACCGAATACCTGCACAAACAATCAAACAACTTACACCCAACGCGATAAAGGGGTTGTCAATCCCTTCACGGTTATTTGCAAAAGTGAGATCTGATAGAGATAGATAAATGATAAAGTAAATATTTTTGGTATTTTGAAAAGTAAAAGATTGCAAAATAGTAGATCGGAAACTTGTATGATGAAAAGTAGAAGATTATATGATGGAAAATAGACCTGGGGGCCATAGGTTTCACTAGAGGCTTCTCTCAAGATAGAAAATAATACGGTGGGTGAACAAATTACTGCCGAGCAGTTGATAGAAAAGCGCAAAGTTATGACGATATCTAAGGCAATGATCATGAATATAGGCATCACGTCCGTGTCAAGTAGACCGAAGCGATTCTGCATCTACTACTATTACTCCACACATCGACCGCTATCCAGCATGCATCTAGCGTATTAAGTTCATAAAGAACGGAGTAATGCATTAAGTAAGATGACATGATGTAGAGGAATTAACTCAAGCAATATGATGAAAACCCCATCTTTTTATCCTCAATGGCAACAATACAATACGTGCCTTGCTGCCCCTACTGTCACTGGGAAAGGACACCGCAAGATTGAACCCAAAGCTAAGCACTTCTCCCATTGCAAGAAAAACCAATCTAGTTGGCCAAACCAAACCGATAGTTCGAAGAGAATTACAAAGATATCAAATCATGCATATAAGAATTCAGAGAAGATTCAAATAATATTCATGGATAAGCTGATCATAAATCCACAATTCATCGGATCTCGGCAAACACACCGCAAAAAAGTATTACATCGAATAGATCTCCAAGAACATCGAGGAGAACATGGTATTGAGAATCAAAGAGAGAGAAGAAGCCATCTAGCTACTAGCTATGGACCCGTAGGTCTATGGTAAACTACTCACGCTTCATCGAAAGGGCAATGGTGTTGATGTAGAAGCCCTCCGTGATCGAATCCCCCTCCGGCAAGGTGACAAAAAAGGTCCCTAGATGGGATCTCACAGGTACAGAAGGTTGCGGCGGTGGAAAAGTCTTTTCGTGGATGCCTCTATTTGTTTGGGGATATATTTGTATATATAGGCGAAATAATTAAGTCAGGAGGTGCACGAGGGGCCCACAAGGGTGGGGGGCGCGCCCTCCGTCCTTGTGGCCGCCTTGTGGCTCCTCCGACTTCATCTCCAAGTCTCCTGGTTTCCTTCTGGTCCAAGAAAAATCATCGCGAAAGTTTTATTCCGTTTGGACTCCGTTTGGTATTCCTTTTCTGCGAAACTCAAAAACAAGGAAAAAAACAGAAACTGTCACTGGGCTCTAGGTTAATAGGTTAGTCCCAAAAATAATATAAAATAGCATATTAATGCATATAAAACATCCAAAGCAGGTAATATAATAGCATGGAACAATAAAAAATTATAGATTCGTTGGAGACGTATCAGCGGGTTACCTAACCCGAAGACTCATATGACAGTTGAAAACATACATGTAGAGCCGAATCATGCTGGCGGCTTTAAACATCAATAGCCAGTGCGGGTGACAACCCAAAGACTGACAGCCTTATGATCTCAACTGTTCAAACCAAAATATACTGGCGACTTAAAGCCCAAAGCCAGGGCGGGTCATAACCCCAAAATACTCAAACATGAGCCATATAATTGGAGCCTCATGACCCATACAGTAAAAATTTGCACAACAGCAAAATCTTAGGAGAAAATGAATCCCAAGAAATCAAAATAGAAATACAAAAATCTCAAATAATTGTTGGGCCGGTTTTCCAAAACACGACCGAACAAGTTGTCTCACAGGCTATGTGCTTTCAAGGCCGCACAGCCATTAACTTTATCCAAGCTGACTATAAGCCGGCTCTCACGTGACACAAGCCACCGTTTTAACCTTAACAAGTTCAGGGTCTTAAAAAAAGATTGACTGTTAAGAGTTCGGCGGGTCACCTGGTGGAGTAGCAAGTTGCAAACAGGCAGGATAACTCATAATTTGGCGTCTCATGCCTTGTCAAGAGGGTATGAAAGCTAAACTATCGGGGTACACAAACAGGGGTGTATGTTTCCCCTGACTTGTGCACGGACAGCACTACCGGTCCGGCAACTCTCAACATCCAAGACGAGACCAAGTTGAAGAGATGGCTCTTTGAGAAATCAAAGGGCAGATCAAGAAGACTAAGACAAGCTAAATGAGCAAGACCCCACTAAGGAGAAACCTCCCTTGCCGGGCAGGCGAGCCCGGCGAGGTCGAAGGCACCCCGAAGACAAACCTCAAGACTGCCCCGGCAAGCTTGCCGGGGACGCCAAGGGCGGACTACCCCGCCAAGGCTCCACCACTCCACCTCACAGCGATGTAAGTCATCGATCGGTGCGGTGTCAAGACCCCAAATGACTAAGTGGTTGTAAATTGACACATGGCAGCCACTTCCGAAGGAAATCACCTCCAAATGACACCCGTCCAGAGACGTGTCAAGCAGACAGACGAGAAGGTGGCCGAACGGCCCGGCAAGGCTTGCCGGGCATGCCACGATGTGACACTAAGCGGCGCATTTAATGCACTCTGCCCTGTCTACAGAGTTAGGTATGATAGCACTGTTTGCTATGTAATTAGTACACAATGATTGATTGGCCATTGTGGTGACCTCTTGATCTATAAAAGGAGGGCCATGGCAACCATAGAAAGGATTTGGACCCTTGTACACTCATAAGCGCGTAGCTGCTCTCGACCCGAGGCGACCCTGTCGGGCTAGAGCTCTGCGTCTCCACCACGGTCCTCTCATCAATCCACCAAAGTAGGAGTAGGGTTTTACGCCTCGTGGCGGCCCGAACCTAGGTAAAAACTGCCGGTGTGATCTCTGTCGTGCTATGCTACGCTCTCCGCTCTTTGTGCAATGTGCCCTTCCCCCCGCCGAACCACAAAGGGGCTAATGGCCCCATAGGTCACCGTGGTTTCCCACGACATCTTTGGCGCGCCAGGTAGGGGGACAGCGCTTGCGCGAACCCGAGAAGGTACGCATCGCGTCATCTTCATCATCGTTTTCTTCATCGACGGCTTCATCATCCGTGACGCCCAAGAAAAGGCGGGGGATGGTGGGAACGGAGAGGGGGAGCGATATCGCTTCCCCCGCCCCCTGCTCGTTCTCCGTCGCCTCCCTCCGCCGCGGCCGCTGCAGCGGTGAGAACCAGTAATGACGGCGGCGAGCCAACCCCTAACGGTTCAGGCAGCATGGTCGCCATGCAAGCCCCGTCCAGGGGAAAGGAACAAAGTGTATGGGTACAAGGTTTCTCTCTCTGCCACTCTCACTTATCGACAATCGAGCCACTCTAGGTTTTAGTATCATCAATGTCGATGAGCACCGCGTAAAACTCGGTTCAGCATTTACCCTGCTTAGGGAAATCCTGAGTGGAGCACTAGTGTGAATCCATTGATCGACGCCCCCGGCAACTATGCTCCGGCAAGGCTGTCCGTATTGGCTTGACTTCTATGCCAGTTGCAACTAGATTGTCTAAAGAGTATGGAGAGGAGGAGAGAGAAACCGGTCATGCCTGCACCATGTCCTACCGCCCGCAAGATACATATGATTTTTACCGGCCCCTGCCGGGAACCGGGTAACAACACGCACGACAGCTATCCTTCCTGGAGCATGCGATCGCTGCTCCGTCATAAATTTAAGAATTCGCATTTGTTTATCCCTTGGGTACCGAAGTGTTCGTATGAGGAAATCCTTCACGTGATGGCACCTTGCTAGTTCTCTATCTGTGCCTCGTTCTGTTCCGAGGCTGCTCGTAGAATGGGTGGCTGTGTCAGAAACTACCAAGGAAAAACCTGCCAGGACGTATCCTCGCCAAGATGAATGCTAAGGGCCGGACCCTTACGACAATCGCGGCAATATGATACCGGCAGGCAACCAAAACATGCATAGAGACTAATCATACGAACGCTGATGGGTGAACTCAAAAGGGATAAACACGCAATTAAAGATTAAGCAAAAGCATCAGTTCCACACAAACATAAGCAATACGATGTCTAAACACATGACATGCATCATGTTTTCTTACAGGACAGCGTAGTGGCAAGGATAATTCAAGGCCGGGCCTGGCGGCTTCGTGAAGCCGTTGGGACGGAAAGGACCTTGTCAGCATAAGGGGCAGCTTTCTTCTCGGTAGCAGAAATGTCTGCGCCCTCCGACGGCTTCTTGAAGCCATCGGCGAGGTTGAGATCCGGATGGCGGCAGGCGATGTTGCTTAGAACCATGAGGTGGGCATTGCGGGCAAGCTTCCGAGCTTCAGTCGTGAAGCGGCCGGCCCTTCCCTCTTCATGCGCCTTCAGCTTCTCGATCAGCTCATTAAAGAAAAGCCCTAGCTTGACGCTAGGGACCTCTTGCCTGCTGACCGGGAAGACTGGCCCTTCCATGCCCATCGCTGTGGTTTGGGCAGTAAGATGTTCAGCGATGTCGATCAAGCTCTTGATCCAGAGCTCGACCTACTCAGAATGGTTCACCAGCTTGTCCTCTACATCCTTCCGAAGATGCCTTACAGTGTCCAGGTCCTTTGTCAGCTGCTTCTCGCAGGCCCCACCAGATTCCATCGAGCTCTCCAAGGTGCCAATCCTGGCCTTCAAATCTTCGATGGTGCCGTTGGCGGTCTCAAGGCCTTGGCTCTTGGAGGAGAGCTGCGATTGAACATCCTTCATAAGGATCCCTACTTTCTGCGCCTCCTCGTTGAGGGTCGCGACCTCCTTGGTGCTCCCGTCAAGCTCTTCAGTCAGCCTGGCCACCTGCTGGTCGAGATCAACCTTGGCAGTGGATGCAGTGGCAAGATCGTCCGCAAGCTTCTTCAGTTGGGTAGCAGAATTGGCAGTGAGGGCTTCCAGGGCAGCCTTATGCTTGTCCTCCAGCTCCTTGGTGCGTTACTGCACGAGGGCCTCCAGATCATCGTCCTTGGCACGGAGGGTGGCCTCAAGCTTCACCTCCCGAGAAGAGATATTCTGTTCCTTGGCGTCCAGAAGCGTCTTGTGCTCTGCCAGACGGGCCTCCCGGGCAATGACATCCTCCCTCGCCATCGAGATTGTCTCCTGCTGCCTCATCAGGACCTGGAACTGCTTGCCGTGCCACTCGCGCAGCTCAATGCCCTTGTCCCTCAGCTTCTGGTCCACCTTGTTGGCGGACTCGCACTGCTCCTTGAGCACCTGCCATTTCTGGCTGTGCCGAGCCTACATCTCCTTAATGCCTGCCGCCATGGACTCCAGGAAGGACAAGTCCATGGCGACGGTGACAGAGTCATCTGCCTCTTCAACCCCTTGGTACAGTGATGCCAAGAGACGCTGGATTTCTCCGTCAAGTTCTGCGCTCGTCGCCCCTGACGAGCCGGGGGCTCCGAGCCCAGGTTGCGCAAGCACCAGTGCCAACTGACTCGAAGATGGCTGCGAGACTCCCGCCACGGTACCAAATGAGGAGAGGGGGTCCATGGTTTGGAGGGGGATTTTCTCCTCAATTGTCGCCCCTGACCCTGGCGTGCTGTCAGGGGTCTGCTCCGTTTCTATCGGGGGTTCCTGAGCACTCCCGGCAGCATGTCCCTGCCCCTCTGCAGCAGCAATCCTGGCGGCTTCGCCCGTGGCGTCTCTCCCTATGCTGGCCACTTCTTCCAACAGTTCAGGCTCTTTGGCCTGAGGGGCTGCAAGTAAAGACAACAAGCAGTAGTGAAGAAGCAGAAGCATTGGAGAGTCAGGGACATGGAGTAAAGAAAAACGAAAGAAGAAGAAGAGCAAATGAGTTACCCGAAGAAGTCTGCCGTGCGCAAGCTCCAGTTTCCCCGGCAACATCAGTTGCCGGGCCATGGTTTCCGTCCCCTTCCGCGGCAGCCGCGGCGTCCTAGGCAGTCTCTTCCATGGAAGCAATAGTCGGGAGTTCCTCGACTCGATCGGCGGGCTTAGTGAGCCCCTCTTGGAGGGGCTCGCCCTGGGTAATCTCTCCTCCCCCTCCAGCCGAGGGAATTGGGAACAATCCTGCATCACTCCTCACAGGAGGGCCAATCCTGTACTTTCGGGTTGGGGGCTGAGCTGGGGGCTTGGTGTCAGGTCGTTCATGCTGCTCCCCGCCAGACCCGTGCCCTCCACAATCTTCGGCGGCTCCGCGCGGCTGAGCCGTTTGGACCGGTGGATGAGAGTCTATGTCTCCTACTCCTCCCTAGCAATAACGGCAAGCAAGATCAGTTAACAAGAACAAGCAGACATACAGAAACGGCTGCAAGGAAAGAAGGGTGATCTTTCTTACCCATCATCAATGAGCATGGAGCTCAGCTCGAACTCCACGGGCAGCGAGGGCACCCTGCCTCTCTTCTGGAGCGGGGGAACGGAACTTCCCGGCAGCTTTGAGCCTTGCTGAGGCGCAGGGGGCTCCGGCGAGGACGAGCTCTACGAGGAGCTCGAGCCGGACTGGGAGCTAAAGTCAACTCCCGCAGCTGCCGATTGTTTGGCGGGAGGGGTTTTAGCCCTGGCAAGGCGAGAAGACTGTTGGCGCACCGCATCCGGCATGCTGCCCCTGGAGGTAATCTTCTTCACCTTCTTGGAGGCAGGCACAGGATCGGGAACCACTGCTCCCCGGTTGGCTACCCGCCTGCGAGGGCGCTGGTCCAAGACTGGCTCGGGGGCTTGAGGGCCTGCCGCGAGCCACTCCTCCTCGGGCTGCTCCACCTCCTCAGCCCCCTCTTCCTCCTGGGCCTCTGCTACCGTGGCGTACAGAGCCTCAATCCCAGAAGGCTAGTCCCCAGCAAGCTCGTCCCCGGTAGGCTCGCCCCGGCAGGATCATCCCCGGCAACCTCCTTCGTGGCTTGCGCCTCGCCTCTGCCGTGGGAGGAGCCTTCGTCCTCAAAATCCTCTTTCTCCTCCGCTGCCTTCGCGGCCTTCGCCTTTGCGGCGGCTCAAAATGCCCTGTCTTCCTCGAGCCGCCTCCTTATGTACGCCTCCTCCACCTTGGAGGTGCACTTGTACATGTTGGTCTCCACCTTGGTAGCCCTTTTCACCAAGGTGGAGGACCACGCAAGCTCTTCGTTGAGCTCAGGCAGCTGCCAATCACCCACAACTCCATGAGCGTTGCAGTCTGGCATTCATTTCAGAATCTGGTCCTTGGCGGAGTTGATGTTCAGTGGGATGACATTTGCCGGCAGCTTGAATGGCCCAAGGCTGCCGAATAGTTGTTCGCACAACCAAGCGTGGCCGTAGACTGACAGATTGTTGGTCAGGCCAGGGAGCAACCTCATCCTATCTGCAGCATCTCCATACTGCCAGGCAAACATGTCCCTCTTCTGTAGTGGCGCAATGCGACGAAGGAGGAAGTCGGCCCCCACATGTCCGATAGTTAGCTCGGCAGCCTTTAGGTGGGTGATCCTGTTTATTGCCGGGCGGAGCCTATCGTCGGAGAGGCCGACTTACCTCCAATTGTTGCCGCACTCAACGCACTCTGTCCGCGCTTGGCAGAAATCTGGGGCTTCCTCGTCCTGGATCCAACACCAATCCGCCCTCCACTCTTCCCATCTGCCGCACTGCTGACAAGGGAGGTAACCCCAGCTTTCCCTCGCCACCGGTGGCATCCAACTTATTTTCGGTGCAACAAACCCTGGGTCCGTTGCCCAGACTGTGCACAGGCCTAAGATCAAGATTGCAACATCCAAGATCAGACCAAACACAAGAGATCAGCTCTTTGAAGAATCAGAGTGCAGATCAAGAAGACCAAGTCAAGCCAAAGGTGCAAGACACCACTAAGGAAAAACCTCCCTTGCCGGGCAGGCGAGCCTGGCAAGGTCAAGGTTGCCCCGGAAGCAAGCCTCAAGACCGTCCCGGCAGGCTTGCCGGGCCCTACGAAGGCAAAATACCCCGCCAAGACTCCACCGCACCACCTCAGGGTGACGCAAGTCATCGATCGGTGCGGTGTCAAGCCCCAAAGTGACTAGGTGGCTGTTCTCTGCCACATGGCAGCCACTTCCTACAGAAATCACCTCCAAATGACACCCGTCCAGCGACGTGTCATGCAGACAGGAGAGAAGGTGGCCAAACAGCCCGGCAAGGCGTGCCGGGCAGGCCATGATGTGACACTAAGCGACGCATTTAATGCGCTCTGCCCTGTCTGCAGAGTTAGGTATGATAGCACTGTTTGCTATCTAATCAGTACACAATGACTGATTTGCCACTGTGGTGACCCCCTGATCTATAAAAGGAGGTCCATGGCAACCATAGAAGGGATTCGGACCCTCGTACACTCGTACACGCGTAGCTGCTCTTGCCCCGAGGCAACCCTACCGGGCAAGAACACTAAGTTTCCACCACAATCCATCATCAATCCACCAAAGCAGGAGTAGGGTTTTACGCCTCGCGGCGGGCCGAACCTGGGTAAAATCGCCCGTGTGATCCCTGCCGTGCTGCGCGATGTTCTCCGCTCTTTGTGCAATGTGCTCATCCCCCTTGCCAAACCACAAGGGGCTCATGGCCCCATAGGTGGCCGTGGTTTCCCATGACATCTTTGGCACGCCAGGTAGGGGGAAGCGCTTGCGCGAACCTGAGAAGCGTACGTAGCGCGTCATCTTCTTCATTGTTCTCCTCATCGACGGCTCCATCGTCCATGGCGCCCAAGAAGAAACTCGGTGCCGCCGCCCAGCTGTCCTCCTCGAAGGCCTCGCCGCTAGTGACCATCAATGCCGCGGGGGCTACAGGGACGCCTGGGGATGTGGACGCTGCGGGGGATGTGGTCGACGCAGGCGGCGTCGTCACCACCTCCCCTGTGGCTGAAACAGGAGCAGGAGACAACGGAGAAGGACAACACCAATAGCATCACAGCGGTCACGCCCTACGAGGTACGGGTAGAGAGATCATTTTGTCTGCACCTCTCCGCCTGGCTGAAGGGCACAGCCATAGCAGTGGCACTCGCTCTGGGACAAATCGCAATCCTCCGGCCGCCCCCGCTGCGAGTGCGACCGCAGGGCATGCACCGCCCCCGGAGCAAGCTGACCCAGCCGATGCACTAAACAGAACCGCTAGTCCGCAAGCACCTCCACCTCGTCACCACGCGATCCTGGCGACTGGCTCACAACGACAAGAGCACGGCGCAACCACTACCGGCACCATCAGGAGCCGGGCGACGTTACGATCTTTATCGACATCCATGCCAAGCACCGCTTCAGAGGCCATGGCGCGGGCCCAGCTACTGTTGAGATTTCCGCCGGCAGCCGATCAGATGGATGAATGGAGAGCCACCATTCAGAGCCTAATTGGCTTCACCGAGGCGGGAGGATCGCAGCGAGCTGGACCGTTACGGCCTCCCCAGGCAACGACAACGGCCCCCGCTGCTGGCCATGCAGAAGGGGCCACCCCCACAGTGCAGTCCCCTCCACGGCAGCCAGCGCGGGAGCTGCGCAACCAAGAACCCGACGACGTCTCGATGGCTTCATTTGACCCTCGAGCGCATCAAGGCCAACGGCGAGTCCTGGAGGACAGGCAAAGGGAAGGCGCGCATGTCACCATCGAGCGACGCCGCGACGCCCATTGCCAGTCCGACAGGCTTGATGGCGCCGACGTCGATGAGCCGGCACTCGCCGAAGGCGGGTACATGCCTTTTGAGGCTGGGTGCCCTGCCTTCACATGTGAGTTGCGGCAAGTCCATTGGCCATCCACTCGCACGTTCAAGCCAGAGATACCAGAGAAGTATGACGGGAGACTAAACCCAACAGAGTTCTTGAGCATCTACACCATCGCTGTTCAAGCTGCTGGAGGAAGAGATGAGAAGGTATTTGCCAACTACTTCCCTTTGGCACTCAAGCCAAATGTGAGGTCTTGGCTGATGCACCTGCCGGAGAACTCCATTTCGACCTGGGCCGACCTATGACATGAGTTCGTTGGCGCCTTCACAGGCAGCCATCAAGAACCAGGGCGGCCCAGCAACTTGCAGTTCCTTCCGCATAAAGAAGGAGAGACTCTGCGGAAGTACATGCAGAGATTCAGCTGAGTCCACAGAAATATTCTAGACATCCACCCGACAGCTGTGATAGTTGCGTTCCAGTCCAATGTACGCAATCGTCGGATACGTTCCAAGATGAACGTTCGATTGCCCAAGACTGTGAAGGAGCTTTACACTCTGGTGGATAAGTGTGCTTGGGTAGAGGAGGGGAGGAGGCTCCCCGGAGAAGAGGATGGCCTCGACATCGACTCATAGGATGATGACGAGGCCACCAGTCATAAGAAGAAGAACAAGAAGCGCAATAAGAGGCGCAAGGATAAGGCAGTGATGACCGTTGACGGATCGGGCACGCCTAGTACTGGCAAGAAGGCCAAGATTGAGGTACCCGGCAAGGAAGTTGCCGCGTGCACTAACTGCCGGGAGGCCACAGCTGCCGAGAAGGCTGGGAAAGGTGATGGCCCGTACTGCAAGATTCATCCGACCAAGGGCCACGATCTCCAGGAGTGTCATTAGGTTGAGCACCTCGTCAAGAAGTAGAGGGCTGAATATGAGAAGCGTGATAAGGAAAAGAGTCAGAATGGCGCTAGCGGGAAGGGCCGAGGCGGTGGAGCAAACCGCCCCGGCAAGGCTCCTCGGAATCAAGGAAAACCCGCCAGAGGCCACGAGAAGGAGGATTGCAATTATGAGAGTGATGGAGGGGATGAAGAGGAAACCAGCGAGCAAGAATTCCAGAAAGCTATTGACGCCCTATGCATTGACGGGGGTGCATCTGTGCACTCCTCCCACCACCAACTTAAACAGTGGGCGCGTGAAGTCAATGCCGTGGAGCCAGTGGCGGATTCTCGGAGGCCGCTCAAGTGGTCCCGCACGCCCATCATCTTCGACAAAGAGGACCACCCTGACCGCACCACCGCGGTAGGGTGCTTGCCGTTGTTGGTCTCACCAACAATATGCAACCTCAAAGTCACAAAGGTGTTGGTTGACGGCGGGGCCGGGTGATAGCTGTTCTTGGCACATATTTCAGACCATGAGGTCCAAGTTCTATTTCCCACTTAGCAACCTGGCCTGTGGCCTCTCTATTCTGAATAATGTCTCCTAAGGGAGCAGAGCAGACCACAGTAATCGGATGACCAAGAAAATAATGCTTCAGTTTGCGACTCGCCATGAACACCCCTTACACCAGTTTCTGCCAATGTGGGTATCGTTGCTTGGACTAAATCAATACCTCACTGACATAATAAGCTGGCCTCTGGACTGGGTACTCCTTACCCGCCTCCTTACGATCCACTACAATCGCCACACTGACAGCCTTACTATTAGCCGCCACATACAGGAGCAAAGGTTCTTTCTCAATGGGAGCCGCAAGGACGGGCGACTCAGCTAATTGCTTTTTGAGCGACTCAAACGCCTTATCAGCAGCATCACTCTAGACAAAATGATATGTCTTCTTCATCATCTGGTATAAAGGAATTGTTTCTCTCCCAGGCGGCTTATGAACCGGCTTAGAGCCGCAATGCGACCCGCCAAGCGCTGGACATCATTGACACACACTGGCTTAGCCAATGAAGTGATAGCCTTAATCTTCTCCGGGTTAGCTTCAATACCCCTCTCTGAGACCAGAAAACCCAAGAGCTTGCCTGTAGGCACACGAAAAACACACTTGGCCGGGTTAAGCATCATCTTATAAACCCGGAGATTGTCAAAAGTCTCCCTTAGATCATCCAGGATAATCTCCTTCTTTCTGGACTTGACCACAATATCGTCTACATAACCATGCACATTACACCCAATCTGACTGTGAAAACAATTCTGAACACAGGGTTGATAAGTTGCCTGAGAACTCTTAAGCCCAAAAGGCATAGAAACATAACAGAAGGCTCCAAAAAGGGTGATAAAAGATGTCTTCTCTTGGTCCTTAACTGCCATCTTGATCTGATGATAACCAGAATAAGCATCCAGGAAACATAAACTCTCACAACCCGCCGTGGTTCCAATAATCTGGTCAATATGTGGGAGAGCAAACAGATTAGCTAGACAAGCTTTGTTAAGATCTGTGTAGTCAACACACATACGTCAAGTGCCATTCTTCTTAAGCACCAGCACCGGGTTAGCCAACCACTCCGGATGAAAGACTTCCACAATAAACCCGGCTGCCAAGAGCCGGGCCACCTCTTCTCCAATGGCCTTATGTCGTTCTTCATTGAAACGACGAAGAAACTGCTTGACCGGCTTAAATTTAGAATCCACATTAAGAGTGTGCTCAGCGAATTCTCTCGGTACACCCGGCATGTAAGAAGGTTTCCATGCAAAGATGTCCCGATTCTCACGGATGAACTCGATGAGCGCGCTTTCCTATTTAGGATCCATGTTAGCCCCCACTGTGAACTGCTGAGATGAGTCGCCAGGGACAAAGTCAACTTGCTTAGTATCATCAGCCGACTTAAACTTCAACAAAGGGTCTTGCTCAGTGGTGGGCTGCTTCAAAGGGGTCATATCAGCCGAGTCAACATTATCCTTATAGAATTTAAGCTACTCTGTGGCGCAAGCCGACTCAGCATATGCAGCATCGCCTTCCACACATTCCAATGCAATTCTTGGATCACCATGGACCATAATAGTGCCCTTATGCCCTGGCATTTTAAGCTATAAATAAACATAACAAGGCCGCGCCATAAATTTGGCGTAAGCCAGCCGTCCGAACAAGGCATGATAAGGGCTCTTGATCTTAACCACTTCAAACTATAACGTCTCTGCTCTGTAGTCATAGTCATCGCCAAAAGCCACTTCCAAGGCAATCTTACAAACTGGATATGCCGACTTACCAGGTACCACACCATGAAAAACTGTAGAAGATGGCTTAAGCTCCTTATTAGTTAAATTCATCCGGCGAAAGGTATCATAGTAAAGGATATTGATACTGCTGCGACCGTCCATGAGCACTTTAGTGAATTTATAACCCCGAACCTGGGGGGCTACCACCAACGCTAGCTGACCCAGATTGTCGACCCGGGGCGGGTGATCCTCTCGACTCCACGTGATTGGTTGCTCTGACCACCGTAAGTGTTGAGGTACCGCTGGCTCAATTTCACTGACCGTGCGTTTATGAACCTTCTGATCTCGTTTGCAAAGACTTGTGGTGAAAACATGATGCTGGCCACTGTTAGCTGTTTTGGATTACTCTGATATCCTGACTGATGTTGTTGGTTACCCTGACCAGACTGTTGGTTATAACCACCCTGGTTGCCCTGTCCTTGATACCCAGAATTTGAGCCGCCACCACCAAAGCCGGGCCCCTGTGAGCCGGCTCCTGACCCGCCAGGCGGGCCATTATTGTTGCCATGATTATGATTGAAGCTGGAATTCCTGTACTCCCGCATGATGAAACAGTCCTTCCAAGCATGAGTCGCCGGTTTATTGGGCAGGCTGTGTTTTG
The DNA here is from genome assembly GCA_011799875.1 of Thinopyrum elongatum. Lineage (NCBI taxonomy): Eukaryota > Viridiplantae > Streptophyta > Magnoliopsida > Poales > Poaceae > Thinopyrum > Thinopyrum elongatum. The sequence continues at coordinate 218,563,879 of CM022299.1, read as the reverse complement.
GGCAAGGCTCATTCATCATCGCCTCAATATTAAAATTCTTCCCTCCAAAGGCCTGCTTACCATTGCCATTACGGTGCTGGTTTTTATATCAAGTGTTGGCTACAAGATCTGACCCGCCATCGGGCTGTCTGCGCTTACCATCGTTACCCTGGTTATTACCATTATGTCTTGTCACGTTCTGCTGTTGACCCTTACCATTGCCACTCTTCTTTCCCTTGTTGGATTTCTCATCATCAGATCCAGGATCTTTCGTGGTATCAGAGTCGGCATACTTGATGAGAGCCGCCATGAGCTCTCCCATGTCATTACAGTAATGCTAAAGCCACCCAAGCTTCTGCTTAAGGGGGGTAAAATGACAGTTCTTCTCCAAGACCAGAACTGCCTGACCCGCCGCAATACTGTCTGAAGAGTGCATAATAGCTGAGACCCGCCGGACCCAATGCTGAGCCGACTCATCCTCATGCTGCACATAGTTATCAAGATCAATGATCGTCAGAGGCTGCTTACACGTTCCTTTAAAATTCTGAATGAACCGTGCTTTTAATTCTTCCCATGAATTGATGGAGTTGGTGGGTAGTCCTTTTAGCCAAGTCTGAGCCGGCCTGTCCAACATCATGGTGAAGTACTTAGCACACACAACATCATTGACATCCAGCATCTCCATAGCTAACTCATAACTCTCAATCCAGGCCTCCGGGGGGAGATCAGCTGTGTAGTTAGCCACCTTCCGAGGACCCTTAAAATCCTTAGGCAAACGTTCGTTATGCAGTGCTGGCACTAAACAAGGCACTCCAACAGATCTGGAAATTATACCAGCCCCTACTGACGTCGAAGGGGTCACTGGAGGCTGCTGATAAGCCCCCAGCTAAGCCGCCGCTGCGGCCTCCGCCTCTCGGCGTGCTCTGGCATCATCCACAATCGCCTGAGCATGAGTAAGGGGCGGGTTATTCCCATGGGGCGGGTCATCTTGATTTGGCCGACGTCGTCGCTTGCTACTAGAAACCGCCAGCAACTCAATGCGCTGGCTGTAACTGCGGCTTGGGAGGGGCATCGAATGCACCCTCTCACGACTATGTGTATATTTCTCCTGCTGTGCAATTGCTGTTTGCAAAAGCTCAATTGCGTTTCGCGCCTCAGCTGCAAAAGGCGTCTCATCTGTGATAGGGATTGCATTGAGCCGGTGGCCGCCGCTATCATGTTATCCACCGGGTTGGAATAATGACCAGACGGTGTCAAAAATGCCGGGGCGGGGTTCGATCCCTATGGGGCAGGTCTGGCAATCGGGACTGAGCCGCCGCCGCGCTCCCTGGGATTTCAGCCGCCCGAGCTGTGCCTGGCGGGTTACTTGGCCCCGCACCAGGCGTGTTAAAAAGATTCCGCGCCTCATACTATGCAGGCAAACGGGTTTGATACCTCCTTCGAAGAACCGCATTAGAGGCGTTTTGATCCAAACTTAATCGAAAAGCCTCCGCCATGATACGTTGTGACTCAGCATCCATCTTGGCTCGTTCCTCTGCCATCCTAACGTTCTCTGCATTAAAATCCTCTTGGGCTTTGGCCACCTCATCCCGCACCTTTGCAACCTCCACATTATGCTGTGCTTGATTTGCTGCAGTAACTTCTATGGCTAACAGAGCCGTCAAAGTGCCCAAGAGCTCAGATAAAACTTGAGCCAGCGGCCGAACTGAGCCGCTCGCCCCAGCTATCGCAGCAGCAGTTGAACTGGATGTCATAGCGGCAGCCGTTGATGAGTTTACCATCGGTTGTGTGCCAGCCATAAAAATAGCGGCCCTGCTCAATGGCTCATAAGGGTCCGGAATACTGTCACCATCGGAATAGACCCCGAGCCCGCCATCCTGAAGCTGATAGATTGACCCGGTTTCTCCGGTTGAGGACTCGTCACCTGAATAGATGGTCGTCTCTCCACCAGATGCAGAACCTTCCTCAAGATCCACCCCATGAAGAAAGCCAATGAAAACGTGCTTTCGGCCGGGTTGAACCTCGGCGGGTCGCGCGTGCTGAGCCGTCTCGACAATGTTGGTGCAGGTGTCCGGCTCAGGCTCTGACTCGCCGATCTTGCCGATGAAGACGTGAATTCCGCCAAAGGGGAACCGCTACCCGTACTCAATTGAGTCAGCCTCAGGGCCCCAGCCAGCGTCGTCGATGTAGAGCTTGCCGTGGCGGCTCTTAGTCATCTGGCCCATGACGTATCCTTCGATCCCTGAGAAGTTGCCCTTCAAGAACTCGAAACCACCATGCTCTGGCCCCACGATGGGTGCCAACTATCGCGGATTTAACACGGCAGGTACCCCTGTGAAAGGACTTAGGTGTGGAGCCATCGCGACGTAGGTTAGCTCAAAGGGGTTGAATGGGACAAAGGACACAAGGTTTACCCAGGTTCGGCCCCTCACAACGAGGTAAAAACCTACGTCCTGCTTCTAGTTGTATTACTTGAGTATCGATTACAAGGGAGCGGTCACGCTTGACCTAGCTATCGATCAGTTATTTCTTGAGTTAACCCGCCGCCGGGTCTCACCTTTATATACACAGGTCGAGGCCTGAGGCTTACAAGAGTCCGAGCCAGATCACACAACGTGACCAGCTTAGTTTCTAAGTCGCCTTGCCTTACCAGGCAAGTCACCATCGGGCGGCTCACACCTGCGGGTCTTGGGCCACCACCAGGTCCTGGGCCTTCGACAGGCCCACCTTGTAAGTCGCCACTGGTTCTCATGCTTCGTCTTCTTGGGTCTATTCGGACCTTCTTCATATTGAATTGCCAACGGTGTAACCCGGCCCCTTCTAGGCGGGTCACACCTCGGGGTTATATCCCCAACACTACACTTAGACTCCTTGCTTCTAAGCCACCCCTTCAGATGTGGGTGGTTAAGAATAATTAACTTCTCTTGTAGGGTCAGGTCTCTAGTCGAAAAGCATTCATTTCTGAAGACAATGCTGGGGACTTGAAAAATCTTGTTGGGCGCAAGATAAAATGCCAAAATGGTCTTACCATTTACTTCGGCCATGAATTTATTAATGATCATCCTACCATATCCGCCATAAAACTTACCTGTGTTGAACGTATCTATCGATACATGTTTGTTCTTCACAACACTCTTGGTGAAGACTATCCTACTAACTGCTCTCTAGGGTACTTCTCCGATAGCCACTGAATGGATCATGGATAGTGGTTGCCCTAACCACATGGCTGCTGACCGAAGTCTTCTCATGGACTCTACTCTTCGACCATCTTCGAAAATCCACATCACATTTGCTAACACTGGGAAAAGCAAGGTATTGGGTCTTGATAGGGTTGCTATCTCAAAGGATCAACGCATGGATAAAGTTATGCTTGTTAAATCCCTTGGATACAACCTAATGTCAGTATCAATGCTTTGTGATCTTGATATGATTGTGATCTTTGGAAAATGTCGATGTCTTGTGCTAATGGCGTCTGACAAATCTCAAGTCTTTGAAGGTTATCGAAGAGATGATTTGTACATGGTAGACTTCTCCGCAGGACCACAGCTTGATGTATGTCTTCTAGCAAAAGCTTCAGAGTGCTGGCTTTGGCATCAAAGGCTAGGACATGCGGGCCTGAGAAACTTGCACACCCTTGTGAAGAAGAAGCATATCATTGGCATCGAGGGCATCAAGTTCAAGAAGGACCATCTATGTGGTGCTTGCTAAGCTGGGAAGATGACTAGGGCCAAGCACCCCTCGAAGACAATCATGATGAGTACGCGTCCCTTCGAGCTGCTACACATGGATCTATTTAGCCCTACTCACTACTCTACCCATAATACTACTGCACATCTCTATGGCTTCGTGATTGTTGATGATTACTCTAGATACACTTGGGTACACAAAAGTCTCTATAAGACTGAAGTGCAGGATGTCTTCGGGCGATTCTTCAATCATGCCATGACCAACTATGGCATCAAGATCAAGAACATCGGGAGTGACAATGGCACTACATTCAAGAACACTGGCCACAACACTTATCTTGATACACTGGGCATCACGCATGAGCTATTCGCTCCATATACTCCTCAGCAGAATGGCGTCGTGGAGCGCAAGAATAGGACTCTTATTGAGATGGCTCGTATGATACTTGATGAGTACAAGACTCCGCAAAAGTTCTGGCCTGAAGCCATTGATATTGCATGCCACATCATCAACAGAGTATATCTTCACAAGTTCTTCAAGAAGACATCCTATGAACTACTCACTGATAAGAAGCCAAATGTAAGTTATTTCAAAGTCTTTGATGCTAGATGCTGGATAAGGGATCCACATCACACTTCAAAATTTGCACCGAAAGCACATGCGGGTTTTATGCTTGGCTGCAGAAAGGATTCGCACACCTACATGGTCTTCAACTTCTTTCACTATAAGGTGGTTGAAATTGTAGATGTACGGTTCGATGAGACTAACGGCTCACAAAGAGAGCACCTACCAAATGTGCTAGATGAAGTTCCAGCAAGTGAAGCCATCAAGCTAATGGGTACTGGAGAAACCATACCCACTGAGGAACAAGGAGATGATGAAGTTGTGATTTCATCTCCTGCTCAGCATGAAGACAATGTTGAACCTAAAGACAATGTTGAAAATGAAGACAATGATCAGCAACAGCAAAGTCTTCGCCCTGTTCATCCTCATGTAGCTAATGAAGTTCAGATTGAGAAGATAATTGATAGCATAAATGCACCTGGTCCACTCACTCGATCAAGAGCTACGCATCTAGCAAACTTTTGTGGGCACTTTACATTCGTCTCCATATTCGAACCCAAAAAGGTTGATGAAGCTTTCATGGAACATGAATGGATTCAAGCTATGCAAGAAGAGCTTCAGCAATTCAAGCTCAATAATGTGTGAGAGCTAGTCAAACGTCCTGATCCACGCAGGCACAACATTATTGGCACCAAGTGGATCTATCGCAACAAACAAGATGAACATGGTCAAGTGGTTAGAAACAAAGCTTGTCTTGTTGCTCAAGGATACACGCAAGTAGAGGAAATTGACTTTGATGAGACCTTTGCTCCTATGGCTAGGCTTGAACCATTCGCATACTACTGGCTTATGCAAATCACAATGATATCCTCCTCTATCAAATGGATGTGAAGGGTTCTTTCCTAAATGACAAAATTGAAGAAGAAGCCTATGTTGCGCAACCTCCTGGTTTTGAATATCCAAAGCATCCTGACATTGTCTACAAGCTCAACAAGGCATTGTATGGCCTCAAACAAGCGCCTCGTGCTTGGTATGACACACTCAAAGAATTCCTAAAGAGCAAAGGCTTCAAACCTGGTTCTCTGGATCCCACTCTTTTCATGAAGACATATGACAGAGAAGTGTTTGTATGACAAATCTATGTGGGTGAAATTATCTTCGACGGCACTAACAAAAGATACAGTGGTGGAAAAGCTCATGTCAACCAAAGCACAAGGTGTTCTTCTGGATGCTGCTCCATGATAGGATAAACACAAGAAATTTACTCAGAAGAAAGACTTTTGCTCTAGATGAATACAACAGTGCTGTGCTTAACTGTCAGCATGAAGAAACTCGGCATCACCTATTTTGGGAATGCCCCTTTTCACAGCACTGCTGGGATTTCATATGCCCAACCAAAACTTTAAACCTATCTATTCTAGAGGCTTATCAAGACTTGAAGGAGAAGCTTAATGTGCCATTCTTCATGGAAATAATCATTTTGGGGTCCTGGGCAATCTGGATTACAAGAAACAACAACAAAAATTTAGCATATACAACCTTCTTTTCTAGGCTGGAAAGCAATTTTCTTTGAAGAGCTTAATTGGCTGAAGCACAGACTCAAGCAAAAGCATATTACACAATTCAATGCTTGGATAGACAGCAGGCTTTAGTTTTCTCTTTTCTTTCTTTCTTCTTTTTCTTGTTTTCTTTTAGTTCTTTTTTTCTTCTTCTTTCTCTTTCTCTATTCTGTTTTGTTATCTTTCTAGTTTTTCTTCTCTTTTTTTAGGGTTTACCTCAAGCCCTCTATTGTATTCAAACCTCTAGCTTGTAGTCTTTTTATTTTAATAAAAGTTGCAGTGGGGTTTTTACCCTACTGTTTTTTTCCAGAAAGATACAGTGGTGAGTCAGTCATATGATGCAAGAGCAATACCAGATGTCCATGATGGAGGAGCTAAAATACTTTCTTGGTCTTCAAATCTGTCAACAAAGGAATGGCATCTTCATATCTCAAGGATTGTCTGAAGAAGTTAGGAATGCAAGATTGCAAGGGTTACAATACTCCAATGCCAACCAACGGTCAATTGGGCTCCGATGATAATGGTAATGAGTTCGATCAAAAGGTATACCACTCCATAATTGGTTCTGTATTGTACTTATGTGCCTCTAGGCCAGATATAATGCTTAGCATTTGCATCTGTGCCCGATTCCAAGCGGCACCAAAGGAGTCGTATCACCTCGCGGTGAAGTGAATACTTTCATATTTGGCTCACACCCCAACGCTAGGATTATGGTATCCAAAGGGCTCAGAGTTTGATCTAGTTGGATTATCTGATGCTGATTATGCTAGTGAAAAGGTGGATTGCAAGTCTACATCAGGTACATGCCACTTCCTTGGTCGATCACTTGTCTGTTGGTCTTCAAATAAGCAGAACTGTGTATCACTCTCTACTGCTGAAGCTGAATACATTGCTGCTGGATCTTGCTGTGTCCAGCTTCTTTGGATGAAACAAACTCTCAAGGACTATGGCATCAACAAGAAGATGGTGCCACTCTACTGTGACAATGAAAGCGCCATCAAGATTGCACACAATCCTGTTCAGCACTCCAAGACAAAGCACCTTCAGATTCGTCATCATTTTCTTAGAGATCATGTGTTGCTATTGCTCAGAAAGTGATTGAACAGAAAAACAAAATCAAGCATGAAAATGCTCTCTTCTTGAAGCATGTGGACAAGCTGAGTAACAAAGAAATGCAAGGCTTCAAGACCATGATGGCCGATCTGAAGGAAGAATTTCAAAGGCGTCGTGATGATGCAAAGGGTGCAAGTGACCGTCTGAAACACTATGCTAAAAGAGGTTGTCGGGCCCGTGGGACTGGGGGTACCCATGCCCGTCTGCCTGCGACCCAAGGTACGGCGCGTGTCGTGGACCCAGCGTGGCCCATCTTCAAAGCTTCACGAGCAAGACCCTCGCAAGGGCCCCTGCCTCGCGAGGTGTACGTCAGCAAGCATCGTCAAGAGCTCCCCGAGGGCCTCACGTAGGGCAGCCTCCGAAGCTGACTCCCGAGACCCCTCGTGGGGCTAATATGTCTAGGCTCGAAAAGCCTCGCCTTGCGCTGCACATGGGTGACGCGAGCCGTGCGAGTGGCACCAGGAGCCGTGCCAGCGGGCGTGGACAAGGATGTTTTCCTCTTTCGTGCTAAGGGAGCAACGACAGCACGCCGGCTCCCGAAGCAATCCCCAAAGGTTGCCACTTTGGTGCTAGAATACCAGGACGGCGGACTCGCTAGGACGGAGGTCATCGCTGAGCCCACCGATGCGTCATGGCAGGAAGCTTTAGCAGGCGAAGACCACCTTTAGTCAGGATAAGCTGTACTGTTGTCCCCCTTCAAAATTGGCCATTGTGGCAACCCTTCCCGCCTAGTGTTTTGGGGGGAAGAGGACCAGGGCCAGTATAAGTATAGCTAGGGCACCACCTTAGAAAGGATCGGATCGGAGATCGATTCCTAAAGCCTCCCGAGGCCACAGCTACTTGTACTCACATACTCAACCTCCCTCGCGAGGCAATCCGTCCACAAAGCAGGAGTAGGGTCTTACACCGCAAGGTGGTCCGAGCCTGAGTAAACTGCCGGGTCTTTGTTCTTCTTCCACGGCTCGAGCATGCCGGAGCATCGTCGTGGGATAGTGAGCTGAGAGGCCGGACTTAGCGAGGTTCTGTGAGCACACCCCAGAGTTCGAACCTTTCTTGGGTCCCCGGAGCCCCATTTCCGACATTTGCCGCGCCAGGTAGGGGTGTGCTTGAGTTCTTCCGCTTTGCTCCGGTTCCTGCTCCACCATCTCCATGGCTGACGCTCGCCGAGTTCACGTCCAGCGTCGTGCGGCTCGCATCGCTTGGACAGCGCCCACTGGAGGCGGCAGCCGTCGCCACTCTCCCGAGCCCGCACCCGTCGCCGCCTACCCCGCCGTTTTCTTGAGCGCCGTGGGCTGCCCGGTTTTCACCGTTAGCCTGCGCCAAGTGAACTGGCTGGTGAGGTTCAGACCGGTGCTGCCCCCATGCTACAATGGTGCTGCCGACTCCGAGGAGTTTCTTCGGCTCTATACCCAAAGTATCCTGGCGGCGGGCGGTGGCGATAAGGCCATGGCAACCTGGTTCCCTTGGCCCTCGTTAGCGCCCCGCGCTCCTAGCTCCTCAGCCTTCCCGGGGCATCGGTCTCTTCCTGGGGCAAGCTCCGCGATCGATTTGCTACACGCATCATGCTCCAGGCCCCCCACGCGGTCGCGTGCATCCTCGGCGGGTCCCAGGCGCCTGCGTCCAACCATCACTCCAAGCAGCTCTTTCACGGGGCGAATGCCTGATGTCGCTTGAACTACGTCGGTATTTCCCCAAAGAGGAAGGGATGATGCAGCACAGCTACGGTAGGTATTTCCCTTAGTTATGAAACCAAGGTATCAATCTAGTAGGAGAACCAAGCAACACTATGTAAACGGTACCTGCACACAAAGAACAAATACTTGCAACCCGACGTGTTAAAGGGGTTGTCAATCCCTTTCGGGTAACGGTGCCAGAAATTGTCACGTGGACGGGAGAAAAATTATGATAGATTGGATAAATATATCTCGAATAAACGCGAAATAAAAGAAGTAAATAAAAAGTGCAGCAAGGTATTTTTGGATTTTTTGAAATATAGATCTGAAAATAAGAGTGGCAAATAATATATCCGAAAGCAAATATGAAGAAGAATAGACCCGGGGGCCGTAGATTTCACTAGTGGCTTCTCTCGACAAAAATAGCATATGGTGGGTAAACAAATTACTGTTGGGCAATTGATAGAAATTCAAATAATCATGACGATATCTAGGCAATGTTCATTATGTAGGCATCATGTCCAAGATTAGTAGACCGACTCCTGCCTGCATCTACTACTATTACTCCACACATCAACCGCTATCCAGCATGCATCTAGTGTATTAAGTTCATGGAGAAACGAAGTAATGCAATAAGAACGGTGACATGATGTAGACAAGATCTATTCATGTAGGAATAGACCCCATCTTGTTATCCTTAATATCAACGATACATACGTGTCATGTCCCCTTCTGTCACTGGGATTGAGCACCGTAAGATCGAACCCATCACAAAGCACCTCTTCCCATGGCAAGAAAATCTAGTCGGCCTAACTAAACCAAAGATTCAAAGATGAAATACGAGGCTATAAGTAATCATGCATATAAGAGATCAAAGAAACACAAATAACTTTCATGGATAAAAAATAGATCTGATCATAAACTCAAAGTTCATCGGATCCCAACAAACACACCATTGTATTGAGAATCAAAAGAGAGAGAGAGGAAGCCATCTAGCTACAAACTACAGACCCGAAGGTCTACAATGAACTACTCACGCATCATCGGAGAGGCACCAATGAGGATGATGAACCCCTCCGTGATGGTGTCTAGATTGGATCTGGTGTTTCTGGAACTTGCGGTGGCTGGAATTGTGTTTCGTCGACTCCCCTAGGGTTTTTGGAATATTGGGGTATTTATAGAGCAAAGAGGCGGTGCGGCAGGCCACCCAGGTAGGCACAACCCAAGATGTTCCTTCTGGTCCAGAAAAAATCTCCAAAAAGTTTCGCTGTGTTTGGACTCCGTTTGGTATTGATTTTCTGCGAAGTAAAAAACAAGCAAAAAAACAGCAACTGGCACTGGGCTCTATGTCAATAGGTTAGTCCCAAAAAATGATATAAAGTTGCTATAAAATGATTGTAAAACATCCAAGAATGATAATATAACATCATGGAACAAGCAAAAATTATAGATACGTTGGAGACGTATCAGCATCCCCAAGCTTAATTCCTACTCGTCCTCGAGTAGGTAAATGATAACAACAGAATTTTTGATGTGGAATGCTGCCTAACATGTTCATCACATTTTATTTTCTTTGTAGCATCGACATTTGGAATTTTGTATGATTTAAAGCAATAGTCTAGTTTTGACATGAAGATTCCAATACTCAAGCATATCAACAAGCAACCATGTCTTTCAAAATATCAACACTAAAGCGAGTTATCCCTAGCCCATTATGCTCAATCATTGATCCATTCATGAAACACACTCGCATATTAGCTATACCCAATGCTCAAGTACCATCATAGTGCCCCTTAGTTGGTGCTTTATAAGAGAAGATGGAGACTCAAATAAAATAAAAATTGCATAAAGTAAGTAGAAAAGCCCTTCGCAGAGGGAAGTAGGGATTTGTAGAGGTTCCAGAGCTCAAAGCGAAAAAGATAGAGATAAAACATTTTGGGTGGCATGATTTTCCTGTCAACGAAAACAATCGAGTAGTTCCCAATACTTTCCATGCTAGATATATCATAAGCGGTTCCCAAACAGAAAATAAAGTTTATTCCTTTTTCCACCATACTTTCACATTCCACGGCTAGTCGTATCCACGGGTACCGTCCATACCAACACTTCCCAAGGAATTTATTATTTGACAACATAAAGTAAATTCATTTTTCATTTCGTGACTGGGCATCCCTAATACCTTTGCCGTACTCTCGTTCAATGACAAGTGAATAAACACTCATCTTGAGATTAACACATCTAGCATGGAGAAATATCAGCCACCCCTACCGTTTCATGAGCGGTACGAGCACACAAAAAGGAAATTTATTTTGAAAATTAGAGATGGCACATACAAATTTGCTTAGAATGGCATGAAAATACCGCATATAGGTAGGTATAGTGGACTCATATGGCAAAACTGGGTTTAAGGATTTTGGACGCACAAGTAGTATTCCTACTTAGTACAAGTGCAGGCTAGCAAAAAGATTGAGAAGCATCCAACCAAGAAATGAAAAATCTCATAAGCGAGCATTAAGCATAACTAACACCGAATAATGCACCACAAGTAGGATGTAATTTCATTGCATAACTATTGACTATCATGCTTGCATAGGGAATCACAAACCTTAACACCAATATTCTTACTAAAGCACAATTACTCATCAACATGACTCACATATTATATCATCATATCGCAAAACTATTACAAAGAGTCAAGTTTATTTTGTCCAATGATCTTCATGAAAGTTTTTATTATATCCCTCTTGAATATCTATCACTTTGGGACTAATTTCATATGTTGCTTTTGATAGCTCAAACAAATCTAAGTGAAGAACATGAGCATAAAATTTTCTTATCTCAAAATAATATAAGTGAAGCATGAGAGAATTTCTTCAAAATTACTAACTCTCAAATAAATCTAAGTGAAGCATGAGAGCATTTCTTCAAAAATATTAAAGCACATCATGCTCAAAAAGATATAAGTGAAGCACCAGAGCAATTCCATGGCTCAATTTTTTTTAAGTGAAGCATATAGAGCAATTCTAACAAATCACATAATAATTTTGGCTCTCTCAAATAGGTGTGTTCAGCAAGGATAGATGACACAAACTAAAAAGCAAAACAAGCAAAGACTCATATAAAACAAGTCGCTCGAAGCAAAACTCATGATATGTGACGAATAAAAATATAGCTCCAAGTAAAATACCGATGGTCCTTAGAAGAAAGAGGGGATGCCACTCGGGGGCATCCCCAAGCTTAGTTGCTTGTTTCTCTTTGGATAATGGCTTGGGGTGCCATGGCGCATCCCCAAGATTAGGCTCTTATTACTCCTTATTTCTTCATCCATCGTGATCTCACCCAAAACTTGAAAACTTCAATCACACAAAACTCAACAAAACCTTCGTGAGATCCGTTAGAATAAGAAAACCAATCTTTACTTTAAGTACTGTAGAAAACCCATTCAAATTTTGTTATTGTATTATATCTAATGTATTCTAACTTTATCATGGCTTATACCTCCCCCTCCGATACAAACCATAGATTCATCAAAATAAGCACACAATGCAAAGAAAACAGAATCTGTAAAAAATAGAACAGTCTGTAAAGATGCGAATTGTTCTCATACTTATATAACTCCAAAAATTCTGAAAAATTAGGACAATAGAGGCAATTTGTACATCAATCTTTTGTAAAAAAGTCAGAAATTTTTGTCGCGTGTATGATTTTATAAAATTATTTTACTTGATGCAAAAGTTTGTATTTTCCAACAAGATCAAATCTACTATCACCAAAGCTATCCCAAAGGCTTTACTTGGCACAAACACTAATTAAAACATAAAAAATCATAACAGAGGCATAATTGTGCAAACACTCAAGAATAGAATGAGAAACGCAAAAATAAATTTTATTCATTGGGTTGCCTCCCAACAAGCGCGATCGTTTTACGCCCCTAGCTAGGCATAAAGCATAGATTCAAGTGTTGTCATCTTTATTTTTGGAAACTTTTGCAAGAGCTTGCTCAAACCCGGGAAGCTCTTTACGCTTCCCTAAATTCTCAGGAAAAGAAACCATCTTGAGATCTAAAATATCTAACCGTTTATTGCAAAGAGTAATCAAGGTGTTCATGCGATTGAGGTTTCCACTAATATGTTTGAGAGGTTCATTATATTTTTGCAACTCGGCCAAATGTTTATGCAAATCACTCAACTTGTCTAAAATTTGAGCCCCTTCTTGGGTGAAAGAAATCCCCTTTTTGATTGTTGGAATTAACAAAATTCCCTCTAGGATCTCATAAGTGGTATTAGCATCAAGCTCAATAAAGTTCCCTTTAGCGGCAAAATCCAAAAGTTGTCTATGATGCAAAGCCAAACCTATATATAAATTTCGAAGCAAAATCTTTGCATCCCCTTTTAGATTCCTAATGCGATAAGATTCCATTAGCCTATACCAGGCATCTTCCAAATTTTCTCCTTGTTTTTGCTTGAAGTATAAAACTTCAAAATCTGGTGACAAAGGAGGAGTAGACATGCTAGCCATAGTGACAAAGTAGGCAAGCAAGATCATACACGAAAAGATAGATCTGACGAGAAAACAGCGAACGTAAAAAGAGGGCGAATGAAACGGCAAATTTTTGTGAAGTGGGAGAGATGAAAACGAGAGGCAAATGGCAAATAATGTAAACTGCAAGGAGAATGAGATTTGTGATTAGGAACCTGATAGATGTTGATGATGTCTCCCCGGCAACGGCGCTAGAAATTCCTTTTGATGTCGCTTGAACTACGTCGGTATTTCCCCAAAGAGGAAGGGATGATGCATCACACTACGGTAGGTATTTCCCTTAGTTATGAAACCAAGGTATCAATCCAGTAGGAGAACCAAGCAACACTATGTAAATGGTACCTGCACACAAAGAACAAATACTTGCAACCCGATGTGTTAAAGGGGTTGTCAATCCCTTGCGGGTAACGGTGCCAGAAATTGTCACGTGGATGGGAGAAAAATTATGATAGATTGGATAAATAGATATCGAATAAACGCGAAATAAAAGAAGTACATAAAAGGTGCAGCAAGGTATTTTTGGGTTTTTTGAAATATAGATCTGAAAATAAGAGTGGCAAATAATAGATGGGAAAGCAAATATGAAGAAGAATAGACCCGGGGCCGTAGATTTCACTAGTGGCTTCTCTCGAGAAAAATAGCATACGGTGGGTAAACAAATTACTGTTGGGCAATTGATAGAACTTCAAATAATCATGACGATATCCAGGCAATGATCATTATATAGGCATCATGTCCAAGATTAGTAGACCGACTCCTGCCTGCATCTACTACTATTACTCCACACATCGACTGCTATCCAGCATGCATCTAGTGTATTAAGTTCATGGAGAAACGGAGTAATGCAATAAGAACGATGACATGATATAGACAAGATCTATTCATGTAGGAATAGTCCCCATCTTGTTATCCTTAATAGCAACGATACATACGTGTCATGTCCCCTTCTGTCACTGGGATTGAGCACCGTAAGATCGAACCCATCACAAAGCACCTCTTCCCATGGCAAGAAAATCTAGTCGGCCTAACTAAACCAAAGATTCGAAGAAGAAATACGTGGCTATAAGTAATCATGCATATAAGAGATCAAAGAAACTCAAATAACTTTCATGGATAAAAAAATAGATCTGATCATAAACTCAAAGTTCATCGGATCCCAACAAACACACCGCAAAAAGAGGTACATCAAATAGATCTCCAAGAGACCATTGTATTGAGAATCAAAAGAGAGAGAGGAAGCCATCTAGCTACTAACTACGGACCCAAAGGACTACAATGAACTGCTCACGCATCATCGGAGAGGCACCAATGAGGATGATTAACCCCTCTGTGATGGTGTCTAGATTGGATCTGGTGTTTCTGGAACTTGCGGCAGCTGGAATTATGTTTCGTCGACTCCCCTAGGGTTTTTGGAATATTGGGGTATTTATAGAGCAAAGAGGCGATGCGGGAGGCCACCGAGGTGGGCACAACCCACCAGGGCGTGCCTGGGCCCCAACGTGCGCCCAGGTGGGTTGTGCCCCCTCGGGGCACCCCTCTAGTACTTTGGCCCAAGTTATTCCTTCTGGTCCAGAAAAAATCTCCAAAAAGTTTAGCTGCGTTTGGACTCCGTTTGGTATTGATTTTCTGCGAAGTAAAAAACAAGCAAAAACAGCAACTGGCACTAGGCACTATGTCAATAGGTTAGTCCCAAAAAATGATATAAAGTTGCTATAAAATGATTGTAAAACATCCAAGAATGATAATATAACTACATGGAACAAGCAAAAATTATAGATACGTTGGAGACGTATCAATGCCACGCAGCCCCAGCCCGAGGCTGTGCGGCCTGAGTGCGCCATCACCTTTGATTCCCGAGACCACCCCAAGTCCGTAGTCACCGCCGGCGTGCTTCCCATGCTGTGCACCCCCAACATAAGCAACGTCGCGGTCACCAACACTACCAAAAAAGGCACATCCGTGACATTATGGCCCAAACGGAAAAAATTCTGTCATGATTATGACACTTCTATGAAGATAATTGTGACAAAACCACATATCATCATAGATGTGGTGGGCTCCTACTTCCATGACAAAAAAATCATGACAGAAAATGGGCTTTTCGTCCTAGGTGGGCTAGGGACGCACTTGCATGACATTCTTTGGGCCGTCCATGACAAAAAAAATCTTGGTAGAAGCGAGGGCCAGGAAAATTTTAGGGAGTTCCCGGTTACGGTTGGTGGTCGGGGCCGAGCGATTCACGGAGGTTTGCGCATTTCTCTCATATATACGTACGCGCGTGTGTGCGAGGCATTGGGCTCTAACTGAACTCGAGCGATTGCACTAGCTACGTTACTGAACTTGAGTGATTGATCCCTGGCTGTAAACTGAACCCGAGCGATTCCTTCCCTGCTGACTGAACCTGAGCGATTCCTTCGCCACTATTGTTAACTGAAGCCGAGCGATTGATCGCTGCTGCTGCTTACTGAAGCCGATCGAACCTACCTCTTGATGAACAGTGATCATTGGGGGTTGTTTGAACGAGTCAAGACGTGGTGAGTCTAGCTGGTTGGTTGGGGTTGGATGAACAGTTCCCGGTGGGGGTTGGATGAACAGGACCCCGTGGTAGTATGCCATTGCCGCTGGATGAATAGGACCCCTAGGAGGCCGCCACAGCCGAGCCGGTTGGGGGTGGATGAACAGGACCCCATGGAGGCGCCATGAACAGTAGCCGGTGGAGGCTAGATGAACAATAGCCCATGGATGAACAGTAGCTGGTGGAGGCTGCAGGAAGACGCGGTGGATGAACAGTAGCCCATGGAGGCTGGAGCGAGGCAGTACACGGTGGATGAACAGTAGCCTGTGGAGTCCCGTTTTATGGTACGCCACAGCCCTCTCGATGAACAGGACCCCGTTTCAACCGTAGGCACTCCAACAGAAGTATGTTTCCTCCATTTTGCGATACGCCACACCCCTCCCGATCAACAGGACCCCGTTTCGACCATAGGCACTCCAACAGAAGTCCTTTTCCTCCGTTTTGCGGTACGCCAGACCCTGAGTCGATGAATATGACCCTGTTTCGACCGTATGCAGTCTAACAGAAGGCCGTTTCCTCCGTTATGTGGTACGCCAGACCTCGTTTCGGCTGTTCCGTCCAAGCCGGTTGGCTCCCGATGAACTCAACATATTCCGACCCAGTCGGTTGCCTCCCGATGAACACAACGTATTCCCACCCAGTCGGTTGCCTACCCCACCGTTTTCTTGAGCGCCGTGGGCTGCCCGGTTTTCACCGTTACCCTGCGCCAAGTGAACTGGCTGGTGAGGTTCAGACCGGTGCTGGCCCCATGCTACGATGGTGTTGCCGACTCCGAGGAGCTTCTTCGTTTCTATACCCAAAGTATCCTGGCGGCGGGCGGCAGCGACAAGGCGATGGCAACTTGGTTTCCCTTGGCCCTCGTTAGCACCCCGCGCTCCTAGCTCCTCAGCCTTCCCGGGGCATCGGTCTCTTCCTGGGGTGACCTCCGCGATTGATTCGCTGCACACATCGTGCTCCAGGGGCCCCACGCGGTCGAGTGCATCCTCGGCGGGTCCCAGGCGCCTGCGTCCAACCACCACTCCAAGCAGCTCTTTCACGGGGCGAACGCCTGATGTCGCTTGAACTACGTCGGTATTTCCCCAAAGAGGAAGGGATGATGCAACATAGCTACGGTAGGTATTTCCCTTAGTTATGAAACCAAGGTATCAATCTAGTAGGAGAACCAAGCAACACTATGTAAATGGTACCTGCACACAAAGAACAAATACTTGCAACCTGGTGTGTTAAAGGGGTTGTCAATCCCTTTCGGGTAACGGTGCCAGAAATTGTCACGTGGACGGGAGAAAAATTATGATAGATTGGATAAATAGATCTCGAATAAACGCGAAATAAAAGAAGTAAATAAAAAGTGCAGCAAGGTATTTTTGGATTTTTTGAAATATAGATCTGAAAATTAGAGTGGCAAATAATAGATCCGAAAGCAAATATGAAGAAGAATAGACCCGGGGGCCGTAGATTTCACTAGTGACTTCTCTCGAGAAAAATAGCATACGATGGGTAAACAAATTACTGTTGGGCAATTGATAGAACTTCAAATAATCATGACGATATCCAGGCAATGTTCATTATGTAGGCATCACGTCCAAGATTAGTAGACCGACTCCTGCCTGCATCTACTACTATTACTCCACACATCGACCGCTATCCAGCATGCATCTATTGTATTAAGTTCATGGAGAAACGGAGTAATGCAATAAGAACGATGACATGATGTAGACAAGATCTATTCATGTAGGAATAGACCCCATCTTGTTATCCTTAATAGCAATGTTACATACGTGTCATGTCCCCTTCTGTCACTGGGATTGAGCACCGTAAGATCGAACCCATCACAAAGAACCTCTTCCCATGGCAAGAAAAATCGATCTAGTTGGCCTAACTAAACCAAAGATTCGAAGAAGAAATACGAGGCTATAAGTAATCATGCATATAAGAGATCAAAGAAACTCAAATAACTTTCATGGATAAAAAAATAGATCTGATCATAAACTCAAAGTTCATCGGATCCCAACAAACACACCACAAAAAGAGTTACATCAAATAGATCTCCAAGAGACCATTGTATTGAGAATCAAAAGAGAGAGAGAGGAAGCCATCTAGCTTCAAACTACAGACCCGAAGGTCTATAATGAACTACTCATGCATCAACGGAGAGGCACCAATGAGGATGATGAACCCCTCCGTGATGGTGTCTAGATTGGATCTGGTGTTTCTGGAACTTGCGGTGGCTAGAATTATGTTTCGTCGACTCCCCTAGGGTTTTTGGAATATTGGGGTATTTATAGAGCAAAGAGGCGGTGCGGGAGGCCAGCTAGGTGGCCACAACCCACCAGGGCGCGCCTGGGCCCCCAGGCGTGCCCAGGTGGGTTGTGCCCCCCTCGGGGCACCCCTCTGTTACTTCTTTGGCCCAAGTTGTTCCTTCTGGTTCAGAAAAAATCTCCAAAAAGTTTCGTTGTGTTTGGACTCTGTTTGGTATTGATTTTCTGCGAAGTAAAAAACAAGCAAAAAAATAGCAACTGGCACTGGGCACTATGTCAATAGGTTAGTCCCAAAAAATGATATAAAGTTGCTATAAAATGATTGTAAAACATCCAAGAATGATAATATAACTTCATGGAACAAGCAAAAATTATAGATACGTTGGAGACGTATCAGCATCCCGAAGCTTAATTCCTACTCGTCCTCGAGTAGGTAAATGATAACAACAGAATTTTTGATGTGGAATGCTGCCTAACATGTTCATCACATTTTATTTTCTTTGTAGCATGGACATTTGGACTTTTGTATGATTTAAAGCAATAGTCTAGTTTTGACATGAAGATTCCAATACTCAAGCATATCAACAGCAACCATGTCTTTCAAAATATCAACACTAAAGCGAGTTATCCCTAGCCCATTATGCTCAATCATTGATCCATTCATGAAACACACTCGCATATTAGCTATACCCAATGCTCGAGTACCATCATAGTGCCCCTTAGTTGGTGCTTTATAAGAGAAGATGGAGACTCAAATAAAATAAAAATTGCATAAAGTAAGTAGAAAAGCCCTTCGCAGAGGGAAGTAGGGATTTGTAGAGGTGCCAGAGCTCAAAGCGAAAAAGATAGAGATAAAACATTTTGGGTGGCATGCTTTTCCTGTCAACGAAAACAATCGAGTAGTTCCCAATACTTTCCATGCTAGATATATCATAGGCGGTTCCCAAACAGAAAATAAAGTTTATTCCTTTTTCCACCATACTTTCACATTCCACGTCTAGTCGTATCCACAGGTACCGTCTATACCAACACTTCCCAAGGAATTTATTATTTGACAATATAAAGTAAATTCATTTTTTATTTCGGGACTGGGCATCCCTAATACCTTTGTCGTACTCTCGTGCAATGACAAGTGAATAAACACTCATCTTGAGAATAGCACATCTAGCATGGAGAAATATCAGCCACCCCCTACCGTTTCATGAGCGGTATGAGCACACAAAAAGGAAATTTATTTTGAAAATTAGAGATTGCACATACAAATTTGCTTAGAACGGCACGAAAATACCGCATATACGTAGGTATAGTGGACTCATATGGCAAAACTGGGTTTAAGGATTTTGGATGCACAAGTATTATTCCTACTTAGTACAAGTGAAGGCTAGCAAAAAGATTGAGAAGCATCCAACCAAGAAATGAAAAATCTCATAAGCGAGCATTAAGCATAACTAACACTGAATAATGCACCACAAGTAGGATGTAATTTCATTGCATAACTATTGACTTTCATGCTTGCATAGGGAATCACAAACCTTAACACCAATATTCTTACTAAAGCACAATTACTCATCAACATGACTCACATATTATATCATCATATCGCAAAACTATTACAAAGAGTCAAGTTTATTTTGTCCAATGATCTTCATGAAAGTTTTTATTATATCCCTCTTGAATATCTATCACTTTGGGACTAATTTCATATGTTGCTTTTGATAGCTCAAACAAATCTAAGTGAAGAACATGAGCATAAAATTTTCTTTTCTCAAAATAATATAAGTGAAGCATGAGAGAATTTCTTCAAAATTACTATCTCTCAAATAAATCTAAGTGAAGCATGAGAGCATTTCTTCACAAATATTAAAGCACACCGTGCTCAAAAAGATAAAAGTGAAGCATCAGAGCAATTGCATGGCTCAAAAAAAAAATTAAGTGAAGCATATAGAGCAATTCTAACAAATCATAGCATAATTTTGGCTCTCTCAAATAGGTGTGTTCAGAAAGGACAGATGGCACAAACTAAAAAGCAAAACAAGCAAAGACTAATATAACACAAGATGCTCCAAGAAAAACTCATGATATGTGACGAATAAAAATATAGCTCCAAGTAAAATACCGATGGTCGTTAGAAGAAAGAGGGGATGCCACTCGGGGGCATCCCCAAGCTTAGTTGCTTGTTTCTCTTTGGATAATGGCTTGGGGTGCCATGGCACATCCCCAAGCTTAGGCTCTTATTACTCCTTACTTCTTCATCCATCGTGATCTCACTCAAAACTTGAAAACTTCAATCACACAAAACTCAACAAAACCTTCGTGAGATCCGTTAGTATAAGAAAACCAATCTTTACTTTAAATACTGTAGAAAACCAATTCAAATTTTGTTATTGCATTATATCTACTGTATTCTAGCTTTACCATGGCTTATATCCCCCCCCCTCCGATACAAACCATAGATTCATCAAAATAAGCACACAATGCAAAGAAAACAGAATCTGTAAAAAATAGAACAGTCTGTAAAGATGCGAATTGTTCTCATACTTCTGTAACTCCAAATTTCTGAGAGATTAGGACAATAGAGGAAATTTGTATATAAATCTTGTGTAAAAAATTCAGAATTTTTCGTCGCTTGTATGATTTTATAAAATTATTTTACTGGACGCAAAAGTTTGTATTTTCCAACAAGATCAAATCAACTATCACCAATGCTATCCCAAAGGCTTTACTTGGCACAAACACTAATTAAAACATAAAAAATCATAACAGAGGCATAATTGTGCAAACACTCAAGAACAGAAAGAGAAAGGCAAAAATAAATTTTATTCATTGGGTTGCCTCCCAACAAGCGCGATCATTTTACGCCCCTAGCTAGGCATAAAGCATAGATTCAAGTGTTGTCATCTTTATTTTTGGAAACTTTTGCAAGAGCTTTCTCAAACCCGGGAGGCTCTTCACGCTTCCCTAAATTCACATGAAAATAAACCATCTTGAGATCTAAAATATCTAACCGTTTATTGCAAAGAGTAATCAAGGTATTCATGCGATTGAGGTTTCCACTATTATGTTTGAGAGGTTCATTATATTTTTGCAACTCGACCAAATGTTTATGCAAATCACTCAACTTGTCTAAAATTTGAGCGCCTTCTTGGGTGAAAGAAATCCCCTTTTTGATTGGTGGAATTCCCAAATTCCCTCTAGGATCTCATAAGCTGTATTAACATCAAGATCAATAAAGTTCCCTTTAGCGGCAAAATCCAAAAGTTGTCTATGATGCAAAGCCAAACCTATATAAAAATTTCGAAGCAAAATCTTTGCATCCCCTTTTAGATTGCTAATGCGATAAGATTCCATTACCCTATACCAGGAATCTTTCAAATTTTCTCCTTGTTTCTGCTTGAAGTATAAAGCTTCAAAATCCGGTGACAAAGGAGGAGTAGACATGCTAGCCATAGTGACAAAGTAGGCAAGCAAGATCATACACGAAAAGATAGATCTGACGAGAAAACGGCGAACGGAAAAAGAGGGCGAATAAAACGGAAATTTTTTGTGAAGCGGGGGAGATGAAAATGAGAGGCAAATGGAAAATAATGTAAATTGCAAGGAGAATGAGATTTGTTATTAGGAACCTGATAGATGTTGATGATGTCTCCCCAGCAACGGCGCCAGAAATTCCTTTTGATGTCGCTTGAACTACGTCGGTATTTCCACAAAGAGGAAGGGATGATGCATCACAACTACGGTAGGTATTTCCCTTAGTTATGAAACCAAGGTATCAATCCAGTAGGAGAACCAAGCAACACTATGTAAATGGTACCTGCACACAAAGAACAAATACTTGCAACCCGACGTGTTAAAGGGGTTGTCAATCCCTTTCGGGTAATGGTGCCAGAAATTGTCACGTGGACGGGAGAAAAATTATGATAGATTGGATAAATAGATCTCGAATAAACGCGAAATAAAAGAAGTACATAAAAGGTGCAGCAAGGTATTTTTGGGTTTTTTGAAATATAGATCTGAAAATAAAATTGGCAAATAATAGATCTGAAAGCAAATATGAAGAAGAATAGACCCGGGCCGTAGATTTCACTAGTGGCTTCTCTCGAGAAAAATAGCATACGGTGGGTAAACAAATTACTGTTGGGCAATTGATAGAACTTCAAATAATCATGACGATATCCAGGCAATGATCATTATATAGGCATCATGTCCAAGATTAGTAGACCGACTCCTGCCTGCATCTACTACTATTACTCCATACATCGACCGCTATCCAGCATGCATCTAGTGTATTAAGTTCATGGAGAAACGGAGTAATGCAATAAGAACGATGACATGATGTAGACAAGATCTATTCATGTAGGAATAGACCCCATCTTGTTATCCTTAATAGCAATGATACATACGTGTCATGTCCCCTTCTGTCACTGGGATTGAGCACTGTAAGATCGAACCCATCACAAATCACCTCTTCCCATGGCAAGAAAATCTAGTCGGCCTAAATAAACCAAAGATTCAAAGATGAAATACGAGGCTATAAGTAATCATGCATATAAGAGATCAAAGAAACTCAAATAACTTTCATGGATAAAAAATAGATCTGATCATAAACTCAAAGTTCATCGTATCCCAACAAACACACCGCAAAAAGACTTACATCAAATAGATCTCCAAGAGACCATTGTATTGAGAATCAAAAGAGAGAGAGGAAGCCATCTAGCTACTAACTACGGACCCAAAGGTCTACAATGAACTGCTCACGCATCATCAGAGAGGCACCAATGAGGATGATGAACCCCTCCGTGATTGTGTCTACTCCCCTAGGGTTTTTGGAATATTGGGGTATTTATAGAGCAAAGAGGCGGTGCGGGAGGCCACCGAGGAGGGCACAACCCACCAGGGCGCGCCTGGGCCCCCACGTGCGCCCAGGTGGGTTGTGCCCCCTCGGGGCACCCCTCTGGTACTTCTTTGGCCCAAGTTGTTCCTTTTGGTCCAGAAAAAATCTCCAAAAAGTTTCGCTGCGTTTGGACTCCGTTTGATATTTATTTTCTGTGAAGTAAAAAACAAGCAAAAAACAGCAACTGGCACTGGGCACTATGTCAATAGGTTAGTCCCAAAAAATGATATAAAGTTGCTATAAAATGATTGTAAAACATCCAAGAATGATAATATAACTGCATGGAACAAGCAAAAATTATAGATACGTTGGAGATGTATCAACGCCACGCAACCCCAGCCCGAGGCTGCGCGGCCTGAGTGCGCCATCACCTTTGATTCCCGAGACCACCCCAAGTCCGTAGTCACCGCCGGCGCGCTTCCTATGCTGTGCACCCCCAACATAAGCAACGTCGCGGTCACCAACACTACAAAAAAAGGCACATCCGTGACATTATGGCCCAAACGGAAAAAATTCTGTCATGATTATGACACTTCTATGAAGATAATTGTGACAATACCACGTATCATCATAGATGTGGTGGGCTCCTACTTCTATGACAAAAAAATCATGACAGAAAATGGGCTTTTCATCCTAGGTGGGCTGGGGACGCACCTGCATGACATTCTTTGGACCGTCCATGATGGAAAAAATCGTGGTAGAAGCAAGGGCCTGGAAAATTTTAGGGAGTTCCCGGTTACGGTCGGTGGTCGGGGCCGAGCGATGCACGGAGGTTTGCGCGTTTCTCTCATATATACGTACGCACGTGTGTGCGAGGCGTTGGGCTCTAACTGAACCCGAGCGATTGCACTAGCTACATTACTGAACTTGAGTGATCGATCCCTGGCTGTTAACTGAACCCGAGCGATTCCTTCGCTGCTGACTGAAGCCGAGCGATTCCTTCACCACTACTGTTAACTGAACCTGAGCGATCGATCGCTGCTGTTGCTTACTGAAGCCGATCGAGCCTGCCTCTTGATGAACAGTGATCATTGAGGGTTGTTTGAATGAGTCGAGATGTGGTGAGTCTAGCCGGTTGGTTGGGGTTGGATGAACATTTCCCGGTGGGGGTTGGATGAACAGGACCCCGTGGTAGTATGCCATTGCCGCTGGATGAATAGGACCCCTAGGAGGCCGCCATAACCGAGCCGGTTGGGGGTGGATGAACAGGACCCCACGGAGGCTCCAAGAACAGTAGCCGGTGGAGGCTAGATGAACAGTAGCCCATGGATGAACAGTAGCTGGTGGAGGCTACAGGAAGACGCGGTGGATGAACAGTAGCCCGTGGAGGCTGGAGCGAGGCAGTAGACGGTGGATGAATAGTAGCCTGTGGAGTCCTGTTTTACGGTACGCCATAGCCCTCCCGATGAATAGGACCCCGTTTCGACCGTAGGCACTCCAACAGAAGTATGTTTCCTCCATTTTGCGGTACACCACACCCCTCCCGATCAACAGGACCCCGTTTCGACCGTAGGCACTCCAACAGAAGTCCGTTTGCTCTGTTTTGCGGTACGCCAGACCCCTAGTCGATGAACATGACCCTGTTTCGACCGTATGTGGTCGAACAGAAGGCCGTTTCCTCCGTTATGTGGTACGCTAGACCTTGTTTCGGCTGTTCCGTCCAAGCCGGTCGGCTCCCGATGAACACAACGTATTCCGACCCAGTCAGTTGCCTCCCGATGAACACGATGATGTTTCCTCCGTTCTGACCCAGTCGGTTGGCTTCCGATGAACAGGATATCGTTGATGTACGCGTTCGAGACCGCACCTGTATGGACGTATGTATCTGTATTTACTATCTTGCAGCGTGACTGTACGTACGTGTACACGATATAGACGGGACTGCATGACATGCTACGTCAGCGGTTCTACTACGACACATGCCGCTCCTTACTCGGCCACGGTTCATCGCTGCAGAGAGACCGATCGACCAGTATGTACGTACACTTTCGCGACTAGACAGATAACGATATGTATGCTTTGACCGGGTGGGTCCCAGCTGTCAGGGAGGACAAGGAGGCACTTCCTCGCGTGCGAATATATATCTGGCGGGTCTGAGCTGTCAGGGGTGGAATCATTTTTTTTCCGTAATAAGGAGGCACTTCCTTGCGTGCAAAGATGTTGGTGGTGGGTCCTAGGTGTTAGGGGCAGGAATAAGGAGGCACTTCCTTCCGTGCGAAGATATACGTGGTGGGTCCCAGCTTTCAGGGGTTGGAATAATTTTATTTACACGTAACAAGGAGGCGGTTGCATGCGTGCGTCCATGGACCTGGTGCGTCCCCACTGCCAGCCTCTCCACGTACAGTCTTCTTCTGATGACTCTCGTTTGTTGACCATGTTGACCATGCCGCGCCGAGCATACCAAGGTGGTGCACGACGACGAGGCCCCGGACGGCAACGAGCCGGAGATGGGAAGAGGCGGCAGTGGAGTCACATACGGAGAGGTGTACGAGGGTTAACTGGTTCTGGTGCAGCGTGGCTCCACAGTCGGCGGAGAATAACAGGAGGTGTGGAGGGGTGGAGTGATGGCCTGGCCGACGGTGGGGTAGCGCTTCGCAGCAAAGCATGCTAAGCAGAGCAGCTAGCAGCCAGAGGCGGGAGCAGGTGGTCCCGGCGGCGCTGGAGGAAGAAGATGAGAGATTGAAGATGGATGCCACCCGTTGGATGTAAATCCAACGGCTATCAATGTCAGAATCATTTGTTGACTAAATTTATAATGCCTTGCGTTGGCTTCGACCTATTGGCCCACATTTCAGCCTCCAAAAATATGGCACATATTCAACCCATTTTTTTAGAATTTACAGTCCATTTGCTGGGCTGGGTGAACAAATAATGTAGCGTCCATGCGACCCATTTATTCTTTTTCTAAAAAACCACAACCCATTTGCACTTTCTCGAAATACACGAATTTGCTGGGCTGGGTGAACAAATAATGTAGCGTCCATGCGGCCCACTTATTTTTTCCTAAAAAATTACAGCCCATTTGCACTTTCTCGATACACGATTTTGCTGGGCTGGTTCTAATTATAATGTTGGGTTGGGCGCAGCAATGTTATCAAAAAATAAACAGGGGCTGAGCATTTTGTTATAAATATATTTAAATAATAAGTGCTTTATTATTACATTGGTCCTTAAATCTTACCAAGCTTTTGTACACAATCACCAGGATTTTCGTTGCCTTAAAGAAAAAAACCAGGATTTTATTGTTAGAAATTATTTTTATAAGTTAATAAGACATGGGATATTTTTCTTATATATGTAAGTGTCTGTTAAATATATGATGATAATAATGATAATATATAATAACATATAAAATAATATAAGTATATATAATATAGTTAGAAGGGAAACATAAGTTGGACCTGGCGTTCCTATTCTTATATAGAAAAATAGAACAGACCTCTGCGTTTTCTTCAAAAAAATACATAAGTTGGGCTGCGGATGTTTAAGAAAAAGTAAAACCAAGGATGGGCGGCCCATAGGCCGGTCGATACATGACGACCCTCAAAAAAATACAAACCGGCATGTCGTGGGCTGCGCATGTTAAAAAAGAAAGCCTAGACTGGGCAGCCCACAACCCAGCTGATACTTGCTGGCCCACTGATAATAAATGATTACTGCCAATTACTCAAAGAAATGATTACTGCCAGCTCCCCGATGACTGGGTTCGTTGTAAATTTATCTCCTTTAGTAACTACGTTGATAAACCAGTGGGCCCCAACATCAGTATAGCATTAGGAGGAAGTATTTTTTCAATGAGGCACTTGCTTGCTACGGCCATGGACCTCGTTGGTCCCGACTATCCGCCTCTTCACGTAGAGTCCTCTCCAGATTCCTCTCGTTTGTTGAGCTTGTTCACAATGGCAGACAGCGACGGTGCGGCGAGTGCACAAAGGCGAAGGATGACGTCCAGGCCCCGGACGAGAACGCACCGGAGCCGGGGAAGACATGCTACAGTAGTGGTAGAAGATGTGCCTAGTTTCTGGCAAAAGTACTGAAGTAGCCCAGTGGCCAAGTTCCACTCCCCAACTGCTGCTCCGCTCAGGTTCGATTCCACCTGATGCAGGGAAAATAACCCCAAATTTTTGCCTCTGCCATTACTGACATGTGGGTCCCTATTGTCATCTATGCACACCACCTCCAACACTTGCCAAACCTTCATCCCTCGTTTTCTCTGTTTTTCGCACACTCAACATTGTGTGGGCATTTTGAAAATAGCATATTTTTTTGACCGTGCATCATATGAAGATGTGCTATGCATGAATGTCGATTAGCATGATGTTAACTGGCTGGTAGTTCCATTTTCGACCATGAATAAAACTTCCAACATGATGTTATCCCTGTTTGAAAAGGGCGTGTTAATATAAATGATCTGCCTCTGAAACTTGCAGTTTCTTATCTGAAACTGAAACTTGCAGTTTCTCCGCTGAGAATCACATTGTCTGCGCTTTTATATGAAACTATATTTTTTAAAGTGCTAAAAATAGATCTCTAGAATTTATAAAATACTTCATATGCTTAATACTGCAAATATGAAATTCAAAAGACTTTCATATGTGAAAGTACTCTCAAAATACACAAGACAAAACACAATTCACAACCTACAAATACTGACAACCCTGAGCTCCTCCTCAGACTATTGGGGGGAGGGGGCAGCCCCCTCCTATTCCTCAACGGCAGACAGCCGCCCTGTCAGACGAGGTGAACATCGAGGGAGAGGATGGCAGGGAATCATCGTCGCGCCAACTGCTTTTCTCCTCTTGCAGTTGGGTACGGTCGACGAAGACTCCACCAGCTCACTCTGCCACATCATCCTCTCAAATGGCACCGTGCAGATGCTCGATCCTTCAATCTCTGGTGGATGCTCCATCATGGATCGATACTCCCACCACCGCTGCCTCGTGATCGGATTTGGTGAATCTGTTTGCTCCATGGCCCATAGGAGCAGCTCTATGTACTCCCGCGTGATTCCCTCTGGGAGTATCGCCGCCTTTTCGCTTTGTTCCAGATATTTGGCCATCGCTGTCGCCGTTGCCGCTAATTGCTCTGGGTTGTCAAACCAAGACTGTATCTCCAACATCATGACTAGCTTCACAGGGTCGCCGTCTGCGATGCTCACATATCGGTTGTACTCCTCCATCGATCTACTTCTCCAAAGCACCTTCACTCGCCGGCGGTGGTTTTTGAATGGAAGAGGAGAGGAGCTGCGCTGGTTTTGGATTAGAATGGGAGAGGAGCGGCGGTGGTTTTAAAATGGAAGAGGAGAGGAGCGGCGCTGGTCTTGGAAGTATTTTTTTGTTTTGCGTATTTTGGGTCAAAGTTTGACCACGTACTGTTTTTGACAAGCAAAATGTGAATGCATGTCATCAAAAATTGTATCATTTGGTTTGTATCTGAATGTACTTTCAAATTATATTATTTTTGCAACGTATAACATATATTTTATTTGTTAAAATCATGTTCAAAATATGACCCAGAATACAAGGAAGACTAGTTAATGTGGGCTCGCTTCTTAATTGAAGGGTAAATTGATTTTGATTTTGATCTAGTCACAGCGCACCGGCCCTCTCGTCCAATCCTAAATCGCTATCGCACGCTCCTCTCCCTCTTCTCCATTGCAAAACCACCCCCTCTCATCTCCATCTTCTCCATTCCAAAACCATCGTCTCGCCTCTCCCTCTTCTCCATTGTGAAACCACCCCCTCTCCTCTCCATCTTCTCCATTGCAAAACCACCATCTCGCCTCTCCCTCATCTCCATTACAAGATGCTACTTCTTGAGCTTGCATTGGTTTTTCCCTTGAAGAGGAAAGGGTGATGCAGCAAAGTAGAGATAAGTATTTCCCTCAGTTAAGAACCAAGGTTTCAATCCAGTAGGAGATACAAGCAAGTCCCCAATCTATGCACCTGCACAAACAATCAAACACTTGCACCCAACACGATAAAGGGGTTGTCAATCCCTTCACGGTCACTTGCAAAGTGAGATCTGGTAGAGATAGATATAAAAGATTACTAAAACGTAAAACAAAATAAAAGTAAATAAATCGCAGCAAGGTATTTTTGGGTTTTTTTGTTTATAGATCTGAAAATACATGATGGAAAATAGACCCGGGGGCCATAGGTTTCACTAGAGGCTTCTCTCTTGAAGGCAAATAATATGGTGGGTGAACAAATAACTGTCAAGCAATTGATAGAAAAGCACAAAGTTATGATGATATCCAAGGCAATGATTATGCATATAGGCATCACGTCCGTGTCAAGTAGACCGAAACGATTCTGCATCTACTACTATTACTCCACACATCGACCGCTATCCAGCATGCATCTAGAGTATTAAGTTCATAAAGAATGGAGTAACGCCTTAAGTAAGATGACATGATGTAGAAGGATAAACTCAAGCAATATGATGAAAACCCCATCTTTTTACCCTTGATGGCAACAATACAATACGTGCCTCGCTACCCCTACTTTGTCACTGGGTGAGGACACTACAAGATTGAACCCAAAACTAAGCACCTCTCCCATTGCAAGAAGAACCAATCTAGTTGGCCAAACCAAACCGATAATTCGAAGAGAAATACAAAGATATCAAATCATGCATATAAGAATTCAGAGAAGATTCAAAATAATATTCATAGATAATCTGATCATAAAACCACAATTCATCAGATCTCGACAAACACACCACAAAAGAATATTACATCGGATAGATCTCTAAGAACATCGAGGTGAACATGGTATTGAGAATCAAAGAGAGAGAAGAAGCCATCTAGCTACTCGCTATCGACCCGTAGGTCTGAGGTAAACTACTCACGCCTCATCGGAAGGGCAATAGAGTTGATGTAGAAGCCCTCCGTGATCAAATCCCCCTCTAGCAGGATGCCGGAAAAGGCCCCAAGATGAGATCTCACGGGTACAGAAGGTTACGGCGGCGAAAAAGTATTTTGGTGGTAGGATGGGCAGTTGGTCAGATCTAGTATGGATCGTACATGGACGATAGTTGGAGTCGGCGGCTCTCCTAGGCTTCCCTCATCTGGGACTTCTGGTCGTTTGGGAATATTTGGGAATTTATAGGCCAAAGATTAGGGTTGGAGGACTCCCGTGGGGCCCACAAGCTAGGGGTGCGCCCACCCTAGGGCACGCCGGAGGGCTTGTGGAGCCCTCGGGACTCTTCTGACTTCCTCTCCAAGTCCTACATGTGTCTTCTGGTCCAAGAAAAATCATTGTAAAGTTTTATTCCGTTTGGACTTCGTTTGATACTCCTTTCTATAAAACTCAAAAACAAGGAAAAAATAGAAACTGGCACTAGGCTCTAGGTTAATAAGTTAGTCCCAAAAATAATATAAAATAGCATATTAATGCATATAAAACATCCAAAACAGATAATATAATAGCATGGAACAATCAAAAATTATAGATACGTTGGAGACGTATCACAAGACCACCGTCTCTCCTCCCATCTTCCAAAGCCAGCATCGGACCTCTCAGAAGCACATCTATGGAGAGGATGCAATAGCGAATCGGGCAGATCGCCGGTGGCGATTAGGCAAAGTTAGCCAGGTTGAAGGAGATCCTTACTTGGTTTAACAACGAGTGGGAGATTTCGAGGATGGTGAGGGCCATGTGGTAATGTATGAGTAAGAGCGAGACGGCGGTGATGAGGGCGGCGATGTACTCCCCGACGGCAGTCACGCTGCAGTCCTTCAAGTTCATCGAGTATCTCCTATGGGCGATGGAGCAGACAGATTCGCCCGAGGCGAAAGTTAGGCTGAGGTGGTGGGCGTACAGGTCGAAAGTCGAGCATCCAGAGGATAACGAATCGATCGAGTACGGTGTGCCATTCGTGAGGGTGCAGTGCCAGCCGAAGCCAGAGGAGTATTCATTCTCCCACCGCAAGAGGAGGTCAGATGGCGCGGCGTCGCTTCCTCGCCGTTCTCCACCATTCCCTCACCGCTCGCCTCGTTTCAACGGCGGCGGGAGGGTTTAAGGTAAGCTTCGCACTAACCTAATCTTCCATCTACTTATGCTTACAATCTGTGTGACGGCTAATGAAAATCATACGGGTAAGTACTGGGTAGTAGTCCGAGTTTCTGAGTACTACGCCAATCACCCTAAAATAGCTCTGGACCAAAAACAAAGTTGTGACAATATGTACAAATAAAGAAAAAATCGATTGGTGCTTCTTTCAGAAAAGAGTACTCCCTAGAAAAGTGCCAATATAAGCTACTCCTATTTGATTAGAGGATTTGCTGCAACACTGAAACAAGTAAAGTGTCCCATCAAAACAAACATGTAAGGTTCAAGCCAAACACCGGCAGATTAAAATATTCTGCAGCGGGTCGGCAAGAACTTGAGGAACCATCCGAGCATCTGTGCTTTTCCAAGCCACGTTTATGTTAGATATTGGCACCTCGCACTCTGCATATATGCTCGTTCCATCCGTACATTTGTGCAGTTCCACCAAAATGTAGCTAAATAACCCTGTTTGCACAGATAATGAAAAAGCGTGATTACATTATAGTGGCACTAGTTGATAAAACATACACTAATAAATAGAAGAAACTTCATTTTCTTAATGGGAAAAGATTGCGATAGTATCAGAATATGCCATGCTGCGAGGGCGAGATGGGCCATGCGACGCCTCATACAGTAGGCCTCATACTGGAAATCGACCCAATTCTCCTCGATACACCTTATGCCAGTGATGAACATCAGTGTACAGAGGTAGTACAAGGAGGGGCCTTGAGACATTCCAATCTCTATTTTGTGCAGATCAACTAAAATTAAGCACCCCAGTTTGTAGAAACACTTAAACATTAACAATGGGACTAGTTGATGAAACATATACTAACAAAGAGAAGCACTTTCTTGATCTACATTGGAAATGAAATAATAGAGAGGACAGTAGCTCTATTTTAACAGTGTTATTACTTCATTTAATCAGTTGCTCTAGGGTCGAGTAGGTGGCGAGCGAGGTGTACTGTGTATCGCAAGGATGGAGGTCGGGGGTGCTTAGACTAGGATGCTGAAGCTGGCTCTTTCAGTCCCTATGTTCCCCCTGATGTTTCTGTGGTAGCTTTTGGGTTGTAATCCAAACTTGGTTGAGCTGTGGCTGCGTCCCCCTACCTGCCTAGCTTATATGGCCAACTTGTCTCCTTCTAGTACTCAGTCCTTTCTAGTAGTAGTTGCATAACTGCCCGTTTACACTGAGATGTTGTTGGATAATGGTTCTCTATGGTTGGGTTTCTTTAATGAAATCGGAGGAAACCCCCTCTTTTGATATAAAAAAAATCAGTGGCACTAGCAGTGCCAAAACATTGCCTCAAATTAATAATGCCACTAGATTAAGGTGCAACATAATAACATTACTGCTTTATCATGGCAGTGCCAAAACAGTCGCACTAGCGCAGAGTCAATATGCAGGATCTTTGGCAAATGGTCAGACCAAAAAGGAACATACCTCGTGATGGGAACAATATCTGTAGTCAACGCCATCGTAGAAGGGATGACACCAGTCACCAACATGGATGATTCAATTCATGGGACCTTTTTGTGCAGTTCACCTAAAATGAAGCAATGTTTGCATCATGCAGTTAGCAAGTACTTTGTCCCATGAGCTAGCAGCTTCTTCTTCATTAGTTGCAATAAAATTGAGCAACATCAAGGTTGGTTGTGAAGCTCGTGGAATGTTCAACTATAATTTGGATATCATTTTGTGTAGTTCAACTAAGATCAAGTGTGAAATGTATATCTCGGTTTGCACAAAAAGGTGTAAAGGAGAGTGACTAACAAGTGATGAAACATACATCAAATGAAAAGAAGCATGTTCCTTATCTGAATGGCGATCCTACAAGGGCAGTAGCAATTTCTAAAGTACCAGCATTGCTAGATATTAGTGTGGGCATTAGGATTAACTATGACAACCATTAAATATGACATTACTTTAATGGTGCCATTGCTTCATTTTACCAGCAACATTACATTAACAGCTGCTAAAGAGTTGGTATTTGGGCACGGGAGAGTAGGCGGACTAGGACAGTTGCATTTCTAATGAAAAGAAGCAACTTATCTTAATGGGAAATTTAGCAGGACATAAAAAATAGTGCCATTGATTCATATTACTAGAAGCATTACATTGAAAACAACATTGGTTTAAAATGTCCTTACTTTAACAGTGGGCTACTACATTTTACCAATGACATTACATAAGAGGGGCTCGGGGCAACAAACATCCAAACAGGATATCTGGGTTGGTCCCATTTTTGTTCGGTATAGCCACCTTTTACTGTGTGAGCCTAGCAAATCTAGTGCTGGACATACTCTGTTGACTTGTCCCCTAGTCCCCACTTTCTTTCCCTTTTCAACCAATAGATCAGTTTATATCGATTCTGTACTGCATTTCCCTTTATTTCCCTATTAGACCAAGAGACCAGTTGGATAGCCAGTCTCTGCTACTTTTGGCCCCCATTATTTCCTCTTTCGACGAAGTCCTAGATTCAGGTAACAAATCTCCCCCACCCCCACCCCCTTTCTTCCCTGTTTGAACCAAGTAGCACTAGATTCGACTGCATGAAGTAGTACTACTAGATTCGACTGCATGAAGTAGTTTTACCTCTTAACAGTAAAAATTTAGGTGGCTTTCGAAGAGCCGATCGATCCTATCAATGAGGGTGTCGTGGGAAACCACGGCCACCTATGGGGCCATGAGCCCCTTGTGGTTCGGCAGGGGGGATGTGCACATTGCACAAAGAGCGGAGAACGTCGCGCAGCACGGCAGAGATCACACGGGCGATTTTACCCAGGTTCAGGCCGCCGTGAGTCGTAAAACCCTACTTCTGCTTTGGTGGATTGATGGTGGATTGTGGTGGAAGCGCAGCATTCTTGCCCGGCAGGGTTGCCTCGGGGCGAGAGCGGCTTGATACGTCCATTTTGCATCATGCTTTTATATCAATATTTATTGCATTATGGGCTGTTATTACACATTATGGCACAATACTTATGCCTTTTCTCTCTTATTTTAGAAGGTTTACATGAAGAGGGAGAATGCCAGCAGCTGGAATTCTGGGCTGGAAAAGGAGCAAATATTAGAGACCTATTCTGCACAACTCCAAAAGTCCTGAAACTTCACGGAGAGTCATTTTGGATTTAATAAAAAATATTGGGCAAAGAAAGAACCAGAGGGGGCCACCTGCCATCCACAAGGGTGGAGGGCGCGCCCTACCCCCCTAGGCGCGCCCCCCATCCTTGTGGGCCACCTAGCAGGCCCCCGACGCCCATCTTCCGCTATATGGTGTGTTTTCACCTGGAAAAAATAAGATGGAATCTTTTGGGATGAAGCGCCACCGTCTCGAGGCGCAACCTGGGCAGAAGCAATCTAGGGCTCCGGCGGAGCTATTCTGCTGGGGAAACATCCCTCCAGGAGGGGGAAATCATCGCCATCGTCATCACCATCGATCCTCTCATCGAGAGGGGGTCAATCTCCATCAACATCTTCACCAACACCATCTCCTCTCAAACCCTAGTTCATCTCTTGTATCCGATCTTTGTCTCAAAACCTCAGATTGGTACCTGTAGGTTGCTAGTAGTGTTGATTACTCCTTGTAGTTGATGCTAGTTGGTTTATTCGGTGGAAGATCATTTGTTCAGATCCTTAATGATAATTAATACTCCTCTGATTATGAACATGAATATGCTTTGTGAGTAGTTACGTTTGTTCCTGAGGACATGGGAGAAGTCTTGTTATAAGTAATCATGTGAATTTGGTATTCGTTCGATATTTTGATGAGATGTATGTTGTCTTTCCTCTAGTGGTGTTATGTGAACGTCGACTACATGACACTTCACCATGATTTGGGCCTAGGGGAAGGCATTGGGAAGTAATAAGTAGATGATGGGTTGCTAGAGTGACAGAAGCTTAAACCCTAGTTTATGTGTTGCTTCGTAAGGGGCTGATTTGGATCCATATGTTTCATGCTATGGTTAGATTTATCTTAATTCTTCTTTCGTAGTTGTGGATGCTTGTGAGAGGGGTTAATCATATTGTCCAAGGAAGGGAAAAACCCAAGCACCGGTCCACCCACATATCAAATTATCAAAGTAACGAACGCGAATCATATGAGCATGATGAAAACTAACTTGACAACAATTCCCATGTGTCCTCGGGAGCGCTTTGCTTTATATAAGAGTTCGTCCAGTCCTGTCCTTTGCTACAAAAAGGATTGGGCCACCTTGCTGCACCTTGTTTACTTTTGTTACTTATTACCCGTTATGAATTATCTTATCACACAACTATCTGTTACCGATAATTTCAGTGCTTGCAGAGAATACCTTGCTGAAAACCGCTTGTCATTTCCTTCTGCTCCTCGTTGGGTTCGACACTCTTACTTATCGAAAGGACTATAATAGATCCCCTATTCTTGTGGGTCATCAAGACTCTTTTCTGGCGCCGTTGCCGGGGAGTGAAGCGCCTTTGGTGAGTGGAATTTGGTAAGGAAACATTTATATTGTGTGCTGAAATTTACTGTAACTTGTTACTATGGAAAGTAATCCTTTGAGGGGCTTGTTCGGGGTATCTTCACCCCGACCGGAAGAGCAAAGCATTGCCCCTCAACCTACTGCACCTAATGAAAATATTTATTATGAAATTCCTTCGGGTATGATAGAGAAACTGCTAGCTCATCCTTACACAGGAGATGGAACATTACATCCTGATATGCATCTAATCTATGCGGATGAAGTTTGTGGATTATTTAAGCTTGCAGGTTTGCCTGAGGTTGAAGTCAAGAAGAAGGTCTTCCCTTTATCTTTGAAGGAGAAGGCATTGACATGGCATAGGCTATGTGATGATATTGGATCATGGAACTACAACCGATTGAAATTGGAATTTCATCAGAAGTTTTATCCTATGCATCTGGTTCATCGTGATCAGAATTATATATATAATTTTTGGCCTCATGAAGGAGAAAGTATCGCTCAAGCTTAGGGGAGGCTTAAGTCAATGTTATATTCATGCCCCAATCATGAGCTCCCAAGAGAAATTATTATTCAAAAAATTTATGCTCGGCTTTCTCATAATGATCGATCCATGCTCGATACTTCTTGTGTTGGTTCTTCTATGAAGAAGACTATTGAATTCAAATGGGATTTATTGGAAAGAATTAAATGCAACTCTGAAGATTGGGTACTCGACGAAGGTAAGGAGTTAGGTATAAACCTTAAGTTTGATTGTGTTAAATCTTTTATGGATACTGATGCTTTTCGTGATTTTAGCACTAAATATGGACTTGACTCTGAGATAGTACCTTCTTTCTGTGAATCTTTTGCTACTCATGTTGATCTCCCTAAGGAGAAGTGGTTTAAATATCATCCTCCCATTGAAGTTAAAGTAGTAGAACCTATTAAAGTTGAAGAAGAAACTATTACTTATAATGTTGATCCTATTGTTCCTACTGCTTATATTGAGAAACCACCTTTTCCTGTTAGAATAAAGGATCATGCTAAAGCTTCAACTGTGGTTCGTAAGAGTTATACTAGAACACCTACACCCCCTGAGCAAATTAAAGTTGAATGTAGTATTGCTATGGTTAAAGATCTCTTGGTTGACAATATTGATGGCCATGTTATTTATTTCTGTGATGAAGCTGCTAGAATTGCTAAACCCGATAGTAAAGATAAACATAGACCCATTGTTGGCATGCCTATTGTTTCAGTTAAAATAGGAGATCATTGTTATCATGGCTTATGTGATATGGGTGCTAGTGTGAGTGCAATTCCTTTTTCCTTATATAAAGAAATTATGAATGATATTGCACCTGCTGAGATAGAAGATATTGATGTTACTATTAAGCTTGCCAATAGAGATACTATTTCACCAATTGGGATTGTTAGAGATGTTGAAGTCTTGTGTGGGAAAATAAAATACCCTATTGATTTTCTTGCTCTTGCTTCCCCACAAGATGACTTTTGTCCCATTATATTTGGTAGACCTTTCTTTAATACTGTTAATGCTAAGATAGATTACGAGAAAGATATTGTTACTGTCGGTTTAGGGGATATGTCTCATGATTTTAATTTCGCTAAATTTCATAGACAACCCCATGATAAAGAATTTCCTAGTAAGGATGAAATTATTGGTCTTGCTTCTATTGCCGTGCCTCCTACTGATCCCTTAGAACAATATTTGCTAGACCATGAGAATGATATGTTTATGAATGAAAGAAGGGAAATAGACGAGATATTCTTTAATCAAGGGCCTATTTTGAAACACAATTTGCCCGTTGAAATCCTTGGGGATCCTCCTCCACCCAAGGGTGATCCCGTGTTTGAGCTTAAACAATTACCAGATTCTTTGAAATATGCTTATCTCGATGAAAAGAAGATATATCCTGTTATTATTAGTGCTAACCTTTCAGAGCATGAAGAAAAGAAATTATTGAAAACTCTGAAGAAGCACTGTGCCGCTATTGGATATACTCTTGATGATCTTAAGGGCATTAGTCCCACTCTATGTCAGCACAAACTTAATTTGGAGAATGATGCTAAACCGGTTGTTGATCACCAACGATAGTTAAATCCTAAGATGAAAGAAGTGGTAAGAAATGAAATACTAAAGCTTCTGGAGGCAGGTATAATTTACCCTATTGCTGATAGTAAGTGGGTAAGTCCTGTTCATTGTGTCCCTAAGAAGGGAGGTATTACTGTTGTTCCTAATGATAAGAATGAGTTGATCCCACAAAGAATTGTTACAGGTTATAGAATGGTAATCGATTTTCACAAATTAAATAAAGCTACTAGAAAAGATCATTACCCTCTACCTTTTATTGACCAAATGCTAGAAAGATTATCCAAACATACACATTTTTGCTTTCTAGATGGTTATTCTGGTTTTTCTCAAATACCTGTGTCAAAAGATGATCAGGAAAATACCACTTTTACTTACCCTTTTGGTACCTTTGCTTATAGACGTATGCCTTTTGGTTTATGCAATGCACCTGCTACCTTTCAAAGATGTATGACTGCTATATTCTCTGATTTTTGTGAAAAGATTGTTGAGGTTTTCATGGATGATTTCTCCGTTTACGAGACCTCTTTTGATGATTGCTTAAGCAACCTTGATCGAGTTTTGCAGAGATGTGAAGAAACTAATCTTGTCTTGAATTGGGAGAAGTGCCACTTTATGGTTAATGAAGGTATTGTTTTGGGGCATAAAATTTCTGAAAGAGGTATTGAAGTTGATAAAGCTAAAGTAGATGCAATTGAAAAGATGCCGTGTCCTAAAGATATCAAAGATATAAGAAGTTTCCTTGGTCATGCTGGTTTCTATAGGAGGTTTATTAAAGACTTCTCTAAAATTTCTAGGCCTCTCACTAATCTCTTGCAAAAAGATGTTCCTTTTGTTTTTTATGATGATTGTGTCGAAGCATTTGAAATACTTAAGAAAGCCTTGATTTCTGCACCTATTGTTCAGCCACCTGATTGGAATTTACCATTTGAAATTATGTGTGATGATAGTGATTATGCTGTTGGTGCTGTTCTAGGGCAAAGAGTTGATAAGAAATTAAATGTTATTCATTATGCTAGTAAAACTCTAGACAGTGCCCAGAGGAATTATGCTACTACTGAAAAAGACTTTTTAGCAGTTGTCTTTGCTTGTGATAAGTTCAGATCCTATATTGTTGATTCCAAAGTAACTGTTCACACTGATCATGCTGCTATTAAATATCTTATGGAAAAGAAAGATGCTAAACCTAGACTTATTAGATGGGTTCTCTTGCTACAAGAATTTGATTTGCATCCGACAGGAGCCCTCGGGCATGGCCCGAACGCGCCGCCGGGCGCCGTCGGGGTAGGCCCTAACCAGTGCACAGTCGAGAGGGTAGAAGTTTCTTGTCCTTTGAGATCTTCTTTGCTTCTTCATTAACCTGAGCCCAGGTCAGTTTCCAGTTCTCCTGGGCGTCGCGTAACGCCAATTGAGGTGAAGGAGATAATGGGCCACGATCTGCGGAGTACCCATGTCCCATGTTCAAGGGGTGGTAACCGCCACCCCACTATCCTTCCCGCTCCGAGCGCCTCTGCCACGTGTATCGCATGCATTGCGCAAGGTTGGTGGCGGTTGCGGGGGGTGATGACCCACAAGTATAGGGGATCAATCATAGTCCTTTCAATATGTAAGAGTGTCGAACCCAACGAGGAGCAGAACGAAATGACAAGCGGTTTTCAGAAAGGTAATGTCTACAAGCACTGAAATTATAAGCAATGAGTAGTTTGGTAGCAAGATAATATGTAACGAGCAAGTAACGGTAATGGTAACAAAAGTGTAGCAAGGTAGCCCAATCCTTTTGAGGCAAAGGATAGGCCAAAACGGTCTCTTATGATAAGCAAAGCATTCTTGAAGGTACATGGGAATTTCATCTAGTCACTTTCATCATGTTGGTTTGATTTGTGTTCGCTACTTTGATAATTTGATATGTGGGTGGACCGGTGCTTAGGTGATGTTCTTACTTGAACAAACTTCTACTTATGATTAACCCCCTCGCAAGCATCCGCAACTACGAGAAAAGTATTAAGAATAAATCTAACCATAGCATTAAACTTTTGAATCCAAATCAGTCCCTTACGGAATAGCGCATAAACTAGGGTTTAAGCTTCTGTCACTCTTGCAACCCATCATCTAATAACTACTCCACAATGCATTCCCTTAGGCCCAAATATGGTGAAGTTTCATGTAGTCGACGTTCACATGACATAACTAAGGGAATCACAACATACATATCATCAAAATATCGAACACATATCAAGTTCACATGATTACTTGCAACAAGATTTCTCCCGTGACCTCAAGAACAAAAGTAACTACTCACTAATGATAATCATGCTCAAGATCAGAGGGGTATTAAATAGCATAATGGATCTGAACATATAATCTTCCACCAAATAAACCATATAGTAATCAACTACAAGATGTAATCAACACTACTAGTCACCCACAAGTACCAATCTATAGTTCCGGTACAAAGATTGAACACAAGAGATGAACTAGGGTTTGAGAGGATATGGTGCTGTTGAAGATGTTGATGGAGATTGCCCTCCCCACGATGGGAGAGTTGTTGGTGATGATGATAACGATGATTTCCCCCTCCGGGAGGAAAGTTCCCTTGGCGGAATCGCTTCGCCGGAGGGCAAAAGTGCTCCTGCCCAAGTTCCGCCTCGAGACGATGGCGCTTCATCCTGAAAGTCCTCTCCTTATTTTTTCTAGGTCAAAATGACTTATATACCAGAAGAGGGGCACCGGAGGTGGGCCGAGGAGGGCACAACCCACCAGGGCGCGCCTGGGCTCCCTGGCGCGCCCAGGTGGGTTGTGCCCACCTGGTGGGCCCCCTATGGTAGTTATTTGCTCCAATAATTCTTATTTATTCCACAAAAAATCCTCGTGAAGTTTCAGCTCATTTGGAGTTGTGCAGAATAGGTAGCCTGATGTAGCTTTTTCAGGTCCAGATTTCCAGCTGCCGGAATTCTCCCCTTTGTGTGAATCTTGCATATTATGAGAGAAAAGGCATTAGAATTACTCCAAAAAGCATTATTATTCATAAAAACATCATAAATAATAGTAGGAAAACATGATGCAAAATGGACGTATCAACTCCCCCAAGCTTAGACCTCGCTTGTCCTCAAGCGAAAACCGAAATCGAAAAACATGTCCACATGCTTAGAGAGAGAGGTGTCGATAAGAACAAAATACGGACATAGAAGCATCATGTATATTATTATAACAACAACAAACTTTAACATAGAACTTTATCATATAACTTTTTTCATAAACTTCTCATGAATAAGTAACAATTCATCACAACATCGAAGTATAAAGCATAAACTGTATTGAAAACCAACAAACTCTATTCTCAGTCAACTTTGCAACTACAGTTCATCATCTTTTCAGGAAGGGTCACGTATCGAAGCCTTTTTGGGGCAAGTCCACATACTCAACCATCATATAGTCTTCTATGATTGCTAACACTCACCGCATACACATGAGCAAAACGTTTCAACCGGACACATAGAAAGATAGGGGCTTATAGTTTCTCCTCCCAACATACTCACCTCGAGGGTGATGTCAACAATAATAACTCATGCTACTCATATCCAACTAGATATATGTGCCTATATCTTTCCTCACCACATGATGCTTGCCAAAAGAGAAAATAAAAAGGAATAGAGAGAAGAACTTTGACTCTTGCATAAAAGTAAATACATAAAAGTAAAAGATAGGCCCTTCGCGTAGGGAAGCAGAGGTTGCCATGCGCTTAATTTTTTGTATGCTCAATCTCTTAGTGCAAAAGAACATCACGTTATATTGCCCCTTGCGATAGCAACCTTTATTATGCAGTCTGTCGCTTTTATTCTTTGCCATCACAAGTTTGTACAACGCTCAATTTTCTCTTACACTAAATGATCCAACACTTTTAGAAGCAATTTTTATTGCCTTTTTGCACCGATGACAACTTACTTGATGGACCTTACTCAATCCATAGGTAGGTATGGTGGACTCTCAAAATAAGATGTGGGTTTAAGGGTTTTTAGATGGACAAGTAGTATCTCTACTTAGTGCGGAATTTTTGGCTAGCAAAGATGGGGGGCAAGCACCACATGTTAAAGGATCTATGACAATATAACTTCTATGTGAATATGAACAAACATGAATCATTACGTCGTCTTCCTTGTCCAACGTCAACAATTTTGGCATATAATATTTTGATGGGGGCTCACAATCACAAAAGATGTCTAAGATAGTATATTTGCATGTGAATCTTCTCTTCCCTTATTAATTCTTTCATGAATTGCATTATTGACCAATCCTATGTTTGTCAATCTCCAATAAAATTTTCTACCTATACTCTTCCTTATGTGATGTCATTACTTACCATAAAATTAGCATATGATCTTTTTCATTTATTTCCTTTCTTTTTATTGAACATGAAAGCAAAGAAAACAAAACTCAAACTAAATTTTATTGTATATCTCGCACACGATTACAAAGATAGATCACTAAGCAAACACTCAAAAAGAAAGGATCGAACTAAACTTTTATTCATCTAAAGCAAAAGATAACTATGGATCGAACTAAGATAAGTAAAGGCAAAAGATAGTGGAGGTGATACGATACCGGGGCACCTCCCCCAAGCTTGGCACAAGCCAAGGGGAGTGTCCATACCCGATTACTCAATTTTCTTTTGTTGATGAAGAAGGAGGTGGTGGTGATGAAGTGGAGGGTTTGTCTGCCTTTTTCACCTACTTATTTCGAAGGTAAAAATTATCTATCCTTAACTCTTCATTCTCCATCTCAAGCTTTATTATCCTCTTGCATAATGCCTCAATGCTTTCATGCTTGAAACGAGGAGGGACTGGTTCATCTTCATCTTCTTCATCGGAGAAGCATATACAGGGATAGGTATCCTTGAAGATATTTTTATCTAAAGGCTGATAAGAAACTAGACACTCCTCCTCGAAATCTTGAGATGACATATTTTCAGATCTGACAGGAAAACAGCAAGAAAAGAAGAACAGAAGATTTCTCCATGATACGGTGGTCAATAGGTTCGGGGAGTATATAAAGATTTTTTATCTTGGGAAACAAGCAAATGGAAGAAAAACGGAGTCCGGAAGGTACCCGAGGTGGGCACAACCCACCTGGGTGCGCCTAGCAAGCCAGGCGCGCCCTGGTGTCTTGTGCCCACTAGGGTTACCAACCTGGCTGTTTCTTATTTTCCTAATTTTTGTTATATTCCAAAACGGACAGAAAATATTTTTGCGGATTTTTCGGAGTCCGTTTACTTACCGTATCGCGTACCTCCTTTTTTTTCATGATTCTGGAGTGTTCCGGAAGGTTTCCTTTATGTGTTCTTCCGGTGTCATGGTTTGGATAATATTGCTTTCAACGTTAATGGGCGTACCTGAGATATAATGTTTTATTCTTTGCCCATTGACAACCTACGGGTTAGTACCTTCGGCATTATTTATCTTGATGGCTCTGGATCGATAAACCTCCTCGATAACATAAGGTCCTTCCCATTTGGAGATGAGTTTTCCTGCAAAGAATCTGAAACGAGAGTTGTACAAAAGAACATATTCCCCAACTTTGAACTCACGCTGGTTCTTTTGTCATGCCATCTTTTAAATTTTTCTTTAAATACCTTGGCATTTTCATAGGCTTGGGTTCTCCATTCATCTAGTGAGCTAATATCAAATAACGTCTTTTCACCGGCAAGTTTGAGATCATAGTTGAGTTCTTTAATTGCCCAATATGCTTTATGTTCTAACTCAAGAGGCAAATGACAAGCTTTTCCATAAACCATTTTATACGGAGACATACCCATAGGATTTTTATATGCTGTTCTATAAGCCCAAAGTGCATCATCTAACTTCTTAGACCAATTCTTCCGGGACCTATTGACAATTTTTTGTAATATTAATTTTATTTCTCTATTGCTAAGTTCAACTTGACCACTAGACTGAGGATGATAAGGTGATGCAATTCTATGGTTAACATCATATTTAGCAAGCATTTTACGGAAAGCACCATGAATAAAATGTGAACCACCATCAGTCATTAAATATCTAGGGACTCTAAACCTTGGGAAAATGACTTCCTTAAGCATTTTAATAGAGGTGTTGTGATCAGCACTACTAGTTGGAATAGCTTCTACCCACTTAGTAACCTAATCAACAGCAACCAAAATATGTGTATACCCATTAGAGGAAGGAAAAGGTCCCATGTAATCAAATCCCCAAACATCAAATAGTTCAATAGCAAGAGAATAATTCATAGGCATTTCCTGATGATTACCAATATTACCAATTCTTTGACATTCATCACAAGATAAATAAAACTTACGGGCATCCTTGAAGAGAGTAGGCCAATAAAAACCAGATTGCAATACCTTGTGAGCTGTTCTATCTCCCGCATGATGTCCTCCATAAGCTTCGGAGTGACATTTCCGTAGGATTTGTCCCTGTTCATGCTGAGGTACACAACGTCTAATAATACCATCTACTCCTTCTTTAT
This sequence comes from Thinopyrum elongatum, assembly GCA_011799875.1. Lineage (NCBI taxonomy): Eukaryota > Viridiplantae > Streptophyta > Magnoliopsida > Poales > Poaceae > Thinopyrum > Thinopyrum elongatum. The sequence continues at coordinate 218,519,945 of CM022299.1, read as the reverse complement.
AAAGATGTGGGTCATCCCAAAAGTAATGTCTTAAATCATAGAAGAATTTTTTCTTTTGTTGGTATATGAAGCTAGGTGGTATATATTTAGCAACAATATAATTGGCATAGTCAGCATACCAAGGAGTGTTATAAGAAACATTTATTGCAACTAATTGTTCATCAGGAAAACTATCATTAATAGGTTGTGGGTCATCAAGAATATTTTCTAACCTAGACAAGTTATCAGCCACGGGGTTCTCAGCTCCCTTTCTATCAGTGATATGTAAAACAAATTCTTGTAGCAAAAGAACCCACCTAATAAGTCTAGGTTTAGCATCCTTCTTTTCCATAAGATATTTCATAGAAGCATGATCGGTGTGAACAGTCACTTTAGAATCAACAATGTAAGATCTAAATTTATCACAAGCAAACACCACTGCTAAGAATTCTTTTACAGTAGTAGCATAATTTCTTTGAGCACTGTCCAGAGTTTTACTAGCATAATGAATAACGTTTAATTTCTTATCGACTCTTTGTCCTAGAACAGCACCAACAGCATAATCACTAGCATCACACATTATTTCAAAAGGCAAGTTCCAATCAGGTGGTTGAACAATTAGTGCCGAAATCAAGGCTTTCTTAAGTGTTTCAAAGGCTTCTACACAATCATCATCAAAAACAAATGGAACATCCTTCTGTAAAAGATTTGTAAGAGGCCTAGAAATTTTAGGGAAATCTTTAATAAACCTCCTATAGAAACCAGCATGACCGAGGAAACTACGAATACCTTTGATATCTTTAGGGCATGGCATTTTCTCAATTGCATCAACTTTAGCTTTATCCACCTCAATACCTCATTCAGAAATTTTATGTCCCAAGACAATACCTTCATTAACCATAAAGTGGCACTTCTCCCAATTCAAGACGAGATTAGTTTGCTCGCATCTCTGCAAAACTCGATCAAGGTTGCTTAAGCAATCATCAAAAGAAGTTCCGTAAACGGAAAAATCATCCATGAAAACCTCAACAATCTTTTCACAAAAATCAGAGAATATAGCAGTCATACATCTTTGAAAAGTAGCAGGTGCATTGCATAAACCAAAAGGCATACGTCTATAAGCATAAGTTCCAAAAGGGCATGTAAAGGTGGTTTTCTCTTGATCAGGTTGTGAGACAGGTATTTGAGAAAAACTGGAATATCCATCAAGAAAGCAAAAATGTATGTGCTTTGATAGTCTTTCTAACATTTAATCAATAAAAGGCAGAGGGTAATGATCTTTTCTAGTAGCTTTATTTAGTTTTCTAAAATCAATTACCATTCTGTAGCCAGTGACAATTCTTTGTGGAATAAGTTCATTCTTATCATTAGGAACAATGGTAATACCTCCCTTTTTAGGGACACAATGAACATGACTTACCCATCTACTATCAGCTATGGGATAGATTATACCTGCTTCCAGAAGCTTCAGTATTTCTGTTCTTACCACTTCTTTCATTTTAGGATTTAAACATCGTTGGTGATCAACAACGGGTTTAGCATCAGACTCCATATTAATTTTATGCTGACAGAGAGTGGGACTAATGCCCTTTAAATCATCAAGAGTATATCTAATGGCAGCTCGGTGCTTCTTCAGAACCTTCAATAATCTTTCTTCTTCATGTTCTGAAAGGTTAGCACTAATAATAATAGGATAAATCTTTTTCTCATCAAGATAAGCATATTTCAAAGTGTCTGGCAATTGTTTTAATTCAAACACAGGATCACCTTTAGGTGGAGGAGGACCTCCTAGAGTTTCAATAGGAAAATTGTGTTTAAGCAGAGGACGTTGTTCAAAGAAAATCTTATCTATTTCATTTCTTTCATGCAGATGCATATCATTTTCATGGTCTAGCAAATATTGTTCTAGTGGATCAGTAGGAGGCACAGCAATAGAAGCAAGACCAATTATTTCATCCTTACTAGGCAATTCTTCCTTATGATGTTTTCTACTAAACTTGAAAAAATTAAACTCATGAGACTCATCACCAAAACTAACACCGACGATTTGTTTCTCACAATCTATTATAGCATTGACGGTGTTCAAGAAAGGTCTACCAAAGATAATGGGACAAAAGTCATCTTGTGGGGAACCAAGAACTAGAAAATTAGTAGGGTATTTTATTTTCCCACACAAGACTTCAACATCTCTAACAATCCCAAGTGGTGTGATGGTGTCCCTATTAGCAAGTTTAATAGTAACATCTATGTCTTCTATTTCTGCGGGTGCTATATCATTCATAATTTCTTGATATAAGGTAAAAGGAATGGCACTCATGCTAGCACCTATGTCACATAAACCATGATAACAATGATCTCCTATTTTAACTGAGACAACAGGCATGCCAACAACGGGTTTATGTTTATCTTTTTCATCGGGTTTGGCAATTCTAGCAGCTTCATCACAGAAGTAAATAACATGCCCATCTATATTTTCAACCAAGAGATCTTTAACCATAGCAACACTAGGTTCTACTTTGATTTGTTCAGCAGGTTTGGAAGTTCAGATATAACTTTTGTTGACCGTAGTTGAGACTTTAGCATGTTCCTTTATCCTAACAGGGAAAGGTGGTTTTTTAATATAAGCAGTAGGCACAACTGGATCAACATTGTAAATAACAGTTTCATCTTTAGCTATTACTGGTTCTTTAATTTCTTCTTTGATAGGTGGGTGATATTTAAACCACTTCTCCTTAGGGCGGTCAACATGAGTAGCAAATGATTCACAAAAGGAGGCTACTATCTCAGAGTCAAGTCCATATTTAGTGCTAAACTTTTAAAAAGCATCGGTAATCATAAAAGATTTAAGACAATCATACTTGAGCTTAATACCTGACTCTTTACCTTCGTTGAGTTCCCAATCTTTAGAGTTGCATTTAATTCTTTCTAAAAGATCCCACCGGAAGTCAATAGTCTTCTTCATAAAGGAACCAGTACAAGAAGTATCAAGCATGGATCGATCATCATGAGAAAGCCGAGCGTAAAAATTCTGAATAATAATTTCTCTTGAGAGCTCATGATTGGGGCATGAATATAACATTGACTTAAGCCTCCCCCAAGCTAGAGCGATACTTTCTCCTTCATGAGGCCAAAAATTATATATGTAATTCCGATCACGACGAACTAGATGCATAGGATAATTTTTTTGGTGAAATTCCAATTTCAATCGATTCCAATTCCAAGATCCAATATCATCGCATAGCATATACAATGCCAATGATTTTCCCTTCAAAGATAAAGGGAAAACATTCTTATTAGCTTCATCTCCGGGTAAACCTGCAAGCTTAAATAATCCACAAATTTCATCCACATATATCAAGTGCATATCAGGATGTTCGGTTCCATCTCCTGCATAAGGATTAGCTAGCAGTTGTTCTATCATACCCGAATGAATTTCATAACCAATATTTTCAGTAGGTGCAGTAGGTTGAGGGGTAACTAATTGTGGTTCCGGTCGAGGTGAAGATACCCCGAACAAACCCCTCAAAGGATTGTTCTCCATAGTAACAAGTGACAATAAATTTCAGCACATAGTAATAATTTTTCCTTACCGATTTTCACTTACCAAGAGCGCTTCACTCCCCGGCAATGGCCCCAGAAAAGAGCCTTGATGACCGATAAGTATAGGGGATTAATCATAGTCCTTTCGATAAGTAAGAGTGTCGAACCCAAAGAGGAGCAGAACGAAATGACAAGCGGTTTTCAGCAAGGTCATGTCTGCAAGCACTGAAATTATAAGTAACGAGTAGTTTGGTAGCAAGATAATTTGTAGCAAACAAGTAACGGTAATGGTAACAAAAGTGCAGCAAGGTAGCCCAATCCTTTTGAGGCAAAGGACAGGCCAAAACGGTCTCTTATGATAAGCAAAGCGTTCTTGAGGGTACACGGGAATTTCATCTAGTCACTTTCATCATGTTGGTTTGATTTGTGTTCGCTACTTTGATAATTCGATATGTGGGTGGACCAGTGCTTAGGTGCTATTATTACTTGAACAAACCTCCTACTTATGATTAACCCCCTCGCAAGCATCCGCAAGTACGAGAAAAGTATTAAGAATAAATCTAACCATAGCATTAAACTTTTGGATCCAAATCAGTCCCTTACGGAATAGCGCATAAACTAGGGTTTAAGCTTCTGTAACTCTCGCAACCCATCATCTAATAACTAATCCACAATGCATTCCATTAGGCCCAAATATGGTCAAGTGTCATGTAGTGGACATTCACATGACACCACTAAGGGAATCACAACATACATATCATCAAAATATCGAACACATATCAAGTTCACATGATTACTTGCAACAAGATTTCTCCCGTGACCGCAAGAACAAAAGTAACTACTCACTAATGATAATCATGCTCAAGATCAGAGGGGTATTAAATAGCATAATGGATCTGAACATATAATCTTCCACCAAATAAACCATATAGTAATCAACTACAAGATGTAATCAACACTACTAGTCACCCACAAGTACCAATCTATAGTTCCGGTACAAAGATTGAACACAAGAGATGAACTAGGGTTTGAGAGGATATGGTGCTGTTGAAGATGTTGATGGAGATTGCCCTCCCCAAGATGGAAGAGTTGTTGGTGATGATGATGACGACGATTTCCCCCTCCGAGAGGGAAGTTCCCCCGGCGGAATCGCTCCGCCGGAGGGCAAAAGTTCTCCTGCCCAAGTTCCGCCTCGAGATGGCGGCGCTTCGTCACGAAAGTCCTCTCCTTATTTTTTTCTAGGTCAAAATGACTTATATACCAGAAGAGGGGCACCGGAGGTGGGCCGAGGAGGGCACAACCCACCAGGGCGCGCCTGGGCTCCCTGGCGCGCCCAGGTGGGTTGTGCCCACCTGGTGGGCCCCTTCTGGTAGTTATTTGCTCCAATAATTCTTATTTATTCCATAAAAATTCCTCGTGAAGTTTCAGCTCATTTGGAGTTGTGCAGAATAGGTAGCCTGACGTAGCTTTTTCAGGTCTAGATTTCCAGCTGCCGGAATTCTCCCTCTTTGTGTGAACCTTGCATATTATGAGAGAAAAGGCATTAGAATAACCCCAAAAAGCATTATTATGCATAAAAACATCATAAATAACAGTAGGAAAACATGATACAGAATGGACGTATCAGGGGGCGCGGGAATGAGTGCCATGGCAGAAAGCCAGGCGTCGTAGATTGGTGCAGGGGGTCGGCCTTGATTCTTCGAGCCCTTAATGGCGAGGGGGAGCCGGGCTGGTTGAGCGGGGCAGCCACCCTCATGAAAAAAATCCAGCCCCTGCCCCGCTCGCCTATAAAAGGGGGAGCGGTGTGAGACATCCCTCCACACCTCCTTCCCTTTCCATTCCTGCAGTAGTCTTCGTCTATCATGGTGAGAGGTTGAGGGTCCGGCCCTGCTCCAGTGGCGACGAGAACTTCTGCTCGACAGTGTCTCCCTCCCCCCTCCGAAGATGCGGGGGCGGAGCCTGCTATGAGAGGAGGTGGGAGAGGGCGAGGTCGGGGTCGTCGCGGCGCACGGGGCCGAGGAGGACGGGGCGGCACTTTGGTTGCGCCGCCACCGGCCGCCCCTCCCCCGCTGAAAGGCCACGTCGGAGACCAACCTCTGGAGTTCGTCATCAGGCTGTACAAGCCGCCACGCGTCCGCCTCCGTCTCCCTACCCCATTCGCAAGGGCAATGGAGCTCGAACAGCCGCGCGCGTTGAAACTGCACATGAGGGGCTGCCGGAATGGCAGCATGCGGGTGGATGTAGATTTCCCCGCTCCTCATGTTATGTTCTTCTGCCTTGGGTGGAAGACCTTTACCCGTGCCCACAGCCTGTCAGAGGGGCACGTCCTCCATTTTAAGTTAATGGAAGCCAATTTCCTTTCCGTCAAGGTCTTCGGGTGCTCGGGTGCTCGCTTAGGGTACTGCGCGGAGAGCTCGACCGATGAAGAAAGCTCCTCCTCGAGCGATAGCGACGAGGAGGACAATGACGGCGATGATGACGGCGTCGACCGGGAGGACGACGACTCTGACTCCGGCTGAGCACCAGCCACACCGTCACCGTCAGGCGGCAGCACCATCATCTGCACCTGCCTCTCCTCTCCGGCAAGGTGATTTGCCGGGGAGTTAGGTGCAGGGGTGGGGATGGTGCCCCTGGCTCCTCCAGCAGCCTTCCAGCTGGACCCCGGCAGTTTTCCTCGCGGGCTGCAACTTCGTTTGCCCTGCCGCGTCCTGCTGGCCCTGGTGCTGGTGGTTGACGAGTCGTCTCCGCCGATCTCTTCACCATCACCTTCGCCCGCACCCTCCCGCTCTCGCCAGGCTCCTCGTCAGGGGACCTCACGGGGTCAGGCTGGGCTTCTTCCCAGGGGCTCCTTTTGCCCTCTTCACCTCCCGTCGTAGTGCCTAGGAGGAGAAGGACAAGAAAGGGCATCATGGGGCACTTATCTTTTTTCTGTCATCACCCTAGTTAGCATTTGCTTTGGACAAGCTAAAGTGATGCATCATGTTTAAATTTTCTTTAAACTTGAAATGGGGATCAGCAAACCCCAGCACCCCCCTGGAAATACCAGATTCAACTGAAAATTATTTCTATGAACACAAAATGCCCTTCACAAAAGTTCAACATTTTTGGATTGGTCTAGAACCTCTACCAAAAATGGTGCACATTTTTCTAGGTCACTTTGGATTTTTGAATTAATTCATAAGTATTTGAATTTGGACATTTAAATGCTATAAATATTTTTAAATGTCCAAATAATCTTGAAAGCATTTGATGGCTATTGGAAATAATTCAAATAGTGACCACAATTATTTTCAGGATTTTACAGAATGGGTTAGTATTTTTACTAATTCAAAACAGAGCAAAATAAATAGAAAACAGAAAGAATTAGAAAGGAGAGAAAGAGAGTTACCAGACCCAGCACTGTAGACGGCCCAGCCCGCCAGAGCCCAGCGCCAGTTGTCTTCTTCCTTTGCCAGGAGGACGACGTCGTGTCACGCGCGCGTGCACCCGCGGCCAGCTCCTGCTTCGCTGTGTCCCACATTCCCCGGGCTTGTTCTCTTCACCGCGGAGATGCCCTCGACCCCCTTGACCGCTCCCCTCTCTCTCTGCTCACCCTCCCCGCCTCCTCGCTCGGCCTCCACCTCGGACCTGAGGCCGCCCTGGCCGCGCCACCATCGCACGCATAGATGCAGCCGCCGCCTCGCCGTACAAGCATGTCCAGAAGCTCCGCCGTCCCTGTCTACCTCCTCTGCTCGACGCACACGAGCCCGGGAGCAACATGTCGTCAGCTTCACCGTCATCTTCTCCGTCGGCCGCCGGAGATCTCCCTCACCGCTCCGTCCGCTCCGGTGCTTCCCCGAGCTATCTGAGGCCACCGCTGCACTCTCCGTGAGCTCCTCTTCCTTCTCCCCCCTAGCCACGTCGCTCGAGCTACCCCTAGCCCCGTTGGCCATCACGGCCGAGAGCTCGGCTCCGCCGGCCATGTCGCCGCTGTGGCAGCAGCAAGCAGAGCTTGCATCCGAGCGCGCCACCGTTCTCATCACGTTCCCAGGAGTCGACCGCGACCACCCGCGGCTCCTGCCGTGCCCTGCAACGTCGATTCGGTCGACGCCCGAACGCCGGCCACCGCACTTGCCATTGCCGCCGTCGTTGCTGCCGTCATTTTAGGCCACCTCCGGTGAAGCTGAGAGCACCACTCGACGCGCGCCAGCTCCAGCTACTCATGGATGGGCTCCGCCGTTGATTTGGTCACCGGAGGAGCAATCCCGAGCACCACCACCGCGTTTGACCCCACCGGCGGCTAAACGCCGGTGGGTTTGACCCACTTTGACCACAGCTGGACCCCCCTGTGTCCATGATATGTGGGGCTGGCCACTAACTGATTTAGTTTAGAGTCTTAATTAGTGCTAATTACCACTGTTAGGGGTTAATCACCCCGCTAACTAAACACTTTGTCACTGACACTGGGCCCCACTGCCCAGATGCTACTTCTTGAGCTTGCGTTGGTTTTTCCCTTGAAGAGGAAAGGGTGATGCAGCAAAGTAGAGATAAGTATTTCCCTCAGTTTGAGAACCAAGGTATCAATCCAGTAGGAGACAATGCACAAATCACCGAATATCTGCACAAACAATCAAACAACTTGCACCCAACGCGATAAAGGGGTTGTCAATCCCTTCACGGTTATTTGCAAAAGTGAGATCTGATAGAGATAGATAAACGATAGAGTAAATATTTTTGGTATTTTTGTTTTATAGATTGGAAAGTAAAAGAATGCAAAATAGTAGATCGGGAACTTGTATGATGAAAAGTAGAAGATTATATGATGGAAAATAGACCCGGGGACCATAGGTTTCACTAAAGGCTTCTCTCAAGATAGAAAATAATATGGTGGGTGAACAAATTACTGCCGAGCAATTGATAGAAAAGCGCAAAGTTATGACGATATCTCAGGCAATGACCATGAATATAGGCATCACGTCCATGTCAAGTAGACCGAAACGATTCTGCATCTACTACTATTACTCCACACATCGACCGCTATCCAGCATGCATCTAGAGTATTAAGTTCATAAAGAACGGAGTAACGCATTAAGTAAGATGACATGATGTAGAGGAATTAACTCAAGCAATATGATGAAAACCCCATCTTTTTATCGTCGATGGCAACAATACAATACGTGCCATGCTGCCCCTACTGTCACTGGGAAAGGACACTGCAAGATTGAACCCAAAGCTAAGCACTTCTCCCATTACAAGAAAAACCAATCTAGTTGGCCAAACCAAACCGATAGTTTGAAGAGAATTACAAATATATCAAATCATGGATATAAGAATTCAGAGAAGATTCAAATTATATTCATAGATAAGCTGATCATAAATCCACAATTCATCAGATCTCGGCAAACACACCGCAAAAAAGTATTACATCGAATAGATCTCCATGAACATCGAGGAGAACATGGTATTGAGAATCAAAGAGAGAGAAGAAGCCATCTAGCTACGAGCTATGGACCCATAGGTCTGTGGTAAACTACTCACGCTTCATCGGAAGGGCAATGGTGTTGATGTAGAAGCCCTCTGTGATAGAATCCCCCTCCGGTGGGGTGCCGGAAAAGGTCCCTAGATGGGATCTCACGGGTACAGAAGGGTGCGGTGGTGGAAAAGTCTTTTCGTGGATGCCTCTGTTGGTTTGGGGATATATGAGTATATATAGGCGAAAGAATTAGGTCAGGAGGTGCACAAGGGGCCCACAAGGGTGGGGGGCACGCCCTACCCCCTGGGCGCGCCCTCCGTCCTTGTGGCCGCCTCGTGGCTCCTCCGACTTCATCTCCAAGTCTCCTGGTTTCCTTCTGGTCCAAGAAAAATCATCGCAAAAGTTTTATTCCGTTTGGACTCCATTTGGTATTCCTTTTCTGCGAAACTCAAAAACAAAGAAAAAAATAGAAACTGGCACTGGGTCTAGGTTAATAGGTTAGTCCCAAAAATAATATAAAATAACATATTAATGCATATAAAACATCCAAAACAGATAATATAATAGCATGGAACAATAAAAAATTATAGATACGTTGGAGACGTATCAAGCATCCCCAAGCTTAATTCCTGCTCGTCCTCGAGTAGGTAAATGATAAAAACAGAATTTCTGATGTGGAATGCTATCTAACATATTTATCCATGCAATTTTCTTTATTGTGTCATGAATGTTCAGATCCATAAGATTCAAAACAAAAGTTTAATATTGACATAAAAACAATAATACTTCAAGCATAATAACAAGGCAATTATGTCTTCTCAAAATAACATGGCCAAAGAAAGCTTATCCCTACAAAATCATTTAGTCTGGCTATGCTCCATCTTCATCACACAAAATACTCAAATCATGCACAACCCCGATGACAAGCCAAGCAATTGTTTCATACTTTTGACGTTCTCAAACCTTTTCAACTTCACGCAATACATGAGCGTGAGCCATGGACATAGCATTATAGGTGGAATAGAATATGGTGGTTGTGGAGAAGACAAAAAGAGGGGGATAGTCTCACATCAACTAGGCGTATCAACGGGCCATGGAGATGCCCATCAATAGATATCAATGTGAGTGAGTAGGGATTGCCATGCAACGGATGCAATAGAGCTATAAGTGTATCAAAGCTCAAAAATAAAACTAAGTGGGTGTGCATCCAACTTGCTTGCTCATGAAGACCTAGGGCAATTTGAGGAAGCCCATCGTTGGAATATACAAGCCAAGTTCTATAATGAAAAATTCCCACTAGTATATGAAAGTGACAACATAGGAGACTCTCTATCATGAAGATCATGGTGCTCCTTTGAAGCACAAGTATGGAAAAAGGATAGTAACATTGCCCCTTCTCTCTTTTTCTCTCATTTTTTTCCTTTTTTTCTTTCTTCTTTTTTTCCTTTTTTTTCTTTCTCTTTTTTTTTCTTTGGCTTCTTTGGCCTCTTTTTTTCCCCTCACATGGGACAATGCTCTAATAATGAAGATCATCATACTTCTATTTACTTACAACTCAAAAAAATTACAACCCAATACTAGAACAAAATATGACTCTATATGAATGCCTCCGGTGGTGTACCGGGATGTGCAATGAATCAAGAGTGACATGTATGAAAAAATTATGAACGGTAGCTTTGCCACAAATACGATGTCAACTACATGATCATGCAAAGCAATATGACAATGATGATGCGTGTCATAGTAAACAGAATGGTGGAAAGTTGCATGGAAATATATCTCAGAATGGCTATGAAAATGCCATAATAGGTAGGTATGGTGGCTGTTTTGAGGAAGGTATATGGTGGGTGTATGGTACCGGCGAAAGATGCGCGGTACAAGAGAGGCTAGCAATGGTGGAAGGGTGAGAGTGCGTATAATCCATGGACTCAACATTAGTCATAAAGAACTCACATGCTTGTTGCAAAAATCTATTAGTCATCGAAACAAAGTACTATGTGCATGCTCCTAGGGGGATAGATTGGTAGGAAAAGACCATCGCTCCTCCCCGATCGCCACTCATAAGGAAGACAATCAAAAAATATCTCATGCTCCAACTTCGTTACATAACGGTTCACCATACGTGCATGCTACGGGACTCACAAACCATAACACAAGTATTTCTAAAATTCACAATTACTCACTAGCATGACTCTAATATCACCATCTTTATATCTCAAAACAATCATAAGGAATCAAACTTCTCATAGTACTCAATGCACTTTATATGAAAGTTTTTATTATATCCCTCTTGGATGCCTATCATATTAGGACTATATTTATAACCAAAGAAAATTACCATGCTGTTTAAAGACTCTCAAAATAATATAAGTGAAGCATGAGAGTTCAATAATTTCTACAAAATAAAGCCACCGCCGTGCTCTAAAAAGATATAAGTGAAGCACTAGAGCAAAATTGCCTAGCTCAAAAGATATAAGTGAAGCACAAAGAGTATTCTAATAAATCACGATTCATGTGTGTACCTCTCAAAAGGTGTGTACAGCAAGGATGATTGTGACAAAACTAAAAATCAAAGACTCAAATTATACAAGACGCTCCAAGCAAAACACATATCATGTGGTGAATAAAAATATAGCCTCAAGTAAAGTTACTGATAGACGAAGACGAAAGAGGGGATGCCTTCTGGGGTATCCCCAAGCTTAGGCTCTTGGTTGTCCTTTAATATTACCTTGGGGTGCCTTGGGAATCCCCAAGCTTAGGCTCTTGCCACTCCTTATTCCATAGTCCAACAAATCCTTACCCAAAACTTGAAAACTTCACAACACAAAACTCAACAGAAAATCTCATAAGCTCCGTTAGTATAAGAAAATAAATCACCACTTTGGTACTGTTGTGAACTCATTCTTTATTTATATTGGTGTAATATCTAATGTATTCCAACTTTTCCATGGTTCATACCCCCCGATACTACCCATAGATTCATCAAAATAAGCAAACAACACAAAGAAAACAGAATCTGTCAAAAACAGAACAGTCTGCGAAGATGCGAATTGTTCTAATACTTATATAACTCCAAAAATACTGAAAAATTAGGAAAACAGAGGAAATTTGTGTATCAATCTCTTATAAAAAAATTCAGGGTTTTTCAATGCTCCAGTGAATTATTAAATATCTGTGACTGGAGGCAGAAGTTTCTGTTTTTCAGCAAGATCAAATCAACTATCACCGTAAGCCATCCCAAAGGTTTTACTTGGCACAAACACTAATTAAAACACAAAACCACATCTAACCAGAGGATAGATGAATTATTCAAAGCAAAAAAGAAACAAAAAAGTAAAAACAAAAAATAAAATTGGGTTGCCTCCCAACAAGCGCTATTGTTTAACGCCTTTTTAGCTAGGCATTGATAATTTTGATGATGCTCATATGAAAGAAAAGGATTGAGGCACAAAGAGAGCATCATAAAACATGTGAAAAACACATCTAAGTCTAACATACTTCATATGCATAGCCATTTTATAGGAAAACAAATTAGCAAGACAAGCAAGATCTAGCATGTGCAAGGAAGAAGAAAGAAACAATAGCAATCTCAACATAACAAGAGGTAATTTAATAACATGAAAATTTCTACGACCATATTTTCCTCTCTTATAATAATTACATGTAGGATCATAATCAAATTCAACAATATAACTATCACATAAAATATTCTCTTCATGATCCACATGCATGCAAAGTTGACACTCTTCCAAAATAGTGGGATTATCATTAAATAAAGTCATGACCTCTCCAAGCCCACTTTTATCAAAAATTTCATAAGATTGATCATACTCCAAAGTAGTGGGATCAATATTACCTAGAGTTGACACTCTTCCAAACCCACTTTCAATATTATTGCAAACATATTCATCATGAGGCTTAAATAAATTTTCAAGATCATAAGAAAAATCACCCTAATCATGATCATTGCAACAAGTAGTGGACCTAACAAAACTAGCATCCCCAAGCTTAGGGTTTTGCATATCATTAGCACAACTGACATTAATAGAATTTATAGTAGAACCATTGCAATCATGCTTTTCATCCAAGGAGCTATCATGAATCACTTCATAAATTTCTTCTTTTAACACTTCATCACAATTTTTAGATTCACGAATTTCAAGCAAAACTTCATAAAGATAATCTAGTGCACTCAAATCACTAGAAATTGGTTCATCATAATTGGATCTCTTAAAAAGATTAGCAAGTGGATGAGGATCCATAAACTTTTAGCAAGCGAAGATGCAAGCAAAAAGAAGGCACGTGGTAACACAAGCAAACAAAAGATCGAACGGAAAGAAGGCAAACAAAAAGGCAAAAAAAAATTGAAAATCATTTTAGAAGTGGGGGAGAGGAAAACGGGAGGCAAATGGTGAATAATGTAATGCAAGAGATGAGAGTTTTATGATGGGTACTTGGTATTTCTTGACTTGGCGTAGATCTCCCCGGCAACGGCGCCAGAAATTCTTCCTGCTACTTCTTGAGCTTGTGTTGGTTTTTCCCTTGAAGAAGAAAGGGTGATGCAGCAATGTAGAGATAAGTATTTCCCTTAGTTTGAGAACCAAGGTATCAATCCAGTAGGAGACAACGCACAAATCACCGAATACCTACACAAACAATCAAACAACTTGCACCCAACGCGATAAAGGGGTTGTCAATCCCTTCACGGTTATTTGCAAAAGTGAGATCTGATAGAGATAGATAAACGATAAAGTAAATATTTGTGGTATTTTTGTTTTATAGATCGGAAAGTAAAAGATTGCAAAATAGTAGATCGGAAACTTGTATGATGAAAAGTAGAAGATTATATGATGGAAAATAGACCCGGTGGCCATAGGTTTCACTAGAGGCTGCTCTCAAGATAGAAAATAATACGGTGGGTGAACAAATTACTGCCGAGCAATTGATAGAAAAGCGCAAAGTTATGACAATATCTAAGGCAATGATCATGAATATAGGCATCACGTCTGTGTCAAGTAGACCGAAATGATTTTGCATCTACTACTATTACTCCACACATCGACCGCTATCTAGCATGCATCTAGAGTATTAAGTTCATAAAGAACGGAGTAACGCATTAAGTAAGATGACATGATGTAGAGGAATTAACTCAAGGAATATGATGAAAACCCCATCTTTTTAACCTTGATGGCAATAATACAATACGTGCCTTGCTGCCCCTACTGTCACTAGGAAAGGACACTGCAAGATTGAACCCAAAGCTAAGCACTTCTCCCATTGCAAGAAAAACCAATCTAGTTGGCCAAACCAAACCGATAGTTCGAAGAGAATTACAAAGATATCAAATCATGCATATAAGAATTCAGAGAAGATTCAAATAATATTCATAGATAAGCTGATCATAAATCCACAATTCATCGGATCTCGGCAAACACACCGCAAAAAAGTATTACATCGAATAGATCTCCAAGAACATTAAGGAGAACATGGTATTGAGAATCAAAGAGAGAGAAGAAGCCATCTAGCTACTAGCTATGGACCCGTAGGTCTATGGTAAACTACTCACGCTTCATCGGAAGGGCAATGGTGTTGATGTAGAAGCCCTCCATGATCGAATCCCCCTCCGGCAGGGTGCCGAAAAAGGTCCCTAGATGGGATCTCACGGGTACAGAAGGTTGCGGCGGTGGAAAAGTCTTTTCGTGGATGCCTCTATTGGTTTGGGGATATATGAGTATATATAGGCGAAAGAATTAAGTCAGGAGGTGCACGAGGGGCCCACAAGGGTGGGGGGCGCGCCCTCCATTCTTGTGGCTGCCTCGTGGCTCCTCCGACTTCATCTCCAAGTGTCCTAGTTTCCTTCTGGTCCAAGAAAAATCATCACGAAAGTTTTATTCCGTTTGGACTCCGTTTCGTATTCCTTTTCTGCGAAACTCAAAAACAAGGAAAAAAACAGAAACTGGCACTGGGCTCTAGGTTAATAGGTTAGTCCCAAAAAAATATAAAATAGCATATTAATGCATAAAAACATCCAAAACAGATAATATAATAGCATGGAACAATCAAAAATTATAGATACGTTGGAGACGTATCACCAGCTAATTCACGGTTTAAAACTAAACCTTTTTAATTAAAGCTATAGCCACTAACACGCGGGACCCACTGGTCAGGTTTGACCTGGACCGCCCCTGTTGGCCGCTGACATCACAGTGATGTAATGCTAATGCAGTAAGTGTTTCTGGAGTATAAAATAAATCAATAATGATTTTTTTATTTCAGAAAATGCCTAAAACTTCTAAAAATCATAGAAATTCAACCGTAGCTCAGAATGAAATAATTTATATATGAAGAATGATTAGAAAAATCCAAAGCATCTGTTTATGGCATTTTCATGCATGTTTGAGCAACCTAAAGCTACTGTATATGACAATTTTAATTAATGGCATTTTAAATGACTTACGTGGAGTTTGAATTTGAACCTTGGGTTCAAACCAACTTCATTTAAATTGTTGCTTGCTATATTAGCTTAGATCACAGCATGTTGCCATGTCATGATCATGCATCATATTGTTGCATTGCATTGATTGTGTCCCCTCTTGCTTGCCGGTGTTTGCTCCCTCTCAGTGGACATAGTTCCGACGATGAGTTCGATGA
Organism: Thinopyrum elongatum; assembly: GCA_011799875.1. Classification (NCBI taxonomy): domain Eukaryota; kingdom Viridiplantae; phylum Streptophyta; class Magnoliopsida; order Poales; family Poaceae; genus Thinopyrum; species Thinopyrum elongatum. Next base: position 218,504,323 of record CM022299.1, on the reverse strand, counting down.
CACCGATGAAGAACTATACTATCTTCAGAAGTGCCAGGCAAGCAAACCCCCCTTTGAGCATTCCGATACAACCCCACTCTCTTGCTCCTACTCTCTTTTATTGCATTAGGACAACAATGATTCAACTGTTACTTTATGTTGCGGTAGTTGAACCCCTTTCCTCTGCATGACCTGTCTTTGCCATAGTAAATAGTTGAAACCCACTAGCATGAGTAGGAGTTGTTTGAGCCATGATGTGCCTACTCATTTATGCTTGCTTGTTATGCCTGCTATTGCTTAGAGTTGTGTCAGGTCTGATTCATCGGGGATGAATTGGAATGTGGTCATCATGTCCTACTGTTGAGAGCTAAGTGCGTGAACACGATTTGGTAAAGGTAGCGGTGAGAGGCCATGTAGGAGTACATGGTGGGTTGTCTCATTGAAACCGTCCTCAGGAACTGAGTTCTGTGTTTGTGATCCAAGAACAGCTACTACCATGCATTGGGCCTGAAACCCATGGACCCTCTCGACTTATTAATCGCCTTGATCTCTGTCCAGGAGTTGCACGTAGTTTCTGGTGTTTGTAGTATGCTGGAGGCCATGCACAGCGCTGACCCTAGGGGTAGGCTGTGATGCGGTAGGCACATGGCACGATGTACCGGGGCACCCGTTTGGTGGGCTCGGGATCCCTGCACGCATCGTTTGGGGCCGTAGTGGAAACCCCGGCCGGATCTCCTTGCGGATGGAACCCGAATAGGCGATAAACCTGGACTAGAGACTTGTGTGGTTAGTCAGGTCATGGCCGACACCCTCGCTGGGCTTCCGCTTGAAGGTTGCCGAGTACATGTCGTGTAAACGGTGATAAGTGGTGGGAGCGTGTGTGAAGAAATACACCCCTGCAGGGTTATAAATGATCTATTAGAATAGCCGCGTCCACGGATATGGACTACTTGGAACGCTTGCATTGTTCATAGACAAGTGGAAGTGGATACCCTAAAATGCGCAAGATAAGTGTGAGTGCTATGGATGGCCTTCTTGTAGGGAGATGGGAGCGGATCTATAGTGGTGTATTGATATGGTGAATATGTGGACTCGTGTGCGCCACCTCAAAGAAGTTACTGGCAATCGTAGTTCAGGATAGCCACCGAGTCAAAGCTGGCTTGCTGCAGTTAAACTCCACCACCCCCTTTGTTGATACTGATGCATATGTAGCTAGTTCTGACGTAAGTCTTGCTGAGTACATTTGTACTCACGTTTGCTTAACTTATGTTTTTGCAGAGAGACTTCGATCTCGCTAGTAGTTTCACGTGAGCTTCGACAATTAGCTTGGGAGTCGCAGACAGAGGTCTGTGTCGGAGTACGACACCTATGGGATCCTGAGAGACCCCTTTACGATTCGGCGGGGGGAGAGGTACATGCAAAGAGCAGAACCAATGATCGACGCGGGAAGTTTTTACCCAGGTTCGGGCCGCTGATCAGCGTAAAACCCTACTCCTGCTTTGTGTTCTTATTGATGTTCTTGAGCCCAGCCTTCAGGAGCGCTCGCAATGAACAGTACGTTGAATGAGCAACTACGCATGCAGAATGGGCCAGAAGTTCTCCTCCTCTGTAGCAGTTGCCTTGGGCCTCCTTTTATATGCTCAAAGGGGTCTCCACAGTGGCAAAATGTACATACATTGCGGTGTAAAGTAGCTACAGGGTATCATACCTAACCCCTGACGGATTAGGACAAGCGCATTTAATGCACCGTGAGGTGTCCGTTTAGGTGTCCTCGCTTTCTTGGGGATGGAAAAAGGGGCCATCCCATCAGCACCGCTTAAGCTCTCCTCCATTGGCGCGTTGCCACGCATCCAGAGAAGGACCCAGAATGTCAGGTTTTGTCGTTGTGCTGGAGTAGTGGTACAGTGGCAGAATCTCGCCGGGCACCGAAACTTGCCGGGCACCAAGCCTTGCCGGGCGCCAAGCCTTGCCGGACGCCAAGCCTTGCCGGGCGCCAAGCCTTGCCGGGATTATCTTGCCGGGGCTCATCAGCAAGAATCTTGCCGGGGCTCACCAGCAAAGAATCTTGCCGGGCCTCACCAGCAAGAATCTTGCCGGGCCTCACCAGCAAGAATCTTGCCGGGCCTCACCAGCAAGAATCTTGCCGGGGCTTCGGCCTTTGGTCTTCTGCCTTCCAATTATTAACTCGAATGCTTTTTGGATAGTCTTGTGCTTGTTCCCAGTTGTCTTCTCCCAGGAAGGCTCGCTCCCCTGCCACGCCTTTCCCGCCTGGGGGGGCTGCAACTCGCCGATGCGTGTCCAGGGGTAATGAACACCCCCTGTTCACTACACCGACAGGAGCCCACGGGCCTGGGCCAGACAAACACGCACAGTGTTTGTCTGGGCTAGGCCCAAAAACATGCACCGGTACACGCGCGGCGAGAAGTAACCATTACTCTTGACTTTTAACTGCATGCTTGTGATGACGCAAGAGAGCTTGCGGTTTGCCGGGCCTTGGGCTTGCCGGCAGCGTGGGCAGACAGAGCAGGACGGCAACAGGAGTCGTGTGCCCGAAAGGAAGTTCCACACTGTGCGACGAGGAGCCAGTCCCCGAGCTTTCCCCATATAGGGTACTGCGGGTGCGGTGCTCGATCCATATAGTCACCCCTGCTGCCGCAGCCGTCTACCATGAATATCTCACTGCCGTCTTGCCGGCCTGTTGCTGCAATGGCGCATATAAAGAAGCAATTTATCTTAGTTAAATCAATCTTTATGCATGCAATGCATGTTACTTTATGCTAAATGAATGTATGCTTCCCCCTTGATTAATTCAATCCTTGCACTTATTTTAGTCCCTACGCTGTCTGGAAACCTTGCCGGTGCGCACGTTTGCCGCGAGCGCTAGATGCGGGTCTTTAGCAGCCTGCTGGAAGCGCCGCCGCCGGCAAGGCGACTTGCCGGGCCAGAACGTAGCTGCTAAGCTTGCCGAGCGGACTCGAGGCAAAGCTAGAGCGCGGGCTAACCACGACAAGGTTCCTCCGCATGCAGGTTGATGTACAAGGACAAAGAATTAATCAAGGCGACCCACGCTTGCCGGAAAGCTTTCCGGTGCGCATGCTCCAGTCGGCAGTGCTTGAGGAACGGGTCCTAAGCAACTTGCCGGGGACGCCGCCTCCCGGAAAGGTTTACCTCCTCGGTGCTTATGCAGCCACCTAAATTGTCGAGCGGACTCGAGACAACTAGGGGCGCAATTAGCCCCGGGAGGGCTCCTTCGCGTGTAGGTATAAGAAGCAAGTGAGGATAGCAAAATGAATGTAATAAATCTTGGCAATTTAGCTTTTCTTGCGAGGGTGCTGCCAGCCCCCGAGCTTATTTTTAGCTCAAAGGGTGGTTGTCGGGAAACTTTTGACTTTACCGGAGAACTTTGATATTCTCGACGCTAGCTTCCGGCAAGGAGTTGCCGGGAAAGCTCATGACGGAGTACTTCGTCATTCTCGACGCTGGCTTCCGGCAAGCTTGTTGCCAGGAAGGCTTATGGCGGAGAACTTCGTCATTCTCGACGTCGAGAAGATTGGTCCAGAGGACGCTGCCAGCCCCCGGGCCACAACTGCGTTTAAATACGACAAGTTAATTAGCATCTTAAAAGCATTTTAACTTGTGCGTAACTTTATTTAGAGCTCTTCTCCACATGTTTTTGTTTTTGCACAGTTGTCCCCTACGCTTGCCGGAATGCATCTCGATCACGCACGTCCTAGTCAATGGCGCTTAGGAATGGATCCTAGTTAGCAGCCTATCGAGGACGCCGCCTCCTCGAGAGCTTCACACTCCAAGAACAAACGCGGCTGCACAGGTGTTGCTAGGCAGACCCGAACAACCCGAAGCGCAGAATGTCTCAAGAGTGCTCCTTTGCGCACAGGTTATGTGCAAAGAACATCATCATGGATAAAATCAAATCAGCAAAAAGCATTAAAGTTATAGAACTTAGCTTTCTGTATGTGGAGCGAAGTCGCCATGGACGATGAAGCTGACGTGCCGACCGCTGGATCAGGTTCGCGCAACCTCGATCCCCCTACCTGGCGCGCCAAAGATGTCGGGGTACGACACCTATGGGATCCTGAGAGACCCCTTTACGATTCGGCGGGGGGAGAGGTACACGCAAAGAGCAGAACCAATGATCGACGCGGGAAGATTTTACCCAGGTTCAGGCCGCTGATCAGCGTAAAACCCTACTCCTGCTTTGTGTTCTTATTGATGTTCTTGAGCCCAGCGTTCAGGAGCGCTCGCAATGAATAGTACGTTCAAAGAGCAGCTACGCATGCAGAATGGGCCAGAAGTTCTCCTCCTCTATAGCAGTTGCCTTGGGCCTCCTTTTATATGCTCAAAGGGGTCTCCACAGTGGCAAAATGTACATACATCGCGGTGTAAAGTAGCTACAGGGTATCATACCTAACCCCTGACGGATTAGGACAAGCGCATTTAATGCACCGTGAGGTGTTCGTTTAGGTGTCCTCACTTTCTTGGGGATGGAAAAAGGGGCCATCCCATCAGCACCGCTTAAGCTCTCCTCCACTGGCGCGTTGCCACGCATCCAGAGAAGGACCCAGAATGTCAGGTTTTGTCGTTGTGCTGGAGTAGTGGTACAGTGGCAGAATCTCGCCGGGCACCGAAACTTGCCGGGCACCAAGCCTTGCTGGGCGCCAAGCCTTGCCGGACGCCAAGCCTTGCCGGGCGCCAAGCCTTGCCGGGATTATCTTGCCGGGGCTCATCAGCAAGAATCTTGCCGGGGTTCACCAGCAAAGAATCTTGGCGGGCCTCACCAGCAAGAATCTTGCCGGGCCTCACCAGCAAGAATCTTGCCGGGGCTCACCAGCAAGAATCTTGCCGGGGCTTCGGCCTTTGGTCTTCTGCATTCCAATTATTGACTCGAATGCTTTTTGGATAGTCTTGTGCTTGTTCCCAGTTGTCTTCTCCCAGGAAGGCCCGCTCCCCTGCCACGCCTTTCCCGCCTGGGGGGGCTGCAACTCGCCGGTGCGTGTCCAGGGGTAATGAACACCCCCTGTTCACTACACCGACAGTCTGGTTCCTTTGAAGGGTGTTATAGATAGACAGGCTTTCTAGCCTTCCTTCTTTTCAGATGTCTGTACTCAGATATGTTTATGCTTTCGCCTGTGCTTGTTGCTTTTATGACTTGGATGTTGGGTCATGAGACCCATGTTTGTAATATCTGGCTCCTCGAAGCCTATTGAATAAATACTTTGAGTCGTAGAGTTTTGTTGTGATGCCATGTTGTATTTACACATATCGAGCATATTGTGTGTATGTTATTGAAATGCTTGGTATGTGTGGGATCCGACACCTAGTTGTTTATTCTTCGTAGCCTTCCTTATGGGAAAATGTCTCCTAGTGCTTCCACTGAGCCATGGTAGTTCGCTACTACTCCAGAACACTTAGGTTGGACAGCACGTTTCCTTCTTTGTTCCTGTGTCTGTCCCTTCGGGGAAATGTCACGCGTTGTTCCTTTAAGTCCTTGTAGCTTGCTACGACTTGGGTTCATACGTTGATGACCGACACGTTCATTGCTGGGTTACGTATGCCTGTCCCTATAAGTTAGTGCCACCTTGGGTTTACGACTAGTCTTGTCGGCCCGAGTTCTTTGTCATATGGATGCTTGCAACACTATCATATACGTTAGCCAAAAGGCGCAAACGGTCCCGGGCCAGGTAAGGTGGCACCCGTGGGGATACCGTGCATGAGGCCACAAAGTGATATGATGTGTTACATGCTAGATCGGTGTGACTTAGGATCGGGGTCCTAACAGCTTTGGTATTAGAGCCTGACTGCCTGTAGGATTACCAAGCCAAACTAGTCGAAGTTGAGTCTAGAAATGCTTCAGTTATATAAGGGAATTGATTGTGGAAGGGAACGTAAGGCTCTTTTTACTCCTTTACCTTATGTCCTTCTAATCTGAGTCACCCTGTTCTTTTCTACGGGGTTAAGAACTAGGCTTTCTCATCTATCTATCAGGATGATGAGTTACTATGTTGGAGAATTATAGGAATGATGGATTCAAGCCTCAGTTCAGTTCCTACTACTTCCGTGTGTTGACAGTTGATCTCGGAACCTTGATATTGTGATGTTGTGTGGTTATGCCACCATTTTGCAAGATGTCTCAAAACATTTTGAGCATTTACAGCCGTTATGCTGTCCGAGTCATCCCAGGTTTCTAAATAGTCTGATGCACTTGCAAATCATTCCTCCATGTTCCCGATGTCCTTTTGGGCCAGATTAAGCACACTAAACGGTCTGTTGAGGTACTCCATTGCCTTGACATATATGTTGAAGCTATTATTATGACACTAGGGTATCTTAGAGAACCACCCAGCAATCTAGCAATGCTTTGTATTTTGAGTGTGATGATTCTGGCCACCATTCTCGAGAGCATGCCGTGATGCTATTTAGTATGTAGGTATTCTATTTTTGGGTTCTTGAACCCAAGATTCGCTCTATTTACTTCCTGTTGATAGTGTTGCTCATTCCTTTAGGATATTAGTAACCTTTTGATAGTCTTCGAGGTCCGTGGTACATCGTTCTTCCAATACCATGAACCAATATGGCAGAAGTTCTTTTGAACCAAAAGATCACAACCAAGGTGCTCTTGATGAGTTCTCCATTGTACATTGTGAATCTGCCAGTCCTCTCTTCTTCATGGGTTATCTGGAAGAAATATGTTGAACTTGTTTGACATGCTAATCCTTGCGTCCACAACTCAGAAAATCATATGTTCCTTTGAGTTGTTCTCTTTAGTTGTATTCTGACCTTCGTCTATCATTTGATAGTCAAGAGCATGTCATGCATTCATGCTCATCGATACCTCATATTCTTGTGGTCCGTCAAGCCATTCTATTCCGGAATGACTAGGAGAAACAAACTCCGGTACCTCATCCATATCTAGGATTGGGTCAAAGCAGTTGTATTCCGCAGATTAAGATTGCCAATCCAGCTTCTAGTTTGCTCTACCTTTGAGTGTTGCCTCTTTATGTCAAGGATATCATGGGAATTGCACACCATCCTATGAACTCTTGATGCAGCGATACTTCTCGCCATCATTATTCATTCCTCGATTCCCTGTTGTTGTAGCTGGAATGCCGACAAGTGAACTTTTGTGTGTGAAATCAATACTCCTAGCAACCCCATTGCTTGGTAGTTAATGGATAGTACTCTCACTCTTAGCATGCTAGTTATTGAATCATCATCCTAAGATTGATCGTGCTACCTAGTCCATTTTCCTGGTGCACTCCGCGATTGATGGGTTAGGATTTTTTTCAAACCCTTGCTCTTTGATCATATCGTCTTACCCTGAAAAGCAAGATTGCTCCCGAGCTTAATAACATATCGGTGGTTCGTGATTTTTCGAATATCTTCTCGGAAGTATCACCAGGTTGTCCCCTGACTGTTATGTTGAGCTCGTGATCAAGTTGGTTTTCCTCTAAACCACCCCTTCTCCAAGGATCTGTGTTGGATGCCCCTGAGCTAGTTGGTTAAGCTAAACAACAACTTGGAGAGTTGGAGGATAAAAGTTTTTCCTAACTTAGTTCATTTCGAAGGGATATCTTTGTGTTGTGTGTGTGTGTGTTGAAGAAAGATGATATTTTCATTGATTGACCTTCGTGTTCAGTTGTTGAATCTATTGTCTTGTCCGAACTTTGATTTGAGTGTGGGCTATCGTCAAATCAAATCAGAACCAACGATGTTCATAATGTTGTCTTACTCGTGGTTGTTTCCTTGAGCATACCCCATTATATCTTTTGGTCTGACCAATGCTATCACCTTGTTCACATAATTATGGAATCCCATCTATATGGAAACCTCGATGAATTGTAGTTGAGCCCATCAGCAGCATTTTATATCCTCCATGATCCGTGTTGAACATCAAGCTAGTGTTGGAAACTTACATAGGCATTATCTTCGTGCTAACCCATGAAGTATATGTTTGGTGTAAGAAGTGATTTTCTCTAGTTCATGTGCATCTGATGTAAGTTGCCGCCGTGAATTTGAGAAAGTTTGTTTTGCTTCCATTGGAATCATCCCAAGTCAGTCATGCATGTGCAAAGTATTCTATGGTCTGATAGACTGATCATCTTCATTCCATATGTATTCCCTAGCACACCAAGCAATTGATTGATTCGTTCAAGATAAAGGAGTCTGTTCTAAGGTTAATACTTTAGACTTCCGCACGGAGACTTTGATATCGTTAATGATGATTCCCAACCAGAACTCGGTAGTGTTTTGTTGTAAGACTACCATGTGGTCATGCTTGTCTGGGACAGCGTGTTCACATGTGTGTAGCAGAGCCAGCTCATGTTTTGGAGCTTGCTATCGTAGTTCACCTCCCAAGAATCTCGCAATGTCATCTCGTCGATTTGTCTTGCAAGTTTTCATTTTCAGACATGATGAGTCCCAAATATCCTGACCCCAACCAGATCTGAATCTCAGGCAGATATGATGGTTTGAACATTTTTTCAAGAATTATAATATTGGTCTCTCTGTAACCCAGGTAAAGTGGATGTTCTGGACAACACACCTAGCCGGAAGACCTATATTGTAGTATCTTGATTGAGAAAGTTGGCCACCTCCCCATGAGGATTTGGTAGGATTTATTCCAATAGATGTTCCTTATGGATCCCTGTGTTCCCGGAGTCCGACCTTTACTTGATGACCATGCTGATGCCTTAAGCATGATCGTGGTATCTAGTACGTCAAGGAGAACATTAGAAGCGGAGTGCTAAAAGTCTCTCGGTCGATCATCCAGATTTTGTTTCCTCGGCGTCGCTAAGGTGAAATCTAAGAAAGTGTTGTCCTCCTTTGCATCTGCATCCTCCACCATTATTCATCATGGTAGTACGAGGTGTCACCAAAATCTTTGGCACAGATATACCCTGACGAATATGGAAATGCTCAAGTTCTTGAGAGCATGCTCAGACACTAGGTTATATCCTTGGTACTAATTGGAATGTGCTCTCAGTTTCTCCGATTATGCTATAACCATTTAAATAGTGGAATCACTCTCTACTGTTGAGCTTCTTCCCCAGTTACTAGAATCATTCTCAGCATTTGCATTTTGTTCCCAGCTTGCACCCGCCATTGTGCCATTTTACATGGGTTGCCCTTCTTAATAATTGTTATTCAGGATCATCTTCAAAAGTGGGCCTACCATGGGTCCCATCCATTTCCCTTGTTAAACGAGAGAAATATCATCCATTGCGTTGTCCTCAACAAGATAGCCCACATCATCCATTCCAGTTTGAGTATGCCATTCTCTCGAACTCCTTCAAACGATTCTTTGTGAATTTTCCTTGGGCTGGTATAAAGAGTCTCAACGATCTATGTGTCAAAAGTAATTCTTTTTGCCACTTAAGGATCTATGTGTCAAAAGAAATTCGTTTTACCACTTAAGGGAATAATGGCAATTATCTTCTCGCTACTTTGAAACTATTCACCATCTTACTTAAGTGTGGCACTGTTGCCTACCAACTTGAACCTTCGTCATCTGTTTCCTCCATCCCTCTTGATGTGTGTTTTGTGTTTAAACTCAAGAGATGTTTCAACATCTCACTCCATGAGTTCATTGTGAGTTGCTCGATCTTCGTGAAGATTGATTCTCGTAGATTTCCGTTCTTTTGTTGTTGTGTTGGATGAAGGTCTCGAAAGCAAAGATGTCAAGATCAATATGGTGTAACGAATCAACATCCTCAAGAAGGGCAATTGGATCATGAAGATTGTGATAGTTTGTGACCCCCTTTCTACTTACCTCATGTCTGGAATCTCGGGACAAGATTCTTGTTTAGTGGGGGTGAGTTGTCATAACCCTAGTTAGCATTTGCTTTGGACTAGCTAGAGTGATGCATCATGTTTAAATTTTCTTTAAACTTGAAATGGGGATCAGCAAACCCCAGCACCCCCCTGGAAATACCAGATTCAACTAAAAATTGTTTCTATGAACCCAAAATGTCCTTCATAAAGGTTCATCATTTTTGGATTGGTCTAGAACCTCTGCCAAAAATGGTGCACATTTTTCTAGGTCACTCTGGATTTTTGAATTAATTCCTAAGTATTTGAATTTGGACATTTAAATGCTATAAATATTTTTAAATGTCCAAATAATCTTGAAAGCATTTGATGGCTGTTGGAAATAATTCAAATAGTGCCCACAATTATTTTCAGGATTTTACAGAATGGGTTAGTTTCAAAACAGAGCAAAATAAATAGAAAAACAGAAAGAATTAGAAAGGAGAGAAAGAGAGTTACCTGGCCCAGCAATGTAGACGGCCCAGCCCACTAGAGCCCAGCGCCAGTTGTCTTCTTCCTTTGCTAGGAGGACAACGCCATGTCGCGTGTGCGTGCACCCGCGGTCACCTCCTGCTTTGCGGTGTCCCACACTCCCCGGGCATGTTCTCTTCGCCGTGGAGATGCCCTCGACCCCCTCGACCTCTCCCCTCTCTCTCTGCTCACCCTCCCCACCTCCTTGCTCGGCCTCCACCTCGGACCTGAGGCCGCCATGGCCGCGCCACCATCGCATGCATAGACACAGCCGCCGCCTGTCGGGGTACGACACCTATCGGATCCCTTTACGATTCGGCGGGGGGAGAGGTATGCGCAAAGAGCAGAACCAACGATCGACGCGGGAAGATTTTACCCAGGTTTGGGCCGCTGATCAGCGTAAAACCCTACTCCTGCCTTGTTTTATTATTGATGTTCTTGAGCCCAGCCTCCAGGAGCGCTCGCAGTGAACAGTTCGTTCAAAGAGCAGCTACGCATGCAGAATGGGCCAGAAGATCTCCTCCCCTGTAGCAGTTGCCGTGGGCCTCCTTTTATATACCATTAAAAGGTCACCACAGTGGCAAAATGTACATACATTGAGGTGTAAAGAAGCTACAGCGTTACCATACCTGACCGCTGACGGACTAGGACGAACGCATTTAAAGCACCATGAGGTGTCCGTTTAGGTGTCCTTACTTTCTTGGGGATGGAAAAAGGGGCCATCCCATCAGCACCGCTTAAGCTCTCATCCACTGGCGCGTCGCCACGCATCCAAAGAAGGACCCAGAATGTCAGGTTTGTTGCTGTGCTAGAGCGGTAGCATAGCAACAAAACCTTGCCGGGCGCCGATCCTTGCCGGGTTCCGCAGGCCAACCCGGCAAGATCTTGCCAGGGAAGCTGGCTTTCGGATTCTAGCTCTTCTTATCTGCTGATCCTCAGATCTCTGACTTGAAGATTTCTTTGGTGGCCTGAGCCAACCTTGAACTGTTCCCCGACAAGCCTTGCCACGAGTATGGCTACAACTACCCGTGCACAAGTACGGGGTACTAATGGCCCAATACTTAGTATACCGACAGGAGCCCCCGGGCCTAGGCCATACACGAGTGCGAGGCGTTGTTGGGCTAGGCCCAAACAGTGCACGGGCACGCGTGGCAGGGGATTAATTCCTTGTAAATATCCCGTTTACTGTGCCCCCCACTACGCGCGCTGAACGCGTGACGTGGGAAGCGTGCCTCAAAAGCTGCAACTGCAACGCGCCTGTAGAGGCGCATTCACATTGGGGAGTAAAAGAGGCGGCCCCGCTCCTTCCCCATAAAAAGGAGAAGCCGCAGAGGCACAAGCCTATTTACCCCCCTTTTCTTCTCAATCTAGCCGTCGCCATCGCCTTCCTCCTCTCGAGCTCAGAGTGAAGCTTTCCCTCTTCCGCCCGCCGCTTCCACGCTCGCTTCATCCCCGGCTTCCGCCCTCACAGCCGCCATGCCGCCCAGGGCCAGCAAAGGCAAGAGCAAGGAGGCGAAAGCCGATGTCCCGGAGAGCGAACTGGTGAAGATGCGGAAGAAGTATGTCGTCTTCGCCCCGTCGCTCGATGCAGAAGCTCTGAAGAGGCGGTACCAATGCATGTGGGCGAAGGAGACGCAGGCTCACCCCGCCACACGCGTGATTCCAAGTTCTTGCTCCAAAAGTGGGTCGGACAGATACCCCTTTTTTGCTGCGTATTTCTATTGCGGGCTCTGCCCCCCATTTTCTGACTTCTTCAATGACATCATGTACACATACGGCTTTCATCTTCTCGATTTCACGCCGAATGCGGTATTGTGCATGTCCATCTTTGCCCACCTTTGTGAAAACTTTGCCGGAGTGATTCCCAACACTACCCTTTTCCGCCATTACTTCTTCCCCCGCATCCAAAAAGGAGAGGCCCTCTTTGGTTCTATCGCCTGGATTCCAAGGGCTTGGAATAAGGAAATATACCCAGAAGGAGTTTACCGCAAAAAGTGGGACGAATGGCGGGCTGAATGGTGCTGGATCAAGGAAGCAGATCCCCATCCATTTTGTCTGCCCCGGCAACAGAAGGCGGTCCGCGGCAGTGGATGGAGCAGTCTTGCCGCTGATGACAAAAAGCTCACAATCGCCACCACCAGGATTCTTTGCCTGAAAGCTGCCGGGCTGACAATGGAGATGATTGGCTTCGACTTTCTCCGCCGCCGCATCGCCCCCTTGCAGAACAGGGGAAGGCCAGCTTGGGAATACCGAAATGCGGCAGACATCATGAGATTGCGCCCCGGGTTGAATAATAATCTGACTACTATGCAGCTTGGCGCTCTCCGTCAAAAGCTGTTTCAGTGCGATGACAAGCATCGGATGCCGGCAAGGATTGTCCCTTTGTGCAACAACTCTGCCTTGGGGTCAATCATCGCCTTCATGCCGATGTTCAACGCCCACGGTCTTGACGCGACTTGGGCCTAGCCAACTGAGGAGGAAGCTCAAAAGTTTTTTGATAACTTGACGGAGAGACCTATCCGGGAAGAGGCAGACTTCATCCGAGCCACCACCGACCAAGAAGTAGCATACATTGCTACTAGGGTGGAGGAGGCAAATCTTGCCGCAGAGGCCGGCAGCGCTGGCTTCACAGAATGGGAAACCAGCGAGACAGAGGTAGTAGTGGAGGTAAAACCTGCCGGGAAGACAAAGCTGCCGGGGAACAGAGCAGCACAGCCGCTGAGAGCTCGTCCGACGAGGACACGGCCGAAGAAGAACCGCAAGATGAGCTCCCAGCCCCGAAGAAGACGAAGCATGTTCTTCGGAAGGCTGCATCTGGCATCCCGGCAAGCCAGCCTTCTTCGAGCGGCGAGGCTCCCGGCAAGAAAGCGGCCGGCAAGACTGCACCGCGGAAAGGGGTTCGTCAGCAACCTGCGTGGCGCGCGAGACCCACACCAGCGGCCACTGCTGGGGCGGCGGGGGTGTCTCGCACTACCGCACCAGAAGCTGAAGCGACGAAAGCTCGTCAACCCCCGGCGCCTGCCATAGCCAAACGACCTAGGACCCCTCCTCCGCCTCCCCACTCAGACATCGCAACGGAGGCCGATTTCGACATCTCCGGCTTTAGTCCGGAGCGATAAGAAGAAGAGTGAGTGCTTCGCCACAGTCTTTATTTTCCAATCTTGGATCAATCTTACTGACTTGCTCGTATTGTCTCTGCAGTGATGCAGAAACCTTGATGGAGAGGATGGCGAAGAGGACAAAGACTTCCACGGGCGACGAGCCCCCGGCAGGCTCCACAAGCGTGCCAGAAACCGTCATCGTCAGCCCAGAGCTCAGTCCTCAATGCAGCCCCCAGCGCAGCCCCCAGCGTAAGTTCACTGCTCTTTTTCCGCTGGAGGGCGCTGAGGTTTCCATTCTTGCCGCTGATATCTTTGGGCTTGCAGGAGAAGGACGGCAACAAGGAGAGTCGTCGGAAGACGTCCCCGTCGTGCCACCTCCATCGACCACGCCGCCAACAAGCACGTCCCCAGCAAGAGATCCTACTGACGAGCCCATCTTAACTGAGGAGGAGCCGGCAAGCATGGACACCGGCAACCCTCCCCCGGCAACCAAAGTTGTCGGGAGGGGCGAGGCCACCTCTCAATAGCTCGACGCAGGTAATCGATTGCCTCAGAATGCTTGCTATTCTTTCCCTTATCTCTCTATCTTTGGTCCCTTCGAACTTCAACCTTGATCTTATTCTGTTACCCCCCTTCGTCCTCCAGAGTTCCCTATGATGGAACACATGGACGTCGACGTTGTCATCAAGGAGACCGCCAGGGACGCCACTGCCGAAGCAGACAGGATCGCTGCCAGCGAGGCCGCCAATGATGGCACTATCGAGGCCGGTGGTGCTCTTGGCGAGGAGGCCGCCAAGACTACACAGGAGGAACCCGCCAAGGAGTCTACTGAAGGGGGCGGCAGGGAGGCTGATGACCACACTGACGGCATTCCTGCCGCAGGAGCGCCAGGCGCTGCACCGGCCACGGAGCCCCCTGCCACTGGTGAGGCGGTTGCTGAAGACCAACCGTCAACATCTGAAGGCCCCTCATCCAGCAAATATCTCAAGGTTGGCGAGAACTTGTTTGTCAACTTGCCGGGGACGGCAAGCATTGGGGCACCAGCCGAAGGAGAAGTCTTTGACGAAGAAATCATCGCTGCTGCCGGACTCGAGGTTGTTGACGATCCCAGCGCTAGCAGCGGCAAATCAGAAGAGGATCAGCTCCTTCAGGCCAAGGGCGAAAATTTCTGCCAACTCCAGTCTCTCCACCGCGCCCGGAAAGAGAAAGCGGATTCCAGAATGGTAGTTGTCGAGGCGGCCGAAGCAAATTTTCAGAGGCACGTCGAACGAATGCAAGTCTGGTACGCCGAGGCCCTCCAAGAGTTGACCGCCGGCCGGGAACACGTGAGCCAACAGTGGACAGAAATCCTCTTGAAGCAATCTGATATGGAGAAGGCGCAGGATGAAGCTACTCAAAGAATTGCTGCTGAAGATGCCCTCCTGACGGGGCGCCGCATCGCACTAGATGCTCACGAGGAAGATCTCTCTGCACGTGAGCAGGCGCTCGCCGCCAAGCTTCGCAGCAAAGATGAGGATATCGAGAAGCTTGTCGCGCGGCGGACCCAGGAGCTGGAGCAGAAACACAAAGAGGCGCTCGAAGCTCTGACTGTAAGCCACGACGGCAAGCTCAAGGAGGCCGTCGATGCTGCCGAAGCTGCAGAGGCCGCCAAGAACGAGCTGAATGACAAAGTAAAGAAGCTGGAAGTAGATCTCGAAGAGCACGGCAAGGAGCTCTCGACGCTCAAAGGTGATAGGGAAAAAACCCTCCACACCTTGGCGGAGATGCAAGTTGCCCTGTCTAACAAGACCAAACAGCTCTCCTCAGCAGCTGATGCTAGTGCAGTTCTGGAATTGAAGCTGGCCACGTTGCAGAAGTCTCTCGAGGCCGGCAAGGCCCGTGAGAAGGCTCTACTCAAAGATCTCTAGGGAAAGAGGAACCTGCTCAAGAGCGCTGCCGCCGCCCAAATCGATTACGAGAAGGGGGTGGAGATCTGGACTGGACGTCTCATCGCCGCTGCGGAGAAGCTTACGGCAGAATTGTCAACCATGGGCCTGTCAAACTTCAGGTATTCTTCCGAGGAAAGGATATCTTCAAGTGCCAGGTTGACGATGTTCTTTGAAAGCATCATCGACGCCTTGAGGCTGCTTCAGTCTAGCCGGGTGACCCAATTAGCCAACGAGACTCGCCAGCTTTGCCGGACCGTCCTCCGCAAGGTGCTTATCAAGGTGGTGCACAGCAATCCCGACATCGACCTCTCCAACGCACTCGGCCATCTGCCAAAGGACGCAAATGTCGAGGCGCTCGAAGAACGTATCGCGCCTATCCTGGAGAAGGTGGATTCCATCAAAAGGATCGAAGGCCAGCGCAGAGATTGACTGCCCCACCTCTTCTTGCCGCCGTCATTCCATGTCAAAAAACAATTAAGTCTTAAGTTAGAATTGCGGCAACTCATTAATGTAATATAACTTGCTTATGTTTGGGTCTATGCATGCTATTTCTCTTGTCTGATTCCTTTATGTATGGAGTTCACCCTACGCTTACTGAAAAACTTGCCGGCGCACGACCTGCCGCGAGCGCTGGGTGCGGGACTTCAGCAGCCTGCTCGAGGCGTAGCGGCCGGCAAGACTCCTTGGCGTTCTCAGTGCAGCCACTTAAATTGTTGAGCGGGCTCGAAACAAAATAAGGGCGCAACCGATTACGGCAAGGGTTCCTTCGCGTGCAGATTTTCCATACAAAGGTCGGAATCGTCCAAGGAAATAACTTTGCAATAAAAGAAACTTGTTCTAAGTTTTTAGAACTTAGCTTTCTGTCGCTGTCCTTCCTCCGGCAAGCGTCGATTCTGAACGTCGCCAACTGGTACTCATATCTCCCTCCCCCCTCCCCCCCCGGCAATGTGCACGCGAGGAATCCTTCTATCTTTTAAGAAAAAGAAAGAAGAGAAAATAAAGCTACGAAACCTTGGCGGTTCGTTAGAACTTACCGGGAGTAGGGGTCATACAACATCTTAGACAAACATGCATATATAAATATGAACATGGGAATCAATAAGGGAATGCACAACACTTAAATTTATTCATCTATGCTCAGGGTCTGCGCCTGGCTTTGTACAAAGGATCACATGCCTTGCCGGCAAGACTTGTACAAAAGAGTGGTTGCCGGGAGCCCCCGGCAACCGCGCCTTACGGGTAGAACTTGCGAAGATGTTCGATATTCCAGGAATTGCTCACTGGAATGCCATCTTCGGTCTCCAAGCGGACAGCGCCGGGCCTGGTGACTCGTACTACCCGATAAGGGCCTTCCCACTTTGGCGTCAACTTGTTTGAATTCTTGGCGGACTGAATCCACCGAAGAACAAGGTCGCCTTCCTCAAGGCTTCAGGCATGAACTTTGCGGCTATGGTAGCGGCGCAAAGCTTGCTGGTAGCATGCAGCTCGCACAGCAGCCTGAAGACGATTCTCCTCAAGGAGCACAGCGTCATCTTGCCGCAGTTGCTCTTGCTCAAGCTCGTCATAAGCGAGCACTCGAGGTGATCCGTACGTGAGTTCCGTGGGGAGAACTGCTTCCGCTCCGTAGACCAGAGCGAAAGGCGTCTGGCCGGTGGCTCGATTTGGTGTCATTCTGATTGACCAAAGAACCGCCGGCAACTCATCAATCCAGCGTCTTCCGCACTTTTTCAGCCTGTCAAAGGTTCTGGTCCTGAGACCATGTAGCACTTCAGCGTTGGCCCTCTCTGCTTGGCCGTTGCTTCTCGGATGAGCAACGGAGGCAAAACAAATTTTGCCGCCAAGGTCTTGGACGTACTGCATGAAGGTGCGACTTGTGAATTGTGTGCCGTTGTCGGTGATGATCCTGTTGGGCACACCGAAACGGCAAACTATCCCCTTAAAGAACTTGACGGCCGATTGTGCTGTCACCTTCCTCACTGCCTCCACCTCCGGCCACTTTGTGAACTTGTCGATAGCAACGTGCAAGTACTCAAAGCCCCCGGTAGCACGGGGGAAAGGGCCCAGTATGTCGAGCCCCCAGACCGAAAATGGCCAGGAGAAAGGGATTGTTTGAAGAGCTTGAGCTGGTTGATGCGATTTCTTCGAATGAAACTGGCACGCTTCACACTTGGTGACTAGCGCAGTTGCATCCTGGAGAGCGGTGGGCCAAAAGAAACCATGCTGGAATGCTTTCCCGGCAAGTGCTCTTGATCCTATGTGAGAACCACATATGCCTCCATGTATCTCCGCCAACAGCTCTAGTCCATCCTCCCGAGGAATGCACTTTAATTTCACACCGTTTGGTCTCTTTCTGTACAGGACGTCATCGACGAACTTGTACATAACAGACCGACGGGCTACTCTTTCCGCTTCTTCATGTTCCTCTGGGAGTTCTCCTGTTTGAAGGAAATGGACAATGTGCTGCGCCCATGCTGGAGCCTGAGGCTCGACGGCTAGGACTAAAGGCATCTCCTCCGCCGGGGGAACATTTGTCTCGACAGCAAGGGCCTGAGGCCCTGCTGGAGCCTGTTGTTCCCCGGCAGGCATGTCATCAATCCCGGCAACTTCCTTGCCGGCGGCTCCCGGGAGCTCTGCCGGGAAGTACTGACCAGAGTTCAACTTTATTCTCTTTTCTTGCCGCATTGATGGCGCCACGGATGGTTGAGTCAATTGGAGCACAAAAGTTCCTGGTTCCACAGGCAACTTGAGGGCAGCACGCTTTGACAGGTCATCAGCAATATTGTTCTCGGCACGAGGAACGTGCTCCATTTGCAGACCGTCAAAGTGCTCTTCCATTTTTCTCACTTCATCCACGTAGGCTTGCATCAATGGACTCTGATAACTCTTGTTAACTTGCCTGACGACAAGCTGCGAATCGCCTTTGATGATGAGCTTTTTGATACCAAGGTCTGCCGCGATCCTAAGACCGGCAAGCAAACCCTCGTATTCTGCTGTGTTGTTGGTCGAACTCTCCCAGGGAAAATGCATTTGGATTACGTACTTGAGGTGCTCTCCGGTGGGTGCGACAAGCAACACGCCAGCACCGGCGCCTTGCAGCGAGAAAGCCCCGTCAAAGTACATAACCCATTGCTGATTGATTTCCTTGCCGGGGAGAGTTGTTTCTTGAACCTCTTCGTCTGGCGTTGGGGTCCATTCTGCAATGAACTCCGCCAAGGCCCTGCTCTGAATTGTCGAAGTGCTTTCAAACTTGAGGCCAAAGCTCAACAACTCCAACGCCCACTCCACGATCCTGCCGGATGCTTCTGGATTTTACAAAATCCGTTGCAACGGAAAGCGAGTGACGACGGTGATTTCATGTGCTTGAAAATAATGGCGCAGCTTCCTCGAGGCCATAAGAAGGCCGAAAAGCAACTTCTGCACGCCAGAATATCTTGACCTAGCTCCTTGTAAAAGAGAGCTAACAAAATAAACTGGGCGCTGCACCAACTTTTTCTTCTGCGATGGTTCTTCTGACTGCACAGATCTTGTCTTGCCGGGATCAATCCTTGCCGGAGGAGATCCTGCCGCGTCATCTGACGATTCTGCCACTGGTGTCGCTTCCTCATCGGCCTCTCTCTACGCCACTAGCGCAGCACTAACCACTTGATTTGTCGCTGGCAGATACAGCAGCAACGGCTCTTGTGGTTTAGGCGCAACTAGCGTCGGCGGAGAGGAAAGGTATTTCTTCAAATCTTGCAGCGCAGCCTCCGCCTCCGGAGTCCATTTCATTGGACCTGCCTTCTTCAAAATTTTGAAAAAGGGCAGGGCGCGCTCAGCAGATTTGGAAATAAACCTACTTAGAGCAGCAACACAGCCGGCAAGACGACGCACATCCTTGACGCGCCTCGGCGCTTCAATTTGCTCAATAGCTTTGATCTTGTCGGGGTTTGCTTCGATTCCTCGGCAAGATACAAAGAATCCGAGGAGCTTGTCGGAAGGAACACCGAACACGCACTTCTCAGGATTGAGCTTTAAGTTGATCTTGCGCAGATTTGCAAATGTTTCTTCTAAATCTTGAATGAGTGTCACTTTGTCTTTGGTTTTGACCACTATATCATCCATATTTCTATGGAGTTGAGGCTCAAAACCAATTTGAATTGCTCTAGCAAATGTCGAACCAGCACTTTTCAACCCGAAAGACATTCGTATAAAACAATACGTACCACATGGGGTGATAAATGTGGTCTTCTCTTCATCTTCTTTCGCCATGAAAATCTGATGATACCCTGAATAGGCATCAAGGAAGGACAGGAGATCAAAACTAGCGGTGGAATCCACAATCTGGTCGATGCGCGGCAAGGGAAAGGGATCTTTTGGACAGGCTTTATTGATATCTGTATAATCGATACAAAGCCTCAATTTCCCATTCGCTTTTCGCACTACAACCGGATTGGCCAACCAGGTTGGATGAAGCACTCCTTTGACCAATCCTGCCGCCTCCAGCTTTCTGATTTCTTCGGCAATGAATTCTTGCCGCTCCAAGGCTTGCTTCCTGACCCTCTGCTTGACGGGCCGCGCGTGAGGACAGACAGCAAGGTGGTGCTCAATTACCTCCCTGGGAACACTGGGGATGTCAGACGGTTGCCATGCAAACACGTCGACATTCGCCCGCAAGAAGGCAACGAGCGCGCTTTCCTATTTGTCATCTAGGGTGGAACTTATGGTGAAAGTTCCCCCTGTTCCATCCTCCCTGACGGGCACCTTCTTGGTCTCCGGTGGAGCAGCCTTGGATTTCTTGTTCTTGCCGGTGGAACTCTCTGGTGCATCCTCGACGGAAGCGCAGCACTCCAAGGAGGTGCGCTTGCCGGAGTTCGCGCCAAGATTCTTGCTGGTCTTCTTCTTCCCCCCGGGAGTTCCAGCGGCAGGAGCAGATGCCTTGATGGCAGGTGCTGCAACTGCTTCCCGGTAAAGTTGGTCGGCACAGATGAGCGCATCCTTCTTATCGGAATGGATAGTGATGACGCTCAATGGCCCGGGCATCTTCAAAACATTGTATGCGTAGTGTGATGCCGCCATAAACTTAGCCAGCGCTGGCCGACCAAGGATCCCATTGTATGACATGGGGATCTTGGCAACATCAAACACTACTTTCTCGGTCCTGTAGTTGAGCTCGCTACCAAATGTCACCGGCAGCGTAATCTTGCCCTTGGGCTGGGTTCTTCCCGGATTGACCCCTTGAAACGTACCTGTTTCTTCGAGGTCCTCATCAAGAATTTGGAGCTTCTTGAGCACATCCGGTGAGATTAGGTTTAGCCCGGCCCCACCATCAACTAGCATTTTCGTCACCTTGAGGTTACGAATTGTTGGCGAGACCAACAATGGCAAGCACCCGATCGCAGTTGTGCGATCAGGGTGATCCTCGGCATCGAAAACGATAGGCGTGTTGGACCACTTTAGGGGCCTACATGCATCTGGCGATGGCTCTGCTGCATTGACTTCCCGCACCCACTATTTGAGTCGTCGGTGGGAAGAATGCAGCGAGGCACCCCCATCGACACACATGGCCTCCGTAGCTTTCTGGAATTCTTGCTCACTGGACTCATCATCTTCTTCATCATCATCTTCTTCTTTGTCTCGGCCCCGAGCGGGCCTATCCTTCTGTTGCTTGGCCTTGCCGCGGCGCCCCCCTCGGCCATCGCGCTTCTTGCCGGATCCGTCAGCACCATCTTGGGCCTTCTCCTTATCTCGCCTTTCATATTCTGCCCTCTGTTTCTCGGCAAGCTGTTCAACTTGCCAGTAGTTTTGGAGATCGTGGCCCTTGGTGCGATGGATCTTGCAATACTGCTTGCCGGAGCTTTCTGACTTGTCGGCAGCCGCCAAGGCCTAACAGGAAGGGCACCCGGCAAGATCCTTGCCGGGGTCACCAACCTTGGCCTTCTTGGAGGCGCCAAGGTTGTCGGATTTCTCGACAGCAAGCACGGCCTTGCCTCCGCGTTTCCTGTTCCGCCGCCGGCCTTTCCTTGACGGGGTCGCGACGTCTTCATCTTCGGATTCGCCCGCCGCGCCAACAGCCTCGCCAGGGAGTTTCCTCCCCTCTTCAGCTCGAGCGCATTTATCGGCCAGAGCGTAAAGCTCGGCAATACTCCTGACTTTGTTCATTGCCAGCTCTTCCCGCATTCTGCGGTTACGCACGTTCTGATGAAACGCGCTAATGACAGCGGCAGGGTGAACGTCAGGAATATTGTACTACACCCGGCTGAACCTCTGCATAAACTTGCGCAGGGATTCGCCCTCCTTCTGAGGGATGATATGCAAATCACTCTCTTGGCCAGGAGCTTGGTGGCCTCCAACAAAGGCGCCAACAAACTGATGGCACAAATCTGACCAAGAAGAAATAGAATTCTCCGGTAGATGCATCAACCACGACCTGACGTTGGGCTTAAGCACCAACGGGAAGTAGTTGGCAAGTATCTTGTCATCTCGGCCCCCGGCAGCCTGCACCACAATGGTGTAGATGCTCAGGAACTCCGAGGGATGGGTCTTTCCATCATATTTCTCCGGGACCTCTGGCTTGAAGGTTCGGGAATTGGGCCACTGGACTTGCCGCAGCTCACGGGTAAACGCTGGAGTCCCCACCTCATAAGGCAAGTCTCCTACGTCCCCTGGCGCAGGCTCGTCGATAGCCGGCCCTGCGCGCTTATTAGACTGATAGCGCGCTTCCCGTCACCGCTTGATGGTAGTTCGAGCGTCCTCCTTGCCTCGTTCCTAGAGAACTTGACGCTGATCGCGACGCATCCGTGGATCAGATGACGCCGTGGAAACTTCTTCACGACGGTCGACCTGCTGGGTTGTCGGCCGCAGCTGGTGCCGCGAAGGGGAGTGCACCGTGGTTGCACCACCTCCGGTTTTCTCCACATTGGCTCGCGCCGGATCGATGGGCCTTCGCTGCGAGGGCCCTGCCTCTTGCGGCCCATCTTTGTTGGTGAAGCCGATAAGGCTCTGGATAGTAGCTCGCCACTCCTCCATCTTCTCCGGGGCAGGAGGGAAATCGAGGAGCAGCTGCGCACGTGCCAAGGCTTCCGCTGGCGTAGGCGGTGGCGACAGGTGCGAGGTACGTGAGGTGCCCTGACTCCTAACCATATTAGAAGGAGCACCACCACGGTCACGCGACCGCGCGCCACCTCCGTCGGCAGCTCGGGGTGCATGCTGGTCCCGCGCATCTTGGGATCGATGCACAGAAATCTTTTCATGGGGACGCCTTGAACCACCAGCGCCATGACATCGCTCGTCGTGCGTGACCTGAGTTGTGCCGGCGCGGGAGCTCAAGCAGGCGCCCTCCGATCTCTGGAATTCGTTGTGCCACTCGTAGGCAACACAGCTCCGTCTATGGATCCAGCGGCGTGTAGGTTACCGCTGCCACTGCGAACGATGCTGCTCGCCTGGCTCGGATCACCAGAAGGCCGTGGGGGTTCTAGTCCTCTTCCTTCTGCACCCACGCCGTCGCCCGTACGCGAAGGCGCAGGCAAAACGGACGTGGATGGTTGTGCCGTCGCAACGCTCTTCTTCTTGGGTGGCATGATGATGAAGATGATGAAGAAACTAAGGCGCCGATCACTAGATCAGGTTCACGCAACCTTCAATCCCCCTACCTGGCGTGCCAAAGATGTCGGGGTACGACACCTATGGGATTCTAAAGGACCCCTTTACGATTCGGCGGGGGGAGAGGTATGTGCAAAGAGTAGAACCAACGATCGACGCGGGAAGATTTTACCCAAGTTAGGGCCGCTGATCAGCGTAAAACCCTACTCCTGCTTTGTTTTATTATTGATGTTCTTGAGCCCAGCCTCCAGGAGCGCTCGCAGTGAACAGTTCGTTCAAAGAGCAGCTACGCATGCAGAATGGGCCAGAAGATCTCCTCCCCTGTAGCAGTTGCCATGGGCCTCCTTTTATACCATTAAGGGGTCACCACAGTGGCAAAATGTACATACATTGAGGTGTAAAGTAGCTACAGGGTTACCATAGCTAACCCCTGACGGACTAGGACGAACGCATTTAAAGCACCATGAGGTGTCCGTTTAGGTGTCCTTACTTTCTTGGGGATGGAAAAAGGGGCCATCCCATCAGCACCGCTTAAGCTCTCATCCACTGGCGCGTCGCCACGCATTCAAAGAAGGACCCAGAATGTCAGGTTTGTTGCTGTGCTAGAGCGGTAGCATAGCAACAAAACCTTGCCGGGCGCCGAAACTTGCCGGGCGCCAAGCCTTGCCGGGCGCCGATCCTTGCCGGGTTCCGCAGGCCACCCCGGCAAGATCTTGCGGGGGAAGCTGGCCTTCGGATTCCAGCTCTTCTTATCTGCTGATCCTCAGATCTCTGACTTGAAGATTTCTTTGGTGGCCTGAGCCAACCTTGAACTGTTCCCCGACAAGCCTTGCCGCGAGTATGGCTACAACTGCCCGTGCACAAGTACGGGGTACTAATGGCCCAATACTTAGTACACCGACACCACCTCGCCGTAGAAGCATGTCTAGAAGCTCCGCCGTCCCTGTCTGCCTCCTCTGCTCGACGCACACGAGCCCGGGAGCAACACGTCGTCGGCGTCGCCGTCATCTTCACCGTCGGCCACCAGATCCCTCGTCGCTCCGTCCGCTCCGATGCTTCCCCGAGCTATCCGAGGCCACTGCTACACTCTCCGTGAGCTCCTCTTCCTTCTCCCCCTAGCCATGTCGCTCGAGCTGCCCCCTAGCCCCGTTGGCCATCATGGCCGAGAGCTCAGCTCCGCCGGCCATGTCACCACCGTGGCAGCAGCAAGCAGAGCTTCCATCTGAGCGCGCCACCATTCTCATCACGTTCCCAGGAGTCGACCGCGACCACTCGCGGCTCCTGCCGTGCCCTGCAACATCAATTCGCTCGATGCCTGAACGCCGACCACCGCACTTGCCATTGCCGCCGTCGTTTTAGGCCACCTCCGGCGAAGCTGAGAGAACCACTCAACTCGCGCTAGCTCCAGCTACTCGTTGATGGGATCTGCCATTGATTTGGTCGCTGGAGGAGTAATCCCGAGCACCACCGCCGTGTTTGACCCCGCCGGCGGCTAAACGCCGGTGGGTTTGACCCACTTTGACCACCGCTGGACCCCCCTGTGTCCATGATATGTGGGGCCGGGCACTGACTGATTTAGTTTAGACTCTTAATTAGTGCTAATTACCACTGTTAGGTGTTAATCACCCTGCTAACTAAACACTCTATCATAGACGCTGGGCCCCACTGCCCAGCTAATTCACGGTTTAAAACTAAACCTTTTTAATTAAAGCTATAGCCACTGACACGCGGGACCCACTGGTCAGGTTTGACCTGGACCGCCCCTGTTGACCGCTGACATCACAGTGATGTAATGCTGACGCAGTAAGTGTTTCTGGAGTTTAAAATAAATCAATAATGATTTATTTATTTTAGAAAATGCCTATAACTTCTAAAAATCATAGAAATTCAACTGTAGCTCAGAATGAAACAATTTATATATAAAAAATGATCAGAAAAATCCAAAGAATCTGTTTATGGCATTTTCATGCATGTTTGAGCAATCTAAAGCTAATGTATATGACAATTTGAATTAATGGCATTTTAAATGTCTTACGTGGAGTTTGAATTTGAACCTTGGGTTCAAACCAACTTCATTTAAATTGTTGCTAGCTACATTAGCTCAGATCACAGCATGTTGCCATGTCATGATCATGCATCATATTGTTGCATTGCATTGATTGTGTCCCCTCTTGTTTGCCGGTGTTTGCTCCCTCTCAGTGGACGTAGTTCCGACGATGAGTTCGATGACACCGATGAAGAACTATACTATCTTCAGAAGTGCCAGGCAAGCAAACCCCCCTTTGAGCATTCCGATACAACCCCACTCTCTTGCTCCTGCTCTCTTTTATTGCATTAGGACAACAATGATTCAACTGTTACTTTATGTTGTGGTAGTTGAACCCCTTTCCTCTGCATGACCTGTCTTTGCCACAGTAAATAGTTGAAACCCACTAGCATGAGTAGGAGTTGTTTGAGCCATGATGTGCCTACTCATTTATGCTTGCTTGTTATGCCTGCTATTGCTTAGTTGTGTCAGGTCTGATTCATCGGGGATGAATTGGAATGTGGTCATCATGTCCTACTGTTGAGAGCTAAGTGTGTGAACACGATTTGGTAAAGGTAGCGGTGAGAGGCCATGTAGGAGTACATGGTGAGTTGTCTCATTGAAACCGTCCTCAGGAACTGAGTTCTGTGTTTGTGATCCAAGAATAGCTACTACCATGCATTGGGCCCGAAACCCATGGACCCTCTCGACTTATTAATCGCCTTGATCTCTGTCTAGGAGTTGCACATAGTTTCTAGTGTTTGTAGTATGCTGGAGGCCATGCACAGTGCTGACCCTAGGGGTGGGCTGTGATGCGGTAGGCACGTGGCACGGTGTACCGGGGCACCCGTTTGGTGGGCTCGGGAACCCTGCACACATCATTTGTGGCCGTAGTGGAAACCCCGGCCGGATCTCCTTGCGTATGGAACCCGAATAGGAAATAAACCTGGACTAGAGACTTGTGTGGTTAGTCAGGTCGTGGCCGACACCCTCGCTGGGCTTCCGCTTGAAGATTGCCGAATACATGTCATGTAAATGGCGATAAGTGGTGGGAGCGTGTGCGAAGAAGTACACCCCTGCAGGGTTATAAATGATCTATTCGAATAGCCGCGTCCGCGGATATGGACTACTTGGAACGCTTACATTGTTCATAGACAAGTGGAAGTGGATACCCTAAAATCTGCAAGATAAACGTGAGTGCTATGGATGGCCTTCTCGTAGGGAGATGGGAGCGGATCTATAGTGGTGTATTGATATGGTGAATATGTGGACTCGTGTGCACCACCTCAAAGAAGTTACTGGCAATCATAGTTCAGGATAGCCACCGAGTCAAAGCTGGCTTGCTGCAGTTAAACTCCACCACCCCCTTTGTTGATATTGATGCATATGTAGCTAGTTCTGATGTAAGTCTTGCTGAGTACATTTGTACTCACGTTTGCTTAACTTATATTTTTGCAGAGAGACTTCGTTCTCGCTAGTAGTTTCACGTGAGCTTCGACAATTAGCTTGGGAGTCCCAGACAGAGGTCAGGTTCCTTTGGAGGGTCTTATAGATAGACAGGCTTTCTAGCCTTCCTTCTTTTCAGATGTCTATACTCAGACATGTTTATGCTTTCGCCTGTGCTTGTTGCTTGTATGACTTGGATGTTGGGTCATGAGACCCATGTTTGTAATATCTGGCTCCTCGAAGCCTATTGAATAAATACTTTGAGTCATAGAGTTTTGTTGTGATGCCATGTTGTATTTACACATATTGAGCGTATTGTGTGTATGTTATTGAAACGCTTGGTATGTGTGGGATCCGACACCTAGTTATTTATTCTTGGTAGCCTTCCTTATGGGGAAATGTCTCCTGGTGCTTCCACTGAGCCATGGTAGTTCACTACTGCTCCGAAACACTTAGGTTGGCTGGCATGTATCCTTCTTTGTTCCTGTGTCTGTCCCTTCAGGGAAATGTCACATGTTGTTCCTTTAAGTCCTTGTAGCTTGCTACGACTTGGGTTCATACGTTGATGACCGACACGTTCATTGCCGGGTTACGTATGCCTGTCCCTGTAAGTTAGTGCCACCTTGGGTTTACGACTAGTCATGTCGGCCCGGGTTCTTTGTCATATGGATGCTAGCGACGCTATCACATACGTAAGCCAAAAGGCGCAAACGGTCCCGGGCCAGGTAATGTGGCACCCGTGGGGATACCGTGCGTGAGGCCACAAAGTGATATGATGCGTTACATGCTAGATCGGTGTGACTTAGGATCGGGGTCCTAACAGTTTCAATCTAAAACATGTAGGCATTCGCCAAACTTTAGTTTAAATAATGTAATCTCTTTTATCCATGTTTGTGTCCTGTAAGATTTGTACTTGTTGATCAGCATATTAATGAAAAAGATAAACCTTGTCGGGCACTTGTGCTTGTATCACGTCCATGTAGAGGTAGAATGCCTCTATACACTCAAGTAAACAAGTTTTCCCCGGCAGCTTATCCTGCCGATACCCTCAGTGTGTTGCCGCGGAGCCAAGCCTGCCAGGCACAAATCGTAAAGAGGGACTACCTCCCAACCAAACCTTCTCGTCAAAGGCCACTACAACCACCCAGACCGAAGCAACGTTCGAGTCAAGGGATGGGAGCACCTGGGTTTCGAAAGCGATGAGGTTTCCTTATGCACAAGTTTTTACTTACAGAACACGTATGGATTAGAGAGAGAACTTATCTGTTTGGGCTTGCCGGGGATCGCAATGTAGGCTTGTCTTCTCTTCTCCTCTTCGGGACCGAATCCATGGTAGGAGCCTGCAGTTTTTGGTGCAGATGAAAATGATGCCACATGCGATCTTACCTATATGAACATGCTATGCTCATGATATGCTTATGCATGCATGCAATTTGTCGGGGGCCCCCCCAGTGCTTCATTTATTTCTGTTGCTCAGGGTCTGTGCCTAGCTTTGTACAATGGGTTAGATGCAACAGAGGCAAGGCCTGTACAAAAGGGTGGTTGTCGGGCAGGGCCCGACAACCGTGCCTTACGGGTAGAACTTGCGGAGATGCTCAATGTTCCATGAGTTTTGCAACTTAATGCCATCTCCGGTCTCCAGACGGACTGCGCCAGGTCTGGTGACTCGTACCACCCGGTAAGAGCCTTCCCACTTTGGCGTCAACTTGTTTGTACCCTTGGTAGACTGAACGCGCCTAAGGACAAGGTCGCCTTCCTCAAAACTCCTGGCATGAACCCTGCGGCTGTGATAGCGACGCAGGGCTTGCTGGTAGCATACAGCACACGTAGCAGCCCGGAGACGGTTCTCCTCGAGTAGCACAGCATCGTCACGCCGGTGCTGTTCCTGCGCTACTTCATCGTAGTCAAGTACTCGAGGTGACCCGTAAATGAGTTCCGCGGGGATAACTGCTTCTGCCCCATAGACTATGGAGAAGCGAGTCGGCCCGGTAGCTCGATTTGGTGTCATTTTGAGGGACCAAAGAAACACTGGCAGCTCGTCGATCCACCACCTGCCACACTTCTGCAGCTTATCAAATGTTCGCGTCTTGAGTCCTCGCAGCACTTCAGCGTTCGCCCTCTCAGCTTACCCGTTGCTCCTTCGATGAGCAACAGAGGCGAATGAGATCTTGCTTCCGAGGGCATGAACGTATTGCATGAAGGCGTGGCTAATGAATTGGGTGCCACTGTCAGTGATGATTCGAGCAGGGACTCCGAAGCGGCACACCAATCCTTTCAAGAACTTGATAGCTGACTGAGCAGTCACCTTTCTCACGGGCTCTACTTCCGGCCACTTTCTAAACTTGTCAATTGCAATGAAAAAGATTTCAAAGCCCCTGGTAGCATGGGAGAAAGGGCCCAAGATATCGAGCCCCCAGACCGAAAATGTCCATGACAAAGGGATTGTCCGAAGAGCTTGGGCAGGCAGGTGGATATCCTTGGAATGGAACTGGCAGGCTTCACATTTGGTGACCAACTCAAATGCATCTTGGAGGGCTATGGGCCAGTAATATCCTTGCCAGAAAGCTTTCCCAACCAGAGCCCTCGATCCGATGTGTGAGCCGCACATACCCTTGTGTATCTCCGCCAGCAGTTCCTTTCCTCCTTCCTGGCAAATGCACTTCAATTTCACACTGTTGGGCCTGCTTCTGTACAGCGTGTCATCAACGAACTGATACATACTGGCCCTCTGGGCTACTCTTTCAGCTTCTTCTTGCTCTTCGGGAAGTTCTCCAGTTTGGAGGAAATGGACTATGTGCCGCGCCCAAGTTGGAGCCTGAGGCTCGGCAACGAGGCCTAGCGGCACCTCCTCATTCGTGGGAGAGCATTCCTCGACCGCAGGGACCGGTGGCCTGGCGGGAGGATGCCGCTCAACGACTGAAGGGGAGTTGTTTCTGACAAGTTCTCTGCCGGGAGCCTCGGAAGGTTCTACCAGGAGAGGCTTGCCGGAGTCCAGTTTCCTCCTCTTTCTGGCCATTGTTGCCGGGGATACGGAGGGCTGAGTCAGGTGGAGAACAAAAGTCCCTAGTTCCATAGGAAGCTTTTGCGCAGCACACTTCGACAGATGATCAGCAGTGTTGTTTTCCGCATGGGGTACGTGCTCTGTTTGCAATCCTTCAAAGTGCTCCTCCAACTTTCTCACTTCCTCAACGTATGCCTCCATCAATGGACTTTGGTAATCCTTATTGACTTGTCTCACCACAAGTTGTGAGTCTCCTCGGATGATCACCTTCTTGATCCCCAGTTCTGTTGCAATCCTGAGCCCGGCAAGGAGCCCTTCGTACTCTGCAGTATTGTTGGTGGCCTCCTCCCGGGGAAAATGCATTTGGACGACGTACTTTAGGTGTTTTCCTGTGGGAGTAACGAGAAGCACGCCAGCCCCTGCACCTTGTAGGGAGAAGGCACCATCGAAATACATGATCCATTCTTGGGGCGTTTCCTTGCCGGGGATAATTGTCTCCAACACTTCTTCATCAGGAGTTGGCGTCCATTCTGCAATAAACTCTGCCAATGCTCTGCTCTGAATAGTTGACGTGCTCTCAAATTTCAAACCAAAGCTGGATAACTCCAAGGCCCACTCCACTATCCTGTCGGTAGCCTCAGGGTTTCAGAGTATCCATTGCAAAGGGAAGCGGGTGACAACCGTGATCTCGTGGGCTTGGAAGTAGTGGCGCAGTTTCCTTGAGGCCATGACAAGGCCAAAAATCAATTTTTGCACGCCAGAGTACCTGGATCTAGCCCCCTACAACAGGGAGCTGACGAAGTAAACTGGGCGCTGCACCACTTTCTTCTTTGCCGCATCCTTGGGGTTGTTTCCGCTGCCTTGCTCTTCTCTCTCTTGATTTGCATCTGACCTTACCAGGTTGTGCCCACTTTCCTCCCCGGAGGGGACACTGGTTGTGGCTGCCGCTTCATCCACTTCCCGCTATGCCACCAGTGCTGCGCTAACCACTTGATTAGTTGCCGCCAAGTATAGCAACAACGGCTCTTGTGGTTTGGGAGCGACCAAGGTGGGCACAGAGGAAAGGTAGACCCTCAAATCTTGTAGTGCAGCATCTGCCTCTGGGGTCCACTCCACGGGTCCTACCTTCTTCAAGATTTTGAAGAACGGCAAGGCACGCTCGGCAGACTTGGAAATGAATCTGCTAAGCGCGGCAACACATCCAGTCAAACGCCTCATGTCCTTGACTATCTTGGGTGCTTGAATCTGCTTGATAGCCTTGATCTTGTCAGGGTTGGCCTCTATCCCCCGATGGGACACAAAGAAGCCAAGTAGCTTGCCGGAAGGAACGCCAAACACACACTTCTCCGGGTTCAGCTTCAAGTTGATCTTGCACAGATTACCAAATGTCTCTTCCAAATCCTGAATGAGGGTTGATCTGTCCTTAGTCTTAACCACAATATCATCCATGTAAGCTTCAATGTTTCTGTGCAACTGTGACTCAAAACCAATCTGAACTGCCCTTGCAAAAGTGGACCCGGCGCTCTTTAACCCAAAAGGCATCCGTACGAAGTAGTACGTACCACACCGGGTGATGAACGCGGTCTTCCCTTCATCTTCCTTGGACATAAAGATCTGATGATATCTAGAGTAGGCATCCAGGAAGGAAAGCAGGTTGCACCCGGAGGTGGAATCCACAATCTGGTCAATGCACGGCAAGGGAAATGGGTCCTTCGGGCATGCCTTGTTCAGATCTGTAAAATCTATGCACAACCTCCATTTCTCGTTGGCCTTGCACACCACCACAGGATTCACTAACCATGTTGGATGCAATACTCCTCTGACCAGACCACTTGCCTCAAGTTTCTTGATCTCCTCGGCAATGAACTGCTGCCACTCCTAGGCTTGCTTTCGGACCTTCTGCCTGACGGGTCTGGCATGTGGGCAGACAGCAAGGTGGTGCTCGATTACCTCCCTGGGAACACCGAGGATATCAGATGGTTGCCAGACAAACACATCGATATTCGCCTGCAGGAAGGCAATGAGTGTGCTTTCCTATTTGTCATCGAGGGTGGCACTGATAGTGAAAGTACCATCAGCGCCAGCCAGCCCAGCCGGGACCTTTTTCACAGCGGGTGCAGCAGCCTTGGATCTCTTGCTATTGGAACTCTCCGGTAAGTCATCAACAGGCGCAGTGTACTCCAAAGAGGTACGCTTCCTGGATTCCTTGCTGGTGTCCTTGTTAGCTTTCTTCTTTCCTTTGCTTTCCTTGGCGGGAGCAGCGGCTTAAGCGGCCTCTGCCGCGACTGCCTCCCGGTACATCTTGTCCACGCAAATGATTGCGTCCTTCTTATCTGACGGAATGGAAATGACCGCCATCGGTCCTGGCATCTTCAAGGTGTTGTAGGCATAGTGGGATGCCGCCATGAATTTGGCCAGAGCTGGGCGGCCAAGGATTCCATTGTATGGCAGGGGGAGGTTGACCACATCAAACACGGTCTTCTCAGTACGGTAATTCAACTCTCCCCCGAATGTCACCGACAACGTGATCTTCCCCTTAGGACGACTCCTGCCGCGGTTGATTCCTTGAAACGTACAAGTAACCTTGAGCTCTTCTCCTGCTATCTGAAGTTTGCTGATGACCTTTGGAGAAATCAGATTCAACCCGGCCACACCGTCAACCAACATCTTTGTGACTTTGAGGTTGCGGATTGTTGGTGAGACCAACAACGGCAAGCACCCTACCGCGGTGGTGCGGTCAGGGTGGTCCTCTTCGTCGAAGATGGTGGGCGTGCGGGACCACTTGAGCGGCCTTCGAGAATCTGCCGCTGGCTCCACGGCATTTACTTCACGTGCCCACTGTTTAAGTTTGCGGTGAGAGGAGTGCAGGGATGCACTCCCGTCAATGCACAGGGCGTCTGTGGCTTTCTAGAATTCCTGCTCGCTGGTTTCCTCTTCATCTCCTCCATCACTCTCATCGTTGCAATCCTCCTTGTCACGGCCTTTGGCGGGTTTTCCTTGATTCTGAGGAGCCTTGCCGAGGCGGCTTGCTCCGCCGCCTCGGCCCTTCCCGCCAGCGCCATTCTGACATTTTCCCCTATCACGCTTCTCAGATTCAGCCCTCTGCTTCTTGACGAGCTGCTCAACCTGATGACACTCCTGGAGATCGTGGCCCTTGGTCCGGTGGATCTTGCAGTACGGTCCATCGCCTTTCCCAGCCTTCTCGGCAGCCATGGCTTCCCAGCAGTCAGTGCATGCGGCAACTTCCTTGCCGGGCGCCTTAGTCTTTGCCTTCTTGCCGGTACTAGGCGTGCCCGATCCCTAAACGGTCATCACTGCCTTATCCTTGCGCCTTTTATTGCGCTTCATGTTCTTCTTCTTCTAACTAGTGGCCTCGTCATCATCCTCTGAGTTGATGTCGACGCCATCCTCTTCTCCGGGGAGCCTCCTCCCCTCCTATAGCCGAGCACACTTATCCACTAGAGTGTAAAGCTCCTTCATAGTCTTGGGCAATCGAACGTTCATCTTGGAATGTATACGATGATTGCGTACGTTGGACTGGAACGCAGCTATCACAGCTGCCGGGTGGATGTCTGGAATATTTCTGTGGACTCGGCTGAATCTCTACATGTACTTCCGCAGAGTCTCTCCTTCTTTCTACGGAAGGAGCTGCAAGTCGCTCGACCACCCTGGTTCTTGATGGCCGCCCATGAAGGCGCCAACGAACTCGTGGCATGGGTCAGCCCAGGTCGAAATGGAGTTCTCCGGTAGGTGCATCAGCCAAGACCTCACATTTGGCTTGAGTACCAAAGGGAAGTAGTTGGCGAACACCTTCTCATCTCTTCCTTCGGCAGCTTGAACAGCGATGGTGTAGATGCTCAAGAACTCTGCCGGGTTCAGTCTCCCGTCATACTTCTCTGGTATCTCTAGCTTGAACATGCGAGTAGATGCCCAACGGACTTGCCGCAACTCATGGGTGAAGGCAGGGCACCCAGCCTCGAAAGGCAGGTACCCACCTTCGGTGAGTGCGGGCTCGTCGATGTTGGGGCCATCACGCCGGTCAGACTGGCGATGGGTGTCGCGGCGTCGCTCAATGTTGACGCGCGCGCCTTCCCTTTGCCTGTCCTCCAGGACTCGTCGTTGGCCATGACGTGCTCGAGGGTCGGATGAAGCCATCGAGATGTTGTTGGGTTCTTGGTTGTGTGGCTCCCGCGCTGGCTGCCATGGAGGGGACTGCACCATGGGGGTGGCCCCTTCCGCATGGCCAGCAGCGTGAGCCGTTGTCGTCGCCCGGGGAGGCCGTGGTGGGCCAGTTCACTGCGATCCTCCCACCTCGACGAAGCCAATCAGGCTCTGAATGGTGGCTCTCCACTCATCCATCTGATCGGCTGCCGGCGAAAATCTCAACAGCAGCTAGGCCCACGCCATGGCCTCCGAAGCGGTGCTTGGCATGGATGTCGATGAAGATCGTAACGTCACCCGGCTCCTGATGGTGCCGGTAGTGGTCGCGCCATGTTCTCGTCGTCGCGAGCCAGTCGCCAAGATGGCATGGTGATGAGGTGAAGGCACTTGTGGACCAGCGGTTCCGTTTGGTGCACCGGCTGGGTCAGCTTGCTCCAGGGGTGGCGCATATCCTGCGGTCGCGCCCGCAGCGGGGGCGGCCGAAGGATTGCGATTCGCCCTAGAGTGAATGCCACCGCTGTGGCTATGCCCTTCGGCCGGGCAGAGAAGTGCAGACGAAATGATGTCTCTACCCGTACCTCGTAGGGCGTGTCCGCTGGGATGCTATTGGTGTTGTCCTTCCCCGGTGCCTCTTGCTCCTGTTTCGGCCACAGGGGAGGTGCTGACGACGCCGCCTGCGTCGACCACATCCCCCGCAGTGTCCACATCCCCAGGCGTCCCCGTAGCCCCCGCGGCGTCGATGGTCGCGTGTGGTGGGGCCTTCGAGGAGGACGGCTGGGCGGCAGCACCGGATTTCTTCTTGGGCGCCATGGACGATGGAGCCGTCGATGAAGAAAACGATGATGAAGATGACGCGCTACATACGCTTCTCGGGTTCGTGCAAGCGCATCCCCCTACCTGGCGCGCCAAAGATGTCGTGGGAAACCACGGACACCTATGGGGCCATGAGCCCCTTATGGTTCGGCAGGGGGGATGAGCACATTGCACAAAGAGCAGAGAACGTCGCACAGCACGGCAGAGATCACACGGGCGATTTTACCTACGTTCGGGCCGCCGTGAGTCATAAAACCCTACTCCTTCTTTGGTGGATTGATGGTGGATTGTGGTTGGAGCGCATCGTTCTTGCCTGGCAGGGTTGCCTCGGGGCGAGAGCGGCTACGCGTGTACGAGTGTACAAGGGTCCGAATCCTTTCTATGGTTGCCATGGGCCTCCTTTTATAGATCAAGGGGTCACCACAGTGGCAAATCAGTCATTGTGTAATGATTAGATAGCAAATACTGCTATCATACCTAACTCTGTAGACAGGGCAGAGTGCATTAAATGCACCGCTTAGTGTCACATCATGGCCTGCCCGACACGCCTTGCCGGGCTGTTCGGCCACCTTCTCTCCTGTCTGCATAACACATCGCTGGACGGGTGTCATTTGGAGGTGATTTCTGTAGGAAGTGGCTGCCATGTGGCAAAGAACAGCCACTTAGTCACTTTGGGGCTTGACACCGCACTGATTGATGACTTGCGTTGCTGTGAGGTGGTTCGGTGGAGTCTTGGCGGGGTGTTTCGCCTTCGTAGGCCCCGGCAAGCCTGCCGGGGCAGTCTTGAGGGCTGCTTCCGGGGCAACCTTGACCTTGTCAGGATTTCCTGCCCGGCAAGGGAGGCTTTCCCTTAGTGGTGTCTTGCTCCTTTGGCTTGACTTGGTCTTCTTGATCTGCACTCGAATTCTTCAAAGAGCTGATCTCTTGTGCTTGGTCTAATCTTGGAGGTTGCAATCTTGAACTTGGGCCTGTGCACAGTCTGGGCAACGGACCCAGGGTTTGTTGCACCGATAGAGGGGGCCTGAGAAGTAGTAAAAGATACAAATGCAGCGACATGAGGAGGTGGGGCAGTAGAGCAAGGCCGGTTTTGAAGGAAGTTATACCTGAGGGTCGCCGGGATGTCGCTAGGTGGGCGGCGGGAGGCCAGATCTGCTCACACTATGGCAGCAAGGAAGAAGGGGTCGGAGGCCCTCCCTAGTCGGCACTGCATGGGAGAGAACGGCAAGGCACACTGATCGGGACGTGCCGGCAGTGGATCAGAGCCGTCGCCGAGGACGACTGCGTGAATGTTGCACCTTCTCACCTTCCCCGGCGGAGGTGATCCGGCCGGATCTGTGACCAGCGGTGAGCGGAGAGTGAGTGTGGCCACCGCTGTTGTGTTTAGATCTGGAGAGGACAAGAGAGTGTGAAGAGAGAAACACTAGCAAGCAAGCATGGAGGCTCCTGCCTATATAGTGGAGTAGTTTTCTTTTTTCTACCGGAGCCGGCTTGACCTCGTCAATGACTGTCAAGAAGTCTTCATGCATGTGCCCCGGAGGCGCAGTTCTCATCATTTTGATCTAAAGCACCGGATTAACATAACACAAAAAAATGGCACATGACTTGAAACCATAACCTCACTGCCCCAAGGAGACAACATGAATCTACGCTGGAGCTCCGTGGACTATGTCCTAACGGACAAACTAGACAAGGATCAAAGCTCAAATTAAAGACAAACTCGTAGAAAAGGGTTCAATCGATAGATGTCCTAATTAACATAGCCGGCTTGACCTAGATGGCAGCCGAGTAGTCTTCGTGCATGTGCCCCCAATTACCAGTGCCTTGGAGGAACACAGTTATCGCTCAGTGATCCGAAGCACATGACACCTAATATTGCGAGATGACAAGAAACCTTAACATAACTGCCCCAAAGGAGACGGCAAGAATCTACGCTGGAGTTTCATCGACTATGTGTAGATGAACGACCTCAAGGAGGATCGGAGCCCGAAAGAGAAACTCGGAGAAGAAGCGTCGACATCTGCGTGAGCTCTGCGCGTGCCAGGACTAAAATCTCTAACATAAACTAATAGCCCGAGCGGAGGGACCAGGATACCCCTCCCCACCACCGGCAGACGGAGCGGTGGGAAGAGGCGAGGGGCGAATCCACGGGCTCACCGGTGAAGCACGGAGGGGAGAGGTTGCCCTAGCCGCCTATGTTGACTAGAGTAGATTTGTATTTATACCGAAAATGGGTTCAAATTTTATTGCTAATGTAATATACCTGGTGCTCGCTTTTTCTTTTAGATTTCTCATCAGAACTATAGCCCTGTACAACACAGCCTGCATGATATGTAGACGATAGCCAATCTAGCCGTCTGCTGGAGTCTGGTCGCATGCATGGACGAATTGATCTCCCGTGTCGTGCAGGGATCGTCCAGGCACCAACTTGTGTATAGCACTACTCCAGTACTATCGCTCGTCTCTCTCTTCTATTAACTCAGCCGACTTGCGGGGACGGGGGAGTGTGCCTATGGTCGGTTCTCAATTGCGGTCCCACTTGTGTGTGCAAACATAATATGACGCGTGTTCCATTCGGTGAGCGGCGTGCGAGACCTACCGACCGTCTGCAGTGCAACTAGAACGCGACGGGCGTGCTGTATACATGTGTACCACCATTTTCTTCTAGATTTGCTCCATGGCGCAATACATGGATACAAAATTATATTTAAAAGTCGAGGGAGGGGCTTTTCCCACGCTGTACGTGGGGCAGTTCCGCCTAGTCGGTTCGACGGAGAGGCGAGAACATGAGGGAGTAGCGGATTCAACTTACTGCTAGAAACGTAGGGTTGTGTAATTTGATGGCTCGTTACTGCTGGACAGGTGGGGCCCTGTGATTTAACTGGCCATTATCATTATTACTGTTACGCTACGACCGGGGTGAGTCTCCCCTGATCCCCTCCATGGCATACAGGTGATAAGAACAAGTACTCTACAATAATGGGCTTATAGCCCGCTTACATGGCACTTTTGCTTATATGTGGAGGAGAGAGACATGGGAAAATGGTGGGAGTGGGCTCTCATGCAAGGCCCTAGCTACTTACTCCTTGGCAAATGCAATAAATACTCTTACAGCCAACCTTATAGCTAACCTTGTTGTATGAGTGAGTATAATGTGATGACTATGTATGATGCCAACATCACATAGCCTAATGCACCTAGACGGAGGAAGTAGTTTCATGCATGCGAAGTAGGCTGAACAAAAAGTTCTCATTTATAGCCGTCTGAAATCTCCAATGGCGCGACCACACGAGCGAGGCGATGATCATGGTAACCGCGGCCATGATACATGCTGCTGAGAGCCCCTGGATCTGAGATCGAACAGCCACGTGCTAAGTTGCTGAACATTTGCATAAAAACCCTCCAGGATAGGATATTCACCCATAGGTCTCGAATCACGCCATGCAACCGTTCGATCTCAGATCCAAGGGCTCTCGGAAGCCCGTATCATGGGAGCATGGAAAGCTTCATATCACCTAAATTTTTCCCGATGCTTGACGTGCGAACACACAGATGCTATACTGTCAGGCCTACAAAGTGGGTCTAGTAGACATGACATCTAATTGGGCCCCCATAGTACTGTGCATGAAGACATTTATCCACCGGGCAAGCCACTACCCTGCCGTTCACACGCCCCACTCAGCATTTTTACAATCGGAAAACCGCTAGCAGTTCGCTCCTACTCGTCCCCGGCCGTCCTTTAACATTACGGCAATTTGCTCCTAGTCGTCCCATCCTTTCACATTACAGCAGTTCCACTAATCCTAACCCTCCTCCAAAATCCATGGCGTCCCAAATCTCCATGATCGCCAGTGAGTACAAGGTTAGAACCATCACCGGCGATGAGTTCGATGTCATCTACACTCGTTCTTCTGCGACGGTGAAAGGATGCCATGCTCGCTTCAAACGCATGTTTGAAAAGTCA
This sequence comes from Thinopyrum elongatum, assembly GCA_011799875.1. Classification (NCBI taxonomy): domain Eukaryota; kingdom Viridiplantae; phylum Streptophyta; class Magnoliopsida; order Poales; family Poaceae; genus Thinopyrum; species Thinopyrum elongatum. The sequence goes on along the minus strand of CM022299.1, from coordinate 218,466,033 downwards.
AATGGTGATGAGTGGGTCACTGGGCTAGATGTTGAGTACACCACAGTCCTAGGAAAAGAGAAGAATCTAAAGGAGGAAGATAAGAAGAAGCCCGCCGTGATCCAGGTTTGCGTGCATAACTTGTGCTTGGTCTACCACATATGCCATGCCGACGTTAGGTGCCAGGATTTTGAGGTCTTCCTCAAGGACAAAAGAGTGAAATTTGTTACTGTAGACTTTACGAATGATAGGAGAGTCCTGGGTCGGATAGGCCTCGTTGTAGGCCAGCCCTTCGACCTCCAGAAGAATAGGCTGGTGTCCTCCCGTTAGCCTTCAATGCTGACCCTGGTAGGAGCCATGGTTGATCCTTCGTACGGTAAACCGACGAAACCTCACCACAAGTTTCATTTTGCATGGGAGTGGAATGAAATAGATAAAGACCACATCTAGTACGCTGCAATGGATGCCTACCTTTGTTTCAATATATACAAGGGTTGGATGAAGAGCCAGAGCCTAGTGTGCGGTTCAAGCAAAAAAGTATCGGCGAAGAGGAAGAGGGACAAGGACGAAGTCGAGGACCTCGACGAGGAGTCCGAGTAAGGTGGAAGTGTCGTTGCTCATTGTGGTTCTAAGGCAGTGTCTACCGGATTAGTTGCTTAGTTTAATTTCAGGGTGCTTAGTTTTTTTTAGGGGTGTGTTGTGCTGAGCCCCCAGCAGAACTATGTTATGTTCTTTCTCGTTACTTTAACTCTTTAGTATGTACATACTAGTATTTCTTACAGTTCATCTTGTAGTTGGTAGTACTACCACTCATTTCTTCACATTATATACATACTAGTATGTATGAGTGACGACAAGTGATGACTATATATGATATGGCCAACATCATATAGCCAGCAGTTGGCTATACTATTAACCACGCTCTAAGCATGCCACATACGCAAAACACTTAAATGAGATAAGTAATTCTAAAAAAAACTTAAATGAGAGACGTTTACCCAAAGCATGAAGGAGTTTAGTTGTCAAAGAATTAAATATGTATGCCAATTTATTTAATAGACTTTTGTTAGGACCGAGAGTATATCGACCAGAGGGGAGGTGAATGGGAGATTCAAATTTTCTTTCGAAAGCTTTGAAACTTAACCCAATCACAGCAATGGAATAGAGTATTGTAGGAAATATGCTGAATCAATCTTCTTCGTCAGAAGCATGTTCTTCGAGAAAAGCATTGACAACAGTACGACCTTGATAGATCATAGGTTTAACAACAATGAGGGTTATGCAACAAGCAAACATATGTAACAGGATAAGACACAACATGAAAGATACTGAATAAATTCCTGCTCATAGAATTCACAAGTAAAACAGAGGTACAGGAAGGTAACGAATAAATACAGGTGATGACAAAGAACAGGGAAGAATACAGACACACGGTAAGATGATAACAGTACAGACTGGTCAAGAAATCTATCGGCACAGAGCACGAATAAGAATTGCTGAAGGAAATGCAGTAGAATAGAAATAACCAGTGGTGCTCGATAGCGACAGATAGATTTGGTAGACAAATTCACCCTTCTGCCAAAGGGCTACGTCTGGTTGGAGGGGCTGTGACTTAACATGGAAGATAAACTCTCTTCACCCTATTCTTCTTCAACACAGAGTTGATCAGACTCAGGTTGATTTCACTCGTGGTAGATCCTTGTCGGCGATCTCCAAACCTTCGGTCGACCTTCACGAACCACAATCGCTCTAGGTTGCTGAAGATCAGGCTCGGTGAACACAACAACTCTTCATCACTCGAAGCCGAAACCTATCCATCTAGAGAGTGCGCAGCTCTTAAGAGTAATAGGTACAAGAACTCTCACTCAGAACTGCTGTGATGATAAACCACTTTCTAAGTTTGGGCTCTTGGTTTTTTTTCTCGGTGGATCTTAAAAGCAAATCACTCGGAGAGGGGTTGCTCAAATCAATCTTCTCAGAAATCTCAAGCGAAGCAGCCAACGGACAACATTGGAGTGGGGTGGCTATTTATAGCCGCAGCCTTCCCTGATGGGAAATGACCAAATTAGACATCAGGCTCAGCCAATGGCCGAACGACATGATTCCAATGGTCGGATTTGAGCACAACGGTAACATTTCTTGCGGAGCAAGAAATGCTAACTCCTCGGTTTGAGGCAAATATCTCGTAGCAAAGAAGATCACAGTCTCTTGCTGGCAAGTATTTACTTGGAGCACAAAGAGATTTCTCTCGCAACTTTTCATAGGTTTTGGCTAAGCATCGCATCGGATCTAAGCATCGAGAACATATACCCCACTTAATAATACAGAGGTCCTATGACTCAAAAGAATGAAAGAAGAACAACTAGATGAATTCTACATCTTCAAATAGCCTTTGACTCCCATTGTTGCAGTCAATTTCTTCGAACGACAGTACCAAATAAAAGCCTCAAGTCCGTAGGCGTTGCAGTCAGGCATCCATTACAGGATCTGGCTTTGAGCAGAGTTGAGGTGCAGAGGGACGACCTTTGCCGGTAGATGGAACGGCCCAAGGCTGCCAAATAGCTGTTCGCACAACCAGCCATGGCCATATATCGATAGATTGTTGACGGGGCCTAGGTACAGACGCATCCTATCGGTAGAATCCCCGTATTCCCAGGCAAACATGTCCCTTTTCTGCAGCGGCGCGATGCAACGTCAGATGAAATCGGCCCCCACATGCTTGACGGTTAGCCCGGTAGCTTTAAGGCAAGCAATCCTATTCAGCGCTGGGCGAAGCATGTCGTCGGTGAGGCCCAACTTACTCCAGACGCTGCCGCGCGTGACGCACTAAGTCCGCGCCATGCAGAACTCAGGGGCATCCTTGTCCTGGATCCAACACCAATCCGCCCTCCATTCCTCCCACCTGCTGCGCTGCTGGCTAGGGAGATAATCCCATTCATCCTTCTTGCCCCGGGGAATCCAGCTTATGTTTCCCGAGTGGTCAGATTTGTCTTCTATCCGTGGGATGAAGAAGTGCTTGAACAGGTCCACATTGGGGGCGACTCCAACAAAGTTCTCACACAGATGGGCGAAGATTGCCATGCACGCCATTGCATTGGGCGTGAAATCCAGAAAATGGAACCCTTACATTATCATCATGGCGCAGAAGAAATCGGAGAAGGGGGAGGTGAGGCCGCAGAGGAAGTACGCGTAGAAAAAGCGCTACGAATTCGTCGGAATCTTGGACCCCTCCGGCAGGACCACGGGTACTCCATGCCCTTTCGGAACTTCCCTCCCCCACATATACGTATACCTCGCAATTAAGGTAGGGCCATCCAGGCTCGACGGGAAGAAAACCACATCTTCCTGTCGCCGCTTGTCCAGTTCCTCCGCCCTCTTCTTCCTCCCCTCCGCCGCGGTGTCTTTTGCGGTGGCCGCCCGCTTCCCCTTCACGGCGCCCATCTTTCGTCCCATCTCTTGGACTCACGGGACGGGTGAAATATCTAGCAGAGCTTTGGGGGCGGATGTTGGTGACGGGAGCGGTTGCTTGGCTTGAGGAAGAAGATGAAGGGAGAAGAGACAAATACGAATGAGCAGTGCCCCTTCGCGTTGCCTCTTTATTGGGAACGGGCGCAGGGGCTGGCTCTTCGCTATCTTCCCTCGGAAAGTTACCATTTTTGCAGGCGCACTACCCATTAACTGCTACTATTCCATGATACGTCCATTTTGCATCATGCTTTTATATTGATATTTATTGCATTATGGGCTGTTATTACACATTATGGTACAATACTTATGCCTTTTCTCTCTTATTTTACATGGTTTACATAAAGAGGGAGAATGCTGGTAGCTGGAATTCTGGACCGGAAAGGAGTAAATCTGAGAGATCTATTCTGCACAACTCCAAAAGTCCTGAATATTTACGGAGAATTATTTTCGAATATATAAAAAATATTGGGCGAAGATAATACCAGAGGGGACCCACCAGGAGGCCACAAGCCTGGGGGTGCGCCCTACCCCCCTGGGCGCGCCCCTGTGGCTTGTGGGCCCCCTGGCAGGCCTCCGGTGCCCATCTTCTGATATATGGGGGGTTTTGACCTAGAAAAAATCAGAAGGGATCTTTCGGGACAAAGCACCGCCGTCTCGAGGCGGAACTTGGGCAGAACCAATCTAGGGCTCCGGCGGAGTTGTTCTGCTGGGGAAACTTCCCTCCCGGAGGGGGAAATCGAAGACATCGTCATCACCAACGATCCTGTCATCGAGAGGGGGTCAACCTCCATCAACATCTTCACCAGCACCGTCTCCTCTCAAACCCGAGTTCATCTCTTCTACCCGATCTTTGTCTCAAAACCTCATATTGGTACCTGTGGGTTGCTAGTAGTGTTGATTACTCCTTCTAGTTGATGCTAGTTGGTTTATTCGGTGGAAGATCATACATTCAGATCCTTAGTGATATTTATTACTCCTCTGATTATGAACATGAATATGCTTTGTGAGTAGTTACGTTTGTTCCTGAGGACATGGGAGAAGTCTTGTTATAAGTAATCATGTGAATTTGGTATTCGTTCGATATTTTGATGAGATGTATGTTGTCTTTCCTCTAGTGGTGTTATGTGAACGTCGACTACATGACACTTCACCATTGTTTGGGCCTAGGGGAAGGCATTGGGAAGTAATAAGTAGATGATGGGTTGCTAGAGTGACATAAGCTTAAACCCTAGTTTATGCGTTGCTTCGTAAGGGACTGATTTGGATCCATATGTTTCATGCTATGGTTAGGTTTATCTTAATTCCTCTTTCATAGTTGCGGATGCTTGCGAGAGTGGTTAATAATAAGTGGAAGGCTTTCCCAAGTAAGGACAGCACCCAAGCACCAGTCCACCCACATATCAAATTATCAAAGTAACGAACACGAATCATATGAGCATGATGAAAACTAACTTGACAATAATTCCCATGTGTCCTCGGGAGCGCTTTGCTTTATATAAGAGTTCGTCCAGGCTTGTCCTTTGCTACAAAAAGGATTGGGACACCTTGCTGCACTTTAGTTACACTTGTTACTTGTACACTCATACGCGCGTAGCTGCTCTCGTCCCAAGGCGACCTTGCTGGGCTTGAGCGTTGCGTCTCCACCATGGTCCTTTCATCAATCCACCAAAGCAGGAGTAGGGTTTTACGCCTCGCGGCGGCCCGAACCTTGGTAAAAACTGCCTGTGTCATCACTGTCATGCTGCTCTACGGTCTCTGCTCTTTGTGCAACGCACCCTTCCCCCTTGCCGAACCACAAGGGGCCGATGGCCCCATAGGCGGTCGTGTTGAACCACGACATCTTTGGCGCGCTAGGTAGGGGGGAGCGCTTGTGCGAACCCGAGGGTGAAGCGCCTTTGGTAAGTGGAATTTGGTAAGGAAACATTTATATAGTGTGCTAAAATTTACTGTCACTTGTTGCTATGGAAAATAATCCTTTGAGGAGTTTGTTTGGGGTATCTTCATCCCGACCGGAAGAGCAAAGAGTTTCCCTCAACCTACTGAACATACTGAAAATATTTATTATGAAATTCCTTTGGGTATGATAGAGAAACTGCTAGCTAATCCTTATGCTGGAGATGGAACATTACATCCTGATATGCATCTAATCTATGTGGATGAAGTTTGTGTATTATTTAAGCTTGCAGGTTTGCCCGAGGATGAAGTCAAGAAGAAGGTCTTCCCTTTATCTTTGAAGGAGAAGGCATTGACATGGTATAGGCTATGCGATGATATTGGGACTTGTAACTACAACCGATTTAAATTGGAATATCATCAGAAGTTTTATCCTATGCATCTAGTTCATCATGACCGGAATTATATTTATAATTTTTAGCCTCGTGAAGGATAAAGTATCGCTCAAGCTTGGGGGAGGCTTAAGTCAATATTATATTCATGCCCCAATCATGAGCTCTCAAGAGAAATTATTATTCAGAATTTTTATGCTCGGCTTTCTCGTAATGATCAATCCGTGCTCAATACTTCTTGTACTAGTTCTTTCAAAGACTATTGAATTCAAATGGGATTTATTGGAAAGAATTAAGTGCAACTCTGAAGATTGGGAACTCGACGAAGGTAAGGAGTCAGGTATAAACCTCAAGTTTGATTGTGTTAAATCTTTTATGGATACCGATGCTTTTCGTGAATTTAGCACTAAATATGGACTTGACTCTGAGATAGTAGCTTCTTTCTGTGAATCATTTGCTACTCATGTTGACCTCCCTAAGGAGAAGTGGTTTAAATATCATCCTCCCATTGAAGTGAAAGTAGCAGAACCAATTAAAGCTGAAGAAGAAACTATTACTTATAATGTTGATCCTATTGTTCCTACTGCTTATATTGAGAAACCACCTTTCCCTCTTATAATAAAGGAACATGCTAAAGCTTCAGCTTTGGTTCGTAAGAGTTATACTAGAACACCTACACCCCCTGAACAAATTAAAGTTGAATCTTGTATTGCTATGGTTAAAGATCTCTTGGTTGATAATATTGATGGGCATGTTATTTACTTCTGTGATGAAGCTGCTAGAATTGCTAGACCCGATGATAAAGATAAACATAGACCTGTTGTTTGCATGCCTGTTGTTTCTGGTAAAATAGGAGATCATTGTTATCATGGCTTATGTGATATGGGTGCTAGTGTGAGTGCAATTCCCTTTACTTTATATCAAGAAATTATGAATGATATTGCACCTCCTAAAATAGAAGATATTGATGTCACTATTAAGCTTGCTAATAGAGATACTATATCACCAATTGGGATTGTTAGAGATGTTGAAGTCTTGTGTGGGAAAATAAAATACCCTACTGATTTTCTAGTTCTTGGTTCCCCACAAGATGATTTTTGTCCCATTATTTTTGGTAGACCTTTCTTGAACACTGTTAATGCCAAAATAGATTGTGAAAAAGAAACTGTTATTGTAAGTTTTGGGGATGTGTCTCATGATTTTAATTTCTCTAAATTTCGTAGACAACCCCATGATAAAGAATTGCCTAATAAAGATGAAATTATTGGTCTTTCTTCTATTGTTGTGTCTCCTACTGATCCTTTAGAACTATATTTGCTAGACCATGAAAATGATATGTTCATGAATGAAAGAAAGGAGTTAGATGAAATATTCTTTAACCAAATGCCTGTTTTGAAACTCAACTTGCCTGTTGAGATTCTTGGGGATCCCCCTCCACCCAAGGGTGATCCCGTGTTTGAGCTTAAACAACTACCTGATACCCTGAAATATGCTTATCTTGATGAAAAGAAGATATATCCTGTTATTATTAGTGCTAACCTTTCAGAGCATGAAGAAAAGAAATTATTGAAAACTCTGCAGAAGCACCGTGCCGCTATTGGATATACTCTTGATGATCTTAAGGGCATTAGTCCCACTTTATGTCAGCACAAAATTAATATGGAGCCTGATGCTAAACTAGTTATTGATCACCAACAACAGTTAAATCCTAAGATGAAAGAAGTGGTAAGAAATGAAATATGAAAGCTTCTGGAGGCAGGTATAATTTATCCTATTGCTGATAGTAGATGGGTAAGTCCTGTTCATTGTGTCCCTAAGAAGGGAGGTATTACTATCAGTACAACAAACCCTGGTGTGTGTTGCCCGGACTGTACACAGGCTCAAGGGCAAGGTTACAACATCCAAGACAAGGCCAAGTAGAAGAGATAGCTCTTTGAGAAATCAAAGGGCAGATCAAGAAAACCAAGACAAGCCAAAGAAGCAAGATATCACTATGGAAAAACCTCCCCTGCCGGGCAGGCGAGCCTGGCAAGGTCGAGGTCACCCCGAAGACAAGTCTCAAGACTCCCCCGGCAGGCTTGCCGGGGACGCCGAGGGCAGATCACCCCGCCAAGGCACCACCGCTCCACCTCACAGCGACGCAAGTCACCTATCAGTGCGGTGTCGAGCCCCCTGGTGATTAAGTGGCTGTTATTTGGCACGTGGTAGCCATTTCTGAGGAAGGTCACCCCCAAATGACACCCGTCCAAAGGCGTGTCACACAGGCAGGCGAGAAGGTGGATGAATAGCACAGCAAGGCTTGCTGGGCTACCACCACGATGTGACACTAAGCGGTGCATTTAATGCACCTTGTCCTGTCTGCAGAGTTAGGTATGATACCACTGTGGCTATCTAATCGCTGGGTAATGACTATTTTGCCATTGTGGTAACCCCTTGGCCTATAAAAGGAGGGCCGTGGCAACCTTAGAAAGGATTCGGACCCTTGTACACTCATACGTGCGTAGCTGCTCTCGTCCCAAGGCGACCTTGCCGGGCTTGAGCGTTGCGTCTCCACCATGGTCCTTTCATCAATCCACCAAAGCAGGAGTAGGGTTTTACGCCTCGCGGCGGCCCGAACCTTGGTAAAAACTGCCTGTGTCATCACTGTCATGCTGCTCTACGGTCTCTGCTCTTTGTGCAACGCGCCCTTCCCCCTTGCCGAACCACAAGGGGCCGATGGCCCCATAGGCGGTCGTGTTGAACCATGACATCTTTGGCGCGCCAGGTAGGGGGGAGCGCTTGTGCGAACCCGAGGATGAAGCGCCTTTGGTAAGTGGAATTTGGTAAGGAAACATTTATATAGTGTGCTAAAATTTACTGTCACTAGTTGCTATGGAAAATAATCCTTTGAGGAGTTTGTTCGGGGTATCTTCATCCCGACCGGAAGAGCAAAGAGTTTCCCTCAACCTACTGAACCTACTGAATATATTTATTATGAAATTCCTTCTAGTATGATAGAGAAACTGCTAGCTAATCCTTATGCAGGAGATTGAACATTACATCCTGATATGCATCTAATCTATGTGGATGAAGTTTGTGTATTATTTAAGCTTGCAGGTTTGCCCGAGGATGAAGTCAAGAAGAAGGTCTTCCCTTTATCTTTGAAGGAGAAGGCATTGACATGGTATAGGCTATGCGATGATATTGGGACTTGTAACTACAACCGATTTAAATTGGAATATCATCAGAAGTTTTATCCTATGCATCTAGTTCATCATGATCGGAATTATATTTATAATTTTTAGCCTCGTGAAGGATAAAGTATCGCTCAAGCTTGGGGGAGGCTTAAGTAAATATTATATTCATGCCCCAATCATGAGCTCTCAAGAGAAATTATTATTCAGAATTTTTATGCTCAGCTTTCTCGTAATGATCAATCCATGCTCAATACTTCTTGTACTGGTTCTTTCAAAGACTATTGAATTCAAATGGGATTTATTGGAAATAATTAAGTGCAACTCTAAAGATTGGGAACTCGACGAAGGTAAGGAGTCAGGTATAAACCTCAAGTTTGATTGTGCTAAATCTTTTATGGATACCGATGCTTTTCGTGAATTTAGCACTAAATATGGACTTGACTCTGAGATAGTAGCTTCTTTCTGTGAATCATTTGCTACTCATGTTGACCTCCCTAAGGAGAAGTGGTTTAAATATCATCCTCCCATTGAAGTGAAAGTAGCAGAACCAATTAAAGCTGAAGAAGAAACTATTACTTATAATGTTGATCATATTGTTCCTACTGCTTATATTGAGAAACCACCATTCCCTCTTATAATAAAGGAACATGCTAAAGCTTCAGCTTTGGTTCGTAAGAGTTATACTAGAACACCTACACCCCCTGAACAAATTAAAGTTGAATCTTGTATTGCTATGGTTAAAGATCTCTTGGTTGATAATATTGATGGGCATGTTATTTACTTCTGTGATGAAGCTGCTAGAATTGCTAGACCCGATGATAAAGATAAACATAGACCTGTTGTTTGCATGCCTGTTGTTTCTGTTAAAATAGGAGATCATTGTTATCATGGCTTATGTGATATGGGTGCTAGTGTGAGTGCAATTCCCTTTACTTTATATCAAGAAATTATGAATGATATTGCACCTGCTAAAATAGAAGATATTGATGTCACTATTAAGCTTGCTAATAGAGATACTATATCACCAATTGGGATTGTTAGAGATGTTGAAGTCTTGTGTGGGAAAATAAAATACCCTACTGATTTTCTAGTTCTTGGTTCCCCACAAGATGATTTTTGTCCCATTATTTTTGGTAGACCTTTCTTGAACACTGTTAATGCCAAAATAGATTGTGAAAAAGAAACTGTTATTGTAAGTTTTGGGGATGTGTCTCATGATTTTAATTTCTCTAAATTTCATAGACAACCCCATGATAAAGAATTGCCTAATAAAGATGAAATTATTGGTCTTTCTTCTATTGTTGTGTCTCCTACTGATCCTTTAGAACTATATTTGCTAGACCATGAAAATGATATGTTCATGAATGAAAGAAAGGAGTTAGATGAAATATTCTTTAACCAAATGCCTGTTTTGAAACACAACTTGCCTGTTGAGATTCTTGGGGATCCCCCTCCACCCAAGGGTGATCCCGTGTTTGAGCTTAAACAACTACCTGATACCCTGAAATATGCTTATCTTGATGAAAAGAAGATATATCCTGTTATTATTAGTGCTAACCTTTCAGAGCATGAAGAAAAGAAATTATTGAAAACTCTGCAGAAGCACCGTGCCGCTATTGGATATACTCTTGATGATCTTAAGGGCATTAGTCCCACTTTATGTCAGCACAAAATTAATATGGAGCCTGATGCTAAACCAGTTATTGATCACCAACAACGGTTAAATCCTAAGATGAAAGAAGTGGTAAGAAATGAAATATGAAAGCTTCTGGAGGCAGGTATAATTTATCCTATTGCTGATAGTAGATGGGTAAGTCCTGTTCATTGTGTCCCTAAGAAGGGAGGTATTACTATCAGTACAACAAACCCTGATGTGTGTTGCCCGGACTGTACACAGGCTCAAGGGCAAGGTTACAACATCCAAGACAAGGCCAAGTAGAAGAGATAGCTCTTTGAGAAATCAAAGGGCAGATCAAGAAAACCAAGACAAGCCAAAGAAGCAAGATATCACTAAGGAAAAACCTCCCCTGCCGGGCAGGCGAGCCTGGCAAGGTCGAGGTCACCCAGAAGACAAGTCTCAAGACTCCCCCGGCAGGCTTGCCGGGGGCGCCGAGGGCGGATCACCCCGCCAAGGCACCACCGCTCCACCTCACAGCGACGCAAGTCACCTATCAGTGCGGTGTCGAGCCCCCTGGTGATTAAGTGGCTGTTATTTGGCACGTGGCAGCCATTTCTGAGGAAGGTCACCCCCAAATGACACCCGTCCAGAGGCGTGTCACATAGGCAGGCGAGAAGGTGGATGAATAGCACAGCAAGGCTTGCCGGGCTACCCCCACGATGTGACAATAAGCGGTGCATTTAATGCACCTTGTCCTGTTTGCAGAGTTAGGTATGATACCACTGTGGCTATCTAATCGCTGGGTAATGACTATTTTACCATTGTGGTAACCCCTTGGCCTATAAAAGGAGGGCCGTGGCAACCTTAGAAAGGATTCGGACCCTTGTACACTCATACGCACGTAGCTGCTCTAGTCCCAAGGCGACCTTGCCGGGCTTGAGCGTTGCGTCTCCACGATGGTCCTTTCATCAATCCACCAAAGCAGGAGTAGGGTTTTACGCCTCACGGCGGCCCGAACCTTGGTAAAAACTGCCTGTGTCATCACTGTCATGCTGCTCTACGGTCTCTGCTCTTTGTGCAACGCGCCCTTCCCCCTTGCCGAACCACAAGGGGCCGATGGCCCCATAGGCGGTCGTGTTGAACCACGACATCTTTGGCGCGCCTGGTAGGGGGGAGCGCTTTTCCGAACCCGAGGGTGTAAGCAGCGCATCATCTTCATCATATTCTTGTTCAGCGATGGTTTCATCATCCATGGCGCCCAAGAAAAAGCCCGGCGCTACAGCTCACCCGTCCACCTCGATGGCCCCCTCACAAGCAGCCACTGATGCCATGGGGGTTACGGGGGGCGCACGGGGATGTGGACGCCGCGGGGGACGTGACTGACGCAGGCGGCGCCATCACCATTCCCCCTGTGGCTGAAGCGCGAGCGGGGGGCGCCGGAGGAGGACAACATCAACAGCATCCTAGCGGCCATGCTCCACAAGATGCGGGTGGGGAGAATATTCCATCTCCGCCTCTCCACCTCACTGACGGACGCAGCCGCAGTGATGGCGCTCGCTCTGGTGCGAATCGCAACCTTCTAGCTGCTCCCACAGCGGGTGCGGCTACCGGGCACGCGCCATCCCTAGGGCAAGCTGGCCAAGATGATGCGCCAAATGGGGTCGTCAATCCCCAAGCACATCCACCTCGTCGCCACCCCACCCTGGCAACCGGCTCGCGGCGACGAGAGCACGGCGCCGCCACTACCGGCACCGTCAGAAGTGAGGCCACATCGCTATCTGCGTCATCGTCTATGCCGAGCACTGCTTCGGAAGCCATGGCGTGGGCGCAACTCCTATTGAGATTTCCGCCAGCGGCCGATCAAATGGATGAGTGGAGAGCCACCATTCAGAGCCTGATTGGTTTTGCTGAGGCGGGACGATCACAGCGGGCAGGCCCGTCACGGCCTCCACAGGCAGCAACAACGGCCCGAGCCGCTGGCCGTATCGAAGGGGTCACTCCTATGGTGCAGTCCCCTGCACGACAGCCAGCGCAGGGGCCGCGACCAGAGCCACGCAATCAAGAACCCGACGATGTATCAATGGCTTTGTCTGATCCTCAAGCCCGTCGAGATCAGCGGTGGGTCCTGGAAGACAGGCGAGCGGAAGGCGCGCGTGTCACCATAGAACGGCGCCACGAAACCCGCCGCCAATCTGATAGGCGCAATGGTCCCGACGTCGATGAGCCCGCACCCAGTGGAGACAGATACCTGCCTTTCGAGGTTGGGTGTCCTGCCTTCACTCGCGAGCTACGACAAGTCTGTTGGCCGGCTGCCCGTACGTTCAAGCCAGAGACACCAGAAAAGTACGATGGAAGACTGAACCCGGCAGAATTCTTGAGCATCTACACCATCACTGTTCAAGCCGCCAGAGGAAGGGATGAGAAGGTATTCACCAACTACTTCCCTTTGGCACTCAAGCCAAATGTGAGGTCATGGCTAATGCACTTACCGGAGAACTCCATCTCGACCTGGGCTGACCTGTGCAATGAGTTTGTTGGCGCCTTCACGGGCGGCCATCAAGAACCAGCGCGGCCCAGCGACTTGCAGCTCCTCCCACAGAAGGAAGGAGAGAGTTTGCGAAAGTATATGCAGAGATTCAGTCGGGTGCACAAGAACATTCGGGACATCCACCCGGCAACTATGACAGCTGTGTTCTAGTCCAACGTACGCAACCGCAGGATACGTTCCAAGATGAATGTCCGGTTGCCCAAGACTGTGAATGAGCTGTACACTTTGGCGGATAAGTGTGCCCGAACAGAGGAGGGGAGGTGACTCCCCGGAGAAGAAGACGGCATCGACGTTGACTCGGAGGACGACGACGATGCTGCCAATCAAAAGAAGAAGAACAAGAAACGCAACAAGAAGCGCAAGGAGAAAATAGTTCTGGCTGTCGAGGGATCTGGCGTTCCTAGTACTGGCAAGAAGGCCAAGACCGAAGCTCCCGGCAAGGAAGTTGCCACGTGCACTAACTACCGAGAAGCTGCAGTGGCCGAGAAGGCTGGGAAGGCTGACGGGCCATACTGCAAGATCCATCGGACCAAGGGCCATGATCTCCAAGAGTGTCATCAAGTTGAGCAACTCGTCAAGAAGCAGAAGGCTGAGTACGAGAAGCGTGACAAAGAGAGAGACCAAGATGGCGTTGGCGGGAAGGGCCGAGATGGCAGAGGAAGTCGCCCCGGCAAGGTCCCTCAGCACCAAGGGAAGCCTGCCAGAGGCCATGGGAAGAAGGAATGCGATGATGAGAGCAACGAAGGGGATGAAGAGGAAAACAGCGAACAGGAGTTCCAGAAGGCCACTGACGCCCTGTGCATTGACGGAGGTGCATCCTTCCACTCCTCTCACCGCCAGCTTAAATAGTGGGCGCGTGAGGTCAATGTTGTGGAGCCAGCGGTAGATTCTCAGAAACCACTCAAATGGTCCCGCACGCCCATCGTCTTTGATGAAGAGGATCACCCTGACCGCACCATCGCGGTAGGGTGCTTGCCGTTGTTCGTTTCACCAACGATCCGCAACCTCAAGGTCACAAAGATGTTGGTTGACGGTGGGGCTGGGTTGAATCTGATTTCTCCCAAGGTCATCAGCAAGCTGCAGATAACAGAAGAAGAGCTCAAGGTTACTGGCACCTTTCAAGGGATCAACCCCGGCAGGAGTCGTCCGAAGGGGAAGATCACGCTGCAGTGACGTTTGGAGGTGAATTAAACTACCGGACTGAGAAGATTGTGTTCGATGTGGTTGAGCTTCCGTTGTCGTACAATGGGATACTTGGACAACCTGCTCTGGCAAAGTTCATGGTGGCATCCCACTATGCCTACAACACCCTGAAGATGCCAGGGCCAATGGGCGTTATTTCTATCCCATCAGACAAGAAGGACACAATTATATGCGTGGACAAGATGTACTGGGATGTCGATGACTTGCCTGAGAGTTCCACTAGCAAAAGATCCAAGGTTGCTGCACCCGCTGTGAAGAAGGTCCCGACAGTGCTGGTTGGTGCCGATGGTACATGTACTATTAGCTCCACCCTTGACGACAAATAGGAAAGCGCGCTCGTTGCCTTCCCGCGGGCGAATGTCGATGTGTTTGCTTGGCAACCATCTGACATCCCCGGTGTTCCCATGGAGGTAATCAAGCACCACCTTGCTGTCTGCCCTCATGCCCAGCCCGTCAAGCAGAAGGTTCGAAAGCAAGCCTTGGAGTGGCAGCAGTTCATTGCCGACGAGATCAAGAAACTTGAAGCTGCTGGTTTGGTCAGAGAAGTATTGCATCCAACATGGTTGGCAAATCCAGTGGTAGTGCGTAAGGCGAATGGGAAGTGGATGCTTTGCATAGATTTCACAGATCTGAATAGAGCATGCCCGAAGGACCCATTCCCCTTGCCGCACATCGATCAGATTGTGGATTCCACCTCCGGATGTGACTTGCTTTCCTTCTTGGATGCCTACTCCGGATACCACCAGATTTTCATGTCCAAGGAAGATGAAGAGAAGACCGCGTTCATAACCCCATGCGGCACGTACTATTTTTTACGAATGCCCTTTGGGTTAAAGAGCGCTAGATCCACTTTTGCAAGAACAGTGCAAATTGGTTTTGAATCCCAGCTGCATATGAATATTGAAGCTTACGTGGATGACATAGTGGTCAAAACCAAGCACAAATCAACTCTCATTCAGGACTTGGAAGAGACCTTTGCAAATTTGCACAAGATCAACTTGAAGCTGAACCCAGAGAAGTGTGTGTTTGGCATTCCTTCCAGCAAGCTACTTGGCTTCTTCGTGTCCCACCGGGGGATAGAGGCCAACCCCGACAAGATCAAGGCGATCGAGCAGATTCAAGAACCCAAGACAGTTAAAGATGTGAGGCGTTTGACTAGATGTGTTGCTGCGCTGAGCAGGTTCATTTCAAAGTCTGCCGAGTGCGCCTTGCTGTTCTTCAAAATCTTGAAGAAGGCAGGGCCCGTGGAGTGGACCCCGAAGGCGGGCGCTGTGCTGCAAGATTTGAAGACCTACCTATGCTCTGTTCCCACCCTAGTCGCTCCTATACCCCAAGAGCCGTTGCTGCTGTACCTAGCGGCAACCAATCAAGTGGTTAGTGCAGCACTGGTGGCCCAGGAGGATGTAGATGAAGGAGCAGCCGCGGCTCCCATCCCCTCCGGAGAGGAAAGTGGCAAGATCAGGTGTAGACCAAAACAAAGAGGAGCGGGGCAACGGAGACAATTCCAGGATCACGGCAAGGAAGAAGGTGGTGCAGCGGCTAGTGTACTTTGTCAGCTCCCTACTACAGGGGGCTAGATCAAGGTATTCTGGCATGCAAAAGTTGATCTTTGGCCTCATCATGGCCTCAAGAAAACTGCACCACTACTTCCAAGCCCACGACATCACGGTTGTCACCCGTTTCCCCTTGCAACACATACTGAGGAACCCTGAGGCCACTGGGAGAATACTGGAATGGGCTTTGGAGTTATCAAGCTTTGGTTTGAAGTTTGAGAGCACATCAACTATTCAGAGCAGGGCATCAGCGGAGTTTATCGCAAAATGGACACCAACTCCAGATGAAGAGACGCCGGAGACAGTTATCCCCGGCAAGGAAGCGCCCCAAGAATGGATCATGTACTTTGATGGTGCCTTCTCCCTACAAGGTGCAGGGGTTGGCGTGCTTCTCATCACACCCACTGGGGAGCACCTCAAGTACGTGGTTCAAATGCATTTCCCCCAGGAGAAGGCTACCAACAACACTGTCGAATATGAAGGACTCCTTGCCGGGCTCAGGATCGCAACAGAACTGGGAATCAAGAAGTTGATCATTCATGGAGACTCACAACTTGTGGTGAGGCAGGTAAACAAGGATTATCAAAGCCCATTGATGGAGGCATACATGGAGGAAGTGAGAAAGTTGGAGGAGCGCTTTGATGGATTACAAACAGAGCACGTGCCATGTATGGAAAGCAGCATTGCTGATCATCTGTCAAAGTGCGCTGCGCAAAAACTTCCTGTGGAACCAGGGACTTTTGTTCTCCATCTGACTCAACCCTCCGTATCCCCAGCAACGATGGCCAAAAAGAGGAGGAAACTGGACTCCGGCAAGCCTCTCCGGGCAGAGCCTCCCGAAGCCCCCGGTAGAGAGCTTGGCAGGAACAACACCCCTTTGCTCGGTGAGCAACATCCTCCCGTCGAACTACCAGTCTTTGCGGTTGAGGCATGCGCTCCCGTGAATGAGGAGATGCCGTTGATCCTTGTTGTCGAGTCTCAGGCTCTGACTTGGGCGCGGCACATAGTCCACTACCTCCAAACAGGAGAACTTCCCAAAGAGCAAGAAGAAGCTGAAAGAGTAGCCCGGAGGGCCAGTATGTATCAGTTCGTCAACAACACGCTATACAGAAGGAGGCCCAACAATGTGAAATTGAAGTGCATTTGCCGAGAAGAAGGAAAGGAACTGTTGGCAGAGATACACAAAAGGCATGTGCGGCTCCCATATTGGATCAAGGGCCCTGGTTGGAAAAGCTTTCCGGCAAGGCTTCTACTGGCCCACGGCCCTCCAAGATGCAATTGAGCTAGTCACCAGATGTGAAGCCTGCCAGTTCCACTCCAAGAATATCCATCAGCCTGCTCAAGCTCTCTAGACAATCCCTTTGTCATGGCCATTTTTGGTCTGGGGGCTCGACATCTTGGGCCCCTTCCCCCGTGCTACCGGGGGCTTTGAATTCTTGTACGTTGCAATCGACAAGTTTACAAAGTGGTCGGAAGTGGAGCCCGTGAGGAAGGTGAGCGCACAGTCAGCTATCAAGTTCTTGAAAGGATTGGTGTGCCGTTTCGGAGTACCCGCCAGAGTCATCACTGACAATGGCACCCAATTCACAAGCCGCGCCTTCATGCAATACGTTCATGCCCTCGGAAGCAAGGTCTCGTTCGCCTCTGTTGCCCATCCCAGAAGCAACGGACAAGCTGAGAGGGCGAACACTGAACTGCTGCGAGGACTCAAGACAAGGATATTTGATAGGCTGCAGAAGTGTGGCAGGCGTTGGATCGACGAGCTGTCAGTGGTTCTTTGGTCCCTCCATACGACACCAAATCGAGCAACCGGCTAGACTCCATTCTCCCTAGTCTATGGGGCAGAAGCAGTTATCCCCACGGAACTCATATACGGGTCACCTCGAGTACTTGCCTATGATGAAGTAGCGCAAGAACAGCACCGGCGTGACGACACTGTGCTACTTGAGGAGAACCGTCTCCGGGATGCTATGCGTGCTGCACGCTACCAGCAAGCCCTGCGTCGCTTTCACAGCTGTAGGGTTCATGCCCGAAGCCTTGAGGAAGGCGACCTTGTCCTTAGGCATGTTCAGTCCGCCAAGGGTGCAAACAAGTTGACGCCGAAGTGGGAAGGCCCTTACCGGGTAGTACGAGTCACCAGACCTGGCGCAGTCCGTATGGAGACCGAAGATGGCATTCAGTTGCAAAACTCATGGAACATTGAGCATCTCCGTAAGTCCTACCCATAGGGCGTGCCTGTCGGGCCCTGCCTGGCAACCACCCATTTGTACAAGCCTTGCCGATGTTGCATGTAACCCTTTGTACAAAACCAGGTGCAGACCCTGAGGAACAGATAAATAAACAAAGCGCTGGTGGGCCCAAAAACTTGCATGCATGCATAAGCATAACATGAGCATCGCATGATCATGTAGATAAGGGCATATGTAGCATTGTTTTCCTCTGCACTAAGCTGCAGGGTTCTTGCCGTGGACCCGGTCTTGAAGAGAAGAAATGAAGACAAGCCTACATATCAGTCCTTGACAAGCCAAACAGATAAGTCCTTTCTTATCCATACATGTTATGTAAGATGAAAACTTGTGCATATGAAAACCTCGTCACCTTCAAAGCATTGGTGCTCCCATCCTGTGTCCCGAATGTTGCTTCAGTCAAGGTGATTGTACTGGCCTTTGACGGAGGAGGTTCGATGAGGAGCTGGTCCCTTTCCATAGTTTTGTGCCCGGCAGGCCAAGCCCCGCGGCAACAAACAGAAGGCGCCGGCAAGATAGCTTGCTGGAGAAAAGTTGTTTACTTAAACATATAGAGGCATCTCACCTCTACATGGACATGGTACATGCACAAGTACCCGGCAAGGCTTGTCTTTTTTCATCAATATGCGGATAAACAAGTACAAGTCTTACAGGACACAAACATGGATAAAGAAGATTACATATTTTAGACTAAAGTTGTCACGTCCAATATGCGATCCTATCCGAGAGGAACTCGAAGGCCCCACCAAGGATAGAGCTGCATATTGAAGACGCTTTTGCAAGGTGGATATCATTACATCGTACCATATACAACACAAATGGGGATACATACTAAGGCATACAAACGCCACATGAATACATCAAACATCATACAGAAGAGCGGCATCCGACTATGGATGTCGGATGAAAACAAATGGAAAACAAGAACGACATCCACCCTGCTAGCCCAGGCTGCCAACCAGGAACCTATCCCTCGATCGAAGAAGAAGAAGAAGCAGAAGAAGAACTCCAAAACAAGCAAGCATTGCTCTCACGTCATATCATCGCATTATCTATACCTGCATCTGTTGTTGTAGTAATCTGTGAGCCACGTGGACTCAGCAATCCCATTACCATGGGTATCAAGACTAGCAAAGCTTAATGGGTATGGAATGGATACGTGGTGAGGTTGCAGCAGCACTAAGCATTGTATGGTGGCTAACTTATGAGTACAAGAATAACAAGAGTAACTACGCATAATGGTCGCAACTTGTAATGATCAATAAGTGATCCTGAACCACTTACGAGTCAAACATAACCCCACCGTGTTCTCTTCTCAAACTCACTCGAAAAGAGATGGTCACGGTTACACATGCGGTTGGTATATTTTATTTCGGATCCGGTGTCAAGTTCTCTACAACCGAATATTATAAATTTCCAATCTGCCACATAACCGCTGGCATGGCTTCGCGTAAGATTTAACCCTGCAGGGGTGTTCCAACCTAGCCCATCACAAGCCAACACAAGCTGCGGTGGAAATACCTCAACCTTAAGAAAACCTGATCAACCTCGAGTCAGCCCGAAGTATCCTCGGAATCCCGGTGCCCAAGACATTTCGACAATGGTAACACAAGTCCAGAAAGACCTCCCGGCGTGTCGACACCCCGATAGGAGTTGCACGTATCTCGTTCTCAGGACACGATCGGATGAGCTAAGCGTACAGTAACTGACGTCCCGAGTTGCCCCAGGTAGCCCGCACGGTGCTCTAGTTTGGACTAGCACCATCAGCACTAGCCCCCCTGTATTATGTTGAATAACGAACCTCGGGTAGCGCTAACTCCCTATGCGTCAAATTTATTATCATGTTTATTATGTTGGGCAAATGTTAAAACCAATGTTGGGCCTTGCTGAAAGCGGTTATTCAAAGCGAACTGTCAAGAGGGTCCCATTCCCCTGAGCGCGTTAGGAACGATAATGAAGGAACATAACACCGGTATGACGGAAATTAGGGCAGCAAGAGTGGAACAAAACACCAATCAAAAGGCCAAGCCTTCCACCGTTTACCAAGTATATAGATGCATTAATTAAATAAGAGATATTATGATATCCCATGATATCCATGTCCCAACATGGAATAACCTGCAACTGCACCTGCAACTAGCAACGCTATAAGAGGGGCTGAGCAAAGCGGTAACATATCCAAACAACGGCTTGCTGGGATGATGGAAACGTTAGAGGCTTATCATGGCAATTTGGGAGGCTTGATAAGCAAGTGGTAGGTAGCGCGACATAGCGATAGGATCGAGACAACTAGCAAAGCAAAGATAGTAGTGGTATCCAGGGTAATGATCATCTTGCCTAAAATCCCGCTCGGAAGAAGATCGAGTCCATGAAGTAGACGAACCAACATAGTAGAACGGATCCTCACAATCACAACAGAACCGAAACTATCGAGAAGAAGCACAACCAGAAAGAAGCAAACGACACGGCAAACCAACAAGCATAATCATGGCATGATGCGCAATCAAATATGATGCATGTCCGGTTTAATGATTCATGGCATGCCAAAGTGCAACAATCAAATACTACAAATTAAGTGAAGCTCAATATGCAATTCAATTATTACGTTCGCTCTCGTTTATGAACAATACAAGATTAAATGTTAGTTAACATGGCAAAAGGTGAAGCATAATTAATCTGCCTATCTAGGCAAGTTAAATGAGGCCGGAATCGACAAACAACAATTCCGAAAAATCCCCATATGCATATTTTGAAATTGCTACTATTCTTCCCTATACACAATTTTAGAGTTGTTACACATGCAAAATAAGTGCACCATGTTAATCTATGCATTTTTCCACCCCATATGCATATAAAGTTTATTTAATTCGGAGCTACAATTATTTAGTTATGAAATAAACCATTTATGCTAGTCATTTATGTAGAACAGATGCAAACAGCAATTTAAACATTTTTAACATGGATGAAAGTTGCAGATTATGAAAGTACAGGAAAATCTGAGCATTTTACATATATGACATGTTTAAATCCGATGCACGGTTATTTAGTTATAGGCATTGCAAAAATAATGGCATTTTTTAAAATATGCATGCACTGGATATATGACAAAATCACAGAATTAAAAAAAACATTGCGAGCCGAATGCAATGCACTGTGCAAGGCCCTAGACCGACCTGGCCCGAAATGGCTGAGTGTGTGAGAGCAAAAATAAAAGGAAACAGGGGCTCGAACCCCAGATCCCCTGGAAGGATGCACGCTGAGAAGACCACTGGGATGATTGTGAGTTTGTGTTAACAGAGGGGATCAGCCTTAGATGAAGAAGAACAAGGGCTTAATCTTGGGGAGGCAAAACTGGTGTAAAAGGGGCAGCGGCCCTCGGGATTTGATCCCTGGTTGCCCGGGTGCAAACCTGCTAGTCTAACCAGTAGTAACAGAAGTACACTTGAGATAAATCGCAGACAAACTGTAACTGAACCGACAGTTCGAGCGAACCTGACTGAAAATAACAGAAACTGAAAAAGAAATAGGGCAAATATAAAACAGAGGCGCCTGGGATTTGACCCTCGACACCTCGGTAGAATAGTGGCTGCTCTAGCCACCGGGCTAGCTGTCTCCTTGCGATACAAAGGGAGATCGGCAGAACAAATAGCATGTGCGCACCGCGACCAGGACCAAAACTGAAGTGTGCGCACGGACGGGGACTTGCCGGCGACGGGAGCCAACAGTAACAGCTGCCGTGGTTGTAGAGGACC
The DNA here is from genome assembly GCA_011799875.1 of Thinopyrum elongatum. Lineage (NCBI taxonomy): Eukaryota > Viridiplantae > Streptophyta > Magnoliopsida > Poales > Poaceae > Thinopyrum > Thinopyrum elongatum. Next base: position 218,444,205 of record CM022299.1, on the reverse strand, counting down.
GGCGGGGGTGCGGAAATGTGCCAGGGTGCATGTGGTGGAGCAACGATGCGGGGGTGTGTGTGTGCAAGGGGCCGAGCAGAGGAGCTAACGAAGCTGCTACCATGGCGCTCATGGAGATCGAGCTCCTGGTCGCATGGATCAAGGCCTAGAGGATGAAAACAAGCGCTATGAAAAAGGCCAGGAGGGAGACGAGCTCACGGTGGGTTGGATGGTGTAGTCGATCGTGCTCGGGGACGAACGGAGGCGACGAGGGAAGGCGCTGACTAGCACTGTCCGTGAAGTAGCAGGAAGCAGGGGAACGGAAGACAGTGAAGAACTTGGCATCTCTGACTCTGGATCGCAGCGGGAATGGGGTCGTGGCGGCGTCGCGATGGTCTGTGAGGAAGGAGGTGAACCGGCGGGGCGAGCTGCACCGGAGAAGAGCTCCGGCTTGTATCCAGACATGGCGTCGGGAGGCAAGGCAGCAGGTAGCGTGGGTGCCTCTTACCTGCGTGGCGGCGGCAGAGAAGAGGGGGAGGAGGAAGACGGAAACCCTAGGGTGCTGCTGCGGGGCTTTATAGGAGGGGGCGCGGCGTCGGGGCTTGCCCTCGTGGCCATGTGCGGGCGCCCCTGGAGGCTTACTGTGAGAGAGAGGGGGTGCGTGAGGTGGAAGAAAAAGGTGAGAGGAAGAGGATGACATGTGGGGCCGAAGGGTTGCACTGGCGAGAAATTACCAGGGGAGAGAGAGGGGTTGGCGGGCTGGGCTGTGCTGGCGCTGGACTGGGCCGCGCTGGGGCTGCTGCTGTTGGTACTGCTTTTTCTTTCTTTTATTTTTCTTCAAACCGGAAAATAAATACCGAAAAGCACAGTAACAAATGGGAGGGCTGAGAGAGATATGAGAATATTCCTGGAGTCCTGAATTTCTATAGAATTTGAATAAATTGCTTTGGACATTTTTAGGAAAAGAAAATTAAACTTAAGGCAATTTTGATTCCAACCACAACAATCCCAATGAATTGAAATTTTGCAGAGAGGGTGTAGGCAAGGTGCAAGATTTATTGGCAAAATTTGAATATTAAAGGAGAAGGGAAAATGGCACTTGCAAAAAAATGAAAGGAGAAGGAAGGGAGAGGTGATGATGCATGATCATAAATGGAGCAATCAACAAACATAATGTAGGCGCAATGCACATGATGGACTTGGAAACAACATGGATGACACAATGCTATAATATGATGCATCAAGCAAAGGATGGCATAATGCAAAATGACAAGAGGCACAATGCAACAAAATGAAATGTGTCGGGGTACGACACCTATGGGATCCCGAGAGACCCTTTTACGATTCGGCGGGGGGAGAGGTATACGCAAAGAGCAGAACCAATGATCGACGCGGGAAGTTTTTACCCAGGTTCGGGCCGCTGATCAGCGTAAAACCCTACTCCTGCTTTGTGTTCTTATTGATGTTCTTGAGCCCAGCCTTCAGGAGCGCTCACAATGAACAGTACGTTCAAAGAGCAGCTACACATGCCGAATGGGCCAGAAGTTCTCCTCCTCTGTAGCAGTTGCCTTGGGCCTCCTTTTATATGCTCAAAGGGGTCACCACAGTGGCAAAATGTACATACATTGAGGTGTAAAGTAGCTATAGGGTATCATACCTAACCCCTGACGGATTAGGACAAGCGCATTTAATGCACCGTGAGGTGTCCGTTTAGGTGTCCTCACTTTCTTGGGGATGGAAAAAGGGGCCATCCCATCAGCACCGCTTAAGCTCTCCTCCACTGGCGCGTTGCCACGCATCCAGAGAAGGACCCATAATGTCAGACTTGTTACTGTGCCGAAGCGGTGGCACAGTGGCAGAACCTCGCCAGGCGCCGAATCTTGCCGGGCACCAAGCCTTGCCGGGCGCCAAGCCTTGCCGGGTGCCACAAGCCATCCCGGCAAGGATCTTGCCGGGGGAAGCTGTCCTTCGAGTTCCAGCTTTGCTTATCCGTTGATCCTCAGATCTCTGACATGATGACTTCCTTGGTGGCTTGAATCGACCTTGAGCTGTTCCCGGCAAGCCTTGCCGCGAGGATGGCTACAACTGCCCGTGCACAAGTACGGGGTACTAGTGGCCCAATACTTAGTACACCGACAGGAGCCCCCGGGCCTAGGCCATACAGGAGTGCGAGCCATTGTTGGGCTAGGCCCAAACAGTGCACGGGCACGCGTGGCAGGGAATTAACTGCTCGTAAATATCTCATTTTACTATGCCCCCCACTACGCGCACGGAGCGCGCGACATGGGAAGCGTGCCAAAAAGGCTGCAACTGCCTCGCGCCTATAGAGGCACATTCACATTGGGGGATAAAAGAGGCGGCCCCGCTCCTTCCCCATAAAAAGGAGAAGTCGCAGAGGCACAAACCTATTTACCCCCCTCTTCTTCTCAATCTGGCCATCGCCGTCGCCTTCCTCCTCTCGAGCTCAGAGCGAAGCCTTTTCCTCTTCCGCCCGCTGCTTCGACGCTCGCCCCACTCCCAGCTCCCGTCCTCACAGTCGCCATGCCGCCCAAGGCCAGCAAAGGCAAAGGCAAGGAGGCGAAAGCCGACGTTCCGGAGAGCGAACTGGCGAAGATTCGGAAGAGGCTCGTCGTCTTCCCTCCAACGCTCGATGCTGAAGCTCTGAAGGGGCGATACCAATGCATGTGGGCGAAAGGGACGCAAGCTCACCCCGCCACACGCGTAATCCCAGGTGCTTGTTCCAAGGGCGGATCGGACAGATACCCTTTCTTCACTGCATATTTCTATTGCGGCTCTGTCCCCCCTTTTCCGACTTCTTCAATGATATCATGTACACATATGTCTTTCGCCTTCTCGATTTCACGCCGAATGCAGTACTTTGCATGTCTATCTTTTCCCATCTCTGTGAAAACTTTGTTGGCGTGATCCCCAATTCTGTTCTTTTTCGCCATTATTTCTACCCTCGCATCCAAAAAGGAGAGGCCCTCTCTGGTTCTATCGCCTAGATTCCAAGGGCTTGGAATAAGGAAATATACCCAGAGGGAGTTTACAGCGAAAAGTGGGACGAGTGGCGGGCTGAATGGTGCTGGATCCAGGAAGCAGATCCCCATCCATTTTGTCATCCCCGGCAACAGAAGGTGGTCCGCGGCAAGGATTGGAGTGACCCCGCAGCGGAGGACGAGAGGCTCACAATCGCCACTACCAGGATCCTTCGCCTGAAGGCTGCCGGACTGACGATGGAGATGATCGGCTTCGACTTTCTCCGCCGCCGCATCGCCCCTCTGCAGAACAGGGGAAGGCCAGCTTGGGAATACAAGAACGCGGCAGATGTCATGAGATTGCGCCCCGGGCTGAACAACAACCTGACCGCTATGCAGCTTGGCGCTCTCCGTCAAAGATTATTCCAGCGCGAAGACAAGCACCGGCTGCCGGCAAGGATTGTCCCCTTGTGCAACAATTCTGCCTTGGGGTCAATCATTGCCTTCATGCCGATGTTCAATGCCCACGGCCTTGACCCGACCTGGGCCAAGCCATCCGAGGAAGAAGCGCAGAAGTTTTTTGACAACTTGACGGAGAAGCCTGTCCGGCAAGAGTCAGATCTTATCCGAGCCACCACTGATCAAGAAGTAGCTTACATTGCTACTAGAGTGGAGGAGGAAAATCTTGCCGCGGAGGCCTGCAGCGTCGGCTTCACAGAGTGGGAAGCCAGCGACGCAGAGGTGGTAGTGGAGGTAAAGCCTGCCGATGAGGACAAGGTTGCCGGGGAAGAGAGCAGCGCAGCCGCTGAGAGCTCGTCCGGTGAGGACACGGCCGAAGAAAAGACGCGAGAAGAGCCCCCACCCCCGAAGAAGACGAAGCGTGTTCTTCGGAAGGCTGCATCAGGCATCCCGGCAAGCCAGCTTTGCTCGAGCGGCGAACCCCCAGCAAGAAAGTGGCCGGCAAGATTGGACCGCGGCAGGGGGCTCGTCAACAGCCTGCACGGCGCGCGAGACCCACACCAGCGGCCACTGCTGGGGCGGCAGGAGGGTCTCGTACTACCGCACCGGAAGCTGCCCCGGCGCCCACCACAGCCAAGTGGCCTAGGACTCCTCCTCCGCCTCCCCACTTAGACATCGCAATGGAGGTCGACTTCGACATCTTCGGCTTTAGTCCGGAGCGAGAGGAAGAAGAGTGAGTACTTTGCCACAGCTTTTACCTCCCAACCTTGGATTGATCTTACTGACTTGCTTGTATTGTTTCTGCAGTGACACAGAAACCTTGCTGGAGAGGATGGCGAAGAGGTCAAGGACTTCTACGGGTGACGAGCCGCCGGCAAGCTCCACGAGCGTGCCAGAAACTGTCATTGTCAGCCCGGAGTCCAGTCCTCAACGCAGCCCCCAGCGCAGCCCCCAGCACAGCCCCCAGCGTAAGTTCATTGTTCTTTTTCCGCTGACTGGTGCCGAGGCTTTAATTCTTGCCGCTGATATCTTTGGGTTCGCAGGAGAAGAACAGCAACAAGGAGAAGACATCCCCATTGTGCCTCCTTCATCGACCGCTCCGCCCACAAGCACATCCCCGGCAAGAGATCCTGCCGACGAGCCCATCATGATTGAGGAGGATCCGGCATGCACGGACTCCGGCAACCCACCCCCGGCAACCGGAGTTGCCAGGAGAGGCGAAGCCACCTCCCGACAGCTCGACGCAGGTACTCGATTGCCTCAGAGTGCTTGTTACTCTTTTTCTCTTATCTCTCTGTCTTTAGTCACTTCGAACTTCAACCTCGATCTTATTCTGTTTTCCTCCTTCGCCCTTCAGAGTTCCCTGTGATGGAACATGTGGACGTCGACGTTGTCATCGAGGAGACCGCCAGGGATGCCGCCGCCGAAGCAGACAGGATCGCTGCCAGCGAGGCCACCAAGGATGACATTGTCGAGGCTGGTGGAGCTCTTGACGGGGAGGCTGCCAAGACAGCACAAGAGAAAACCACCGAAGAACCTGCTGAAGGGGGCGACAGGGAGGCTGAGGACCGCACTGACAGCATTCCTGCCGCAGGAGCGCCAGGCGCTGCACCGGCCACAGAGCCCCCTGCCACTGGTGAGGCAGCCACTGAAGACCAGCCATCAACATCTGAAGGCCCCTCATCCAGCAAGTACCTCAAGGTTGGCGAGAACCTGTTCGTCAACTTGCCGGGGACGGCAAGCACTGGGGCACCAGCCGAAGGAGAAGTTTTTGAAGAAATCATTGCTGCTGCCGGGCTCGAAGTTGTTGACGCCCCCAGCACTAGCAGCAGCAAATCTGAAGAGGATCAGCTCCTTCAGGCCATGGGCGAGAATTTCTGCAAGCTCCAGGCTCTCCATCGTGCCCGAAAAGAGAAGGCGGACTCCAGAATGGCAGTTGTCGAGGCGGCCGAAGCGGATTTTCAAAGGTGCGTCGCACAAATGCAGATCTGGCACACCAAGGCCCTCCAAGAGTTGGTTGCCGGCCGGGAACAAGTGAGCCAACAGTGGAATGAGATCCTCCTGAAGCAATCCGATATGGAGAAAGCGCATGATGAAGCTGTTCAAAGGATTGCTGCCGAAGATGCCCTCCTGACGGGGCGCCGCGTTGCTCTTGATGCTCATGAGGAAGATCTCACCGCACGTGAGCAGGCGCTCGCCGCCAAGCTTCGTAGCAAGGATGAGGATATCGAGAATCTTGTCGCGTGGCAGACCCAGGAGCTGGAGCAAAAACATAAGGAGGCGCTCGAAGCTCTGACTGCAAGTCACGCCGGCAAGCTCAAGGAGGCCGTCGATGCTGCCGAGGGTGCAGAGGCCGCCAAGAACGAGCTGAGCGACAAAGTGAAGAGGCTGGAAACAGATCTCGAAGAGCACGGCAAGGAGCTCTCGACGCTCAAGGGGGACAGGGAAAAAACCCTCCACTCCTTGGCGGAGATGCAAGTTGCCCTGTCCGACAAGACCAAGCAGCTCTCCTCTACGGCTGATAATATTGCGGTTCTGGAGCTGAAGCTGACCACGCTGCAGAAGTCTCTCGAGACCGGCAGGGCCCGTGAGAAGGCTCTACTCAAGGATCTCCAAGGAGAGAGGAACCTGCTCAAGAGTGCCGCCGCCGCCCAAACCGAGTACGAGAAGGGAGTGGAGATCTGGACTGGACGTCTCATCGCCACCACGGAGAAGCTTACCACAGAACTGTCAACCATGGGCCTGTCGAACTTCAAGTATTCTTCCGAGGAAAGAATATCTCCAAGTGCCAGGTTGACGATGTTCTTTGAAAGCATCATCAACGCTTGAGGGCGCTCTAGTCTAGCCGGGCGACCCAACTGGCCAACGAGACTCGCCGGCTTTGCCGGGCCGTCCTCCGCAAGGTGCTCATCAAGGTGGTGCACAGCAATCCCGGCATCGACCTCTCCAATGCGCTCGGCCATCTACCAAGGGATGCAAATGTTGAGGCGCTTGAAGAGCGCATCGCGCCTATCCTTGAGAAGGTGGACTCCATCAAAAGGATCGAAGGCCAGCGCAGGGATTGAGTGCTTCCCTTTTTTTCTTGCCGTCGTCATCTCATGTAAAAGACAATTAAGTCTCAAGTTAGAATTGCGGCAACTCATGGATGTAATACAATTTGCCTATGTTTAGGTTCATGCTTGCTATTTTCCTCGTCTGATTCCTTTACGTATGGAGTTCATCCTACGCTTATTGAAAAACTTGCCGGCGCGCAACCTGCCGCGAGCGCTGGGTGCGGGACTTCAGCAGCCTGCTGGAGGCGCAGCGGCCGGCAAGACTCCTTGGTGTTCTCAGTGCAGCCACTTAAATTGCTGAGCAGGCTCGAAACAAAATAAGGGCGCGACCGATTACAACAAGGGTTCCTTCGCGTGCAGATTTTCCATACAAGAGTCGGAATCGTCCAAGGAAATAACTTTGTAATAAAAGAGAAACTTGCTCTGAGTTTTTAGGACTTAGCTTTCTATCACTGTCCTTCCTCCGGCAAACATCGATTCTGAACGTCGCCAACTGGTATTCATATCTTCCTTCCCCCCAGGCAAATGTGCACGCGAGGAATCCTTCTGTCTTTTTGAAAAAGAAAGAAGAGAAAATAAAGACATGAAACTTTGGCGGTTCGTTAGAACTTACCGGGATTAGGTGTCATACAACATCTTAGATAAACATGCATATATATAAATATGAACATGGGAATCAATAAGGGAATGTACAACACTTAAATTTATTCATCTATGCTCAGGGTCTACGCCTGGCTTTGTACAAAGGATCACATGCCTTGCCGGTAAGACTAGTACAAAAGGATGGTTGCCGGGAGCCCCCGGCAACCGCGCCTTATGGATAGAACTTGCGAAGATGTTCGATATTTCAGGAATTTCTCACTGGAACACCATCCTCAGTCTCCAGGCGGACAGCGCCGGGCCTGGTGACTCGTACTACCCGATAAGGGCCATCCCACTTTGGCGTCAACTTGTTTGAATTCCTGGCGGACTGAATCCGCCGAAGGACAAGGTCGCCTTCCTCAAGGCTTCGAGCATGAACTTTGCGGCTATGATAGTGGCGCAAAGCTTGCTGGTAGCGTGCAGCTCGCACAGCAGCCTGAAGACGATTCTCCTCAAGGAGCACAGCGTCATCTTGTCGCAGTTGCTCTTGCTCGAGCTCATCATAAGCGAGCACTCGAGGAGATCTGTATATGAGTTCCGTGGGGAGAACTGCTTCCGCTCCGTAGACCAGAGCGAAGGGCGTCTGGCCGGTGGCTCGATTTGGTGTCATTCTGATTGACCAAAGAACCGCCGCCAACTCATCAATCCAGCGTCTTCCGCACTTTTTCAGCGTATCAAAGGTTCTGGTCCTGAGACCGCGCAGCACTTCAGCATTGGCCCTTTCCGCTTGGCCGTTGCATCTCGGATGGGCAACAGAGGCAAAACAAATCTTGCCGCCAAGGTCTTGGACGTACTGCATGAAGGTGCGACTTGTGAACTGCGTGCCGTTGTCGGTGATGATCCTATTGGGCACACCAAAACGGCAAACAATTCCCTTGAAGAACTTGACGGCCGATTGTGCTGTCACCTTCCTCACTGCTTCCACCTCCGGCCACTTTGTGAACTTGTCGATAGCAACGTACAAGTACTCAAAGCCCTCGGTAGCACGGGGGAAAGGGCCCAGTATGTCGAGCCCCCAGACCGAAAATGGCCAGGAGAGAGGGATTGTCTGAAGAGCTTGAGCTGGCTGATGTAATTTCTTCGAATGAAACTGGCACGCTTCACACTTGGTTACTAGTGCAGTCACATCCTGGAGAGTGGTGGGCCAAAAGAAACCTTGCCGGAATGCTTTCTCGGCAAGCGCTCTTGACCCTATGTGAGAACCACATATGCCCCCATGTATCTCCGCCAATAGCTCTAGCCCATCCTCCCGAGGAATGCACTTCAATTTCACACCGTTCGGTCTCTTTCTGTACAGGACGTCATCGACGAACTTGTACATAACAGACCGACGGGATACTCTCTCTGCTTCTTCCTGTTCCTCAGGGAGTTCACTTGTCTGAAGGAAATGGACAATGTGCTGCGCCCATGCTGGAGCCTGAGGCTCGATATCTAGGACTAAAGGCATCTCTTCTGCCGGGGGAACGTTCGTCTCGACAGCAAGGGCCTGAGGCCCTGCCGGAGCCTGTTGTTCCCCGGCAGGCATGTCGATCCCGGCAACTTCCTTGCCGGCGTCTCCGGGGAGCTCTGCCGGGAAGTACTGGCCAGAGTTCAACTTCCTTCTCTTTTCTTGCCGCATCGATGGCGCCATGGATGGTTGAGTCAATTGGAGCACAAAAGTTCCTGGTTCCACAGGCAACTTGAGGGCAGCACGCTTTGACAGGTCGTCAGCAATATTGTTCTCGGCACGAGGAACATGCTCCATTTGGAGACTGTCAAAGTGCTCTTCCAATTTCCTCACTTCATCTACGTAGGCTTGCATCAATGGACTTTGATAACTCTTGTTAACTTGCCTGACGACAAGTTGTGAATCACCTTTGATGACGAGCTTTTTGATACCAAGGTCCGCCGTGATCCTGAGACCGGCAAGCAAACCCTCGTATTCTGCAGTGTTGTTGGTCGAACTCTCCCGGGGAAAGTGCATTTGGACTATGTACTTGAGGTGCTCTCCGGTGGGTGTGACAAGCAGCACGCCAGCACCGGCGCCTTGCAGCGAGAAAGCCCCGTCAAAGTACATAACCCATTGCTGATCGATTTCCTTGCCGGGGAGAGTTGTTTCTTGAACTTCTTCGTCTGGCGTTGGGGTCCATTCTGCAATGAACTCCGCCAAGGCCCTGCTCTGGATCGTCGAAGTGCTTTCAAACTTAAGGCCAAAGCTGGACAACTCCAACGCCCACTCCACGATCCTGCCAGTTGCCTCCGGATTTTGCAAAATCCGTTGCAACGGAAAGTGAGTGACGACGGTGATCTCATGTGCTTGAAAATAATGGCGCAGCTTCCTCGAGGCCATAAGGAGGCCGAAAAGCAACTTCTGCACACCAGAATATCTTGACCTAACTCCCTGTAAAAGAGAGCTAACAAAATAAACTGGGTGCTGTACCACCTTCTTCTTCTGCACGGGTTCTTCTGTTTGCGTAGATCCTGTCTTGCCGGGATCAACCCTTGCCGAGGAAGATCCTGCCGCGTCATCCGGCAGTCCTGCCACTGGCATTGCTTCCTCATCAGCTTCTCTCTGCGCCAATAGCGCAGCTCTAACCACTTGATTTGTTGCTGCCAGATACAGCAGCAACGGCTCTTGTGGTTTAGGCGCGACTAGCGTCGGCAGAGAGGAAAGGTATTTCTTCAAATCTTGCAGTGCAGCCTCCGCCTCCGGAGTCCATTTCATCGGACCCGCCTTCTTCAAAATTTTGAAGAAGGGCAGGGTGCGCTCAGCAGATTTGGAAATAAACCTGCTTAGAGCAGCAACACAGCCGGCAAGACGACACACATCCTTGACACGTCTCGGCACTTCAATTTGCTCAATAGCTTTGATCTTGTCGGGGTTCGCTTCGATTCCCCGGCAAGATACAAAGAATCCGAGGAGCTTGCCGGAAGGAACACCGAACACGCACTTCTCAGGATTGAGCTTCAAGTTGATCTTGCGCAAGTTTGCAAATGTTTCTTCTAAGTCTTGAATGAGCGTTGCTTTGTCTTTGGTTTTGACCACTATATCATCCATATATGCCTCCATATTTCTATGGAGTTGTGGCTCAAAACCAATCTGGATTGCTCTGGCAAATGTTGAACCAACACTTTTCAACCCGAAAGGCATTCATATAAAACAATACGTACCACATGGGGTGATAAAGGCGGTCTTCTCTTCATCTTCTTTTGCCATAAAAATCTGATGATACCCTGAATAGGCATCGAGGAAGGACAGGAGATCACAACCAGCGGTGGCATCCACAATCTGGTCGATGCGCGGCAAGGGAAAGGGATCTTTTGGACAGGCTTTATTGATATCTGTATAATCGATACAAAGCCTCCATTTCCCATTCGCTTTCCGCACTACGACCGGATTGGCCAACCAGGTTGGATGAAGCACTCCTTTGACCAGTCCTGCCGCCTCCAGCTTTTTAATCTTTTCGGCAATGAATTCTTGCCGCTCCAAGGCCTGCTTCCTGACCCTTTGCTTGACGGGCCGCGCATGAGGATAGACAGCAAGGTGGTGCTCAATTACCTTCCTGGGAACATCGGGGATGTCAGACGTTTGCCATGCAAACACGTCGACATTCGCCCGCAGGAAAGCAACGAGCGCGCTTTCCTATTTGTCATCTAGGGTGGAACTTATGGTGAAAGTTCCCCCTGTTCCGTCCTCTCTGACAGGCACCTTCTTGGTTTTCGGCGGAGCAGCCTTAGACTTCTTGTTCTTGCCGGTGGAACTCTCTGGTATGTCCTCGACGGAAGCGCAGCACTCCGAGGAGGTGCGCTTGCCGGAGTTCGCGCCAAGGTTCCTGCCGATCTTCTTCTTCCCCCCGGGAGTTCCAGCGGCAGGAGCAGGTGCCTTGATGGCAGGTGCTGCAACTGCTTCCCGGTAAAGTTGGTCGGCACAGATGAGCACATCCCTCTTATCGGAATGGATAGTGATGATGCCCAACGGCCCAGGCATCTTCAAGACGTTGTACGCGTAGTGTGATACCGCCATAAACTTAGCCAGCGCTGGACGACCAAGGATCCCGTTGTATGACATGGGGATCTTGGCGACATCAAACACCACCTTCTCGGTCCTGAAGTTGAGCTCGCTGCCAAATGTTACTGGCAGCGTGATCTTGCCCTTAGGATGGGTTCTTCCCGGATTGACCCCTTGAAACGTACCCGTTTCCTCGAGGTCCTCGTCGGGAATCTGGAGCTTTCTAAGCACATCCGGTGAGATTAAGTTTAGGCCGGCCCCGCTGTCAACTAACATTTTCGTCACCTTGAGGTTACGAATTGTTGGGGAGACCAACAATTGTAAGCACCCGACCGCAGTTGTGCGATCGGGGTGATCCTCGGCGTCGAAAATGATAGGCGTGCTGGACCACTTCAGGGGCCTACATGCCTCTGGGGACGGCTCTGCTGCATTGACCTCCCGCACCCACTGTTTGAGTTGGCGGTGGGAGGAATGCAGCGAGGCACCCCCATCAATGCACATGGCCTCCGTAGCCTTCTGGAATTCTTGCTCACTGGATTCATCATCTTCCTCATCATCATCTCCTTCTTTGTCTCGGCCCCAAGCGGGCCGATCCCTTTGCCGCTTGGCCTTGCCGCGGCGACCCCCTCGGCCACCGCGCTTCTTGCCGGACCCCTCAGCACCATCTTGGGCCTTCTCCTTGTCTCGCCCCTTGTATTCGGCCCTCTGCTTCTTGGCAAGCTGCTCAACTTGCCGGCAGTTCTGGAGATCGTGGCCCTTGGTGCGATGGATCTTGCAATACTGCTTGCCAGAGTTCTCCGACTTGTCGACAGCTGCCAAGGCCTGACAGGAAGGGCACCCGGCAAGATCCTTGCCGGGGTCGCCAACCTTGGCCTTCTTAGCGGCGCCGGGGTTGTCGGATTCCTCGACGGCAAGCACGGCTTTGCCTCCGCGCTTCCTGTTCCGCCGCCGGCCTTTCCTTGACGGGGCCGCGGCGTCTTCATCTTCAGACTCGCCCGCCGCGCCAACAGCCTCACCAGGGAGTTTCCTCCCCTCTTCAGCTCGAGCGCATTTGTCGGCCAGAGCGTAAAGCTCGGCAATACTCCTGACTTTGTTCATTGCCAGCTCTTCCCGCATTCTGCGGTTACGCATGTTCTGGTGGAACACGCTAATGACAGCGGCAGGATGAACGTCGGGAATATTGTATTGCACTCGGTTGAATCTCTGCATAAACTTGCGCAGGGACTCACCCTCCTTCTGAGGGATGATGTGCAAATCGCTCTCTTGGCCAGGAGCTTGGTGGCCTCCAACAAAGGCGCCAACAAACTGATGGCACAGATCTGACCAGGAAGAAATGGAATTCTCCGGCAGATGCATCAACCACGACCTGACGTTGGGTTTGAGCACCAACGGGAAGTAGTTGGCAAGTATTTTGTCATCTCAGCCCCCGGCAGCCTGCACCGCAATGGTGTAGATGCTCAGGAACTCCGAGGGATGGGTCTTACCATCATATTTCTCCGGGACCTCCGGCTTGAAGGTTCGGGAATTGGGCCACCGGACTTGCCGCAGCTCACGGGTAAACGCTGGAGTCCCTACCTCACAGGGCAAGTCTCCTACGTCCCCTGGCGCAGGCTCGTCGACAGCCGGCCCCGCGCGCTTATCAGACTGATAGCGCGCTTCCCGTCGCCGCTCGATGGTTGTTCGAGCGTCCTCCTTGCCTCATTCCTGGAGAACTTGACACTGATCACGGCGCATCCGTGGATCGGACGACGCCGTGCAAACTTCTTCATGGCGGTCGACTTGCTGAGTTGTCGGCCGCCGCTGGTGCCGCGGAGGGGAGTGCACTGTCATTGCACCACCTCCGGTTTTCTCTACACCGGCTCGCACCGGATCGATGGGCCTCCGCTGTGAGGGCCCTGCCTCTTGCGGTCCATCCTTGTTGGCGAAGCCGATAAGGCTCTGGATAGTAGCTCGCCACTCCTCCATCTTCTCCGGAGCGGGAGGAAAATCGAGGAGCAGCTGCGCACGTGCCAAGGCTTCCGCTGGCGTAGGTGGCGGCGACAAGTGCGAGGTACGTGAGGTTCTCTGACTCCTAACCATGTTAGAAGGAGCACCACCACGGTCACGCGACCGTGCGCCACCTCGGCCGGCAGCTTGGTGTGCATGCTGGCCCCACGCATCTTGGGATCGATGCGCAGAGACCTTTTCATGGGGACGCCCTGACCCACCAGCGCCATGACGTCGCTCATCATGCCCGACCTGGGTAGGGCGTGAGGCTTGCGCCGGCGCGGGAATTCCAACAGGCGCCCTTTGATCTCTCGAGTTCGTTGTGCCACCCGTAGGCAACACAGCGCCATCTCTAGATCCAGCGGCGTGCAGGTTACCACTGCCACTGCGAACGATACCGCTCACTTGGCTTGGATTACCGAAACGCCGCGGGGGTTCTAGTCCTCTTCCTTCTGCACCCACGCCGTCGCCTGTACGCGAAGGTGTAGGCAAAACGGACGTGGACGGCTGCGCTGACGCAGCGCTCTTCTTCTTGGGCGGCATGATGATGAAGATGATGAAGAAACTAAGGCGCCGAGCACTAGATCAGGTTCACGCAATCTTCAATCCCCCTACCTGGCGCACCAAAGATGTCAGGGTACGACACCTATGGGATCCCGAGAGACCCCTTTACGATTCGGCGGGGGGAGAGGTATACGCAAAGAGCAGAACCAATGATCGACGCGGGAAGTTTTTACCCAGGTTCGGGCCGCTGATCAGCGTAAAACCCTACTCCTGCTTTGTGTTCTTATTGATGTTCTTGAGCCCAGCCTTCAGGAGCGCTCGCAATGAACAGTATGTTCAAAGAGCAGCTACACATGCCGAATGGGCCAGAAGTTCTCCTCCTCTGTAGCAGTTGCCTTGGGCCTCCTTTTATATGCTCAAAGGGGTCACCACAGTGGCAAAATGTACATACATTGAGGTGTAAAGTAGCTACAGGGTATCATACCTAACCCCTGACGGATTAGGACAAGCGCATTTAATGCACCGTGAGGTGTCCATTTAGGTGTCCTCACTTTCTTGGGGATGGAAAAAGGGGCCATCCCATCAGCACCGCTTAAGCTCTCCTCCACTGGCGCGTCGCCACGCATCCAGAGAAGGACCCAGAATGTTAGACTTGTTACTGTGCCGAAGCGGTGGCACAGTGGCAGAACCTCGCCAGGCACCGAATCTTGCCGGGCGCCAAGCCTTGCCGGGCGCCACAAGCCATCCCGGCAAGGATCTTGCCGGGGGAAGCTGGCCTTCGAGTTCCAGCTTTTCTTATCCGTTGATCCTCTGATCTCTGACTTGATGACTTCCTTGGTGTCTTGAATCGACCTTGAGCTGTTCCCGGCAAGCCTTGCCGCGAGGATGGCTACAACTGCCCGTGCACAAGTACGGGGTACTAGTGGCCCAATACTTAGTACACTGACAAAATGGCACATGGTTAACAAAGATCATGATGCAAGATGCAAAGAATATGACAATGTCACTCATCAAGATCATGGCAACAAACAATTGAAACACATGACGACAACGAAAATAAATGGAAGGCATGTGGAGCATCGGTCTTGGGGCGTCACAACACTCCCCCACTAACAGAAGATCTTGTCCCGAGATCTTAGGAATGAAATGGAAGAAAGAGGATGATTGGGATAAATGAAAGGAATTGAAGGAAAAACCCGAAGAAGAGAATCTATTGAAGAGGACTCATCCTGATGTCGAACTGGGAAGAATTTTAGAATAACTCCAGAAAAAATTAGAAGAGCCAGGTAAAATCCTGTGGATAAACTTGTGGGTTATGAGCCCACTGAAAAGAAACACCATTGAAAATGATTAATTGAAAGAGAGATGATGCACCAGAACAATTCAAAGACATGAATGAGTTGACAACCTTGAATTAATTTGAAACGCAAACACGAATCTTGTGAGATGTCTTCAGCACTCTGGAACAATTAAATGGCGAGAGGCGAACGAGCAAGGGGAAACATTTGAGCAAAGGAAAGGAACATGATCGACCCGAAAAACTTGAATTGGATTCACCGTAGAAGAAAACAAGATGAACAATGATGAACTAGACGAGAATCCACCGGTTGAAATAATTGAGGAAAAAATCAAGAGGCTTCGCACAAATAAAATGGATGCTCCATGAGAGGCTTCAGACTCTGGGAAGAAAAGGGTGGGCTGGTGGGAAAAAACAACTTGGGATGGGGAAACGAACTCCAGAAGAAAGTTGAGAATCGATCTTGCAAAAGATGAAGAGGATGGAATAACTTGAAGAGGAATGCACCGGTTGAAAAGGATGGATAACACAACGATCGAAAATACCCGCGTGATCCTAAGAAAAAAATTGAAGGGGAAGAGGATTAGAATCAAAACACCTACGTCACGATCCCTCACCAGAGCGATGATGGGGATAAGGAGTAAAAGAATTCCTACTCTCCGATATAACTAGACTCCAAAAATAGTTTTCTTCTAGACTCGACAACGGCCAAACTACGATCAATCAAGGGGGCTCCTATGGTCGGTCGAGGCTCTGATACCAACTTTTCACGCCCAATACGTGATCCTATCCAAGAGGAACTCGAAGGTCCCACCAAGGATAGATCCACATATTGAAGACGCTTTTGCAAGGTGGATATCATTACATCGTAGCATATACAACACAAATGGGGTACATACAAAGGCATACAAATGCCACATGAATACATCAAACATCATACAGAAGAGCGGCATCCGACTATGGATGAAAACAAATGGAAGACAAGAATGACATCCACCCTCCTAGCCCAGGCTGCCGACCAGGAACCTATCCCTCGATCGAAGAAGAAGAAGCAGAAGAAGAACTCCAAAACAAGCAAGCATCGTTCTCACGTCATATCATCGCATTACCTGTACCTGCATCTGTTGTTGTAGTAATGTGTGAGCCACGAGGACTCAGCAATCCCATTATCATGGGAATCAAGACTAGCAAAGCTTAATGGGTATGGAATGGATAGGTGGTGAGGTTGCAGCAGCACTAAGCATTGTATGGTGGCTAACTTACGAGTACAAGAATAAGAAGAGTAACTACGCATAACGGTCGCAACTAGTAATGATCAATAAGTGATCCTGAACCACTTACGAGTCAAACATAACCCCACCGTGTTCTCTTCTCAAACTCACTCGAAAAGAGATGGTCACGGTTACACACGCGGTTGGTATATTTTATTTCGGATCTGGTGTCAAGTTCTCTACAACCGGATGTTATAAATTTCCAATCTGCCACATAATCGCGGGCACGGCATCGCGTAAGATTTAACTCTGCAGGGGTGTTCCAACCTGGCCCATCACAAGCCAACACAAGCTGCGGTGGAAATACCTCAACCTCAATAAAACCCGATCAACCTCGAGTCTGCCCGAAGTATCCTCGGAATCCCGGTGCCCAAGATATTTCAACAATGGTAACACAAGTCCAGCAAGACCTCCCAGCGTGTCGACACCCTGATAGGGGTCACACGTATCTCGTTCTTAGGACACGACCAGATGAGCTAAGCATACAGTAACTGATGTCCCGAGTTGCCCTAGTGTCACACCCTAGCTAGTTCAGGCATTAGAGTGTTGCATCATGTTTAAGTTTTTCCAGAAACTTGAAATGGGGATGATAGAACCCCCAGCCCCCCCTGGAAACAACTAGGGTTTACTAAAATCTTTTTCAATGAACCTGAAATGCCCTTCTAAAATGTCCATCATTTTTGTCTTGGGTTAGAACCTCTGCCAAAACTGGTTCACATTTTTCTAGGTCATCATAAGGTCATTGAATTAAATCATATGTAACCTGCATTTGGGCATTTAAATGCTAGTAAATATTTTAAATGTCCAAATAATCCCAAACTGAAATGTTCCATGTTGGATATACTCTATACAGTGGGCATGAGCAGTTTGGTGATTTTTGAAAGTGCCTAGGTATTTTTAGAAATGCCACAAACTTGCAGAAATTAGAAAACAGATATAAAAAAAAGGAAATAAACTTACCTGGCAAAGTCACCAGCCGGCCCACCTGGCGGCCCAGCACTGTGCTGGCCCATGCCAGCCAGCTGCTTCGTCCCCGCCAGGCAGGCAGGGAGGTGACGCCGGCGTGCGCGAGCCCGCCACGGCGCCAGCTGCTTGCCGCTCGAGCCGCTGGACGCCTGGACGTCCTCCACGTCGTCGCCTCGACCCCCTGGACACCTCATTCCCCCCTGCGCCTCTCTCTCGCTCTCTCCCCACCATGGCCGACGCAGCCGCAGCCGCGCCACCGTGAAACCCGCGTCCATCGTCGTCCCCGAGCCGCGCTGCCGTGTCCACGAGCTCCGTCGTCGTCCTCTCCATCGAGCAGACCGAGCCCCGAGCGCTTGTTCACCTCGGAACCACCGCAACAGCCTCGCCCGACCTCGCCGTCGCCGGAGATCCCTTTCGCCGTCACCACCGCAGCAGCTCGTCCCCGACCTCGCCGTCTGCTCCGTCGTGACCACCGTGAGCTCAGCTACCTCCCCATCCTTTCCGTTCTCGCTCTCGAGCCCTGCATCGACTGCACCGAGCTCGGCCGCACCCGCCGCCGCCTCAGCACGTCGCCGTCGTGGCCACAGCGACGTTGGCTCGATTTCGAGCACGCCATCGTCTTCGCCGCACTCGCAGGAGTCCACAGAACCACTCCACGCACCTCGCCGTGCCCCCTAGCGACGAGCCCGAGCTCGCCCGGACTCCGGTAGCCGCACAGCTCATCGCCGGCGTCGTTTCCGGCCACCCCAGCTCCACCCACTGCCACCACTCGACGCGGCTCACTCCCCGCATCACGTAGATGTGCTCCGCCGTCGTTTTGGTCGCCGGAGCACGAATTCCGCACTGCGCCGCCGTGTCTGGCCTCGCCGGCGGCTAAACGCCGGCGGGTTTGACCCCGCTGACCCAGTTTGACCCCCCTGGGTCTATGACAGGTGGGACCCGCGTGCTAATTAACTTAGGATTAGGACTGAACAAAAAAATTAGATAGACTAATGACACTGACACGCGGGACCCACTGGCCAGGTTTGACCTGGACCGGCCCCGTTGACCGCTGACGTCATCCTGACGCAATGCTGACGCAATAAGTATTTCTCTGGATTTATTTTTATTCAGGAAATTCCAGAAAATTCTACAAACTTCAAAAATTCATAGAAATTAATTTGTAGCTCCAAATCAAACAAATTATATATGAATTTGGATCAGAAAAATCCAATCTTTCCATCTGTACTGGTTTCATGCATGTCAGAACACTTTAACCTTGCTGATTAGATGAAACAAGTTAATGCACTAATATGACCTCTTATTTTGGGTTTGCATTTGAATCCTTGATTCAAATGAACTCAAACCAACCTGTTCTAAGATGCATTAGCCAAAACACACTCATTTTGCCATGTCATAGCATGCATCATATTGTTGCATATTGCCATGTGATGATTGTGTTTCGATGTGTTCTTCGTGGTAGGTTCTGCCTCCGAGGATATTCACGAGTATCCAACTGAAGGGCAGTATTCCACTACCACTCTGTCAGGCAAGCAACCCCATTGATCATTTCGATACCAACCCATCTTCTCGCTTCTGCTCTTGTTTACTGCATTAAGACAACGCGTTTCAAACTGTTGTGTGTTGCGGTAGTTGAACCCATATCCTCTGCATGACCTGTCATTGCCACAGTAACTAGATGAAACCCACTAGCATGTGTAGGAGTTGATTGAGCCAAGTCTGTGTTTCCTACCATGCTATGCCTGCTATGCTTAGAGTTGTGTCAGGTCTGGCTCATCAGGGTGATGAACTAGAGTGAATGGTTGTGTCGGTAATGAGAGTGAAGTGTTGAACATGATTTGGTAAAGGTATCGATGGAAGGCCATGTAGGAGTACATGGTGGGTTGTTTCATTGAGGCCGTCCTTAAGAACTGAGATCTGTATGCGTGATTTAAGATTCAGCTACTACCACACGTTGGGCCCTGAAATATGACCCCGCTCGACTTACTGACCCCTCTCGTCCTCTGTCCAGGAGTTGCAAGTAGTTACTGGTGTTTGTAGTTGCTGGAGGCCGTGCGCAGCGCTGACCTTAGGGGTGGGCTGTGATGCGGTAGGCACATGGCCGGTGTACCGAGTCGCCCGTTTGGTGTCTCGGGAACCCTACACACATCGTTTGGGGCCGTTGAGGACACCCCGGCCGGATTTCCTTGCGGATGGAACCCGAATAGGCGATAAACCTGGACTAGAGACTTGTGTGGTTAGTCAGGTCGTGGTCTACACCCACGTCGGCTTTCGCTTGAAGTCTGTCGAGCACATGTCGTGTGCAGACGCTAAGTGGTGGAGACATGTGTGACGAAGTACACCCCTGCAGGGTATAAAACTATTCGAATAGCCGCGTCCGCGGTAAAGGACTACTTGGTCGCTTATGCAGTTCATAGACAAGTTAATGGTTACTACTAAAAGACTCAAGATAAGTGTGAGTACCGCGGATGGCCCTCTCGTAGGATTACGAGGGAGGATCCACGGTGGAGTATTGTGATGGTGATTAGTGGACTCGTGTGCGAAAGCTAATTTCTCAAGTGGTGTCTCGTAGGATAGTGTAGCCAAGAGTCAAAGCTGGCTTGCTGCAATAACTCCACCACCCTTCTTGAGAATGTGCATATATATTAGGATCTGTTGTAAGACTTGCTGAGTACCTTTGTACTCATGTTGCTTTAATAACTGTTGCAGACGAGAACACCACCCCCTCCGATGGGTTCTATGTAGATCTCGACGTTGACGAGTGACTTGCCACCCAGGTGGTGACCTGAGCTTGTGAAGGGCCTATGTAGATAGACAGGCTTCGTCAAGCCTTCTTTCTTTCTAGTGTCTGTACTCAGACTAGTTGCTTCCGCATGTGCTTGTATGTTTGTATGATTTGAGTGTCGGGTCGTGTGACCCCTATCTGTATGAACATGTTATGTATGGCTCCCCGGAGCCTTTAAATAAAGTACTTTGAGTTGTAGAGTTTTGTTGTGATGCCATGTTGTATTTACACATATCGAGCATATTGTGTGTATGATTGAAATGCTTGGTATGTGTGGGATCCGACTATCTAGTTGTTTATCCTTGGCAGCCTCTCTTATGGGGAAATGTAGTCTGGTGTCTCCACTGAGCCTTGGTAGTCCGCTACAGCCCGGTTTACCGGAGTCCTGCTAGCCCAGCACTGCTGCTCCGGAACACTTAGACTGGCCGGCATGTGTTTCACTTCGTTCCTGTGTCTGTCCCTTCGGGGAAATGTCACGCGGTGATATCCGGAGTCCTGCCTAGCCTGCTACAGCCCGGTTTCCCGGAGTCCTGCTAGCCCAGTGCTACAGCCCGGATTAACACGCTGCTAACCGACATGCTCGATGTTGATTCATGTATGCCTGTCCCCGTAAATTAGCGCCGCTTTGGGTTCACGACTAGCCATGTCGGCCCGGGTTCTCTGTCATATGGATGCTAGCAACACTATCATGTACGTGAGCCAAAAGGCGCAAATGGTCCCGGGCCATGGTAAGGCGACACCCGTGGGGATACCGTGCGTGAGGCTGCAAAGTGATATGAGGTGTTACAGGCTAGATCGGTGTGACTTAGAATTGGGGTCCTGACACCTAGGTAGCCTGCACAATGCTCTAGTTTGGACCAGCACCATCAGCACTGCCCCCTGTATTATGTTGAATAATGAACCTCGGGTAGCGCTAACTCCCTATGCGTCAAATTTATTATCATGTTTGTTATGTTAGACAAATGTTAAAACTAATGTTGGGCCTTGCTGGAAGCGGTTATTCAAAGCGAACTGTCAAGAGGGTCCCATTCCCCTGAGCGCATTAGGAACGATAATCAAGGAACATAACACCGGTATGACGGAAACTAGGGCGGCAAGAGTGGAACAAAACACCAAGCAAAAGGCCGAGCCTTCCACCCTTTACCAAGTATATAGATGCATTAATTAAATAAGAGATATTGTGATATCCCATGATATCCATGTCCCAACATGGAACAACCTGCAACTACACCTACAACTAGCAACGCTATAAGAGGGGCTGAGCAAAGCGGTAACATAGCCAAACAACGGTTTGCTGGGATGATGGAAAGGTTAGAGGCTTATCATGGCAATTTGGGAGGCTTGATAAACAAGTGGTAGGTAGCGTGACATAGCGATAGCATCGAGACAACTAGCAAAGCAAAGATAGTAGTGGTATCCAGGGTAATGATCATCTTGCCTGAAATCCTGCTCAGAAGAAGATCAAGTCCATGAAGTAGACGAATCAACATAGTCGAACGGATCCTCACAATCGTAGCGAAACCAAAACTATCGAGAAGAAGCACAACCGAAAAGAAGCAAACAACACGGTAAACCAACAAGCATAATCATGGCATGATGCGCAATCAATTATGATGTATGTCCGGTTTAATGATTCATGACATGGCAAAGTGCAACAATCAAATACTACAAATTAAATGAAGCTCAATATGCAATGAGTTGCATATTGACGAAACACCACATTCAATTATTAGGTTCACTCTTGTTTATGAACAAGACAAGATTAAATGTTGGTTAACATGGCAAAAGGTGAAGCATAATTAATCTACCTATCTAGGCAAGTTAAATGAGGCCAGAATCAACAAACTACAATTCCGAAAAATCCCCATATGCATATTTCGAAATTTCTACTGTTCTGCCCTATACAGAATTTTAGAGTTGTTAAACATGCAAAATAAGTGCACTTGTTAATCTACGCATTTTTCCACCCCATATGCATATAAAGTTTATTTAATTCTGAGCCACGGTTATTTAGTTATGAAATAAACCATTTATGCAAGTCATTTATGCAAAACAGATGGAAACAGCAATTTAAACATTTTTAACAAGAGTTGCATATTATGAAAGTACAGGAAAATCTAAGCATTTTACATATATGACATGTTTAAATCTGATGCACGGTTATTTAGTTATAGGCATTGCAAAAATAATGGCATTTCTGAAAATATGCATGCACTGGATATATGACAAAATCGCAGAATAAAAAAACATTATGAGCCGAATGCAATGCTCTGTGCAAGGCCCCAGACGGATCTAGCCCGAAATGGCTGAGTGTGTGAGAGCAAAAATAAAAGGAAACAGGGGCTCCTGGGACTCGAACCCCAAATCCCCTGGAAGGATGCACGCTGAGAAGACCACTGGGATGATTGTGAGTTTGTGTTAGCATAGGGGATCAGCCTTAGATGAAGAAGAACAAGGGCTTGATCTTGGGGAGGCAAAAACTGGTGTAAAAAGGGTAGCGGCCCTCGGGATTTGATCCCGGGTAGCCCGGGTGCAAAGCTGCTAGTCTAACCAGTAGCAATAGAAGTACACTTGAGATAAATCGTAGACAAACTGTAACTGAACCAACAGTTCAAGCGAACCTGACTGAAAATAACAGAAACAAGATCGGCAGAACAAATAGCATGTGCGCATCGAGACCAGGACCAAAACTGAAGCGTGCGCACGGACGGGGACTCGCCGGCGATGGGAGCCAACAGAAACAGCTCCCGTGGTTGCAGAGGACCGGCGGGGGTGCGGAAACATGTCTGGGTGCATGTGGTGCAGCAACGATGCGGGGGGTGCGTGTGCAAGGGCCGAGCAGAGGAGCTAACGAAGCTGCTACCATGGCGCTCATGGAGATCGAGCTCCTGGTCGCATGGATCAGGGCCTAGAGGATGAAAACGAGCGCTATGAAAACGGCCAGGAGGGAGACGAGCTCACGGTGGGTTGGATGGTGTAGTCGATCATGCTCGGGGACGAACGGAGGCGACGAGGGAAGGCGCTGACCAGCACTATCCGTGAAGTAGCAGGAAGTAGGGGAATGGAAGACGGCGATGAACTTGGCGTCTTCGGCTCTGGATCGCAGTGGGAATAGGTCGTGGCGGCATCGCGATGGTCCGTGAGCAAGGAGGTGAACCGGCGGGGCGAGCTACACCGGAGAAGAGCTCCGGCTTGTATCCGGACATGGCGTCGGGAGGCGAGGCAGCAGGTAGCGTGGGTGCCTCTTACCTGCGCGATGGTGGTAGAGAAGAGGGGGAGGAGGAAGACAGAAACCCTAGGGCGCTGCTGCGGGGCTTTATAGGAGGGGCGTGGCATCGGGGCTTGCCCTCGTGGCCATGTGCGGGCACCCCTGCAGGTTTACTATGAGAGAGAGGTGGTGCGTGAGGTGGAAGAAAAAGGTGAGGGGAAGAGGATGACATGTGGGGCCGAAGGGTTGCACTGGAGAGAAATTACCAAGGGGGAGAGAGGGGTTGGTGGGCTGGGCTGTGGTGGCGCTGGACTGGGCCGCGCTGGGGTTGCTGCTGTTGGTACTACTTTTTCTTTCTTTTATTTTTCTTCAGATGGAAAAATAAATACCGAAAAGCACAGTAACATATGAGAGGGCTGAGAGAGATAGGAGAATATTCATGGAGTCCTGAATTTCTTCATAATTTGAATAAATTGCTTTGGACATTTTTAGGAAAAGAAAATTATCACAAGTTTGAATTCAAACTTGAGGCAATTTTGATTCCAACCACAACAATCCCAAATGAACTGAAATTTTGCAGAGAGGGTGTAGGCAAGGTGCAAGATTTATTAGCAAAACTTGAACATTAAAGGAGAAGGGAAAATGGCACTTGCAAAAAAATGAAAGGGGAAGGAAGGGAGAGGTGATGATGCATGATCATACATGGAGCAATCAACAAACATAATGTAGGGGAAATGCACATGATGGACTTGGAAACAACATGGATGACACAATGCTATAATATGATGCATCAAGCAAAGGATGGCATAATGCAAAATGACAAGAGGCACAATGCAACAAAATGAAATGGCACATGGTTAACAAAGATCATGATGCAAGATGCAAAGAATATGACAATGGCACTCATCAAGATCATGGCAACAAACAATTGAAATACATGACGACAACGAAAATAAATGGAAGGCATTTGGGGCATCGGTCTCGGGGCGTCACAAAAGTTTGGCAAGTGCCTACATATTTTGGACTGAAAAAAGATAAGTGCCCTGCCCTCTCCTCCTAGGAACTACGGTGGGAGGTGAAGCAGGCAAAAGGAGCGTCTGGGCAGAAGCCCAGCCTGACCCCGTCAGGCCCCATGACAAGGAGCCTGACAAGATCGGGAGGGCGTGGGCGAAGGTGATGGTGAAGAGAGTGGCAGAGACGACCACCTGGTCACCGCCACCAGGGCCAGCAGGACGCGGCAGGGCGAACGAAGCCGAAGCCCATGAGGAAGCCTGCCGGGGCCCAGCTGGAAGGCTGCTGGAGGAGCCGGAGACACCATCCACACCTCCACATCCAACTCCCCGGCAAATCGCCTTGCCGGAGAGGAGATGCAGGTGCAGATGGTGGTGCTACTGCCTGACGATGATGGTGCGGCTGGTGTTTAGCCAGAGTCAGAGCCGTCGTCCTCCCCGTCGGCGCCGTCGTCATCGCCGTCACTGTCCTCCTCGTTGCTATCGCTCGAGGAGGAGCTTTCGTCGTTGGTCGAGCTCTCCGTGCAGCACCCTAAGTGAGCACCCGAGCGTCCGAAGACTTTGACGGAGAGCAGGGTGGCATCCATTAACTTGAAATGGAGGACGTGCCCGGCCGCCAAGTTGTGGGCACGAGCAAAGGTCTTCCAACTGCGCCGAAGAAGCATGACATGAGGAGCGGGGAACTCCACGTCCGCCCGCATGCTGCCATTACAGCAGCCCCTCATGTGCAGCCTCAGCCCCGGCGGCTGCTCAACTTCCATCACTCTTGCAAATGGAATGGGGAACCGAAGCCGGCTACGCGGAGGCCCTCGCAGCTTGACAATAAACTCCAGCGGCTGGTTCCCGACGTGGCCTTCGTTCGGGTCCTAGACGGCCGGAGGAGGTGCGATCAGCGCACCGCCCCGTCCTCCTCGACCCCGAGTGCTGCGACGACCGCGTCCCCGTCCTCTCCCGCCTCCCCTCATGGCAGGCTCCGCTTCTGCATCCCCAATGGGAGGAGGGAGGCGCTGTCGAGCAGAAGCCCTTGTCACCGCCACTGGAGTACCGCTGCGCCCTCTTGCCCTCACCATGATGAAGAAACAATATCAGAAGAAAGAAGGAGGAGATAGGTGTGAGCCAGCACCTCGCCCGCGTCCCCTTTTATAGTCAAACGGGGCCGGGGGCTGGCTCCTCACTCGGGGGAGGCAACCGCCCCGCTCTGCCAATCTGGCTTCCCCACGCCATCAACGGCTCGTGGAATCAAGGCCGACCCCCTACACCAATCCATGGCGTCTGGCTTTCTGCCATGGCACACATTTCCGCACCCTCTGCGCCCGCCACCAACCATGTGCAATGCATGCAGCATACGTGGCAGAAACGCCAGAAGCGGAGAAGCTAGTGGAATGGCAGTTACCGCCCCGTGAATGTGGGACGTGGGTAGCCCATAGATCGTGGCTCGCAACTCCCTCATAACGTCTTGCACGACGCGCGGAAAAACCGGAAACTGACTCAAGCATGGGTTAATGAAGAAGCAAAGGAAATCTCAAGGATGAACTATCACAAAATCTTCACCTGTGTACTAGATAGGGCCAACCCCGACAACGCTCGGCAGCGCGTTCGGGCCAGGCCAGGGGGCTCCTGTCGGTACAACAAACCCTAGTGTGTGTTGCCTGAACTGTACACAAGCTCAAGGGCAAGGTTACAACATCCAAGACAAGGCCAAGCAGAAGAGATAGCTCTTTGAGAAATCAAAGGGCAGATCAAGAAGACCAAGACAAGCCAAAGAAGCAAGATATCACTAAGGAAAAACCTCCCCTGCCGGGCAGGCAAGCCTGGCAAGGTCGAGGTCACCCCGAAGACAAGTCTCAAGACTCCCCCGGCAGGCTTGCCGGGGACGCCGAGGGCGGATCACCCCGCCAAGGCGCCACCGCTCCACCTCACAGCGACGCAAGTCACCTATCAGTGCGGTGTCGAGCCCCCTGGTGATTAAGTGGCTGTTATTTGGCATGTGGCAGCCATTTGTGAGGAAGGTCACCCCCAAATGACACCCGTCCAGAGGCGTGTCACGCGGGCAGGCGAGAAGGTGGATGAATAGCACGGCAAGGCTTGCCGGGCTACCCCCATGATGTGACACTAAGTGGTGCATTTAATTCACCTTGTCCTGTCTGCAGAGTTAGGTATGATAGCACTGTGGCTATCTAATCGCTGGGTAATGATTGTTTTGCCATTGTGGTAACCCCTTGACCTATAAAAGGAGGGCCATGGCAACCTTAGAAAGGATTCGGACCCTTGTACACTCATACGCGCGTAGCTGCTCTCGTCCCAAGGCGACCTTGCCGAGCTTGAGCGTTGCGTCTCCACCACGGTACTTTCATCAATCCACCAAAGCACGAGTAGGGTTTTACGCCTCGTGGCGGCCCGAACCTGGGTAAAAACTGCCTGTGTCATCACTGCCGTGCTGCTCTACGGTCTCCGCTCTTTGTGCAATGCGCCCTTCCCCCTTGCCCAACCACAAGGGGCCGATGGCCCCATAGGTGGCCGTGTTGAACCACGACAATTACTATTGTTCCTAATGATAAGAATGAATTGATTCCACAAAGGATTGTTAAAGGTTATAGAATCACCGGTAGAGCGAGGTGCTATACAAATGGTTTTTAACCCCTTTCCGCGACGGTGTTCTGAACCGTAGCCTAGTGAGTGACTGCAATAGGGGGGTCCTTCCCACATGACCCAGAAACCATCGGGGATAGGGAGCCTTGATGCATACAATTGTCCCTATATAACCGTTTCTGATATCTCGAATATCCCAAACGCTTCATCCTTGCTACTCGTTTGTGCTCGCATTGCCATCGCAGTCGGAGTTTTGTGGTTTTACCTAAAACCAGGCACATTCCAGGCACGGGAGTTTTCCAGGCATGTACAGAACTGGCTCTACGTTTACGATGCCTGGCACATCACAATAAGTTCCTGATTGTAGACCATGTATGATAGGTAGACAATCACACACATTTAGTTTTCCCGCACCGTTTGTGATAGTGTCTGACATCATACACGCTTTGCAAACGGCAACTATGTGCACTGTTACACACGTTTCCTCTCCGTGAACCATGTCGAATTATGATGTATATCACACACACTGTGCTTTATAGACCGTGTGCGTCGTAATGACCTGCACACCGTAATTTCACCCTAATTTAATTGCTGCTGTTTAAAATTGTACCTAATTTGAACTTGAAAGTAGGCTATAGCTTTATTCATATCCATCAGGTTCAAACAACCAATGCATTATTCAATTCACAGGTACATATGTTTAAGAATTACATAAGCACCAAATAAAGAATGATGAACAAGGGTTCTATACTTGTACTATTACAGATGGTAAAGAAAGAGGCGACAGACATTCTGGTTGCTGAACAAGGTGAAGCGGAATGGCCCTATTGTGCTCTCCTGGATGCAGAAGGCACGCACGACTCTAGTCCAACCCCTTGTGATGGCCGGCCGCCGGTCATGTAGTTTGAGAGGTAATCTTGAGTAAACTGCTTCAGGATCCACTGCAAAGGATAAAAGATTCAGACATTGTCATCTAAGGCTGGTTGTAATGGGGAGTATCATATACTAGTATCATGCATATGATACTAGTATATGATACTACCTCCGTAATGCATAGTATCATAAGTTAGTATCTTAGGTTGCCTTATTAATTGTCATGCATGACACAAAGTAGTACAACATTTAATATGATACGGTATCATGATATGATACCACACCCTCCCTTTCCTCATTTAATTGTGTGCCACATCATCCAAAAAGTCTAGTTGGCATGCATGATACCTCTTATGGTACTCCCATTAAGACCAGCCTAACACAACTCATTACGGGCAGTAAAAAGAAGGCTACAGAGTTCTTACTTACCATCCTGCAGTTCACTGTTGTCTTGCATAAAGTGTAAACAAATAGTTCGATTGACATCTTTTGACCCATTTTAATAACAATCTTTATCAGTTTCCTCACTTGATGCTGGATCATGAATATCTCATTGCCCCATACGCAGAAAGGGTCGAAGTGTGGATCTTTGGCAATGACATATGTACCTAAAAGCACCAAGTTAATATTAAAAGCTAAACAACAATTGCAAAATGATGTAGTACAACACTCCCTCCATCCCATTATATAAGATTTTATTACATGTATATCTAGACATCATCAGAACATTAAGGTAACACTCTTCCTTGTTGCTATGTAGCCTGGGATTGCATATTTCGTCATTCAGTACAATGCATGTTGCCATGTAGCCTCAGATATATTAAATATGGCCCTAGTTAACCCACTGATAAATGGGTTACAGATATATTCAGTGAAATGTCCGATTCGACGATTAATTTCTTATCAGCCCCCAGGCTATATGGTACCAGCTATCGATATCCTGAACAGTGAGTACATATAAGCAATGCGATGAAACTAACCTCAATGGAAAACAGCACTATTCTCAATACTGTCCTGTATGAGTACATATAAAGGCATGTTAAGCACAACAGGCTAAACATCAACCAAATATATCCATGGTAGACAACATAATCTACAAATGATAGCTTCAGTGTGCAGGTTTAAGCACGCTAGTTAAGCAAAACAAGAAGTGGAAAGGTGTGTTAACTGCATCAGACATAACATTTAAAAATAAGCAAATAGTCATTCAAACTGGTATTGTGCAGGTCTAAAGTACACTAGTTATTGTTAAAAAAACAAAAATGCATGTTAACTGCAACATCTTTAACAGCAACCAAATATCGTAATTCATAGTGGTATTGTTGAAACTGTTATTGATGAAATTGAACTGCACGGCAAATAGTTGCACATATAGAGCATCACATTGTGAAGAACTGAAATAAACAAGGCATAAGGCCATCTCTAGCCGATCCTTTAAAAGTTAACGGACTAAAACCCTTAGTGGATATATATATACTCCAGCAATTTTTGGCCATTTCTAGTCGATCCCCTGAAATTAATGTTGTAAACTTCAATTTGATCAAGTTCAAAGCAGGTTCAACCGAAAGTAGCATGCATTCAAACATAAACATAGATAGTTTTGCATAACCGAACATAAAACATAAATTTAAACTAAGCTAAACTACTTTTGGTCGAAGTGGAGATCGAGTCAATCCTTCCTCATCAGGTACGGTGTGCCACGAGCCGGGTCCGGGCCGGTGCCGCCGTCGGGGTCGTTGGGGAAGACACTCCTCCATTTGTCAACGTCGATCTCCTCGTCCTCGCCGCCCACCTCGACGCCCTCCGCACTGCCGTCCTCGCCGCCTTTGACCTCGTCATCGGAGGAGAGCACGATAACTTCGCCGCCCTCCGCGCCGGCAAAAATCACCCGCTCCGCCTCCAGGAGCTTCGGGTGCTGCCAGCGGAGCTCTTGCACGTAGGCCTCGTCGGCGGCCTCGGCCTTGAGGCGCTCCCATGCCTCACGGTCCTCCTGCGCCATAGCCGAGCTCACCACTCCTGGATCCGGCGGAACAAGGTCGACCGGACATGTGCCGAAGGGGAAATTGAGCCTAGCCGTCACACCGTGGTAGCGAACCTGCCAGTGGTCGTACTCCATGGCCGTGAGCTCGGCCGTGTGGAAGCTACCGAGCCACCAGCGGGTGTGGGACTCCAGATCCGTAATCTCGGCGACCCACATCCCCCACCACCACTGCCGGACCATGAGGTAGGACCTCGTCGGCGGCCGGGCCCGAGGGAGGACGGGGAAGTCCTTGAACCGGCATAGGGGCGCGGCGGCGGGCGAATCGGACGACCGGCGACTGCGGATCGATAAAGATCCCGCGGAGGACGACGGGGACACCTCGGCGGCCACCTCGCCGGCATCGGGCGAAGAGGCCGCGATAAACCTCTTTTTGGCCATTGGCTCCTCGAGCTCCCCGGCACATAGGCAGAGGTTGAGGATGGAGGCGGTGGCGGCGATGGCAGCGACCTACCAATGGTTTCGAGCGAGGGAGGGGTGGTGTGTGTCTGTTTGAGCGGAGGTTTTGGGGAATGTGTGGTGTGTGTGGAGGGGGGCAAGGTGGTGTTTGAGGAAATACCGCAGCAACTGAAAATTTTACTAGGCGGGAGTAAAATGCCGGGCTACTGAAAATTTGGATCAAGGGCGAGCAGATATTGTTGAGATTGCGAGGGATGCAGAGGCGGGAGTAACAAGGTGGGGCTACTGAAAATTTGAATCAAGGGCGAGCAGATATTTTTGAGATTGCAAGGGATGCAGAGGCGGGAGTAACAAGGCGGGGCTACTGAAAATTTGAATCAAGGGCGAGTAGATATTTTTGAGATTGCAAGGGATGCAGAGGCGGGAGTAAAATGCCAGGGCTACTGAAAATTTGAATCAAGGGATTGAAGCAGAGCGGGAGTAACAGACATCGCACACGGTCCGCACATACTAATTGTGTGCTATCAAACATTAAAACCTTCCAGGCGGTAGATATTTTCGAGATTACGAGGCAGTAGATATTTTTAAGACCGGGAGGCAAGCCTCGTGGAGCCCAATCTACTGTGCTGATGTGAGTGACTGCAGGGCACGGGCGTGGCACACGGGTAGTCTGACCAAACCGTGTCTGTTGCGTACCCAATCGCAGACGGTTTCTACATCCAACTCGTGTGCTGTTTATAAATTTGGCAAAAAGAATAACGCGGGAGAGGGTCAGAACACGAACACACTTGCATGTGGACCAAATATATGTATGAAAAGGGTGGTTTGGTGTCCGAATACCCAATGGACAACTTTGATGTGGCACCTGTCGCACAAAAGCATAGTATTGCTAGTCAGCCACCCCCTACGAACCCTACTTCATGTCGGCGGTAAGGGAATCCTAGCTACGAATGCATGCCCCCAAATAGCTAGGTCTGAAATCTCACCCTACCGTAACACAAAACCTATAGGAGTCCATCATATATATATGGTCAAACTTCCCCTTTCGTTTCCCGACAAAGGTGGACCGTGTGCCGACCCACAAATGTGTGCTTGTGGTGCGAGATGGGTGAGACCACATACGAACCACATGCAGGTGGCCCTACTATATGTATGAGAAGGGTGTGGTGTGATATTTAACTACCATTCACAACTTTGATGTGGCATGTGTACCTCGCAAATTAACTGGACTTCCCCGACCCCACGGAGGTTGCAGGTAGTGCGAAGTAGCCCCCCCCCCCCGCCCACTCACACACATGTTGCGGGGAGGGCATCTCACCAAGATGTACTGTAACACGGACCAAGAAGAATCCAACTTGGTCATACAACCTCTCCCGCTCGTTGTTGGTCAAAGTGATGGACGCCCACACAGCCCCGCAAAATGGGCTAGCTTGTCGCCGATAACCTCGCGAGGGAGTACTGTATGAAGACAAACCCACTCTGTGCATGTGGCCCAATTATGTATATGGAAGTGGTGTGTGTGGTGTTTGAATACCCAATGCACAAATTTGATGTGGTACCATGCTTTGGAACCGTAAAATCCCCACACTGAGCAAGGGTTCACGACGCGCAGCATGCGCTCAAACTTAATTAGGCTTGGAATGGTCGACCTACTATACGGTAACTCGAAGCAAAGAAGAAGAATCCACCCTGGTAACCTTTCTCGTCGTTGGTCGAAATGATGGACGTCCACGCGGGCCCACAAATATATATAGGCTTGCCGCCCATAACCAAGTGAGTGAGAGTGTGTTCAAAGACAACCATTGCATGTGTGTGTCCCAAACATATTTATGGAGGTGTGTGATGCATGCATATGTGTTGAATACCCGACCCAATGCACAACATTGATGTGCTGCATGCGTTGAAAATCGCAGAGGTCCCCACACAGAGCAAGAGGTCGTTCATGACGTGTCGTGTGCTTCCCCCCCCCCCCTTCGATCCAGCGGGATGGATTCATGTGTACACATGCATTATTATATATATGTAATCTCACATCATGATCTATATCATGAGACAAACAAAAAATTAATCCCCTCCTAAGTCAAATTAGTTAACCTCTCTCGCGCTGTCGGTGAAACTGATGGACCAAGCGGGCCGACAGATGGAAGCATCACCGATAACCGCGTGGGTGAGTGCCATATATAGGACAACAACCATCGCGATTGCACGTGTGCCAGAACATATATATGAAGAGGTGTGTTGTGATGTTTTGAATACCTAATGCACAACTTTGATGTGGCATTTGCCTCAAAAACCGCAAAGTCCCCACACAGAGTGAGGTTCATGTGACACCTAGTATATATATATATATATGCTAGTCACCCCCCCCCCCTCAACACGTACTATACACCTAGTAACACATCCCTAAAAGAATTAATCCTCCTTGTTCATCAAACGTACCTCTCTCTCGCTGGGATAAAGTGATGGACGACGAACTCGCGGGCCCAGCACAGAAGCGAAGCGTATGTCGCACGCGAGTGATCATCCTATATAGGACTACGTACCACCTTCTGCATGTGGCCCAAAGAGGTGTTTGCATTGTGTGATGTTTGAATACGCAATGCACAACTTTGATGTGGAACCACATATATAGGAAACCAAAAAGTCCCCACAGAGAGCGTGAGGTTCATGATGCGTGGTATGTGCTATATGTACGCCCCCATTCGACGCGTGGTATATATGTACTTCTACTGTATAGCACAAACCAAAAAAGAATCATTCCTTGATGGTCAAATTAACCTCTCTCTCGTTGGGTCAAAGTGATGGAGGACAACCTCGCATGCCCACGGATGGAAGCGCCACACGCGAGTGAGTTCCTATAGGGCAACCACCGCCTGCATGGTATTGTGTGACGTTTGAATACCAATATAATGTACAACTTTGATGTGGCACCTGCCTCGGGAACCGGAAAGTCCCCACATGGAGCGAGGTTATGACACGCATATATATAGAGTATTCATGTTGCCCCCTCTTTGACATGTACATACTCCTACCGTGCATATACGTAACACAAACCAAAAAAGAACCATCCTTGTTGGTCAAATTAACCTCTCTCTCATTGTACATTCGACTGGTCGACGACGACCTCATGGGACCACAGAGAGAGGCACACGTGAGTGAGTGTCATAGGACAAAACCACCGCGTGCATGTGCCCATGTGTTATGTGATGTTTGAATACGCAATGCATAACTTTGACGTGGCACATGCTTCGCAAAACGGAAACGCACTACACCACGATGCGTAGCCCCTCACTTCAAGCCAGTGGGAGGGTGTGTACGCACGTGCTCGAACTTTGATATGGAATCTCACCATGATCCACACCACACACATGCCAAGATGAATCCACCTTTTGGTCAAATGCCTCTCGTTGTCGGTGGAAACTGAAAACCTTTGCGGGCTAATGAATGGGCACGTCGCTGATAACCGCACGAGGGAGAGTGTCCGAGAGGACCACCAATGCATGCATGTGGCCTGAACATGTATGTATGAAAGGGTTGTGTAATGCTTTAAATAACCAATTCATGACTTTGATGTGGTATATATGACTCACAAAATGATCAATAATCCCACACGGAGGTTCATGACTCGTAGTGTATTGCCGGACCCCTCCCCCCACCCCCCACACACATAGACACACACATCCCACACCACCACAGCCACTCTGAGGCATGTCAAACTTTTTTTGCAGTGAACATGTGACCAAAGGCGGAGTGTCGTGTTAAAATTAAAAAAAAACAGACATCATTCGACCGTTTTTATACATCGATTGATTTCCTAGGGATTTAATGTGCAAAACTCAAATTTGAGCTACATGTGCACCAAAATGGATTGCAAAATCATATGTGTCCCTAGGTGCATGTTTCCCTGTGCAAGAGATTTCAAAACATTGAGAATATAGATTTTTAAAATTCAGTAAATCCAAAACTTAGTTGAAATTCATGAAACTTATCGTGGTGTCATATATGGACACCAGTAGACTGTGATATTGTATTTTTTTTGTCAAATTTGAGACCCGTTTTGATATAATCTTCTTACAAATGGGAGATTATTAAAAACTGGCAACCAATATCTCATACGGATTATTTATTCAGACCGTGTGCGTTAGACCGTGCCATGCTTCGGTTAAGCAGTAAAGCGGCAGAATGAATCATCAATAAACCAGAAAATATACGTGCTGCCACACGCCCCGTGTGCCGTGCGAGCAGGCATGAGTTGACGAGACGCATGCGAGCAGTCCGCCGCGCAGGCATACCGGGAGGCGTGTGTGCAGGTGTGCGTATTGACGGGAGGCGTGCAAGTAGCTGTGTGAAATGATGGTAGGAATGGCAGAAGTCCGCCGCGTAGGCTCCCCGGGAGGCGAGACAGCCTTTGACCGCCGCCCGCCTCGCTCCCACTGGTCCGTATTAATTGCGCGCCCGAGCCACTAGCCATAATAGGCGGCCGCACCCCCGGTCCATAGTGGTCACCAATGTCTATACTCTGGAGTGTATGAGGATGCCACCGAAGCGCACCATCGGAGGGAGTGGCAACGCCGGGGCTGGTGAAGCACCCGCGCAATGCGTGAAGCTGGGCACAGAGGTTGCCGTCGCTGCTGACCAGGTCTCGCGCGGGCAGCAGCACGACCTTGACTTTGTCGGCACCGTCGTGCCCCCCCAGCCGGAGCCGGAGGTCAACAGCAACTCCAGCAACGACTGTGACTCCGACGGAAAACTGGTTAGTCATCTATATACCCATTTGTGCGGCAAACATATCATGTGTTTTCTCTGGTTACTCCTCCCCCTCTGTAATTTTTTGGAATACAAATCCTATGGTTATGCTCTCTCAGTCCATGAAACCAGAGTAATTAAGATCCGTTAGATGCATGTAGTGTATTGATTGTTTGAATGTTATCCGTATAGAGTTAGTGATTAATTGTTTGTTCTGTACAAATGATTTTTGCTAATAATCCGACTAGGGTTAGCTTGCATGCTAATAATTCGTGGCCAGATCTTGAGAATTGATTTTGAATGTCCTACATATATGTTTGTGCTTTTTTTTCTTCTAGATCTTGAGAATTGATTTTGAATGTCCTACATGTATGTTTCTGCCATTTTTTTCTTTCAGATTGGTATGTACACAGATGAGGCTCCGGCTAGCGCCGCCGCTGGATGTAGATCTTGGACCCGGCTGCGCGGCCAGAAGCGGTCACGCCCCCTGGACCTGAGGAACCAGTAGAATCTCCGGCGGACCGCATCAGCGATCTCCCGGACGGCATCCTTGGGGAGATCATCTCCCTTCTCCCCACCAAGGATGGCTGCCACACACAAGTCCTCGCATCTCGGTGGCGCACTCAGTTGCACGCCGCGCCTCTTAATCTCGACTGTCGTCAGCTATCTATCGATGATGATTCTGAACTCCCCGGAGCCATCATCTCCTCGTACCAGGGCTTCGTTCAACACATCTGCATCCCGGCATGCTACCTGCTGGATATACCCTGCATGGTGGCCGCCTGGCTGACATCCCGTCAATTCGATAAACTCCAGCAGCTTGAGTTCTACCATGACTATGTATGTAACATACCACGAACTGATGTATCTGTGCCCTCACCACCGATGTCCATCTCGTGGTTTTCCTCCTCTCCCCACATCGCCACCTTCGCCCGGTGCCATCTAGCAGACAATCTGGTACAAATGCTTCGACTCCCACTGCTAAAAAAACTTGCGCTTGTGGTGGTTGATCTGTTGGAGGCCGCACTGCACAGCATCATCCACTCCAGCTGCCCTGCCCTGGAGCGCTTGCTGCTTGTTTTTGGAATAGAAATCCGTATCCGTTGTCTCAAAATAAAGTTGCCCCACCTTGTAAGCATGGGAATTTGTTTTTTTGGACATGATCTCATCATCAAAGATGCCCCTTCACTTCAAAGGTTGCTCCTTGATTCTACTATAGTACCTTCGCAAATAATTGTAGTCTCTGCGCCTAAACTGGAGACCTTGGGTGCAATTCGTGATCCTTTTAGATGGTTCAAGATGGTGTTTGGCTCCACACCTATTGAGGTACTGTATATTTTTCACGTAAACTTTTGTAACCTGCTTTTTTCATTTGTGCGCATAAGTTAAGTATCATCTTGGAGTACACTTTTGGTATTAATATTATGTTCTATGCTCAATGAAGAGCTTGTCCATCCTATCAGTGGTGGTGGATTCTGTCAAGACCTTACATATCAGTATGTGGTGTTTTGATCTGAACACGATTCTTGGCTTGCTGCAATGCTTTCCATGTCTGGAGAATTTGTATATAAAGGTGATGATTTCATGCACATTGAAAGCCCATATATAATGTACTATAATTAATCGTTCAGCTATCACTCTTTCAACATAATCTTTTTTAGACATTAAGTGTTTTCAACCTTCATCTCTATTTAGGCACTAACACATGGAGAAAAAAGTATAACCAATCGATGGTTCAAGAAGCACCGGAATTTTCTCAGATCTCATGACATTCGTTTGAAGACAGTAACGCTGGAAGGATATGCATCCAACAATGCAAACACTAGCTTTGTCACATTCTTCATGTCGAATGCGAGGGCACTATTGTCCGTGAGGATCAAGTTTTTCGACAAGAAATTTCTTACGGCTTGATACATCTCCATCGTATCTACTTTTCCTAACGCTTTTCCTCTTGTTTTGGACTCTAATTTGCACGATTTGAATGAAACTAACCCGGACTGACGTTGTTTTCAGCAGAACTACCATGGTGTTGTTTTTGTGCAGAAATAAAAGTTCTCGGATTGGAACGAAACTTTGCGGGGATTTTTTATATAATAAAAGAGAATTTATGGAGCCAAGAACCAGAGGAGGGGGGACCTGGGTGGGCACAACCCACCAGGGTGCCCCCCCTCCAGGCGCGCCCAGGTGGGTTGTCCCCACCTGGTGGCCCCGCAGACTCCAACCCTGATGCTATAAAGTCATATTTTCGGAGAAAAAATCAGGGAGAAAGAATTATCGCGTTTCACGAGACAGAGCAGCCGCCACCTCCTGTTCTTCATCGGGAGGCCAGATCTGGAGTCCGTTTGGGGCTCCGGAGAGGGGGGTC
The DNA here is from genome assembly GCA_011799875.1 of Thinopyrum elongatum. Lineage (NCBI taxonomy): Eukaryota > Viridiplantae > Streptophyta > Magnoliopsida > Poales > Poaceae > Thinopyrum > Thinopyrum elongatum. The sequence goes on along the minus strand of CM022299.1, from coordinate 218,407,069 downwards.
TTCGATCTTCGTCATCACCAACCCTTCTCCATCGCCAATTCCATGATGCTCTCCACCGGGAGTGAGTAATTCCTTCGTAGGCTCGCTGGTCGATGAGGAGTTGGATGAGATTCATCATGTAATCGAGTTAGTTTTGTTAGGGCTTGATCCCTAGTATCCATTATGTTCTGAGATTGATGTTGCTATGACTTTGCCATGCTTAATGCTTGTCACTTTGGGCCCGGGTGCCATGATTTCAGTTATGAACCGTTTATGTTATCACCATTACATCTATGTCCTAGATCCGATCTTGCAAGTTATAGTCACCTACTACGTGTTATGATCCGGCAACCCCGGAGTGACAACAGTCGGGACACTTCCCGGTGATGACCGTAGTTTGAGGAGTTCATATATTCACTATGTGTTAATGCTTTGTTCCGGTTCTCTATTAAAAGGAGGCCTTAATATCCCTTAGTTTCCAATAGGACCCCGCTGCCACGGGAGGGTAGGACAAAAGATGTCATTCAAGTTCTTTCCATAAGCATGTATGACTATTTACGGAATACATGCCTACATTATATTTATGAACTGGAGCTAGTGCCGCCCTAGGTTATGACTGTTATATGATGAATATCATCCAATGAATTCACCGATCCAATGCCTACGAATTTCTCTCATATTGTTCTTGCTAAGTTACCACTGCTATTGTTACTCTTGCACTTGCTACAAAATCATTGCTATTACTATTACCGTTACTATTGCTGTTGCTACTACTATCAAAACTACCATACTACTTTGCTACTGATCGCTTTGCTGCAGATAATTAATCTCCAGGTGTGGTTGAATTGACAACTCAGCTACTAATACTTGCAAATATTCTTTGGCTCCCCTTGTGTCAGTCAATAAATTTGGGTTGAATACTCTACCCTCGAAAATTGTTGCGATCCCCTATACTTGTGGGTTATCAAGACCTTTTTCTCGCGCCATTGCCGGGGAGCATAGCTATATTTGTTGAGTCACTTGGGATTATTATCAAATTATCACTATGAAGAATTTGAAGGATGCTAAGACTAAGATTTTTCCCTCTAAGACGAGGGGAGGTAAGGAACTGCCATCCAGCTCCGCTTTAGATTCACCTTCTGTTATAAGTAGACTTGCAACACCACCACATGCTATCAATTCTGATATGTCGCAAGTTATTGATGATGCTACTTCTGCTATGAATGCTACTCATGATGATGCTAGTACCTTGCTTGATGATAATGTGCCACTAGGTGAATTTCTTGATGAACAAATTGCTAGAGTAAGACAGAATGAGATTGTTGAAACTGATAAAGAGCTTGAAACTGAAAATCTTGAAACACCCATTACACCTAGTTCTCCTAGATATGAATTACCAAAGGTACCGGAAGGTTATGTTATGGATGAGGAGACAACTAGAGACATTCTTGCTTCTAAGGATAGAGATGATCTGGAAAAATTATTATGCAAGTATAAAGAAAAGACTTTGAATGCTAAAATGAAATGTGATCCTCAGTTTGCTACTTTACCTATCTTTGTTGATGATAAGGATTATGAATTCTCTGTCGACCCAGAGTTAATTACTTTGGTTGAATCTGATCCTTTCCATGGTTATGAAACTGAAATTATTGTGGCACATCTTACTAAGTTGAATGATATAGCCACCCTTTTTGCTCATGATGAGAAGATACGCTATTATTATATTCTCAAATTATTTCCGTTCTCATTAAAGGGTGATCCTAAGGCTTGGTATAATACTCTTGCTCCTGGTTGTGTGCGTAGTCCCCAGGACATGATTTATTACTTCTCTGAAAAATATTTTCCTGCTCATAAGAAACAAGCTGCCTTACAGGAAATATTTAACTTTGCGCAAATTGAAGAAGAGAGTCTCCCACAAGCTTGGGGGAGGCTTCTCCAATTGCTTAATGCTTTGCCTGATCATCCTCTTAAGAAAAATGAAATACTTGATATCTTCTATAATGCACTAACCAATGCTTCTAGGGATTTCCTAGATAGTTGTGCTGGTTGTGCTTTCAGGGAGTGAACTACTGAACAAACTGAAGAATTATTGAATAACATATTGAAAAATTATGATGATTGGATCCTTCCTGAACCACCACTTAAATGTACTCCAAAGAAGAGGGGTATCTTATATCTCAGTCCTGAAGATATGCAAGAGGCAAAGAAATCCATGAAGGAAAAAGGTATTAAAGCAGAGGATGTAAAATTTTACCACCTATCGAAGAAATACATGGGCTTGAAACACCACCACCACCTAAGGTGGTAGAGGTAAATTCTTTACTAAAGTTCGATGAAGGTGATATTCCTTATAATAAACATCCTAGTCAATGCCTTTATGAGTTTGATAATTACATTAGAAAGCAAGATCACTTCAATGCAAATGTTATGAAACAATTGAAATACAATTCTGATATGATTGCTCGCTTGAGTGACTTGTTATTTAGAATCTCAAATGATGTTAGAGGTGTAGGAAAGCATGCTTCTATGGTTCAAACTCAATTTGAACAAGTTGCTAAATCTCAAAGAGAGTTGCTTGATGAAATGAATAATAATATCAATGATCATGCTGTTAGAGTAATGACTAGAGGAGGTAGAATGACTCAGGAACCACTTTATCCTGAGGGATACCCTAAAAGAATTGAACAAGACTCTCAAAGAGTTAACACTGATGCACCTAGTCCTTCTAAAAAGAAAAAGAAAAATGGTAGGACTTTGCATGCCTCTAGTGAACCTGAAGTAGAAAAACCTCCTGATAATGATAATGAAGTCTCTATTTTTGATGCTGAAACTCAGTCTGGTAATGAACACTCACCTTCTGACAATGAAAAATATAATGATGAGGTTCATGAAGACACTCAAACAAATAATAAAGAACCAGACAATGATGTTGAGATAGAACCAGCACTTGATCTTGATAACCCACAACCCAAGAATAAAAGATATGATAAAAGAGACTTTGTTGCTAGAAAACATGGTAGGGAAAGAGAACCGTGGGTTCAAAAACCTATGACCTTTCCACCTAAGTCAACCAAAAAGAAAGATGATGAAGAATTTGAACGCTTTGCTGAAATGCTGAGGCTAGTCTTTTTGCGTACTCGCTTGACAGATATCTTAAAAATGCCTCCTTATGCAAAGTACATGAAAGACATCATCACCAATAAGAGAAAAATACCGGAAGCTGAAATCTCGACCATGCTTGCTAATTATACTTTTAAGGATGGAGTACCTAAAAAACTTGGAGATCCGGGAATACCAACTATACCTTGCTCCATCAAAAGAAATTATGTGAAAACTGCTTTATGTGATTTAGGAGCAGGTGTTAGTGTTATGCCTTTCTCTTTATATAAAAGACTTGATTTGAATAAACTCATACCTACTGAAATATCTTTGCAAATGGTTGATAAATCAACTGCCATACCTATCGGTATTTGTGAGGATGTGCCCGTTGTTGTTGCTAATGTTACTATCTTAACTGACTTTGTTATACTTGAGATGCCCGAGGATGACAACATGTCAATTATCCTTGGTAGACCCTTCTTGAATACTGCAGGGGCTGTTATTGATTGCAATAAAAGCAAGGTCACTTTTCATATCAATGGTAATGAACATACGGTGCACTTTCCGAAGAAACGATTCCAAGTGAATGGTATTAATGTTATTGAAAAATCTCCGACAATCACTATTGGAAGTTTTCAACTACCTCTACCTACTACCAAAAAGAAATATGAAATGCTTATTGTTGGGGACATTCATATCCCCATTGAGGTAACTTAGTGTTTTACAAAAGTTCTTCAGTTTCATGCTAATCGGAAGTGGTTGTTAATAAGACTTTATCAACATTATTAATAAATCATTTTTGAGAGGTATGAAGTTGATGAATTCAGTGAGCACTACCTTCTGTCCCTACCTTTTGTTTTCTGTTTTTATTAGTTAAATAAAATAAAATGCCATGCCTTGCCTATTTTCTAAGTTTTCTATGCAATAAAAAAATGACCCAAAAATAAAAGTTCTCAGAATGCTCTGAAAATTTAATATGATTTTTTCTGAATATTTAAGAATTTTTGGTGCAAATAACATCAGAGGAAGGTGCTCCAGGTGGGCACAACCCACCTGGGCGCGCCAGCACCCCCAGGCGCGCCCTGGTGGGTTGTGGTCCCCACGTGGTCCCCCTCACTTATCTCTTCGTCCCACATCATCACCCACCTCCAGAAAAAAATCACCATTGCTCCCTCTCTCGTGTTCTTGCTCTCAAACCCGCGGATTTCGATCTCTTTGCTCGAAGCTCTGTTTCTGAAACTGTTTCGGGGGATTGTTGCTTGGTATGTGACTCCTCCATTGGTCCAATTAGTTTTTCTTTAGTGGTTTATATTTTGAATAATTAGTTGCTCTTGGTGCTGCTGTAGATGAGCTTGCATGTTAAATTCTTAGAGTTCTAAGTAGTTTGAATGCTTGATACGGCCTCTATGCATCCCTATGAGTAGTTGCTATCAATCTTGTGAAGTTTTGTTGAGAAAAAAATTGTGAACTAAAAATTTCAGAATTTTGTTCATAGGAAAAAGATGAGTATCTTTAGGAAGTTTGCTTCCAAGAACTCCAAGGGAGTTATTGGCGAGTCACCTGACAGTGATCTCCACACCCGGAGAATGGCGGAGGTACGACCGTGCGAATGGCCGCATAACCCATTCATGGAAGGGGCCAGAATCCTTCAAGAGTTTGCACAATATGCTGCTAATGCCGGCCTCACCGACTTCATCGCAGCTGAATGTGAACAGTATCATCTCCTCACAAATTCCTTTGTGCAAAGTTTTCATTTCCTAGTTAGGAATAATCCCCTTGAGGTGCAGTTTAACTTATATGCCGAACCCCATCAGATACCGCTTACTGAATTTTGTAACATATGCTTGCTCCCTTCTGATGGTGGTTTAGTAGAGCCTAGGCCCGCGGAGTTTGATGGTTTTTACCGTACTCTGACATTGGGGGATGAGAGAGGGGTGTCAGGTGTCACTGCCACTAGCTTACACTTTCCTGTTGTGCATTATTTTGCTCTATTCATTGCGAAGTGTTTGCTTGCTAGAGAGAAGGTAGGTGCACTCAGTGCGCCTGACTTTGCTATTTTACATCGTGCACTTTACGGCGACAACACTTATAGCTTGGGAGCTATTGTGGCACGTCATCTCCACATTAACAGATCCAAGGGTAAGATACATGGTGGCATTTATGCTACTCGCTTGGCGAGTCACTTTAACATTCAGATACGCCAGCATGATTATCCTTTGCCCAAGGTTTATTTAGATCGTCAGGCTATGGCACACCACCAGTTTATTGATAGCGGGAACACCACTATGGATGTTCCATATAACTTGGTCTTCAGCGAGATTACCTGTGATGTTATTCCTTTGCCTGCACCTGCTTTGTTTGATCCTATTGTCAGGGGCTGATTCAGGATTATGCCTAAGGACATTGTCGCCTACTGGAACAACCTGGCTATGGCATAGGAGGATCCTCAGCAATGGAACCCTCAGGTGCCCGCTCCCCAACACTTTTAAATAGGACCCCATGGCTTCTTCGAGTGGTGATTACCAAGTTAGGCCAAAAGCCTAAGCTTGGGGGAGTACGTATTTCCACTGACATTACATTCATGTTCACACATTTCATTCCAGTTGTCGGTGTCCACACTTTTTCATTGTATTATCCATGCTAGATTTATTTTCTCGCCTTCTTCTTGTGTGTTTAAAAAACTTTGAGAAAATACAAAAATATTTCCTGCTTCTTTCTAGCATAACTAGCTATAGTATTTAAAAAGAAAACACAAAAATATTTCCTTGTTCTTCTTTTGCTTGTTGGGAGATCTCTCGTGTAAATAGTTTTTCTCGTTTTTGTTTTTCCTTTCTTAAATTTGCTTTCTTTTAGAAAACCAAAAAACTCCAAAAATATTTCAGTGTGTTACTCTGAATTTCTTTTTATTGAGTCGTACCGAGGAGAAGACCACGATGAAAATGTTGAGTGGCTCTCATATGCATTGTTGTTGATCTAACAGAGAGCCCATATTGCCTTGTTTTCTTCTTTTTGAATAAAATGTTTGCAGATTCCAGCTTAGTCCATGGCACTCTTGCACTATTATTATTTTCATATCGTTCGGTCGTGCAAGTGAAAGGCAATAATGACGATATTTGATGAACTGGTTGTGGCAAAGAGAAACGGGTATGAACTCAACTTAAACTGTTTTTGTAAATATGTTTAACCTAGTATCCATGATTCAACTCATTATGATCAAACACGTTTGCAATGACCCTTAGAGATTATAGTTTCTCATGCCATACTTAAGTAGCTACGAGTGGATAATGATTTATCTTGGATGTCAACATTGCGTTAGAATAATTGTGACGTACTATGATGATATGGTACCCTCCTCTGAATGTTCGAGTGGCTTGACTTGGCACATTTTCATGCATCTAGTTGAATCAAAACCAACATAGCCTCTATGATATTTCTGTTCATGGTGTTCATATCCTACTCATGCTAGTATCCAATGTTACTTATGCATAATGCATGTTCATCACCGTTTTCGCTCTCTAGCTAGCCGCTTCTCAACCTAATTGCTAGCCTTCGCCTGTACTAAGTGGGAATTCTGCTTGTGCATCAAAACCCTGAAACCCAAGTTATTCCAGATGAGTCCACCGTACCTATCTATATGCGGTATTACCCTGCCGTCCTAAGTAAATTTGCATGTGCCACCTCTAAAAACTTCAAATAAATATCCTTTTTGTGTGCCTGGATTGTTCATAGAGCGACAGGAGGTAGTCAGTATCTTCCATGCTAAGCGGGTTATTCTCATGATGAGTGTTTATTCACTCATCCTTGCACGAGAGGGGCGGTAATAGGGATTCCCAGTCCCGAATTCAAATTGCAAATAATTAAACAAAACTCCCCCAGGACTGTTGTTGGTATGGATGGCACCTATTGTTTCGGACAAGCCGTGGAGTGTGATTGTTGGTGGAGGGGGAGTAAACCTTTACTTTTATCGCTTGGGAACCGTCACTAATGTGTTTAGCATGGAAGATACCGATAACTAATGGTCGCGAAGTAAATAAGAAGGGTGCATTTCTCAAAATTTCATTTACCTCTGTTTTAAAACTTGAGCCCTGGCACCTCTGCAAATCACTGCTTCCCTCTGCGAAGGGACTATCTATTTACTTTTATGTTGTGTCATCACCTTCTCAAATAATCGCCAGAACCTGAGAGCACTATTGTCATCCTCATGCATTGTGTATAGCTAATGTTGGGTGCATCATGACTGGATCTTTCCTACCATGAATTACAATGTTTAGTCGCTGCTTGAACTTTGGAGGTGCTTTGCATTTATGTTTTGCGGTCTCAGAAAGGGCTAGCGAGATACCACTATTGTCATATTATATCATGGTTGCTTTGACAAAGTGTTGTTGTTTGAGATATCTTATTATTGCTCGCTAGTTGATTATGCCATTGATATGAGTTAATATGATTTTTAAGAGTTATTGTCGACATGGTTAGTTATAACCTTTGCTGAAAACCTGGGTGCTTATTTATGTAAACAAGAGCAAAAGAGCTTGTAAAAGTTTTTCTTTTTCACTTTCAGTTTATCAACTGAATTGCTTGAGGACAAGCAAACGTTTAAGCTTGGGGGAGTTGATACGTCTCTGTCGTATCTACTTTTCCTAACGCTTTTCCTCTTGTTTTGGACTCTAATTTTCATGATTTGAATGAAACTAACCCGGACTGACGCTGTTTTTAGCAGAACTACCATGGTGTTGTTTTTGTGTAGAAATAAAAGTTCTCGGATTGGAACGAAACTTCGCGAGGATTTTTTATATAATAAAAGAGAATTTATGGAGCCAAGAACCACAGGAGGGGGGCACCTGGGTAGGCACTACCCACCAGGGTGCCCCCACTCCAGGCGCGCCCAGGTGGGTTGTCCCCACCTAGTGGCCCCGCAGACTCCAACCCTCATGCTATAAAGTCATATTTTCGGAGAAAAAAAATCAAGGAGAAAGAATTATCGCGTTTCATGAGACGGAGCCGCCGCCACCTCCTGTTCTTCATCGGGAGGCCAGATCTGGAGTCCGTTTGGGGCTCCGGAGAGGGGGATCTTCGATCTTCATCATCACCAACCCTTCTCCATCGCCAATTCCATGATGCTCCCCACCGGGAGTGAGTAATTCCTTCATAGGCTCACTGGTCGGTGAGGAGTTGGATAAGATTCATCATGTAATCGAGTTAGTTTTGTTAGGGCTTGATCCCTAGTATCCATTATGTTCTGAGATTGATGTTGCTATGACTTTGCCATGCTTAATGCTTGTCACTTTGGGCCCGGGTGCCATGATTTCAGATCTGAACCGTTTATGTTATCACCATTATATCTATGTTCTAGATCCGATCTTGCAAGTTATAGTCACCTACTACGTGTTTTGATCCGGCAACCCCGGAGTGACAATAGTCGGGACACTTCCCGGTGATGACCGTAGTTTGAGGAGTTCATGTATTCACTATGTGTTAATGCTTTGTTCCGGTTCTCTATTAAAAGGAGGCCTTAATATCCCTTAGTTTCCAATAGGACCCCGCTGCCACGGGAGGGTAGGACAAAAGATGTCATGCAAGTTCTTTCCATAAGCACGTATTACTATTTACAGAATACATGCCTACATTATATTTATGAACTGGAGCTAGTGCCGTATCGCCCTAGGTTATGATTGTTATATGATGAATATCATCCAACGAATTCACCGATCCAGTGCCTATGAATTTCTCTCATATTGTTCTTGCTAAGTTACCACTGCTAATGTTACTCTTGCACTTGCTACAAAATCATTGCTATTACTGTTACTGTTACTATTACTGTTGCTACTACTATCAAAACTACCATACTACTTTGCTACTGATAGCTTTGCTGCAGATAATTAATCTCCAGGTGTGGTTGAATTGATAACTCAGCTGCTAATACTTGCAAATATTCTTTGGCTCCCCTTGTGTCGAATCAATAAATTTGGGTTGAATACTCTACCTTCGAAAACTGTTGCGATCCCCTATACTTGCGGGTTATCACGGCTGCAAGTGTTGAACAACATAAAAAGAAGTTTCAGGTGGACCTAAGGGCTTCTGATCGTGCTCGGCTTCTATTTACAACAGCTTGTCATCATGGACCAGTAGAATTTCTGGCCCGGGATCTTGATTTTATGGATTAGACTGATGCATTTGATTATGACTGCTGAAAACTTTGGTTGAATTAGATGTCATTGTCCTGTTCAAACTGGATTTTGTCTAAACCTGATGAGACATTAATCCTCGTGCTTTTGTACTGTTTGTAAGCAGGAGTTATATATTGTTGCCCTTTTTAACTCAGCTTTGACCCATATTTTCTTTCATACTGGGCCAATGGCTTGCCATTTCTTTAATTAAGACATAAATATTATAAGCATTCACAACATAGGGAAAGAACATCACTCTCGCAGGATCCTTGAGATCTTTGTTCATTACAGAACCGCAAGTTCTTAGCGTCCACCAGCACCCACAAACTTATTTTCAGCTAGCACACCAAATGGGATGTAATTCTTAATAAGAAAAGTTGCATGGTAGTGACAGATTTGGATTTGTCATTTGGGACCCACGAGGAAAAAGCCTATCCAGGGCGGTGCCGACTCGACAGTAAACATTGTGAAACCTGGTTTTAAAATTATTGTAAATCCAAAACTCGCCTCGAAATCATGAAACTTGGCATGGTGTTATGACATAGCACCAACATGCTGTGGTAAAAAATTAGTCCAATTTGGGACAAGTTTTGGTACAAGCTTCTTACAAATCGGAGCTTCTCTCAAAAAGGCTCATGGTTCCGAGAGGGAACTTGTCACCTATGTGTGCGAAACGACATACGCTGTCTCTTCCCACCTTGATTTATTTTACAGAGGCAACATGCAACTATAGGAGCGTCGTCCTAAAAATATGAAATTATTCAGGGTTCATTTTGCCTTTTTATACATTTTTTGAGTTTTCTAGGCATTTTGGAACATACTTTGGTGTGTGCAAAGGTCATATGTGTACTAGCCACCTATGTAATTGAACGTTCAATCTGTTTATGGAATCAAGTCCTTATAAGTTATAAGTACATATGTTGTTGTTCTGTGTGCAATGACATCGCACATGAACCATACTAGGGAACCCGTCGGTGATGATTTCATCAATCGCTGACAATTGTATACCACCAAGAGTTTGCCCACAACACACACGGCTTATTAGCAGCAATCGTTTGTATTATTATCGGTCTTTGCACACATTTCTGTTTACAGACCTATTTGCCGCGTATCACACACATCTTGTTAAATTGAACCATTTCTGTTCTCTTGGCTCAAAGCAAACAGTTCATCCGAGTGAACCGTATGTTGTATATCGCACACACCTTGATATGGCTGACCGTTTCTTTTGTGTTGCCTAATCACAAACAGTTCATCCGAGTGAACTGTATGCCGTATATCACACACACCTTCATCTGGCTGCCTGTTTCTGTTGTTCTGCCTCATCGCAAATAGTTCATTGAACTCAACCGTATGCCTAGCATCGCACACGCAACTAAAATCTGAACCGTGTTTGATGTATCCACCATCGCAAACGTTTTGCACCTTTTTTGACGGTTTTTTTACATCACCATTTGCGATTAATGCATCGTACACAGTTTTGTCAAAGGGTCTCTGATCATAGTGTTGCGTTAGCAGCATCCTGCAGTAGTGAATGGTTATTGATTTTAGGAAGTTGAATAAAGCTACTAGGAAAGATCATTATCCTCTACCTTTTATTGATCAAATGCTAGAAAGACTATCAAAACATACACACTTTTGCTTTCTAGATGGTTATTCTGGTTTTTCGCAAATACCTGTGTCAAAAGAGGATCAAGAAAAAACTACTTTTACTTGCCCTTTCGGTACCTTTGCTTATAGATGAATGCCTTTTGGTTTGTGCAATGCTCCTGCTACCTTTCAAAGATGTATGACTCCTATATTCTCTGACTTTTGTGAAAAGATTGTTGAGGTTTTCATGGATGATTTCTCCATTTATGGAACTTCTTTTGATGATTGCTTAAGCAACCTTGATCGAGTTTTGTAGAGATGTGAAGAAACTAATATTGTCTTGAATTGGGAGAAGTGCCACTTTATGGTTAATGAAGGTATTGTCTTGGGGCATAAAATTTCTGAAAGAGGTATTGAAGTTGATAAAGCTAAAGTTGATGCTATTGAAAAGATGTCGTGTCCTAAAGATATCAAAGGTATAAGAAGTTTCCTTGGTCATGTTGGTTTCTACGGGAGGTTTATTAAAGACTTCTCTAAAATTTCTAGGCCTCTCACTAATCTTTTGCAAAAAGATGTTCCATTTGTTTTTTATGATGATTGTGTAGAAGCATTTGAAATTCTTAAGAAAGCCTTGATTTCTGCTCCTATTGTTCAACCACCTGATTGGAATCTACCCTTTGAAATTATGTGTGATGCTAGTGATTATGCTGTAGGTGCTGTTCTAGGACAAACAATTGATAAGAAATTAAATGTTATCCATTATGCTAGTAAAACTCTAGACAGTGCTCAAAGAAATTATGCTACTACTGAAAAAGAATTTTTAGCAGTTGTTTTTGCTTGTGATAAGTTCAGATCTCATATTGTTGATTCCAAAGTTACTGTTCACACTGATCATGCTGCTATTAAATACCTTATGGAAAAGAAAGATGCTAAACCTAGACTTATTAGATGGGTTCTCTTGCTACAAGAATTTGATTTGCATATTATTGATAGAAAGGGAGCTGAGAACCCCGTAGCAGACAACTTGTCTAGGTTAGAAAATATTCTTGATGACCCACTACCTATTGATGATAGTTTTCCTGATGAACAATTAGCTGTCATAAATGCTTCTCGTAATGCTCCATGGTATGCAGATTATGCTAATTACATTGTTGCTAAATTTATTCCACCTAGTTTCACATACCAGCAAAAGAAAAAGTTTTTCCATGATTTAAGACATTAATTTTGGGATGACCCACAACTTTATAAAGAAGGAGTAGATAGTGTTATTATACATTGTGTACCTGAGCATGAACAGGAACAAATCTTACGCAAGTGTCACTCCGAGGCCTATGGAGGACACCATGCTGGAGATAGAACTGCACACAAGGTATTACAATCTGGTTTTTATTGGCCTACTCTTCTCAAGGATGCTCGTAAGTTTGTCTTGTCTTGTGATGAATGTCAAAGAATTGGTAATATTAGTAGACGTCAGGAAATGCCTATGAATTATTCACTTGTTATTGAACCATTTGATGTTTGGGGCTTTGATTATATGGGACCTTTTCCTTCCTCCAATGGGTATACACATATTTTGGTTGCTGTTGATTATGTTACTAAGTGGGTAGAAGCTATTCCAACTAGTAGTGCTGATCATAACACCTCCATTAAAATGCTTAAAGAAGTTATTTTCCTGAGGTTTGGAGTCCCTAGATATTTAATGACTGATGGTGGTTCATTCTTTATTCATGGTGCTTTCCGTAAATTGCTTGCTAAGTATGATGTTAACCATAGAATTGCATCTCCTTATCACCCTCAGTCTAGTGGTCAAGTAGAATTGAGTAACCGAGAAATAAAGTTGATCTTGAAAAAGATTGTTAATAGATCTAGAAAGAATTGGTCTAAGAAACTTGATGATTCATTATGGGCTTATAGAACCGCTTATAAAAACCCTATGGGTATGTCTCCTTATAAAATGGTTTATGGAAAAGCATGTCACTTACCTCTTGAACTAGAACATAAAGCTTATTGGGCAATTAAAGAGCTCAACTATGATTTCAAACTTGCCGGTGAAAAGAGGTTATTTGACATTAGCTCACTTGATGAATGGAGAACCCAGGCCTATGAGAATGCTAAGTTGTTTAAAGAAAATGTTAAAAGATGGCATGACAAAAGGATACAAAAGCGTGAATTTAATGTCGGTGACCTTGTCTTGCTATACAACTCTCGTTTAAGATTTTTTGCAGGAAAGCTTCTCTCTAAATGGGAAGGTCCTTATATTATTGAGGAGGTTTACCATTCCGGTGCCATCAAAATCAACAACGCCGAAGGCACCAACTCGAAGGTGGTGAATGGGCAAAGAATCAAACATTATATCTCAGGTACTCCCATAAATGTTGAGACCAACATTATTAATACCATAACACCGGAGGAGTACATAAGGGAAACCTACCAGAACATTTCAGACTCTGAAAAGGAATAGGTATGTGGTACGGTAAGTAAACCGACTCCAAAAATTTTTCAATGGCAATTTTTCTCCATTTTGGAATATTTAAAAAATTAGGAAAGTTAAAAGTAGTCCGAAAAGTGCACGAGGAGGCGACAAGCCCTGGAGGCGCGCCCTACCCCCCTGGGCGCGCCTCCCTGGCTTGTGGCCACCTCGTGTGCCCTTCGGACTCTGTTTTCTTGTGGAACACTTCTTTTGGTTGGTAAAAATTCATTATATAATCTCCCAAAGGTTTTGACCACCTTACCACGGCAATATCTGATGTTCTTATTTCGAGCTGTTATTCCTCACAGATCCAGATCGCCATGACGTCTCCAAGCGCCCCCAAGGACAAGTTTTTGAGAAGGTCATCAACCCTTACCTCGCGGAGGTGCTGCAACACCCTCAAACCATTGAGATGCATGAGGGTGTGCTGCACATCCGTGATGTTGAAGGACCAAAGAGGACCAGAGGCGTGGTGACAAGGCTCGAAGCAAAGGAGCAACAAGTCTTCAAGTGCCAAGGGATGGTGGAACATGGACTCAATGCCAATCACTTGATGATCGCTGAATTTACCCATGATCACAAGCTGGATGCCAAGAACATTGGGGAGGCCATCTTCAAGCTTCATGAGAAAATCGAGCATCTCGAAGCCCAGATCTATGACCTACAAAACCAAAACTGTTAGTATGAATACAGATTTAAGAGGATGAGTTTGGCTACAGATTTGAGGATCCCGGAGACGCATTCATCTTTTTACGATGGTGAACCTATGCCTTGGAAGACGGAGGATAAAATTCTTTCATCATCAACAACTCCAACATCACCACCTCTGAAGAAAGAGACATAAATACATGGGTATGGGCACTCCCCTTGGCAATTGCCAAGCTTGGGGGAGGTGCCCCAGTATCGTATCACCATCACATCTTTATCTTTACCGTTTTTCCTTCGTTCGATCCTTTTGATTATATCTCGGTTTAGTAGAATAAAGTTTTAGTATGATCTAGCTTTGAGTTTTTCTTTATGTTCCCTCTATGTAATCGAGTCTGAGAGTTATATAATAAAGATTAGTTTTGAGTTGAGGTCTTTGCTTTCTTGCTATGATCATGAGACAAAGAAATAAAGAATTACAGAAATAAAGAATTACAGAAATAAAAAGATTGTATAATGGTCTTATGGGAAGTGACGACTTCACATATAAGAAGTATGTCACATGAAACTTGTTGTTAGTTGACAAACATAGTTTTGGTCACTGCTGCAATTAATAGGAAGTAATAAAGAAAGAGAGGTCTCACATATAAATATACTATCTTAGACATCTTCTGTGATTGTGAGAACTCATTAAAATATTATATGCTAAAAGGTTGATGTTGGACAAGGAAGACAACGTAATGGGTTATGTTTCTTTATATCCGAATAGAAGTTATATTGTCATGGATCCTCCAACATGTTGGGCTTGCTTCTCATCCCATGCTAGCCAAATATTTTGCACTAAGTAGAGATAGTACTTGTGCATCCAAACATCCATCAACCCAGTTTTGCCATGAGATTCCACCATACCTACCTATGGATTGAGTAAGATCCTTCAAGTAAGTTGTCATCGGTGCAAGTAATAAAAATTTCTCTCTAAATATGTATGATCTATTAGTGTGAGGAAAATAAGCTTTATACGAACTTGTGATATAGAAGAAATAAAAGCGACAGATTGAATAATAAATTTCTTTATCACAAGAGGCAATATAAAGTGACGTTCTTTCGCATTAAGATTTTGTGCACCCAACCATAAAGGCGCATGACAACCTCTGCTTCCCTCTACGAAGGGCCTATCGTTTACTTCTATCTTCTATCCTTATATATGAGTCATGGTGATCACCACCTATTCCTTTTTACACTTTTTCTTTTTGGCAAGCACTATATGTTGGGGGAGATCCAGATATATATATCCACTCGGATGTAGATATTCATAAGCTATTATTGTTGACATTACCCTTGAGGTAAAAGGTTGGGAGGCGAAACCATAAGTCCCTATATTTCTCTGTGTCCGATTGAAACTTTGATCTCATAAGTATCGCATGAGTGTTAGCAATTGTGAAAGACTAAGTGATAGTTGAGTATGTGAACTTGCTGAAAAGCTCTTATATTGACTCTTTCCTACGTTATGATAAATTGCAATTGCTTCAATGACTGAGATCATAGTTTGTTAGTTTCCAAAAAAGTTCTTGTTTCATACTTTACCTTGTGAATGAATTGTTACTTTGGCATAAGAAATTATATGACAATATTTTTTGTTGTTCTAAAGATGATCATGATGCCTTCATGTCCGTATTTTATTTTATCGACACCTCTATCTCTAAACATGTGGACATGATTATCAATTTTGGTTTTCGCTTGAGGACAAGTGAGGTCTAAGCTTTGGGGAGTTGATACGTCCATTTTGCATCATGCTTTTATATTGATATTTATTGCATTATGGGCTGTTATTACACATTATGGTACAATACTTATGCCTTTTCTCTCTTATTTTACAAGGTTTACATAAAGAGGGAGAATGCCGTCAGCTGGAATTTTGGACCGGAAAGGAGTAAATCTGAGAGACCTATTATGCACAACTCCAAAAGTCCTGCAAATTTACGGAGAATTATTTTGGAATATATAAAAAATATTGGGCGAAGAAAATACCAGAGGGGACCCACCAGGAGGCCACAAGCCTGGGGGGGCGTGCCCTACCCCCTGGGAGCGCCCCTGTGGCTTGTGGGCCCCCTGGCAGGCCTTCGGTGCCCATCTTCTGCTATATGGGGGGTTTTGACCTGGAAAAAATCAGAAGGGAGCTTTCGGGACGAAGCGTCGCCGTCTCGAGGCGGAACTTGGGCAGAACCAATCTAGGGCTCCGGCGGAGCTGTTCTGCAGGGGAAACTTCCCTCCCGAGGGGGAAATCGAAGCCATCATCATCACCAACGATCCTCTCATTGAGAGGGGGTCAATCTCCATCAACATCTTCACTAGCACCATCTCCTCTCAAACCCTAGTTCATCCCTTCTACCCGATCTTTGCCTCAAAACCTTAGATTGGTACCTATGGGTTGCTAGTAGTTTTGATTACTCCTTGTAGTTGATGCTAGTTAGTTTATTCGGTGGAAGATCATATGTTCAGATCCTTAATGATATTTATTACTCCTCTAATTCTGAACATGAATATGCTTTGTGAGTAGTTACGTTTGTTCCTGAGGACATGGGAGAAGTCTTGTTATAAGTAATCATGTGAATTTGGTATTCGTTCGATATTTTGATGAGATGTATGTCGTCTTTCCTCTAGTGGTGTTATGTGAACGTTGACTACATGACACTTCACTATTGTTTGGGCCTAGGGGAAGGCATTGGGAAGTAATAAGTAGATGATGGGTTGCTAGAGTGACAGAAGCTTAAACCCTAGTTTATGCATTGCTTCGTAACGGACTGATTTGGATACATATGTTTTATGCTATGGTTAGATTTATCTTAATTCTTCTTTTGTAGTTGCGGAGGCTTGCGAGAGTGGTTAATCATAAGTGGGAGGCTTGCCCAAGTAAGGACAGCACCCAAGCACCGGTCCACCCACATATCAAATTATCAAAGTAACGAACGCGAATCATATGAGCATGATGAAAACTAACTTGACAATAATTCCCATGTGTCCTCGGGAGTGCTTTGCTTTATATAAGAGTTCGTACAGGCTTGTCCTTTGCTACAAAAAGGATTGGGCCACCTTGCCGCACTTTAGTTACACTTGTTACCTGTTACAAATTATCTTATCACAAAATTATCTGTTACCGATAATTTCAGTGCTTGCAGAGAATACCTTGTTGAAAACCGTTTGTCATTTCCTTCTGCTCCTCGTTGGGTTCGACACTCATACTTATCGAAAGGACTATGATAGATCCCCTATACTTGTGGGTCATCATTCCACGACCCCACGACCTGCGGTAATTTCACGGAGCGGGCGTTGGATTGACTAGTCATCATAACAACCGCTGCATGGGCAGCATTCCTTCAACACGTGTCCGTGCACCGTTTGGGGGCTAACCCAACGTGCCCAGCGAGACGTTTGGCTCAGGCCTGGGGGCTTCTGTCGGGGTACACAAACAGGGGTGTTTATTTCCCCTGACTTGTGCATGGACGAGGAGCCTCCGCCCCGGTAGCCAGGGTTTGACGACGGAATGGCTACACCAACATACAAAGCAAGGCCAAGCCAGAGGAGCCGCTCTTTATGAGATCAAGGAGCGTATCAAGAAGAACAACACAGCCAGACATCACCTTGGGGAGGCCTCCCTTTCCGAGCAGGAGGGCTCGTCCAGGTCGAGACCACCCCAGAAGCTAATCCAGGCTAACCCCGGCACTCCTGCCGGGGTCGCCAGGACCAAGAATCCCGCCAAGGCACCACCACTCTACCGCACAACGATGCAAGTCACTTATCGGTGTGGTGTCGAGCCCGCAAGTGATTAAGTGGCTTCCACTAAGCACGTGGCAGCTCGTTGGAAGACAGATCAACCCCATTTGACACCCGTCCAGAGGCGTGTCAAGATAATAAGGAGAAGATGATTAAGCGGCACGTCAGGCTTTCCGGGTTTCACCCTCAGCATGACACCTAGCAGCGCATTTAATGCGCTTTGTCCTAACTGCCAGAGTTAGGTATGATAGCATTGTTAGCTATCTAATCACAAGATAATGTCTGTTTTGCCACTGTGGTTACCCCTTGAGCTATAAAAGGAGGCCCAAGGCAACCTAGAGAGGGATTCAGACCCTTACACACTTGTACGCGCGTAGCAGCTCTCCCCGAGGCCACCTTGCCGGGCTTGAGCGCTGCGTGCTATTGTGTTTCCTCCATCCAATCCACCAAAGCAAGAGTAGGGTTTTACGCTTCTCAGCAGCCCGAACCTGGGTAAAAACAACCAGAGTCCTCGTCGTCATGCTGCCTCATGGCTTCTGCTCTTTGTGCAACGTGATCTCCCCCATGCCGAACCACAAGGGGCTCATGGCCCCATAGTTGATCGTGTCCACCCACGACACTTTGCCGAGGGAAGATAGCAGAGGAGGCCATGTGCATTGATGGGGGTGCATCCTTGCACTCCTCTCACCGGCAGCTCAAGCAATGGGCGCGTGAAGTCAATGTCGTGGAGCCAACTGCGGATTCCCGAAGGCCACTTAAGTGGTCCTGCATGCCTATCATCTTTGACGAATAGGATCACCCTGACCGCACTACTGCGATAGGGTGTTTGCCGTTGTTGGTCTCCCCAATGATCCGCAACCTCAAAGTAACAAAGATGCTAGTTGACGGCGGGGCTGGGCTGAATCTGATCTCCCCTAAAGTGGTAGGCAAGCTGTAGATCCCTCATGAAGAACTCAAGTCCACGGGTACATTACAAGGAATCAACCCCGGCAGGAGCCGGCCCAAAGGGAAGATCACATTACCTGTGACGTTTGGCGGGGAACTAAACTACCGGACCGAGAGGGTTGTGTTTGACATTGTTGAGCTTCCTCTACCTTACAATGGGAATCTTGGTCGTCCCGCTCTGGCAAAATTCATGGCAGTGCCCCACTATGCCTACAACACCTTGAAGATGCCAGGGCCGATGGGTGTCATTTCCATCCCGTCAGATAAGAAAGATGCGATCATATGTGTGGACCAGATGTATCGAGACGCGGTAGCAGCTGAGGCAGCTGACGCCCCAGCTCTCGCCAAGGATACAAAGAAGGGAAATAAGGCTAGCAGAGATGCTGGCAAGGACTCCGGGAAGCGCGCCTCTTCGGAGTGCGTCACGCCTGTCGATGACCTACCAGAGAGTTCCACTAGCAAGAGACCCAAGGTGGCTTCACCTACCATGAAGAAGGTTTCGGCAAGGCAGGATGGTGCTGATGGTATATTCACCATCAGCTCCACCCTTGATGACAAATAGGAAAGCGCGCTCGTTGCCTTCCTACGGCCGAATGTCGATGTGTTCGCTTGGCAACCATCTGACACCCCCGGTGTTCCCAGGGAGGTAATCGAGCACCACCTTGCTGTCTGTCCTCATGCTCGGCCTGTCAAGCAGAAGGTCAGAAAGCAAGCCTTGGAGCGGTTGCAGTTTATTGCCGAGGAGATCAAGAAACTTGAAGCAGCTGGTTTGGTCAGAGGGGTACTGCATCCAACTTGGTTGGCGAATCTAGTGGTGGTGCGCAAGGCAAAAGGGAAATGGAGGCTATTCATTGATTTCACGGACCTGAACAAAGCATGTCCAAAAGACCCTTTCCCCTTGCCGCGCATTAATCAAATCGTTGATTCCACTTCCGGATGTAATTTGCTATCTTTCTTGGATGCGTACTCCGGATACCATCAGGTATTTATGGCCAAAGAAGATGAAGAGAAGACCGCGTTCAGAACTCCATGTGGCACGTATTGCTTTGTACGAATGCCTTTCGGGTTAAAGAGCGCCGGATCCACTTTTGCAAGGGCAGTACAAGTTGGTTTTGAGCCCCAGTTGCATAGGAATGTATAAGCTTATATGGATGATATAGTGGTCAAGACCAAGGACGGATCAACACTCATTCAAGACTTAGAAGAGACCTTCGCAAACCTATGCAGGATCAATTTGAAATTGAACTCTGAGAAATGTGTGTTTGGTGTTTCGTCCAGCAAGCTCCTTGGTTTCTTTGTGTCCCAGCGAGGGATAGAGGCCAAATGGGGTGAAATTGAAATGCATTTGCCGGGAAGATGGGCTGAAGCTGTTGGCAGAAATACATGGGGGTATATGTGGCTCTCACATTGGATCAAGAGCCCTGGTTGGAAAAGCTTTCTGGCAGGGTTTCTACTGGCCCACAGCCCTCCAGGATGCAACTGAACTCGTCACCAAGTGTGAAGCCTGTCAGTTCCATTCCAAAAACATTCATCAACCAACTCAAGCTCTCCAGACGATCCCTTTATCCTGGCCATTCTCGGTCTGGGGGCTCGATATCTTGGGCCCCTTCCCCTGTGCCACCGGGGGCTTTGAATTCTTGTACATTGCAATCAACAAGTTTACAAAGTGGCCTAAGGTAGAACCAGTGAGGAAGGTGACCGCACAATCAGCCGTCAAGTTCTCGAAAGAATTGGTGTGCCGTTTGGAGTACCCAACAGAGTAATCACCGATAACGTCACCCAGTTCACGAGCCGCACCTTCATGCAGTACCTCAGAAGCCTTGGGAGCAAGGTATATTTTGCCTCTGTTGCTCATTGATACGTCCATTTTGCATCATGTTTTCCTACTATTATTTATAATGTTTTTATGCATAATAATGCTTTTGGGAGTAATTCTAATGCCTTTTCTCTCATAATTTGCAAGGTTTACACAAAGAGGGAGAATACCGGCAGCTGGAATTCTGGACCTAAAAAAGCTACATCAGAGTTACCTATTCTGCACATCTCCAAATGAGTTGAAAATTTACGGAGAATTATTTTGCAATATATAAAAAAATATTGGAGCAAATAACTACCGGAGGAGGCCCACCAGGTGGGCACAACACACCTGGGCGCGCCAGGCCCCCCAGGAGCGCCCTGGTGGGTTGTGCCCTCCTCGGCCCACCTTCGGTGCCCATCTTCTGGTATATAGGTCATTTTGACCTAGAAAAAATCAGGAGGGGACTTTCGGGACGAAGCGCCACTGTCTCGAGGCGGAACTTGGGCATGAGCACTTTTGCCCTCCGGCGAAGCGATTCCGCCGGGGGAACTTCCCTCCCGGAGGGGGAGATCATCGGCATCGTCATCACCAACAACTCTCCCATCTTTGGGAGGCCAATCTCCATCAACATCTTCAACAACACCATCTCCTCTCAAACCCTAGTTCATCTCTTGTGTTCAATCTTTGTACCGGAACCTTAGATTGGTACTTGTGGGTGACCAGTAGTGTTGATTACATCTTGTAGTTGATTACTATATGGTTTATTTGGTGGAAGATTATATGTTCAGATCCATTACGCTA
Source organism: Thinopyrum elongatum (assembly GCA_011799875.1). Lineage (NCBI taxonomy): Eukaryota > Viridiplantae > Streptophyta > Magnoliopsida > Poales > Poaceae > Thinopyrum > Thinopyrum elongatum. The sequence continues at coordinate 218,385,807 of CM022299.1, read as the reverse complement.
TTTAATAACCCTCTGATCTAGAGCATGATTATTATTTGTGAGTAGTTACTTTTGTTCTTGAGGTCACGGGAGAAGTCATGTTGCAAGTAATCATGTGAACTTGATATGTGTTCGATATTTTGATGATATGTATGTTGTGATTCCCTTAGTGGTGTCATGTGAACGTTGACTACATGGCACTTCACCATATTTGGGCCTAAGGGAATGCATTGTGGAGTAGTTATTAGATGATGGGTTGCTAGAGTGACAGAAGCTTAAACCCTAGTTTATGCGCTACTTCGTAAGGGGCCGATTTGGACCCAAAAGTTTAATGCTATGGTTAGGTTTTATCTTAATACTTTTCTCATAGTTGCGGATGCTTGCGAGGGGGTTAGTCATAAGTAGGAGGTTTATTCAAGTAAGAACAGCACCTAAGCACCGGTCCACCCACATATCAAATTATCAAAGTAGCGAACACAAATCAAACCAACATGATGAAAGTGACATGATGAAATTCCCGTGTACCCTCAAGAACACTTTGCTTATCATAAGAGACCATTTTGGACTGTCCTTTATCACAAAAGGACTAGGCTACCTTGCTGCATATTATTTACCATTACCGTTACTTGCTTGTTACAAATTATCTTGCTATCAAACTACTTGTTACCGACTATTTCAGTGCTTGCAGAAAATACCTTGCTAAAAACCACTTGTCATTTCCTTCTACTCCTCGTTGGGTTCGACACTCTTACTTATCGAAAGGACTATGACTTGTGGGTCGTCACTCATCCCCGAAGAAATGGGCAAGCTGAAGTGCTGAAGTGCTACGTGGACTCAAGACGAGAACTTTTGACATGCTGCAGAAATGCGGTAGGCGATGGATTGACGAGCTGCCGGTGGTTCTTTGGTCCCTCCGGACGACACCAAATCGAGCCACTGGCTAGACTCCCTTCTCCCTAGTGTAAGGGGCAGAAGCAGTGCTCCCCACGGAACTCATATACGGGTCACCTCGAGTACTTGCCTACGATGAAGTAGAGCAAAAGCAGCTCCGGCATGACGATGTCATGCTCCTTGAGGAAGATCGTCTCTGGGCCGCTGTGTGTGCTGCATGCTACCAGCAAGCCATGCGCCGCTATCATAACCGCATGATCCGCGCCCAGAGCTTTGAGGAACACGACCTTGTCCTTAGGCATGTTCAGACCGCCAAGGGTTCCAACAAGTTGACGTCGAAGTGGGAAGGCCCTTACCGGGTAGTACAAGTCACCAGACCTGGCGCAGTCCGTCTGGAGACCGAATATGGCATTAAATTGCAAAACTCATGGAATATTGATCATCTTCGCAAGTTCTACCCGTAAGGCGCAGTTGCCGGGATCAGCTCCCGGCAACCACCTTTTGTACAAGCCTTGCCGATGTGCAGGTAACTCTTTGTTTAAAGCCAGGCGCAGACCCTGTGCAAAGATAACAAAACAAAGCGCTGGCGCCTAAAACTTGCATGCATGATTATTTAAGTCTGACTTTGCTATAGTCCTTAAATCATATAGATGAGATCATATGTTGCTGTTTTCTCCTGTACTAACAAACAGGGCTCCTATCGCGGATAAACTCCCTGAAGGGGGGAAGTGAGGACAAGCTGGCGTATCGATCCCCAACAGCGTAATGCAGATAAGTTCCCTTGACCATCCAGCGCATGACCCTGTGTGAAAAACTTGTGCGTAGAAAAACCTTGTCGCCCTAAAAACATTTGTGCTCCCATCCCTTGATTCAAAGGTTACTTTCTAAGGGAAGATAGCGAAGAGCCAGCCCCTGCACCCGTTCCCAATAAAAAGGCAACGCGAAGGGGCTCTGCTCATTCATATCTGTCTCTTCTCCCTTCATCTTCTTCCTCAAGCCAAGCAACCGCTCCCGTCGCGAACATCTGCCCCCAAAGCTCAGCTAGATCTTTCGCCCGTCCCGTGAGTCCAAGAGATCGGATGAAAGACAGGCACCGTGAAGGGGAAGCGGGCGACCACCGCAAAAGACACCGCAGCGGAGGGGAGGAAGAAGAGGGCGGAGGAACTGGACAAGCGGCGATAGGAAGATGTGGTTTTCTTCCCGTCGAGCCTGGATGGCCCTACCTTAATAACGAGGTATGCGTATATGTGGGGGAGGGAAGTTTCGAAAGGGCATGGAGCGCCCGTGGTCCTGCCGGAGGGGTCCAAGATTCCGTCGAACTCGTACCGCTTTTTCTACGCGTACTTCCTCTACGGCCTCACCTCCCCCTTCTCCGATTTCTTGTGCGGCATGATGAGAGTGTATGGGTTCCATCTTATGGATTTCACGCCCAATGAAATGGCGTGCATGGCAATCTTCGCTCATCTGTGCGAGAACTTTGTTGCAGTCACCCCCAATGTGGACCTGTTCAGGCACTTCTTCATCCCATGGATAGAAGACAAATCTCACTGCTCGGGAAACATAAGCTGGATTCCCCGGGGCAAGAAGGATGAATGGGATTATCTCCCCGGCCAGCAGCGCAGCAGGTGGGAGGAATGGAGGGCGGATTGGTGTTGGATCCAGGACAAGGATGCCCCTGAGTTCTGCGTGGCGTGGACTGAGTGCATCACGCGCGGCAGCGTCTGGAGTAAGTTGGGCCTCACCAATGACATGCTTCGCCCAGCGCTGAACAGGATTGCTAGCCTTAAAGTTGCCGGGCTAATCGTCGAGCATGTGGGGGACGATTTCCTCCGATGCCGCATCATGCCGCTGCAGAAAAGGGACAAGTTTGCCTGGGAATACGGGGATTCTGCCGACAGGATGCGTCTGTACCCAAGCCCCTTCAACAATCTGTCGATATATGGCCATGGCTGGTTGTGCGAACAGATATTCGGCAGCCTTGGGCCATTCCATCTGCCGGCAAAGGTCATCCCTCTGCACCTCAACTCTGCCCGGAGCCAGATCCTGCAATGGATGCATGACTGCAACGCCTACGGAGTTGAGGCTGACTGGCAACTGCCCGAACTGTATGCAGAAATGGACTGGGTCTCCAGCTTGGAAGAAAGAGCTTCCAGGGTGGAGAACGACCTTGTCAAGCGCACCTCCAAGGCAGAGGCAGAGTTCATTGCAAAGCGGATCGCGGAGGACAGAGCGCTCCGGGCTGCTGGAGGAACGAGGCCCGGAGAGGAGGAGGAGGAGGATGTTGAAGGTGAGGGCTCTTCTCAGGAGGGAAGTCAAGAGCACGCCGCGGAGGAGGCTGCCGGGCTTGATCTTGCCATGCTCGTGGACTCAGAGTAAGTAGAACAACTAAGATTCTTGTTGAAGTATTCTACACTTGGTTGTTGGTTTAATCTTGCCTTGTTCTCTTGGCAGAGATGAAGAACCCCTGGTTGAGCGGGCCAAGCGTGTGGTGGTGTCGGGCCATTCATCAAGCACAGGCCTGGCGGAGGATAACGCAGGGGATCCTGCGCCTAACCCCCAGTCTAGCTCCTGGCGTGAAGGTGCATGGCATGTTTCGTCTGTGCACGGAGACGCGGAGGAACGCCCATCATCTCCCGGCGAGGGGTTGGGCGAGAGTCAGCACGGCGAGACCCTCCAAGAGGGGTCCATCCTCCAAGGATCCCCGCCGACCATGGTTCAAGCAGAGGCATCACCGGCAAGGGCCTCCCCTGTGGGGTCTTCTCGCGTCGAGGCCACAGCTACTGAAGGAGTGGTTGTGAACCGTGCTCCAGCAACCTATGCTGCCGGGCAAGGAGATGTCAACTTGCAGCAGCTGTAACACCCCCAGTGGTTAGCCACAGTAATCCCATTTTGATTATGCCATGTCATCATGATTATCAGTGCCTAATCATCATTTGCATCATATTGCATTCAACTCCTAACTCAAAATCCAAATTTAAATGAAAGTGGAAAATAAAAGTTGTCCAACATAAAAACTAAATTGTTCATTAAATTGAAAATATTTCAGAGACCATTCTAAAATTGTAACCAACAAATAATAAATAAATTAGGTGACTCTAACAACCACAAAACAGAGTTATTTACCCTTTTTTTTAATTAAATAAAATACAAATAAAATCATTTGTGCTCAAAAATATTTTATGGCAGTGCTAAATATTGCCCTATATTTATTTGTCAAAGTATTACATTTTACAAAACCCTGGTGGTGCAATAAGAAATACAAAATATAATGGAATTAAAAGAGACAGAAAGTAAAAAAGGAAAATAGAAAGATGCTACTGTGCACTTACCTCGTCCTGAAGCAACAGTGCCGGCCCAGCCCAACACCCCGCTCGTCCCCCTCCTCTGTTCACCACCGCGCGCCGGTGTCGTCTCGTCCGCACCCGCCGCACCGCCCCCCCCCCCCCTCGCTACGCTCGACAGCGAGCCCCGCGCCTGCTGTGGAGGGATAAGGCCACCCCCTGCCCCCCCCTCCCCGAGCCCCCTCTGGCCTTGCTTTCTCCTTTCTCCCTCTCCCACATTCGTTCCCCGCCTCCTCCCGGCGCCGCCATGAGTACGCCATCGCCATAGCCGTCACTGCCGTCCTCCCCTCACCGTTTCGAGCCCACCGGCAGCTTCCCGGGGCTCGACCGCGTCGACCTCGCCCCTGGCTCAAGCCGTGGGAGCCTCTCCGACACCGCCTCAACCCCTTCTTCCCCGACACCGTCCACCACTGCCGCCGTCGATTCGGTCGTCTCCGACCACCACCGGCTTCCCCGAGCGCTCCCCGTCAACGATGTGAGCACCGCCGTCTGCTCCCCTCCCTCTCTACGCTCCCCGGGGCCCCTTGCTAACTGCTGCCGCGCGCGTGCTCCGCCGTCCGCCATTGCCGTCGGTGCAGAGCTTCCGAGCCGTTACGGCCTCGTTCGACCGCCTCGGCGAGCTACTAGCGCCCCGCAGACCCTGCCTAGCCCCTCGCATAGCTCACGCACGCGCCGTAACACCGTCTTCGCCGAACACCCGAACGCCGCGGCCGCCCTGCTCATCACCGGCGCCGCTCCCGACCTCCCCCGGACTAGCTACCACCATGGATGGGTGCGGAACGCTGAGCCCGTTCGAATCATGCTCGCGGTGTCTGTTTTGGTTGCCGGACGGCTAAATCCGACCCCTCCCGTGCGCGCCGCCATCGTTTTGGGCGCCGGCGGCAAGTCGCCGGCCGGCGCCGACGTGGCGCCGTGGGCCCCGCCCCTGTGTGGCTGGCGCTGGGCCCCGCGGGCCCAGTTGACTGGTCAGCGCTGCTGACTAGGCACAGTGGCCCACTTACATGTGGGTCCCGCTCGTTTAATTCAATTTTAAAAATAAATAAAATGTTAATAAAAATGTTAATTAATTAATTAGTTAATTAAACCCTAATTAGACACTGACTAAGGGGGCCCACCCCTAATTAATCCTGCTTAGTTTAAACTAAACACTGGATTAACTAATGTGACACTGACATGTGGGCCCAGTAGCCTAATTAGTTGATTAATTAAAAATAAACTCTGTTTAGACTAATCAGAGGCTGACATGTGGGCCCCACTGGTCAGTTTTAACCCTGGTCAGCCGACCGTTGACTGCTGACGTCAGCATTACGTCACAGTGACGTCACCCTGCTACTGTTTCGGATAATGTTGATTTAAATAATTAAATAAATTCCAGAAAATCAATAAAACTTTAGAAAATCATATCTTTTAATCCGTAACTCCGATGAAAATAATTTATATATGAAAAATGATCAGAAAAATGAGACGGATCCGAATACGCTACCCACATACCTGTTGGATGCCTCTAACTATCTGAACATGTAACTTTTTGCCTGTTTCAGATAAATGAATAGTGTATGACCTTAATAAAATAATTCCAAACAAATTCCTAAAATAACTAAATGACTTGGACATGTCTTCAGGCAACCCTGCACTGCACGTTAGCATGGCCTGCTCCGTGTTGCTTATGTTTGCTCTATATTTGTACTGTTTCCTCCCCCTCTTCTCTCTCGTTAGACCCCGACGCAGTTCCCGGTACCGACGCAGCTCCGGATCCCGAAGACACCATTGACGACCTTGCCCTTGTCGCCGAGCAACCAGGCAAGCCCCCCCTTTTTTATCATCCCAATATCGCCCATTCTATTTCTCATGCTTGCATTAGAATTGCTGCTGCTGCTGCTTTACCTATTCTGATGCATAGCCTGTTTACTGTAACCTGCTGTTGATAATTACCTGCATAACCTAAACTGCTTAGTATAGGCTGGGTAGAGACCTATCATTGACCCCACTAGTCCCGACCGCCCCGCTGGATTATCCGAAGACCCGATCAACGGGATTGAAGACCAGGACCCGACATCGCACATCACCCCCTTTAGTTGTAACGACACTGCAGCGTTACTATCGAGTGCCGAGGGTGAAACCTCTTGTAGCATTTCTGATGTTTACTCTGTAGAGTAGCTATTCGGTCGTGGTCATCGAGGGTGATTCCTCCACCACTTCCGGTAACGACGCTGTCGTACAACACCTCAAGTGTGAACCTAGCGAGGGTGATTCCTCCGAGTTCACCTTGATGGATACATCGAGTGGGAAATCAAACGAGGGTGATACCTCAGATTCGCCTGATGTTATGGACACACGGATACTTGGACTGTACTATTGATTACTTGGAAAGGCGGGTCGACCCTGAGGGCTACCCGCGTGCGCCTAAGTGGCGAGTGTTGTGAAGACGGGTTGCCTGTATGGTGCCCGAGTGCTGAATACGAGGCGCGGCCGGGCATTCTTAACCCTTGCAGCAAGTCCTCGAGATGGGGCGACGGGGTCACATCTTTCGTGAGTCTCTGCTCGTTACCGCAAGCCCTAGTCCATTAACGATTTGGATATTTGATCCGAGCAGGTTTCTGGCCTGATAGCACTAACCATCACGTGGGCATAGTATGGGCGTTCTGCATCGTAGCATCAGCTGACAGTTCTGTCAGACGTCCAGTTCAGCATTGTGGCACGGTCGGATCGTACCGACCCTCCGAGGCGGTGCTGGTATCCACCCTGCACACAACGACCCGGAGTGCACAGGGCGATGGCCCAAGACCCCTGAGTGCTTAGGATGTAGACCGGCGGGGACCTCTCTGCTGAGCTATAGGTAGGGCTGCGGTGTGTCGTTTGGCCGAGGCCGGGCATGACCCAGGAAAGTGTGTCCGGCCGGAGTTAATCGAGCGTGTTGGGTAAGTTGGTGCACCCCTGCAGGGAAGAAAACTTCTATCGATAGCCGGTCCTACGGTAAAGGACACTCGGAGTTGTATCCCGATCGATACAGCTAGAACATGAGATGAGACCTGGATATGAGGTTCTGGGATTGCTTCTCGCAGGGAGTCGAGAAGGGATCTCCGGACGAGGTTGATGACTGTATGGCTCTGGGATTGCTTTCTCGCAGGGAGTCGAGAAAGGATCTCTGGGTGAGGTTGAGACTTAATGATACTGCTACATTATATTGTACTGTTCTACCCTCTTCTATTTCTGCAAGACCGCTGAAGATGCTAGTCTTCGATAGGACTAGGCCTTCTCTCTATTCTGGCTTTTCTGCAGCCCAGTCCACATATACAGCCTCCCCTTGAAAATGTTGCATATGTAGTGTAGATCCTTGCTTGCTGAGTACTTCTGAGTACTCACGGTTGCTTTGTTTTCCTTTCCCCCCCCCCCCATATCAGTTTGACGTGACCAAGATGACGGAGCCCCTGAGACAGATGCCCCGTCGATCGACTACTACTACTACCCCGAGGATGGATGCTTCTACGAGTTGACTGACGACCAGGAGTAGGATCGGAGGGTCCCAGGCAGGAGGCCTGCGCCTTTCGATCGTAGTGTTTTATTTTGCCCCGCCTTTCTAAAGGCCTTTCTATTTCTGTTTCATATATGTACTCAGACATCTGATGCTTCCGCTGACGCTTGTACGCAAGCTTATGTATTCGAGCCCTCGAGGCCCCTGGCTTGTAATATAAAGCTTGTATGACTTTATTTATGTTTTAGAGTTGTGTTGTGATATCTTCCCATGAGTCCTTAGGCTTGATCGTTTGCATTTGCGTGTATGATTAGTGCACGATTGGGCCGGGGGCACTCACAAGTTGGTATCAGAGCCGACTGCCTCTAGGAATCCCCCTTTCTAACTCCTTGGCCGAAGTTGAGTCTAGTAACCAAAAATTGTTTTACTAACCTGGCTGTGTGGCTTATGGGCCAACGTCTTCAATTGGGTGGTATTAGTATCTTTTACTCCTTGACCTTTACTCTGGGACTCTGACCTCTCTTCTATTCGGGTTAAATAAAATTTTACTAACTCCAACATTAGGTTCTCGTAATCACATCCACCCGGTGTTCTGAAATATTCCCCCCTTGCTCCAAGATTGTGGACCAGGTTCTGCTTACAGGATCCTTTTATCGAGGGCACCCTATGTTTCACTTGCAGATTCCTCGCTCCAATAGTTTTCTCCGACGTTGATGTAGCCTTTGCTATGTCTCGTTGTGTACTTCCTTGCCGCGTGCCTGCGCGCCGCCTAGATGTCTAGCCCTCCCCTTTTTAACTGTCGTAATGCCGGATACTAACCAAGGCTATGTGTGGCTTTGAATATCTGGTGCGAATATGCTGAATTATCTATTGCACTTCCTTCTGTTGTGCGTGATACTTCATGAATCATTCCGTACACCTGCAGTTTTACTTGCTAAACTGCCCCTGTTGATTTGGCAGGATGGCTGACAATCCTCCACCTCCACCCTATATTGCCGCAATGATGCAGCAGTTTGAATTGAACCGTCAGCTCAACGAGAGTCTGGTAAGACGTTTGGAACGCAACGAGGCTCGCCAGGAGCCTGGACCGATCTCGCTGCCAAAATTTGTGCGCCTCAATCCGTCCGTTTTCCACAACTCCACCAATCCTATGGATGCTGATGATTGGCTTCGTGACATCCTGTTTGAAATGGAGTCAGCTAATGTTGCCCCTGACAGTTACGTCACATTTGCGACATTCCACCTGAAGGGCCCAGCTGCTCAATGGTGGGAAAGCCACAAGGCTATGTTGCCTGCGGAGACTGTAACCACTTGGCAGGAATTTCAGTCAGCTTTTCGTGCATGGTACATTCCTCAAGGTCTGATCGACCAGAAGAAGCAGGAGTTCCGCAAACTCTCACAGGGCACAATGACTGTGGATGAATACCAGAGGAAATTTCTTGAATTGTCCCGCTATGCTGCAGATGACGTCGACACCAACACACGCAAGCAGGAGAAATTCCGTGAAGGACTGCGTACGGATATAAAACTTGCACTTGTTGTCCATGATTTCACAGATTTCGCAACGCTTGTCAGCAAATCTTTCCAAGTTGAAACAGCTCTGACTGAGTACCAGGAGTCACTCAAGCGCACTCATGAAGCTGGCTCATCCTCGGGTCAGCCTGTTCAGAAACGTCGAGTCTGGATCCCACACAATGTTCATCATCAACCTGCTCCAACACCAAGGCCGTCTTATGTTGCACCTCGACTGCCTTCACCGCCAAGACAGCTAATGGTTCATGATGGACCGCCTAATGTTATGGCTTCTCCTCAGGATGCACCACGTCCTCCGGATGGTCGTACGAAGGGCCATCGAACCCATCATTCCAGAAGTCGTAAGGCCAGGCCGCTTGCTATGGGTCGTGGCCAGGTCACTCATGTCAATATGGGAGAAGCTCGTGAGTCACCTAAAATCGTGATGGGAACTCTGCCAGTTAATTCAGTTGCAGCCTCTGTTCTCTTTGATTCCGGGGCATCACATTCCTTTGTGTCCCAACAATTTGCACAATTGCATGGGTTAGCTATGAGCTCATTACCCACTCCTTTAGAAATCATCACTCCCCGTTCCCGGTGGCAAACCAAAATGGTAAGTCACAACAATCAGATCAGAATTGAAGGGTTGATGTTCTCTGCTTCCCTTATTGCTCTTGGACCTTCCGACATAGACATCATTCTCGGTATGGACTGGTTGACAGCCCATAATGCTTTGATTGACTGTGCTACTAAGACAGTCCAGCTCACACACCCTTCTGGTCAGGTGATCAATTACTCAGCCCGAATAGCTCAAGATGCTGAGAGCCAGATATATGTTCTGAATGCATTGAACGCTTCACCTCTTGAAGGCATCGAGAACGTTCCAGTTGTTCATGATTTTCAAGATGTATTTCCAGAAGAACTTCCAGGAATACCCCCTGCTAGAGCTGTTGAGTTCATCATCGACTTGAAGCCTGGCACTACCCCTATTGCAAAGCGCCCTTATAAGATGCCTCCGCATCATCTTCTCGAACTTAAGGAAGAAATTGACACGTCACTTAAGAAAGGTTTCATCCGCCCCAGTTCCTCTGCTTGGGGAGCACCTTCACTCTTCGTTAAGAAGAAGGATGGAACTAACCGATTGGTTCAGGATTATCGGCCCATTAACCAAGCTACAATCCAGAATAAATATCCGCTTCCTCGGATCAATGATTTGTATGATCAACTTGCCGGTTCCTCAGTATTCTCTAAGCTTAATTTGAGATTGGGATACCATCAGATCTGTGTTCGCGAAGAGGATATTCCGAAGACTGCATTTGTTACTCGTTATGGCTCCTACGAGTACACGGTCATGTCCTTTGGCTTAACAAATGCTCCAGCCACATTCTCCCGTCTGATGAATTACATCTTCATGGATTACCTTGACAAATTTGTCGTGGTATATCTGGATGATATTCTGGTATATTCGAAGAATAAGGAAGAACATGCCGAACACCTCCGTCTTGTACTAGAAAGGCTCTGAGAACACCAGTTGTATGCCAAATACTCCAAATGTGAATTTTGGCTTTCTGAAGTAACCTACCTTGGTCATGTGATTTCGAAAGATGGCATTGCTGTTAACCCAGAACGAGTTGAGGCTATTCTTGACTGGACTCCTCCGAAGAATGTCAAGCAAGTCAGAAGTTTTCTCGGCCTTGCAAGCTATTGCCGTCGATTTGTCGAGAATTTTTCTAAGATTGCTAAGCCTTTGACTGATCTGCTTCACAAGGGCGTTAAGTTCGAATGGACAGAAAAATGTCAGGAAAGTTTTCAAGCACTCAAAGACAAGCTGACATCTGCCCCAGTACTATCTCCTCCAGATACCCGCAAAGACTTTGTGATTTATTGTGACGCATCCCGTGAAGGATTAGGCTGTGTCCTAATGCAAGAGCGTAAGGTGATTGCCTACGGCTCTCGTCAGTTGCGCCCACATGAAGAGAATTATCCGATACATGATCTAGAACTAGCTGCTGTGATCTATGCATTGTAGTTGTGGCGACATTACCTCCTCAGTAATCGTTGCGAGATCTACACGGATCATAAAAGTCTGAAGTACTTGTTCACTCAGCCATCTCTAAACCTCCGTCAGCAAAGATGGATGGAGGCCATTGCGGACTATGATTTGGGTATTTCCTATACACCTGGCAAGGCTAACGTGATGGCTGATGCCTTAAGCCGCAAGTCCTATTGCGACAACCTCATGGTTAGGCGAGCTCAGCCTCGTCTTTTTGAAGAACTATGCAAGCTGAATATGCGTATTGTTCCACAGGGATCTCTTAATAACCTTGTGATACAACCAGATCTTGAGAAAGTTGTTAAGAATGCGCAAGCTAAAGATGCTGAAATTGATCTCATGAAGAAAGACCTTCACCTTGTAAAGTACAGGGATTTCTCGCTGTCTGAAGATGGAACCTTGTATTTCAGAAACCGCATTGTCATACCTCGTTTCGAACTCATGACTGACAAGGTCATGAAGGAGGCACATGATACCCCGCTGTCTATTCATCCGGGTAGCACCAAGATGTATCGTGATCTCCGTCAAAGGTACTGGTGGTCTAAAATGAAGCAGGACATTGCTCGCTATGTTGCTGAATGTGATGTGTGTCGTCGCGTTAAAGCAGAACATCAGAAGCCTGCTGGAATTCTGCAACCACTTCCTATTCCTCTATGGAAATGGGATAAGGTTCAGATGGATTTCGTTACATGACTTCCCAGGTCACAGAAGGGTCACGATGCTATTCTTGTCGTCGTCGACCAACTCTCTAAAGTTGCACACTTTCTGCCTGTCAAAGAGACTATCACTGCTAGTCAGTTAGCAGAGTTGTATATCTCCAGAATTGTATCACTCCACGGTATTCCGAAGGAGATTAGTTTGGACCGTGGCGGTCTTTTCACTTCCAAATTCTGGGAAAGTTTCCAAACAGCTATGGGAACTCATATTACCTGGAGTTCAGCTTATCATCCCCAATCCCAAGGCCAAGTCGAACGAGTCAACTAAGTGCTTGAAGACATGCTTCGGGCTTGTGTTATATCGTTCGGTAAGAAGTGGGAAGAATCTCTTCCTTATGCGGAATTCTCATATAACAACAGCTATCAAGCCAGCTTGAAAATGGCTCCCTTCGAGGTACTCTATGGACGTAAGTGTCGAACCCCTCTGAATTGGTCAGAAACTGGGGAACGACCACTCGTGGGACCGGACATTATTCAACACGCCGAAGAACAAGTTCGTATTGTCCGGGAAAATCTCAAGGCGGCTCAGGACCGCCAGAAGAGCAACTATGATCGCAAACGATGGGGTTTGACTTATCAACCTGGTGATCAAGCTTATCTTCGTGTCACTCCTATGAAGGGCACTCACCGTTTTGGAATCAAGGGCAAGCTAGCTCCATGCTACATTGGTCCTTTCCGCATTATTGCTAGACGTGGTCAGGTGGCATATAAATTGGAGTTGCTGCCGCAATTCTCTCATATCCACGATGTCTTCCATGTGTCGCAACTTCGTCAATGATTCAAGGAATCTCCGCACCGAGCAGTGGATCACGAGATGCTCGAATTGCAAGATGACCTATCTTATAAGGAGCATCCGATCCGCATTCTCGATGAAGCTGAACGTCGAACCCGTCAGAAGGTTACCAAGTTCCTCAAAGTGCAGTGGTCAAATCATACTGAAGATGAAGACACTTGGGAACGCGAGGATAATCTTCGTGCGGAATACCCCGAACTTTTTCCTTCTACCTCTTAATTCTCGGGACGAGAATTCTTGTTAGTGGAGGAGATTTGTAACACCCCCAGTGGTTAGCCACAGTAATCCCATTTTGATTATGCCATGTCATCATGATTATCAGTGCCTAATCATCATTTGCATCATATTGCATTCAACTCCTAACTCAAAATCCAAATTTAAATGAAAGTGGAAAATAAAAGTTGTCCAACATAAAAACTAAATTGTTCATTAAATGGAAAATATTTCAGAGACCATTCTAAAATTGTAACCAACAAATAATAAATAAATTAGGTGACCCTAACAACCACAAAACAGAGTTATTTACCCTTTTTTTAATTAAATAAAATACAAATAAAATCATTTGTGCTCAAAAATATTTTATGGCAGTGCTAAATATTGCACTATATTTATTTGTCAAAGTATTACATTTTACAAAACCCTGGTGGTGCAATAAGAAATACAAAATATAATGGAATTAAAAGAGACAGAAAGTAAAAAGGAAAATGGAAAGATGCTACTGTGCACTTACCTCGGCCTGAAGCAACAGTGCCGGCCCAGCCCAACACCCCGCTCGTCCCCCTCCTCTGTTCACCACCGCGCGCCGGTGTCGTCTCGTCCGCACCCGCCGCACCGGCCCCTCCCTCGCTACGCTCGACAGTGAGCCCCGCGCCTGCTGTGGAGGGATAAGGCCACCCCCTGCCCCCCCCCTCCCCCCCGAGCCCCCTCTGGCCTCGCTTTCTCCTTTCTCCCTCTCCCACATTCGTTCCCCGCCTTCTCCCGATGCCGCCATGAGTACGCCGTCGCCATAGCCGTCACTGCCGTCCTCCCCTCGCCGTTCCAAGCCCACCGGCAGCTTCCCGGGGCTCGACCGTGTCGACCTCGCCCCTGGCTCAAGCCGTGGGAGCCTCTCCGACGCCGCCTCAACCCCTTCTTCCCCGACACCGTCCACCGCTGCCGCCGTCGATTCGGTCGTCTCCGACCACCACCGGCTTCCCCGAGCGCTCCCCGTCAATGATGTGAGCACCGCTGTCTGCTCCCCTCCCTCTCTACGCTCCCCGGGGCCCCTTGCTAACTGCTGCCGCGCGCGTGCTCCGCCGTCCGCCATTACCGTCGGTGCAGAGCTTCCGAGCCGTTATGGCCTCGTCCGACCGCCTCGGCGAGCTACTAGCGCCCCGCAGACCCTGCCTAGCCCCTCGCATAGCTCACGCACGCGCCGTAACGCCGTCTTCGCCGAACACCCGAATGCCGCCGCCGCCCTGCTCATCACCGGCGCCGCTCCCGACCTCCCCCGGACCAGCTACCACCATGGATGGGTGCGGAACATTGCGCCCGTTCGAATCATGCTCGCGGCGTCCGTTTTGGTCGCCGGACGGCTAAATCCGACCCCTCCCGTGCGCGCCGCCGTCGTTTTGGGCGCCGGCGGCAAGTTGCCGGCCGGCGCCGACGTGGCGCCATGGGCCCCGCCCCTGTGTGGCTGGCGCTGGGCCCCGCGGGCCCAGTTGACTGGTCAGCGCTGCTGACTGGGCATAGTGGCCCACTGACATGTGGGTCCCGCTCGTTTAATTCAATTTTAAAAATAAATAAAATGTTAATTAATTAATTAGTTAATTAAACCCTAATTAGACACTGACTAAGGGGGCCCACCCCTAATTAATCCTGCTTAGTTTAAACTAAACACTGGATTAACTAATGTGACACTCACATGTGGGCCCAGTAGCCTAATTAGTTGATTAGTTAAAAATAAACTCTGTTTAGACTAATCAGAGGCTGACATGTGGGCCCCACTGGTCAGGTTTGACCCTGGTCAGCCGACCGTTGACTGCTGACGTCAGCATTACGTCACAGTGATGTCACCCTGCTACTGTTTCGGATAATGTTGATTTAAATAATTAAATAAATTCCAGAAAATCAATAAAACTTTAGAAAATCATATCTTTTAATCCGTAACTCCGATGAAAATAATTTATATATGAAAAATGATCAGAAAAATGAGACGGATCCGAATACGCTACCCACATACCTGTTGGATGCCTCTAACTATCTGAACATGCAACTTTTTGCCTGTTTCAGATAAATGAATAGTGTATGACCTTAATAAAATAATTCCAAACAAAATCCTAAAATAACTAAATGACTTGGACATGTCTTCAGGCAACCCTGCACTGCACGTTAGCATGGCCTGCTCCATGTTGCTTATGTTTGCTCTATATTTATACTGTTTCCTCCCCCTCTTCTCTCTCGTTAGACCTCGACGCAGTTCCCGGTACCGACGCAGCTCCGGATCCCGAAGACACCATTGACGACCTTGCCCTTGTCGCCGAGCAACCAGGCAAGCCCCCCCTTTTTGATCATCCCAATATCGCCCATTCTATTTCTCATGCTTGCATTAGAATTGCTGCTGCTGCTGCTTTACCTATTCTGATGCATAGCCTGTTTACTGTAACCTGCTATTGATAATTACCTGCATAACCTAAACTGCTTAGTATAGGCTGGGTAGAGACCTATCAGTGACCCCACTAGTCCCGACCGCCCCGCTGGATTATCCGAAGACCCGATCAACGGGATTGAAGACCAGGCCCCGACACCGCACATCACCCCCTTTAGTTGTAACGACACTGCAGCGTTACTATCGAGTGCCGAGGGTGAAACCTCTTGTAGCACTTCTGATCTTAACTCTGTAGAGTAGCTATTCGGTCGTGGTCATCGAGGGTGATTCCTCCTTCACCACTTCCGGTAACGACGCTGTTGTACAACACCTCAAGTGTGAACCCAGCGAGGGTGATTCCTCCGAGTTCACCTTGACGGATACATCGAGTGGGAAATCAAACGAGGGTGATACCTCAGATTCCCCTGATGTTATGGACACACGGATACTTGGACTGTACTGTTGATTACTTGGAAAGGCGGGTCGACCCTGAGGGGTACCCACGTGCGCCTAAGTGGCGAGTGTTGTGAAGACGGGTTGCCTGTATGGTGCCCAAGTGCTGAATACGAGGCGCGGCCGGGCATTCTTAACCCTTGCAGCAAGTCCTTGAGACGGGGCGACAGGGTCACATCTTTCGTGAGTCTCTGCTCGTTACCGCAAGCCCTAGTCCATTAACGATTTGGATATTTGATCCGAGCAGGTCTCTGGCCTGATGGCACTAACCATCACGTGGGCATAGTATGGGCGTTCTGCATCGTAGCATCAGCCGATAGTTCTGTCAGACGTCCAGTTCAGCATTATGGCACGGTCGGATCGTACTGACCCTCCGAGGCGGTGCTGGTATCCACCCTGCACACAACGACCCGGAGTGCATAGGGCGATGGCCCAAGACCCCTGAGTGCTTAGGATGTAGACCGGCGGGGACCTCTCTGCTGAGCTATAGGTAGGGCTGCGGTGTGTCGTTTGGCCGAGGCCGAGCATGACCCAGGAAAGTGTGTCCGGCCAGAGTTAATCGAGCGTGTTGGGTAAGTTGGTGCACCCTTGCAGGGAAGAAAACTTCTATCGATAGCCGGTCCTACGGTAAAGGACACTCGGAGTTGTATCCCGATCGATACAGCTAGAACATGAGATGAGACCTGGATATGAGGTTCTGGGATTGCTTCTCACAGGGAGTCGAGAAGGGATCTCCGGACGAGGTTGATGACTGTATGGCTCTGGGATTGCTTTCTCGCAGGGAGTCGAGAAAGGATCTCTGGGTGAGGTTGAGACTTAATGATACTGCTACATTATATTGTACTGTTCTACCCTCTTCTATTTCTGCAAGACCGCTGAAGATGCTAGTCTTCGATAGGACTAGGCCTTCTCTCTATTCTGGCTTTTCTGCAGCCCAGTCCACATATACAGCCTCCCCTTGAAAATGTTGCATATGTAGTGTAGATCCTTGCTTGTTGAGTACTTCTGAGTACTCACGGTTGCTTTGTTTTCCTTCCCCCCCCCCCATATCAGTTTGACGTGACCAAGATGACGGAGCCCCTGAGACAGATGCCCCGTCGATCGATTACTACTACTACCCCGAGGATGGATGCTTCTACGAGTTGACTGACGACCAGGAGTAGGATCGGAGGGTCCCAGGCAGGAGGCCTGTGCCTTTCGATCATAGTGTTTTATTTTGCCCCGCCTTTCTAAAGGCCTTTCTGTTTCTGTTTCATATCTGTACTCAGATATCTGATGCTTCCGCTGACGCTTGTACGCAAGCTTATGTATTCGAGCCCTCGAGGCCCCTGGCTTGTAATATAAAGCTTGTATGACTTTATTTATGTTTTAGAGTTGTGTTGTGATATCTTCCCGTGAGTCCTTAGGCTTGATCGTGTGCATTTGCGTGTATGATTAGTGCACGATTGGGCCGGGGGCATCACAGCAGCCACCACCAGGTAATCCTCTTGTCCTTGCTTCTACTTGCTTGAATCATTTATCTTCCTGGTCTATATCCAGTAGTGTCTGACTTCTTTTTACTCTGTCTGCTTGGTTTTATTTGCAGATTCATCGACGGAGGAGCCTGAGCTCTTGGAGGAAGTTGCCAACATTGGGAAGAGTACTGCCGAGGAAGCAATCAAGATTGCTAACGCGGAAGGCCATGACCGGGGATATCCAACAATTCTCGAAGGAAGTAGATAAAACCCCCGGCAGCATATCCGGCCGGGAGACAGTTGTTGAGGAGAAAACCCCTCTCCAAACTATGGGACCCCTTCTCCCGCAGTGCTCACAGGCCGCAGTTCCACAACCATCCTCAAGCAAGCTGGCACTGATCCTCGCACATCCTGGGCCACCTGCTCCAGGCTCATCTGTTTTAGTGGTCGCGGATTTTGATGAAGAAATCAGATGCATACTAGCATCACTGTCTCAGAGAGTTGAAGAGGTTGGTGATTCAGATGATGACGCCAAGGATTTGGAAATTCCTGGAATCCGTGGCGGCAGGGCTCAAGGATGTGCAGGACAGGTACAGCCACAGACGGCGGGTGATCAAGGAGCAGTGTGACTCCGTCGGGCTCATGGACTAGAAGCTGAGGGATAAAGGCAACGAACTGCGCGAATGGTTCAAGAAGCAGTCCCATTCCCTTTTGCGGCAAGAGGAGGTGTTGACCATGGCCAAGGAGGACGTTACTGCCCAGGAGGTCCGGTTGGCGGAGCGCAAAGCGCTTCTTAACGCCAAGGAGAAGGACATCTCTGCTCGGGAAGGGGCTCTCGAAGCTACTCTCCGCGGCAAGCATGAGGAGCTGGAGGCCCTTGTTCAGCAACGCACCAAGGAGCTGGCAGATGGCCAAAAAGCCACCCTTGACGCCCTCACCCTCGAGTCTGCGGCCCAGCTGAAGAAGGTTGCCGACGATCTAGCTGCCGCATCTGCTGCCAAAAATGATCTTGCAAATCAGGTGAGCAAACTGACTGAGGACCTTGCCGGGAGCAACAAGGAGATCCTGGCCCTCAAAGAGGAAGCGCAGAAAGCAGAGGCTGCCCTTAAGGAGGCGCAATCGCAGCTCTCCTCCAAGAGCCAGGATCATGACACTGCCAATGGCACCATCTCCAACATGAAAGCTAGGCTTGGATCTCTGGAGAAGGAGCTTGAATCTGCCGGTTGCCATGAGAAGCTGTTGACGAAGGACTTGACCAATGAAAGGACTCTCCAAAAAGATGCAGAGGACAAGCTGGAGAACCAAATTCAGCACCGCGACCTCTGGATCAAGAACATGGTTGACATCACTGAGTGCCTCACTGCCCAGATTGCAAACATGGACATGAAGAGTTGGGCCTTCTCCGTGGGCAAGCATGAGGTTCCTAGTGTCAAGCTGACGCTCTTCTTCGAAGGCCTGATCGAAGGGCTGAAGATGTACGAAGACGACATGGCCGCATGCTTCACTGATGAATCCCAGAAGCTTGCTCATGACGCACTCTTCCTGGTCTTGAGCAACCTGACCTTCTTCCATCTAGACCTCAACCTCTCCGATGGCTTCAAGAAGCTGCCGCCAGGCGCCGATGCCTCTGCTGCTGCGGCAAAGGCCGGCCCCCTTGCCGACAAGGTCCTTTCCGTCCCAAGAATCCCGAGAGGCCGCCGGACCGGTCATTAGGCCATTCTTGCTGTTGTGCTGCCCTGTACTAAGACACAATGTGTATCCCGTATTAGGTTCTGCACTATTTTCGTTTTAATGCTTGTTGAATAGATGTTTTAAGTGCACGTGTATGCCATCCTCTTCGTTTCCCCGCTGGTATTCATATAGCTAGTTCCTTCGTGCATTTTGGTTGCCCACCAACAACATGTTGCCATGATTGCTTTGAGGAGCGGGTCATTAGCATTCAGCTGGCAAGGACACATTGCTGGTGGGTTTTTCCTTTTCGGCTTTTGATGCCGCCACCTGTTTCGTTGAGCGGGGCTCGAAACAAAGCAACGATGCAAACAAACTCAGCAAGATTCCATCACGCGGGAGACTAGCCATACGAAACCTTGGTTGACCAGGGGATAGCATATGTGGGCTTGGAAGAAAATCCTTAAATGTGCCAACTTAGCTTTTGTTCATATCCCCACCAGCCGGAGGGGGTATCTCTTGATTAAGTGCATTCTCCTCCCATGGCTGTCTCTCCTTTTTGTGTCTTCCGGTGCAATCATGCACGCGCTTCCACTTTCACCCTAGAAAGAGGGGAAAATGGGAAGGGACCAAACGGGGGAACTCAGAGGTTCATTAGTCACGTGTTCACCCTTGGCACGAGCAAAGGGCCAACGTAAACATTTGCGATTGAGGAAAAATCTCAAGAAGTGAGGAGGGCTGGTCCCACCCTCCCTTCCTTGGTTCCCAATGCCCCGTCAGCGGCTGGCGTGATTGGCATGCTGGCACGCGAGGGCCTGTCGTGGATTGCTTGCCGGGGGCGCCAACCTACGGATTCGCTCTAAGATTCAGCTTAGGATTTATCCTTAGCAGGACAAATGCAGGACAGAGCTTCGTGTGAACTTATCGACGCCGGTGCCATCACTACTACGCATCCAGACCATTGGCAAGGGAGGAGGGAAGGGATGCCAAGTACGCACCGTTCTTTGACCTACTAGACCGAGCAGCACAGCTTGGGATCAAGTGTGCTCGGTCAAGGACTGTGATAAGGGCGGCGTCATTGTCCGGCCTGCCCTGCCTTCTGACTATGGGTGGCACGTCGGCTATGTCATCCGTGCCTAGCCGTGTCAATTGTTGGTGGAGACGTGTGATGGGGTTTCAGAAGGAGGTGACTAAGGAGCGGCACTGCTCCTCTTCTTCGTTCGTGACGAACATGGCGATGATGGAGATCGACGCACTATTCGCAACTTCGGGTTCGCACAAGCGATCCCCCCTACCTGGCGAGCCAAAAGATGTCGTGGGTGGACACGATCACCTATGGGGCCATGAGCTCCTTGTGGTTCGGCATGGAGGAGATCATGTTGCACAAAGAGCAGAAGCCATGAAGCAGCACGACGACGAGGACTCTGGTCGTTTTTACCAAGATTCATGCTGCTGAGAAGCGTAAAACCCTAATCCTGCTTTGGTGAATTGGATGGAGGAAATACAACAGCACGCAGCGCTCAAGCCCAGTAAGGTGGCCTCGGGGAGAGCTGCTACGCGCGTACTGATGTTTGCTTGAACTACGTCGGTAATTCCCCAAAGAGGAAGGGATGATGCAGCACAGCAACGGTAGGTATTTCCCTCAGTGATGAGACCAAGGTTATCAAACCAGTAGGAGAACCAAGCAACACTACGTAAACAGCACCTGCACACAAAAAACAAATACTTGCAACCCGACGTGTTAAAGGGGTTGTCAATCCCTTTCGGGTAGCGGCGCCAGAAATTGGCAAAATGGACGTGAGAAAGTTGTAATAGATTGATAGATGCAAATAAAAGCAAATAAAATTCAGCGAGGTATTTTTGGGTTTTTGATAATATAGATCTAAAAATAAAAGATGCAAATAAATAAAAAGGCAAATAGCAAAATAGATCTAAAAATATATGATGAGAAAATAGACCCGGGGGCCGTAGATTTCACTAGTGGCTTCTCTCGAGAAAAATAGCATATGGTGAGTAAACAAATTACTATTGGGCAATTGATAGAACTTCAAATAATTATGACGATATCCAGGAAATGATCATTATTTAGGCATCACGTCCAAGATTAGTAGACTGACTCCTGCCTGCATCTACTACTATTACTCCACACATTGACCGCTATCCAGCATGCATCTAGTGTATTAAGTTCATGGAGAAATGGAGTAATGCAATAAGAACGATGACATGATGTAGAGAAGATCTATTTATGTAGAAATAGACCCCATCTTTTTATCCTTAATAGAAATGATACATACATGTCGGTTCCCCTTCTGTCACTGGGATCAAGCACCGTAAGATCGAACCCATCACAAAGCACCTCTTCCCATGGCAAGAAAAATCGATTTAGTTGGCCTAACTAAACCAAAGATTCGAAGAAGAAATATGAGGCTATAAGTAATCATGCATATAAGAGATCAAAAGATTCAAATAACTTTCATGGATAAAAACATAGATCTGATCATAAACTGAAAGTTCATCGGATCCCAACAAACACACTGCAAAAAGAGTTACATCAAATAGATCTCCAAGAGACCATTGTATTGAGAATCAAGAGAGAGAGGAAGCCATCTAGCTACTACCTACGGACCCGTAGGTCTACAATGAACTACTCACGCATCATCGAAGAGGCACCATTGAGGATGATGAACCCCTCTGTGATGGTGTCTAGATTGGATTTGTGGTTTCTGGAACTTGCGGCGGCTGGAATTGATTTTCATCGACTCCCCTAGGGTTTCTGGAATATTGGGGAATTTATAGAGCAAAGAAGCAGTGTGGGAGGCGGCCGAGGTGGGCACAACCCACCTGGGCGCGCCTGGGCCCCCAGGCGCGCCCTGGTGGGTTGTGCTCCCCTCGGAGCCCCCCTCAGGTACTTTCTTGGCCCAACTTCTGTTTTCTGGTCCAGAAAAAATCACCAAAAAGTTTCGCTGTGTTTGGACTCCGTTTGGTATTGATTTCCTACGAAGTAAAAAACAAGCAAAAACAGCAACTAGCACTGGGCACTATGTCAATAGGTTAGTCCCAAAAAATGATATAAAGTTGCTATAAAATGATTGTAAAACATCCAAGAATGATAATATAACAGCATGGAACAATCAAAAATTATAGATACGTTGGAGACGTATCAGCATCCCCAAGCTTAATTCTTGCTCGTCCTCGAGTAGGTAAATGATAAAACAGAATTTTTGATGTGGAATGCTGCCTAACATGTTCATCACATATTCTTTTCTTTGTAGCATGGACATTTGGACTTTTATATGATTCAAAGCAATAGTCTAGTTTTGACATGAAGATTTCAATACTCAAGCATATCAACAAGCAACCATGTCTTTCAAAATATCAACACTAAAGCAAGTTATCCCTAGCCCATTATGCTCAATCATTGATCCATTCATGAAACACACGCGCATATTAGCTACACCCAATGCTCAAGTACGATCATAGTGCCCCTTAGTTGGTGCTTTATAAGAGAAGATGGAGACTCAAAATAAAATAAAAATTGCATAAAGTAAAAGAAAGGCGCTTCGCAGAGGGAAGTAGGGATTTGTAGAGGTGCCAGAGCTCAAAGCGAAAAAAGTAGAGATAAAACATTTTGGGTGGCATGCTTTTCCTGTCAACGAAAACGATCGAGTAGTTCCCAATACTTTCCATGCTAGATACATCATAGGCGGTTCCCAAACAGAAAATAAAGTTTATTCCTTTTTCCACCATACTTTCACATTCCACGGCTAACCAAATCCACGAGTGCCGTCCATACCAACACTTTCCAAGGAATTTATTATTTGACAACATAAAGTAATTCATTTTTCATTTCGGGACTGGGCATCCCTAATACCTTTGTCGTACTCTCGTGCAATAACAAGTGAATAAACACTCATCTTGAGAATAACACATCTAGCATGGAAAAATATCAGCCACCCCCTACCATTTCATGAGCGGTACGAGCACACAAAAGAGAAATTTATTTTGAAATTAGAGATGGCACATACAAATTTGCTTAGAACGGCACGGAAATACCGCATATAGGTAGGTATAGTGGACTCATATGGCAAAACCGGTTTAAGGATTTTGGATGCACAAGTAGTGATCATACTTAGTGCAAATGAAGGCTAGCAAAAGATTGAGAAGCATCCAACCAAGAAACGAAAAATCTCATAAGCGAGCATTAAGCATAACTAACACCGAATAATGCACCACAAGTAGGATGTAATTTCATTGCATAACTATTGACTTTCGTGCTTGCATAGGGAATCACAAACCTTAACACCAATATTCTTACTAAAGCATAATTACTCATCAACATGACTCACATATTATATCAACATATCGCAAAACTATTACAAGGAATCAAGTTTATTTTGTCCAATGATCTTCATGAAAGTTTTTTATTATATCCCTCTTGAATATCTATCACTTTGGGACTAATTTCATTTGTTGCTTTTGATAGCTCAAACAAATCTAAGTGAAGAACATGAGCATAAAATTTTCTTCTCTCAAAATAATTTAAGTGAAGCAAGAGAGAATTTCTAAAAAAATTACTAACTCTCAAATAAATCTAAGTGAAGCATGAGAGCATTTTCTTCAAAAATACTAAAGCACACCGTGCTCAAAAAGATATAAGTGAAGCACTAGAGCAATTCCATAGCTCATAAAGATTTAAGTGAAGCATAGAGAGCAATTCTAACAAGTCATAGCATAATTTTGGATCTCTAAAATAGGTGTGACCAGCAAGGATTCATGACTAAAAATAAAAAGCAAAACAATCAAAGACTCATATCATACAAGACGCTCCAAGCAAAACTCATGATATGTGACGAATAAAAACATAGCTCCAAGTAAAATACCGATGGTCGTTGGAAGAAAGAGGGGATGCCACTCGGGCATCCCCAAGCTTAGTTGCTTGCTTCTCTTTGGATAATGGCTTGGGGTGCCATGGGGCATCCCCAAGCTTAGGCTCTTCTTACCACTTATTCCTTCATCCATCGTAATCTCACTCAAAACTTGAAAACTTCAATCACACAAAACTCAACAAAACCTCGTGAGATCCGTTAGTATAAGAAAACCAATCTTTACTTTAAGTACTGTAGAAAACCTATTCAAATTTTGTTATTGCATTATATCTACTGTATTCTAACTTTACCATGGCTCATACCCCCCGATACAAACCATAGATTCATCAAAATAAGACACAATGCAAAGAAAACAGAATCTGTCAAAAACAGAACAGTCTGTAAAGATGCGAATTGTTCTCATACTTATATAACTCCAAAACTTCTGAAAAATTAGGAAAACAGAGGAAATTTGTATATAAATCTTGTGTAAAAAATTAAGAATTTTTCGTCGCCTCTGTTATATTTAAAAAAGTGTTTTAATGGACGCAAAAGTTTCTGTTTTCCAACAAGATCAAATCAACTATCACCAAAGCTATCCTAAAGGCTTTACTTGGCACAAACACTAATTAAAACACAAAAAACACAATCATAACAGTAGCATAATTTTGCAAACACTCAACAACAGAAAGAAAAAGATGAAAATAAAATCTATTCATTGGGTTGCCTCCCAACAAGCGCTATCGTTTTACGCCCCTAGCTAGGCATAATATTTATTGATGCTCACAAGAAAGATAATAAACACAAAGAGAGCATCATAAAACATGTGACAAGCATATTTAAGTCTAACATATTTCCGATGCATAAGACTTTTATAGAAAAACAAATTAGCAAGACAAGCAAGATCTAGCATATGCATGGAAGAAAACAATAGCAATCTCAACATGAAGAGAGGTAATTTAGTAACATGAAAAATTCTACAACCATATTTCCCTCTCTCATAATAATTACATGTGGGATCATATTCAAACTCAACAATATAGCTATCACATAACATATTCTCTACATGATCCACATGCATGCAAAGTTGACACTCTTCCAAAATAGTGGGATTATCATCAAATAAAGTCATGACCTCTCCAAGCCCACTTTTATAAAAAAAATCATAAGATTGAACACTCTACAAATATGTGGGATTATTTTTACCTAAAGTTTACACTCTTCCAAACCCACTTTCAATATTATTGCAAACATTATTATCAATAACGTATTCATCATGAGGCTTAAATAAATTTTCAAGATCATAAGAAGAATCACCCCAATCATGATCATTGCAATAAGTAGTGGACATATCAAAATTAGCATCCCCAAGCTTGGGGTTTTGCATATTATTAGCACCATTAACATTAATAGAATTTATAATAGCATCATTGCAATCATGCTTTTCTGTCAAGGAGCTATCATGAACCACTTTATAAATTCCTTCGTTTAACACTTCATCACAATTTTCAGATTCATAAATCTCAAGCAAAACTTCATAAAGATAATCTAATGAACTCAATTCACTAGCAATTGGTTCATCATAATTGGATCTTTTGAAAAGATTAGCAAGTGGATGAGGATCCATAACAATAGGTTTTTAGCAACTGAAGATGCAAGCAAATAGAAGGCACATGGCAACACAAGCAAACATGAGATCTGACGAGAAAAAGGCAAACAAAAAAGAGAGTGGATAAAACGGCAAATTTTTGTGAAATGGGGGAGATGAAAACGAGAGGCAAATGGCAAATAATGTAAATTGCAAGGAGATGAGATTTGTGATTAGGAACCTGGTAGATGGTGATGATGTCTCCCCGGCAACGGCACCAGAAATTCCTTTTGATGTTTGCTTGAACTACGTCGGTATTTCCCCAAAGAGGAAGGGATGATGCAGCACATCAACGGTAGGTATTTCCCTCAGTGATGAGACCAAGGTTATCGAACCAGTAGGAGAACCAAGCAACACTACATAAATAGCACCTGCACACAAAGAACAAATACTTGCAACCCGACGTGTTAAAGGGGTTGTCAATCCCTTTTGGGCAGCGGCGCCAGAAATTGGCAAACAGACATGACAAAGTTGTAATAGATTGATAGATGCAAATAAAATTCAGCGAGGTATTTTTGGGTTTTTGATAATATAGATCTAAAAATAAAAGATGCAAATAAATAAAAAGGCAAATAGTAAAATAGATCTGAAAATATATGATGAGAAAATAGACCCGGGGGCCGTAGATTTCACTAGTGGCTTCTCTCGAGAAAAATAGCATACGGTGGGTAAACAAATTACTGTTGGGCAATTGATAGAACTTCAAATAATTATGACGATATCCAGGAAATGATCATTATATAGGCATCACGTCCAAGATTAGTAGACCGACTCCTGCCTGCATCTACTACTATTACTCCACACATCGACCGCTATCCAGCATGCATCTAGTGTATTAAGTTCATGGAGAAATGGAGTAATGCAATAAGAACGATGACATGATGTAGACAAGATGGGGTCTATTTATGTAGAAATAGACCCCATCTTGTTATCCTTAATAGCAATGATACATACGTGTCAGTTCCCCTTCTGTCACTGGGATCAAGCACCGTAAGATCGTACCCATCACAAAGCACCTCTTCCCATGGCAAGAAAAATCGATCTAGTTGGCCTAACTAAACCAAAGATTCGAAGAAGAAATACGAGGCTATAAGTAATCATGCATATAAGAGATCAAAAGATTCAAATAACTTTCATGGATAAAAACATAGATCTGATCATAAACTCAAAGTTCATCGGATCCCAACAAACACACTGCAAAAAGAGTTACATCAAATAGATCTCCAAGAGACCATTGTATTGAGAATCAAGAGAGAGAGGAAGCCATCTAGCTACTACCTATGGACCCGTAGGTCTACAATGAACTACTCACGCATCATCGGAGAGGCACCAATGAGGATGATGAACCCCTCCGTGATGGTGTCTAGATTGTATCTGTGGTTTCTGGAACTTGCGGCGGCTGGAATTGATTTTCGTCGACTCCCCTAGGGTTTCTGGAATATTGGGGTATTTATAGAGCAAAGAGGCGGTGCGGGAGGCGGCCGAGGTGGGCACAACCCACCTGGGCGTGCCTGGGCCCCCAGGCGCGCCCTGGTGGGTTGTGCTCCCCTCGGAGCCCCCCTCAGGTACTTTCTTGGCCGAACTTCTGTTTCCTGGTCCAGAAAAAATCACCAAAAAGTTTCGCTGTGTTTGGACTCCGTTTGGTATTGATTTCCTGCGAAGTAAAAAACAAGCAAAAAATAGCAACTGGCACTGGGCACTATGTCAATAGGTTAGTCCCAAAAAATGATATAAAGTTGCTATAAAATGATTGTAAAACATCCAAGAATGATAATATAACATCATGGAACAATCAAAAATTATGGATATGTTGGAGACGTATCACGTACAAGTGTGTAAGGGTCTGAATCCCTCTCTAGGTTGCCTTGGGCCTCCTTTATAGCTCAAGGGATAACCACAGTGGCAAAACAGACATTATCTTGATTAGATAGCTAACAGTGCTATCATACCTAACTCTGGCAGTTAGGACAAAGCGCATTAAATGCGCTCCTAGGTGTCATGCTGAGGGTGAAACCCGGCAAGCCTGTCGTGCCGCTTAATCATATTCTGCTTATTACCTTGACACGCCTCTGGATGGGTGTCAAATGGGGGTGATCTGTCTTCCAACGAGCTTCCACGTGCTTAGTGGAAGCCACTTAATCACTTGCGGGCTCGACACCGCACCGATAAGTGACTTGCGTTGCTGTGCGGTGGAGCGATGGTGCCTTGGCGGGATTCTTGGTCCTGGCGACCCCGACAGGCCTGCCGGGGTTAGCATGTATTTGCTTCCGGGGCAGTCTAGCTGGCCGAGCTCTCCTGCTCGGCAAGGGAGGCCTCCCCAAGGTGGTATCTTGTTGTCTTGTTCTTCTTGATACGCTCCTTGATCTCACGAAGAGCGGCTTCTCTGGTCTGGGTTTGCATTACCCATTGGATGCTGGATATACGACCGTCAGCACGCCTGTGCATGGGTCTGGTCAACAACCGCGGATGTTTGTTGCACCGACAGGAGCCCCCGAGCCTGGCCCATACGTGATGCCGGGCATCGTTGAAGTAGGCCCTAACAAATGCATAAGGGAACACTTTGGCCATACCACCATGGGATGCACGTCTTCCTTGATATATTCCTTGCTTCTTCATTAACATGTGACCGGATCAGTTTTCGGTTTCCCCACGAGTCATTCTGAATGACGTGGGGCTGCCCACGTAATGGTTCGTGGGCCGCCCACGTTCACGGGGAGGTAACTGCCATTTTACTCACCCCACTATTGTTGTCATTTCTGCCACGTACGCTGCATGCATTGCACAGGGTTGGTGGCGGAGGCGTAGGATGTGGGAATGAGTGCCATAGCAGAAAGCTTGGCGCCACGGATAGGGGCGCAAGAGGGCGGTCTGAGATTCCAGACGTTGCCAGTGACGCCGATGGACCAGATTGGTCGATCATGGCAGTTGGCACGGGGTAGTGGGTAGCTAGCCCCCTGGCATGCTCTGCTATAAAAGGGAGCGCAGAGGCAGGCAAAAGGGCTCACCCACGCACCTCCTTCTTCTTCTTGTGTCCTCTTCCACTATGGTGAGAGGGAGAGGACGCGGTCGTGCTCCTGCGGTGGTGACCAGGACCTCTTCTCGGCAGCGCACCCCTGCCCCGGCCGGAGATGCGGGGGTAAAATCCAGCGCACAAGGAGGTGCTGTTGGGCATGGACGCAGTCGGCGAGGCCCTCGGTGTCGGGGAGGACGTGCTGGTGCACGGATCGCCCCTCCTCCAGCCCCCTGGCTCCGATGGAGGGCCATATCGGGGACACGCCGCTGGAGTTCATCGTCAGGCTGCGTAGCCCCCGCGCAGCCGCCTTCGGCTCCCGACCCCTTTTGCAAGGGTAATGGAGTTGGAAGAGCCTCACGGGTTGAAGTTGCACATGAGGGGCTGCTGCAATGGCAGCATGCGGGCGGACGTTGATTTCCCCGCACTCACGTGATGCTTCTCCGTTGCGGCTGGAAAACTTTCGCACGTGCCCATAGCTGGGTGGAGGGGCACGTACTCCATTTTAAGTTAATGGATGCATATCTACTCTCCATCAAGGTCTTTGGGCATTTGGGTGCTTGCTTAGGGTGCTGCGTGGAGAGCTTGACCGACGACGAAAGCTCCTCTACGAGCGACAGCGACGAAGAGGACACTGATGGCGAAGACGACGGTGCCGAGCAGGAGGACGGTGGCTCAGAGTCTAGCTGAGCGTCGGACGCACCGTCACCGTCAGCTAGGCGCCGGCGAAACCATCATCTGCACCTGGCCTTCTCCCCGGCAGAGCGATTTGCCAGGGTGTTGGGTGTGGATGCCTCCGCCTCCTCCAGCTGGACCCCGGCAGGCTTCCTCATGGACTCTAGCTTCATCTTCCCTGTTGGTGTCCCTCCTGCCGCGTTCCTCTGGTCCTGGCGGTGGTGACCAGGGCATCGCCTAGCCGCTCCTTCTGTCCTTCTCTCTTCGCCCCCGCCCTCTTGATCTTGTCAGGCTGCGTCATGCGGGCCCTGACGGGGTCAAGCTGGGCTTCTGCCTAGGCACCCCTTTTGCCCTCTTCACCTCCCTCTATAGCTCCTAGGAGGAGAGGGACAAGAAAGGCATTACTGGGCACTTATCTTTTTTCAATCTAAAAGTTGTAGGCACTTGCCAAACTTTAGCTTAAATTATGTACCCTTTCATCCATACTTGTACCCTGTATGGTTTGTACTTGTTTATCCACGTATTAATGAAAAAAGATATGCTTGCCGGGCACTCATGCATGTATCATGTCCATGCTGAGGAACGATTCCTCTATATCCCAAGTAAACAAGGTTTTTCGGCAAGACACCTTGCCGGTTCCTTCCGTTGTTGCTGCAGGGCCCAACCTGGCGGGTTAGGAGCGTGGAAGAGAATCGGCCCCTCGGCAACCCTTCTTTCAAATGCCACTGCGATCGGCCTGACCAAAGTAACCTTCGAATCAAGGGATGGGAGCACAAATGTTTTTAGGGCGACAAGGTTTTTCTACGCACAAGTTTTTCACACAGGGTCATGCGATGGATGGTCAAGGGAACTTATGTGCGTTACGCTGTCGGGGATCGATACGCTAGCTTGTCCTCACTTCCCCCCTTCGGGGAGTTTATCCGCGATAGGAGCCATGTTTGTTAGTACAGGAGAAAACAGCAGTTACCTCCCCGTGAACATGGGCGGCCCACGAACCATTACGTGGGTAGCCCCACGTCATTCAGAACGACTCGCGGTGAAACCGGAAACTGGTCCAGTCACAGGTTAATGAAGAAGCAAGGAAGATATCAAGGAAGACGTGGATCCCATGGTGGTACAGCCAAAGTGTTCGCATGTGCATTTGTTAGGGCCTTCCCCAACGATGACCGGCAGCACATATGGGCCAGGCCTTGGGGGCTCCTGTCGGTGCAACAAACATCCATGATTGTTGACCAGACCCATGTACAGGCGTGCTGATGGTCGTATATCCAGCATCCAATGGGTAATGCAAACACAGACCAGAGAAACCGCTCTTCGTGAGATCAAGGATCGTATCAAGAAGAACAAGACAGCAAGATACCACCTTGGGGAGGCCTCCCTTGCCGAGCAGGAGAGCTCGGCCATGTCGAGACTGCTCCGGAAGCAAATCTAGGCTAACCCCGGCAGTCTGCCGGGGTCGCCAGGACCAAGAATCCCGCCAAGGCACCACCGCTCCACCGCACAGCGACGCAAGTCACTTATCAGTGTGGTGTCGAGCCCGCAAGTGATTAAGTGGCTTCCACTAAGCACGTGACAGCTCGTTGGAAGACAGATCACCCCCATTTTTCACCCATCCAGAGGCGTGTCAAGATAATAAGCAAAAGATGATTAAGCGGCACGGCAGGCTTGCCGGGTTTCACCCTCAGCATGACACCTAGCAGTGCATTTAATGCGCTTTGTCCTAACTGCCAGAGTTAGGTATGATAGCACTGTTAGCTATCTAATCACAAGATAATGTCTGTTTTGCCACTATTGTTACCCCTTGAGCTATAAAAGGAGGCGCAAGGCAACCTAGAGAGGGATTTGGACCCTTACACACTTGTACGCGCGTAGCAGCTCTCCCCGAGGCCACCTTGCCGGGCTTGAGCGTTGCGTGCTGTTGTGTTTCCTCCATCCAATCCACCAAAGCAGGAGTAGGGTTTTACGCTTCTCAGTGGCCCGAACCTGGGTAAACACGACCAGAGTCCTCGTCGTCGTGCTGCCTCATGGCTTCTGCTCTTTGTGCAATGTGATCTCCCCCATGCCGAGCCACAAGGGGCTCATGGCCCCATAGGTGATCGTGTCCACCCATGACATCTTTTGGCGTGCTACGTAGGGGGAATCGCTTGCGCGAACCCGAAGTTGCGAACAGCGCGTTGATCTTCATCATTGCCATCTTCGTCACTAACGAAGAAGAGGAGTAGTGTCACTCCTTAGCCACCTCCTTCTGAAACCCCGTCGCACTTCTCCGCCAACAGCAACGGCGGCGGCGAGGGCGGGGGACGTCTGCGCTATGGTTGACACGGCTAGGCGCGGATGGCATAGTCGCCGTGCCACCCGCAGTCAGAAGGCAGGGCGGGCCGGACAACGACGCCACCCTTATCATAGTCCTTGATCGAGCACGCTTGATCCCAAGCGGTGTTGCTCGGTCTAGCCGGTCAAAGAATGGTGCGTACTTGGCCTCCCTTCCCTCCTCCCTCGCCAATGGTCTGGATGTGTAGTGGTGATGCCGCCGGTGTCGACAAGTTCACACGAAGCTCGATCCTGCATTTGTCCTGCTAAGGATAAATCCTGAGCTGAATGTTAGAGCGAATCCATCGGTTGGTGCCCCCGGCAAGCAATTCACGGCAGGCCCTCGCATGCTAGCGTGCCAATCATGCCGGCCGATGACGGGTCATTGGGAACCAGGGAAGGGAGGGTGGGACCAGCCCTCCTCACTTCTCGAGATTTTTCCTTAATGGCAAATGTTTATGTTGGCCCTTGGCTCGTGCCAAGGGTGAACACGTGAGTAATGAACCTCCGAGTTCCTCCGTTTGGTCCCTTCCTATTTTTCCCTCTTTCCAGGGCAAAAGTAGAAGCGCATGCATGATTGCGCCAGAAGACACAAAAAGGAGAGACAGCCACGGGAGGAGAATGCGCTTAATCAAGAGATACCACGTCCGGCCGGGGGGGGGGTATGAACAAAAGCTAAGTTGGCACGTTTAAGGATTTTCTTCCAAGCCCACATATGATATCCCTTGGTCAACTAAGGTTTCGTATGGTGAGTCTCCTGCGCGATGGAACCTTGTCGAGTTTGTTTGCGCCCTTGCTTTGTATCGAGCCCCACTCAATGAAACATGTGGCTGCATCAAAATCCGAAAAGGAAAAACCCAACAGCAACGTGTCCCTGCCAACTGAATGCTAAGGACCTGCTCCTCAAAGCAGTCACGTCAACATGCTATTGGCGGGCGACCAAAATGCGCGAAGGAACTAGCTATACGAATACCAGCGGGGAAACGAAGAGGATGGCATACACGTGCACTTAAAACATCTGTTCAACAAGCATTAAACAAAAATTGTGCAGAACCTAATACGGGATACACATTGTGTCTTAGTACAGGGCAGCACAACAGCAGGACTGGCCTAATGACTGGTCTGGCGGCCTCCCGGAATCCTTGGGACGGAAAGGACCTTGTCGGCAAGGGGGCCAGCCTTTGCCGCAGCAGCAGAGGCATCGGTGCCTGGCGACAGCTTCTTGAAGCCATCGGAGAGGTTGAGGTCTGGATGGAAGAAGGTGAGGTTGCTCAAGACCAGGAAGAGGGCGTCGCGAGCAAGCTTTCGGGATTCATCAGCGAAGCATGCGGCCCTGTCGTCTTCGTACATCTTCAGCCCTTCGATCAGGCCTTTGAAGAAGAGCATCAGCTTGACACTAGGGACCTCATGCTTGCCCATGGAGAAGGCCCAGCTCTTCATGTCCATGTTCGCAATCTGGGCAGTGAGGCGCTCGGCGATGTCAACCATGTTCTTGATCAAAAGGTCACGCTGCTGAATTTGGTTCTCCAGCTTGTCCTATGCATCTTTTTGGAGAGTCTGTAACACACTGGATTTTGCCCATTTTCTTTTGATTTTGATTTTGGTCTGGATTTGCTTTTCTGTGGTTTGGTAGTTCTGCAACCTGGAGGGATCGCCCTTCATTTTTCTTCCCGAGTGGCTTGCCAACCTCAAAACCATCCCAAGACCATATCATTTCCATCTTGGACCAATCCCAATAATCTTTTTCTTGGGAATATTCCTTTTTCTATTAAAGGAATAACCCTGTTTGTCCTGGGTTGTGAAGCAACCCATATTTCCATCATTCCCAAAATTCCCAAATAATTCTCATAAATTGTTTGGGTCATATCTTCCACAAATATGTCAAACCCTTCCTTGCCATGTTAAAAAATATTTCCCAAATATTCCTTTTCTGATTCTGCCCCAGCTGGCAGTTTGTGAAGCAAGTACCCTTTATATTTGCTTGCTTGCTCTCAAACTTTTTGTGCACTCTTTCCTATCCATGTCATTGACACATGCCAAAATTCAACTTTATTTGGATATTAAATCTCTCTTGGCTAATTTCCAAAGCTTCTGGGCAACTGGAATCTTTGTGAAGCAAGTCTTAGCTAGGAGTATCTAAATAAGTTGAAATTTTGCAAGCATCTTCATATTCTCAAATCATGACTCTCCACCAAGTTTCAACCTTATCTAATCATATATGTAAGCATAGCATCCAATCTTGGTTTCTGGTCAGATTTTCACATTGTGAAGCAACTATATTTTATATTGCTCCATAATTGCTGAAAATCTACCAGAGCATTCTCCTACCCATATAACCAATCTCCACAAAACTTGGGCTCATTTCATCTTCCCAATAATTCCCTAGAATTTCTTTAAGTTTCTGGTCAGAGAGAATAGCTGTGAAACAAGTACCATTTTGGCTTGTCCAATTGGTATGAAATTTTTACAGCATCGTCACCTGTCCAAATCATCATGATCTACCCAATTTGAGCTCAAGTTGATACTCCATGTGAGTACACCTTCCTGATCAAGTTTCTGGACCCAAATGGCAGTTGCAAAGCAAGTAGGTTATTTTGTGGTCCAAATTCCCTCAAAACCTCCAGGATCATAGCCCTTCCTAAGCTAATCACCTCAGACAACGCCATTGACCCCAATCAATTCCCTGTTGATCACCAGTGCGCAGCCAAGCTTGCTGCAGCAAACTTTACTCGAAGCCTCACATCTCTCCTTGGCTCTTTCTCTTGATCCATCAACTCCCACAGCCCCTATGATGCCGGGACACATCACTAGACAGCTCAGGGCAGACTCTCTCTTCCTCTTCACGCCAGTGCCCGTGGTGACTGCCCCCTTGGCATGTTATTTCACGTGCTCTGGCAGCGTTGGCCGCGCTCTGGGCGTCGGGCAGCTCCGTCTCGGCGAGTTTCACGCGTCTGGGCGTGCCGACCTGACTCCCCATGCTTCACCCGTCGCCCTCGACCCTCTGCCCCCTCTCGAAACCTCCTCGTTGGAGCTAGCCGACGAGCGGCCACGGGTGCACTGTACCCGCACATGCATCGCCGTATATGGACAGGGCTCAAGCCTTCCGGAGCACGCCAGCACCCCCTCCCCTCCTCCGTGAAGCTCCTCGACGCCGCAAAACGCCAGCCACGTCGCCCTGCAGCTCCAGCGTGCGGCTAAAGATCGCCACCGCGGCCATCCCCATCCACCCGCGCCGCTGCGCCTATAAAAGGGCTCCCGAGCCCCTCTCGACCTCACCAACCTCTCCCCCTCGCTCTCCCAGTCCTCCCCGTCCTCTCCCCGAAGCTCCAGAACCTCTCCTCGCCCTTCACCACCGCCATGGCCGCCGCCCCTCCTCTGCTAAATTCGCGGAGTACCGGCCCCCTCCCTTCTTCCCTCTACCACCACTAGCCTTCCTGAACTCCGGCGGATCCCCCAGCTCCTTCTCTCGGCCGCCGGAGGCCCACAGCCTCGAGCCCAAGCTCACCAGAGCCGCTGTCTGCCACGGCCGTGAGCACGCCCGCTCCCGTCCTCCTGGAGGACCGCGTCCTGCCGGGATGGATGCGGCTCGCCTTCGCGGTCACGCCGATGCCCGGAACGCCGGCAACGGTGGTCGGAGCCGCCCAGGACGGTCGCCCGAGCTCCTCTGCTCCTCGCGTCGGGAGCTAGAAGAAGAGAAGGAAGGAGGAGAGAGAAGCCCCGCGGGACCCACACGTCAGCGACCCAAGCCCCGGCCCCGCCACTGCCAGCGTGGATAAGTGGAGACGTACTCCTGGGAGTACGCTTTCCCTTATCAAAAGCGCATTCTACTCTTCTTCGGCCCAAAATACGTTTTCCTCTCTGGAAAACGTATTTTCAGAAAAAGCACATTCTGTTTAAACTGCCAGGGACCTGTTTGTAGAAGTTATTTTGCAGATTAGTCCCTAAGCTTTAAACGGCCGTATCTTTTCAACCGAGACTCCTAATGAGGTGAATCCAAAGCCCACTTCTTCGTCCCGTCGAGCCCGTTGTGTTGGTATCATTTTCACTATGTGGTCCCACTGTGGAAATGACCATTTTACCCTTGCCGTAAACAGCCCCCTCCGGGAGAGAACTGTTTCCGGCAGTCAACTCCTCAGACTCTCCGCACTCCTTCCCGATGATTCCTTCATCTCCAAGCAAGCCACAACTCTCATCTGCATCATCGCATTGCAATGTCATAGTTTAACTATTTACTTTAACAGCAAGTATGAGTTATTTGTGAAGTGGATTGGATTATGCAATGCTTGAATAAATTTTCGGATAGGTGACTACCAAGTTGAATACCGGATTGATAGTTTACCCACTGGTTGATACTATGATGTTGAGATCACTGTCTATGATTATTTTGGACTTCATCCGGTAGTATGTGCATATTAATTAATAGAAGTGGCTTAAGCATACTAGTTATCGGAAGGTCGGCTATGACGGAAATATTATTCGGGGATTAGATATTTCATGGTTGACCTTGAGTCACCTGTCCGGACTTATCCGTGCAACCACATTTGCCGGTATGGGACGGCCTTGACTTGGTCTGATCGCGTGCTCTTTCACCGGTATCGCCCGACAGGGAAGGTTATGCGTGCGCGCTACCCTGGCCCGGTAGGCGGCGATAACCTTGTGAGCCCAGTTGAGTCATTTGGATCCAGGTCTCCATTTGGGACAGTTTAGTTTGGTCACGACGGTGGCTGGTGTCATGAGGTGACACAGGGGCCACCCAGGGCAGGACTCCAGGGGAGGATGAATGCCGGTGGTATGGTGGAGGAGTCACGGGTCAGGCAGGTTTCGTTGGAGCAACACTGGTCCACCCGAATGGGATCACGAGGTCAGTGCTCCATGGTGTGGGTAAAGTGCGCAACCTCTGCAGAGTGTAAAATCTATTCGAATAGCCGAGTCCACGGTATTGGACAGTCCGACCGGACCTCACTAGGTGGTCAACCATAGTAGTGATAATTATGGAAGAACTCGTCATATGATCGGAAGTACTCGATGAATCGTGAGTATTTTGAGGGTTGTGAGACAACCCGGAAGAGAGTAAGTTTGTCAGACTTGTGATGCAGTTGGTATCAGGTATATGATATGTCAGCCATGGGATGGCAATAAGATAAGTGGTCGGATGACCACATGATTGGGATTGGACTTGGAACGGATTCGGATTGGATCCTGAGATTATTCGGAGTACAAATTAAATATGCTTTACCTTACTGCATTTACTTCAGAAGTTATCTTGCTGGATAACCCTGCTTGTTAATCTTGACTGCCATGATGTTGTCTTGCTTTAATGCTGATGTTTGCTGTGAGCTTGTGAGTACATTCAAAGTACTCACCTGGCGTGTCATGCCAGTTTGCAGGTCATGCCATGATTGCTTGCTTGTCGAGGATCCCGAGTTTGCGACCTAGGATACGCGTTCTAGCCAGAGTCCCTGCGGAGTGGAGTCCATCACTGTTGTCGATGTTCCGCTGCCGAGTGAGTTTCTCCACTGTTAGCATAGAGCTACCCTGGGTAGGCGTAGTGTCGCCGTGCCGATGTAATCCATGTACCCTTTGTAACCATCTCCATTGTAATAAAGAGCTGATTTGTTCTATGCCAACAGTGCCGTATTCCAGAGGACTTGTCCCTGGGCTGGAATACGGGGCGTTCCAGTTTACTCTGAGCCGGGGTGCCACAGAAGTTGGTATCAGAGCAGGTCTGGCTATAGGACGCACGGTCTAGGCGTAAGCGTTAGTAACCGGTAGTTTAGGACCCAGTTGGTTTGCTGCACTTGGTTGTTGCATTTGTTTGCGCATAGCATGCATATAGACTAGATATCTTATCACTAACGATGGATTTGATGAGTGTAGGTGGCATAGGTTTTGATTCCCTACCTGTGCTCTCCAGTTTGCATATCGGTTCCTTGGTGTGGCGTCATCTTCGTCCCAGCGGAGTGATGCCAAGGTGCTTGGTGGTGTCGATCCCTTGTCGGATTGATGCACCAGTACCACACCAATTTATTCACATCAGCCACCCCTATCGTTTTGGTGATAGACAAGTTCTATTCCGGATCTTGCCATCCCATTCACCGCTTTGGCAACCCTTACTGATCTTGTTATCAGAAAAGGGCAATACCCGCAAGCCCTTCTTTCCATCATCATCCCTTCCTGCCATTCATTCCCTGGACCAGTACGGTTTTCTTCCGTACGCTTGATGATGATGTGGTCACAACTTCTGTGTTCCGATCCTGATCACCAAGTTCGTCCTCGCGCACCGGCTCCATCCGTGTTAAACTCGTATTTGGTGTAGCCTTGTTTACACCAATTTTCTTCCACACATTGATTCACTTTCGTGCACATCGCCACGGCATGTTAGACCATAATACTGGAGTTCTTGCGAGATTTGTGTGCTTAAGTAGGAATGCATATTATTGCTGTGAATAGTTGTAGAATGTGATATTGCTTGTGTGTGTGATCTTGCTACTTTGTGTGCTTCTGTTTAGTCATTTTTGGGCCCTTGGTGTTACCTTATTTTCCCCTTATGGAAGTTGCTCACCAACCCTGAACCCAAAGAGTCAGTGAAGAGACAGTCATTTGGAAGCTCAGCTCAGCAATATGGAATTCTCCGCAGACTGTGTTATATCGGGAACG
This sequence comes from Thinopyrum elongatum, assembly GCA_011799875.1. Taxonomy (NCBI): domain Eukaryota; kingdom Viridiplantae; phylum Streptophyta; class Magnoliopsida; order Poales; family Poaceae; genus Thinopyrum; species Thinopyrum elongatum. The sequence goes on along the minus strand of CM022299.1, from coordinate 218,347,684 downwards.
TCGGGCTTGAATATAAATGATATCCTGGCTGGATTGATTATCAGCATCAAGTATACATCAGTGCAATCTTCACAGCGGCAATGATCAAATCAGCAAGAAGGCAAACCATGTGCATGATCCATAGTGCATTCCGTGCCAAAAGTATGATTCATATATACAAGGCTTGAGTCTGCTATGAGTATAATTTGAACCCTGCCATGTCCTGGAATCAAGCCAGAATGTGTTATGAATGTGGTGTTCAGCAAGAAGGATAGCCGAATACCCTGCCATATACAACCAGTAATCGACAGCAGTAATATCAAGGAATACATATATATCTCTGCACTCAGAAGCTTCAGATGTAAGCAACCCAGTCTTTCTCTACAAGCTACCTGAGAAGCATACGACGCAAGGATCCCTGTGTCTTCCTCGATACGACACATGGACATCTTCCGATGCAAGCATATGATAATGCATCCCCAGGGTCAGATCCGCAACAGGTGGTCCGAAGGCAAAAATCAGTCAGGACACAAGCTTGCCTCGAGAATCAAGTGGCTAGCTACACATGTTTCCATAGATATGGTGGACATGCTGCCAAGGTCATATGGGTTACTCATACGATGATGCCAGCCCGGTGAGGACCTGACTATTGCATGAGCTATGTAAGAAGAAGAGAACGCCAGTTATACATTTCAGTGTGATGACCAACAACCTATGGAGCAAGCCGACCATCTGATATATGCCCTATAGCATTGCTCTGTGTTATTCCGGTATGTTCTAATTATTATGCTCATACCTGCATGCATAATAGTGAGCTGTATGGGACACGGATGAACCCATGCCTGTCTTTCTTTGGTGACGGCACCACGCCTATGTTCTGAGCTGTTTCCGGACGTCCGGGGTGGATGCCGACTTTTATTTCTCTTGTCAACAACTGGCCCGTGTTCTGAGCTGCTTTTCGGCCGTCTCGGACAGCTGTTGAATTTCTCTTCGTAGCAATGACCCTATGCTCTGAGCTGTTTTTCGGCCGTCTTAGGGAGTTGCTACTTTCTTCTTATCGACACCGTCTCATGCTCTGAGCTGCTTTTCAGCCATCTTGAGTCGGGGTTGAGTTACTCCAGTAATGTCCCAGATCTGAGTTGTAAAGACCGTTCTGGTGGCTACTGGTTTATTTTTCGGTTTTATCCAAGGGTTCAGACGATCGTTACCCTACAGCTACAACTTGTAAAGTAATATGCCTGCCGGAATATTGCACCTGACAACACCTATGGTCACCCGAAGAATCAAGAATATATAAGGCCAAGTTCTTTCAGCAAAGGATCTAGGCAAAGAGAACTATAATGAAAAAGCAAGATTGGCCATACAGATATGGTAATAGTTGCAAGAGCAACATGGTACAAATACTCCGGACAGTCTGGCTCGATACCAATCACCATGGATACACACCCACGGGGTCTATCCCATTTGCAAGGACCTCCTATCAAGACAACCCACCCAGCCAACCAGATATGCTCAGAATTGTTAGAAGAGGGTAACCAAGCTGGTCAGGTCAGCTGAAAGATTAATTCAGCAGTTTGATTGCAGCGACAGTGTTAAAGCATTACACGGCTTACCATCCACATAGAGATACCGACAGACTGAGTAATCAGAAAGTTGACAACAGTCTCGAAGCATGTGTCCTCACGGATGGGAATCAATTAAAGACTAACCTGCCGTGAACAAGATTCTGCTGCTAAGACTCCTGTCAGTCAAGTCTATGGATAATATCACAATAAGACCGTACATCTTTATGTGGGTCACGACAGGTGACAGTCAAATAGTTGGTAAGAGTTTTATACCCAAGACAGTGGAGATACCCAAGATGACCCAGCAATCCATGCGAGGAGTCAGATTCCGCCAGGAGAACGGTACGATTCACAGTACTGTTTCGAACCTGGAGGATACACGGTCATTTGAAGTCACCCAATGCAAGGAGTAAAAGATTTCATGTCCACCAAGAGAATTTGTTCACAACTCAGTGAACGGTTGTTCGTATTGGACCCCGTCACGACACGTCCATGAGAATCACCCTTGGACTAAGGCACATTGTTTGGTCCGGATAATTCATTACCTCAGACAGGATACCAAACACAAAAGGATTGAAGTCGGAGTAACAAATGAGGTAAGATTTGCCAGAAAAAGGGTCCAGTGAAGCAAACCACCCCGAAGCAAGGCAGTCAGTCATATGAAACTCAGTGGGAGCATTATACAAACATAAAAAGGAAACCCGAGTTGGAAATGGTTTCCTCAAGTGGAAATATTCATGTTTGATCCCTGAGCAACCAAATCTCGAGGACGAGATTTCTTTAAGGGGGGTAGGTTTGTAACACCCTGGATTTTGCAAATTTTCTTTTTCTTTTGATTTTGGTCTGGATTTGCTTTTCTGTGGTTTGGTAGTTCTGCAACCTGGAGGGATCACCCTTCATTTTTCTTCCCAAGTGGCTTGCCAACCTCAAAACCATCCCAAGACCATATCATTTCCATCTTGGACCAATCCCAATAATCTTTTTCTTGGGAATATTCCTTTTTCTATTAAAGGAATAACCCTGTTTGTCCTGGGTTGTGAAGCAACCCACATTTCCATCATTCCCAAAATTCTCAAATAATTCTCATAAATTGTTTGGGTCATATCTTCCACAAATATGTCAAACCCTTGCCATGTTCAAAAATATTTCCCAAATATTCCTTTTCTAATTCTGCCCCAGCTGGCAGTTTGTGAAGCAAGTACCCTTTATATTTGCTTGCTTGCTCTCAAACTTTTTGTGCACTCTTTCCTATCCATATCATTGCCACATGCCAAAATTCAACTTTATTCTGATATTAAATCTCTCTTGGCTAATTTCCAAAGCTTCTGGGCAACTGGAATCTTTGTGAAGCAAGTGTTAGCTAGGAGTATCCAAATAAGTTGAAATTTTGCACGCATCTTCATATTCTCAAATCATGACTCTCCACCAAGTTTCAACCTTATCTAATCATCTATGTAAGCATAGCATTCAATCTTGGTTTCTAGTCAGATTTTCACATTGTGAAGCAACTATATTTTATATTGCTCCATAATTGCTGAAAATCTACCAGAGCATTCTCCTACCCATATAACCAATCTCCACAAAATTTAGGCTCATTTCATCTTCCCAATAATTCCCTAGAATTTCTCTAAGTTTCTGGTCAGAGAGAATAGCTGTGAAACAAGTACCATTTTGGCTTGTCCAATAGGTATGAAATTTTTACAGCATCGTCACCTGTCCAAATCATCATGATCTACCCAATTTGATCTCAAGTTGATACTCCATGTGAGTACACCTTCCTGATCAAGTTTCTGGACCCAAATGGCAGTTGCAAAGCAAGTAGGTTATTTTGTGGTCCAAATTCCCTCAAAACCTCCAGGATCATAGCCCTTCCTAAGCTAATCACCTCAGACAACGCCATTGACCCCAATCAATTCCCTGTTGATCACCAGTGCGCAGCCAAGCTTGTTGCAGCAAACTTTACTCGAAGCCTCACATCTCTCCTTGGCTCTTTCTCTTGATCCATCAACTCCCACAACCCCTATGATGCCGGGACTCATCACTAGACAGCTCAGGGCAGACTCTCTTGTCCTCTTCATGCCAGTGCCCGTGGTGACTGCCCCCTTGGCATGTTATTTCACGTGCTCTGGCAGCATTGGCCGCGCTCTGGGCGTCGGGACGCGTCGGGCAGCTCCGTCTCGGCGAGTTTCGCGCGTCTGGGCGTGCCGACCTGACTCCCCGTGCTTCACTTGTCGCCCTCGACCCTTTGCCCCCTCTCGAAACCACCTCGCCGGAGCTAGCCGACGAGCGGCCATGGGTGCACTGTACCCGCACATGCGCCGCCGTATATGGACAGGGCTCGAGCCTTCCGGAGCACGCCAGCACCCCCTCCGCTCCTCCGTGAAGCTCCTCGACGCCGCAAAACACCAGCCACGTCGCCCTGCAGCTCCAGCGCGCAGCTAAAGATCGCCATCGCGGCCGTCCCCATCCACCCGCGCCGCCGCGGCTATAAAAGGGCTCCCGAGCCCCTCTCGACCTCACCAACCTCTCCCCCTCGCTCTCCCAGTCCTCCCCGTCCTCTCCCTGAAGCTCCAGAACCTCTCCTCGCCCTTCACCGCCGCCAGCCGCTTGTGCTTTAGACTCTGCTCGGACAACATTAGCGCTAACTCCTGCTCAAGGGCCTTGAGGCCCGCCTCTCGCATCGCCAGCCCATCCACGGAGGCAGAGAGGGTGTCTGTGCGTGCTTGGATTTGCTGCTCCAGGACGGCGTTTGAAGCTAGGAGCTCTTGCTCGCGAGCCTCTGCTACCTTGCGCCATCGGTCCGCTGCCTCCGCCTCTTGGAGAGCGCGCTCACAAGCTTCCTTCGCCGCCGTGGTGGACTTCTCGTCCTTTGAGCGGGCAGACTCATGCTGGAGGTGACCGAACTTAACGGCGACCTCAAGTAGGTGCCACCCGCGCGCCAGGTACAGGTGCTCATCCACAAGGCGTGCGTCAACGTCATGAAGTTCCGCTTTGAGTTGGCTCAGCGCGCCCTTTGCGTTCTGTGGAAGATCGTGCGTCACTGCGGCCCGGCCGCTTGTGAGCGCCAAGGCCCAGCCAGGGCCGAGCACCGCGCTCTCGCCCGCTGCCGTGGCATGAGAAACCTCGGCTGCACCTGTCGGGGGCTAGAAGATGGCCGGCGCCTCTTCCGTCCCTCCTGGGCAAGGCGACATGCCCCGCAGGCTCGGCGCCTTCCCGCAGGCGGTTGTCAGCCCACGGCTGCCCTGGGCACCGGCGTGGGATGGCGCAGTGGTTGACGGCCCCGTCTTCTCCTGCTTGGTGCTGGCCTCGATGGTGGATGCTCGGGAAGCAGGGGAGCAGCTCGCCGAAGGCTTCCTCAGAAGAACCGTCGTCGCCCCCACGCACGTAGGGCCGCCTGCGGGGACCAAGGAGTGCGTGGTCGTTCCGCACCCCGTGCCTCTGGCGGGCGGCGGAGAGGCCGCCCTACGCCCTGGCGCGATCGCGGTGCCTTGGTGAGCCACGCCCTCGCTGCACCCCATGGCCGCGGCAGGCGGCGAGGAGGCGTCCGCTCGGCTCGGGGGCTCCTCCACCTTCTCGCCTGAAGAGGACCTGTGAGAAGAAAGAGCTTAGGGATGGTTGCCACGCATGAGGCGAGAAGGCAAGGCGCTTACTCGTCCATGGCGACCCACTTGCTCTTCTTCAACGCCCTCAGCAGTGCGTCGGTGCCGCTCTCCGGACGGATTCTCCTCCCGGGGGCGTGCGGCCCGGGGATCGTCATCCTAGAACTCTGCATGCTACTCATCGCGCCAGGAGCGGAGGCCCCGCCCTCGGGCGGGGCGATGCTATCGGCATCCGCTGGTACAGGGGTGTGTCGGGCTGCCACCGCCCTCCGCCACTGCGGCCAGGGGTATCGCACCCGCGAAGCCCTTTGGCTCTGGGACCACCAAGAAGGGGTTGCCCCGAGGCCCCTCGTGGCTTTCGGGGAGCAGCCCCCACTGATCGAAGCATGACATCCTCCCCGCGAAGGCCTCCTTGCTCGTCTAGTTATACAGGGGGAACCCTTGCCAGGGGAGCTCGCTTGCCTCTTCGCCGGTCAGGACTCGAAGTATCCCGCTTAACACATCGGGAGGCAGGCGGCCTGTTTGGAGCGCCATTGTGTCTTCTAGGCCAGTGAAGGCCCACCTGGGGCGGGAGTGGCGTTGAAGGGGGGCAATTCACCGGCGGAGGAATTCCCTCACCACCATCGTCACTGTCACTCCCGCTGCCCTCAGATCGGCCATCCTTGCCATGACCTACGACAACCTCAGGTCATCGAGCCTCTCGTGCCCCCATCCGAAGCTCGCCACCGCCGGGGACGATAGAGTCAGCAACACGGGGCTGAATTGGGCCACGTCCATGTACACCCATTGCCGCATGAAGCCCTCTGCTTCGTGGTTGATCTCCATGTCAATGCCGTCACCCGCCATCGCGCCCACGGCATGGAGCGACATGCACCCGAAGCGTTGGTCGGCGGTGGTCAGTCGAAGGCAGAAAAAATGGCAGAGCAATGCCATAGAGGGGGTCACGCCCACAAAGGCTTCGCATAGGAAGGCGAAGGCTGAAAGGAGGAGAACGGATTTTGGGTCTAGGTGCAGCGCGTGCACTTGATAGTGCGAGAGCATGGCGTTGAAGAAGTCCGAGAATGGGGGAGCAAGCCAGAGAAGATCGCGGGAAAATGAATGGCGATGGTGGTGGCATCCAGATCAGTGAGAGGTCGTGAAGCGGGACAAATCTTTGTCGCCCCCCACTCATTGAAGTCATCCGCAATCATCAGGCAGACCTTATCGAGCCCCTCGAGGTTGAGCACTGTGGACCGGCCAAGGGCGGACTCTGGTCCCGCTCGGCTGTCCGCCACCGCCCCTTGCCGTTCTTACCCGGAGGCACCATGGAGGCACAGTAGAAAGAGAGCGGCGCGGGTCTGGCGAAGGAGATGCAAGCTTGCTCGAGAAGGAAGGTGACGAAGGACGGGCATGTGGGAATGCGATGATGGCCGCGTAACTAGCGCAAGCCAGCTTTATGTTAGCTGGGCGATTACCGAGGCGTCGAGGAAGTGGGGGCGTACCGCGCCACGCGTCAAGCCTGGCCTGCAGGCGGTTGGGGCCTACGCCGTTTCGCCCCCTCCCTCAACGGGCAGGGTCGTGCACGCCGCGGGCCTGGGGGCTACTGTCGGGCCTATGGGACTGGGGGTACCCAGGCCCGTCTGCCTGTGGCCCAAGGCACGGCGCATGCCGTGGGCCCAGTGCGACCCATCTTCAAGGCTTCACGAGCAAGACCCTCGCGAGGGCCCCCGCCCCGCGAGGTGTACGTCAGCAAGCATCGTCAAGACCTCCCCGAGGGCCTCACTGTAACGATCCGAGACCGACGCTCCAGATGCCTTCCGGGTTTTTCATTGTTGCCGTGTGATTTATTTGCTTGTTGCACTCATCATCGCATCATTCGCATTGCATCGGCACTTTGTTGTCGTCATGTTTTCATAAAACTTGCATCCGTTCATAGTCGCGCTCCTCCCTGTTGCTTCCGTTGCTCATTCCAAGTCCAACCACTCACTTGCACACGGCCGCCTAACCTCTCTGCACAACCCACACTCTTTGTTGCCTTGTCCGAAAACCTCTCCCGAACTCGAACCGGGCTGTCATTACCGATGGGTCCGGATCATCTCCAAACATCCCCAAAACATCTTCGTTTTATTTATTGGACTCCGCTAACCTATTGATCCCGGGCCGTCCGATTACGATCGGAGGGACCAAAGAGCCCCTACTTGAATCCGCCTCCTATTTAAACAATCCAACCCTAGTTTCAAGGCCTCGTGTCCCATCCATCCATTTCATACGCCGCCACCCTCGGTCCAAATCCTCCTCGGATTCCACATCGAGCCAATCACAGCCACCAACCTTCCTCCTCGTCCAGCTACCCCCCACCTCCAGATCCATCCATTTGGACCCTTGGATGGAGATCCGACGTCCAGGAGGTGCCCCTGCAGCTCCCGCAAGCCCCCTCCTTTCGTGGCTCCGCTCCACGCCCGAGCCAACCTGCGACCTCACTACCAACCCTCGCTGGCCATCGGAGTTCGCCTCCATCCACTGGAGGAACCGAGCGCCGCCCTGCCCTCCGCTCCTTCCTACTCCTCTCGGTTTCTCTCTTTCTCTCAATTCCTTTTCTCTCTCCTTTCACAGGAAGGCTCTGCCGCCGTCTGAGGAACTCGCCATGGCTACCGCCAGTGGCGGAGCTAGCGAAGGATCTCAGGGGGGGCCAAAGAGAAAATATGCAACTTTGGGGGGCCAAATGATTGCAGTCTACTAGATTTAATCCTTCATAAAAACTTTCCTTCACTAATTAAGCTATGGCTGGGGGGGGCAGCGGCACCCCCAGAAGTACATGTAGCTCCGCCCTTGCCACCGCTGCACCTAACCCCACCACCACCACCTGGATCTGCATCCCAGACATCGGATCCAGCCGTCACTTCCGCCTCAAGTCCTCCCACGTGGCGCCTCCACGAGCTCCTGCCCAAGGTCGTCGTGCCTCGTGCCCTGCTCCTCCATTTCCTTTCTTTATTCCTCCTTTCTCTGCCTCACCCCCCCTCGGTCTCTCTCTTCATGGTGAACAGGAGCCCGCCATGGAGGCCCCAGCTCCGACCCATAGCAGTCGCGCCGCCGAGTCATCATCACCTCGCCGGACTCCCACGCCGCCATGCCCGACCTCGCCTCTGCTTTGTCCGGGGAGGCGAGCAAGCGCGTCCCGCCCAAGCCGTTGACCGTTGCACCAGGCCGAGCCGCGCCGGGCCCAGGTGTCCTAGCGCCGCCCCAAGCCCAGCCGCTGCCAGATCTAGCCCGCTACACCGACGACCTATTAGGCCCGAGGTGAGCAGCCCGCCTTACCCTTCGCCCTGGGCGCTCCACTACTATGTTGCGCCCACGCACTGTTGGCCCAGTACGATTCAGATTCAGCCCAGTGCATGTTTTCTCCAGTCCTGTGAATTTTGCTAATTATCCAGGGAATTTCTGTTTTACAGAAAACTCCCTAAACTTCATGCATTTAATATCGCACAAACCGTGCATCACATGTAAAAACCTTATATTTGTAAAATGCTTAGAATTTCATCTAGTTTCACAATATCTAACTTTCATCCATGTTAAAAATGTTTAAAATGTTTAAAATGTTGTTTGCATTAATTTACATAAATGGCATGTTAAAATGGTTTATTCCATAACTAAATAACCGTAGCTCCGAATTAAACAAACTTTATATGTAAATGGGGTGGGAAAATGCATAGGTTAACATGGTGGAATTACTTTGCATGTTCAACAACTCTAAAATTGTGTATAGGGCAGAACAGTACCAAATCCAAAATATGCACAAGGGGATTTTCCGGAATTTTTGTTTGTTGTTCCGACCTCATTTAAACTTTGACTAGATAGGTAGTTTTATTATGCTTCACCTCTTGTCATGTTAAACAACATTTAATATTGATGAGTAACATAAATGGGAGTGAACTAAATAATTGAATGTGGTGTTTCGTCAATATGCAACTCGTTACATATTGAACTCCACTTAATTTGTAGTATTTGATTGTTGCACTTTGCCATGCCATGCCTCATTAAAATGGACATGCATCATACTTGATTGTGCATCATGACATGGTTATGATATGTGCGTTTACCATGTTGTTACTTCTTTTCGGTGTTGCTTCTCGATAGTTTTGGTAGCATTGCAATTGTGAGGATTTGATCGACTACGTTGGTTCATCTACTTCATGGATTCGGTCTTCTTCCTAGCGGGACTTCAGACAAGATGATCATTATCCTGGATACCACTACTATCTTTGCTTTGCTAGTTGTCTCGATGCTATCGCTATGTCGCGCTACCTACCACTTGTTTGTCAAGTCTCCCAAATTGCCATGATAAGCCTCTAACCTTTTCACCATCCCAGCAAACCGTATTTGGCCATGTTATCGCTTGCTCAGCCCCTCTTATAGCGTTGGTAGTTGCAGGTGCAGTTTCAGGTTGTTCCATGTTGGGACATGGATATCATGGGATATCACAATATCTCTTATTTAATTAATGCATCTATATACTTGGTAAAGGGTGGAAGGCTCGACCTTTTGCTTGGTGTTTTGTTCCACTTTTGCCGTCCTAGTTTTCGTCATACCGGTGTTATGTTCCTTGATTTGCGTTCCTTACACAGTCGGGGTTTATGGGCCCCCCTTGACAGTTCGCTTTGAATAAAACTCTTCCAGCAAGGCTCAACTTTGGTTTTACCATTTGCCTAATAACAACTAAAACTTGCATAGGGACCGGCTAGCACCCGAGGACTCTTAATCAACAACCCGGGCCAGTGCTCCTCATGAGTGTTGATCTAAACTAGAGCACTATGCGGGGCCGCCCCTTGGCAACTTGGGGTATTTGGAACCTGTACGCGTCGCTTATCTGATCGTGGCCTGAGACGAGATACGCGCTGCTCCTATCGGGGTGTCAGCACATCAGGAGGTCTTGCTGGTTTTGTTTCACAATTGTCGAAATGTCTTGTGCACCAGGATTCCGAGTTTGATCGGGTTGTCCCGAGATGGTGATTTTCCTCCACGAATCGTGAGAGTTTATAATAGACTAAGTTGGGACACCCCTGTAGGGTTTAATCTTTTCGAGAGCCGTGCCCATGGTTATGTGGCAGATTGAAAATTTATAATATCCGGTTGTAGAGAACTTGACACCAGATCTGAAATAAAATACAACAACCGTGTGCGTAACCGTGATCGTCTCTTTTCGAGGGAGTTCGGCAAGAGAATACGGTGGGGTTATGTTTGACTTGTAACTAGTTCAGGATCACTTATTGATCATTACTAGTTTGCGACCGTTATGCGTAGTTACTCTTCTTACTCTTGTATTCGTAAGTTAGCCACCATACAATGCTTAGTGCTTGTTGCAACCTCACCACCTATCCATTCCATACCCATTAAGCTTTACTAGTCTTGATACCCATGGTAATGGGATTGCTGAGTCCTCGTGGCTCACAGATAACTACAACAACAGTTGTAGATACAGGTAATGTGGTGATCTGATGCGAGAGCGATGCTTGCTTGTTTTGGAGTTCTTCTTCTTCTTCGGTCAAGGGATAGGTTCCGGGTCGGGAGCATGGGTCTAGCAGGGTGGATGTCGTTCTTCTTTTTGTTTGATTTCATTCGTAACCAGATCCTGCTCTATTGTATGGTGATTGCTATGTATTGATGTATTCATGTATTCATGTTGTAGCTTGTGGCGAGTGTAAGCCTTTATCTACTATTCTCATCTATTCAGTATATGGTATGTTGTAATGATATCCATCTTGCTATGCGCTCGAAATGCGGTTGTGCCCCAATCATGAATTCATCACGTGATTGGGATAGAATCGCATCTTGGGCGCTACACTCACGCAGGGCAACATCCCGAAGCTGCCGCCCGAGGCCTCTCAGGGGGCGGATATGTCTAGGCTCGCCAAGCCCCGCCTCGCGCTGCACGTGGGTGACGCGAGCCATGACAAGCGGCGCCAAGAGCCGTGCCAGCGGGCGCGGATAAGGATGTTTTCCTCTTTCGTGCTAAGGGAGCTACGACAACACGCCGGTTCTTGAAGCAATCCCCAAAGGTTGCCACTTTGGTGCTAGAAGACCAGGACGGCGGGCTTGCTAGGACGGAGGTCATCGCCGAGTCCACCGGCATGTCATGGCAGGAAGCTTTAGCAGGCGAAGACCACCTTTAGTCAGGATAAGTTGTACTGTTGTCCCCCTTTCGGAATTGGCCGTTGTGGCAACCCTTCCCGCCTAGTGTTTTGGGGGGAAGAGCACCAGGGCCAGTATAAGTATAGCTAGGGCACCACCTTAGAAACGGATCGGATCAGAGATCGATTCCTAAAGCCTCCCAAGGCCATGGCCACTTGTACTCACATACTCATCCTCCCTCATGAGGCAATCCATCCACAAAACAGGAGTAGGGTCTTACATCGCAAGGTGGCCCGAACCTGGGTAAACTGTCGGGTCTTTGTTCTTCTTCCTCGGCTCGAGCACGCCGGAGCATCGCCGTGACATAGTGAGCTGAGAGGCCCGAGTTAGCGAGGTTCGGTGAGCACACCCCAGAGTTCAAACCTTTCTTTGGTCCGCGGTGAGGGAGTCCTGGATTAGGGGGTCCTCGAGGTGCCGACTCATCTCTCGTGGGCCGAACAAGTTGGGCCGCACCGTATCCGGACCGAAGACCTTTTGTGCCTTGGTGTGTCCTCCAAGTAGAAATAGAAGACCCGGAGTTTCCTTGATGTAACCGACTATCTGTAAACCCTAGCACCCCTGGTGTCTATATAAACCAGGGGGCTTAGTCCGTAGAGGCTAGAGGAACAATCACCGTCCCACTAGTTAGGGTTTAGTTCGTCTGATCTCGTGGTAGATCTACTCTGTAACCCCCTTATACTCAAGCAATATAATCAAGCAGGACATAGGGTTTTACCTCTTAGAGAGGGCCCGAACCTAGGTAAACATCGTGTCCTACATCTACTGTTCCCCATCGATCCAAGGTCCACAGTTCAGGACCCCCTACCTGAGATCCACCGGTTTTGACACCAACATTGGTGCTTTCATTGAGAGTTCCACTGTCGGATCGCCAAAGGATCGATGGCTCACCTGATCATCGGAGACGACATTAGCATCGGAGACATCTTTGTCCCCGGGCAACTTTTTGCGTTCGGCAGCATCGTTCTGCATGCCGACGCGACCGGCCGCCTCAACCAGATCGACAATTTCACCCCTGGGCAGCAGATCAGGTTTGGCAACTTCGAGTACGTCACTGATGCGTGGGACAATCTGATCTTCTCAGGCTTCTCAGCCTCACCTGCAACAGTCGTGGCCTCCGAAGTATTGACCTCGGGGGGCTATTCCTGATCTGATCTCCGGATCATCCCTTACAACGCAACCAGCGTCGAGCTCGGAAGCGCCTCCCATGTCCGAAGGCCAGGAGTCAACCCTGTCCGCACCGTCCCTCCTCGATGAGGATTCGGCCTTGAGCCTTGACAAGAATTCGGTGCCCGGAGATGGGGAGTCAACTCCCGCCGAACCCGTGGGCGGCATGGATCCGGCGGGCCTCTTGTCCGTAAAAAATATCCTAGAGCGGATCCGGACCATGGGAGTCTCCCACGGTCAATCCTCTGTCTACGACCGGATCGTTCTTAAACCCGACGATAGGGAAATTTACACCCCGCCTGTCACACACCTCGTCGCCACCATCGAAGAATTGGCCGAAGGATCGTCATCGCCGAAGCTCAAAACGAGTTATGTCATGATCGATGATCGGGCTTCGAGCCCCGAAGAAGGTCCCAAGCCAGGTGCCGACTTAAAACACGATTTCAAGTCCTTGTCACCATCCGCTAACAGTACGGATGTTGCATATACCACCGCTAAAGTCCCGGACATGCACCCGGGAACAGTGCGGGATTTTCTCCCACCCACCACCCATGTCGCGTACTCCCCAGACAATTCGGGTCCTCCGGACATCTGGGACCGGATGTACGTAAAGCAGCAGCCTCGAGAAATGGTCCATCACTATTGGGCCCGATTCCTCTTGGGAAAAGAACAAATCGCCAGCTACTGCGACCAAGACATAATTATGACCTTCCGGTCTAACTGCCGAGACGAAGGGCTTCTAAACGCACTCGCCTGTCGCCACGTACAAAGCATCACCAAGCTCTTAGACCTGGTACGCAAATACTATGCCATGGAGAGCACCTGGATGGAACAGCAAATACGCGGGGAATCAAACCACGCCGAACCGACAAGAACAATCCGGGACAAGCGTGCATACGTGCAGCGGTCGCCCGAATACGAGTCCGCCGAGAAAAGAAACAGATCCCTCATCGGACCCAGATCGGTCCTGGATGAACTACTGGACAAACCGTGCCCCATACACTCGGCCCTGCTCAACATGAACCGACTCACAGGCTTCGAGCTTGTTGGGTTGTTCAGCAGGTCGCCAAAAGCGACGAGGCTAAACTCCGCCTTCAAAATCCCAGTAGAGGATCAGAAACACCTTCATTTAACAACCATAACATCTTAACTATCTATGAAACCTTCTCCTCGAACAATCAAAGGAAAAGAGCCCTTCGAGAGCTCAGCCAAGTCCACCAGGTCACAACAACAAACCCCTGGACGGACACCCCGATCACCTTCAATGCGGAGGACTAACCAAGGGCACGACTCGTCCGAGCACCAGCCGCACTAGTCCTCGATCCCATCGTGGACGACTTCAGATTGACTAAGGTGCTTATGGATGGAGGCAGCGGTTTAAACCTCATCTACAAGGACACCCTTGACAAGATGCAATTCGATAGATCTTGAGTCAAACAAAGTTACACCATGTTATGAGGAATCATCCTCGGCAAAGAGGCACGCTGCTCCGGACGAATTACGTTGGACGTAGTGTTCGGCACTCCGGCGAAGTACAGAACCGAAGAATTGCTCTTCCACATCATGCCCTTCCGTAGCGGATACCACGCCCTATTAGGGCGTCACGCATTCTCAAAGTTTCAGGCTATACCCCATTACGGGTACATGAAGCTCAAAATGCCTGGGCCCAATGGTGTGATCACAATAGCCAGTGATCCGGACAAAGCCCTCCGAGCCAAAAACAAGACAACATCCTTGGCCCTCGAAGCACTATCTAAGGCTCTAGCAACCGAAGAATTGACCACACTACATACAGTAGTGGACAGGGATGATGTAACTCTAAGTAAGAGACCCAAGTCTACTTCCTTCAAGTGAGTTGACGAAACCATTAAGTTCCAAGTACACCCGACGGACCCCAACAAGACAGCGACCATCGGAGCCCAGCTGGACCCAGAGATCGACGAGGCGTTGCGTGCATTCTTGCGCGAAAATTGGGACATATTTGCCTGGCATCCTTCGAACATGCCAGGTATCCCACGCAGGCTGGCGGAGCACAGTCTAAACATAATTAAAGGCTTCAAGCCGGTTAAACAGACGCTGCGTCGATTCTCCGAACCCAAGCATCAAGCCATGGGAGAAGAATTAGCCAAGTTACTTGAAGCAGGATTCATCCGAGAAATCAAACACCCCGAGTGGCTGGCAAACCTGGTCATGGTGCCCAAAAAAGACAGGTCCTGGCAGTTATGCGTCGACTTGAAAGACCTCAACAAAGCCTATCCCAAGGACCCCTTCCCCTTGCCCCGAAGAGATCAGATCATTGACGCCACCGCCGGACACGACTCGTTGTGCTTCCTCGATGAATACTCGGTATATCACCAAATCAAGTTGAAGGAATCCGACCAACCAGCAACCGCATTCATCACACCCTACGGGCCATTCTGCTTCGACACAATGCCCTTCGGATTGAAAAACGCAGGTGCAACATATCAGCGCATGATTCAAACATGCCTGGAAACACAAATCGGAAAAACAGTCGAAGCATATGTGGACGACGTGGTCATCAAGACCAAACACGTCAGCTAGCTAGTAGACGACCTCCGCCAGACCTTCGATAACTTGAGAACATACGACATACGGCTTAACCCGGATAAATGTGTCTTCAGAGTTCCTGCCGGAAAACTGCTCGGATTCACTGTCTCCCATAGAGGGATAGAAGCCAATTCGGCCAAAATCCGAGCTCTGTCCCAACTGGCAATACCCACAGAGCTCAAACACGTCCAGAAGTTGGCCGGTTGCATCGCAGGCTTAAGTCTCATTTCTCGCCTCGGCGAAAAGGCCCTACCCCTCTATAAATTGCTCAAGAAAACCAAAAACTTCGAATGGACGGATGAGGCAACCGCCGCACTAGAGGAGATAAAGACTCTACTAGCAGGCAACCCCATTTTGACAGCCCCTGGCATAGCCGAACCCATGCTATTATACATCTCAGCCACAAACCAGGTTGTAAGCGTTGTCCTCGTGGTAGAATGAGAGGCAGAAGGACACAAGTTCAAAGTCCAAACGCATGTCTACTACGTGTCGGAGGTACTGACCCTGTGTAAATCCCGGTATCCGCACTACCAGAAGATCGCCTACACAGTTTTTATGGCATCCCGCAAGCTCCGACACTACTTTCAAGAGTGTTCGGTCACCGTGGCATCAGAGGTCCCCTTAAATGATATTATCAACAACAGGGACGCTACGGGCCGTATAGCCAAATGGGCAATTGAACTCATGCCCTTTGAAACGTGTACAAACCACGCCGCACTATTAAATCTCAGGTGCTAGCTGACTTTCTGGCCGAGTGGATGGAGGCTGAACTTCCCCGGGAATATAGTGTGTACTCCCACTGGACAATGTATTATGATGGTTACAAAATGTTGGCCAGACTGGGGGCTGGAGTAATCCTCACATCCCCCACGGGCGACATTATTCGGTACGTACTACATATCATGTATATAGACTCCAACAATGCAGCCGAATACGAAGCCATGTTGCATGGTCTTCAGATGGCAACCTCAATGGGTACCCGGCGGCTCGAGGTGAGAGGGGACTCCAACCTCGCCATCACACAAGTTAATGGCAAGTTCGACGCTAAAGACCCAAAAATGGCCGCATACCAGAATGTTGTCTTATGTATTTCAGCCCGCTTTGAAGGGTTGGGATTTCACCACGTCTCTAGAGACAGTAACCAAGCAGCAGATATCCTCGCCCGCATGGGCGCTAAATGCGACCCTGTCCCTAAAAACACCTTTCTCGGGCGGCTCTTCAAGTCGTCCGTGGTGTGGCAGAACGGAGACCAGGACGCAGCGATCAACTGGCCCGAGCAAATCATCCCTCCGGCTATCGAGCCAGACGACGATATCATTGGCGGCTCGACAATCGAACAAACTGCTTTGGCTCACGAGGTCCTGCCATAATCACGCCATGGACAGAGCCTTTACTTGCCTACCTCCAGAGGCAAGAACTCCCCATTGATCAGACTGAGGCACGATGCATAATCCGGCACTCCAAGGCCTATAAGGTCCACGAGGATGAGCTATACAAGAAAAGCGCTACCGGAGTCCTACAACGGTGCATATCGGAAGCAGAGGGGCAGCAACTGTTGGCCGAGGTTCATGCCGGTATGGGCGGCCACCACGTGGCAGCTCGGGCCCTAGTAAGCAAGGCTTTCCGAGTAGGGTTTTTTTGGCCCACCGCCCACGCGGACGCCCGCACTTTAGTCCAACGTTGTGTAGGATGCCAGCTTTTTGCTAATCAAAGCCATATGCCCCCCCCCCCCCCCACGGCTCTCCGGACTATACCAATCACCTGGCCTTTCGCAGTCTGGGGATTGGACATGGTTGGACCACTTAAAGGGGGAACCAAGAAAAAGAAATACCTCTGGTCATGGTCGACAAATTCACTAAATGGATTGAGGCAAAGCCAGTAACCTCAGCAAAGTCCGGACTAGTTATCGACTTTATATCCGGCGTAGTACACTGTTATGATGTCCCTCATAGTATCATCACGGATAATGGATCCAATTTCACGGCCCAGGAAGTAAAGGACTGGTGCGCCACCATGGGCATTAAGCTCGACTATACTTCGGTGTACCACCCGCAGACCAACAGACAAGTTGAACGGGTCAATGGACTAATCATGAGCGGCATCAAGCCTCCCCTGGTCCGTTCCTTGAAACAATCTAATTGCCAATGGGTGGAGGAGCTCGACTCCGTGCTTTGGGGATTGCGTACTACCCCCAACCGAACAATGGGATACACCCCTTTTTTCATGGTATACGGCGCCGAAGCAGTCCTACCCTGCGACATTATTCATGACTCACCTCGAGTGTGCATGTATGAGGAAAAAGAGGCCGAGTTGGATAGACAGGATGACCTAGACACCCTGGAAGAGGAACGGGACATTGCCCGGGCTCGTTCCATGTTTTATCAGCAGCAGGCTCGATGCTACCAAAGCAGGGAAGTTCGTGCGAAGGCATACAACGTTGGAGAACTCGTCCTCCGCCTCCCAGAAAAGCAAAAGAACAAGCTCTTGCCTAAATGGGAGGGCCCTTTTATAATTGATGAAGTGCTAGCAGGAGGAGCATATCGTCTTCGCAACCCAGCTGATAACCGCCTCGAACCGAACCCCTGGAACGCAGTTCGACTACGATGTTTCTACGACTAAACATGCCCATGTCTGTACACTACCCCTTTTCCTCACTGTAAATTCCCCTTTTTCTTGTCTGGAGAATTAGAATCTCTCGGGCCCAGTTTGGATAAACCGAATTCTGTTTAGGCCTTATTCTTCAATGTAACACCCATATTTTACCAGGGGGGCTCCTTTAAAGCAGCCAATAAATATATTTTGGTGCACGTAATTGTCTCTGTCGTGTTTTCACCTTCCGGATACCTCTCCCGCCATTATATGCACCGATTTGACTTAAGTTTTTGCCAAGCTGGGTTGCCTGGCTCCTATGCCTACCCCCTACGTTCCCGATCGTTCGACTAGGGGGTAAAGGGAGCACCTCTGCGATTGTTATGACCAGGTCAGCCGTGTACGTACCTCAGACGGGTGAAGCCGAAAGCTAGCGTTCTTATGAACACAATGGGTCGGCAAAGAGGAAAAACTATAATACTATCGGTGTTCGTCACCACTGCTTGGGGATTCGGCCCCCACATCGATTATTTGCATACCTCGGATATCCGAATACAAACGTCTACACTCGCATGATGGAACCTGAAGAAAGGAACCCATGGAGGAACTATTATCTTCAGAAGATGTTTCTTACATTAAAAAGTAATATAACATAGCTCTCCGTGCACATTTTTGTCTGTTCGTACCTAAAGGATGGATTGCCTAGTTACCGGAAGTGATTCCCTGCATACATCAGGTCACATAGTACGGAACACTCCCCGACCCCTGGTCCGGGAGGTTGAAGCTGATGGCCGGTTATGACAACGTTTTTAGCATGGATCGAGCATGTTTGATGTAAAGTACATAGATACATAGAATCAAACACATCACTCCTTGTCCACATTGTTTATTATGCTATCCAAGGCGCAACCCTTCTGGGAGAACCGAGCTGCAGGCCTCACTTGGTCATAAACCAAGTGAAGAGGTATTTCCTGTCCGTCTGGCCCTACTGGTCCGACGCGAGCCATGTGCTCTGGCTCAAGTTTCCTGAAGCGGGTCTTCACCATGGCCTAGGCTTCTCACGCCCCTTCCCGGCAAGCGGATATTTTCCATACTTCTAGCCATCGCCGAGCTCCTTTAAAGCGCTTCGATAGTTCGGACATCTGGTACTACTTCGGCCAGCCATAGCGCCTTGACCATACTCTTCATAGCCTTTCGGGCTCTCTCATGAATCGCGGACAGTTCTTTCAAAAGATCTCCGCCAAAGGAACTGGCCTCCTCTCTGGGTCGGCCTGTTAGGAGACCTAGCATTATAACATGACACGTGTGTTATACTCGCGCATTACAGATGGCTATTTACATTTGATGCTTAAGTGACACTTACTGAACATGCCACTTTTCAATCTCTGGTTATCACCCAGAACCTGCGCCAGCTGAGCTTTTTGTTGGGGAACGTTGCATGGAAAACAAAAAAATTCTACGCACACGCAAGATATATCCATGGAGATGCATAACTACGAGAGGGGAGAGCATCTACATACCCTTGTAGATCGCTAAGCGGAAGCGTTTATCAACACGGTTGATGTAGTCGTACACCTTCATGATCCGTCCCAATCAAGTACCGAACGTACGGCACCTCCACGTTCAGCACACGTTCAGCTTGATGATGTCCTCACCTTCTCGATCTAGCAAGAGAGGTGAAGTAGTAGATGAGTTCCGGCAGCACGACAGCGTGGCGACGGTGGTGGTGAAGAACAATCTCCGCAGGGTTTCGCCAAGCACAACGGAAACTATGACGGAGGATAAACTAGAGGGGCGGGGTTGCCGACACACGACTTGGTGAATCTTGATGTCTTGGGTGCTAGACCTGCCCCTCTATTTATATGTTGAGCCCTGGGGTCAAAACTTGGAGTAAAAGCCTCCTCAAAGTCGGTTTTGCCCAAAAGGCAAGAGTCCTTCTCGGACTCCAGGACCAGACGCCAGGGCTCGGCGTCTGGACCCAGACGCCAGGGTCCCTGGCATCTGGCCCCTGGCCTCCGCAAAACTGCCTTTTGCACTTACCAAAAACCTCGTGGGCTTTAACCCTTGGCCTAAATAAAGTGTTCTCGCACCAGAACATTTCGGGAAACATCCGAAACACCTTCCGGTGAATTCCGGAAGCCAGACACTATTATCCCATATATCAATCTTTACCTCCGGACTATTCCGGAGCTCTTTGTCATGTCCGTGATCTTATCCCAGACTCCGAACAACATTCGATCACCAACATACATAACTCATATAATACTATATCGTCAATGAACGTTAATCATGCGGACCCTACGGGTTAGAGAATGATGTAGACATGACCGAGACGTTTCTCCGGTCAATAACCAATAGCGGGACCTGGATGCCCATATTGGTTCCTACATATTCTACGAAGATCTTTATTGGTCGAACCTTTATGACAACATACGTAGTTCCCTTTGTCTGTCGGTATGTTACTTGCCCGAGATTCGATCGTCGGTATCTTCATACCTAGTTCAATCTCGTTACCGGGAAGTCTCTTTACTCGTTCTGTAATACATCATCTCGTAATTAACTCCTTAGTCACTTTGCTTGCAAGCTTCTTGTGATGTGTATTACCGAGAGGGCCCAGAGATACCTCTCCGATACACTGAGTGACAAATCCCAATCTCGATCCATGGCAACTCAACAGACACCTTTGAGATACCTGTAGAGCATCTTTATGATCACCCAGTTACGTTGTGATGTTTGATAGCACACAAGGTATTCCTCGGTATCCAGGAGTTGCATGATCTCATGGTCGAAGGAATATGTATTTGACATTTAAGAAAGCGGTGGCAATAAACTGAACAATCATATGATGTGCTTACGGATGGGTCTTGTCCATCACATCATTCTCCTAATGATGTGATCCCGTTATCAAGTGACAACACATGTCTATGGTTAGGAAACCTTAACCATCTCTTGATCAACGAGCTAGTCTAGTAGAGGCTTACTAGGGACACGGTATTTGTTTATGTATCTACACATGTATTTAAGTTTCCAGTCAATACAATTCTAGCATGAATAATAAACCTTTATCATGATTAAGGAAATATAATAATAACCTTTTTATTATTGCCTCTAGGGCATATTTCCATCACTTTTAAGCTCTCTAGTTCCTTGGCCTGCTGCTGATTCTCCGCCTTTAGCTCATTATTTTGATCATGGCGTCATTTTAACATCTGCACATCGGCCTGATGCTGGGATTCCACATACCGCTGGGACTCTTTAGTGGCATCCAGGTCCTTTTGAAGCTGACCTATGGATTGGCCTGCTATAAATAAGGTCGGTATTAAAACAAGGCGCTTTAGTATCATTGGTACATGTCTATAGCTTTAACTCACCATGGGCCTCGCTGGTGAACTTTTTCATCGCCTCCAATTCGGCCCTCGCGTCAGCCAATTGTGTTCGGCTCGCTTCAAGGTCCTCGGACAACTTTCTATTCTGGTCCTTTAAAGTCTACAACAAGTAACACACGCTTTTTAGACCCTTAACCCGGTCGTCCCGCCCGATTTAAGGCCTGGGGGCTACTCGGTTAGTGTTTACACTTGACTGTTGGAAACCATTCCTTACCTTCATATCGGTTGACAGAAGATTGGCAATTCCTTCGAGCGCTGTTCGGGCCGCCTCAAGATATGCATCGACCGAATTGAAGGCATTAAATTCTTGATCGAAAAAAACTGCCTAGCGCACGGACTCCTTCCGTCATCGATGATTCATTACACTCTCAACTTCTGAATTGGTAACCGAAACATCCTCAGGATCTTCCGTGGCTGACGTGTTGTGGGATCTCCTGCTTTAGCCTTTGCCCGTGCGAAGGGTCTTCGGTCATTCCCTGACACCTCCTTGATGTCTTTGGACGGTTGGGGTGGCACCTTCTTCCTGTTATGCCCGACTGAATTCCAACGGAACCCTCCACAGATAAGGCCGGTGATAAACTGATGGCAGTTCTAGAACATATTACCTTTTCTCCAAAGATGCGATTGGCATGGCCGCTTTCCTTTTGGAGGCACTTGTGTTGGCTGCGATCGGCATTGCCTCTATCAGTGTTTGGCGTGAGGTTCGGCGGCCCTTGGGAGTAGAAGTCAGCGTGGCCGGGATAGCGCAAGACGAACGCTTTGGTGGAAAAGAGGCCTTATCGCTACTTACGGTGGAGGAGGGGAGGAGTCTAGGATGATCGACTGTGATGGCCACCTTAGAACCATTGAGGCTTTCCTGGAAGAAAACCCCGTTCTCAAAATCAATCGATATCTCTGGGTCCTCGCGAAAGCCTAGATCATCATCACGGGAATGATCCTCCGGTTGAGGAGCGGGGCAGCTAATGCTTTCAACTTGGCGTCTCCAGCTCTGTTCAGTAAAACGGTTAAACTGATCAGTATTTGGGCATAATGTCTAAGCTGTGAATACAAGTCTAAACTTACCCATTCGGTGGGGTTGTAGCCTGAGTAACCTTTCCAGTTTCTTGGGTGGGTGAACTCTTCTTCTTCGCCTTTGTATAGATCCGCCAATATGGCGGCCATTGCTATTGGGTTATCCGGCCCTTGTCGCTTGTAGTGGGATCTGTCGCTTGTCCTGTTGTATCTCCACAGGGGGTGTGTCATCTGTTGGAGGGGTTGTACGCATCGTTCAATCGCTGCGGCCATTACATCGACCATGGTCAATCCTCCGGGGGCCAGCACCCTTACCTTCATGGCTAGGCACTGCACTTCGGCAGACTCCTCCTTGGAAGGGCCCTTGGGCCGCCAGTTAAGTCGTTTCTTCAATGGGGCATCCGAATACAAGGACAGACCCCTCCGAACAGGTTCGAACAAAGGGACATCTTCAATATAAAACCATTCCGAAGGCCACTCCTCGGGATCCTTTTTTGGAGTTCCAATAGGATACCCAGTGCCAGCTATGCGGCACACCTCTGCTCCGCCTACCTAGAAGATTGACCCTCCTTGGGTGCAAGGGATGAGACAGAAAAACTTCCTCCATAGCTCGAAATGGGCTTCGCAACCTAGGAACATCTCACAAAGGGCAACAAAGCCGGAAATATGCATAATTGATCCCGGGGTGAGGTGGTGGAGTTGGATCCCGTAATACTCTAGCAAGCCCCTTAAGAATGGGTGAATGGGGAAGCCTAGACCTCTTAGGCGGAAGGATACAAAACATACCCTCTCATCCTTGTTGGGATTGGGGAAGTTCTCAGCGAAAGCTTCACCGATGTCTGAAATCAACCCGGCACGAACGGGCACGAGATCCGCGGCAGGGAGATACCCTTGTCGTTGGAGGTCGCATAATCGAAGCCGCGACATGGAGCAGTTGGGCCAGTTGCCCGGGAGATTGCCATGAGGGCGCGAGGATGAGCCAGGGGCGTCGGCCATGTGGATTTTCTCGGGGCTAGGTGGAGTTCTCTTTCTTCGTATAGATGGGTCGTTTGATGCGCCCTCGGCCTATTTAACGGATGTGTCCCTGATCCCGGGGGTGTTCTTGTAAAAAGACACAAGACTGCTCGCCTTCTGACGGCTGCGCAAAAATTGAGGGTTGCCTCTGACAACATTAATGATAAGGGGGGCCCTTATGATTCGATGGGTTGAGAAGTCAACGGAAACCGAATTATTGAAATTAGCCGAACAGGGTGAAGATGAGGAACTTGCCTCGCAAGCCGAAGACTTTGGGAGTCACGGGACGATTGGTGATTATGAGCTCTGGCGTTGAAGGCTAGTTCGGGGGCTACTAAGGGAGTCCTGGATTAGGGGGTCCTCGGGGTGCCGGCTCATCTCTCGTGGGCCGGACAAGTTGGGCCGCACCGTATCCGGACCGAAGACCTTTTGTGCCTTGGTGTGCCCTCCAAGTCAAAATAGAAGACCCGGAGTTTCCTTGATGTAACCGACTATCTGTAAACCCTAGCACCCCTGGTGTTTATATAAACCAGGGGGCTTAGTCGTAGAGGCTAGAGGAACAATCACCGTCCCACTAGTTAGGGTTTAGTTCGTCTGATCTCGTGGTAGATCTACTCTGTAATCCCCTTATACACAAGCAATATAATCAAGTAGGACATAGGGTTTTACCTCTTAGAGAGGGCCCAAACCTGGGTAAACATCGTGTCCTACATCTACTGTTCCCCATCGATCCAAGGTCCACAGTTCGCCACCCCCTACCCGAGATCCGCCGGTTTTGACACCGACACCCGGAGCCCCATTTCTGACAAATGCGTCCAAGCTCACAATGAAGACTTGATGAGGACTACACTTGGTTGCCCTACCATTGACCCGAAGTTGGTGAAGAAAAAAAAGAAGAAGCCAACAGCTCCTGCCGCTAAACCTTCTAGGCAAGATGTGCCTAAGATTATCTTCCCACCAGGCTTTGCTGGTTTGAATCCATCTGCTCCATCAGTTGCCTCCAGAAGGAAGAGGACTCAGCAAGCTAAAGTCAAAGCCAAGAAGCGCAAGCATAATGAAGCTTCTACTGCCTCTCCTTCTAAGAAGCGGCAAAAGACAAAGTCTTCACAGGCTTCGCACAGGGCACAAGCACCCACTTCTCCATCCACTCCTCAGGAGCCGCTTCTTGTGAAGCCCATTTCTGTTGTTCTACCTACCTCCACCAACCAAGAAAGAAGAATGGTTGTGCATGAACCTGCTCCCACAGAGGCTCATGACACTGAATATATTCCAGCCACTGACCCCATCGTAGTTGAAGACATTGGTCATGATGACAATGTACAAAATGATGATGAAGTCCTTCCTCAACTCACCCAGAACCTGGTATCATCGCATGTTCCATTGAACAGTGAACCCATTAGTATTGGCGGTCCCATGACGTCAATCATCCAAGATGAATTCTGGGAAGAGGAGCACCCCAACTCCCCACTGCATGAAGTGATACCCCGCACACCACCACCTCAAGTGTCAACACCTATGCTTGAGACCCCTCAAGGCACACCCGATGACATGGAGAAGACAACACCATCATCTCAAGCCTCGCCTAGATTCTGCAGGCTTCTCAAATATCCAAGGCCCTCCTCCTCCATGTCCAGTATTCCTGAAGACGATGTGCAACCTGCAAGTTCTGTTACACGTGAAGTATTTCCTGAAGCCATCCCTTCAAGTATTGCCACTGAGTCTGAAGCCAAACTGGTTGAAGACATTCCGGCTGCATCAGCCGATGACAATCAAGAAGCCGCTATTGAAACTACCACTGAATCTGAACCACCTGAAGTCACAGTGTCTGCCCCTCATGCAGCTGAAGCCACTCCTATTGCTGAAGCCTATGTGTCAGCGTGGAGCTGGCGATCTATGGACGATGCTGCCCCTTTCTGGTTCGGCGGGGGGTGCACACAACGCAAAGAGCAAGAACAACAAGAGGCACTGCAGTTTTTACCCAGGTTCGTGCCGCTGAGAAGAGTAAAACCCTACTCCTACTTGGGTGTATTGGATGGATGTGTGCACAGGTACACGGAGCGCTCTCCCCCGGCAAGTCGCGAGGAGAGGGCAGCTACACGAATACGTATGTGTGGGGTTGCAATGGGTTCGAACCCTTGTAAAGGTTGCCCTGGTCCTCCTTTTATAGCTCAAGGGGTTACCACAGTGGAAAAAAGGTCATTAGAGGGTGATTAGATAGAAACAGTGTTAACGTACCTAACTCTGCTAGTTAGGACAAAAATGCATTAAATGCATCGCTAGGTGTCGTGAGGAGGAGGAGCCCCGGCAAGGATGAGGCACTGCTTACCCAACTACCTCCTATTAGCTTGACACGCTGTTAGGACGGGTGTCGATAAAGGTAATTTGTTTCCCAGCGAGCTGACACGTATGGGCGAGCTCCACCGCACCGCTTGCGGGCTCGACACCTCACCAAACGGCGACCAGCTGGTTGGTGAGGTGGAGCGTTGGTGGTTTGGCGGGAATCTGCTTGCCGCTAGGCTTGCCGGGTCTTCGTCTTGCCGACAAGGATTGCTTCTATGCTTGAGTTGCTCTTGGTCTCCTTGATGCGCTCCTTGATTTCTCGAAGGGCTGCTTCCTTTGGCCTTGAGTCGTCTCCCGCCAAGGTACCTTACCAGGGATGCTGCCACCATCCGTGCATAAGTCAGGGGCACTAAGGGCCCCATTCTTCGTGCACCGACAGGAGCCCCCGGGCCTAGGCCACACGTGCCTCCGAGGCGTCATTGGGCTAGGCCCAAAAACATCCAATCCGCACATTAAACGCGGGTCATGGGTTCGTGGTTTGCTGCTGCAGTTACTCATCGTGGCATGCCTGCGTGGGGAGTGACTGGGGAGAGCAGCGAAGAGCCTGCCCCCTCGCGCTTTCCCATAAAAAGGTAACAGCGAAGGGGCGCTGCTCATTCACCTTCATTTTCCCCTGCTTCCTCTCCCCCTTCTGCCAAACAAAAACTGCATCCGCCGCCGCTGCCGTCGCCATCAATCCATCTCGAACCCAAGCTCTCCTCCTTCCCCGAGCCTCTTATGGTGCCCAAGGTGACCGTCCCAAAGGAAAAGAAGGCGGCCAAACCGCTCGACCCTAGGGCGGAGCAGAAGAAGAGAGAGCTGGAGGAGTTGGAGAGGCGGCGGCAAGAGAATGTCGTCTTCTTGCCGGTGACACTATCTGCCAATACTCTGATTGAGAGGTATTCATACATGTGGGGCAAAGAGACCGGAGACCATGGAGCCCCCAAGGTTCTTCCTTACGGCCCCAAGGCGCCTGCCAATTCCTACCCCTTCTTCTGTGCATACTTCTACTGTGGGTTGTCACCTCCATATTCATATTTCTTTTGCAAGATGATGTCCACCTTTGGGTTCAGGCTGCTAGATTTCACCCCCAATGCCATGACATGCATGGTGGTTTTTGCTCAGTTCTGCGAGAAATTTATCGGGGTCATGCCCAATGTAGATCTGTTTCGCCACTTCTTTGTCCCTGAGTTGAGGATAAATCACTATCCGGAAGGGTGACATGGTTTTCGAGGGGGAGGAAGGACCAGAGAGATTATCTCCCCAGGAAGCTCCACGGCAAGTGGGAGCAATGGAGGGGGACTTGGTGTTGGATCCAAGAGGAAGGCTTCCCGGCATTCTACTCACCGCAGACAGAAAAATTGAACGCAACGATGACTAGAAGAATGTTGGCACCACCGGGAAGAAGCTCCGCCCGGCAGTAAATAGGATTGCCCACCTAGAAGGATGTCAGCCTAACTATTGATATGGTTGGAGCCGACTTCCTACGGTGCCGCATCGCACCACTACAGCAGAGGAGCAGTCGTACCAGAAACTTGGCACGTTCCACTTGTCACAGTCGTACCGCTACACATCAATTTGGAGAGGAGTGCCATCTTGGTGTGGATGCCTGAGTGCTCCGCCAAGGGGGTCAAGGAAAGCTGGAAGATGCCCAAGCTGGCGGCTGAGACCAAATGGGCTTCCGAGTTGATGGAGGTGGCCGAGCGAGAAGAGACTGATCTCGTCAAGGCCACCATGACGGAGGAGGAGGCATACATCGCCAGCAGGGTCGTAGAGGCCCGGAGGCTGGAAGCTGCAAGAGCTACAGGCGCTGTCGAGGGCGCTGAGAATGATGATGAAGAAGAAGAGGAGGAGGAGAAGGAAGAGCTTGCCGAGGAGAGGCGGGAGGAGCTTGGTGGAGGCAAAGTCGCCAGGGCTGAGACTGGCGGGAGGCCCGAAGGGGAGGATCCTCAAGCCCCCGAGCCGCCGCGTCGTCTTTGAAGCATGGCTAACTAAGAGCCTGCGGCCAGTCCTCCACCCCGATCTGCCCCAGTGGTGAGGAATCAACCACCAAGACGGGGCAGCAGGAAGTGATACGCCGGCAGTTTGTACGTCAAGCCAAGTTCAAGATCCCGTCCTCCCGGCAAGAGCTTACCGGGAAGGGTGAAGCTTCTCATCCACCAAGCTCGCCGCCGATAGCCATCAAGAGAGCCAGGGAGACTCCCCCGCCACCTCAATACAACATGAACATTCTCCTCGAATTTGATGAAGATTGAGCAAATCTTTGTCTCTTTTTTAATCAAGCTTCGACTTATTCAACTGTTATCCTATTTTGACTCCTCTTGTCTTTCACGGATGAAGAGACACTG
This sequence comes from Thinopyrum elongatum, assembly GCA_011799875.1. Classification (NCBI taxonomy): domain Eukaryota; kingdom Viridiplantae; phylum Streptophyta; class Magnoliopsida; order Poales; family Poaceae; genus Thinopyrum; species Thinopyrum elongatum. Next base: position 218,319,977 of record CM022299.1, on the reverse strand, counting down.
GCGCAGCGGGCGAAGCGCCAAGACTTCCGAGGAGCGAGGCTCTCCGGCAGGCACTGGGCAAGGGACGCGGGTGGTCGACGCCAGAACTGCCAGCCCCCAAGCCAGCCCTGCGCACGGGGATGCGTCGCCGGCCCAACCATCAGGTGCTAGCACCAGGGTTCCTCCGCCTGAATCTGACAAGGAGATGGGAGAGGGCAACCGAGAGGAGGAGCACCAAGATACGGATCCCGTCATGGGGTCCCCATCAACCATCGTCCCGGAGAGTGTGTCTCCAACCAAGGCCTCCACCGACGGACTTGTTCACACAGGAGCCACTCCGACAACGGAGATTGTCGGGGGCAGTGTGTTGGCAACACCAGCTATCGGGGGAGAAGACACCCTTCCTCAACAAGTACCGATAGGTAATCCTTTAGTCATTCCGCACATCTTGCTGAATTCTTGTCCTTGACCCACAACTTAAGCCTTATTTCTATCCTGGTTTTTCACTCTGGCCCACAGCCCCAGTTTCTTCTAAAGAAGGCGAGGTCTTCGAGGCAGTAGTGATATTGCAAAGGCTACTGCCGAAGAGGCTACCAAGATTGCCGCGGCGGAGGATGCTGAGCAGGTTGTCGGGGACTCTTAGGAAGCCCTCACAAAGCCACAGGAGCCTCACGACGACAGGTCCGATTCTGCCAAGATGGACGTAGATGAAGCACCCATCACGAACGCCACTCGAGCTCCCGCCAAGCAACCACCAGTAGCCGCCACCTCGCAGAACCTGCCAAACGAAACTGGGTTGACCATCCCTCAGCATGGGCTCGGAGCCCCCAGCTCATCCGGGGTCGTGGGGCCAAATTTTGATGAAGAGATTGCGCAGATCCTACTCCCTTTGGCCCAGAGATCCACAGACGCCAATGACATCGTCAATGAACAGGAAGATTTTGCATTCTTGCATGCCATGGCCATTGGGTTCAAGGGCGTCTAGGACAGGTACGGCAAGAGGTGGAAACAAGCCCAAGAGGAGCACAAGTTCATGGACTCGGTTGACCAGCAGCTGAAAGAGAAGGCAGAAGAGCTGCGCACATGGTACAACGACCGGTCTCACGAGCTCAGGAATCAAGAGGAGAAGATAGCCGCCGCCAGAGAGGAGGCAGTAGTTTGGGACGGCAAGTTAACGGAGCATGAAGCACAGCTCAACACCAAGGAAAAGGAGCTTGCTGCCATAGAGCAAACTATTGCCACCACCCTCCGTGGCAAGGACGAGGAGATTGAAGAATTCGTGAAGCAACTGACTCAAAAGCTGGCGGACGACCACAAGAAGGCCATCGAAGCTCAAGTCTCAGAAAGTGCCACCAAGCTTAAGGAAGTTGCCGATGAGGCTGCACTCGTTGCCTCCGCCAAGGCAGACCTGGGGGCCCAGGCGTGCAAGTTAAAAGAAGAACTAGTTGGCAGCGGCAAGGAGACCGAGGCCCTCAAGGTTGAAGCGCAGAAGACAGCTCTCACTCTAGGAGAGCTGCAGACATAGCTATCATCCAAGGGCCAGGATCGGACACCGCTAACAACATGGTTCTGGACTTGAAGTCCAAACTTGCCGGCCTGGAGGAGAACCTCGAATCTGCCAAGGAGCAGGAAAGGATCTTGACGGAGAAGCTTGCTGCCAAGGAAATCCTCCGGAAGGATGTCGAGAACAAGCACGAGGAGCTTCAAAAGATGCATTCCCTCTGGACGGAGAAACTGGTTGACACGGCGGGGCACCTCACTTCTCAGCTAATATAGATGGATATGAAGAGTTGGAGCTTCACTGCCAACGAGCATGAGGTAGCCAGCGCCAGACTGACCAAGTTCTTCGACAGCCTGATTGAAGCGTTGAAGATGTATCATGACGACAGGACTGTCTCCTTTGCCAATGAATCCCGGCAATTCGCCCGGAGCGTACTTTACATTGCGCTGGTCAACCTCGTCCACCGCAACCCAGGGCTCGATGTTTCCAGAGTCTTCAAGAAGCTGCCAGTGAACACAGATGTCACAGCTGCCGACAAGATCATCGCTCCTCTCGCCAACAAGGTCCTCAACGTTCCCAGGGTCCAAGGTGATCGCATTGACTAGGCTCGTTGTCACATCCGTTGCTGCACTGCCAGGTGAAAAATACATTCGACCTTATGTTAGGTCTGCTCCCCTTTTGTGATGTAATATGACTTTAAGCATATGTATGGATGTATGCTATCCCTTTGTTTACTCTGCCTTTTATCCTTGTATAATTGAGCACCCTACGCATGCCGGAGTCTTGTCGGGGCAAACACTAGTTGTAAGCGCTCTGGGATGGATCCCGGCAGCTCGCTGGTAGCGTTGCCACCGGCAAGTTACCCTTCGACGTTTTCAATGCAACCAGTTGAACTATTGAGCGGACTCAAAACAGATAAGGGCGCGAATGATCATAGTAGGGTTCCCTCTCGTGCAGGTTCCTTATACAAATACCAGGTTCAATAAAGGGAATCGCATAAAAATAATGAAGGAATCTGGAGTTGAAAATTTTCCAACTTAGCCTTTTCTTTTTTTTTGCTGTAATCTTCATCGTGAGGGGCGAAAGGCTCTTCCCCCTATCCCCCTCAGGAATCTTGCACATGAGGAATTCTTTTATCCATATATAACATATGTACAGAGAACCGCAATGCACTGAGAACCACGTTGGGGAAGGGTGAAGCGTACACCTTGACATGGCATTCCCGCAACGATCCAGGCCTACCGTCCTGGATGGATACCCAACGAACTTGCCACGTCCCATGAATTTGCCGGGCACCTAACCCTGCGAGGTGGTCGCCCGTGACGTTGGGCGCAGGCTCGTCGATGTTCGGGTTAATCACACGTATCTTGTTGTCGGGGTAGCCTCCCATTCCCATCATTTTTTCAAACATAGCGCGAACGCTGCTATCGCAGAAGGTGGACCATGGCCCCCTTTCGCCCGGACGCGGTCACCTTGACGGCCATGCCTACCGGTGCGCTAGGAGGCGGGAGATGTCCGCCCGCACCATTAGCGCCATTGTTGTTGTCTTCGCCGGAGTAGCGAGGGAGATGTCCAGCCCCGGCGCCTCCACTGTCCGTTCTCGCCGTAGTGGGCACGACGACCGCACCTCCTGTGCCGGCCGCACCCATCATGGCATCTGCACCATCCGCGGTGGCGGCGCCGCCTGTGCTGCTCACAGACAAGCGAGATGAAAGCTTGGACATGGAGGGTTTCGCCACCATGGAGCCCTTCTTCTTGGGCGCCACGAATGATGAAGAAAAAGCCAAACTCGATGAAGCCAACGCACCACTTGCTGCCTTGGTTTATGCAAATGCGCCCCCTACCTGGCACGCGAAAGATGTCGGTGTGGAGCCAGTGATCTATGGAACGATGCTGCCCCTTTCTGGTTCGGTGGGGGGTGCACTCAACGCAAAGAGCAAGAACAACAAGAGGCACTATAGTTTTTACCCAGGTTTGGGCCGCTGAGAAGTGTAAAACCCTACTCCTGTTTTGGTGTATTAGATGGATGTGTGCACAGGTACATGGAGCGCTCTCCCCCGGCAAGTCGCGAGGAGAGGGCAGCAACACGAATACGTATGCGTGGGGTTGCAATGGGTTCGAACCCTTGTAAAGGTTGCCCTGTTCCTCCTTTTATAGCTCAAGGGGTTACCACCATGGCAAAAAGGTCATTACAAGGTGATTAGATAGAAACAGTGTTAATGTACCTAACTCTGGTAGTTAGGATAAAATGCATTAAATGCATCGCTAGGTATCGTGAGGAGGAAGAGCCCCGGCAAGGATGAGGCACCGCTTACCCAACTACCTCCTATTAGCTTGACACGCTGTTAGGACGGGTGTCGGTAAAAGTAATCTGTTTCCCAGCGAGCTGACGCGTATGGGTGAGCACCACCGCACTGCTTGCGGGCTCGACGCCTCACCAAACGGTGACCAGTTGGCTAGTGAGGTGGAGTGCTGGTGGTTTGGCGGGAATTTTCTTGCCGCTAGGCTTGCCGGGTCTTCGTCTTGCCGGCCCGGCCTTGCCGGCAGGGATTGCTTCTATGCTTGAGTTGCTCTTGATCTCCTTGATGCGCTCCTTGATTTCTCGAAGAGTTGCTTCCTTTGGCCTTGAGTCATCTCCCGCCAAGGTCCCTTGCCGGGGATGCTGCCACCATCCGTGCATAAGTCAGGGGCACTAAGGGCCCTGTTCTTAGTGCATCGACACCATGACACTTTTGTGGCAGAAGAAATTGCTCAACCTGACCCAGTGAAGCCCATGTGACTGAAGACAATGCTCAGCCCGCAACCAATGATAGTCTTGTCATGGTTGAAGACAAATAAGGGCCTGAAGTCTTACTGGTGCGTGTTCCACGGCCAAATCTTGTTTCACCTGAAGTGCCTGGACCCCAGTATGAATTCAACATCAACAACAAGCCCCAGACATAGAAGCCAATGCCTCGACTGCCTAGGCTTCCAGTGCTGCCTTAGTTGACTGCTCCTTGAGTGTGCTCAGCTTCAGATCACACAACACCTTCTTTGACCGTGCCAAGAACCCCTACAACACACCCCACATATCATCCGATAGGTTCTAGGCCACTCTGCAGCAAAGCTACTTCACATTTCAGGCTACAACAGGGATCCAAATACTTGGGTTCTTGAGTGGATGACAGGAGATGTGCATCACACTACTCATGTTCGAGAGCTTCTTGACCTAACAAACCTGCCCACTCCTGGAGATAACTATAATCCAGGTTGTGCTGCTTATGACAGGGAAGTTGAGAGCGTCTTCCAGAAGCCTGAGCCAAATATGATTGAAATGCTCACCATGATGAAGCCATTGCCACTTGACGCTGCATACTCCACTACCTTCTTTGTTCGAGACCTTGAGTATCTGCCTTCCATAGTTTATCACATTCTTCGGCATACTCTATGGCCTCTCAAAGGGCATTCATCTTCAGCACAGCTTCAAGGAACTATGAAGACATTGGTATACTATGTTGTCAATGGCATCAGATTCAACACGCATGATTTCTTCATCGGGCAACTTGCAGCTTCTGGCATGGATCTTTTTGGTCTCAAGTTCTACGTGCCATGGATCATGCGCCTAATCAAGACTCGCTCAACAGTACACTATGAACCCTCTGGCCGTACGCACCACATCCTCCTGCCTGAAGTCTATGCTCCGCGAAGTCATTTATCCTTCAGCTGATAAAAATCCAAAACTTGTGGAGCCAAGCCACTCTGCGCCTATGTAAGCCATCCATCTTCCAAATGTGGCCTCAATTTCATGACTTGCTGGTCAGATTCGGCAACCACGTCAAGCTGAAACTGAAGCCACTACCAGCACAGTTCCACAAAGGCCTCAGAAGCGCCCCAGAGTGATGACAGATATAGAGCTTCTTGTTTCTCTTCATCATAAGCAAGATAAGCATCATGACTGGTGCTACCTCTTGAGCTTGCGTTGGTTTTTCCCTTGAAGAGGAAAGGGTGATGCAGCAAAGTAGAGTAAGTATTTCCCTTAGTTTTGAGAACCAAGGTATCAATCCAGTAGGAGACAACGCACAAGTCACCGAATACCTGCACAAACAAACACCAAACTTGCACCCAACGCGATAAAGGGGTTGTCAATCCCTTCACGGTTACTTGCAAAAGTGAGATCAGATAGATAAACGGTAAGGTAAATATTTTTGGTATTTTTGGTTTATAGATCGGAAAGTAAAAGATTGCAAAATAATAGATCAGAAACTTATATGATGGAAAGTAGAAGATTATATGATGGAAAATAGACCCGGGGGCCATAGGTTTCACTAGAGGCTTCTCTCAAGATAGAAACTATTACGGTGAGTGAACAAATTACTGTCGAGCAATTGATAGAAAAGCGCAAAGTTATGACGATATCTAAGGCAATGATCATGAATATAGGCATCATGTCCGTGTCAAGTAGACCAACTCTTGCCTGCATCTACTACTATTACTCCACACATCGACCGACTCCTGCCTGCATCTAGAGTATTAAGTTCATGAAGAACAGAGTAACGCATTAAGTAAGATGACAAGATGTAGAGGAATAAACTCAAGCAATATGATGTAAACCCCATCTTTTTATCCTCGATGGCAACAATACAATGCGTGCCTTGCTGCCCCTACTGTCACTGGGAAAGGACACTGCAAGATTGAACCCAAAGCTAAGCACTTCTCCCATTGCAAGAAAAACCAATCTAATTGGCCAAACCAAATCGATAGTTCGAAGAGACTTGCAAAGATATCAAATCATGCATATAAGAATTCAGAGAAGATTCAAATAATATTCATAGATAATCTGATCATAAATCCACAATTCATCGGATCTCGGCAAACACACCACAAAAAAGTATTACATCGAATAGATCTCCAAGAACATCGAGGAGAACATGGTATTGAGAATCAAAGAGGGAGAAGAAGCCATCTAGCCACTAGCTATGGACCCGTAGGTCTGAGGTAAACTACTCACGCTTCATCGGAAGGGCAATGGTGTTGATGTAGAAGCCCTCCGTGATCGAATCCCCCTCCAGCAGGACGCCGGAAAAGGCCCCTAGATGGGATCTCACGGGTACAGAAGGTTGCGGCGGTGGAAAAGTATTTTCGTGGCTCTCTCTATTGGTTTTGGGGTATATGAGAATATATAGGCAAAGGAACTAGGTCGGTGGAGTCACGAGGGGCCCACAAGGGTGGGGGCGTGCCCTCCGTCTTTGTGGCCGCCTTGTGGCTTCTCTGACTTGCACTCCAAGTCCTCTGGATGTCTTCTGGTCCAAGAAAAATCATCGCGAAAGTTTTATTCCGTTTGGACTCCGTTTGGTATTCCTTTTCTGCGAAACTCTAAAACAAGGGAAAAAACAGAAACTGGCACTGGGCTCTAGGTTAACAGGTTAGTCCCAAAAATAATATAAAATAGCATATTAATGCATATAAAACATCCAAAACAGATAATATAATAGCATGGAACAATCAAAAATTATAGATACGTTGGAGACGTATCAACTGGTTGAAGCGCCAGATGCAGAGCCTACTTGTTCATTTTAATCGCATTCGCAACCTCTCAACCAAAAATGCTTTTGTTGCACATGAAGCCAATAGGCGTGCTTGGAAGAGCCTCACAATGCTATGACCTTGCCACCGATGGCTTCAAGGAGAACTTCAAGTTTGGCTCCAAGCCTCCAGAATCTGCTAAGTGGCATACTACCCCTTCAATTGAAAATTCTGAGTACTCCTCATCAGCACCAACTGTTCACACTCATCTGCTTGATGAGGAAGATGACGCCACTTCACCAGCTATGGCTTCACTGCATCACGATGCTGCATCAGGCCCTGCTGCATCGCCCAACTCCACTGTCATCCCGGCTGCACCAACATCTTCACCGCCAACTTTCGGGAACACTTAGATGCCCTATGTCTTCATCCCTTTTTGGTCATTCGATGAAAAAGGGGGAGAAGCATATGGGTTGATAGTCTTCAAGCAGGATATTTGGGTCGGGTGCTATATTTTGTTTAAGCGCTACAACTCTCGTTCTTGAACATTTGTCGTTTTGAGTTGTAAACTTAAGTCCAAATGGGACGTCTGCTACATTTGCTACTTTCATTTTGTGCGCGTGATCAAAGTTAATCTTATGCGCATGAAGTCATTCTGCAGGCACCCATTTCTCATTGTGCATGTCATTGTCTTCAAATTATTCATGTATGCACTTTGATTTGACTTCATGAACAGAGGGAGATCTCCACAAAGCAAAACATGCCATGTGCATTTGCATTCAAAAGCAAATTACTTATATGCACATCTTCAAGGGGAGCCCTCCATTTTCATGAAGCCAATGACCACATTCTTTAACTTTCATATATTTTATCCCCGTTGAAAACTTCAACCAGTTTGTCATCAATCACCAAAAAGGGGGACATTGTAAGTGCATCTAGTGCCACCCCTAGTTGGTTTTGGAGTATTGACGATGAACTTGGTTGAGGGACTAATGTGTTTGTGAGATTCACAGGAGAACCCAGGTAGAAGTCCCTATTGATTCGGTTTACCCATCAAAGATGACCCCTAAAATGTATGAAGACATTGAAGACATTGGTGGTTCATGAAGACATTCGTGTCGAAGATAATGACGTGAAGACATTCGCTTGAAGACAATGGAGGGCGAAGTCATAGTTTCTTTCGTAGTTTCATTTTCTCCTTTCCTAGGTTGTAGAAACCACTGAACTGTTAAGTGGGGTCGAGGTAAACAAAGTCAGAAAACTAATGTGATGCTCAACCCAAAATCCTATGTCTTAGAGAAAAGACTAATGAGAGATAATCTTATCCTGAGTTGGATGAATCAGCTTTGCTTATAGCCCAAGTCAAGCTGCCGCATGTGTTTGAAATCCGACCGTTGGACACATGTCGGTTGTCCATTGACCCAGGGTCATATCGGACATATCATGTCGGGTTGCCTCCTGGCTATAAATAGCACACCCCCTCCACCATAAATTGGTGGCTGCTCCGAGTTAGTGCACGGCTTTTGTCGTCTGAGAGCAACCCACCTCCGAAGCTTTTGAGGGAGAATCCTTGCGAGGACAAACCCAAAACACCCAGAGCCCAAAGAGTGTTAAGCATCACTGAAGCCTTTCTGTTCCGCATGAACCGAAGACTTATTACACTTGAAGACTATGATCTTCCAGTCAGTTAGGCGTTGCGTTTTGAGCATCCAAGAGTCATTGTGGATCGCCGGTGAACGAAGTCTATGAAGGTTTGGAAGTCTACCTTGAAGACGTACCTGAGTGATTGGGTGAGGTCTAAGTTATCTTAGCTCAAGGGGAAGTCTAAGTTATCTTAGCTCAAGGGGAATAAGATGAAGACGTGGTCTTCTAAGTTCAATCTCAGCCTCCCTAACCAGACGTACAGTTGTCACAGGAACTGGAACTGGTCTAGCAAATCATTATCTTCATCAAGCAACTGGTTCTATCACTTCACTCATTTACTTACAGTTTAGCTTCGTGAAGTCTTTGCTTGCCTGTTTTGTTCGAACACATTGTGTGAAGACATTCACTCTGATTGCATATTGGTCTTCATACTATCTTCCATTTCTGACCTGTTCTACCTAGCTGCTACTTGTCTTCGTGCATCACTTGTATTGTACTTTGACACTCTTGCATGGCTAGTGTAGTTTATCTTCCGCTACATCCTGCTTAGTTATTGTTTTACCTTCCTGGTTTGAAGGTATTGCTTGTTTTGAAGCCTTTCATAAAAATCGCCTATTCACCCCCCCCCCCCTCTAGTCGATAACTAGCACTTTCAGTTGATACATGATTTCGTCCTACTTTCTCTGATAGAAACTTTGGAGTGATTCTTTGTCGCACGTTGAGGGATTGTTATATGATTCAATTATGTTAGCACTGTTGAGATATTCCACTAGTGAAACCCTAGGCCTTGTTTCTAAGCATTGGAATACCGTTTGTGCTATATTTTATCACTTGCTACCTTGCTATTTTTATATTTTCATATTACAAAAACCTATATCTACTATCCATACTACACTTGTATCACCATATCTTTGCCGAACTAGTGCACCTATACAATTTACCATTGTATTGGGTGTGTTGGGGACCCCAAGAGATTTCTTGAATTTTATTCTAGGTTTGTTTGAGAGAGACCATCTTCATCCTACTCCTCCCATTGATTGACCAACGTTAGTTCATCCACTTGAGGGAAATTTACTGCTGTCCTACAAAACTCTGCGCTTGGAGGCCCAACCGAGTCTACAAGAATAAAGTTGTGTAGTAGACATCAAGCTCTTTCTGGTGCCGTTGCCGGGGAGGTGAGTGCTTGAAGGTATATCTTTAGATCTTGCAATTGAATCTTTTAGTTTCTTGTTTTTCACTAGTTTGGTTTATAAAAACAAAACTACCAACAAACTGGAATTGAAGTTGCATCAAGTCCTTTATCTTTATGAGGTGTTTCTTGAAAATGATGGATCGGAAAATTGTGCCAAAGTGTTAGAAGAAGAATTCAATAAAAAATTAGCATAAAATCTTTGAATGATAAGCATGATTGCAATGTTCTTAGTATGCTTGCTATGAATATCCATGATGCTAATGATATGCAAAGCCATAAGCTTGGGGATGCCATATTTGATGAAGATGGTATTTTTAGTCCCCCAAGTTTTGATGAGAATATTTATTATGATGAGAACATGCCTCCTATTTATGATGATTACAATGATGAAAGTGGGTTTGGAAGAGTGTCAACTCTAGGTAATAATGATCCCATTATTTTGGAGGGTGTTGAATCTTATTGTAAAAATTGCAAAAGTGGATTTAGAGAGGTCATGACTTTATTTAATGACGATTCCACTGTTTTGGAAGAGGTTTCAATTGATTATGACAACAAAGTTGCTCTCTATGATGATTATTGTGATGACACTTATGATATAAAGAATAATGATAACCATGAAACTTCTCATCATGATTTTAATATTCAATTTGGTTATGTCAATCAACTATCTCATGATAGTTATTTTGTTGGGTTTGCCCCCACTATTATTGATGAGAAGAAATTTGCATATATGGAGAGTAATAAAAATTGTATGCTTATGCATCATGAAAATAATGCTTTGTGTGATAGCTATATTGTTGAATTCATTCATGATGCTACTGAAAATTATTATGAGAGAGGAACATATGCTTGTAGGCTTCTCAATAATATCAAGTTTCCTCTCTATGTGTTGAAAGTTTTGAAGTATTGCTTGTTTTGCCTTCCTATGCTAGTTGATTCTTGCTCCCATAAATTGTTTGCTCACAAAATCCCTATGCATATGAAGTGGGATAGGCTTAAATGCGCTTCCCATGTGATTCATGATGCTCTCTTATATGGTTCAATTACTATTCTTATGTGAGCATCATTAAAATCATTATGCATAGCTAAAAAGACATTAAAGAAAAGCGCTTGTTGGGAGGCAACCCAATATTGAACCCTACTGTTTTTGTGTGTTCACATGATTAAGCTACTTTAGTAATCATGTTTTATAGCTTTTGTTTCAATAATGTACCAAGTAAGGCCTTTGGGGTGATTTGAATTATTATTGAATTGATTCTCTGCAAAAACAGAAACATTTGCGCCCAGTGCTGGAATTACTATAATTCATTGGGAAGTGATAAAATTCTGAAATTTTTACACATGATTGATATACAAATTACCTACGGCGTCCAAAGTTTTCCAAATTTTTGGAGTTATAGAAGTATGTTGTTTGTTCAGATCATTACGGACTATTCTGTTTTTGACAGATTCTGTTTTCGATGCATAGTTTGCTTGTTTTATAGTTTCTGTGACTTATATTGGTCAATATAAGTTGTACAAATGATAGGGTACAGTAGGCGTTATGTGAGAACAATTATGAATCTTGTCTTGATAGTACCAAAGTGAATGATTTGCTATTTATCATACTAACGCATCTCATGAAGTTCCGTTAAGTTTTGTGTGATTGAAGTTTTCAAGTTTTGGGAGAGATATCGATATGAGGAGAATAAGGAGTGGCAATACCCTAAGCTTGGGGATGACCAAGGTACCCCAAGGTAATATTCGAGGAAGACTCAAGCGTCTAAGCTTGGGGATGCCCCGGAGGGCATCCCCTCTTTCGTCTTCAACATTATCGATAACATCAACTATATTTTTATTCGTCGCATGACATGTGTTTTGCTTCAAGCATCATTTATTCATTAAGATTTGCTTGCTGTTATTTAGAATAATGTTTTGTATCTTTTATTTCAATAGAAGTGCCAAGTATAGCCTTTACCATGCTCAGTTTGCAAGTATATGAAGATGCATTACCTACGCACACCCAAAATTCAATATGAATATGCGTTACGGGTTGGGATCACGATCATTACCATCACCGAGTTCCAGCAGAAGAAGAATGTGTCGATGTAGATCATACTTGGAGTCCCTCGAACCGTCAATGAACGATCCCGCGAACTATCCATGAACAGTCCCTCGAACCAAAGACCGAAAGCACGACCTCTCTACTTGCACTACTCCAGGATGCTGCTAATGTGACACTATAATCAGAGACCTTTCGACGAAACTATGTGTGATGCATTAATCGCAAACCGTGTTGTAAGAAAACCATCAAAAATGATATGAACTGTTTGTGATGGTGGAGACATAAAACATGATTCATATTAGAGTTGCGTGTGTGATATGTGGCATACACTTCAATCAAATGAACTATTTGTGATGAGCATAACAGCAGAAACAGTCAGCCAGATGAAGGTGTGTGCGATATACAGCATATAGTTCACTTGAATAAACTGTTTGAGATTGGGCAACACAACAGAAATGGTCATCCAGATCAAGGTGTGTGCGATATATGGCATGCAGTTCACTCGGATGAACTGTTTTCGATTAGGCAAACACAACATAAACGGTTCAACTTAACAAGATATGTGTGATACACGGCAAACAGGTCCGTAATCACAAATGTGTGCGAAGACCAATAATAACACAGACGATTTCTGCTAATAAGCCATGTGTGTTGTGGGCAAACGCTTGCTGGTACACAATTGTCAACGATTGATGAATTCATCATCGACGGGTTCCCTAGTATGGTCCGTGTGCGATATGATTGCATATAGAACAACAACATATATAATTATAAGGACATGATTGCTTAACCAAATTAAACATCGAATTACATAGGTGGCTAGTACACACATGACATTTGCACACACCAAAGTAAACTATTACATGCATAATTAACTAGGATAAACAATCATCATCTACTTCTTCTTGTGATGCTTGCCACCACTGCTCTGCTGGTGGCTCAATCCCTCGTTGTTTATGGAAGGGAGGCACTCCCTCATGTCAACAATCCGCCTGTGCATCTCCTAGCATGTGTACACGTTCTTGGCCACTAACTTGAGGTGAGCTTCATCCAGTTTTTGCATCTAGGCCCCGTGCCAGGATGCAGGATTTTTCTTGGCATCCTCCTTCATCTTTTCGTAGTAGGGGTCGATGATGGCCGGGGCGAGTTCAACCAGGGAGTCCTTCTTCGTGCTGCTCCAGACTCTGTAGTGGCCATGGATTTCAACAAGCTTCTGGCAGACCAAGCCCAAAACCTGGAGCGCTTTTTACATCGTCGGTGGTTTCCATCGTAGCGAACTTGTAGTCGGTGCTGTTGATAAACCTGGCGCAACAGTCGCAAGGCTCTGTGGCCAGCCAGTAGTGGTAGATGAGGACGTGATGGCGCACGCACAACTGGGCGACGTCAACCTTCTGATCTATCCCGGGTTGACTGTCGGTGTACTAGAAGTCGATGCCGACCACTTTGTACTTGTCCTGAGCAAGCAAGTGCTCCACAGTGTTGATGTAGTCCTCCACCACGGCCGGGTCGATGGTGTACACCATCGAGAGATCCTTCTTCCTCACATGAGTCTTCACTTGATGCACACCGAACTCCATTGGAGCGCCACTAGATATCCTCTCTGTATGTGTCGTCATGAGTGTGCTTGTTGTGTTGTGGGGCACGATCAAAAGGTTGAAGAGACTAATGTTATAATGGTTGCGGGAATTAATGGGGAAGCCAGACAGCGTGGAATATCGGCACGCCCGGATGGCAGTTTTTGCAGCGCGTAACTCCATCGTGCCGCACGTAATTGCATTGTGGCAACGCGGGCGGCGCAACCGCATGCATATGGGGCCCCCAACATGATCGTGCGTCGGCCCCAACCACTGGCAGAGCACGCACGGAGGATGCCAGAGCAGAGCGCGCGGAGGGACGCGAGCAGAGCGCTCCGCGGCTGCCTCAACGGCGAGCAACCATATGCATACAGTAGTTGAACACGCAGGGAAAAGCCGTCCACAAGCCGAGTGCATGGAGGAACGCGAGCCGAAGGACGCGAGCACAGGCCGACACGGTGAGGTGAACGCGGGCAACGAACAAGGATACACCGGCTAATTGTGTGGGAAGACCGATAATAACACATATATTTCTTGCTAATAAGTTGTGTGTGTTCTTGGCAAACGACGATTGCTGGTAAATTATTGCCTGCCATTCTTGAAATCATTATCGACTTGTTCCTTAGTTTAATCATTTTCCATGGTTTGCTCAGTCTACACAAAATCTACGCTCTCTGTGTACAGAACAATATTCTTTACTGTGAATAGTGTGCTCTGTTGGGCACACGAGTATATGGATCACAGCCTTCGGCGTGCAATGTGCCCGCATGCGTCGTGCTAGCTCACGGTTCCTTCTATGCTAATTTTCCATTAATTGATGGCATTTTATGAACACGCCGCCATTTCCCACCACTTCCTCATCGGTTTCCCGCCGCCACCCAGCGATATTGCGCATAAACCTAGGCGGCACGCGACACACCAAGGTAACAAGCACAGCCTATAGCATGTCTACCTTTTCCAAGCATGCCAACCCATCGAAGTGCAGCCTCTGCCATCAACCTCCTCGACGAGGAAAACAAGAACGCACCACGGCCCGTCGAGGCCGAGGGTGTCCCCGGCAACACGATGGACGTCGATGTGTTGCGCGTCATTGCCAGGGTTGAGCAGACCCTTGGCGGACAGAGCTTCAGCGCCGTGGATCAAGATAGGCATGTCAGCGCCGAGAGGCTATAGCTCACCGCTCAACATGATCGGTGGTGCGCCGCAGAGCAAGCTAAGTGCGTCTGCGCTGATAGGCTACGGCTCGCCGCACAGCGAGACCGTTGGGGCATCGCAGAGCGAGAGGCGTGGCGCGCCGCACAGCAAGAGCAGATCCATCGGCGCTTGCCTGCTATCGACAGGGCGGCATAGCTGGGTACACGGCCCGTCAATAACCCCATTCCTCGCCAGGGGTGGGCAGAGGCCGTCTGCGTCGTACTTGCACCAGAGGCCGGCCACGTAGTACTTGCACCAGACGCCCGCCGCGCCCTTCTCATGGGTCGCGCCATTCGCCTTGTCCGCGGCCTGCTCGATGCCAACGTGCTGGTCGCTAGGCTCGACCGCCTCCTTGGCCCAGGTGTCCACCTAGGCGTAGTAGAGGAACATGGCCGTCGCATCCTTGAGCTGGTGATCTCCGATGAAATAGCCATCTTGGAGCTCGAGATCGCGCTCCAGATGTACCGTGAGCGTGTCGACCGCTTGGACGAACGCCTGCATGAGTTCAAGCAGAGCCAAGAGCTACCGTAGGTAAGGTTGCTGGTCATGGATGTGTCTGCATGAGTTCAAGTAGAGCCAAGAGCTACCGTAGTTAAGGTTGCTGGTCATGGATGTGTTTTATTTTGTTGAGTCATTTCAACGTTGATCGCTATGTATTGACAACAATCATACTATTTCTCTATTTATTGCTCTGTTTCAATGTGTGTACTCTGTTTTCCGTTCTTATATATTGTTCTGTTTCAATGTGTATATATATGCTTTCCATTTTGTATATGTGGATGATAACAGCTAGATACAAATTAGTATACGAAAACAGATAGAAAATTGGAATTCATAATATATATTAATTGTTCATTAGTTCATCACAGAATATATATATATATAATATCATCACATATACGTGATGATACATAACTACTATGTACAATGCATAAAATTGAAAATGAAAAATACTAAATCTAATAATCCCTCCTTAGGGGGCGGTATTCCGGCAGCCCCTCGCCAGCAGCCCCTTGGTGCACGTTGGCTTCCCAACGCGGAGGCAGTACTCCGCCTCCTCTGCCACGCAGCGCTTGACGTATCGATCTGCCTCTTACTGGCGAACGCGCGTGAACGATCTTGCCATTTCGTTGGGTGCCCACCGGAGCTCCTCATCGGTAGCATGCTGGAGCTTATCGGCCCACCTCCATGCAGTGATGAGGCGCCTAGCGCCTTTGGCCTTCCTGGCGAAGTACTAGCCGTCTTCGTACACCTCCTCCGCACGTCGACACGCCCACCCCCGAAGCTCCGCACCTCCTTTTCCCAGGTGGCCTCACAAGCTTCACGGGCCGCCTGGTACTTGGCTTCCTCCTCCGCCATCTCCTTCTTGAACGCTACTTGTGTGGCTTTCTCAGCCAGCGGCAGCGCCTTCCACAGACAAAGATTGCATTGGCCCTAAGACCACTCCAAAGTTGGGGGGTCCGGCGCAACCTTGTCCGGCGACTTGTACAGGTCTTCCTCATCGCTACTCTACGACTGAACGTCCTTGGGGGGCGGCACATCCTCGTCGGCGCATGGGTAGACCGACGGCGCCATGGCAGAGTTTTGTGAGTGGGAGAGAGGTGGGCGAGTGAGGAGAGGATGTAGATGAGAATGCGGGCGGGACGACGTGAGCAGGGTAGTATTTATTGGCAATCAGAATCTAGATCGATGAGAATAGTACACACGCCGGTCTTTGGAATTTATGAGTACTGTAGCTTGAATTGCACATGATTCCCATAGCAAAAGTCGTATGTGAAATTAATCACTGACGGTTTCCAATACAGAACCACGCCTGATTAATAACCTGCGCCAGGTGCCACTCACCTTCCAAACCTCGAGGCGCGAAATAGAGTGCCAATCGTGTGTGGCCCGGTTGTCTTGCCAGATATTTACATTTTCGTTCCAAATGTAAGGCACGAATGCTTATTTTGTGTTACCATGATATTATTGTATAATGAAATGTAATACACAAATTATTTTTCCAACCCATGATGGTTTGCTGTTGCATGTACATGTGGTTCAATTTGAATTACGGCCATTAAATGGCTAGAAAATCACTTAAATGTCTTAAAAGGGTCAAATGCCCCCTAAAAATTTAAAAAAATTAACATGACAGTTGTATTAGTGCATGTTAATGGTAGAAAAAATTTCGAGGCCATACGAGGAAGCTATCGCCAGTTCGTCATCAAACATGCATTGTTCCCTCTCGGAACCACGAATCTTCTCATGAGATGCTCCGATTTGTGAGGAGTGGTGTCCAAACTTTCGTCAAACAGGCCAATTTTTTTACCACGACATCTTGGTGCCATGCCATTACATCAAGCAAGGTTCCATGTATTTTTGATCATTTTTTAATTTTTTGGAATTTAAAAGCCATTGCACTTGATGCTTGTGTCCAAGCCGTAACACCAATATGTTTGAATATTCCTTCCAATTTACTGCACAGGGCATTAACTCGCACACGAGGACACAAATATGATTTTTCAAACCATTATGGTTAGCCGTTGCATGTACATGTAATTCAAATTTGAATTACGGTCATTAAATGGCTAGAAAATCGCTTAAATGTCTTAAAAAGGTCAAATGACCCCTGAATTTTTCCAAATTTTAACATGATAGTTGTATTAGTGCAGGTTAATGGTAGAAAAAGTTTTGAGGCCATACGAGGAAGCTACCGCCGATTCGTCATAAAAAATGCATTGTTCCATCTCGAAACCACGAGTCTTCTCGTGAGATGCTCCGGTTTGTGAGGGGTGTGTGTCCAAACTTTCGTCGAACATGCCAATTTTTTTACCACGGCATATTGGTGACATGTCATTACATCAAGCATGGTTCCATGTTTTTTTGATCATTTTTGAAATTTTTGGAATTTAAAAGCCATGTCACTCGATGCTTGTGTCCAAGCTGTGACACCAATACGTTTGAAAATTCCTTCCAATTTACTGCACAGGGCATTAACTCGCACACGAGGACACAAATATGATTTTCCAAACCATTATGGTTAGCTGTTGCATGTACATGTAGTTCAAATTTGAATTACGATCATTAAATGTCTAGAAAATCACTTAAATATCTTAAAAAGGTTAAATGACCCCTGACATTTTCCAAATCTTAACATGACAGTTGTATTAGTGCATGTTAATGGTAGAAATAGTTTCGAGGCCATACGAGGAAGCTACCACCAGTTCGTCATCAAACATGCATTATTCCCTCTCGGAACCACGAGTCTTCTTGTGAGATGCTCCGGTTTGTGAGGGGTGTGTGTCCAAACTATCGGTGACCAGGCCAACTTTTTTACCACGGCATCTTGGTGCCATGCCATTACATAAAGCAAGGTTCAATGTATTTCTGATCATTTTTGAATTTTTTAGAATTTAAAATCCATGGCACTCGATGCTTGTGTCCAAGTCGTGACACCAATATGTTTGAAAATTCCTTCCAATTTACTGGGCAAGGCATTAACTCCCACACGAGGACACAAATATGGTTTTCCAAACCATTATGGTTAGTTGTTGCATGTACATGTAGTTCAAATTTGAATTATGGCCATTAAATGGCTAGAAAATTACTTAAATGTATTAAAAAAGGTCAAATGACCCCTGAAATTTTCCAAATTTTAACATGACAGTTGTATTAGTGCATGTTAACGGTAGGAATAGTTTCAAGGCCATACGAGGAAGCTACCACCAGTTCGTCATCAAACATGCATTGTTCCCTCTCAGAACCACGAGTCTTCTCGTGAGATGCTCTAGTTTATGAGGGATGTGTGTCCAAACTTTTGTCAAACTGGCCAAATTTTTTACCACAACATCTTGGTGCCATGCCATTACATCAAGCTAGGTTTCATGTATTTCTGATCATTTTAGAATTTTTGGGAATTTAAAAGCCATGGTACTCAATGTTTGTGTCCAAGCCGTGACACCAATATGTTTGAAAATTCCTTCCAATTTACTGCACTTGGAATTAACTTGCACACAAGGACACAAATGTGATTTTCCACCCCATGATGGTTTGCTGTTGCATGTACATGCAGTTCAATTGATTTACGACCATTAAATGGCTAGAAACTCATTTAATGTCTTAAGAAGGTCAAATGAACCCTGCAAATTTCCAAATTTTAACATGACAGTTGTATTAGTGCATGTTAACGGTACATAATTTTCTCGTACATTTAAAACACCATCCGTTGCCACTGTACTCCAAATTTGTCTTTCACGGCTAATACAAAAAATCAACTACATCACACACAGTTAGTTATAGGAACCATTTGCGATGAAAATTCGTGGGTCTATTTATGTCTTCCTCCATAAGCTTTGTCAGCTTCGTCTGCTCAAGTGATGGTCACCCCCGAATCCACGAATCCCCGATCCACATTCCCCAACCCCTTCTTGCAAAGAATGACGCTGTGGAAACGCTTTGTGAGGGCCCGTACGATCGCCGCGTCCTCCCCAAGCGCCGCCGCCTCCACCGAGAGCGTGGCCACCTATGCCAAGAGCACGGCCGCATCCACCGAGAGGGCGTCTGCGTCAGCCGACAGGGCAGCTGCAGCAGCTGAGATGGCTACAGTAGCTACTGCGACGGCGGCTGCAAACGCCGAGAGGGCTTGAGCAGCCGTCTGTGCCGCCGATGTCGCCCTGGCCCGGGTTGAGGCCATCCACGCCAAGATCGAGGACGCCCACACCAAGATATTACAGGCCTCCTCAGAATCCAGCATGCACCCCATGTCCGAAAAGGCGGCGGAGGCCATGGAGCACCTGCTTCCTCATGAGACCGCTGAGCAGGAGCTGGAGATACAAGAGGCGACAGAGATCGAGGAGCGCCGGGAGTATGATTTGCGCGTGGCTAAGGAAGAGGTAGAGAAGAGCCTGTCCATCGATGAATCGGTGGTGGAGTACCAACGCGAGCTCTGGCGCAGCCACTACTATGAGTACTACAACCTTGAGGGCGGCGCCGAGGACGAGGACGAGGACGATGACGCGGTCAACTTCAGCTTGGGGGACGCGGAGTCCACCAACGGCGGCATGTCACCAGGACAAGTCATCAACATCTCATCTTACACCGGCGAGGCATAGGGTGGCGCGTCAGCGGCTTTGTTAAAATTATGCGTACTTAGCCTTTGTTTATAACGCTAGTATTTTGTTAGAGCAATATTTAGGTCAACTGGCTCTGTTTAATTACTAAAATTGCTCGATTCAGTAAGTGTGGTATGTGTGTTGTAGGCTCTTTTGTGTACCCAAATTAGCAAGAGATGTTAAATTATGCAATGACGTGGATGAGCACCGTACCCTGGGAAATTTTGACCAAAATTTGAATGCTCAAACTCATTGCTTGCGCGTAAAGCAGAAGAATCGTTTGCGATGCACACATTTGTTCAAAGTGAATGTTTCCCGGCGGCACCGCGCGCAAAGTTTCCCTCCACCTTTCAAAATTTTTTGGCTACCGCCAAAATATCTAACTATTCCCCCCTCCCCACTCCCTTTTCTCCCTGACCACAAGTCACATTTCCCTTGTTTCCTCCTTCCTTCCTTCCCAAGCTATAGCCGCTTCCTCGCTTGCTTCCTTGCTCTTGCGGTCTCGCATCCGACCGCCATGGTCGTCTTCAATGACCTCTCCAGCGATTCCTCCTACGACGACGACTCTTTCACCAGCCGGGTATGCCTCTCTCCTCTCTCTCGGGTTATGATTTGGAATAAAGGATTTTAACCCGGCGGCCGATTTGAATCATTTCTTTCTCTTGTAGCTTCCTAGGACCATCACTTGCAACAAATGGAGTGGGGTGGCTGAAGATCTGCCTGCCCATTGTCACCATCAATCTCCATGCGTGAAGTTAGTTTGCTTTTGAATCTGTGGACAGTGGGAGGAAGTTTCTGGCATGTGCAGAGAAGGTTAGCCCCACTTTCGTTGTTACAAATCACTTGTTAGATGTGATCCAGACACTGTCGGTGTGCTATGTTATTCTGTATGTGATTAAGACAGTGTCACAGTTTCTACCTAGTATCTAAAAATGTTGCCATCTCATCAGCGGTGCCCTCAGAAAATTATTTGGCACCGCTTCAGCAGTTTGTGCGGCCAACTTTGCTCCACACATCTGAGCAGACAAGCAGTAAATTACTAAAACTTTATGGCACAAAGGAACTGGGCATCAGAGCAACTAGGTGCTCCGGAGTCCGGTTCCCTAAATTTTTCCTTTGGCATCGGCTCGACAGTGCAGGGCACCGGTGCCAAATGTAGCAACAGTTGTTTTCACACCGGTTTTGGCCTACATAGTGGAGGGCCTTAGTGCTATTAGTTCTATGTTACTAAATTTGTGCATGTACACACCTGTTAGTATTAATTTGATGTCATCCAAACACAGTCACTATGTTGTTGCAGTTATATTTAGCTTCCTCATAAAATGTTCAATTTGTTATTTATAGTACATGACTAAGAACTTGTAGCGTTATTGCAGTTTATTATAGCTTGTGATGTTCCTGAATTTGGTTGTTGTCTCAGTAGCAATTAATTCATTTGCACATTGATCTTTTTGAGAAGATATGTCGTAATTAACGTGTTTATTCAGTTTTTCAAAATATGTATGTGGTGATTTTCTATGTTGCTAGAAACCCATTTTCCCTACAATTGTTACTAATTTAGTTTTAAATACTATAGGATGAACGGAAGTGTTCTTAACTAGAGTGGGTTGTTACTAATTTAGTTTGAAGATGTGCCTAGCAACGCTCTGGAGCATGTAGGAGGAAGAGAACAGAGATAGGCTTAGATAAAATGTTGTCAACGCTGAAGAATATTTCAAGATATGGGGAAAATGAGGAAGATGGAGAATGAACTCGAATTTTTAAATTAGATTTTGCTAAGGTGATGTTGGCGAAGGAGGAGGCACTTTCTCAGTTGGTCAGTGCAAAATAGGTTCTTACTGGACTGAAAGCAGAGGTCGAGAAGACGAACTTGGCTGATCATGCATCAGTCGATTAGGGAAATGAATATATTGTTCTAATATTATGCATATGAAGGTGAACTAGCTATATGTTGTATTGTGTTGTTTTCACGTAGCTATCGTATTGTGATGTTAAAATATATTTATGTGCCTAATATGAAATTGACAAACAGTTGTTCGATATGAAATGTGAATTTGCTTAATACTGGAATTATTAATAGTAAACTAATAAACCTGCTAAATGGGTAATGGAACTTTACAAACTGTTCTAGCAGTAAAAGCGTGTGTGATGGATAGCCCAATGTCATACAGTTTTCTTCATCTAATCGTGTGTGATATACTTGAATAACGCAAATGGTTAACGGAGGCAGAGGGTGTGTGATCGTTACACCTATCACACACGAGGCTATACAGAAAATTATATGTGATGTAGATACAAACGGAAACGTTTGCCTGGGATTCACTGTGTGTGATGTGCAGACGAACGAAAACGTTTGTCTGGGATTCACTGTGTGGGATATACATACGAACGGAAACATTTGTCTGGGATCACTGTGTGGGATGTACATACTAACAAAAACTTTTGTATGGGATTCACTGCGTGGGATGTACTTACGAACGGAAACATTTGGGCCTGTATAATTGTATGTGATGACTCGCTCGATCGCACACAAGCTCATTTTGCCCAGCGTGTGTAACCGGAGGACCTATCCCCGACGGTTTCAGGGTCGTGTGGGAAGGAGCCCCCTATCGCACACACAAGCAAGGCGACGGTTTAAAACTCCATCGCGGAAAGGGGTTAAAAATCGTTTGTATAGCAGCTCGATGTACCAGTGTTGGTTGCAAGTGTGCAGCCGTCACGATCCGGCAACGCTTCGCCATCCAGAGCTAATCTTCGCTGGAGAATTCGAGGGAGGAGATTAGAGCCACACTGGGCTTCTAATTATGAGGATTAAGGATCTAGGTCTAGCTCTAGCTCTAATTAGATCTACTAGGATCAACTAGAACTGGAACTAGAAGGAACTAGAGGAGGCTCCAAACTTGTGTGTCTCCATAGAGCAAAAACCCCTAGTATATATAGGTTGTGGGGAGGGAGAGGGCAACCACCAAGGAGGGAAGGCCCCTCCTTGATGCGCTGGCCTATGGGGAGGAGTTGGACTCCTCCCCTAGTAGGATTCGGCTTCCCCCTATGGAAAGGGGGGCGCCACCTCCACTTGGGCCCTTCTGGCCCAAGTTGCCTTCTCCAATTTGGCCTTTTAAGGCCCGTTGATATTAAATTAAATATAAAAGTGTTCTGATTATTTGAGCCTTTTATATATAATTTAACAGCCCCGGAAACATTTTCACATATATATTATTTATCGGTAATACCCGGTATTGCCTGATACTCTTTGAAACCCTTCCGGTGACCCCGAAACGCTTCCGGATCCTCCTAAAACTATTTCGAATATTTATGAAACAATTCCAAAAATATATTCTCATCACTCCCGTCCTACTAACACTCATGATTGCCTTAATCTTGTGACCCCATAGGTTCGATAACTCATAGAGATGAGCGAAACCCTTCGTTCAATGACCGATAGTGGAACCGTGGACGTCCATATCAATCCCTATGAGCACACGAATGATATTCGAGTGAACCATTGGTTATCATGTGATGTTCCCTTTGCTTTGCAATACTTCACAAAACCTGGGATGCATCGGTATCCTCCTGAGTCATCGCATGCTCACTATACCGTTATCCTCGTTATCGATTTTGTTCTTCTTTCTCGTTGTCCTATTCCGGCATCCCCATGATGTAGTCACCTGTGTCTGGCTAGACGATGATGGATGCCATCACACCAAGAGGGCCCTAAGAATATCTCTCCATCGTCGGAGGAGCAAATCCCACTCTCGAGCTATCTAGTCCCTTGTCAAACTTTTCAATGAGCGTGTAAGTTGTCGTTATGATCACCATGTTACAGGTGACGTTTGAGCAACCCCAAAGTCCACCGTACGGTAAGAAGTGACTACGATACTATCATGGTCTAAGGAGCAAAATCACATGTTAACACTCCGTGTTATTACAATTGATTACAGGCGATATGAACTCAATTCATAACAGACAAGTTTGGGTCGATTCAATATGATCGTTCTTCCAATGTCATAATCTCAATGTTACTTTAGGACTATTGTTTACACTTAACGATATCCTAATATACGGAAAACGTGATCACTAACAACACTTGAGCTAGTCCTAGAGGCAAGGCTAGGAACCTTTTATTTAACTGTTTATCATTCCACGCGTGCATATGAGTTTTCCACTGAATCGCATATTCCAGGATCATAACAGTTATAGCATGAAATATAAACTCTTTAATTATGAATATGGAATATAATAATACAAATATTATTTCATCTAGAGCGTATTTCCATACTCAATATCGGCATCTGACTTAGGACATAAGGCTCATCATAATTTGAAGTGTGCAGCTAACGGAGTACATACCGGCTTGGCATTATGCATATCAAAATGACGAAGAACTTTATCAATATATCCGCTCTGACTTAGATATACTTTTCCAGATGGTCCATCTCTCGATATTTCCATGCCAAGTATTTTCTTTGCTGCACCCAAATCCTTCATCTCAAATTCATTACTCAATTGATTCTTTAGTTCATCAATCTCTGACATGCTCTTCGCAGCAATTAACATATCATCAATATAAAGCAGCAAATAAATAGTTGAACCATTGACAATTTTCAAATAAACACAACTATCATAATTAGACCTTTTGAAACCTTGAGAGAGCATAAAGGTGTCAAATCTCTTGTACCACTGTCTAGGAGATTGCTTCAATCCATAGAGATTTCTTTAACTTACAGACAAGCTTTTCTTTTCCAGGAATAACAAAACCTTCAGGTTGTTCCATATAAATATCCTCTTCTATTTCTCCATGTAAGAATGCAGTTTTAACATCTAATTGTTCAAGCTCAAAATCATTCATGGCAACAATACTGAGTAAAGTTCTAATAGAGCTATGCTTTACAACAGGAGAAAATACTTCATTGTAGTCAATACCTGGAATCTGACTATAACCTTTAGCAACTAACCTTGCTTTATATCTTGCCTCATCATTAGGAGAAACACCTTCTTTTCTTTTGAAACCCCACTTGCAACGAATAGGTTTCTTCTCTCTTGGTAATTTCGCTAAATCCCAAGTGCCATTCTTTCAAGTGATTCCATCTCATCATGCATAGCAACCATCCACTTATTACTATCACAAGAAATAATAGCCTCGAAATATGAAGAAGGCTCAACATTACCTTCAATTTCTTCTGCAACAGATAAAGCAAAAGAAACAATACTGCACTCTTCAATTAACCGTTTGGGCCCCTTAGAAACAGCCCGCCTAACTCTGTCACGTGCAAGATTCTAACTTTGTGGAACAGTGGGCTGATTTGGAGTCACATGTTCATCACTAACGACGGGTTCATCTTGCGCATCAACATTTTCCTTATCAGATATATCACTGGAATTAATAACATGCTCCACCTGAATAGTAGGTTGCTGAACAGTAGGATGTTGTTCACTTTCAACAGGACCATTAGTAGATGGAACATCACGTAACGTAGCAGATTCATTAAAGAACATTTCTGCTAATAACAACCTTATGGGTTTCAGGATTCCACAATTTAAAACCTTTAACACCAGATTTATAACCATGAAAGATGCACTTAACAGCCTTACACTCCAACTTCACATTATCAATATGAGCATAAGAAGTGCAACCAAAAACTCTCAACTATGAATAATCAGCAGGAACCAGACCATACCTCAATTGGAGTTCTCTTATTAAGAGCAATATATGGTGACCGATTAATGAGATAACAAGCAATGAAAGTGGCTTCGGCCCAAAAATGTTTATGCAAACCTTCATTAGACATCATGCAACGGGCTCTGGAAAAAATGGTCCTATGCATACGCTCAGCAACACCGTTTTGTTGAGAAGTATAAGGAACGGTTTAGCGTTTGACAAAGACTTCAGACTTGCAATAATTCTCAAATAGCTTAGAACAGACCTCCATACCATTATCACTGCGAAGTATCTTTACCTTCTTTTCAGTTTACCTTTCAATCATAATATTCCACTCCTTACAAGATTAGAATTCTTGATATTTATGCTTCAAGAAATAAGGCCAAACTTTTCTCGAGTAATCATCAATAATGGTCAACATGTAACTAGCACCACCTACTGACTTTCTGCGAGATGGTCCCCATAAATTAGAATGTACATAATCAAGCATACCTTCAGTTGTATGAACCGAAGTGTTCAACTTCAACCTCTTGTGCTTCCCGAAGATACAATGCTTACGAAATTTCAGTTTACCATTTTCATATACATCAAGAAGACCTCTCTCATTTAACTCAACCAAACCAAGTTCACTTGTATGTCCAAGGCGCATATGCCAAAGATTAGCAACATCACAATTAGAATTCTTTGAAATAATTAGAGTAGCGTTACCTGAAACGGTAGAACCTCGAAGGTAATAAAGACCATGGTCGAACTTAAGTCACCTTTCATCAAAATAAGAGAACCTTTGGTGACTTTCAAAATGCTATCTCCACCTGAATACTTGTATCCCTTTGCATCAAGCGCACTCACAGAGATAAGATTTCTCTTCATCTTCGAAATATACCGAACATCTGTCAAAGTTCTGATTGTGCCATCAAACATCTTGATTTGAACGGAACCTATGCCTTCAATCTTGCATGGTGAATTATCAAAACTCAAAACGGAACCAGCAACAGAAGTGAAATCAAAAGTAGTAAACCAATCTCTATGAGGGCACATATGAAAAGTACATGCAGTGTCAAGTACCCACTCATCATTGGTCTCAGCACATCCAGCAATAACAACAAGAGCATTATTAGAACTATCATCACGAGTAACATTAGCAGAATTTTCACCTTGTTTGTTACCTTTCAATTTATATGTGCCATTCCTCTTTTCCTTGTTCTGCAACTTGAAACATTATGAGATATCATGCCGTCTCTCTTGCAATATCTGCAATATTGTTTCTTGTCTCTGGATTGAGATATGTCGGCCCTTGTAGCCGATTTTACTTTTGCCTATGTTTTTATTATGTGAGTTCTTCTCCTTTGTCCTGCCACTAACACATAATCCCGCGGGTAACCTGTGCAGGAATAATTTTTGCTTCAGATGCATCTTGCTGGTAAGATCTTTTGCCATGCAAATCCCTTCCAGCCTTAAGCATAGAGCAGCGGCAGTTTTCTCGCTCAAAATTTCCTGCAAAATATTATTATGCAAATGGAGTTGAATTTGTGATAAAGCCTTATGATCCTTTCTTTTCTCCTCGTTAGTCCAATCCTGAATTTCGTTCTTTCCAAAACTAGCTAGTGCATCATCATAATCGGTTTGCGCCAACAACACCCGCATCTTGACTTGCCATAGGGTAAACTTGTGTCACGATCCAGCAACGGAAGAACGTACTTCATGGATGCCCTGAATCGGTAAATCTGGTAGCTCTCCGGGGTGGATGTAGCGGTTTATGAATAAAATACTATCTGGAATAGTACATCAACCTTGGCCTACACGTGAGAAGTATCGGAGAAGTTAAAAAACGAATCTGGACTGGCTCACGTAAGGGAACAGTGGCTGGACAGACCGCTCCTTCTCGGGACTTGATCCAACAGCGGCAACTTGCGGACGAACAACTGCAGCCTGGGCGATTTGCGCGTGTGTGAAGGAACTCCTGTCGGTCTCGACTTCTTAATCGATCTGGCTTCGGATTGCCGGATCCCAAGTCGCATGCGGCGGCACACCACGCAACCCTAACTTCTCTCCTGATCTAATCTCGTATACGAACTTGGCTCTATATATTATGTGTTAGATAAAATGAGATCAAACGAGACACGAGAGACACACGAAGGCGCAATTCACTATGAAGAGTATTACTCCCTCCGTCCCAAAATTCTTGTCTTAGATTTATCTAAATACGGATGTATCAAGTCACGATTTAGTATTAGATACATCCGTATCTAGACAAATCTAAGATAAGAATTTTAGGACGGAGGGAGTACAAGCGATAGGTCGTCTTTAGGTGCGACATGGGGTATATATGAGGGCAATACATAAGAGTCCTTGAAGGACAAGTAAAGGAGTTGTACTCGTACGTGTCGACGTCTACGCAACGCCCCACAACGTTTGTACTATGTCTAATCCAACACGGTACTAGAATTTGGATCACAATTTAACAAGGAAGCCCCTTTCTGTTCAAGCTTACGAGTGGAAAGACAAGCTCATCTTTCAACAGAAACAACCCTCATTTCAAAAGTGGAAAGACACATACTTCATGGAGCTCAACATGCTGAGATATAGAATCAAGAAAAAATATGTTTTGATGTATAATGACTGGCTGGACATGTTGTAATTTTTAGTTTATCTTCTTCACATCTTCTTAGCTTTCCTTCATTTTCTTTTGTTTTCCTTTTCATTCTTTCTTTCTTATCTTTCTCTGAGACTTAGCTCAAGCCTTGTAAGACATATTTACTATAATTTTATTAAAAAATTGTAGTGGGTTTTTACTTTACTGTGTATAGTAAAAAAAAGACGGTCGGCGAGGGAAACGAGATCCAGTGACATGCCCACATGTTGTAACATGGCCGTTGGATCTACAATGAACAACCCAGACCAAATATTGTAGCAGCATAACACTGCCGATGCAATGTATAGATGGGTTACTGTTCATGGGACCCTATAGATTGGATACTGCAGATACGTACTATCGCTCGACACTGCTTATGTCGATCTGGGCGTTGTTTTTTGATCGGGTGGTAAGAGAAGGGGTGGCGGTATGTCACCATTATTGTTCACTGTTGACATGCCAATGGCATGCCACTGGATCTCATTCCTCAACAAGGTGGTCCACCTCCTTGACTCACCACATGAGGTCGTGCTGCTTGGTGCCGGTCCCAATGCCGCCTCCAATTGTCGCTAGGGTTCCAAGAGAGCTGTCCGATCCACGGCATAGCAAGACGAGCTTGCTCCACTGGCGGTGGAAGTCAAACTTTGGAAAAGCGGCGGGAGGAAGGAGAAGACCTGGAAGCTTAGGTTGCCGAGGAGGTCACGCTGTAGCGCGTGCACGACCAGCCCCTCGCATAGGCCCTCGCTCGGCCGCACACATACCAGTCAATGGCCAAACCACAGAGTCTAGGAGAGGAGGGTTGCGCCGGCGATTGGTGGCGGTGGTCGTCGGGGGCGTCTGGCAGGACCAGAGCTCGCGGGCCTGCGTCTCGCACAGCTGGAGCTCGGGTGGCTCGGCACCTAGGAGAACTATGCGGCCAGAGCTCTCATGGCCCGGAACTGCGCGGGCATGGCCAGTGGCCGCAGACGCATGCGCAGCAACGTCTGCGGGCGTGATTGGCTGTCGGCTGCTTGCATGCGTGCTGGCCACCGCAGCCCGCCACGTGCGTGCTCGCTCGCCGGGCACTGCATGCTAGCTGCTGCGTGAACGGCACGGCCGCGGTGCAGCCTTGACTTCCGGCGCGTGGTCACCGCCCGAGCTTGCGAGCACGCTGCCGGCTCGCCTTCCCTTGGCCTCCACCTACAGCGCGCCGCTAACTAATGGCGCCGGCGTGCATGCACATAATGTGTTTGATGATATGTTGCATGCAGAGAGAATGTGGTTATTTTGCAGGAAAGGGGAAGGTGACACTGACCGTACGTTCGGGGGTCAAAAATCCACTTAGCGCATCCCAGTTGTAGATGCTCCAAGGACACGCACGGCTGGTCGGGGAGGCAACCTGCATCCAGTCTTTTTCCAAGCATTTGAGTTGTTTGATTGTGCGCAGTGTTGCAACAATGGGACGCGTCAAAGCTACCCCAGCTTCCTTTTTTTATCCATAATATGATCAATCACTCCAACTGGTTTTATATATGCTACAGTACGAATATATTGAACTTCAACTATTTAGAGCAGCCAAGTTATCTACATTACAAGAACCAAATGCATCCTCTAAATTACCACTGAGATTAATAAAACTGGAAATGAATGAATGTAATTAAGGCTTCCATATCTTCATCATACAATCTTCGGCATAGGTGGCAACCAAGTTCCTGTGAGGGTGGTGAGTAATGCCAATCACATCCTTGTCATGGACCTGAAACGGTGCCAAGGTGTTTTCTAGCATTTCAATAAACACAACCAGGTAAAGATTTCCATTTGAGATATCCTACAAACCTTCATTAGATGCTCAAGTTTACCGGACTGTTGGCTAAAGCAATACATGTTCCTACAAGATAAGTAGAAAAACTCTGGATCATCATCAAGAAACTCAGCAGCAGCATGAATGAATGTAGCAATTAGCAATAAACATAATGTCCTCACATGTCTTCACCAACACAGTATATCCATTCTCCTTTTGGTGAAACCGAAGCTGCAACAAAATCTCCTCCTTCCCGTTTACCAGATGAGAAACTCTTTACAACCTGCAACAAATTTTCAAGGCAAGAATAACCATAAGATAGAATTCATCATAACGCTCAACCCTAAGGATAAATTTGGCAATGCATGTCCATTCTCCTTTTATCGTTTGACTAACCAGTTTTTTCCTATTTTGTGGCTACTTCTCCATATCAGATTATACAACAATAAATTCAACATTAGCACAGTTACACCGCAAACTGAGCCTAAATTACAATGCACTTCTTTAGCGCCAGAACCACGAAACTCTTAGTCTCTAAGGGTCAAGAAAGATAACTTCCAAGGGTTCAATAAAGATAATGTCAAGCCTTTGAGAAGACAAAGATCTACCTGATACTCTTAGAAAAATATAGGTGTATATTTCGTCCCTCAACTTAGGTTGTGTAGGTTTCACCCATCATCTTTTTTCAGGTGTAATTTTTACCCTTAACTGTCAATAGCGGGTATTTTGGTACCTCAAGCGGCTACTCGGTGGTCAAATCTGACAAGGATGTAGCACCACAGGAGAAGGCAGATGTGATGAGAGACCATATCTCCATGCTCCTATTGTCGTACACACAGACGTCGGCGTCCAAGGACCTGGAGCCGTTCATCTCCTCGCAGGTGCCTGCCGAGGGGTTCTGGCACGGGAGCTCCCATGAGTAACCCACTCATCATCATCATCCCCGCCGCATCCTTCATAGAAGTAAACGCATCCTTCAAAGAAGTCAACGCCAGCAGGGACCGGCCTGGTACTGTCCTCGTCCAACGCAGAGAGGCAGCCGCGCTTGTCACTTCAAGACACAGAACATAGCTCAGCAGCATGTTTGCAAAGGGAGAAGCGATTCGAGCACTGAAACAGGCAGCCAGCGCCTAGGACTCACAGCAGGTGGTGGCAGCGAGGGTGGATCTCCGGTGGAGTTTGATCTGTAAGCCCTAGCCCACACATGTGCAAGCATGACAACAGGAATGTGGAGGAGGGGGTAGGTGGAGTGGGAGAGACCAGTTACTCGGTGGCCAACTTCAAGTTTTTGACTGATTCAAACCACTAGAGGGCCAAAAAATACCTAGTATTGGCAGTTAAGGGTGAAATTACACCGCAAAAAGATGAGGGATGAAACCTACAGGACCCAATAAGCTTAGGTATGAAAACTATGTGCATGCTTGGTTTGATGCCAAATGCTGGCTTGATAAAGTATGGACCAGCACAAAATATTGGCTATCAAATTGCCATGCCCACCTCTAAAAAGTTGCCAACTTTTAGCAAGTTTTGGCGTTGCCAATTTTTGGCTGCAAACCAAGCATACGTTTTATCTTCCTATTTCTATTGGATTTGTGATGTCCTAAATATCCTGATAGATGTCAGGGAAATATGCAACTTGTATTATCCGGAGGCTAAAGCCATCATATATACATGTACAGGGGGAGGCCAAAGGACAGAATGCAAAAAGGCCAAAGGCCACAATAAATATAACACCCCCCCCCCCCTCTCAAACTCATGGTGGATCCACAACATTGAGTTTGGAGAGGTAAAAATCATGCTGCGCTCTAGTCTGGGCCTTCGTGAAGAAGTCCGCCAGCTGTAACTCAGAAGGCACATACTGAAGAGCAATAACATGGCCCTGCACACCAGCGCGCACAAAGAAAGCATCAACACCAATATGCTTGGTAGCTCATGCTTCA
Organism: Thinopyrum elongatum; assembly: GCA_011799875.1. NCBI lineage: Eukaryota > Viridiplantae > Streptophyta > Magnoliopsida > Poales > Poaceae > Thinopyrum > Thinopyrum elongatum. The sequence continues at coordinate 218,288,246 of CM022299.1, read as the reverse complement.
CGGGGTCCCGCGCAACACTGGTAGCACATGTACTGTCTAACAAGAGTGTAGTAGGTGTAGTGACAGAAACACCAAAATCCTCGAGTAACCAGCGTAACCAAGTCACCTCTGCCGTGAGAAGAGCCATAGCTCGCAACTCAGCCTTTGCACTTGAACGGGAAACTGCAGTATGTTTCTTCGTCTTCCACGCAATGAGAGAACCACCAAGAAAGACAAAGTAAGCAGAAAGTGAACGGCGATCCGAAGGATCACTAGCCCAGGTAGCATCTGAATAGGCCTGGAGCTGTAACGTGTTGGACGAGGAAAGAAGAGACGGTGAGAGATCGTGCCACGAAGATACCGTACAACACGAAGAAGATGACTATAGTGAACTGAAGTGGGAGAAGAAACAAACTGACTTAGGATATGGACAGGATAGGAGATATCCGGACGAGTGACAGCGAGATAGACAAGACTCCCAACAAGATGACGGTAGCGAGTCGGATCAGACAAGGGCTCACCATCAGAAGCACGAAGGTGAACATTAAGCTCCATAGGAGTCTCAACAGTGCGTTCATCACTAAGAGCAGCACGAGTAAGAAGATCATGGATATAGTTCTCTTGGGAAATAAAAAGCCATCAGGGGTGGAGGAAATCTCAATCCCAAGAAAGTAACGAAGAGGACCAAGATCAGACATAAGAAACTGCTCATTCAGACAGGCCTTGACAAAGGCAATATACTCAAGATCATCGCCAGTGATGATCATGTCATCAACATATAGAAGAAGAGTGCGACCACGAGCAGAAAGGTGGACAAACAGTGCTGGATCATGAGCACTGGGTGAAAAACCAACTGCAGTGACCATAGAGGCAAAACGCTCAAACCAAGCGCGGGGGGCTTGCTTAAGGCCATAGAGAGAGCGACGAAGACGACAAACCATGCCATCAGGAACTAAATACCCAGGTGGTGGCTGCATATAAACTTCCTCACGCAACTCACCATTAAGAAAGGCATTCTTAAAATCAATCCGAGACACGGACCAGTGGCGAACAGAAGCCACGGCGTGAAGTGCGCGGACAGTGGTCATATGGGCCACAGGAGCAAAAGGTTTATCGTAATCACGACCATGCTACTGCTGAAAGCCACGAGCTTTATAACGCTCAAGATAACCATCAGAGCGAGTCTTTAATCTTATAGACCCACTTACACGTGATGGGACGAACACGGGGAGGAAGAGAAACCAGATCCCACGTGCCGGTGCGCTCAAGGGCAACAATCTCCTCTGCCATCGCAAACTGTCATTCAGGATGAACAACAGCATCTCGATAAGAAGTCGGCTCAAGAATGGTTGAAAGACCATAGCGAGAAGGAGAATATCGGTCAGGGGGCGGACAAGGCCGAGAACGAAGACCATAAGAGGAAGATGACACACTAGAGGTAGAGAGCACATCAGTAGACTTATCCACAACACGTGGACGACGAGTATAATGGAAAGGAAAGGAAAGGAGGGAAGAGGTGGAATCACTGGAGGTGGAGATGGGGAATGTATCGGTGATGAAGGTGGAGAAGGGGAAGGTATCGGTGATGAAGGTGGAGAGTCATGCGATGAAGGAGGAGAAGAAATCGTAGGAGAGGACGGTGTCAGATCTGCAATAGCGGGACGAGGAGTAGGAATACTGGGCACGAAGGGAGGTGTATCCGGAAACGTAAGAAAAGAGATGTCCTCCGTGGAAAAGGCCGAGGAGGATGGACGCGGGTAGAAGGGACGAGACTCATCAAAGGTCACATCCCGAGAAAGACACACTCAACAGACTAGGCAGTTAGTTCGGTGCGTTCACGAGGGGCAAGCAAAACATAGCAAACGCAGCCAAACAAACGAAGCGCCGAATAATTAGGAAAACGACCGGAAAGGCGCTCGAGAGGAATACCACCCTGTAGAGCAGCAGATGGTTGAATGTTAATGAGATAGGTGGAAGTGGTAACAGCCTCAGCCCAGAAATGAGGCGGAAGAGAGGCGACGATCATCATCGTACACGCCGTCTCAAGAAGGTGACGATGCTTGTGCTCAGCCACACCATTCTGAGCATGAGCACCAGGGCAAGAGAACTAAGGAAGAGTACCTTGCTCAGCAAGGAATCCTCGCAACGCATGGGAGATATAATCACCAGCTGAATCTGTGCAAAAACACGAATAGGAGTAGAAAACTGGGTATGAACCATAGCAGCAATTTTTTTGTAAATAGACAAGACCTCACTACGAGAAGACATGAAATAGATCCAAGTGTACCGAGAAAAATCGTCTATAAAGATAATATAGTAGTGATGACCCCCTTTCGAAGCGAAGGGAGCCGGACCCCAAACATCAGAGTGAACGAGATCAAAAGGGCGCTCGGACACTGACTCACTGTAAGGATAGGGTAGCTGAATCTGCTTACCAAGTCTACAACCTAGACAATCCAACGAAGCGTTACCAGAGACAGACCCTAGAACACCGTGATTAACCAAAATGGCCAAGACGATGATGCCACTGCTGAAAAGAACTGGTAGATGCAGCAGCAGGGGCTGTGAGACTGGCGGCGGTGGCAGCGAATGGAAGACGAAGCCAGTCAAGCTCCCAGAGACCATCGGAGCATCGAGGGCCAGCACCAAGCAGAGCGCCCGTGCGACGATTCTGAACAGATCATGAATCAAAGTCGAGAATGACCCTACAACTAGAGTCAACAATCTGACCACCAGATACGAGCTGCATGGTTAGTCAAGGAACATGAGCGACAGAGGAAACATGAAATGAAGAAGTGCTAAGGGTCAGTTCTTTTGGGTGGCTTAAAAAATAAGCTGCCTCTCTCCAGCTTAAAAAATAAGCCGCTTCCAAAATTTGTTGAGGCTTCTAAGTAATCCCATAACTAGTTTAAAAGCCCCGATGGATGAGGGAGGCGGCTTATCGGATAAGCTGGAGAGGAGGCGGCTTATTTTTTAAGCCACCAAAAGAACTGGCCCTAAGAGTGCCTCGACTAGCTACAGGGAGGGGAGTGCCATCAGCAGTAAGAACACGAACAGGAGACTCGACAGGTCGAACGGAGATCAAAGTAGAAGAATCATAAGTCATATGAAAAGACGCTCCAGTATCAAGAATCCATGGGGATGCACCTGAATGAGTAGAAGGTGGTTTCTCGATGCTAGAAGAGTCAGTCACGGAACTTGCAGAACCAGTCGGTGAAGAATCCCAAGCAGCAAGCAGGCATCGCAGCTGCGCAATCTCACGTGCAGACAGACACGACAGACGACATCGAGGTAGAAACACCCGTCGGCGATGACCAGTCGCCACCACCCGTGTAAGCCACGTGTAGAGTCGACCGAGAGTAGTTAGTCGACGTAGTGCCTAATGTGGAAGCCATTGGGGTAGTCGGCATAGAGCGATCACCGCCGCACGCGAAAGCCGCGAGAGAAGTCGACGTAGAGCGGGCACCACCACCTCGGGCAGAAGTCGCAAGAAGAGTCGACGAATAGCGACCAGCACAGTCTGCTGAAGATGTCGTAGGGGACAACGTAACAGACGAACGAGTACCAAGCACCGACCGACGTGCATGTGCGAGACGGGATCAATATAGGGAACACCATCGAAAGTGGGCAGGCAGCGACGGAGATGTAGGCCCGATGGAAACATCATATCCGTTTTTTTTTACTCTCTTTTTTTTTACTCTCAACCGATCTGAATCAGGTCGACCACCCACACACGCAGAGGCACACGCACGTTTGCCACAACACCGCCCACAAACCGCAAGTATCCGAGGAGCACTGGCCTCGAGACAACGACGGCCGGGACAGCAGACTGGACACAGGCGGCGCAGCCAGGCCTGGAGGAGGCGGGGCGGCAGCGACCGGGCTTGGGAGGCGAGGCGGCCTGGGAGACGGGACGGCGGCGGCCGGTCCAGGGAGCCGAGGCGGCGGCGGCGGCCTGGCCTGGGAGCCGAGGCGGCGGCGGCGACGGCCTTGGAGCCGAGGAGGCGGCGGCCCGACCTGGAATCAACGGCCGGGACAGAGATGCGGACCTCCGATAGCAGATCAAGAATGATTTCTTGCAAGCATCGGATTCCTTTGGTAGACATGGCGGAGCTTGACCTGAACCAGGCGCCCAGATGGGACGACTTTGGCGATTACACCGGCCCTATCATTGACCTAAGCAATGATCTGCAGTGGGGTCACACCTACAAAGGTTGGTTTCCGCCCATTGTTGTGTTTCAGGCATCTTATCACTCTAATTTTCTGGAGTACTGTCAATTTCTATTACTGTACGTTCTGTCCATCAACAGTGGAAGATGTGGAGGTAGGAGAAGGTTCTGGCGAGGGAGAAGGATCTGACGATGCTCACAACATCTGCCCTGAAGAACATGCTACTGAAGATGCGCCATTCGAGATGGAATCACAGCAAGCATGCATGGCCGAATCGGCGGCCTCGGACGCACACTTGGCCTTGCCGGTCAGGGGCATCTTGGCGTGCATGCTCACCATGGCCTCGCCGGAAGTGGTGTGGCCGGTTGTGTTGTCCCCGGCCATGTTGTTGCTGCACATGGTCGCCTGAGGCTTGGGCTGACTGGGCGTGGCCTAGGCTCGGTGCTAAATGTGCATCACTTTCGGCCTGGACAAAGAAACTCCGAGCAGTACAACATGAACCATGGTCACACTGATGACCAGAGCGACGCCGCCGACGAGCATGGCAACGCCGATCAGGGGAACAACGAGCATGCCAATGGAGGATACGGCGAAGGTGTCGGCAATACTGGCAACGTCGAGCAGGGCGGCGAAGAACATGGCAATGGCTTAGGAGGTGGCGCATGTCCAAGTAAGTGTACGCATCCATGCTTATCTACTTCATTCTTGCGTGTAGCTACATTTCATTGAAGCATACATCACTCTATGATTGTTGTTCTTCGGTGAGATTAAATTATTCATGTAGTTCATGTTCGGAATTGCATGGGTCCCTTTTCATAGTTGGGGTAATGAGTGTTTCAATTTAATGCTTGCGTGCAGATACGTGTCGTTCAAGCATACATCACTTAATGATTGTTGTTCTACAGCGAGATTAAATAATGCATGTAATTCAGGTGCAAAATTGCTTGGGTTCCTTATTTCCAAATCATATTTGGAATAATCAGTGTTTCCTTGTTAATCATAAGCACATGTACAATGAGAAGTTGAAATCCAGTAGGATTAGCGGTACTACAACAGGTAATCTACTAGGTTATCAATTTATTTTGCATGGAATCAATCAGGGCCGTTTGTGCTGGCCTCCCTTTATCAGCGACGTTCATCTTCGTGTCTGGCCGGCGCCCGATAGTACTCGGCATCGTGTCAATACAGTTTGAGTACAGTGCACGTACATCATGTATTGTCATTTGTCATTCAAGTTCAGGGGAATTTGTGATAGCTACACACCTCGTTACCTGACTTGCTGTACATTTTTCTTGCCACAGATCAAAGGAAACGCAAATGGTGCACAGACAATGAAAGGAGGACTATATACAGCATGATTTTGTAGGAGTACTCATGGCATATTGAAGCGCGGTGTTTCACTACAAATGGCAGCAGAGATGGGTGTTTCTCAGAGATGTGTGTAGCGTTATTGGGAAAAAGGCCAGAGAGGTAGAGAGGGATGAATGCTGTTGTTAGCAAGAAGGCAAAGCACTGTGGCCGCAAGAGAGTAGAAATCAACCCAGATGATATTTCTGCAATTACAGTGATGAAAAGGACCACCCTGCATGACCTAGCCAAGGAGCTCAATGTTGCAAAGAGCACCTTACACAGGAGGTTTAAGGAAGGTAAATTCAAGCGTCACACGAATGATATCAAGCCTACATTGACTGATGAAAACATGAGAGGGTGAAGCAGCACAAAGGTTGTGGAGGAGCAACTCCACCTTGCAGTTACTATGTGTACAGCACAAGTGTTGAAGGAACAACTTCAACTTGCTGTGCTAGATATCGCTCTAGAGGCGAATGTAGGCCGATATGGCAGCAAGAGTTCAATCCAGAACTCCTAGAGCACAAGATCTACTCCAAGATCTTAGATAAGAACAACAAGTTCTATTATAGGTAGTGGGTACATAGTCTGGTTTTCAAAGTAGAGGTGAGGACCTCTATTTATAGGGCTTTGGGAAGCCTTCACATACTTCTACTTATAGCTGGAACACTCTATAAAACATTATTTAGGATTCACCTCTCTACTCACAGCTACTTATAACTAGAGAACTCTAGAAACAGCAGGTAGGGTAAAGAAATAAAAAGAAATACTACACTAGTGGAAGTATCTAGAAGTACCCAAACAGATCTGGCATGTGTTTTCTCTCTTCTTCTTTTTCTCTCATCTATTGTTCCTCATCATTCTCCCCTGGTTGTTTGCAACTCGCCCTCGAGTTATCGTCATAAAACGCTTCTTCTGGATGATAGAGAGTCAAGTCCGCAACATTGAAAGTGTTGGAGATACCCATGTCGCTTGGAAGATCTATCACATAAGCATTATCATTTATCTTCCTCACGATAGAGAAGGGCCCATACCTTCGCTGCCTAAGTTTCCCTTTAACACCTAAAGGCAGCCTCTGTTTTCGGAGGTACACCATCACCTTATCACCGACTTGGAATGATTTTGGCCTCCTTTTGCAATCAGCGAGTTGTTTATATATCTGATTTTGTGCTTCCAAAGCACCGCGGATCTCTTCAAATAACTCGGTGTAATTATCAGCAAAGGACAATGCTGATTTTGAGTTTCCCCTTGATGGTAGCTTCACCAGGTCCACCACATGTGTTGGAACTTTAGTGTAGACAATGGAAAAAGGGCTCCTTCCTATGGATCTATGCTTGGAGTTATTGTAGGAGAACTCTGCAAGAGATAAAACCAAATCCCATTGCCCCTTTCTTTCTCCACAAATGCAACGGATCAGATTACCCAAAAACTTGTTCACCACTTCCGTTTGTCCATCTGTTTGTGGATGAGCAGTGCTAGAAAATTTCAATTCAGTGTTGAATTGCTTCCACAAAGTGAGCCAAAATGCAGCAAGAAACTTGCTATCACGGTCTGAGACGATGGACCTTGGAACTCCATGAAGTCTGACTACTTCTCGAAAGAATAGGTTTGCCACATGATGAGCATCTGTTGTCTTGTGGCATGGGATGAAATGAGCCATCTTAGAGAATCTGTCCACGACCACAAACACAGCATCACTCCCTCGTCTTGTTCTTGGCAAGCCCAAGACGAAGTCCATAGAGATGTCCTCCCATGGAGCGACAGGAACAGGCAAAGGCATGTATAACCCTGTGTTCTGGACTTGGCCTTTGCAGGTTTCACATATAGGGCATCGCTGAACAAACTTTCCAGCATCTCTCTTTAGTTGTGGCAAAAAGTAGCGAGCTTCTAGGTTAGCGATAGTCTTGTCCCGTCCAACATGGCCACTAAGATCACTTGAATGGAGTTCTCTAACCAGCTTGTCACGTAGAGAACTTCTTGGAATGCACAAACGATCATTTTTTAAGAGATAGCCATCCTGCACCAAATAGTCGTCACCTAATGGCTGGCCCCTGATGTGCTTCACCCAAACATGGCCAAAGCCTTCATCATCCTCATACAACTCCTTTATTTGATCCATGCCTGGAAGTTCAGCTTCAAAAGAAGTCAAGAGGCATGCGCGACGACTCGAAGCATCGGCCACTCGGTTAGTTGTCCCAGATTTATGCACGATGAGATAGTTAAACCTCTCTAGATATGCTGCCCATCTCGCTAGCATGCGGTCAACATGCTTTTGATTTCTAAAATGCTTCAAGGATTGATGGTCACTATATACAATGAACTCTTTAGGCAGCAAATAAACTTCCCAAGTTTTCAAGGCTCTGAAAACGGCATACAATTCTTGCTGATAGGTGCTCCATTTCTGCCTAACTTCACTTAACTTCTCACTAAAGAAAGCAATGGGCTTCCTTTCTTGAGATAGAATAGCTCCAATGCCTACTCCACTTACATCACACTCCAACTCAAAAGTCTTGTTGAAATCAGGTAGTACCAAGACAGGAGCTTGTGATAGTTTTTGTTTAATTTCATTGAAACTAGATCAGCTGCTTCTGTCCATTGGAACTTTCCTTTCTTCAAACACTCGGTAATTGGTGCCATGATAGTGCTGAAATTCTTCACAAATCGCCTATAGAAAGTTGCAAGGCCATGAAAACTTCTTACCTCAGAAATGGTCTTCGGAATTGGCCATTCTCGGATTGCTTCAATCTTAGAATCATCAACACGAATACCGTCACATGTTATGACGAATCCTAGGAAAAGAAGTTGTGTTTGCAGGAAAACACATTTCTTCAAGTTGACGTAGAGCTCATTTTCCCTTAGTACTTCTAGCACCTTCCGAATGTGATCAAAGTGTTCATCCTCATCCTTGCTATAGATCAAGATGTCATCGAAATAGACCACAACAAAGTGGGACAAGAAGGGTCAAAGGACTTGAGTCATTAAGCACATAAAGGTACTTGGTGCATTTGAGAGTCCAAATGGCATGACTAGCCATTCAAACAACCATTTGTCTTGAAGGCGGTTTTCCATTCATCCCCGGATCTGATACGGATTTGATGATATCCGCTTCTTAAATCTAGCTTTGTGAACACTCTTGCTCCACTAAGCTGATCCAACATTCATCTAGACGGGGAATCGGGAATCTATACCTTATGGTGATCTTGTTAATGGCTCTACTGTCCGTACACATGCGCCAAGATCCATCTTTCTTTGGCGCAAGTAGGGCTGGTACGGCACATGGGCTAATACTTTCTCGAATGTGCCCCTTTTGCAGCAATTCCTCCATTTTCTCCTTCAATATATCATGCTCCTTTGGGCTCATTCGATAGTGTGGAAGATTAGGAAGACTTGCTCCCGGAATTAAGTCAATTCTATGTTGAATTCCTCTCATCAGTGGCAAGCCTTGTGGCTCTCCAAGTATGTTCTGAAATTCTGCCAATAAACCACGTACCTTTGCTGGAAATTTCAACAGTCAGGTGCTCTTCTCCTTTTACAACAAGTGCAGCACACAAATCTACCTCCTTCAAGTCTTCCATAAACTCATGTGAGGTATGGGAGATAGTTAACATAGTCTTCCCCTCCTTAGAGGTATTACCTTCGGTTTTGTTTGGTAAGATAATGATCTTTCTCTTGTTCCAAATGAAAGAGTAAGAGTTTTCCTTGCCCTTGTGTGCAGTATCCACATCGAATTGCCAAGGTCTCCCAAGAAGAACATGGCTAGCGTCCATATCAACCACGTCACACAACACATTTGAGCGATAATGCTTGCCCAAGGAAGGTGGCAGGTTGCATTGTTTGGTGATCCTCATATTCACTCCTTTCTTGATCCACCAATAGTGTAGGGGTTTGGATGATCATGAGTATCAAGCTTTAAATGGCTCACCAACTTCTGGGAGATAAGATTCTCGCAGCTGCAACTATCAATCACTAACTTGCATACCTTGCCATTCACTGTGCATTTGCTCTCAAATATTTTCTTCCGTTGTGTGTCGTCAAGTTGTGGTGTGGAACATAGGAGACGCTGAATCACACATACCACCTCTTCACCTTCTTCTTGACAAACCTCTTGTCATTCTACATCTTCAGATTCGTATTCTTCCTCATCGCCTTCACCATCATGGATAGTTGTGTTAACAAATTTCCTTAGTGGGCAGCCGCTGGATATGTGTCCCTCTTCACCACATTTATAGCATTTTGGGCCTTCATTGGACTTGCCCTTGCCTCTAGTTTGCTTCTGGATGGGTCGTTTTGCCTTTGGTGGAGCCGTCTTTTCTTCCACTCTATTAGGCTGACTCCTAGACGAGCCTTCAGTATGAGGATATGGAGGATATGGAGCTTTAGTTGCCTTTCTTGTCCTCACAAACCTCTCGGCCTTTAAGACTAGAGCTTGTGGATCAACGGACCAGATTTGTTGCATCATCAATCGATCTTGAATAGCATCATTGAGACCATTGATGTACCTTGTAACTTGTTGATCTTCAGTTTCAGCAAGGTTGCCCCTCACTTGTAGCCTTAGAAACTCCTCCGTGTAATCTGAAACAGTCCTATTTCCTTGAGCACAATTTTGAAATTGGATAAATAGGATCTGGTCATAATCAGCGGGCAAAAATCTCCCTTTCAAGAGACTTTTCATTTGCCGCCAAGTTCTCACACGAGGTTCTCCTCTCAGCCTGCGCTCTTCTTGAACGCGATGTCACCATGCACCGGCTCCTCCTTTCAGCTTGTATGCGACCAAAGGAACTCTACGATCTTCCGGAACCTCCATGACCTCAAAGAAAGTCTCCACTTCATATAACCAATCTAGGCACCCTTCAATATCAACATTTCCATTAAAAGTTGGGATATCAGCTTTCACCTTGTATGTATCCCTTGCATATGTAGGGTTGGGTACTCTCCGATATGCATAGAGATCAGCTTCTTCAAGGGCTTCATCATATTCTTCACCTTCAGAAGTTTTAACATAAATTGGCCTTCTTGAAGCATGTTGAACAGTTGTTGTGGCGGTCTTGCTCCAAGATTATCTCTCCTCCTTTGATGAACATCTTCTTCTTCTTTAGATGAATCTCCTTCATTGGTAGCAGGGGGGACACCCTTTCTTATCATCTCAACCAGCTGATCAAATCTCCAATTAAGATCTTCACGCAGCTCTTTGATTTGTTGTTCTGCAGCATCCATCCTCTTCTCCAATTGCTCCATTGCTTGCTGCAGCTTGCTCTCGAAGAGGACAGCAAGAACTAGTATGGGTCAACGAGGCTCTGATGCCACCTGAAGCAGCACAAAGGTTGTGGAGGAGCAACTCCACCTTGCTGCTACTATGTGCACAGCACAAGTGTTGAAGGAACAACTTCAACGTGATGCGCTAGATATCGCTCTAGAGGCGAATGTAGGCCGATATGGCAGCAAGATTTCAATCCAGAACTCCTAGAGCACAAGATCTACTCCAAGATCTTAGATAAGAACAACAAGTTCTATTATAGGTAGTGGGTACATAGTCTGGTTTTCAAAGTAGAGGTGAGGACCTCTATTTATAGGGCTTTGGGAAGCCTTCACATACTTCTACTTATAGCTGGAACACTCTAGAAAACATTATTTAGGATTCACCTCTCTACTCACAGCTACTTATAACTAGAGAACTCTAGAAACAGCACGTAGGGTAAAGAAATAAAAAAGAAATAATACATTAGAGTGGAACTATCTAGAAGTACCCAAACAGATCTGGCATGTGTGTTCTCTCTTCTTCTTTTTCTCTCATCTATTGTTCCTCATCAGAGGGTGTGTTCGGTACCGTCTCTGAATGTTACATCCTCCAAGCCTACCTCACCAGCCTACCTTCAAGGATATGTACAATATGGTGCGTATATTGATGAAAAGTGGTTCTACGTGACTAGAAGATGTCAGAAATATTACTTGGCCCTTGATGAGGACAAGCCTCAAAGGGGCATAAGGAACAAAGGATTTATTCCGAAGGTGATGTTCCTTGTAGCAATTGCGAGGCCTAGGTTTGATGCACTTGGGACATGCACATTTGGCGGGAAGATTGGAATATTTCCATTTGTGACTAGAGAGCCTGCTAAGAGGTCAAGTAAGTACAGGGGTGCTGGCACCATGATCACAAAGGCAATGACATCTGTTACAAAGAATGATAGCTGTGAGTTTCTTGTTAACAAGGTCTTGCCTGCCATAAAACAGAAATGGTCGGTTGAGGAATTTGGGGAGCCTATTTTCATCCAACAAGACAATGCCAAAACCCATATTGATGTCAACGATCCTGTGTTTAAAGAAGCGGCAACTGCAGATGGGTTTGACATAAGACTGATGTGCCAGCCACCCAATTCTCCTGATATAAATGCTTTGGATCTTGGTCTTTTTTCAGGTATTAAATCCATGTTCTAGAATTCAGCTACGAAAACCAAACACAAACTTATTGCTGAAGAGATTATGGATTTTGTTTTTGATTGCAGGTATGCAAGCAATGTTTCAGAAGTCAGCTCCTAGAACCGTAGGCGAACTTGTTGCTAAAGTCATTCAAGCATTCGAAGAGTAAACAGTGGAGAGATCCAATCGTGTTTTTCTCACGCATCAGTCTTGCATGAAGGAAATCATGAAGGAGAGAGGCAGCCATTACTATGCCATTCCACACATGAAGAAAAGTGTTCTTCAGAACAATGGAGTTCTCCCCATCACACTTGCATGTGATCCAGAATTAGTGCAGCAAGCAAATGAGTTCGTGAATGTCTAGTTAATGCAGACTTAATCGTCAATTTCTGTGTCTCGCTGAATTGTTTCTTAGTCGTCACTCGTCAGTACATACGTAGTTATGTTCAGGTGATCAGTGTGTTATGTTCAGGTGTAGTGTGTGTGTATCAGTGCACAGGATCTAACGTACGGAAGGACATGCTCAAAAATGTTCGTACTAGATGTCAGTGAACCCAACAAATCAAACACAAATAAGCTAATGTAAGATGAAAGACAGTTTCAAGAGGTAATCTAAGGCTCAAAGTACAGGGGCAACATAATTTTGAGCATGTCCTTCCGTACGGCAGACTCTGGTTCTTCTCCCTCGCCTAGTTCTTCTTCAGCCAGGTCATGATCTTCCTGAGGCGCAATGTGTTCTTCGTTGCCATCGTTATGCTCTGCGTCGGCCTCGTTGTGTTCTTCGTTGGCCTCACCTTGCTCTTCTCCGGCCACTCCCAGCAAAGCTATGACCTCTGCTTCAATTTCCTCGAGGGAGTCCGGAGCTTGGCTCTCTCCTGCAAGGATGTCCTGTTCAACCTCCAAACTTTCTTGAGCTGACATATCTTCTTCTCCACCAACACTCGACTCTTCCTGCAAATCCGGGACTTGGCTATCTTCAATATTGGAGTACCACTCTTTGTGGACATATAAAGTTTCATCTCCTGTTGTCTCTTCAATGAGATCCTGGACTTGGCTCTCTTGATCATGCTCGGGCACATACTGTTGATATTCGAAGACCTCGATATTGTCCTCATGTTCGACGTCCATAGCTTGTTGTTTGCTCAACTCATTTTCTGCTTCAACCTGCACATCTTCAAGGGAATCCGGTACCTGAGTAGCATATGTGTCAGGCACGTACATCCATAGCTTCATGACCTCGGACTCGGGGATGCTGTACACATAGCTCATATCCACTTCATCTTCAGTGATCATATCATTGGCTCCTTCAATGGTGATGTCCTGCTCATCGACACATAGGTTGTCGTCGGTCTCGTCATCTGAGTTCACTTCGCGCACACAGTTGACCTTGCTGATGTAGTCGTCCTCCCAGATCATGGTGTCCTCGGCCAGCTTGTTCCAGCGCAAACCATGCACTTCGGAGACGTCGTCGTTTGAGACCATGCGGCCATCACCCAGTCCGTCAACGTACCTACCGCCAAGACCATCCTCCTGTTCTTTATGTTTTCTTCATCGCCATGGTCGTTGCGGACGCCGTCGTTGTGGCCATGGTCGTCGCAGGTCCCGGTCTTCCCCGTCGACGTCCAACTTCCTAGTCATCCAGGTGGTCGTACTAGCTCCTCGCCGGCCGCGTCCTAGTTGCCGGTACCCATCGTACGACCGTGCACGAGACCGGCCTTGCCGGCGACAAGCTGCGCGGCAATGCCATCTCGGCGGCAAGATGGGCAGCAACTCCGTTGCCGTTGGGACCCTCGTCGCCAACACCTACGCCGTGGAGGGGGCTGGCCATGGATTGATGTCTATACGAGCTGAGAAAGATCGGAAGGAGAAATGGTGTGTTGGGCATTCTTCACACAGGAGAAAATTGCGCGGGAGGCAAGTGAGGTGGGTTCGTGGGCAGAAAATGTTGAAGGAGAGAGAGAGACGAGTGGGTGCTCGTGGGAGCTAACCGCACGAGAGGGTCGTCGTCGTATTTTTTTAATTTCCTGAAAACTAGCGACCGTTAGCAGAGGCCGTAACTGTGCGCCTTATATTATGGAATTGCATGCAATTCCTAATACGCCCAACATATTGGGAAGGAGGGAGTACTAAGTTGGCAGATAAGTGAGTATGCTCCACTGAAATACTTATTTTTTTCAAAAAAAAAAAAGACACTTGGAAAACATGATGGGATGTGAAGGTAACAGTATACCTGTCCTTGTAAAGTCATGATGTATATTGACGAAGTCTTGTTGCAGACAACAATGTGATCACTATTCTTTGGAAACAAATGGACAGAGTTAACAGATGCATCTCCTCCCTGGAAATTTAAGAATACATATGGATAAGAAAATGCATGGCTGAAAGCCTGTGTTATGGAAGGAGTCCGACAATGTGAAAAATAATGATTACCCTCAGAGGAGGAGGAGGCTTGAATGATTGCAAACACTCTGCTGTTTTCGCATCCCATACCTACATCGAGAAATCATAAATGAATGTGCATACAATTGTCTACCATACAGAACAATAGATGTGGGAAATTGATGAATAAATAAATAATAGTTCTCATCAGAACAGAAGTTCAAATGCTGATACACAAGATCTGCACCTTAACAGTACAGTCACTGGAAGCTGTGATAACACGGCTGCCATCAGTAGAAAAGATGGCATAGTTCACGTAGGAGTCGTGACCGCGAAATTCTTTGAGCATCTTCCCAGACTTAAGGCCATGGATTCTGCAGAAATGAAGAGAATAACCCTGTAATTATTTTCAGGGGCTAAAGCAGAAACAGGATAGGCACGGAATATATAAGACCGAAACTATGAACACAGCAGCACGAAAAGAGAAGAAAAAATGGCATCATGGAAATGGCAACATGCAGGATGTTGCAGAATCAAACACAATTCAATATGCAATTCATGGTTCAGATTTGTGGTGCTTGCACAGGTTGTTTTCCCACTCAAAACAGGGAAAATTTCACTAACTACTCAATACATTGAAGTTCTGGTTTATTCTTTTGTTAAGTCTGATTTATATAACTTGGTTAACATAGAGGGAGAGGAAGGCTGTAAACATAATTTCGTAAACCATCCACACTGAACGTTCAATTTGAAAAATCATTTTCCATTCCCACTTTAGACAAGAAAACTATGCACTGAGAAAAGGCAGTTTTGTTTCCCCCAGTTCAGGAAACAACCCATAATTTTATTCTGACTAATTCTCAAATGGATCCAATATTTCAATGATATGCAATTTAGCCATGAATACTGTGCGCAAACTAAACATCTTTTAACTGGACTATCTTAAAGAGACTGAAAAGAGAGCCCATATGAGAATAACAGAAGTGGTTAACGGGACAGCTGCACTATGTTACGAGTCCTCAAACACAAGGATGGACAAAAGCACGAGGCTTTCCCAAATAATGCAACACTAGCTCACCACATGCAAAATATAATCTTTGACGATACTTTGTCATGAGAACATAATATAACAGTGAAAAGCAAAGAAGTATATATCCATTGTAAATTCAAATTGGTGGTATTGTAAGAAACCTTGCAGTAGTGTCAAAAGAGGTACTCAATATCTGAGTTCCATCACGTGAAAATGTAACACTTGTAACACCTTTCGCGTGTGAACGCTCGAGGCGTCGCAAGCACTGGCCAGTTCGTATACGCCAAACCTGAAAATCAGTGAAAAGAAACAGTTAAATACGGCAATGCAATTCTTCTCTCACAAACAGACTGAATGGCTGGTGAAATAATGACCCAGAATGAAGGTCTAAGAAATTAGTTGGCCACGTGTATTGACTAATGATGTACTTTTACCAACTGATGATTGTGTGGTCGAACATGATTAGATGACCAACGATACCATGCATAAATGTACTCAACATGACTGCACTCCACAGGAGGAAGAAAAAATATAGCAATTAACACATGCCGGCACGTTAATCAATCAGAACTGTAAAGAAGCCAGGCTTTGTCTCTGAGCAAACACACTTACAAGCAGTTCACATGACTACAAACACCGTGACCACTCGGAACACTGAACTTGCAATAGATATTGCCAAGGGGGAGGGGGTGTGGGGGGATGGGGGAGAGAACAGTGAGAGTACCTTAATTTTTCCATCCTGTGATCCAGATGCCAGCATCTCAGAATCTCTACTAAAATCAACACAGAGCACAGCATCCTCGTGCATCATAAAGCTTTCCTGGAAAGTATTTTCAAACAAACGTTATGCAGAACCTAACAATCTTGTCAGTATCTAAACAAAATAACACGACTTATTGATGTCCCTCTAAAGCTATTGATCTTGAATAGCTTGGCTACATGCACAATTACAGGGTTCATGTAAATTCCATGTTAAAGGCAAAAAGCTCCAATGCTAGGTCCTTACATCGGCTTGATATTGAAGATCCTTTTTCAGCTTGCCGCTGACATAATCCCAGACCTGAAAATGTTAATGAAATTTAGCCATATACGACAAAAGAGCTAACCTGTAAAACACACTAGCAACCAACTTACTTCGATGATTCCATCCACTGAGCATGAAACAAGGTACTGGCCATCGGGTGAGAATCGAGCACACTCAGGGTGGGTTTTCTTCCCGAACTGAAATAAAAAACAAAATGTCAAGTTGTAACCATGAGGAAAAGCCTGAGAACAGCAATTCTCCAGGCAGTCATGTGTTTCTATATCCTCCTTTCAGCATGGAAGTGAAGATGGTAGAATCCTTAACTACATCTTAAAGCATGTTGACATGTCCTAGTGTGTTTCGCATCGATATTTTCCAAAGAATTTTGGGACCACCATGATGTCCCAATAAAAGTCCAGTCACATGCAATTAAGCTAACGCAAAAAATATCATTAATTAGTTGTGTCAATAATCTTCTTCTATCAACTTAAATAAGAAATCATCGTTTTAGGCTTCTGAAAGTCATTGATATCAAATATGTTTATCATTAATTTATCTTCTGCAGTTTCCAAAAATCCTGCGTGTACATGAAAAAGCCAATGTAAGCTCGCTGATACAGCCACAAGATAACCTTTATTTGATGTGACAAAGTAGTAGGATATGCCTCTTCTTCGTCTTGCTTCATTGCAGCGGTTCCTCTGAACAAATCAAACTGTGTGCCAGGGGGTAACAAACCTATGCAAGAGGAACGAAAAAGGAGCTAGGATGAGTTCACAATTGGCAATGCGGGGATCATCACAGTATCACAGGTTAAAAATGTGCGACCAAGAGAGTACCTTGGTGCTGTTGCCATTTCAAAGCCTGGGTAATCAGTGCCATTAGCCGAGCTGGTGGGACTACTGAAACTTCAGAAGCAATTGCTGACATCAGCAAGGCAGGTGAAGCGTTAGTATTGAGGATCAGAAAGGCAGAACTTCAATTGCGGCTATTATTGCAAAAGTAGGACTGCATGTCTATGAGCATTGCACAACTTTAAATCATCAATTAATAAGTCCCTCGAATTCAACAGCACATGGAACAATAAAACTTATAATTTTAAAAAATGTTCAAGAAAAATATTCCCTCCATGGCTCCGTTCCAAAATATAAGGTGTTATTGGAAAAGTCAAACTTCTCTATGTTTGACCAATCTTATAGAGAAAATATCAATATCCACAATACAGCATAATTAAGTTCATCATGATATATAATTTATGTTTATTTATTTGGTACTGTAGATATTGATATATTTCTCTACTGAAGTTGGTAAAACATAGAAACGTTTGACTTTTTGAAATACACCTTATATTTTGTAACACAGGAAGTATAGCATATCTCAGAATCAAGAAGCACTCAAACTTCTCTACTAAGTATGAGAATCATTAACATATATGCCTCAAGAAAAGACAATCAGCAGCCTAACCTTGGGCAATCTGCGCACGTCGCTTTTCCTTGGTAGATTCTTGGTAAGCCTGTTGGCAGAGTGACATCCCAGCATTTCACAGTTAAGAACACTAGCACAACAAATTAACAATAACTAAATAGCAAAGCAGGCTACCAACCTCATTCGGGTCAAAGTATGTCCGGACAAGGAGGTGCTCTAGTCGGAGGTATCGTTCGGGTTCCTCCTGTTTCATGACCCCCATCACCTGTGTCTGGCGAAGGATTGCACGGGCTGTGTCAAGCTCACGGAGCTCTGCCATCTCCAGCACAATCTGCTCGTAGAGGTCCTCAAGCTTCTTGCGCGGCAACTTGAGCTGGGCAACCTGCGGCAGCACGGCATCCCAGCGCCCAGCATTAATGTCGGCGATGAAGGTGTCCATGCTGTCCACCGTATTGAGCGAGACCTGGCACTCGTTCTGCAGGGTCTGGAACGTCTGGTGAAGCGAGTTTTCCTTACAGAACTGCAGCATTATCTTCACCACGCTGCATCAATGGATGCAAGAAACAAATCAAACCCCAGCTTTCCAGATTTTCCTCTTCAAAATAAGTTACTACTAGTATAGATTTAGCAAACATCATGGAAATCACAATCTCCCGCTTCACTGTGTAAGCCGCAGATGGGCTGCAGAAACATTAAGCACTAGAGGGGTTCGTGTGAGAATGGGCGGATTCAAGAAAAGGCGCGTAGGGTTTAGGGTTCTTTGGTTGCCTTCGTTGCCGTAAGGTGTAGGGCACGACAAGAAAGAAGGGTTTGTACGTACTCGCGAGCCTCGATCTCTAGGGTGGACGTCGAAGACGCCATCTGCGGCTCCTGCGGGTGGCGGCGCGCGGGCACCAAGTCTGAGGCGGCGGCTGGAGAAGAACGGGAGGAGGTGGCGGTGGCGGTGGCGATGGCGAAGGAGAGGACGGGATTGTGGTTGACTGGTTTTTTTTTTTTTTGAGGGGAGACTGGTTGTTGGCCAAAAAGACAACTTGCTGGGCCTCGTGAATATTATTTTGGCCCATGTGTCTACTTGCTGGGCCTCGTGAATATTACTTTGGCCCATGATGTGTCTGTACATCAAGACAGAATTGGACTTGAGCATCTCCAATCGACAGGACTGTCTCAAAAAAAAAAGACTGTCTCCAAAAAAAAAATCTCCCAACGACAGGAAAAAAAATTGGAGTAGCACACTTGCTTTAGGGGAGCAACTAGTTAGGGCAACTCTAATGCAGATCACCAAACGAACATCCAGAGCCGGCCGGGCGAAGACCATCCAACTGGAGTCACCAAAAAAATGTGGACACCGGATTTTCATTGATTTTAGGAATAACTTTTACATACCAAAAAGACCCTGAAAAACAACTAAACCCTACTCTACTCCTCCCGTCGGAGGTGAGGTCCACAGTTCCAGCGTGAGATGGTTCGGCCTCGTCGTCGTTGGCGGCTAGCTCGAATGAGGTAGAGCTGACGATGGATGCCTCGTTGGCATCGTCTTCGTGCTAGTGCAGTGCATCATTGTCCTCCGTCTCCAGCCCCTCGAAGAGCCTGTTGCGCTTCGCCTCGCTAACGCGGATCAAGCAACGCTCGCGGCGGGTGATGTGATGACACAAGCATCGCTCATTTCACGTCCACGATGCCTGAGTTCGATGCGACCATAGCTACGATGGCAGCTTCGAGCGCGTGCTCCGCCGAGAACTAATCCTCCGCCAGCTGGTGCTCCGCCAGGTGCGACAGATTGTACTGTTGCTCCGCCTGTAGCAGTCTGAATGCGGATATCGGTGGCTCCCCACCGGCACGGGCGTCTATCCTCCACCTCCACAAGCACCATGTTGTAGTCTTGCTTCGTCCTAGGCAAGTTGAACTCAGACACCTACACTGGCGTCTACTCCTCCGCCTCCTCCACTGTGATCTTTGCCATGACCATGGGGTCGGCCTCCTCCTCCTCCTCCTCCAAATCTTCCTCCTTCGAGCTCTACTCCAGAGATCTCGGAGGTTGGCCCGCCTCAATGCGGGACTAGCTCCAAGCATCAATGGCACGGACCTACACTACGATTTCTACTAGGTGCCCTGGCGACAGTCGCTTCCACCACAAATGAGAGGAGGCAGCCATTGCTAAGGGGCTCAGATGGGTGGATGGTTCGACGGATGGTTGGACAGTTGGAGAGGGGCTCAGACGGGTAGGTTTTTGGGGTGTGTCTGACCGGCTTAAATAGCCGAGGCAAGCGGAGCGGCGGAATGAAACCGGAGCACCACTATAGGCTTCTCAGACTCCGCGCCGGTGTGTATGTCGGGTAGGCGGACAGCCGGTCAGCCCACGTGAATGCGAGTAGTTGGTCGGTCACGCCTGCCCTGAATGCATGGAGGGTTCTTGATGAGTGATATTTTTACACTCATTTCAACCTTGTTAAAACCAATATTGCCACTAATGACTAATGAATGCAAAGGATTCCACAAATCCTCTCTTTAATATTTTTTCCACAGGAAATGGGCTAAAAAGGGAAGATATCACGTGGGAGAAAGGAAAGGAAGGAAAATTGAGAAGAAATAAATCATCAGTAAGCATCAGAAGGACTCCAGAGCAAAAGACGTCATCCCATACGACCGCGAGTGCTCGCATGAGTGGTCATTTGGCATGGAAACCGAGGTAACTCGTCCACCTGAACAACTTTTATTAAGGGGACCCCGTCAAAATGTCAACAGACGGAGCAGAGGAGGAGCGTCGAGCATAGCCACAACCCATTCATCACCATCTTCATCCACAAACCCTATCCACCGCCATTTTCACCTCCATAGCCATCTCCACCAATATAGTCCTCTCTCATCTAGTTCACACTTGTAATCGTGCATTGCAAAAGGCATCCATTGTAAGACATATTGCAATCAATCAATCTCAAGATGTGTTCTTCAATGATTTCTTCTCGTGATCTAATCTCCATGTGTGGGTAGTCCGGTAAGGTATGGGGTGAGGCATGAGCCTTGCAGCCCCAGGTATTTGGTGAAGGGATCAATGGAAGTCTTTAACACAACGTCTTGTATGTCTAAAATAAAATTGCATCGTGAAGTATCTCTTGTCTTGTCCGCGATCTTCATGCCTGCAGGTACCCAGGATCATGGAGATCGAGCGCCGGTGAGGCTAGGAGCAAGGGGACCGTGAAGTGTTATACCGAACAACGGTGACAGTGAGGTTTAGTAGGGTAACATGGATCATATCCTCGGGGATTCATGAGGTGTAATCATTGAACACCCAAAGCTTTTGTCTGATATTATTATCTTAATTATCGGGGCAACCCCGCGAAACAGATAGGGCCTTCGGTAGGACAACAAATTCTTGATGCAGTACTCGTGCCGGTCAGGATGTTATTTGGAGACATCCCCCATTCCAAACAAAGCAAGCACCTCTTGATGGGTGGCTTACCGAGCACAAATTAATATCATTTTTTATCCCAACACCAATACATGGTTATAATCATTAAGACCTCATCCCCGTACCTTCTTTTTATATAAGTGTTTGAATTAATATTTGCTTGTCGATCTGGTCAAAAGCTGGATTTGACACTTCAACAAAAGCTTGCTAGAGACCATCGCTTCAACGGAATCTTCCTCTCGTGCGTTCGGTAACCCAAGGTCACCTCTGGGGGAATAGGTGCGGGATACTATTTCTAGTTCCAATATGTTGGGAAACGTTGCATGGAAAACAAAAAAAATATCTACGCACACGCAAGATCTATCCATGGAGATGCATAGCTACGAGAGGGGAAGAGCATCTACGTACACTTGTAGATCGCTAAGCGGAAGCATTTATCACGCGGTTGATGTAGTCGTACTCTTCGTGATCCGATCATGATCCAACCGATCTAGTGCCGAACGGACGACACCTCCGAGTTTAGCACACGTGCGGCTCGATGACGTCTCCTTCTTCATGATCCAGCAAGCGGGAGAGGAGAAGTAGATGGGATCACAACCAACACGATGGCGTGGTGGTGATGGTGGTGGTGGAGCACCGACAGCGCTTCGCTAAGCGTCGCCGGGACGAGGCGGTGGAACTATGGAGTAACGGGAGAGAGAGGGGCGCCAAGGGCTTGGTGTATCCACCTGGGGCGCCCCCTCCCCTCTATATATAGGTGGAGGGGCGTGGGAAACAGCCCCTCCAAGCCCTAGGGCGCAGCTAAGGGGGAGAGGACTTGGACTCCAAGTCCAATCCTATTCCTACTAGGACTCCTTCCTTTTCTTGCCTTCCCTAGCCACATGGGCTTTTGAGGACTTGGTGCGCCTAGCCCAATAAGGCCAGGGCGCCTCCCCACAGCCCATGCTAGCCCTTGGGTCGTGGTGAACCCACTTGTGGACTTCCGAACCACTCTGGAATCCTGCGGAACCTTCTGGAAGCTTCCCGGTACAATACCGAAAAAACTGCACCTTTTTCCGGAACCTAAAATATGACTTTCCATATATAAATCTTTACCTCTAGACCATTCCGAGATTCCTCGTGACGTCCGGGATCTCATCTGGGACTCCAGACAACATTTGGTTACCACTCATCAAATATCCCAATACTAGTCTAGCGTCAACGAACGTTAAGCGTGCGACCCTACGGGTTCGGGAATTATGTAGTCATGACCGAGACACCTCTCCGGTCAATAACGAATAGCGGGACCTGGATGCCCATATTGATTCCTACATATTCCACGAAGATCGTTTATCGGTTGAACCTTTATGACAACATACGTAATTCCCATTGTCTGTCGGTATGTTACTTGCCCGAGATTCGATCGTCGGTATCTCTATACCTAGTTCAATCTCGTTACCGGCAAGTCTCTTTACTCGTTCCGTAATACATCATCTTGCAACTAACTCCTTAGTCACTTTGCTTGCAAGTTTCTTGTGATGTGTATTACCGAGAGGGCCCAGAGATACCTCTCCGATACACGGAGTGGCAAATCCCAATCTCGATTCACACCAACTCAACAGACACCTTCGGAGATACCTATAGAGCATCTTTATGATCACCCAGTTACGTTGTGACGTTTGATAGCACACAAGGTATTCCTCCGGTATCTGGGAGTTGCATGATCTCATGGTCAAAGGAACATGTATTTGACATTAAGAAAGCAGTAGCAATAAATTGAACGATCATATGCTATGCTAACGGTTGGGTCTTGTCCATCACATCATTCTCCTAATGATGTGATCCCGTTATCAAATGACAACTCATGTCTATGGTTAGGAAACCTTAACCATCTTTGATCAACGAGCTAGTCTAGTAGAGGCTCACTAGGGACACGGTATTTGTTTATGTATCCACACATGTATTTAAGTTTTCGGTCAATACAATTCTAGCATGAATAATAAATCTTTATTATGATTAAGGAAATATAATAATAACCATTTTATTATTGCCTCTAGGGCATATTTCCATCACAATACCGGGTCAACAAAAAGGCGATATCAGTTCTCAAGATGCGAAGAGGAGAGGGGTTTAGGGTGGGTCCAGGGTGTCGGAGTCCAACATGGCAGACATTGATGAGTCCATTTTTGCATCACCTTTTACTTCTTGCTTGGCATAGTAGTCGTAGGATCTTTGAGATTTTAATACGCTTGCGCGCCCTTTTGTCTGATTTTACCAGGATCCTAAAGGAGATGGTTATCTGAAGTATCTATTGGAAACCAACATTACATGGGTCAAAATCACGTCAATTGGCGTGATAATAACCTACCATACAAAGCAAAAATCAAGTGGGAGCAAAACCAGCCTTGAAGTGCATCCCGGAGAGAAGACGACGTCGGGTATGAGCATGCGTGCTTGTACTAGTGATCGTACCAGATGACACCGCCTCCCCCTTGTCAACTACTTCAACCATGCATCCTCGGATCGCTCACCAGAAAAACAGAGAGATCCACGCTCCAGAACCAAGAAAACTAACCTCTGGTAGGGGTCCGGGGGTAACCAGTAGAAGAGCACTGCCACGCCGTCAACCAGACCAAGGAGACCTCGACATCAATCTTCATCACCATCATCGACATGCACATTCATCATCAACACCTTGTTCATCACTTGTAACACCCAACCCTAGTGTGGATTCACACGTGTGTCAAATTAATCATTCATCTGTTATTGCCATGACAATTGTGATGATGTTTGTTGTCCCCATGTCCGATTGAAACCCCTAATTCTTAGGGATATGGAGGATCCCTAGTGTGTATGGATTGAATGCTGATAGTATGCATGACCCTCTTTTGAATGTTTATGTTAATGTTCTTCCCAATGATGATTGAAAGTCGACCGCTCAACATTTGCCTTTATGTACAAGAAGAATATTACTATGAATTGTGACAGTGGTCAAGGAGGTATGTAGGTTACAATAACTACCGTTGCCGTAACCTGATGTGGGGAGGAATGATGGTGGCGTATGTGATACGGAACTGCTGCATGTATCCACATATCTATACTTGGCTCCACCCACTTATAGAAACATATGAGGTGGATCAGTTATCCGAACCTAGAATTATGCAACCGCGTAGTTAAATAGAACACATACTAGTGGTGAATTCAGACTCCCTGAGAACTCTTTAGCCTTATTGTTGTTTCCATCATCTCCATTACTCTCTTATTCTTTTACTTATTTTCTTGCGCACTTGAAATTATCATTGTGACATCCTTGCATTATTTTTGCCCTAGCACACTTTTGCTTTGGATCACAATTAACTTGCAGGAACAACCTGATGCACCTCTACAAGAGGCAGAGAACATTTCATGTGCTCCCTATAGGATCGACACTCTTACTTCAAAAAGGGTACAACTAAACCACGTGCTTGCGGGACATCAAGATTTTTCTGGCACTGTTGCCGAGGAGCTAAGCGCCTTTGGTCTTTATTTTAAGTTTTGGTTTATTGTGTGTACTAAGTTATTTTGCAGGTTTTGGGTAGCCATGGCCGAGTTTGAACAGTTGTACCAACTGATGGAGTCAAATCCAGCAGATCTCAGGTAGGGGGTCCTGAGCTGGTAGCCATGTGATACGGAGCAGCCTACGGTCATCCTCATGGACCTACCATCATCACCCCCAAACACCAAGTGGACCGATGACAAGAGCCCATGCACATGCCATTGAAACCGGGATTACCTCTCTCCTCTTCGAGCTTCCTTTGAATTCGCATGAGACATGGCTTCTACTGTCCGCGTTCTCAGAACCAGGGTACCCAAACTTGCCTGCCTGCGGCCCACGGCGTGGCTCCATCAATGGCCTGGTACGGCCCAACTTCAGCAACAACAACTCAAGACCCTCGCGAGGGGCCAAGCCTCGCGAGGTGGACGACACCAAGACCTCCACGAGGAGTGGCCTCCTCAGACTGGCTCCTGAGGAGCGGAGATCTCTATGCAAGCCTCACCTCGTGAGGTCCGGATGACGTGAGCCATGACGACCAAGGACAGGCGGGCGCCAGCGGGCGCAGTGTAACAGTTACCTCTTCGGTGCTAAAGGGGCAAGCGTAGGCGCGGAGTCCCGAGGAATCAGCCAAAGGTTTCCACTCCCGTGCAACAAGACCAAGACCACCAGGACGGCAGGATGGAGGCCATCACCGAGCCCACCACGGCGTCACAGCCAGAGGCTTTTGCAGGCGAAGACTACTTTTGTCAGGATAGCATGTACTAGTTGTCTCCCTTCGAATTTGGCCGTTGTGGGATCCCTTCCCGCCTTTCATTTGGGAAGAGGACCAAGGCCAATATAAATAGGACCTAGCCATCACCATAGAGGGGAAGAGACAGGTCGAGGACAGATCATCCAGATCACCCTCACTCACCAGCTCACTCGAGCTCAAGAACACCTCTCCTCCTGAGGCTGTTCGCCACTGTACTAGTTCATCCTCAGCCCCTCGAGGCCAATCCACCACAAAGCAGGAGTAGGGTTTTACACCGCAAGGTGGCCCGAACCTGGGTAAACTGTTGTGTCTCTTTTCCTTACAGTTCGTCGAGCTAGGCTGTGAGATTAGCGAGTAGGCAGACTGGGGAGGATGAGTTCTTCGCATGCACACCAGAGTTCGAACCTCTCAACGGTTTGCGGAACCCGAAATCCGACATTTAGCGCGCCAGGTAGGGGTGCGTCGAAGACTCTCTTCTGCCAGCAGATTCACCACCACCCAGCAGTTCTCATGGCCGACGCCCCGAGGGCGCATGTTGAGCACTGGGTTGTTCGGCCTGGCCGAGCAGTGCCGTCAGCCCAAGAGGATCTCCACTCCGCGCTCCTCGCAGCCCGCTCGCCGCCCGGTGCTATCGGTCGCGGGCGGCGGGGGCCGTCATCGCCTGCCCTCGCGCCACGCCACAATCGTGCCACCACGCGATCTTCGACCTACGCCACGGCGACGGTGCCACACTCTCGCCGGGAGCAGGCGAACATGCGAGCCGCGCTCATCGTGGCACGGGAGCTGCTACGGTGCCGGTTGGCAGAAGGCGGCCGCGATGCCCTGCTGGAGCGGGTCGCCGAGCTGCTTGACGCCGCCTGTAGGGGCGCAGCGCCTTTCTGCACCCTGCCTACATCGCAGGCTGTGACAGGGGCGCGCGGGGGCCCCCGCCGTGCCCGTGCGCCCCTCCCTGGAGCACCTGAGGGACCTAGCGGCGCCAACCCGGCCCGCAGTGCTGATCGTCCCTTCCCGACCATGCTGCCCTCGGGCGAGGCGAGCTCGGGCGGTCCCTCCTGGGGCCGCACCGGGGCGCCACCCTACGGCCATCACAGCCTGGCACCGAGCCTGGTGGCCAACAACACGGGGCACCCAGACAACGACCCTGGCGTGGCAGTCCCAGACGCCTACGTACCCCCCATGATGGATCTACATTACGTGTCAAGAGAATGCCCCGGCGGGTTCCCCTCATCAGGCTGGGCATCGGGGGCACATGAAGCCGAGGCCCTCCGCGAGCCGCCCCGGAACTTCACCGACACCTTCAACGACAACAGCCACTGGGTACAGCCGATATCTCAGGAGCACGATTACGCTAACCATGGACCGCAGGTGAACCAAGCCACAATAGTGGCCAGGGACCCCAGGGCGATGGCCTCGCTGTTGGCGGGCGAAGCACACTGGGGGCTGCGCGGGGGGAGCTCGGGGCCAGGCCCCCCCCCCGCACCGCATGGAGCAAGGCGCAGCACAGAGGTAGGTCCTCCACCGGGGAAGGCGCCGGCGAGCCCTTCCCCCCGGCGGAGGGCCTGCGGTCGCCGAGGGCACCGCTAGCGTCCCCCTTGCCCCTTGGTCTCGTCCTGGTTTTCGGACGCCCCAACGGTGGTCGGGGGAGGCGCAGGGCGGGGCCCTCGTCAGGCGACATGAAGCAAGGCCCCGCGCCTGTGAAGGTCTCCGCTCGTGACACTCTCACGTAATAATGAGTGGGGCTGTACACGCCCCGGAGTCTCCTAAGTGCCGCCCTCGAGCCTCACGGGGGCTCCCACCCATGTCCAAGTGGAAGCACCATGCTCCGCGCTGGTGAGAAGACAAGAAGACTAGCTAGGTGCCGGACGCGGCCATTTGATTCTGCCTTTCTTTCTGTAACTCATCTTGCCGCCTTTCGGAATGAGATTTGGAATTTCGTGTGTTTATTAAAAGAAAAATGGGGGGAATTTTTCTCGTCTCGTGGCGATTTCTTGCTTTCTGGCTTCGTGTTTTAAGAGTGAGGCTCGCGCCTGCTACCCCTCCCCGCGAGCGCCACGCAAGCGGGGGCTGGGTGTGGTATGCACGCGTCCAGGCACGCCCGGGTTGGCTCCAGAGATGCCAAGGCCCCCCAGGGGGCTGGAGCGCGATCACCGCAGGATCGTCGCGTGCACACCTTGCCGTGATCCGACAAGCGACTCCTCGCGAGGCCCTCTTGGGCGGGCCAGCAGGCTCCCCAGGAGAATTAAAACCTCGCGAGCCCCGGTGGGCTCGCCTCGGGAGGAAGGCGCGCCCGCGACCTCAGGACTCGCTCAAGACCTACGGAGCCAAGATAAGTTGCAACAACTACCCCACTCGGGAGCCCGCGGGCTCGCGACGGCATATTCCAAATCCTATTTTCAAAAGGCATATCATCATTTCATACATCATAAGGGCCCCCCCCTTCAAAAATGCTTTTACGCCCCGCAGGGCTGTGCCCGAAGGCTTTTTGCATGCAGATCAAGGCAAAGGGAAAGGCAGGCCTAGCCAGAGGCACTGCATTCAGCGCCGTCCTTGCCACCTTCATCCGCGCCACCTGCGCTGTCACTGGCGTCGTCTTCATCATCGTCATCCGCATCGCCTTCTTCGGCCGTGATCACGGCCGTGTCGTCCTCAGGAGCAAACTCCGCGACCAGGTCGTCGACATGGATGTCCACCCATTCCACCAGATTGCCCTGGATGACCCGGGGCACGTGGGCTATTGCAGCGTCGAAATCAAAATGGGGATCAAGGTTCTGGAGGTGACTAAAGACGTGTGAGAACGCGCGCCCCAGGAGGCCCCGGCTTCTCTCTGCAACGAGCTCGCGAGCCCTCGCCGCCCGGTCCTCCAGGCGGGTCATGATTAGGGTGAAGAGGTGGAGGTGGCTGGCTTCGTCGTCCTCACGCGGGTGTGCGATGCTCTCCTCGCAGATCGTGCCCAAAGCCTGGTTGGCCCTCACCCTGAGGTCCTGGAGCATCGAGGAGCGCTCACGCTGCATCGTCCGGCGGCGGTTTTCTTCTTTCACGGTCTTCTCCGCAAGGGACATGACGGCATCGACTTGCTGCTGGAGTAAAGATAGCTCGGCGCGGATGGAGACCAGGTCAGCTTGAGCAGAGGCCTGGGCTTCCTTGGTGGCCCTCTCGCGCTGCTCCGCCTTGTCCAGCTTTGTCCTGAGGGCAACGGTCCTGCCCTCGACCTCGGCCTTCAGGAGCTCCAACTTCAGGTGGTACTCGTCGATGAGAGCCGCGCGGGCCTTTTCCACCCTCTGGTCAACCTCCTCCTGGATTTGGGCCTCCCGTGCGGTGACGACATCCTCAGCCGTGGCTACCTGCCGCTCCCTCACCTCCAACTGCTCAGGCTCCAGGCTGCGCTCCAGGACCTCCAGCGCCAGTGTCTCCTCACGTTCCTCGACCTCTTTCTCATCGGAAGAGGCCTCACTTGGTGATGCTGCCAGGGCGGCCCTGCGTGCTTCGATCTGCTGCTCAAGGGCGGCGTTCGAAGCTTGGAGCTCCCGCTCCCGCTCCTCGGCCACCTCACGACGGCGGTCGGCGGCTCTGGCCTCCTCCAGAGCACGGGCGCAAGCCTCGCGAGAAGTTGCAAGGGACGCCGTGGCGCTCGCGCTGGCGCGCTCATGCTGAATATGCCCGAGGTTGATGGCAACCTTCAACTGGTGCCACTCGTGCGCCAAGCGAAGGTCCTCCGTCTCAAGGCGGGCGTCAACGTCGGCAAGCTCTTCTCCAAGCCGGCTCAGTGCGCTCATCGCCTCCCGGAAGAGCTCATGACGGATGAAGCCGCGCCCGCGCGCAAGCTCCAACGCGCGGACAAGCCCATCCTTCACACCGGGGGTTATCGGGGGGGGCTTGGAGCGGCTCGCCTGCCTCTGGCGGGGGGCTGGAGGCCGGTGCCTTCCCGGCCGCTCTCCCGGCCTCGGCGAAGGTGCTGGGCGGAGCGGTCTTGCTGCTCGAAGACGAAGCCGACGCCGAGGTCACCCAGCTGCCGGTGATGACCAATGGAGGAGCCCTCGGCACGCCTCCTGCGCCCCAGGCAAGACCACAAAGGAAGGATGCTGGGAGCACAGGCTCACGGCCCCTCAGCGGTGCATCTGCCTCTCGGACAAGCCCCGTACCTCGCGCGGGGGTCTAGTGCAGGGGGCTCGGAGTCAGGGGCGGGTCAAGGACTTCTGGAGGTCGCTTCTCAAGAGGTTTCATCGCCTTAGCCGACGGGATCCTGAGGAGCCATTGTCAGGAGAGAACGCGATTCGCCAGAAATCACGAAGATAAGGTACTTACTCGTCGACACCTATGTACTTCCTCTGCTTCATCAGCTGGTAGGCATCACCACTGCAGCTCGGAGGCCCCTTCCTCTTGCGGAACGCTTCAAGGTTCGGGCGAAGCTGGCCAAGATTCAGGGCGCAACTCTCAGCAGCCGAGGGGCCCGGCGGGGCTTCTGTGGTGGAGGCCTCAGGGGCACCAGGCCGCGCCTGCCCACCAGCCGCTACCTCAGGATCGCTCGCCCAAGCTGCGGGAGTAGCAGCCTCAGGAGCATCGGGTCGCACCAGCTCTCCGGTGACCTCCTCAGGAGCGCTCGCCATAGCCTCGGGAGCCAACACCTCGGGAGCACCTGGCGACACCCGCTCCCTAGCAGTCGCCCGAGCGGTACCCGGAGGCGCTCGCCCCCCTGCATCCACATCCGGAGTGCGCGCCACAGGGTCGACGAGCAAGGGAACCACCAAGCTGGGATTCTCGCGGGGCCCTTCAAGGCCCTTCGGGCGCAGCCCCCACTCATGAAAGGGGGGCATCTGCCTCACGAAGTCCTCCTTGTTCGAGCATTGGTATAGGAGGCAGCCCTCCTCCGGAAGCGCGACCGGCGCCGGGTCACCCGTCAAGAGCTCAAGCATCGTGCGCAGCGTCTTGGAAGGAAGTGAAGGCACCTGGAGCCTCATGCGGTCCTTGCTGCCAGTGAAGGCCCACATTGGGCAAGAATGGCGCTGGAGCGGGGCAATGCACCACCGAACGAACTCCCTCACCACCATCGGCACCGTCACCCCGACATTCTTCAACCTGGTCAGCCTGGACCAAACGTGGGCAAGCCGACCGTCGGCGAGCCTCACGTGCTCCCAGCCGGAGCTGGGCACCGCCGGCGCTCGCGGGAGCAGAAGCAAGGAGTTGCGCACGCCGACATCCACGAACACCCACTGCTTTCGGAATCCTCCCGCGTCTGGGCGGAGTGTGAAGTCGATGCCCGACCCAGCTGTCGCCGCCACGACCTGGAAGGCCACGCACCCCGAGCACTGGCGGTCATCGACCATCTGGAGCGAGAAGAAATGGCGGAACAAGGCGACAAATGGGGCAATGCCCACCACGGCTTCGCACAGGAAGGCGAAGACAGCAAGGAGGGGGAGTCAAGGGTGAGCACGGCGGGCAGCAATGGCGAAACGGCGCATGCAACAGGCAGCCGTCAAGTCTTGCAGTTATCGAGGCCACGCGGGGAGGTGGAGGCGCCCACGTCCCATCAAGCGCCACGCGTCGACCGGGCCCGCAGGCGGTGGGGCCCGCGGCGCTCCGCTCTTGCCCCTTGGCTTCGCCTCGAAGCCAAGTGCGAGCGCGCCTTGGGCCCGGGGGCTACTGTCGGCGTTCTGGGAACCAGGGTACCCAGACTTGCCTGCCTGCGGCCCACGGCGTGGCTCCATCAATGGCTTGGTACGGCCCAGCTTCAGCAACAACAACTCAAGACCCTCGCGAGGGGCCAAGCCTTGCGAGGCGGACGACACCAAGACCTCCACGAGGAGCGGCCTCCTTAGGCTGGCTCCCGAGGAGCGGAGATCTCTATGCAAGCCTCACCTCGTGAGGTCCGGATGATGTGAGCCATGACGACCAAGGCCAGGCGGGCGCCAGCGGGCGCAGTGTGCCAGTTTCCTCTTCGGTGCTAAAGGGGCAAGCGCAGGCACCGAGTCCCAAGGAATCAGCCAAAGGTTTCCACTCCCGTGCAACAAGACCAAGACCACCAGGACGGCAGGACGGAGGTCATCACCGAGCCCACCACGGCATCACAGCCAGAGGCTTTTGCAAGCGAAGACTACTTTTGTCAGGATAGCATGTACTAGTTGTCTTCCTTCGAATTTGGCCATTGTGGGATCCCTTCCCGCCTTTCATTTGGGAAGAGGACCAAGGCCAATATAAATAGGGCCTAGCCATCACCATAGAGGGGGAGAGACAGGTCGAGGACAGATCATCCAGATCACCCTCACTCACCAGCTCACTCGAGCTCAAGAACACCTCTCCTCCTGGGGCTGTTCGCCACTGTACTAGTTCATCCTCAGCCCCTCGAGGCCAATCCACCACAAAGCAGGAGTAGGGTTTTACACCGCAAGGTGGCCCGAACCTGGGTAAACTGTTGTGTCTCTTTTCCTTACAGTTCGTCGAGCTAGGCTGTGAGATTAGCGAGTAGGCAGACTGGGGAGGACGAGTTCTTCGCACGCACCCCAGAGTTCGAACCTCTCAAGGGTTTGCGGAACCCGAAATCCGACATCTACCTCAAGCGGAGACTCTATCACTACTAGGGAAAACCTTATAGGTAGACTCTTAGTAGCAGCGTGGGGTAATGGGTCGGCGCTATTGGCACGTAGCACCAGCGAGGGGCTGAACCTCGTGCTACAGGTAAACTAATGGCAGTAGCGCGACCCGTCCATCACTCGTTGCTACTAGGTGGTCCCCACCGTACCCCCCGGGGCTATCTATAGTAGTAGTGCGGAGTATAAAACCAGTGCTACTGCTAAACTGATAGCAGTAGCGCGGGCCATCTGCCCGTCGCTGCAACTATGGATACACAGGGCTAGAAGGTGGGCCCCACTTAGCAGCATCGCGGGCTTCCTACCCATCGCTACAGCTAAACTGATAGCAGTAGTGCGTGCCCCTGCCCTGCGATGCTACTAAGCGTGCACCAGCCACCTTTTCCTCTCCCTCTCCCTCACTTCCTTCTCCCCCTTGGCTTTGTCTCACTAGCCATCTTCTCCATTAATGCCCCCTTCCTTCTCCTACCTCTCTTCTCTCTTCTTTAATGCCCCCTCCACCATCTCCATTAATGCCCCCTTTCTCTCTTCCTCACTTTGTCTCACTAGCTAGCTAGCTCTCTCTCCCTCTCCGTTAGTTAGAGCCATCTCCTCCCCAAGTAGATCTACTCATTTAATGGAGTAACCTATCTACCTCCCCTCATTAATGAAGTAAGCCATCTTTGTCCACTTCCGATCCCTAGCTAGCGACACCGGCCTCATCACCGTGCTCGATCTCTCTCAAGATAGCTAGGTGCATAAAAATTAGTGTTTTGCAAGAATGGAAATATACGTGTGTGTGCGATTTGACCGAATTGTGCGTGGCATGAGTTGCCTATGCATGTGTTGCCGAAATGTGTGTGTGACATGGTAGCCTACGTTTTGCCGAAATGTTGATTTATTTCCGTTTTGGCGAATTTCAGGGAAACTTGATATGTCCTATTTTTAGGGAAGGTCATGCCAATTTTTTGTATGACTTTGATGCATGCATGCAAGCATGCGTTGTTATAATTCTTTTGCTTATACCGCGCAGGTGATCACGAAGATCAGTGGAAGGATGGTGGAAAGATACTTGCGATATGCGGTGCACGACATGTATGAAAAAAAACCAAAAGGCGATTTTATGTCCATGTCGAAGATGCAAAGGATGAGTCTGGCTCGACCCCTTTAAGGATGGCCGTTTGAAGGCGCACCTGCTCATGAATGGTTTCATGGATGGCTATACTCGGTGGATAAGTGAAGGTGATGATGTGGACGTCGACGGGGCAGCCAATAACGACATGGGGCCAGACGAAGAGATGACCGACAATGGACCCGAAGAAGAGGGCACCGGACATGTCAGAGCAGAAGAGGCCAAACAAGGCGGAGAAGAGGTCGGACATGATGGAGAAGAACCATCGGTACTAAGTTCAGTCGTATGGGACCCTCATGTTCGAGACCTGCTTCGCAAGACGACTAGCGATAGAGCTGCTTATGGAGAGGAGGCCAAGCTAACGCAACTGGAGGTGTACTCGAAGACTCCATTATATGATGGTTGCGATCCCGAGGTGACCTGCTTGAGTTTCACGCTCAAACTTCTAAAGACGAAGGCAAAAAAAAGGACCGATGCAAGCCTCGATGAGCTTCTGAAGTATATGAAGAAGGTTCTTCCTGCGGGGAACCTGTGTTCTACTAGTGTCGAGGAGGCCAAGGAAATCGTGTGCCCTCTTGATCTGCCGCACATTAGATACCACACATGCATCAATGATTGCATCATTTATTAGGAGCACTCGGAGAAAACCAGTTGTCCAGTGTGTAATGCTTCCCGATACAAGATGTCGGCATATGACACCTATGGGATCTCGAGAGATCCCTTTACGATTCGGCGGGGGGAAAGGTATACGCAAAGAGCAGAACCAGTGATCGACGCGGGAAGTTTTTACCCAGGTTTGGGCCGCTGATCAGCGTAAAACCCTACTCCTGCTTTGTGTTCTTATTGATGTTCTTGAGCCCAGCCTTCAGGAGCGCTCGCAATGAACAGTACGTTCAAAGAGCAGCTACGCATGTAGAATGGGTCAGAAGTCCTCCTCCCCTGTAGCAGTTGCCTTGGGCCTCCTTTTATATGCTCAAAGGGGTCTCCACAGTGGCAAAACGTACATACATTGAGGTGTAAAGTAGCTACAGGGTATCATACCTAACCCCTGACGGATTAGGACAGGCGCATTTAATGCACTGTGAGGTGTCCTTACTTTCTTGGGGATGGAAAAAGGGGCCATCCCATCAGCACCGCTTAAGCTCTCCTCCACTGGCGCGCCGCCACGCATCCATGGAAGGAGCCAGAATGTCAGGCTTTGTCGCTGTGCCGGAGTGGTGGCATAGTGGCAGAATCTCGCCAGGCGCCGATCCTTGCCGGGCACCAATCCTTGCCGGGCGTCGAGCTTTGCTGGGAACCAAGCCTTGTCGGGCGCCGAGGCTTGCTGGGCTCCACGGGCCATCCCGGCAAGGATCTTGCCGGGGAGGCTGGCCTTTGATTACCAGCGTTGCTTATTTGTTGATTCTCAGATCTCTGACTTGATGATTTCCTTGATGACTTAAATCGACCTCGAGCTGATCCCGGCAAGCCTTGCCACGAGGACGGCTACAACTGCCCGTGCACTAGTAAGGGGTACTAGTGGCCCAACACTTAGTACACCGACAGGAGCCCCCGGGCCTGGGCCATACACAAGTGCGAGGCGTTGTTGGGCTAGGCCCAAACAGTGCACGGGCACGCGTGGCAGGGGATTAACTGCTCGTAAAGATCTTGTTTTACTGTGCCCCCACTACGCGCACGGAGCACGCGATGTGAGAAGTGTGCCAAAAAGGCTGCAAACTGTTTCGCGCCCACAGAGGCGCATTCATATTGGGGGGATAAACAAGGTGGCCCCGCTCCTTCCCCATAAAAAGGAGAAGTCGTGGAGGCACAAACCCATTCACCCCCCTCTTCTTCCCAATCTGGCTATCGCCATCGCCTTCCTCTGCTCGAGCTCAGAGCGAAACATTCCTTCTCTTCTGCTCGCCGCTCCCGCGCTCGTTTCGTCCTCCGGCTTCCATCTCCACGGTCGCCATGCCGCCCAAGGCTAGCAAAGGCAAGGGCACGGACAAGGAGCCGAAGGCTGAAGTCCCGGAAAGCGAGCTGGTGAAGATGCGGAAGAGGCTCGTCGTCTTCCCTCCGACGCTCGACGCCGAAACCTTGAAGGGGCGATACCAATGCATGTGGGCGAAGGGAACACAAGCTCACCCCGCCACACGCGTCATCCCAGGTGCTAGTTCCAAAGGTGGATCGGACAGATACCCCTTCTTCACTGCGTACTTTTATTGCGGGCTCTGTCCACCTTTTTCCGATTTCTTCAACGACATCATGTATACATACGGCTTCCGCCTTCTTGACTTCACGCCGAATGCCGTATTTTGCATGTCGATCTTTGCCCATCTTTGTGAAAATTTTGCCGGCGTGATCCCCAATTCTGCTCTTTTCCGCCACTATTTCTATCCTCGAATCCAAAAAGGAGAGGCTCTCTCTGGATCTATCGCTTGGATTCCAAGGGCCTGGAACAAAGAGATATACCCAGATGGAGTTTACCGCGAAAAGTGGGACGAGTGGCGGGCCGAATGGTGCTGGATCCAGGAAGCAGATCCTCATCCTTTTTGCCATCCCCGGCGACAGAAGGTGGTCCGCGGCAAGGATTGGGGCGATCTCGCCGCAGAAGACGAGAAGCTCACAATC
The DNA here is from genome assembly GCA_011799875.1 of Thinopyrum elongatum. Lineage (NCBI taxonomy): Eukaryota > Viridiplantae > Streptophyta > Magnoliopsida > Poales > Poaceae > Thinopyrum > Thinopyrum elongatum. The sequence goes on along the minus strand of CM022299.1, from coordinate 218,252,508 downwards.
GCCACTACCAGGATCCTCCGCTTGAAGGCTGCCGGGCTGACAATGGAGATGATCGGCTTCGACTTCCTCCGCCGCCGCATCGCCCCTCTGCAGAATAGGGGGAGGCCAGCCTGGGAGTATAAGAACGCAGCGGATGTCATGAGGCTGCGCCCCGGGCTAAACAACAACTTGACTGTTATGCAGCTTGGCGCTCTCCGCCAGAAGTTATTCCAGCACGAAGACAAGCACCGGCTGCCGGCAAGGATCGTCCCCTTGTGCAACAACTCTGCGCTGGGGTCGATCATTGCTTTCTTGCCGATGTTCAACGCCCACGGCCTTGACCCGATCTGGGTCGAGCCAAGCGAGGAAGAAGCACAGAAATTCTTTGACAATCTGATGGAAAAGCCTGTCCGGCAAGAGCCAGATCTTATTCGCGCCACCACGGATCAGGAGGTAGCATATATCGCTACCAGAGTGGAGGAAGCGAATCTTGCCGCGGAGGCCGGCAGCGTTGGCTTCACAGAGTGGGAAGCCAGCGAGGCAGAGGTGGTAATGGAGACGAAGCCTGCCGGGGAGGACGAGGTTGCCGGGGAGGAGAGTGGCGCAGCCGCTGAAATCTCGTCCGGCGAGGACTCAGTCGAAGAAGAAGAGACGCGAGAAGAGCCCCCTCCCCCGAGGAAGAAAGCGAAGCGTGTTCTTCGGAAGGCTGCGTCTGACATCCCGGCAAGCCAGCCCTCTTCGAGCGGCGAAGCCCCCGGCAAGAAAGTGGCCGGCAAGACCGGACCGCGGCAGGGGACCCGTCAACAGCCTGCATGGCGTGCGAGGCCCGCACCAGCGGCCACTGCTGGGGCGGCAGGAGGGTCTCGCACCACCGCACCGGAAGCTGCCCCGGCGCCTGCCACAGCCAAGCGGCCTAGGACTCCTCCTCCGCCTCCCCACTCAGACACCGCAACGGAGGTCGACTTCGACATCTCCGGCTTTAGTCCGGAGCGAGAGGAAGAAGAGTAAGTACTTTGCCACAGTTTTTACCTTCCAATCTTGCATCAATCTTTACTGACTTGCTTGTATTGCTTCTGCAGTGACACAGAAACCTTGCTGGAGAGGATGGCGAAGAGGTCAAGGACTTCTACGGGCAACAAGCCCCCGGCAGGCTCCACTAGCGTGCCAGAGACCGTCATCGTGAGCCCGGAGCCTAGTCCTCAACGCAGCCCCCAGCGTAAGTTCATTGTCCCTTTTTTTTGTTGGCTGGTGCCGAGGCTTCCATTCTTGTCGCTGATATCTTCGGGTTCACAGGAGAAGAACGGCAACAAGGAGAGGATTGCCCCATTGTGCCTCCTTCATCGACCGCTCCGCCCACAAGCACATCTCCAGCAAGAGATCCTGCCGACAAGCCCGTCCAGATTGAGGAGGAGCCGACAAGCACGGACTCCGGCAACCCACCCCCGGCAACCGGAGTTGCCGGGAGAGGCGAAGCTACCTCTCGACAGCCCGACACAGGTACTCGATCGCCTCAAAGTGCTAGTTATTCTTTTCCCCTTACTTCTTTATCTTTGATCACTTCAAATTTAAAAACTCGATCTTATTCTGACCTTCTCCTTCTCCCTTCAGAGTTCTCTGAGATGGAACATATGGACGTCGACGCCGTCATCGAGGAGACCGCCAGGGATGCTGCTGCCGAAGCGGACAGGATCACTGCCAGCGAGGCCACCAAGGATGATGTTGTCGAGGCTGGTGATGCTCTTGACGGGGAGGCCGCCAAGACAGCACGAAAGGAAATCGCGGAAGAACCTGCTGAAGAGGGCGACAGGGAGGCTGGGGACCATACTGACGGCATTCCTGCCGCAGGAGCACCAGGCGCTGCATCGGCCGCGGAGCCCCCTGTCACTGGTGAGGCGGCCGCTGAAGACCAGCCATCAACATCTGACGAGCCCTCATCCAGCAAGTATCTCAAAGTTGGCAAAAACCTATTCATCAACTTGCCAGGGACGGCAAGCACCGAGGCACCAGCCGAAGGAGAAATTTTTTAGGAAATTATTGCCGCTGCCGGGCTCGAAGTTGTTGACGATCCCAGTGCTAGCAGTGGCAAGTCTGAAGAGGATCGGCTCCTTCAGGCCATGGGCGAAAACTTCCGCAAACTCCAGGCTCTCCATCGTGCCCGAAAAGAGAAGGCGGACTCCAGAATGGCAGTTGTCGAGGCAGCCGAAGCGGATTTTCAAAGGCGCGTCGCACAAATGCAAATCTGGCATGTCGAGGCCCTTCAAGAGCTGGTTGCCGGTCGAGAACAAGTGAGCCAGTAATGGAATGAGGTCCTCCTGAAGCAATCAGACATGGAGAAGGCCCATGATGAAGCTGTTCAAAGGATCGCTGCCGAAGATGCTCTCCTGACGGGGCGCCGCGTTGCTCTTGACGCTTTCGAAGAAGATCTCACCGCACGTGAGCAGGCGCTCGCCGCCAAGCTTCGTAGCAAGGATGAAGACATTGAAAATCTTGTCGCGCGGCGGACCCAGGAGCTGGAGCAGAAGCACAAGGAGGCGCTCGAAGCTCTAACTGCAAGTCACGCCGGCAAGCTCAAGGAGGCCGTCAATGCAGCCGAAGTTGCAGAGGCCGCCAAGAACAAGCTGAGCGACAAAGTGAAGAGGCTGGAGACGGATCTCGACGAGCATGGCAAGGAGCTCTCGACGCTCAAGGGGGACAGGGAAAAAACCCTCCACTCCTTGGCGGAGATGCAAGTCACCTTGTCCGGCAAGACCAAGCAGCTCTCCTCTGCGGCTGATGATATTGCGGTTCTGGAGCTGAAGCTGACCACGCTGCAGAAATCCCTCGAGGCCAGCAGGGCCCGTGAGAAGGCTCTACTCAAGGATCTCCAAGGAGAGAGGAACCTGCTCAAGAGCACTGCCGCTGCCCAGGCTGATTATGAAAAGGGAGTGGAGATCTGGACTGGCCGTCTCATCGCCACCGCGGAGAAGCTTACCGCAGAACTGTCAACCATGGGCTTGTCGAACTTCAGATATTCTTCCGAGGAAAGAATATCTCCAAGCGCCAGGTTGACGATGTTCTTTGAAAGCATCATCAACGCGTTGAGGGCGCTCCAGTCCAGCCGGGCGACCCAACTGGCGAACGAGACTCGCCGGCTTTGCCGGGCCGTCCTTCGCAAGGTGCTCCTCAAGGTGGTGCACAGCAATCCCGGCATCGATCTCTCCAGCGCACTCGGCCACCTGCCAAAGGATGCAAATGTTGAGGCGCTTGAGAAGTGCATCGCGCCGATCCTTGAGAAGGTGGACTCCATCAAAAGGATCGAAGGCCAGCGCAAGGATTGAGTGCTTCCCTTTTATTCTTGCCGCCACCATCTCATGTAAAAGACAGTTAAGTCTCGAGTTAGGACTGCGGCAACTCATGGATGTAATACAATTTAACTATGTTTAGGCTCATGCTAGCTACTTTCCTTGTCTGATTCCTTTATGTATGGAGTTCATTCTACACTTACTGAAAAACTTGCCGGCGCGCAACCCGCCGCGAGCGCTGGGTGTGGGACTTCAGCAGCCTGCCGGAGGTGCAGCGGCCGGCAAGACTCCTTGGTGTTCTCAGTGCAGCCACCTAAATCGTTGAGCGGACTCAAAACAAAATAAGGGCGCAACCGATTACAGCAAGGGTTCCTTCGCGTGCAGATTTTCCATACAATAATCGGAATCGTCCAAGGAAATAACTTGGTAATTAAAGAAAAACTTGCTCTGAGGTTTTAGGACTTAGCTTTCTGTGTTTGTCCTTCCTCCGGCAAGCATACGATTCCGAACGTCACCAACTAGTATGCATGTCTCCCTTCCCCCCCCGGCAAATGTGCACGCAAGGAATTCGGGATCAGGTGTTATACATCATCTTAGACAAACATGTATATATGAATGTGAACATGAGAATCAATAAGGAAATGTATAACATTTAATTTTATTCATCTGTGCTCAGGGTCTGCGCCTGGCTTTGTACAAAGGATCACATGCCTTGCCGGCAAGACTTATACAAAAAGGTGGTTGCCGGGAGCCCCCGGCAACCGCGCCTTATGGATAGAACTTGCGAAGATGTTCGATATTCCAGGAATTACTCACTGGAACGCCATCCTCGATCTCCAGGCGGGCAGCGCCATGCCTGGTGACTCGTACTACCCGATAAGGGCCTTCCCACTTTGGCGTCAACTTGTTTGAATTCTTGGCGGACTGAATCCGTCGAAGAACAAGGTCGCCTTCCTCAAGGCTTCGGGCATGAACTTTGCAGCTATGATAGCGGCGCAAAGCTTGCTGGTAGCGTGCAGCTCGCACAGCAGCCTGAAGACGATTCTCCTCAAGGAGCACAGCGTTATCTTGCCGCAGTTGCTCTTGCTCGAGCTCATCATAAGCGAGCACTCGAGGAGATCCGTATATGAGTTCCGTGGGGAGAACTGCTTCCGCTCCGTAGACCAGAGCGAAGGGCGTCTGGCCGGTGGCTCGATTTGGTGTCGTTCTGATTGACCAAAGAACCGCCGGCAACTCATCAATCCAGCGTCTTCCGCACTTTTTCAGCTTGTCAAAAGTTCTGGTCCTGAGACCGCGCAGCACTTCAGCATTGGCCCTCTCCGCTTGGCCGTTGCTTCTCGGGTGAGCAACAGAGGCAAAACAAATCTTGCCGCCAAGGTCTTGGACGTATTGCATGAAGGTGCGACTTGTGAACTGCGTGCCGTTGTCGGTGATGATCCTGTTAGGCACACCGAAACGGCAAACAATTCCTTTGAAGAACTTGACAGCCGACTGCGCTGTCACCTTCCTCACTGCTTCCACCTCCGGCCACTTTGTGAACTTGTCTATAGCAATGTACAAGTACTCAAAGCCCCCGGCAGCACGGGGGAAGGGGCCCAGTATGTCGAGCCCCCAGACCGAAAATGGCCAGGTGAGAGGGATTGTTTGAAGAGCTTGAGCTGGCTGATGTAATTTCTTCGAATGAAACTGGCACGCTTCACACCTGGTTACTAGTGCAGTCGCATCCTGGAGGGCGGTGGGCCAAAAGAAACCTTGCCGGAATGCTTTCCCGGCAAGCGCTCTTGACCCTATGTGAGAACCACACATGCCCCCATGTATCTCTGCCAACAGCTCTAGTCCATCCTCCCGAGGAATGCACTTCAATTTCACACCGTTTGGTCTCTTTCTGTACAGGACGTCATCGACGAACTTGTACATAACAGACCGACGGGCTACTCTCTCCGCTTCTTCTTGTTCCTCAGGGAGTTCACCTGTCTGAAGGAAATGGACAATGTGCTGCGCCGACGCTGGAGCCTGAGGCTCGACAACTAGGACTAGGGGCATCTCGTCCGCCGGGGGAACATTGGTCTCGACAGCAAGGGCCTGAGGCCCTGCTGGAGCCTGTTGTTCCCCGGCAGGCATGTCAATCCCGGCAACTTCCTTGCCGGCGGCTCCGGGGAGCTCTGCCGGGAAGTACTGGCCAGAGTCCAACTTTCTTCTCTTTTCTTGCCGCATCGATGGCGCCACGGATGGTTGAGTCAATTGGAGCACAAAAGTTCCTGGTTCCACAGGCAACTTGAGGGCAGCACGCTTTGACAGGTCGTCAGCAACGCTAAACTCGGCACGAGGAACATGCTCCATTTGGAGACCGTCAAAGCGCTCTTCCAATTTCCTCACTTCATCTACGTAGGCTTGCATCAATGGACTTTGATAGCTCTTGTTAACCTGCCTGACGACAAGCTGTGAATCACCTTTGATAATGAGCTTTTTGATACCAAGGTCTGCCGCGATCCTAAGACCGGCAAGCAAACCTTCGTACTCTGCAGTGTTGTTGGTTGAGCTCTCCCGGGGAAAGTGCATTTGAATTACGTACTTGAGGTGCTCTCCGGTGGGTGCGACAAGCAGCACGCCAGCACCGGCGCCTTGTAGCGAAAAAGCCCCGTCAAAGTACATAACCCATTGCTGATCGATTTCTTTGCCGGGGAGACTTGTTTCTTGAACTTCTTCGTCTGGCGTCGGGGTCCATTCTGCAATGAACTCCGCCAAGGCCCTGCTCTGAATTGTGGAAGTACTTTCAAACTTAAGACCAAAGCTGGACAGCTCCAACGCCCACTCCACGATCCTGCCGGTTGCCTCCGGATTTTGCAAAATCCGTTGCAACGGAAAGCGAGTGACGACGGTGATCTCATGTGCTTGAAAATAATGGCGCAGCTTTCTCGAGGCCATAAGGAGGCTGAAAAGCAACTTCTGCACACCAGAATATCTTGATCTAGCCCCTTGTAAGAGGGAGCTAACAAAATAAATTGGGCGCTGCACCACCTTTTTCTTCTGCACGGGCTCTTCTGTTTACGCAGATCCTATCTTGCCGGGATCAACCCTTGCCGGGGAAGATCTTGTCGCGTCACTTGGTGGTCCTGCCGCTGATGTTGCCTCCTCATCGGCTTCCCTCTGCGCCACCAGCGCAGCACTAACCACTTGATTTGTTGCCGCCAGATACAGCAGCAACGGCTCTTGTGGTTTAGGTGCGACTAGCGTCGGCGGAGAAGAAAGGTATTTCTTCAAACCTTGCAGCGCCGCCTCCGCTTCCGGAGTCCATTTCATTGGACCTGCCTTCTTCAAAATTTTGAAGAAGGGCAGGGCGCGCTCAGCAGATTTGGAAATAAACCTGCTTAGAGCAGCAACACAGCCGGCAAGACGACGCACATCCTTGACGCGTCTCGGCGCTTCAATTTGCTCAATGGCTTTGATCTTGTCGGGGTTCGCTTCGATTCCCCGGCAAGATACAAAGAATCCGAGGAGCTTGCCGGAAGGAACACCGAACACGCACTTCTCAGGATTGAGCTTCAAGTTGATCTTGCGCAAGTTCACAAATGTTTCTTCTAAGTCCTGAATGAGCGTTGCTTTATCCTTAGTTTTGACCACTATATCATCCATATACGCCTCCATATTTCTATGAAGTTGTGGCTCAAAACCAATCTGGATTGCTCTGGCAAATGTTGAACCAGCACTTTTCAACCCGAAAGGCATTCGTATAAAACAATATGTACCACATGGGGTGATAAAGGCGGTCTTCTCTTCATCTTCCTTTGCCATAAAAATCTGATGATACCCTGAATAGGCATCAAGGAAGGACAGGAGATCACAACCAGCGGTGGCATCCACAATCTAGTCGATGCGCGGCAAGGGAAAAAGATCTTTTGGACAAGCTTTATTGATATCTGTATAATCGATACAAAGCCTCCATTTCCCGTTCGCTTTCCGCACTACAACCGGATTGGCCAACCAGGTTGGATGAAGCACTCCTTTGACCAGTCCTGCCGCCTCCAGCTTCTTAATTTCTTCGGTAATGAACTCTTGCCGCTCCAAAGCCTGTTTCCTCACCCTTTGCTTGACGGGCCGCCCATGAGGACAGATAGCAAGGTGGTGCTCAATTACTTTCCTGGGAACGCCGGGGATGTCAGACGGTTGCCATGCAAACACGTCGACATTCGCCCGCAGGAAAGCAACGAGCGCGCTTTCCTATTTGTCATCTAGGGTGGAACTTATGGTGAAAGTTCCCCCTGTTCCGTCCTCCTTGGCAGGCACCTTCTTGGTTTCCGGCGGGGCAGCCTTGGACTTCTTGTTCTTGCCGGTGGAACTCTCTGGTGCGTCCTCGACGGAAGCGCAGCACTCCGAGGAGGTGCGCTTGCCGGAGTTCGCGCCAAGGTTCCTGCCGGTCTTCTTCTTTCCCCCGGGAGTTCCAGTGGCAGGAGCAGATGCCTTGATGGCAGGTGCTGCAACTGCTTCCCGGTAAAGTTGGTCGGCACAGATGAGCGCATCCTTTTTATCGGAATGGATAGTGATGACGCTCAATGGCCCAGGCATCTTCAAGACGTTGTATGCGTATTGTGATGCCGCCATAAACTTAGCCAGCGCTGGCCGACCAAGGATCCCATTGTATGACATGGGGATCTTGGCGACATCAAACACCACCTTTTCGGTCCTGAAGTTAAGCTCGCTGCCAAATGTTACCGGCAGCGTGATCTTGCCCTTAGGCTGGGTTCTTCCCGGATTGACCCCTTGAAACGTACCCGTTTCCTCAAGGTCTTCGTCGGGAATCTGAAGCTTTGTGAGCACATCTGGTGAGATTAAGTTTAGGCCGGCCCCGCCGTCAACTAACATCTTCGTCACCTTGAGGTTGCGAATTGTCGGGGAAACCAACAATGGCAAACACCCGACCACAGTTGTGCGATCAGGGTGATCCTCGGCGTCAAAGATGATAGGCGTGCTGGACCACTTCAGAGGCCTACATGCATCGGGGGATGGCTCTGCCGCATTAACCTCCCGCATCCACTGTTTAAGTTGGCGGTGGGAAGAATGCAGCGAGGCACCCCCATCAATGCACATAGCCTCCGTAGCCTTCTGGAATTCCTGCTCGCTGGATTCGTCATCTTCTTCATCATCTCCTTCTTTATCTCGGCCCCGAGCGGGCCGATCCTTCTGCTGTTTGGCCTTGCCGCGGCGACCCCCTCGGCCACCGCATTTCTTGCCGGACCCCTCAACACCATCTTGGGCCTTCTCCTTGTCTCGCCTCTCGTATTCGGCCTTTTGCTTTTCGGCAAGCTGCTCAACTTGCCGGCAGTCCTGGAGATCGTGGCCCTTAGTGCGATGGATCTTGCAGTACTGCTTGCCGGAGTTCTCTGACTTGTCGGCAGCTGCCAAGGCCTGACAGGAAGGGCACCCGGCAAGATCCTTGCCGGGGCCGCCAACCTTGGCCTTCTTGGCGGCGCCAGGGTTGCCGGATTCCTCGACGGCAAGCAGGGCCTTGCCTCTGCGCTTCCTATTCCGCCGCCGGCCTTTCCTTGACGGAGCCGCTGCATCTTCTTCTTCTGAGTCGCCTGTCGCACCAACAGCCTCACCGGGGAGTTTCCTCCCCTCCTCAGCTCGAGCGCACTTGTCGGCCAAAGTGTAAAGCTCGGCGATACTCCTGACTTTGTTCATTGCCAGCTCTTCCCGCATTCTGCGGTTACGCACGTTCTGATGGAACGCGCTAATGACAGCGGCAGGATGAACGTCAGGAATATTGTATTGCACCCGGCTGAATCTCTGCATAAACTTGCGCAGGGACTCGCCCTCCTTCTGAGGGATGATGTGCAAATCACTTTCTTGGCCAGGAGCTTGGTGGCCTCCAACAAAGGCGCCAACAAACTGATGGCACAGATCTGACCAGCAAGAAATAGAATCCTCTGGCAGATGCATCAACCACGACCTGACATTGGGTTTGAGCACCAACGGGAAGTAGTTGGCGAGTATCTTGTCATCTCGGCCCCCGGTAGCTTGCACCGCAATGGTGTAGATGCTCAGGAACTCCGAGGGATGGGTCTTGCCGTCATATTTCTCTGGGACCTCTGGCTTGAAGATTCGGAGATTGGGCCACTGGACTTGCCGCAGCTCACGGGTAAACGCTGGAGGTCCTACCTCGTAAGGCAAGTCTCCTACGTTCCCTGGCGCGGGCTCGTCGACAACCGGCCCCGCGCGCTTATCAGACTGATAGCGCGCTTCCCGTCGCCGCTCGATGGTTGTTCGAGCGTCCTCCTTGCCTCGTTCCTGGAGAACCAGACGCTGATCATGGCGCATCCGTGGATCGGACGACGCCGTGGAAACTTCTTCATGGCGGTCGACTTGCTGAGTCGTCGGCCGCTGCTGACACCGCGGAGGAGAGTGCACCGTAGTTGCACCACCTCCGGTTTTCTCTGCACCGGCTCGCATCGGATCGATGGGCCTCCGCTGAGAGGGCCCTGCCTCTTGCGGTCCATCCTTGTTAGCGAAGCCGATAAGGCTCTGGATAGTAGCTCGCCACTCCTCCATCTTCTCCGGGGCGGGAGGAAAATCGAGGAGCAGCTGTGCATGTGCCAAGGCTTCCGCTGGCGTAGGTGGCGGCGACAGGTGCGAGGTGCGTGAGGTGCTCTGACTCCTAACTAAGTTAGAAGGAGCACCACCACGGTCACGCGACCGCGCGCCACCTTCGCCGGCAGCTCGGTGTGCATGCTGGTCCCGCGCATCTTGGGATCTATGCGCAGAAACCTTTTCGTGAGGACGCCCCGAACCACCAGCGCCATGATGTCGCTCATCTCGCACGACCTGGACAGGTTGCGAGGCTCGCGTCGGCGTGGGAGCTCCAGCGGGCGCTCTTCGATCTCCAGAGTTTGTTGTGCCACCCGTAGGCAACACAATGCCATCTCTAGATCCAGCGGCGCGCAAGTTACCACTGCCACTGCGAACGATACCGCTCGCTTGGCTTGGGTCACCAGAACACCGCGGGGGTTCCAGTCCTCTTCCTTCTGCACCCACACCATCGCTTGTCTGCGAAGGCGCAGGCAAAGCAGATCCGGACGGTTGTGCTGTCGCAGTGTTCTTCTTCTTGGGCGGCATGACGATGAAGATGACGAAGGAACTAGGACGTCTACCACCAGATCAGGTTCACGCAACCTTTGACCCCTACCTGGCGCGCCAAAGATGTCGGCGTACGACACCTATGGGATCTCGAGAGATCCCTTTACGATTCGGCGGGGGGAAAGGTATACGCAAAGAGCAGAACCAGTGATCGACGCGGGAAGTTTTTACCCAGGTTCGGGCTGCTGATCAGCGTAAAACCCTACTCCTGCTTTGTGTTCTTATTGATGTTCTTGAGCCCAGCCTTCAGGAGCGCTCGCAATGAACAGTACGTTCAAAGAGCAGCTACGCATGCAGAATGGGCCAGAAGTCCTCCTCCCCTGTAGCAGTTGCCTTGGGCCTCCTTTTATATGCTCAAAGGGGTCTCCACAGTGGCAAAACGTACATACATTGAGGTGTAAAGTAGCTACAGGGTATCATACCTTTCCCCCCGCCGAATCGTAAAGGGATCTCTCGAGATCCCATAGGTGTTGTACGCCGACACAAGAAGTCCGGAAAGAAAGCTCCTCAGAAAGTTCGATGGTACTTTCCGATCACTCCCCATCTGCAGCGTTATTTCGTAGATCCTAAGGAAGAAAAGCTCATGCACTGACATGCGGAGAGGGTGAAGCCCGACGATGGAGATGATCCGAAGCTGAGACACCTCGTAGATGCTGGCCAGTGGGAGCATTCAATGCTGAATATCGATATTTCACAGATGATCCAAGGAACATCATGCTTGGCGCGAGTATCGGTGGCATGAATCCATTTGGCAACCAGAACACCAACCATAGCACATGCCCGTGTTTGTATGGATGTACAACCTCCCCCCTGGAAGTGCATGAAGGCAAAGTACATACACATGAGAATGCTGATTCAAGGGCCGAAACAATCGAGAAATGATACTAAATTGTATCTCGGGCTACTGAAAGAGGAGCTACACACGTTATGGAAAACACCGGTCAAGACATGGGACGCCAGTAAAGGAGAGCATTTCAATATGAGAGTCGCGCTGATGACGACGGTGCACGACTATCTCGGTTACAGATATATCTCAGGTTAGGTGTGTCACGGATATTGCGGATGCACCAAGTGCATGGATGATGCAACGTCTCATCAGCTAACGAAAGATGGCGGGTCTGCGAAAATCATGTACATGGGGCATCGAAGATGGCTCGAGAAGGATGAACCGTGGAGAAAGTGTGGAGATCTATTCAATGGCGAGGCTGAGCATTGAGGACCTCCATGTAAGAGGAAGGGCGTCGAAATTGATTAGTTGTTGAAAAGCAGGAAGAATGCCCATGTCGGCAAAGAAGAAAAAGGCGCTGGAGCCGTTGCTAATGGTATGGAAAATGAGGTCTATTTTTTGGGACTTGGAGTACTGGCCAAAACTCAACATGCCTCATAGCCTTGACACTGGTACAGCGAGGTGGTATAAAACGGGTTTTAACCCCTTTTCGCGATGACATTTTGAATCGTCGCCAAGTGAGTGCGTGCGATAGGGGGGTCCTTCCCACATGACCCAGAAACAGTCATGGATAGGGAGCCATGATGCAGAGGCCTTGCCAAATGTAATGGTGTGCGATGCAGCACACACTAAATTCTTTGACACGTGTGGGATCGGTGATTAATCGTTTCTAATGACGCAGTGAAACCAAACGGTGTGTCGTAATGAACCGTTTGGGAAAGAGTATGTAAGGCACACGGGCCAACATATGAACTGTGTGCGATATGTGCCCCATCGCACACGATTTTTCTGCGGAACTCGTCTGCCATGCAAGACTCCATTGCACACGTTTCCGAACAATTACCGTGTGCGATAATGTTCTATCACAAACAGTTCAGGAGCCCCTTCGCACACATACAAGTGCTGCAGACCGTTTGTGATTTGTTGTGTATCACCGACGGTTGCGGTAAGAGTGACGTGTGCTTTTTGTTTCGGATCCCACACGTTTCGTGAAAAATTTACGACTGGGATTGTATTTTACATTGGGCATGGTTTACTCCGAGCTCTCGTGTGCGATAATGTGATATCACAAACGGTTCCGGAGCCCCTACGCACACGTAGTAGTGCTACAAATCATCTGCGATCTGCTGTGTATCACCGACGGTTCCGCTACGATTGACGTATGCTTTCCGATGTGGATCACACACACTCATTTAGTTTAACCGTGTGAGGAGCAATTGCCAAGTTAAAGCAAAAATATCCCATTTGAATCGGCATGCAAAAAGCAAATTCGCCACAATATGCAATTGAATAAATAGTGTCCACAGGAAGAACATTCATCAGATTTCGCAACAATTGCAATTGAACAAATGGTAGCTAAATTCCAATGATTTGTCGACATATATATGCATTACATAATTAATCATAGTGTACGAAATACGAAGACCTCATCAGATGGAAAACAATGGATCCATGCGCATATGTTTAGCGGCTAACTCTTACTCAATGTTTCAGGAGAAGGCATGCTAAAATCTTCATTATCACCAGTGGGATTGATGTAGTGATTCAGGAAGAAGTCGCTGATAAATCTTCGAACCATCAGCAATTCACCAGCGGGGAGCGGTTCAGGGGTCCTCGGTTCTAAGATGAGCTGCAGTATTTTTAAGATCAGAATGTGCCATATGAGTGGAGTAGAAGATATTAATTAAGATAGACTTACTGGTACTAATTCGCGAGCATCTTCACAACTATCAGCAGATTTGCCGATGGAGATCATGTGTGTGCAAACATAGTATCCACAAAGGTTGTCCCTGCTTGTTGCTGAGGACACTGAATTTTTTTTTACAGAATTAGTCATGTATTTGTCCTGTTAGGAACAACCTAACCGGTGTTAGATGTATTTTTTTCTTTGGACAGAAATAGAAAGATGTTTATTTAGAAGCTTGAACATTTGACTAGTGTAAGAAAAGGTATTTGCAGACTATTGGATACATTTTCTAAAAATAACAGATTTTGGTGTGTTACTGGAGAAACGATCTTGTGCTGCAGAGGTAGTTCCCTCTTGAACAGGTTCCCTGGTGTAGTTTTTCACAATGCGAGCACACTGCAAATGAAGATGAATTTTGACAACATCAATTATTGAACTAGATATGAATGCAAATTAATTTCAACATCATAGAATTCAATACCTATCCATGAATTGCTGAAGATGCATCAGATCCTGAGCGTTTATTGACTCTCTGAGAGAATCCATGTAGTAAATTGTGTTCTTGTTTGGAACTATGAATACCAATATCCAGTAATTGCTACATATTAAGAAAGCCATGAACTTACGAATTATGTCGAAATCTGAAAGACAATTAGTGTATGTGTGGTTGTTTATTTGACTTACTGTTCATGATATGGCCAGAGAAATGATTCTGCATGGGACGTGTTTTCGAAGATACGGGAGACCGTGTTAATGGCTCACTCCCGTTGATCCTTACCATGTAATGTTGTGCCATTTGCTAATGCAGGATCTATGAAATACACACTCTCCCTTTTTCTTCTCTGCGCGTTCAATCCCTTGAGAGGAATAATTATCATTTACAGCCTTGTATGGAGAAGTTGATCAGAGTTTGCTAAGTACTTACAAAATCAGTCATCTAACAAGAGTGGCATCGATCTCGTTGAAGTTGAAAAAGAGATGTAAGTCCTCGAAACTCACACTGATGGAACCAACATCGTGTCGGAAATGATCTCTGTTGTAGCAGACTAGCAAAACATGATGACCTGCTAACATTTGATCCATGCAATATTTATGTAACCCGCGGCAATTGGAGCTGCACTCATCAAAGTATTCACCAACAAGAAATGGCTGGCCATGGACGTAATTGCATGCTTCAAGTACGTCTGCTTTATTTTTAGCAAGCAGCAAAGCTATTTCTTCATCATCCATGCCGTCAGAAATAATATTACTCTCCGATTCGAACAACTTGCTGTTAATTTGGTTCCGGGCGATGAGTGCTTTAAGTAAGAGGCAATTGTTCTCTTTCCTCTTTGCTCTCGGGGTGCGCTTCCTCACGGGTGCAGCCTTTTTGCCCGCTTCCTTCTTGGTACTTGAAGCACTTCTGGTCCAAGGTCTGGTTAGCCGAAAGGCAGACTACCGAGCAGACGGTAAAGCTTCGATGGACGGTTTAGCTATGCCGGACTGCTGAGCTGGCGATGCTGCTATGACGGAATCCTGGGCTATAGGAGCAGAGGCGTCGGACTGCCGACCATGCGTTGAAGCTATGTCGGGTTTCTGCGCAGGTGGTGCCAACTTGTTGGTGTGCTGAGGAGGCCGTGCGAACGCGTTGGTTTGCTGAGCAGGCAGTGCTGACATATTGGTATGCTGATCACGCGACTATGGACCGACGGACTGATGAGCAGTCGATTCTGGACCTACAGACTACTTAGCAGGCGGTTCCAAAGCATCAGACAGCTTAGCAGTCCGTTCCACCAGGTTGGTCTGCTGAGCATGTGCTGCAGCTGGGTCTCCCCCCGCTGCTTCAGCGGCCAGCATCTAAACCGGTTGTGCGTCTTCAGCAGTTGTAGGCCTTGCCACTGGCTGCTTTGGGGCGAACGATGACATGGCATGTACGGCACAAAGTCGGGTGGGCTGATCACAGGTTGATGCATTAGCCGTCGGATTACGAGTATTAGGTTCCTTGGGGGAAGCACGCGAGAGCTGCTGTGGCAAGGAGAGCGTCACCGGTTGAGGGGTGACATTGGTTGCTCTCGGCGGGGCTTCAGGAATCTCATCCATGAAGTCTATTTCCTTTCGTGGCCACTGGATGTGATGTAACAGTGTTTCTCCCAAGGTCCTATGCTCATCAAAGTCTCCTAGGACATTCTTCAGGGCAAATTCATTGAATCCAGGCTTTACTTCAGTCACCTAGCACTTCACACAGCCCGGCTTCAATGGCACATTGTCCAACAAGAGGCCCTATTCCAAGAAGGGTGGGCAAACCCAGGCTGTTGCACATTTTAATGTACCTTCATAATGTGTAAGCACACCCTTCAGTCTGTCTTCCATTCCAGATAGATCGAATATAGCATCATCATGAGCAGTTGCAGTCTTAGTGTCGCTGGGGTCAGCTGATGCATAGCTACTCTTGTGCGGTGTTGTCACGCAATAACCAGCATCCTCCATGCCCGCCTCCCCTCCCATCTGCTGGCTATCTGTCAGTGTTAGAGTCTTCTGCATCATCATTGACTCCTCAATTTCCTTTCGAACAGTCGGATACATGTCCTTCCTCAACCTTTCATACAATTCATTCTGCTTCATTTCACTCCTCGCTTTTTTCATGCTGAGCCTCTCTTCTTTGCTGAGTGTGAAAGCCCTCTTGTGCGGGACATTAACACCTATACCCCTTGCACGGCCAGGGGGCTCTCTTGTTTCCAGAGCATCGGACAGAATGTCACATGGCTCTGAGTTCCTGTAGAACCTTCCAGGGATCTCGGAAGCCTTTAACATCACGTGATACAGTTTTTCGCCATGTGAGTTTTCAAAGTAATAAGTTTCGTCATCATGCCTCCTTGCACGTGCCCGCAAGTAGTCTCTAGCGCGTTCGCCCCTGATTTCACTAAAGGCCGGTTTCCCACCCGCAGCTACTGCTTCTTTGTCCTCCTGGTCCCATATCGGTTTCATGCCGTAGTATCCTGCCATACCCATATGGTGGGGGTGTGTGTTCCTCTTCTGAAGTTCCGATTGCTTGGCACTCTTCGTAGCAAACTCTGTAGTTGCCTTGACCCTTTTGAATTCTGCCCAGTCTGCCTTTGTAATTTGGGGGTATGTGGGGATTGGGTCCTTGCCTTCAGTCAAGTACTTCTTGTACAACACGTGCTTCCAGTTTCTCCTAACATCCCTAGCCTTCTTCAGTGCAGCGTGTTCCACCTGCATTCTCCACTGCTCTAGAACATTGAAGTGATCCATGATCTCCTGGACTATCCTTTGCCGTGTTTCTGTGTCAGCCTTCCGAAACCCCAGCAGATTAATGTTGAGCCTTGCCCTGCCAACAAATCCACGCACACTCCCGAACCTCGTGCATGCTTTATCTGGTTTAGTTGGAGCCCAAGACTTTAAATCGATCTCGGTTACTTCATATACACCTTTAGGCTGGTGTGTGGGCTTCCTTGGAGCATTCCTTCGTGTCCTGACCAGAAGGGTAATTGCTGCAGCTCTATCCCGTTCCAGATTACTTGATCCCTCACCATCTGCTGAAGACCTAGGGTTGTCAAAATCAGATGAAGATACATCGCCTGAAGCATGAGTGATGTCGCTGCTACTCGACATCTACAGAGAACACGTGCGAAACTCAGGAAAGGAGGATAAGCATAAAGCTAACAACTTGGTATCAAGCTGTATAAACATGTCATGCAATAATTTAGAAAATGTACGACTTATTTGTTAAGTTTGTGTGACTCGGGCGCCCATGATCTATAAATTGACAGTAACTTATTGGAACAAATACAACTTATATGTACTAGTTAGGAAGGTAGATAATGAACATATATACGCTCTCCGTTATTTTATAGCCAATTTGGGAACATACAGAATGAAATAGGAAGAGGGATTGCGAGGAAATATGCCTCACCACGATGGAGAGCAGTAACTAATAGGTTTCTTAATGCAAACCCGACAGGACCACAGGAGAGGCGAGGGTTACAGGATTGATATGCTCGAGGGTGGCTGGCGAGCATACGAAGACGAGGAGGCACGGCAACCGCTTGTGGGAACGACAGTGGAGGTAGGGTTGACGCTGGAGAGCGGGCACACGGCCGGGTTGAGCATGCTGGCGCCGGAGAGGGTTCTGCTATGGATCTGGGGGAGGGGGAGCTAGCGATGGAGATTGGGTGGACTAATTGAGTGAAACACGGGCGGGCGGTGAGGGGGGGGGGTGTTGGTGGCCTAGGTGAAAAGGGTGAAAAAATATTCCTAGTCGCCGCGCAGAAAGACCTATGCAAACGGTTGCCTCTAAGCGCTCGTGTGCACAAACAACATAATTTCGTTTGAAATGAAGACGTGCTAATTTTGAAATGAAGACGTGAGTTCATCGTTTCGCCTCTAATTTTTTTCCATGGTAAGCAATCACCATTATACCACAGGTTTGATTTGCTGGCGCATTTCAAGTCTTGTGTGCTATATTTAAGACATTTTTTGGCATTTACCATGCATTTTGGCATATAAATCAAATCCTAGCCGGAACTGTATGTGCTGATGAAAGGGATGAGGATTGCCGTTCGATCTGGGAGCATCCAACGGTGTAGCGTACGATCCGTGGGGTTTGTATTCTGGCCAATCAGAAGGCATGACTCAGATCGCGCGCGCAGCAGGGGGCATCGGCCACGGTTTGGTAGGCACACGGCTTTCGTGAGTGAACCATGTGCTATTTGAAAACATTTACATGAAATAACAACATATTTTCGTTTGAATGAAAACATGAGTTCATCATTTCGCCTCCAATTTTTTCCATGGTAAGGAATCACCATTGTACCCTATGGTTCGATTTTCTGGTGCATTTGAGATCTCGTTTGCTATATTTGAGTCATTTTTTGCATTTACCATGCATATATATATAGGACACATTTTATCTATCACCGGTGATAGTTACCACCACTTGAGTTTTCTATGTGGTATATAGTATCTATCAAATCAGAGAGTATGTACGCGTAGTATGTAGTATATAAGAATGTTTAGGTAGTATATATACTACTTTTTGGGTAGTATGTATCGTATTTTGAGTATGCTCTTTTTTATGTACAAATATGTATGTATTTCACAAATATAATAAAAACTGTGGGACAACTTGCAATTTTTTCATGTAACTCACTTTGGAGTATCTTATATATAGTATATGAACATGGTAGTATATGAGACATATGGGGTAACTACCCCCAGGTGGTAGGATGGATTTTCCCTATATATATATATATATATATATATATATATATATATATGGGTGTTAGCAAGATCATTTGTGTGTCGCTTTGCGAGTTTTCATTCATTGTCCAAGAAACGGGAAAAAACTTCAAACAGTTCGGCCGCAGGGTGCGGCCACAGGCGTAGGCCTTGCTGGTATTTTAATTACAGGAAATGCATATAGAGTCCGGAAATAACGAAAATCGGTGTGTCACTATAGCGTGCTCTCAGAATCCCATGAAAAAAATTTGGTAAAGTTTGGCACAAGTTTTGATGCTCACACCTTCCAAATCGGAGCATCTCACAAGAAGGATCATAGTTTCCAAAAGGAGATGCGGCACTTCGGACTCCAATCGTCGGTGACTACATCGTTCCGCCTCAAAAAAAATCACAGTAAACAATCATGGATATACCCTAGGTTTGATTTTCTTGCCCATTTCAGATCTCGTCTGTGTAAGTGCATCTAGTGCCCCTTAGTGATTTTGGTGTATTGAAGACTTATAGGTTAAGGGACTTATGTGTTTGTGAGTGTACACAGGTTCTATAAGTCTCTGAGGAGTTTGATATTTCCGAAGAAAGTCGACCCCTAAAAATGAATGTCTTCAGTTGAAGACTTTGGTTTTCTTGAAGACTTTGAAAATGAGGAAATTGGTGTGACCTTGAAGACATTGATATTGATGCGAGGATTATGAAGCGTGAAGACTTTTGTTTTCGTAGTTTCATTTTCTTTTTCTTGAGTCATAGGAAACACCGTACTGTTAAAGGGGCTAGAGGTAAAACTAAGGAAAAGTTTCCAAGTGATGCTCATCTCAAAGCCTACACCTACCCAATCCTTCGAGTGAAGCCTTTGGAAATCTCATACAGTTCAGTCAATTTCTTCAGTGAGAGAGATGAAGATCTTCTGCTCTCTGAGGAATTTGTTCTGACTAAGGAGTTAGGAATTCGCGAGTGCGAATTGCCTACAAGTGAGGAACATGATAGCCCCGAGGAATTTGAGAGCTCAAATTTCCGACTGTTGCTGTGCTATGCACCAGCTGTCCCAACTATCTTATCCACCTAACGGTCATATCATTGAAGGGCATTTATGTCTTATCATGTCGGGCTGCTCCCTGGCTATAAATAGCTGCCCCCCTCAACCACTAGCTGTTTGGTTGCTCCGAGAGAAACTGACACTTGCCATTTAGAGCGTCCCATCCTCCGAGGACTTTGAGAGAAAATCATCAGTGAGGAAAAACCCAAAACCCAAACACCTACAACCCAAAGTGATTGAGCATCACTGAAGAGATTGCTCCTGTGTGGAACCGACACTTGTTACCTTTGAAGGTTGTGCGTCTTCCAGACGGTTAGGCGTCAAGGTCTAGAGCATCCAAGAGGGATTGTGGATCGCCGGGTGACCTAGTCTGTGAAGGTTTGGGAGTCACCTGAAGACTTACCATGAGTGATTGGCGAGGTCTGTGTGACCTGAGCTCAAGGAGAATACAGTAAGGACTGTGTGTCCTGGGACTATGTGTCCTTTGGTTTAAATACCAAGCTGCTCCAACCAGATGTACAACTGTCACAGCAGTTGGAACTAGTCTATCAAATCACTGTCTTCACCGAGCTACTGGTTCTATTTCCTCAACCCTTTCATTTCCTCGCTCATGTGTTGATGAAATTGATCATTACTATTTGAAGACTTTGACTGAAGACTTTCTCAATTTCCTCAATCCTATTTCTTCAGTCATCTTGTCTTCTGCCTGCTTATCCTATTTACACGCTACCCGTGCTTTGTTTATGTTTCATTTCATCATGATGACCATGCTACTGTCTTGTTATGCATGCACCTGAGTACTTATTCTGCTGCTTGTAGTTCGTCACTTAGAAAATTCCTCGAGTAGTATTTTCTCAGTGACGAATTTGTAAAAATTGACTATTCACCCCCCTCTAGTCGATATAACACACTTTCAATTGGTATCAGAGCAAGGTACTCCCTTGTTCCGTGTGATTTTGGTTTAACCACCTAGAGTTTTAGTTATGTCGACTGCAGGCATGATCAAGGTCTCGGCTGGGTGTCCTACCTTCGATGGGACGGACTACCCCTACTGGAAGAACAAGATGCGCATGCATCTTGAGGCAATTGACAACGATCTCTGGTACATTGTGGAAAATGGCGTTCCCTCCGTCACTCCTTCCGTGAAGGTTGATGATGTGAAGAGATTCAAGCAACTCGACTCTCAAGCGAAGAATATCATATGTGGCCATCTGAGCAAAGGACGGTACAACAGAGTGAGTGCTTTGGAGTCTGCAAAGCTCATCTGGGACAGGCTATCCAAGGTCAACGAAGGAATCTCAACCCAACATGATTCTCGAGTTGACGTTCTTTGCAATCTCTTCAACCGCTTCAAAAGACTCGACAATGAAAATGTTCAGCAAACCTTCGATCGCCTCACTGACATCTCAAATGAGCTTCAAGCACTTGGTGCCACTGACATCACCAACCATGAGGTGGTGAAGAAATTGCTGGGATCACTTGATTCCTCATTCGATACACTGGCATTAATGATTCAAGAACGTGGATACTACAAGTCACTAGATCCTGCTGATATTCTTGAGAGGCTGAACACTCATGAATTCCAACAAGCTGAGAAGAGAGATCTCTACGGGCCAAGCTATGGAAGATCACGTGCACTGAAGGCCAAGGCAATTTCCTCATCTGAGGGAGAAGATTCTGATAGCAGCCTTGGTGACCCTGAAGAACTAAGCCAGGAGCTAGCAATGCTCGTGAGGAAATTCCAGAAGTTCTCAAGGCGTGGTCACTTTGGAAAATCTTCAAGAGGTGATGACATGAGATCGGATTCCTCATCCCGCGATTACAAGAAGAGGACTTCCCACAAATGCAAGAAACCTGGTCACTACATAACTGATTGTCCTCAGTGGGCGAAGGAATCAAAGAAGAAGAAGTACACGGATGACAGTTCAGACGACTCAAAGAAAAAGAAGAAATCTTCAAAGTCCTCATTGTCAAAATCTTCAAAGACTTCATCTCACAAGAAGAGCAGTTCCAAAAAGGCTCGCGCATTCATTGGCAAGGAAATGGACTCTGAAGCTGAATCTAAGGAAAATGAGGAAGAGGAGGAATCTGAGGAGTCAGACTCTGGTGTGGCGAGCCTAGCTCTCGCTACTGCTTTCGTCAGCAAGTCCATCTTCAACACTGAGGAAAATGGCTACCCCAACACTGCTGACGACGGCGACGATGACTATGCTCCCACCTATTGCTTCATGGCAAAAGGTGCCAAGGTACTCAAATATCCCTCCTCTGAATCAAGTGAGGATGAATCTGATGAAAATCTCAAACCTAGCTATTCCAAACTTGCTAATATTGCCATAAAACAACAAAAGGCTTTGGAAAAGGTTCAAAATCTGCTAGACAACAGCGATGACCTGTTGGGTGAGGAAATGAATCAAACTCAAACTCTGACTGATAATCTTCAACGACTACAGTCTAGGTTTGATAACCTTCAAGGTCATCATGAAAAACTCTTAGCCGATCATGAGAAGCTTTCTTATGAATTTCTTCAAAGAAAGCAAGACCTTGAGAAACTAAGGGTGAGTCATGAAGATCTTCAGAAGGAAAATGATTCATTACTTGCTCAACAGATCAGTTCCGCTCAGGAAGAATTCATTCCACCATGTTTGAAATGCATTGAACGTGAATCTGCTAATTCTTCACCTAAAAGTTCAAATGCTTCGATTATTGCAAATTCTTCAACTATCTCTGTGGTCACAAATTCCTCATCTGAGGATACCACAAGTATTACTGACAAAAATGCAGGGTTGAAGGAATTGTATGTGACAGGCATGTACAAAAGCCTCAAAGGGCATCAAACTCTTTGTGATGTACTCAAAAAGCAGATCTTGAACAGGAACCCTAGGAAAGAGGGTATTGCCTTTGAAAGGAAACTCAATGCCGATGGAACCTATTGGAAACCTGAGCAGTATCCCAAAACCACATGGGTTGCTGCAAAAGGACCTCTCGTAGACCCATCCACTTTATCTGGCTTTACATGTGAATCTTCATATTCATCTGATGAGTCATTTGACTCCAACTATAAGATGTTCAAAAATCAGAATGGTGAAGTATTTGCTAGATATGTTGGAACTAACTGCAGGAACAGTCCTCCCATGAAGAAAATCTGGGTTCCCAAAAGGTGCCTTGAAAGTCTTCAGGTGAATGTCCTCATGACACCACTTGTGACGAATAGGAACCCCAGATAAAATTCTTCATATGGACCAACGTCTTCATATGGATCAAAATCCTCATGTGGATCAAATTCCTCATATGAGCATCATCGTGCTAATGCATCTGTTTCGCAGGGAAACTCTAAGAGTCGTGAATATGTGCATTATTCTTCAAATCATTATGTTCATAAGTCCTCGAAGAATTTCTCTGCTTATTCATATGCATACTCTAACCCCTCTTCTGTGAAACGAAGTGCACTGGCTTCAATGCCAACTTTCTCTTATGGAGCTCGTAGAATGATGAACTCTTTGCCACCCCTCCAGATGTGTGTGGTGAATAAAAAAAACTAATCTCTTATGCAGGGTCAGGTCTCCAGACGAACTTGAACGTCTGATGAATTTGCTGGAGACCTGAGAATGCTTGAAAGGACGCAAGCTAATCATGAAGAAATGATTTGCTCATTTCTCACGTCCTCATACTACTATATCTGTTGCACTATTTGATGAAATTCTATCTGATGAATTTGATGTCATATTCTTCACTCTGAAGTATATGAGTTCGTAAGATGCACTAATTCATCTGCAGGATGATACACCCAAAGCTACTGAGTGGGTCCTCAACAGTGGATGTACAAATCACATGACCGGTGACAAGAGCTTACTGATGGACTCTGCTCTATCTCCATCGCATCTGAAGCATATCACCTACGCTGAAAAAGGCAAAAGCAAGGTATTGGGTCTACTTAGGGTTGCAATCTCAAAGGATTGACACATGGACAAAGTCATGCTTGTCGAGTCCCTCGGATTCAACCTCATGTCTGTCTCAATGCTTTGTGATCTTGATATGGTTGTCGTCTTTGACAAATATCGCTGCTTAGTGCTCATGGAATCTGACAATTCCAAAGTCTTCGAAGGCTTTAGGAGAGGAGACTTGTATATTGTTGATTTCTCTACAGGACCACAGCCTGCCACATGTCTACTTGCAAAAGCTTCAGAAGACTGGCTATGGCATCGTCGACTCGGTCATGCTGGCATGAGGAACTTGCACACGCTTGTGAAGAAGAAGCACGTCATTGGCATTGAGGGTGTCAAATTCCTCAAAGATCATATTTGCGGGGCTTGTGAGGCTGGAAAGATGACCAGATCCAAGCACCCCTCGAAGACTATCATGACTACCACTCGTCCTTTTGAATTGCTTCACATGGACCTCTTTGGCCCTACACATTATGCCACACTAATAAATGTTGCATCTCTATATGGCTTTGTTATTGTTGATGATTATTCTCGTTACACCTGGGTGCACATCATCACTTACAAAACTGAAGTGCAGGAAGTCTTCAGACGATTTTCCTCAAGGGCCTCGACGAATTTCGGTGTGAAGATCAAGCATATCCGGAGTGACAATGGGACCGAGTTCAAGAATACTGGTCTTGATGACTATCTTGATGAACTTGGTATTACTCATGAGTTATCTGCCCCATACACTCCTCAGCAAAATGGCGTCGTGGAGCGCAAGAACAGGACTCTTGTTGAGATGGCTCACACTATGCTTGATGAATACAAGATGCCTTGTCGCTTCTGACCTGAGGCTATTGATACTGCATGCCACATCATCAACATGGTATATCTTGACAAATTCTTCAAGAAGACCTCATATGAACTCCTCACTGACAAGAAACCCAATGTGAGTTATTTCAAAGTCTTCGGTACTAAATGCTGGATTAAAGATCCTCATCACAACTCAAAATTTGCACCGAAAGCACACGAGGGTTTTATGCTTGGTTACGGAAAGGACTCGAACACCTACAGAGTCTTCAACACCTATCACAACAAGGTTGTTGAAACTGTAGATGTGCGGTTCGATGAAACTAATGACTCGCAAAGAGAGCACCTACCTCCTGTGCTAGATGAAATGTCTCCTGAGGAATCCTTCAAGTTAAAGGCTACTGAGGATGTCATACCCACTGAAGAATCTGCTGAAGAACTGATTCCAAATCATGAAGAAAATCATGCTGGTGCATATGAAGAAAATGTCGCTGAAGAAAATGCTCAGCCCAATCAAAGTCGTCAACCTGCTCATCCTCGCGTTGCAAATGAAGTGCAGATTGAGAAAATCATCGATGACATCAATGCACCAGGTCCTCTCACGCACTCAAAAGCTTCACATTTGTCTAACTTTTGTGGGCACTTTGCTTTTGTCTCTATCATAGAGCCACCAAAGTTGATGAGGCATTTCTGGAGCCTGAGTGGATTCAAGCTATGCAAGAGGAATTACATCAATTCCAGCTCAGCAATGTGTGGGAACTTGTCAAGCGACCAGACCCTCGCAAGCACAATATCATCGATACTAAGTGGATCTACTGCAACAAGCAAGACGAAAATGGCCTCGTGGTGAGGAACAAGGCTCGTCTTGTAGCTCAAGGCTACACACAGGTTGAAGGAATTGATTTCAATGAAACTTTTGCACCTGTTGCTATACTTGAGGCTATTCGCATATTGCTTGCTTATGCTAACCATCATAATACCATCTTATATCAAATGGATGTGAAAAGTGCATTTCTCAAGGGTAAGCTTGAGGAAGAAGTATATGTGGCTCAATTCCCAGGTTTTGAAGACCCTAAGCATCCTGACAAAGTCTTCAGACTCAACAAGGCCCTCTATGGCCTCAAGCAGGCCCCTCGGGCGTGGTATGATACACTGAAGGAATTCCTCATGAAGAAAGGCTTCAAACCCGGTTCACTTGACGCAACTCTTTTCACCAAAACATATGATGATGAATTATTCGTGTGCCAAATATATGTTGATGATATTATCTTTGGTTGTACTAACCAACATTACAGTGACGAATTTGCCTATATGATGAGTGAGGAATATCAAATGTCTATGATGGGAGAATTGAAATTCTTCTTAGGTCTCCAAATTCATCAACAACGCAATGGCATCTTCATATCTCAAGAGAAATACCTCAAGGACGTTCTGAGGAAATTCGGCATGCAAGATTGCAAAGGCGTCAAAATCCCTATGCCCACTAATGGCCATCTATGCACTGATGAAAATGGTAAAGACTTCGATCAAAAGGTATATCGCTCCATGATTGGCTCTTTCTTGTATCTATGTGCATCTAGGCCAGATATTATGCTTAGTGTTTGCATGTGTGCCCGTTTTCAAGCTACACCGAAGTAATCACACCATAAGCCTGTGAAACATATTCTTCGATATCTAGCCCACACTCCAACACTTGGATTATGGTATCCTAAGGGCTCAGCTTTTGATCTCATTAGATATTCTGACTCTGACTATGCTGGTGATCGAGTGGATCGCAAGTCAACATCAGGAACTTGCTATTTCCTCAGACGATCCTTAGTATGTTGGTCCTCGAAGAAGCAGAACTGCGTATCACTCTCTACTGCCGAAGCTGAGTACATTACTGCTGGTTCTTGCTGTGCTCAATTGTTGTGGATGAAGCAAACCCTCAAGGACTATGGCATCAACATGAAGAATGTGCCACTCTACTGTGACAACGAGAGTGCCATCAAGATTGCTCATAACCCAGTTCAACACTCGAAGACTAAGCACATCCAGATTCGTCATCATTTTCTTCGAGATCATGTGTTGAAGGGCGACATCTCCATCGACCACGTGAAGACTGAAGAACAGCTGGCAGATATCTTCACAAAGCCCTTGGATGAGAAGAGATTTCGCAAGTTGCGGTGTGAGCTAAATATCTTAGAATCTTCGAATGTTCTTTGAAAGGACACACATCCTAACACTTATGCAGAATTGATGACTTAGATGTGCAACACACGAAGTAACATTTTTCTTCAATCAATGAAGACTAACCCTGTAAGTGTGAAGAAATTAGTGAAGAATTTGATTCTCAGAGCCCTACGACAATTGTACGTGGTGTCTGAAATCATCATTCTTATACGGTGGGTCACGCCACCAACCAAAGTTGAAAATATTCAAATTTGAGTTTTTCTTCATTTTGCAAATTCTTCAAATTTTTAGATTCCTCAACTTTGCAATTTCCTCAAACTTTTCAATTGGTGTCCTTCATTGACTATATATATATATAGTTGAGTTTTCAATGTCCTCAACATCATCCACTTATTGCTAATTCTTCAAGTTAATTTTCTTCTAAGTGAATGTGATCGGACCCGTTCCCCCTCTATGCTAAACTCAACCCAGTCTGTTCACAAATTCTTCATATGCGTTCTATTTGAAACCCGTTCAAAATATTCGCTGTGTCCTTGACAGCTGAAGAATTTGTGAACGAAACATTAAAAAAATTCATATCTGAACTTCCGGCTGTTGCCGCTCAAACTGTTCCGCTTCCCACGATGGATTAAAATACTCACCCACGATCTCCCACGATCTCCACCTCTCTGTACGTGGGTGACACATATCGTTAGGATAGCAAGGGTCAGGGGCATGTTCATCCAAAATCTTTGGACGAGGAGTTTTTCACTGCGGCTATAAATACCCCTCACCCTCCTCATACTCCATTTACTCCGCTCGACCTCAACTCCCCTCGCTCGAGCTCTCAGACCTAGCGCCGCCGCTACTCTCCATCATCGCTGGTGAGGAAGAGCTTCACTGCCTCGACCTTGTCGCCGTCGTACTCGCTCCGGCCGCGGAAATCTTCACTCCGCAGTCACAGTAGCTGTCTCCCTCTGCCAAGTTAGGGCGTGGGAGATCTGAACTGACGAACTTCTCCATCTCCACTCCTAGTTCGTCATGTTCATCATCAAGGGTAATTAAAATCTAATTTTACTGCCCTACTTTGATTCTTATGATTTTCACAAAATCCTCAAAATGTGTTTATTCTTCAACTTCCCACTCCATAAACACCGGAATACTTCTTTTCCTTGATTTGTTTCTCTAAGCTATGATTTTCCTCAAGATTCCTCAATTGTGTGGATTTTCAAACCTGTACAACTCTAGAACCTGAGTCAAGAATGCTTAGTGAAATTCCTCAAGATATCTATGGTCAAATTCCTCAAACTTGATACGTTTTGAAAAAATTCTGAGAACGCATATGACCTCTCCAAATTCTTCGCACCTATACTCTGTTCACAGGTACAAATGTCTGCTGTTGAATCACTAGGTTCTCATCAACTTAACTCATTTGCAGCGTTCCTCGGAGAAAATTTGCATACTTCCTCATAAACATCCAAAGTTCAAAGTCTTCAAGTGAGGAAAATGGCAGATGGGAAGAGACATCAGAAGGGAGGCAAGAGGCCTGAGACAAACACAATGTTTGAAATCCCTGAAGACATCTATGATGAATACTGCACACCTGATGAAGAAATTCATGGGAAGGAAAACAAGAATCAGCGGAAAGTGCACATACAGAGGATTGAGAGGAGATGGGCGAAGGAATGGAGGGAATACCGCTATGTAACTCCAAAGTACATGAAGAAATTCGCAGTAAACCCTCCATGTCCAAGACCACCTTTGGCAGCTGGCCAAATAGCTGATCCCACCAGCATCAAGCGCGGTGAGGAATTTCCAAAGGAATGGGCCAAGCGCCAAGCTAAACTTCAGAAAGTTGCTGCAGAAGCTGTGAGGAAATTTAATGTGGATTCTCAAGATGCTGCCGCTGAGGCCTCTACTAGTACAATAGTGCGGAAGAAGGCCATGCTGAAGAAGTCTGCTGTGAAGAAATCTTCAAGCTCAACTCCCTCACGGCCAAGTTCTTCAACGACAAAGCCCTCAGGGTAAATTCCTCAAGCAACGTCTTCAAGGGCAGTGCCAATCCCCTCTGTTGCTACAAAATCCTCAGCAGCTGCTTCAAAGTCTTCAACACCTGTGCATCTTGCAATGTGTCAGTGGACTGCAGGCTTTTCTATTGCCTCAGGGGCTTCTGCATCATCCTCAGCTCCACCACAATCTTCAAGTGGTCCAACTCTGCTGAAGGTCAAGACCACTGCTAGACGTGGAAAGAGGCCAAGTCCTCACAAGAAGCATGTGGCATTCCATGTTCTGTCTGATGATGATGATGAAGCTGATGATGAAGAATTGACTAAAATCATCAAGGATAGACTGGAAAGGGCTGCAAGAGTCAAAGGCAGCTCTGTGCCTCTTATGCTGGATCCAAGGAAGATCCTCGACTTTATTGACATTTGGCACAAAGATCCCAACACTCCACTGCCTGACTTTAACCTCACTCCTGGTCAAAGTCATATGCTGACCGCCTTCATAGGCGAGGAAAAATGGAAGTTTCAGAAGGCCAGGCAAGTCAAGAAGGCCAAGTACAAGAAAGAGCGATTCCTGAGGAACAATGTTCTTACACTGGCTCCTGAAGAACTTGTAACTATTCAAAGGGAAATCAGATATCTCAGTGATGAATTTGACAGATATCATGCATATTGGCTCGGTGCCAAAGTCAAATTTGTCAAGATTGAAAAAACCCTCAAAGCAGACATTGCAGCGTCATCGCAACAGCAAATTCCTCAGGCTGAAGCATCTGCTCAGCAAACTGAAGAAACTAAAAGCGCAGCTGATGAAAATCAGGCTACTGAAGAAGCTACCAGGGCTGCTGAAGAAATTCCAGCTCCTGAAGACAATGCCAGGGCAACCACCAATGTTGCGCCTGAAGAACAACCCAGGCCAGCTGAAGAGTCTATTGTGCCTGAAGAAACTGAGATTACCAGGGCGACTGCATCAGTCGTGCCTGAAGAAATTGCACCAATTTCATATGCTCCTCAAGCAAGATCTTCAATGGTGAAGAACATCACTCTTCCTTCTGCATCAGAAGTGAAGAAAATGAAGGTTGCGGAGAAGGAAGCCGCAAGGAAGAGGAAAGCATCAACCTCTGCAGAGTCCTCAGCTCCGAAGAAAGTGAGTACTTTGACGAGCTCTTTCACGAAACCAATTGATGTTGTTCCAATTTCTATAGTGCCATCAAAGGAGCTCATTCCATTTGGAGAAGATTATGTTATTCCAGGTGACACAGATGAAGAAAATCCTTCTGCTGCCTCCTCAGAGCAGTTGGATGAAGAAATTAATGTGAAAGATGTTGTTTCCACACCTCTGGTATCATCGCATGTGCCTTAGTTCACAGCTGAAGAGGTGGGCGTTGAGGAAATTGAAGAAGATGTGGATATTGGCTCTACAACTCCTGTGCTGAGTGATGACTATTGGGAAAATCTTCACCCCAATTCACCAATGGCCACACCTCTGCATCCAATTCCTCAGTCCCTATTCAGACTGAAGAAATATTATTAGGATCTGAAGGACGACAAGCTTCACTTCAGTCCATACCTAAAGAAATGGAGAACCAGACTGCTGCTAATGAAACTGCCGCTGAAATTCCTTAGTCTGATGTTCCTGAAGTTGTGACTCAAGAGGTTGTGAGACCGTCAACTGCAAATCTTCAGCCCAAGCCACAAAATCCTCATGCAAAGAGGCCAAAATTCAAGGCTGATGATTTCTTTGATGAGCATCATTTCTTCAGTGACACTAATCCATATGACTCAGCCAGGCTAAGGCGCAAGAGGTTTTGGACAGCAAGCCAGATGAACTTTTATGCAGCTGTTATGTTTGACAAGGACAAGGTATTTCAGCATCGTCAAATTCTTCATGTGGACATGGAGTCCATACCTTGCTTCCAACCTGTTTTGAATGTTCTTCATGAAGCTGGACTTCTCAATTTCTGTGCTGATATCTATGATTGGAATGAAAAGCTAATTCTTTAATTCTATGCAACACTGTACCTCACTAGAAATGTGGCTGATGTCAACTCATGGGTGTGTTGACTGGATGACTAAGAACACTCACTATAAAGCCCCGGCCTCTGAATTGCTTCATGCCGTTCCTGTCAGTCCTCCTGCTGAAGGCGCAAGGCTGATCTATGAAGAATCTGAACTTCCAAATCATCTCATGCAAGTGCTGATGAAGCCTTTGCGGCCAGTCCAAGCCCCAAGAACCACCTTCCTAGTGAAGGATTTGCTACATGTGCCAAGGACAATATACTGCATCTTAACCAAAACCCTCAGTCCAATCAAAGGCCACAATTCAGAAGAAGAAGAAGTTGTTGGCATCATGAAGAATCTGTTATTCAACATCATACATGGGATTCCCATTAACTATCATGATTTCTTCATGAGTACTTTGGCAAATGTTGCACTGTCGCCGTTTGAATTGAAGCCCTATGCTCCTTGGATAATGAAATTCATCAGAACCAGGTCTTCAATTCACTACAAGGCAGATTTTCAGAATCACCTCAGCTTTCTACCTCCCATTGAAGTCCTCAAAAGGACTATTTCTTCAGCTGATGAAAAAGGCAAAGCTGCTGTTATTGATGAAGGCACTCGTCCATTGGATGGTCAGTTTCGCAAGGCTACATCATATTCCACCAATGATGACTCTGCTACCCAAGATTCTGCAAGAGCCCATGAGCAAAATCCTCAAGCCACTGGCCCACGAGTGATGACTGATCGTGAGCTTCTTCTAAGTCTTCACCGGAAGGTCGATCGCAATCACAAGTGGGTCAAACGTCAATTTGGCTCAATTCTTCAGAACATGGCTGTCACATAAAACACTGTGAAGAAGAATCACTATTATGCGCATGAAATCTTTGATCGCACTTGGGCTATTCTGTCTCACCTTTACAGTGACAAAGACCTCAAGCAGATGGACTTTCAGCAGAACTTTGACTGGGCTCATCCTCCTTCGAAGAAATTCAAGAAGTTCAAAGTTCCTCAGCTCGTCACCAGTGCATTTTCTTCATCGCGTGAGAAGGATGAAGCTGAGGATCTCGACGACACTGCGGCAGGCCCTACATCGACAAACGACCCCGACAATGCTGGCGCTCCTCCATCGACATCATGATGATATTCTTCAGGGGCGTTAGTCCTCATTTTTCGTCCCTTTTGGTCATTCGATGACAAAGGGGGAGAAATTTGAGTTAGTCTTCAAGCGGGTCTTATATATGGGCTGGTTTTTCATTAAGTTACAACTCTCGCTCTTCTGAAGTGTTTGTTGGTTGAGTTGCAAACTTAAGTCCGATGGTGGTCTGATACTTTTGAACTGCTTTCTGCATGCTTATTTCCTCAAGTACCTTAATGCACGCATGCTGAAATTCATCATACACCATTTTTCATCATGCATTTCAAATTCTTCATATTATATGTTAAATGCGTGTATGGGTTACAAGATATAGGGGGAGATCTCCATGATTTTATTCTACAATGTGCATTTGCAGTCAAAGCAAATTCCTCAAATATGCACATCTTCAGGGGGAGTTCTTCTATATCTTGCAATCAAATTCCTCAATATCAGTATTTACACTTCGTATGTTTATCCCCATTGAAAACTTAACCTATTTGTCATCAATCACCAAAAAGGGGAGATTGTAAGTGCATCTAGTGCCCCATAGTGATTTTGGTGTATTGAAGACTTATAGGTTAAGGGACTAATGTGTTTGTGAGTGTACACAGGTTCTATAAGTCTCTGAGGAGTTTGATATTTCCGAAGAAAGTCGACCCCTAAAAATGAATGTCTTCAGTTGAAGACTTTGGTTTTCTTGAAGAATTTGAAAATGAGGAAATTGGTGTGACCCTGAAGACATTGATATTGATGCGAGGATTATGAAGCATGATGACTTTTGTTTTCGTAGTTTCATTTTCTCTTTCTTGAGTCATAGGAAACACCGTACTGTTAAAGGGGCTAGAGGTAAAACTAAGGAAAAGTTTCCAAGTGATGCTCATTTCAAAGCCTACACCTACCCAATCCTTCGAGTGAAGCCTTTGGAAATCTCATACAGTTCAGTCAATTTCTTCAGTAAGAGAGATGAAGATCTTCTACTCTCTGAGGAATTTGTTCTGACTGAGGAGTTAGGAATTCGCGAGTGCGAATTGCCTACAAGTGAGGAACATGATAGCCCTGACGAATTTGAGAGCTCAAATTTCCGACCGTTGCTGTGCTACGCGCCAGCTGTCCCGGATATCTTATCCACCTAACGGTCATATCATTAAAGGGCATTTATGTATTATCATGTCGGGCTGCTCCCTGGCTATAAATAGCCGCCCCCTCAACCACTAGCTGGTTGGCTGCTCCGAGAGAAACTGACACTTGTCATTTAGAGCATCCCATCGTCCGAGGACTTTGAGAGAAAATCATCAGTGAGGAAAAACCCAAAACCCAAACACCTACAACACAAAGTGATTGAGCATCACTGAAGAGATTGTTCCTGTGTGGAACCGATGCTTGTTACCTTTGAAGACTGTGCATCTTCCAGACGGTTAGGCGTCAAGGTCTAGAGCATCCAAGAGGAATTGTGGATCGCCGGGTGACCTAGTCTGTGAAGGTTTGGAAGTCACCTGAAGACTTACCACGAGTGATTGGGTGAGGTCTGTGTGACCTTAGCTCAAGGAGAATACAGTAAGGACTGTGTGTCCTTTGGTTTAAATACCAAGCTGCTCCAACCAGACGTACAACTGTCACAGCAGTTGGAACTGGTCTATCAAATCTATGTCTTCATCGAGCTACTGGTTCTATTTCCTCAACCCTTTCATTTCCTCGCTCATGTGTTGATGAAATTGATCGTTACTGTTTGAAGACTTTGACTGAAGACTTTGTCAATTTCCTCAATCCTATTTCTTCAGTCATCTTGTCTTCTGCCTGCTTATCTTGTTTACACGCTACCTGTGCTTTGTGTATGTTTCATTTCATCATGATGACCATGCTACTGTCTTGTTATGCATGCACCTGAGTACTTATTCCGCTGGTTGTAGTTCGTCACTTAGCAAATTCCTCAAGTAGTATTTCCTCAGTGACAAATTTGTAAAAATCGCCTATTCACCCCCCCTCTAGTCGATATAACACACTTTCAGTCTGCTATATTTAAGTCATTTTTTCTGCATTTACCTTGCATTTAGTGCATATAAAATCAAAACCGTACTACAACTACATGTGGGTGTTAGTTAGCAAAGAGGGTGTACAAATCATTTGTGCGTCGCTTTGCGAGTTTCATCCATTGTCTGAGAAGCGAGGAGAAGTTTCAAATATTTCGGCCGCGAGGTGCGGCCACCGGTGTAGGCCTAGTTGGTATTTTAATTACAGGAAATTTAGATGGAGTTCGGACATCATCAAAATCGGCATGTGCTCATGGCGTGCTCTCACGACCCCGTAGAAAAAATTTGGTGAAGTTTGGCACAAGTTTTGATGACCGCTCCTTGGAAACCGGAGCATCTCACAAGAAGGATCATGGTTTACAAAAGGAGACATGTCAATTCAAACTCCAGTGGCCAGTGACTTCATCGTTTGGCCTCATAAAAAAAAGTTCACGGTACGCAATCACCATTATACCACGGGTTTGATTTTCTGGCGCATTTCAGGTATCGTTTGCTATATTTAAGACATTTTTTGAATTTAACATGCATTTCATGGATATAAATAAAATCACAACCGGAACTGCATGTGATGTCGAAAGGGATGAGGATTGCCGTTCGATCAGGGAGCATCCAATGGTGCAGACATACGATCCGTGGGGTTTGGGTTATGGCCAATCAGAACGCACGACTCAGATCATGCGCGCGACAGGGGGGGCATCGGCCATGGTTTAGTAGGCACACGACTTTCATGAGTGAACCGTGTGCTATTTGAAAACATTTACATGAACTAACAGCATATTTTCGTTTGAATGAAAACATGAGTTCATCGTTTCACCTCGAATTTTTTTCCACGGTAAGAAATCACCATTGTACCCTATGGTTCGATTTTCTGGTGCATTTGAGATCTCGTTTGCTATATTTGAGTCATTTTTTGTATTTACCATGCATATATATATAGGACAAAATTTTCCTACTACCGGGTGTAGTTACTCCCAGTTTTGTTTCGTGCATTATAGGTATTATCTATCATATTGGAGAGTATGTACTTGTAGTATGTACTATATAATAATGTTTAGGTAGTATATATACTACTTTTTTGTAGTATGTACCATATTTAGTGCAAACTTCATTTCACGTACAAATATGTACGTATTTCACAAATACAATAAAACTATGAGCTCACTTGCAATTTTTTCATATAACTCGCCTTTGAGTATCTTAGATATACTATATGAACATACTAAAAATAATAAATTAGAGTATATACTACCACATGGTAGTATATGAGAAATGGGTGTAACTACAGCTGGTAGTATGAGAAATGGGTGTTAGCAAGATCATTTGTGTGTCGCTTTGCGAGTTTTCATTCATTGTCCGAGAAACGGGAAAAAACTTCAAACAGTGCGGCCAGAGGTGTAGGCCTTGTTGGTATTTTAATTACAGGAAATGCATATAGAGTCCAGAAATAACAAAAATCATTGTGTCACCGTGGCATGCTCTCACGATCCCATGGAAATTTTTTGGTAAAGTTTGGCACAAGTTTTGGTGCTCGCACCTTCCAAACTGGAGCATTTCACAAGAAGGATC
Organism: Thinopyrum elongatum; assembly: GCA_011799875.1. Taxonomy (NCBI): domain Eukaryota; kingdom Viridiplantae; phylum Streptophyta; class Magnoliopsida; order Poales; family Poaceae; genus Thinopyrum; species Thinopyrum elongatum. Next base: position 218,217,606 of record CM022299.1, on the reverse strand, counting down.
ATAGTTTCCAAAAGGAGATGCGACACTTCGGACTCCAAATCGTCGGTGACTACATTGTTCCGCCTCGAGAAAAAATTAACGGTAAACAATCACGGATATACCCTTGGTTTGATTTTCTGGCCCATTTCAGGTCTCTACTGCTATATTTAAGTCATTTTTTTGCACTTACCTTGCATTTAGTGCATATAAAGTCAAAACCCTACTACAATTACATGTGGGTGTCAGTTAGCAAAGAAGGTGTACAAATCATTTGTGCGTCGCTTTGCGAGTTTTCATCCATTGTCCGAGAAGCGGGGAGAAGTTTCAAACATTTCGGCCGCGAGGTGCGGCCACCGGTGTAGGCCTAGTTGGTATTTTAATTACAGGAAATTCAGATGGAGTCCGGACATCATCAAAATCGGTGTGTGCCTGTGGCGTGCTCTCATGACGCCGTGGAAATTTTTTGGTAAAGTTTGGCACAAGTTTTGATGATCGCTCCTTGGAAACCGGAGCATCTCACAAGGATCATGGTTTCCAAAAGGAGACGTGTCAATTCAAACTCCAGTGGCCGGTGACTTCATCGTTTGGCCTCATAAAAATTTCCACGGTACGCAATCACCATTATACCACGGGTTTGATTTTCTGGCGCATTTCAGGTATCGTTTGCTATATTTAAGACATTTTTTGAATTTAACATGCATTTTGTGCATATAAATAAAAATACAACCGGAACTGCATTTGCTGTCGAAAGGGATGAGGATTGCCGTTCGATCTGGGAGCATCCAACGGTGCAGACGTACGATCCATGGGGTTTGGGTTTTGGCCAATCAGAACGCATGACTCAGATCACGCGCGTGGTTTGGTCGGCACACGGCTTTCATGAATGAACCGTGTGCTATTCGCAAACCAGATTGCATATCTTCTATTCATACATATTGGAGTGAGATCAATTGAGTGTGCTACGTGTATGGTATAATAATAATAATAATAATAATAATAATAATAATAATAAACGGTTCAAATTCATTGCCTGAGCTGACAGCATATCAAGGTCAACATATTAACGGTTCTTACATCAACAGAAAACCGAGCAAAACTCACAAATTCAGTACACGCGACAGTCCTAAATTGAATGAATTAAGTTGCAGGGTAGCCATAAAAACTAGTCTTACGGCTTAATTCCCATGTACATGGCGGAACTGGGATCATTACGTTGACCCCGAATGAACTTGGTCTTTCTGATGATTTTACGCTTCTCTGTTTGAGGGGTGCATGATCCCTTGGCTGGCAACTCAGCAAATTCATCGTACTCGTCCTCATCGGCAACATCCTTGACACCCAGCACCCTCCTCTTCCCATGCATCACTACATGGCAGTTCTTATGCAAGGGGTCTTCCGCATAGAAAATCCGGGTAGCATCGCTGGCAAGAATGAACGGGTCCGTGTGATATGCCATCGTTGTCCTGTTAACAAAGGTCTTCCTATAATCATCAACCTTTACCTGACTAAGAGGGATCAATGTGCACCTGAATAATGCCACCTTAACTTTCACATAGTTAAGCTCACAAATCTCTTTGATGGTTCCATAATATCCCTTTTATCAACTTCATCTACAATCATTCATTCTATTCGAACAGAGCTGTTCTGATATGAGGTCTTCTCATCATGTTCCTTAGTGTAGAACATGTAGCCATTTATGTCATATGCTTGGTACGTCAAATGTAGGAGATATGCCCTAGAGGCAATAATAAATATTATTGATTATCTCCCTGTTCATAATTAGGTTTATGTTCCATGCTATAACTGCAATGATTCTCGAGTCTGCAAATAAAATGAGGCTTGGAGGGAAACTCATGTGCACGTGTGGGATAATAAATGGTAAAATGAATTCCTAGTCAAGCCTCTATGACTGGCTCAAGTATTGCATGATGATCCTGTTTTCCTGATCATGGGCATGACTATGCTGGCAATTTTGAGGGCACAATTGTTGGCAGAACACTTGTGTTGAATCGACCCGAATTGATGTTATGCTATGAGATACATTCGTCACAAGTTAATGGTTAATAACACAAAGATGGTTAACGTTTGCATGATTCCTTAGACCATGAGAGTATCGAGTTTCTTCATGCTTGCTTCATGAACTTTGGGGTTTGTTAAACGTCATCCGTAAATGGGTGGCTATTGCGGCTTACAGGTTAATGGAAAAGTATGTCAAGTAACTTGATAGCTCAAGATTGGGATTTGCTCCTCCGACGATGGAGAGATATCTATGGGCCTTCTCGGTGTTACGGTATCCATCATCGTCTGGCCAGGCACTTTGTGATTTGATCACGGGGATGCCGGAACACGGTAATGAGAAAAGAGAACAAAACCGGTAATGAGGTAACTGGCATAGTGGACAAGTTGTTGATCCACGGGAATGCCAACATGTCTTGCCTCGGGTATTTGTAACATATCGTGAAGCAACAGGAATAGCACACGGTAACTGGAGGTTCACTCGAATATTCATTCGTGTGGGTATAGGGGTCAATATGGGTGTCCACGGCTCCGATGTTGATCATTGATCGGAAGGGGTTCCGGGTCATGTCTATACTTCACCGAACCTATAGGGTCACATGCTTAAGGGTCATCTATCTGCTGAATACTAGACAGGGAGTCTGAGAGAAAGTTTTCGAGAAAAGTTTTCGGAGACAGCGGAAAAGTTCCGAAGAGAGAGGTCACCGGATGAGTTCCGATAAAACTGAAAAGTTGTTTCATAGGATACCATTAAGTCAAATTGGTTTCGGCACACGCCTGATAATTCTTGAAGGGTGCCAGAATCATTCTGGAAACTTTCTGGAATTTTCCGGGATGAAAACCGGAAATGTTCCGGAGCTGCCGGAACCGCTTCAGATGCTTTTCGCAGATGAAAATCACTAATCCAGAATTGTTCTGGAACATGTTGAAAATTATTTTAGTGGGTACTGGAAATGTTCTAAGCCCACATAAATATTTTCAGTTCGAACGGACGCTGAAAAATGTCGTCGTGGATAGTGAAAGTGCTTTTTGGATTACTTTTTGGAAAGCCATTCTTTTAGGCTTTTGTTAAAAGATCTTGGGGTGTGACATGGATGGATAGGAACCCTTTTGGGGTGACCCACTAGGGGGTGGCTGGCCACATGGGGGTTCTTCCTTGGAGCCCCCACTTGTCCCATGGCTTCACCTTTATGCCCTTGTGAAGGACATCATTCATGTGCACTTTTGGGTTTTTGTGTAAAACTACCCTACCCCTTGGGATTTCCTATAAATAGAGGTGGAGAACCACTCTCCACATTCATCCCTTCTCACATACAAGTGCCATTGCAATGATCTAGCTTCTCTCTCCCTCCCCGCGAAATAGTTTCTTAGAGCCGAAAGGCTGTCTAGGTTCCGGTGGGAACTAGTTCTGGACGGCGAAGCCCTACCGGATAGATGACACCGTATGTGTGCAACTCTATAGAGAGATCGTAGTTTCGGTCTTAGTTCGAGAGTGCCTCCCGAAGGGCTGTCCGTGTGATCGTCCGAGTTTTGAGGGTCCTCCCGAAGGGCTGTCCGAGTGACCGTCCGAGTTTTGAGGGTCCTCCCGAAGGGCTGTCCGCGACACCGTCCGGGGGACTGTCCGACCGGCTCCCAGAGGGCTATCCGAAGGGAAGATGATGGTATACATCCTCGCGATTGGGAGGTTGTAAAATCCTAGCTACGGGGATCTGCACCGCCGATCATCATCGACTCTACTTCCGCTGCGCTACGAGTCGGTAACGAAATGATCAAACCTTGTATGCAGTCTCCATAGTGGTCCTGGGCTGGTGCGTAGGTCGGAAAATTTTTGTTTTCTGCTACATTCCCCTACAGTGGCATCATGAGCCATGCTATGTGTAGATGCAGGTTGCGATCTAGAATACATAGAGATGTATGGGTGTTGCACAATATAATTAGGTAGTAGATGAGTTCTATTACTTAAAATTATTTATGCAGGTAGCAGATGAAATCTGTTACACGATGTTCTTGTTGCTTCTCGGGAATTTGCATATTTCTGATCTTGATAACAGCATGGTGGAGTTTCAATGTTCTGGCAGTTCATTGAATTCCACCGTAGTTAAAAAGAAAGATGAAATTTCATAGATGAAAGGGCAATGCAGATATGATCTGCACGGGGGTCATGCATATGACAAAGTTCAGTATGGGCCCCGAGATTTTATTATCTCATGTTTTCATACACCCCGCAAAGTTAATCTAGCGACTTGAATTATCATACTTGATGATGGACGTCGGTAGCTTCGGTTTGTTTCGAAACCTTAGAAGTCACGTAAAACAAGTTTTTGCATGAATCGATTAGAGACGTCTAACTTGGTTTTGCAGGAGGGTTTGCATGTGCATATGATGTGGTATAGCAGTGCTCATAATAATTTGATTATGTATGAGATGACTATATAATGTAAATTGATTAAACATGACTTGCGTGTCATGATTCAGCATGATGGCTGGAGCCATATGATTGTCACTTTAAATGACCTGCGTGTAAACCTTGTTGTAATGCACTTATTTTATTAGCTATAGAGATAGCAATATTATCTGGTGCATCGACAAGGTGGTGGCAATCTTCGCGAAGGTGGACACCGACGCGAATGCCAAAGACGAAGAAATGAAAGACTTCTCCGTCAGAAAGGGATATACCATATCATGCTATTATGAATTGCCTGAGATGTTTATCCCTTATGCTGCACCCTTCTTGATTGCGCGGTAGTCGCTTTTTATTAGGATGATCTCTCACAAAAATATCAAGTAGTTAGTGTTCTCCCAAGTGTAGCAACGTCACGGCACCTAACTTTTCGAGGTGCGCCATGCTGACATGGGTACGAACGATTAGGGATGTGTGAGGCGGGTGAGTTGAGACCTCACAGCGAGATCACTTGGTTGTCTTGACGTTCAGGCATGAAAGTCATGAGCTCGGAACACATGCATCGAAAGATGAACAAGAGTCACATAGAGATGTGATTGGCAAGTTTGCCTAACGATTGAAGTTCTCGTCATCAGTGATGCTCACCATCAATGGCGTTGAATTAAAATTCGTGTCTTGAATCACTCATAATCAATTATGAGAGATATTGATTTGAGTGGGAGCGCACTGTAGAATTGACTTGTTTAATTCTCAGTGCAATTAATTTTGAACACTGTGTAAGTGTGATTTGCTAATAGTTGTAGAATAATGGCTCGCGTTTCCACCTTCCCTATTAAAATTGAATAGCTGTTAAATATCTGGTTAAAACTTTATGGTTGGTAACGTAATGTGAGGATTTTCCTCAAGAGTGCCGAGTAGGACTTTGTCCTATCGCATACTTTTGGTATTGTCCCGCTAATGCTATGGATCATGTGACTCTCGTCCTTCGATCCAAAAGCTAGAATTCCGTTTCAGTCAAGTGCAATATGTTTGCTTCCATGAGACCCAAACTTCGAAAGTTTGGATAGTTATGTGATATTCATGGAATCTAAAAATCATTTTCAGAGATAGACAAAAGCTAAAAGATATGATATATCCAAAGCAATGTTTGTTTTAAAACTATTAGTAAAGGAGTTTACTATACATTAGACTGATAAGAGAGGGATCCAGGAGAACGCCTGTCATATGATGAAAGGTGAATAAAACAACAACTTAAAGAGAAAGGAAGTGTCCGAAGGGTGTTAGTAAAACTTTCACGCCTAGGAAGTCCGGGGCTAACACCAGTCTTAAGTTGAATGCTTCTTCTGAGAGTAGGAGAAATACTAAAAGTTAAACTGTTAGAAGTATAAAGGCAGAAAGAAAGAAGACTGGAATGTCCAGCTCATGTATGAATGTCATACAAGTTTTTGATGTATAGAAGGCTGGTCAAAGATATAGTTCTTGGGAATTATGGTTAAACATGTTAATCGCTGATTCTTGGGTATTGTGAGTTAATCACAAAGATACCCACTTGATTGCATTCTGTTGCAACTCGATGTAAGAACTACTATGGCCTGAAAGACTAGCCAGGAATGAGGTTTAGGTATACACAGGGAACATAGTAAATGTTACTATACCTTCCATCGGTGTATTACCGTCTGTATTTATTTTCATAATTCATTTAAGAGTTTTACACACTCTAGCCCATTGCATAAGGTATCTTGCAAGAAGGTTGTTCATAAGAGAACTTTTGATGTTCGGTGTTATGAATAACATAAGGGCCATACTTTCATTATGAATGAGATGTATGTTATGAATAATGATAATAATATATTACCTCTGTTTTTACTTTCATAATTCATTTTAGAGTTTCATACGCTCTAGCCCATTGCACAATGTTTTTGCAAAAGGGTTGTTCATAAAAACAACAATTGTTGTTCAGTATTATGAATAACATGAAGGGCCATACTTCCATCAAAGATGGGATGTATGTTATGAGTATTGATAGTAATATGATACATCCATTACACTGACGCTAAAAGTCGCAAGACTAAAAGAATACCACACATGTGTGGCACTGCATTTGGTCACATTGGAGAAATCCGCATGGAAAATTCCATTATGATGGATTTTGAAGTCGTTTGATTTTGAATCATCTGACACTTGCAACTTTCCTCCAAAAAGTGAAGTGACTAAAATACCGTTCACAGGCCATAAGGAACGAGCAACAAACTTATTGGTGATCATACATTTTGATGTGTGTAGTTCAATAAATATTGTTGCAAGTAGTGGATTTATCTATCTTCAGAAATGACAAGTAGATATGTGGATATTTACTTGATGAGACGTAAGTCTGGATCTTTTGAAATCATTCGAAAGGTTTTCAAATATGAAGTAGAAGTTATTGTAACAAGAAAATTATGTTTCTACAATTCGATTGCAGAAAGGAATTTTTAAGTTACAAGTTTAGCGAATGTCTGATGAGTTGTGAAAGGGGTTTCATAACTTGCACCTCCCGGAACACCACTGCAAGTGGAAAGTCCGTGAAGATGTAATCGAACCATTTATGACATGGTAAGATCAAAGATGACATAAATAAATTTGCCATTATCCCTTTTAAAGAGTGATGCTTTAGAGACTGCGGCTTTTACACTAAAAAGAGCTCCATCGGGTCTGTTGAAATGACGCCATGGTATGGTACGCCCAACCATGTTATATCTTTTCTTAACATTTGGAATATGGGGCTTGTGTAAAAGGTTACAAACCTATTCCAAATCAGACAAGTGCTACTTTGTAGGTTATCCCAAGTCATTGGGTATTCCCCCACCACTATACCGAGGCAAAGGTTTTTGCCACAAAACGGTATGCTTTTAAAGAGAATAGTTCTTGCAAAAGGTAAGTGGGAGGACAGTGCAACTCGACGAGATAACCAGTATCTTCATCATCAGGTCAAAGGAAAGGAACCTTGGAAGTGATTCCGGAGTTTCCTACTGTGAGTGATACGGAAGTCTCTACAATAAAATGTATGAACTTCGGTCGAACTTGTAGCTGAACCACATAGGCAAGGCTCGTGCAAACCTCTCAGGTGTGCAAACGAGATATTGTTGTTAGACAACAGTATACCTACGATACACAAGGAAGCGTTGATGGGCCCTGACTCCGGAATTGGCTAAATGCCAATACAATCCGAGATAGTCTCCATATAAATGTTTCAAGATTAAAATCTTGATACACCTTTCGGAAGACTTAGAGTCTGACGAATATTTATGGAACTAAAAACTGATACGGGTAAAAATGTTTTATCCATAAAGCTCGACTAGTTGAAATAACAAGTTCAAGGAGTTGACTACGATGAGGTTGTTTCACCGTAGCGATGCTTAAAGTTGGTTCGGGTTGAACTAGCAATTAATACATATTTCAGTCATGAGATATGAAACATGGATGACAATAGGATTTCCATATGATGGAAATGAAACCAAGGACTTGCATGTGTTACAGTCCAAGGTATTTTGTCATTCCAGAGGATGCTAGTAAGGGTGCAAACTTCAGAGTTCCAACGATGGACAAAAGAGAGCAAAATGGAGTTGGAATCTTCGTGTTTTGATGAAATGGTCAAAGGGGTTTGACTTCATCAATGGGTAACGAAGATGCTTGTAATTCAAGAAAGTAAGTGGGAGCATAATAATATTTTCTAAAAATGTTGTGTGCTTGACACATTGTTAATTGGAAATAAATTTCTTGACACAAATTAGGACTTCATTTGAAAATAGTTTTTCGATGAAGTGCTTGGGCTAAACAGCCTTGATATTAGGCATGATAATCTATGGAGATAGATTTACCTAATGGGGCTAAGCAGTGAGTACATATTGATAAGATGCCAAAACCTTTTAGCACTTAAAACGCCAAGGAGTGATTCTTGCCGAAGTCACATGGAAAGAGTTTTACAAGAACCGGTGTCCCTAAAACACTGATGAGCAAAATACATGATGGAGATTCCACACACCTTTCATGTTTGGAATAATCATGTATTCCATGGTATGTAAAGACAACCAGATATGTCTGATACTCCCAAGGTGTTGCGAGTATAGATACCAAAGTCATCAAAAGTGCTGATCATGGGACAACAGTGAAAAAGGGTCATTGAGTGCTGGAGTAGCGCTGATGACATGTTTTCTCGCAAGCGGAAATCATGAAGAGTTCATTGTAATATGTTACATCGATGCAGTCTTCACCAATTCTCCGTGCGATTTTCGATTTAAATTGAGGGTTTTGTGTAACACACAATGTGGTGGCACAGTTAGTTGGAAAATGTTCCAAACAAGTTACTGTGGCGAATTCTATAACAGAGGCGAAGTATGTTGCCGCTTTTAAAGCGACAAAGAAGATGTTGAATCATATAGTTCATTCATGAACTTAGTATGGTTCCAAGATGGCTTTTGTCAATGGGACACTACTACAAGTAGTTGCTCCATAACTCAGTCTGAAGAATCTAGGTTCGACCTGTGATTCACATACATACAAAGCCAAGTCCACACAAAATATGAATTTTGTGAAAGCATGAAAACGTGAGGATATGCAAAGATACACACGGAGCTGAAAGTCATCAGATCCGTTGGACATCAGGCTATACCACAAGCGAAGCATATTTACACCAGTGTGCCACATGTGTAAAGTGCATTAGCATCAACTAGATTATTGACTCTAGTGCAAGTGGGAGTCTGTAGGAGATATGCCCTAGAGGCAATAATAAATATTATTGATTATCTCCCTGTTCATAATTAGGTTTATGTTCCATGCTATAACTGCAATGATTCTCGAGTCTGCAAATAAAATGAGGCTTGGAGGGAAACTCATGTGCACGTGTGGGATAATAAACGCTAAAATGAATTCCTAGTCAAGCCTCTATGACTGTCTCAAGTATTGAATGATGATCCTATTTTCCTGATCATGGGCATGACTATGCTGGCAATTTTGAGGGCACAATTGTTGGCAGAACACTTGTGTTGAATCGACCCGAATTGATGTTATGCTATGAGATACATTCGTCACAAGTTAATGGTTAATAACACAGAGATGGTTAACGTTTGCATGATTCCTTAGACCATGAGAGTATCGAGTTTCTTCATGCTTGCTTCATTAACTTTGGGGTTTGTTAAACGTCATCCGTAAATGGGTGGCTATTGCGGCTTACAGGTTCATGGAAAAGTATGTCAAGTAACTTGATAGCTCAAGATTGGGATTTGCTCCTCCGACGATGGAGAGATATCTCTGGGCCCTCTCGGTGTTATGGTATCCATCATCGTCTGGCCAGGCACTTTGTGATTTGATCACGGGGATGCCGGAACACGGTAACGAGAAAAGAGAACAAAACTGGTAATGAGGTAACTGGCATAGTGGACAAGTTGTTGATCCACGGGAATGCCAACATGTCTTGCCTCGGGTATTTGTAACATATTGCGAAGCAACAGGAATAGCACACGGCAACTGGAGGTTCACTCGAATATTCATTCGTGTGGGTATAGGGGCCAATATGGGTGTCCACGGCTCCGATGTTGATCATTGATCAGAAGGGGTTCCGGGTTATGTCTATACTTCACCGAACCTATAGGGCCACACGCTTAAGGGTCATCTATCTGCTGAATACTAGACAGGGAGTCTGAGAGAAAGTTTTCGAGAAAAGTTTTCGGAGACAGCGGAAAAGTTCCGAAGAGAGAGGTCACCGGATGAGTTCCGGTAAAACTGAAAAGTTGTTTCAGAGGATACCATTAAGTCAAATTGGTTTCGGCACACGCCTGATAATTCTTGAAGGGTGCCAGAATCATTCTGGAAACTTTCTGGAATTTTCCGGGATGAAAACCGGAAATGTTCCGGAGCTGCCGGAACCGCTTCAGATGCTTTTCGCAGATGAAAATCACTAATCCAGAATTGTTCTGGAACATGTTGAAAATTATTTTAGTGGGTACTGGAAATGTTCTAAGCCCACATAAATATTTCCAGTTCGAACGGACGCTGAAAAATGTCGTCGTGGATAGTGAAAGTGCTTTTTGGATTACTTTTTGGAAAGCCATTCTTTTAGGCTTTTGTTAAAAGATCTTGGGGGTGTGATATGGATGGATAGGAACCCTTTTGGGGTGACGCACTAGGGGGTGGCCGGCCACATGGGGGTTCTTCCTTGGAGCCCCCACTTGTCCCATGGCTTCACCTTTATGCCCTTGTGAAGGACATCTTTCATGTGCACTCTTGGGTTTTTGTGTAAAACTACCCTACCCCTTGGGATTTCCTATAAATAGAGGTGGAGAGCCACTCTCCACATTCATCCCTTCTCACATACAAGTGCCATTGCAATGATCTGGCTTCTCTCTCCCTCCCCGCGAAATAGTTTCTTAGAGCCGAAAGGCTGTCTGGGTTCCGGTGGGAACTAGTTCTGGACGGCGAAGCCCTACCGGATAGATGACACCGTATGTGTGCAACTCTATAGAGAGATCGTAATTTCGGTCTTAGTTCGAGAGTGCCTCCCGAAGGGCTGTCCGTGTGATCGTCCGAGTTTTGAGGGTCCTCCCGAAGGGCTGTCTGAGTGACCGTCCGAGTTTTGAGGGTCCTCCCGAAGGGCTGTCCGCGACACCGTCCGGGGGACTGTCCGACCGCCTCCCAGAGGGCTATCCAAAGGGAATATGATGGTATAAATCCTCGCGATTGGGAGGTTGTAAAATCCTAGCTGCGGGGATCTGCACCGCCGATCGTCATCGACTCTAATTCCGCTGCGCTACGAGTCGGTAACGAAATGATCAAACCTTGTATGCAGTCTCCATAGTGGTCCTGGGCTAGTGCGTAGGTCGGAAATTTTTTGTTTTCTGCTGCATTCCCCTACAGTGGCATCATGAGCCGTGCTATGCGTAGATGCAGGTTGCGATCTAGAATACATAGAGATGTATGGGTGTTGCACAATATAATTAGGTAGTAGATGAGTTCTATTACTGAGCCATAACTCAGTCTGAGGAATCTAGGTTCGACATGTGATTCACATACATACAAAGCCAAGTCCACACAAAATATGAATTTTGTGAAATCATGAAAATGTGAGGATATGCAAAGATACACACGGAGCTGAAAGTCGTCAGATCCGTTGGACATCAGGCTATACGACAAGCGAAGCATATTTACACCAGTGTGCCACAGGTGTAAAGTGCATTAGCATCAACTAGATTATTGACTCTAGTGCAAGTGGGAGTCTGTAGGAGATATGCCCTAGAGGCAATAATAAATATTATTGATTATCTCCCTGTTCATAATTAGGTTTATGTTCCATGCTATAACTACAATGATTCTCGAGTCTGCAAATAAAATGAGGCTTGGAGGGAAACTCATTTGCACGTGTGGGATAATAAACACTAAAATGAATTCCTAGTCAAGCCTCTATGACTGTCTCAAGTATTGCATCATGATCCTATTTTCCTGATCATGGGCATGACTATGCCGGCAATTTTGAGGGCACAATTGTTGGCAGAACACTTGTGTCGAATCGACCCGAATTGATCTTATGCTATGAGATACATTCGTCACAAGTTAATGGTTAATAACACAGATATGGTTAATGTTTGCATGATTCCTTAGACCATGAGAGTATCGAGTTTCTTCATGCTTGCTTCATGAACTTTGGGGTTTGTTAAACGTCATCCGTAAATGGGTGGCTATTACGGCGGCTTACAGGTTCATGGAAAAGTATGTCAAGTAACTTGATAGCTCAAGATTGGGATTTGCTCCTCCGACGATGGAGAGATATCTCTGGGCCCTCTCGGTGTTACGGTATCCATCATCGTCTGGCCAGGCACTTTGTGATTTGATCACGGGGATGCTGGAACACGGTAACGAGAAAAGAGAACAAAACCGGTAACGAGGAAACTGGCATAGTGGACAAGTTGTTGATCCACGAGAATGCCAACATGTCTTGCCTCGGGTATTTGTAACATATCGCGAAGCAACAAGAATAGCACACGGCAACTGGAAGTTCACTCGAATATTCATTCGTGTGGGTATAGGGGTCAATATGGGTGTCCACGGCTCCGATGTTGATCATTGATCGGAAGGGGTTCCGGGTCATGTCTATACTTCACCGAACCTATAGGGTCACATGCTTAAGGGTCATCTATCTGCTGAATACTAGACAGGGAGTCTGAGAGAAAGTTTTCGGGAAAAGTTTTCGGAGACAGTGGAAAAGTTCCGAAGAGAGAGGTCACCGGATGAGTTCCGGTAAAACTGAAAAGTTGTTTCAGGGGATACCATTAAGTCAAATTGGTTTCGGCACATGCCTGATTATTCTTGAAGGGTGCCAGAATCATTCTGGAAACTTTCTAGAATTTTCTGGGATGAAAAACGGAAATGTTCCGGAGCTGCCGGAACCGCTTCAGATGCTTTTCGCAGATGAAAATCACTAATCCGGAATTGTTCTGGAACGTGTTGAAAATTATTTTAGTGGGTACTGGAAATATTCTAAGCCCACATAAATATTTTCAGTTCGAACAGACGCTGAAAAATGTCGTTGTGAATAGTGAAAGTGCCTTTTGGATTACTTTTTGGAAAGCCATTCTTTTAGGCTTTTGCTTAAAAGATCTTGGGGTGTGACATGGATGGATAGGAACCCTTTTGGGGTGACCCACTAGGGGGTGGCCGGCCACATGGGGGTTCTTCCTTGGAGCCCCCACTTGTCACATGGCTTCACCTTTATGCCCTTGTGAAGGACATCATTCATGTGCACTTTTGGGTTTTTGTGTAAAACTACCCTACCCCTTGGGATTTCCTATAAATAGAGGTGGAGAGCCACTCTCTACATTCATCCCTTCTCACATACAAGTGCCATTGCAATGATCTGGCTTCTCTCTCCCTCCCCGCGAAATAGTTTTGTAGAGCCAAAAGGCTGTCTGGGTTCCGGTGGGAACTAGTTCTGGACGGCGAAGCCCTACCGGATAGATGACACCATATGTGTGCAACTCTATAGAGAGATCATAGTTTCAGTCTTAGTTCGAGAGTGCCTCCCGAAGGGCTGTCCGTGTGACCGTACGAGTTTTGAGGGTCCTCCCAAAGGGCTGTCCGAGTGACCGTCCGAGTTTTGAGGGTCCTCCCGAAGGGCTGTCCGCGACACCGTCCGGGGGACTGTCCAACCGCCTCCTGGAGGGCTGTCCGAAGGTCAGATGAGGGTATACATCCTCGTGGTTGGGAGGTTGTAAAATCCTAGCTACGGGGATCTGCACCGTCGATCGTCATCGACTCTACTTCCGCTGCGCTACGAGTCGGTAACGAAATGATCAAACCTTGTATGCAGTCTCCATAGTGGTCCTGGGCTGGTGCGTAGGTCGGAAATTTTTTGTTTTCTGCTACGTTCCCCTACATCAAAACCGTATGTGATGGCTTTTATGCCAACCACATACCAATGTCATCCATGGATCCTTGTGCCAAATGATTCTTCAGCCATTCGGTGTAGTTCTTAGTGTGCTCCTTCATCTCCGCATCTAATGGATACACCATTGGTAAGATGCTTTGGCGTATCCCCGCCAAGTGTTCTTCGGCATAAGCGCTGAGAATTGGGCTGTTAAGCAGTACCGTCAAATGGGCTTTCTCTGCCAATTCTTTGGGTGCAGCCTTTTGCATGCTAGCAAGGATCGGCTTACCTTTCAGCCTTCCCTTGTGGCGAGAGAGGGGCAAACCTATTGGTCTTTGTTTCATGTATTCGGTGCAAAACTCAATCATCTCCTCCGTGGTATAACCTTGTAGGATGCTTGCCTCTGGATGGTTTCAGTTCCGACAATAGCGCTTCAGTATTCCCATGAACTGCTCGAAGGGATACATGTTGCGAAGAAACACAGGACCACAATACTTTATCTCGTCGACAAGGTGCATAGTGAGATGGACCATGACATCAAAGAATGACGGTGGGAAAAACATCTCTAGGTTGGCAAATATTCTTGCAATATCCTCTTGCATATGATCCAACTCTTCAGGATCTACAACTTTCTGCCATAGTTGGTTGAAGAAATCACAGAGCTCAATGAGTGTGTTTCTTGTATCTTTGTCCATCAGATTCCTGATGGCCACCGGGAGGATTTGTGTCAACATTACGTGGCAATCATGTGACTTCATGTGTCCCAGCTTCATTTTACCCGAGCTCACATCCACGAGACTTCTGATGTTTGCGGAGTAGGAAGAGGGTGTCTTAACAGACCACAAATAGGTGAAGAACTCTGTTGCTTCTTTTGTACTGAAATTGTAACTCTGGCGAGCGTGGAGTAATTTGTTATCATCTTCTGCTTCACTCTTGTGTTTTAATTGATCACCAAGCAGATCGAGCCATGCACCGTCACCATCCTTTGTTTTACCTTTAATCTTGAGCAGAGTACCAAGGATGCTTTCACATAAGTTCTTCCCTACGTGCATGACATCGATGCAGTGACGTACACGTAGAATCTCCCAGTAAGGTAATTTCCAGAATACCGATTTCTTCTTAAACACTTGATTCCTGGGTGTTTGTTTCACCGTCAAAGCATGCTTCTTGCCAAGCACAACATTAATTTGTTTAGCCATGTTGTGGACCACCTCCCCAGCATAAGATCTTGGGCCCAACCTAGCTCTGCCGTACCATCAAATTCAACTTTCATCTTTCGGTATGGGTGATTTCTTCGTAAGAACCTACGATGACGCAAATACACGGTTTTGCGTGAGTTGGGAAGAAATCTGCTAGCTGTCCTATCCATGCACGTGACACACCCTACATCTCCCTTTGTTTTCTGCCCCGATGTGTTGCCTAATGCCGGCATATCTTGAATGGTGTGCAGTAGCATCGCATATAGATCGAAAATCTCCTTTTTGTAAGCATCATAACATTTTACAGCAGGCCCTTCTACCCACACTGTCAGTAGTTCTTCTACCAGTAGCTAAAAGTAAATGTCGATGTCATTTCTAGGTTGCTTCGGGCCTTGGATAATCATTGACATCATAATGTATTTTTTCTTCATACACAACCAAGGAGCTAGGTTATATATGCACAGAAGCACCGACCATGTGCTGTGTTTGGTGCTCATATCACCAAAAGGATTCATCCCATCAGTACACTCCCCGAGCCTTATACTTCTAGGATCCTTGGCAAAGTCTTCAAACTTGTTGTCAATTAATTCCCACTGAGCCCCATCTTTCGGGTGCCTTAGATATTTATCCGCAGTTCGCTCATCATGATGCCACCGCAACCTCTTTGCCTCTCTAGGGTTTGCAAACAAACGCCTCAACCTTGGAATTAAAGACAAGTACCAAACAACCTTGAACGAGATTCCTGTCTTGATCTCGTCGTCCAATTTGTACTTGTCCTTTGCTCTCCTGCGCTTGTATCGTGCATGCTTGCATATGGGACATGCACGCAAATCTTTGTACTCACCACGGTACAATATACAATCATTCACACAAGCGTGTATCTTCCGTACTTAAAGTTCCAATGGGCAAACAATTTTCTTTGCTTCATTCGTGCTTCTGGGGAGCACATTATCTTCCGGAAGAATTTCTTTCAAAAGAACAACTCTGTGAAGCCCTTGTTTGATAGACCGTTTGCTGCTTTAAATCTGAGAAGCACCAGGGTGGCACTCAACTTGGAATATTTCTTTTTTCAACTTGGATACTATTCTTTCTTGGAGTCCGCAACAATGGTTGGCAGATCCTTGTACCCAATCATATCCTTCTTGGGGCCCTTGAAATCTGCAATCATAGCAGCAAAATCTGGCATTTCAAGATTGTCGTCGTTTGCGTCGCCTTCTTGGTTTTCCAGTGGGCGTTTCGGCTTTCCGGTGTTCCATTGGTAGCTTGACGCCTCTGCCCTGATGTTAGATTCAACATCCATGTGACACTGACCGGGGTTTGGCATCTCGTAGCCCTGGGTATATTCATCCATGACCTGCTCTTCACCATGTCTGGTCCAACGTGTATATCCATCCATGAATCCCCGAGAGAGTAAGTGCCACTCGACATTTGCAACTACATGTGACTCTGTATTGGCACAATGACTACATGGACACAAGATGTAATCCTCATCACCAATTCTCTTCTTTGAACTTTCAGCCAATTTCATGAACTCCGCCATGCCACTCATAAAATCTGAGCTTCTCCTATTCTTCATCCATTCAGATCATTCCATCTGCACCACACAGAGGGTAATTAAAAACAAAATAACAACATTAATACACAGATTAACTGATGCCCAAAGATGCGTGCATAAATCATAGGGTTTTATTTTCATAATTACTGAGGGCGCTCCATATTGTTATCCAGACGTGCAATGACAAAAATTAATGGCCAGTCAATTTACACGCAGAGTACTACAACACTGCCCTTAGGAATTGAATACCTTAATTAAGCACTCACGAAAAGAATACCTTAATTAATTAGCCGCGCGGCGACCTCCACCCAGCAGATAGAGAAGCACGATGCGGCGGCACGCCGAGACAACAGGGTCGAGGAGCAAAGCTTAGTGCGGCTACCGCCTGAAGTTCGACCTCCACTATCCCGCCATCGATCGCAATGGATGTGCTCCAATCACGCCGCCACCGACCTCGATGGTTGAGCTCCTCCTATCTCCCACCGCAGACCGAGGATTAACCTCCTATGACGCTGCCACCGCCCATCGGTTGAGGATTTACCTCTTATCCGGTAGCCACTGCCTCGGCCGCCGCCGCCATCTCTATCTGCAGAGCGGCTGTTTTAATTTTTGACAGATATCCGCAGAGCGGCTGTTTACACGGTATTACTGTAACTCAATTATATGTACAGGGTAGTTCATCACGTATGGTTATGTCACGGCAACCATGTCTCACCTATGTTGTCTCCTCACACGGTTTGGTGCAGAAATCCGTGTGTGAAGTTGTAATACCTAACACAAACGACATGTATAAACAGTGTGCCATATACAACATATAGTGCGGTAAGTAGTTCCCGACCGTTAGCTTATCCCCAAAGTTTCCCCATTTCCCCCAAATCCCTAGATAGCCTCCAAATTCCCTCGCATGGCGCTGACATTGGGGGAATACGGACGAGTGGTGCTGATGGTTTCGGTGCGGCTGCTCCTGCTCGTATCGCCACTCTCGGCAGCGCCGCCACGACGGCGGTCGCCGACGAGCACTTGCCTAAGGTCATCAGAAGGCAGGTGTACTATGGATCCGAATCGTCCTGTCAGGTTCCAATCTATCCCGATCTTTTTTAGCATGTGTCACGCCCAATATGCGATCCTATCCGAAAGGAACTCGAAGGTCCCACCAAGGATAGAGCCGCATATTGAAGATGCTTTGCAAGGTGGATATCATTACATCATACCATATACAACACACTTGGAGATACATACAAAGGCATACAATCGCCACACGAATACATCAAACATCATACAGAAGAGCAGCATCCATCTACGGATGAAATCAAACGGAGAACACAAACGACATCCACCCTGCTAGCCCAGGCTGCCGACCAGGAACCTATCCCTCGATCGAAGAAGAAGAAGAACTCCAAAAGCAAGCAAGCATCGCTCTCACGTCATATCATCGCATTACGTATACCTGCACCTATTGTTGTAGTAATCTATGAGCCACGAGGACTTAGCAATCCCATTACCATGGGTATCAAGACTAGCAAAGCTTAATGGGTATGGAATGGATAAGTGGTGAGGTTGCAGCAGCACTAAGCATTGTATGGTGGCTAACTTACGAGTACAAGAGTAAGAAGAGTTACTACACATAACGGTCGCAACTAGTAATGATCAATAAGTGATCTTGAACTACTTACGAGTCAAACATAACCCCACCGTGTTCTCTTCCCAAACTCCCTCGAAAAGAGACGGTCACGGTTACGCACGTGGTTGGTGTATTTTAAATTCGGATCTGGTGTCAAGTTCTCCACAACTGGATATTATAAATTTCCAATCTGCCACATAACCGCGGGCACGGCTCTCGAAAAGATTAAACCCTACAGGGGTGTCCCAACTTAGTCCATTATAAACTCTCACGATCCACGGAGGAAAATCTCCATCTCGGGACAACCCGATCAAACTCGGAATCCCGGTGCAGAAGACATTTCGATAATGGTAAAACAAGTCCAGCAAGACCTCCCGACGTGCCGACACCCCGATTGGAGCCACGCGTATCTCGAAATCAGCCATGATCAGATGAGCGCAGCGTACAACAACTGAGACCCGAGTTTCCCTGGGGGAAGCCGCACACGACTCTGTTTTGGACCAACACCATCGGTACTGGCCCACCTATATTATGTTGAATAACAAACCTCGGGTAGCGCTAACTCCCTATGCGTCAAATTTATTATCAAGTTTATTATGTTGGGCAAATGTTAAAACCAATGTTGGGCCTTGCTGGAGGAGTTTTATTCAAAGCGAACTATCAAGGGGGACCCATAAACCCCGACCGTGTTAGGAACGCAAATCAAGGAACATAACACCGGTATGACAGAAACTAGCGCAGCAAGAGTGGAACAAAACACCAGGCAAAAGGCCGAGCCTTCCACCCTTTACCAAGTATATAGATGCATTAATTAAATAAGAGATATTGTGATATCCCATGATATCCATGTCCCAACATGGAACAACCTGCAATTGCACCTGCAACTAGCAACGCTATAAGAGGGGCTGAGCAAAGCGGTAACATAGTCAAACAACGTTTTGCTGGGATGGTGGAAAATGTTAGAGGCTTATCATGGCAATTTGGTATGCTGAACAAACAAGTGGTAGTTGGCACGACTTAGTGATAGCATCGAGACAACTAGCAAAGCAAATATAGTAGTGATATACAAGGTAATGGTCATCTTGCCTGAAATCCGCTAGGAAGAAGACTGAGTCCATGAAGAAGAGGAACCAACGTAGTTGAACACGTCCTCACAATCGCAACGGAACCGGGAACTATCGAGAAGAAGCACAACCGGAAAGAAGCAAACAACATAGTAAACAAACAACACATGAACAAGGCATGATGCACAACCAAGTATGATGCATGACAAGGTTAAATGTTGGTTAACATGGCAAGAGGTGAAGCATATACAAACTACCTATTTAGGCAAGTTTAGATGAGGCCGGAAACACAAATAACAATTCTGGAAAAAACCCCATATGCATATTTTGAGTTTGGTACTGTTCTATCTAAAACACAATGTTAAAGTTGTTAAACAGCAAGTTAAAGTGCACCATGATAACCTACACATTTTCCTGCCCCAATTACATATAAAGTTTATTTCATTCGGAGCTATGGTTAATTAGATATGAATTAAACCATTTTAACAAGTCATTTATGCAAATTAAAGCAAACAACAATTCTAAATATTTTAAACATGGACGAAAGTTGCATATTATGAAAGTACATGAAAATCTGAGCAAGATGCATACATGACATGTTTTATTTGGATGCATGGATATTTAGTTATTACAGTTTAAAAAGATGGCATTTTCTGTAGATGTGCAAAAAACCTGGATAATTGGATAAATCGCAGCCGACCAGAAAAAAATACATATGGGCTGATTAGTGCGCACTGTGCAAAGCCCAGAAGCGAAATTGGCCCAAGCGGTTGTGTGCACTCTTGGTGGAAAAAAACAAATATACACAGAGGCAAAATGACTTGGGGCTCGCTGGGAATCGATCCTAGGGCCCCCTGAATGGATTGAAACGGAGTCAACCACTCGGGCTAGTACTCTGCTTGTGAAACAGAGGGAAGTGAGCTACTTCTGAACAAGCAGAGGCTCGGTCTTGGAAACACCATGATCGCACAGCAACTTGCCGGCGACGACGGCGAGCAAAGCAGCGGCTGCGGGTGCAGCAGAACACCGGCGGGGGTGCGGGTTTGGAAGGTGGATGCATAGGCGTCGAGGCGGGCACATGCAAAGGTTCGGGTGGGCGGGATCTCAAGGACGAGCTCATGCTCCCTTCGGACACGGCGACTGCAGAGGCATGCAAGGCGAGGAGCAAGGCTTCGGTTGTGCGCGAGAGCTGCTAGATTCAGGTGCGGAGCGGGGGAAGAAGGCCGGAGCTCGAGCTTCGAGTTGGAGTTTGTCTCGGCTGCGGCGCACAGTCAGGCGAGGCAGTGCGGCTGTGGTAGGATACAGTGACTATTGGAAATATTAGCACTTTTCTGACTAATCTAATCCACGAGTAAATGATAAGCATGGCAAATACAATATACATCTCATACCGAAACTTAAGCATGCGAGCACGCACAGTACATAGAACCAAAACATCTATGAACAGCATATATACGGCCAACACATGTACGAGCAAATAGGGGATGAATGAGTCGTACCCTCCGGTTGGCCAGGCCAACGCAGCGGCGGCGGCGGCAGCCTCGGCATCGGCCGAGGCCTTCTTCTTGGCGGCTTCGTCATCAGCCATGGAGTCGATGCAGAGGAAGTAGTGGAAGCAGAGGCGGACGGAGACGCGGACGTGTCGGGAGCAGTCACATCGAGATGCTCCTCAAAAACCTTATTGCCATTCTCCTGGGCAGGATCTCAAACGACAGGGTTCCGGAGGCACCTGCTCTCCCGACCAACCGTGCACGCGGTCATCGAGATGGGATCGCCAGAAGCAGCACAGTGAGAGGAACAGTAGATGACGGCTAGGGTTGTGTAAGAGGGAGTGAGTGAACTGAGTTAGGGTTCACTCCACTGCCTAGCGCCTTCTTACATAGGCCGTTGGGTAGATGGGCCTGGGCTCAGGCCCACGACTAAGTCCACGAATAGCCCACGGTCCAACGTCTCACACAATGGCACCTTCGTAAGTGACTTGTTAATTAATTAACCATTCCTGACCGGCAAAAATAAGCTTCGGCTTGGCTCATTCCCGCAACCCGCGGCGCGCGCGCGCGTCGTGACGAGGCGAGGCGGGCGGCGGAGGAGGAGCGCGCGTGTACAGCTCCTATTTCCAAGCTCCCAATAGCAAGTGGTGGAGCAGCCCTTATAAAGAGGTCTCACTCTTCTTACTGTAGCAGTATGGTACTAAACTTCCCACACTTCCCACCACTTGTCGTACACATTAATGGGCCTTAGAGATTAACTAGGGATTATTGTCTTATATGGGCCTAAGCCCATCCATAATCCATCAATCCCCCACCAGATCTCGAGGCACATAAGTTTGTCAACTGTTGCAAACAATGTTTGATATACCAAAATTTTCAGTGGAGACTGTTAAGTTGAACTTCCACCTAGAGCAATAGGATTAGACTTCTTCACAACTGAACAATGGACTATGCCTTGAATTGTCAGTTTGGCGTGCAAAAGTTTTGCCTATTGTCAGCTGATACGTGGTTGCCGAAGGCTAAACTCCACAGGTGGAGCTTATTAGTCATACTCCATACCTTCTCATGAGCTTCCTAGAAATCACCCAATCTCATAGACTATGACCAGCAGTCGGGCTCACATAGGTGTGTTCCTCCAAAGAATGCTCTGTAGGTTAGCATCTTGCTTACATAAGCTTTGGAACACATTAAGACAAAAGTCAGCCTGCCTTACAGAATTGAGAGTATTATGCATGTCCAACGGAGTGGATTAATTAAGGACACTCTCCTTAGTTGACCACTGGATTGTTTTCCCAGGTCCTAATTCACGGGATCTCCGATCACATAGGTTGGGTTACCCCCATGGCAACTTACGTGGGTCTCATACCCATCTCCCTCGATGCATTTTCTATCACAATCCATGATAGCCCTTTCGTAAAAGGCTCTGCCAGATTCTTAGCTGTCTGGATATAATCCAACGCTATCACTCCGGAGTTTCTTGATTTTCTGACAAATTTTAATCTTCTTCTTATGTGCTTTGTGGATTTCATGTTGTCCTTTGAACTCTTAGCCTTGGCAATCACTGTTTGATTGTCACAGTTCATAAGGACAGCCGGGACTGGTTTATCAACCACCGGCAAATCCATCAAAAGCTCTCGAAGCCATTCTGCTTCGACACATGATGTGTCTAATGCCGTGAGTTCTGCTTCCATAGTCGATCTCGTTAAGATCGTCTGCTTGCAAGACATCCAGGAAACAGCACCACCACCAAGTGTGAAGACATATCCACTTGTGGCTTTCATCTCATCAGCATCAGATATCCAATTTGAATCACTATACCCCTCAAGTACTGTCGAGTACCCAGAATTGTGAATCCCATAGCTCACAGTACCTTGCAAATAACGCATGACTCGTTCAACGGCATGCCAATGCACATCTCCCGGATTGGAAACAAACTGGCTCAGTTTGCACACAACAAATGAGATGTCAGGACGAGTAGCACAAGCTAGGTACACCAGTGAACCAACCACTTGAGAATATCTCAATTGATATACAGCCGTGCCTTCGAACTTTCGAATCCGCACGCTAGGATCATATGGTGTTGCAGAAGGTTTGCAGTCCAAATATCCAAAACGGCTCAAAATCTTCTCAACATAGTGGGATTGCAAAAGTGTAATTCCACCCTCAATATCTCTCAGTAGCTTGATGTTCAAGATAACATCAGCCACGCCCAGGTCGTTCATCTCAAAGTTATGAGATAGAAAAGCCTTGACCTCCTCAATGACTTTGAGGTGGGTCCCAAATATCACTATGTCATCGACATATAGACACAGTATAACTCCTTCGCCCCCACCATAGCGATAGTATACACATTTGTCAGCTTCATTAACAACAAAGCCAATAGATGTCAGAGTAGTATTGAACTTCTCATGCCATTGCTTAGGTGCTTGTTTCAGGCCATACAAAGATTTCACTAGCTTGCACACCTTTCTTTCCTGACCACTTACTACAAAGCCATTTGGCTATTGCATGTAAATTTCCTTGTCTAGCTCTCCATTAAGGAAAGCCGTCTTAACATCCATCTGATGAACGAGAAGACCATGCAAGGCAGCCAAAGTGAGTAACACTCGAATGGTTGTCAGTCTAGCCACAGGTGAGTAAGTATCGAAGAAATCCTCTTCTTCTTTTTGGGTATAACCCTTGGCCACAAGCCTAGCCTTGTACTTCTCAACAGTACCATCAGGCCTAAGCTTCCTTTTGAACACCCACTTACATCCCAATGGTTGGCAACCATAAGGATGATCAGTGATCTCCCATGTCCTGTTAGCCAAGATGGAATCCATCTCGCTACGAACCGCATCCTTCCAATAGTCAGCATCCGGAGATGCATAAGCTTCTGAAATGGAACTAGGAGTATCGTCATCCACGAGGTACACGAGGAAATCATCACCAAAAGACTTTGCAGTTCTCTGTCTCTTGCTCCTAACAGGAGCTTCCTCGTCATCCTCCATGGAACTTTCATCACTTTTGTGTTCATAGTATTCCATCGGAATGGCAGGTTCAGGAGTCTCATCAGATTCCAGTCTAGAAGTGCTTTGCATATCTCTCATGGGGAAAATATCCTCAAAGAATGTAGCATCCTTAGACTATAATTGTACCGACTTTCTAGTCCGGTACCTCAGATTTCACTACTAGAAATCTATAGCCAACGCTATTCTTAGCGTAGCCCAAATTAACGCAGTCCATGGTCTTTGGTCCAAGCTTACTCTTTTTGGGGATCGACACATTGACTTTCGCCAAACAGCCCCAAGTGCGCAAGTAAGAGAGTGTAGTTATTTTCTTTTCCCATTGCTCATAGGGAGTAGTCTCATTATCCTTCGCAGAAACTTTATTCAGGACATGACATGATGTCAATACAGCCTCCCCCACCATGTCTTGGATAAACCCGATGTATCTAACATGGCGTTAGCCAAATCTGTTAGAATGCAATTTTTCCGTTCAGCAACCCCGTTTGACTTGGGTGAATAGGGAGGCGTCCTCTCATGAATAATACCATGTTCCGCATAGAATAAATTGAACTCACTAGAAAAGTACTCTCCACCACGATCAGATCGTACTCATTTTATTTTCTTCTCAAGTTGGTTCTCAACTTCAGCCTTATAGATTTTAAAGTAGTGTAGAGCCTCATCCTTTGTATCTAACAGATACACATAACAGAATCTAGTGGAATCATCAATTAAAGTCATGAAGTATTTCTTTCCACCTTTAGTCAACACACCATTCATCTCACAGAGATCTGAATGTATGAACTCTAGTGGTGCCAGGTGTCTCTCCTTCGCAGGCTTGTGAGGCTTACAAGGTTGCTTTGCTTGCACACACGCATGGAACTTAGAGCCATTGGCTAAAGTGAAACTGGGATTAGATTCATCTTAGCTAGCCTTGTCATACAACCGAAATTTATGTGACAAAGACGTGAATGCCAAACCTCACATTTGTTCATATTAGAATGAATTTGGTTCACAACTTTATTACAGAAATCCTCGAGGGAAAGGCGGAACAAACCACCACAATCATATCCTTTTCCAACAAATAGTCCATACCGAGATACGACTACTTTGTTGGACTCAAATACTAACTTGAACCCTTCTTTACATTGTAGGGAGCCACTAACGAGATTCTTCTTGATGGCGGGGACATGCTGCATGTTCTTCAGTTGCACGATCTTTCCTGAAATAAACTTCAGATCTACCGTGCCAACACCATGAACAGAAGCATGTGAGCCATTCCCCATCATGATGGAACAATCTCATGGGACCTGGTAAGAAGAAAACAAAGACACATCAGCACACACATGAATATTGGCCCCAGTGTCAACCCACCAATCGGTGGACTGAGAAACTGAAAGTACGGTAAACAGATTACCATACCCAAATGGTCCATCATTGTTGCTCAGAGTGACATTGACAGACTTGGCATCCTGTCCTAGCTTCTTGTACTTGTTTGGGCACTTGTTTTCCTAGTGTTCCTTTGAACCACAAGTAAAGCAGCCATCTCTCTTTTTGTCTTTCTTCTTACCCTTCTTCTTAAAGGTAGTATTCTGCTGGACAGAGTTCTTCAGGAGCTCCAGCTCCTTAGCGATGCATTGTATCTCATAGGCCTGGTCCAATACAGAACGGTCATCAACCATTTTGTAATCATGGAACTGCTCCATAGCATACAACTCACTTCCAGCATCGGTTGCGCCGAACTTAGCTTCGAGCGCATCCCACAAATTCTTGGCAATAGGCATATGGAGATACGCGTCGACTAGCTTGTCTCCGATCACAGTAAGAACGGTTCCCACAAAGATGGTGGTTGCCTCCCTAAACGCATTCTCCTGTTCAGGAGCAATTGTTACCGTGGGAGACACACCACCAACCCAGAACACGTTCATTGCTGTGAGCCACAAGGTAGTCCTCGTCTGCCAACGCTTAAAATGCGTCCCGGTAAACTTTTTCGGTTTCAGAGTAGCGGCGAAGCCATGAGTCGAAAAGTGCCTAAAATAAGGTTTTTGGATTGTTGGAAATATTAGCACTTTTCTGACTAATCTAATCCACGAGTAATTGATAAGCATGGCAAATACGGTATACATCTCATACCGAAACCTAAGCATGTGAGCACGTACAATACATAGAACTGAAACATCTATGAACAACATATATACGACCAGCACATGTATGCGCAAATAGGGGATGAACGAGCCATACCCTCCGGTTGGCCAGGCCAACGCGGCGGCGGCAGCGGCAGCCTCGGCATCGGCCGAGGCCTTCTTCTTGGCGGCTTCATCGTCAGCCATGGAGTCGATGCAGAGGAAGTGGTGGAAGCAGAGGCAGACAGAGACGCGGATGTGTCGGGAGCAGTCGCGTCGAGACGCTCCCCAAAAACCTTATTGCCGTTCTCCCGGGCAGGATCTCGAACGACAGGGTTCCGGAGGCACCTGCTCTCCCGACCAACCATGCACACGGTCGTCGGGATGGGATTGCCGGAAGCAGCACAGTGAGAGGAACAATAGATGACGGCTAGGGTTGTGCGAGAGGGAGTGAGTGAACTGAGTTAGGGTTCACTCCATTGGCCAGCGCCTTCTTATATAGGACGTCGGGTAGATGGGCCTAGGCTCAGGCCCACGACCGAGTCCGCGAACAGCCCATGGTCCAATGTCTCAAACAGTGGCACTTTCGTAAGCGACTCGTTAATTAATTAACAATTAATTAACCATTCCTGACCGGCAGAAATAAGCTTCGGCTCGGCTCATTCCCGTAACCAGCGGCGCGCGCGCGCGCATCGTGACAAGGCGAGGCGTGGCGAGGCGACACGGGTGGCGGAGGAGGAGGAGCGCGCGTTTACAGCTCCTATTCCCAAGCTCCCAATGGCAAGTGGTGGAGCAGCCCTTATAAAGAGGTCTCACTCTTCTTACTGTAGCAGTATGGTACTAAACTTCCTACACTTCCCACCACTTGCCGTACACATTAATGGGCCTTAGGGATTAACCAGGGATTATTGTCTTATATGGGCCTAAGCCCATCCATAATCCATCAGTGATGTGGGCATGCTATGCGGGAGGCGGTGCACGTGCGTGGCAGCAAGGTATGCGGGTGCGTGTCTGCGGGGCTTGTGGCGCGCACGGGATGAGAGGGTGTGCAACTGCGTGGCTACGAGTGTTGTGTGTGTGTAGCGAGTGCAACGAGCAGTGAGCGAAAACACGAGCTTCAGCTCGCTGCCATGGGCAGACGTGGCCTCGGCCATGACGGAAACGACAGATATAGGCTATGATTCGAAGTAGGAAAAGGTAGGGAGGTTTGGCTGCTCACCGAGGGGGTGCTGGCGGAGTTGTACGAGGTCATCGGAGACCGGAGACGGCGAGAAGATGGCTGATCGGGGTGGCATCCTTGGTTTTGTGAAGCAGAGGAATCAGGGGAGGAAGAGGACGACAGGGAAGAAGCTAGACTTGGTGATCTGGGGCTCGGAGAGGTGCGGGAAGGTGTTGTCGGAGTCGTGGGACTTGCCACGGAGGAAGAAGGTTAGGGACGTCGGCTGCTACGGCCGGGCTCGAGCATCAACTCGGCTCGGCCACGGCCATGGCGATGGCGATGACAGGGTGGCGCGTGGGGGAGGCTCCCACCCAACTAACTCCCGGGATCGGTCGAGGAGAGTGACGGAGTGCAGCACGGCATGCCGGAGAGGATCCTGACGTAGGCCGGACGCGAGGACGACGATGGGCGCCGGCGGTTCTTCTCTGATCTCTATCTGCTTCCTCACTTGGGAATGAAGGAGGAGACGAACGAAGAAGAGAGAGGTGGCGGCGGCTTGAGGGGGGAAGAGGGAAACCCTAGGGTTGGCGCTGGGCTTTATAGGAGGGACGCAGGTGCCGTGGTAAGCCATGGTGTCCATGTGCGCTACCCTCCAGTTTTACTGTGAGGGGGGAGCTGGCGAGAGGAGGGAGTCGTTGGTGGATGGGCCCCACCTGGGTGTCCAGCGTGGAAGTTACCAGGGAGGAGAGGAGAGGCTGCGCCTGGGCTGAACAGGGAGGACGAGGCCCAAGGGGCGCTGCTGGGAGGCCCTTTTTCCTTTTCTTTAAATCTGCCCATAGATAGACAGCGGACAAAAGGGAAAAGGCCAGGGATATTGGGGATGAATTTGAAAGAAGTAACAATACTTCTGGACTCCTGGAATTATGCAGCATTTGAATAAATTACCCCGACAATTTTTAAAGACAGAAAAATAATCCAAGTTTGAATTTAATTTAAACTTGAACCATTTTTGAATCTTGCCAAAACAAATCCAAATGAGCTAAAATTAGACAGAGAGGCTAAATGCAAGGTGTAAGATTATCAGGAAATTAATGAACATTAATAGAGGCAGGAGAGATGTCACTTGACATGAAAGCCAAAATTTGAAAGAAAGGAGGAAGTGGATAGGTTGTGCACTTGGGGAAAATGTTGATGGAAAAGATGAAGATGGATAGCACACCAACAATACATCAACATGAAGAATGCAACCCACATGATGATCATGATAAAATGCAATAAAATGACACGAGGTGTATCAAAACATATAGCATAACAAAGTGAGATGAGCATGGCAACAACAAGGATGGTGCAATGCAATACAACCAATGATGAACATGATGCAAGAAGCAAAATATGACAATGGCACTCATCATGAACATGGCAACAAACAATTGAAACACACGACCTCAACGAAAAAAATGAAAGGCATCTGGAGCATCGGTCTCGGGGTGTCACATCATGTCCAAAGTAGCTCCATGCTGAATCCGTCCTGAATGACCCCCCCCCCCCAAGAAAGCGATCTGCCACCGGATCCGGAGCATGACTCCAGACTCCCGCAACACGAGTTTGACTCTGAGTTTTGCACCACCGAGAAGTACCAAAAGCTGAGTTGTGTGCACGGGCACACTCTCGCTCGACGTGTATGCATGGAGGGATTCAACATTGGCAGGCGATTTCTCGGTTGCCCCTTAGAGGTTAGTGCTAAGTTCATCATTTTACTTGAGTTAATGTCACCGCTCATCCTGAATACTATTTAACATTGGCAGGGATATGAGGCTTGTGCCTTTGTTAACTAGCTAGATAAAGAATGGCATGGAAGGGCTTGGAGTGTTATCATCAAGCTCGCAGAAGATAACGTAAAGCTGAAGAAGAAACTGGCTGATCTGGAATGTACAATCAGTACGATGAAGCAAGAAAGAATCAATCACAGGTAATAGATGAAAGCAAGAGACAAGAAGGAATTAGCATGTGTAGTTATGGTTGTCGCATTAGCCATGTTCTATGCGCTGTTTGTAGTGATGATTGGGGGTTTTGTTTGACAGTATTGCTAAAGCACATCTAGATGTGCTCTAAGTAATGCACATCTAGGTCCTATGCCATTGATGTTACGCAAAGATTCTTGCAGATATTTTCCTTTGTCTTTTTTTTCCTTTGTAGTTTGATTATTACTGGCTTCATCAATAAGAAGAGCTCAATGTATTTCTTGCCAACTGTCCTACTCCGTTCGTACCGGTGCATAAGTCACATTACAAAAACCAAATAATCCCAAAACTCGTTCCTTGTTTTTGTCCTGAGAAAAGAAATCAGCCAATAGGAGTCCTGCGGCTAATATGCATTCAATGGCTTCAGACTACTTAGCATAACATGCATGCAATGGTCAATTCTCTGCACACAATGGTATTGATTAGCAAATAATCATCAAGTTCTCTCGTTTTCCCCCACCTAGGTCGCCGGTACAGAGGGAGTAGAAGTACTACGAAAAATGCTTGTTTCATATTTGGACGCTCCAACGCGTGTGCGTAATTAATTATCACATTGAGAACTGCGCAACCCCGGGAATTCGGAGTGACTGGGTACTGAGGGAGTCATGGACTAAGGGGTCCTCGGGGTGCCGGCCCATTGAACATGGGCCGGACTGGAGAAGCCGTATAGTGACGGAGATATATGAAGCCGTGGTGTGCCCTTCAAGTCAAGAATGCGCAGGATCTCTTTATCCCTTATTGTAATCTATCTTCGGTAACCCTAACCCTACCGGTGTCTATATAAACCGAGGGTTGTAGTCTGTAGGGCTAGAGCTATATTCATCACCTCATCACCTTAGGGTTTAGTTCATGCTGATCTCGGGGTAGATCTACTCTGTAACCATACTATACATCCAATACAATCAAGCAGGACGTAGGGTATTACCTCTTCGAGAGGGCCCGAACCTGGGTAAACATCGTGTTCATCGTCCCTTGTTCCCCATTGACCTTAGATCCACAGCTCGGGACCCCCTACCCCGAGGTCTGCCGGTTTTGACACCGACAGGTACAAATAATTACGGTTGATTATATCAATGGTTAGATAATACGTCAACCCCCGCTTCAATTGGCATTCCTCTTCTCTGCGTACCCCTCTTAAGTGTCCACCATCTTCATCTTCCCTGGCAGGCCGCGCTACACACTTGCACACACTCTGCAATCTCACTTTCTCGCGGATTTTATACGACTGCAGCCATGTCGAGCGATAGCGAGGACGACAGTTCCTCCAGCAGTCTGGCGCTCGATGACAGGTCAACATCGGAATCATCCCACTCGTCTTCCATGAGTCTGGCGTCGAGCCCAGACCTCGATTATATCCGGATCATGGAAGGGACGCCGCCTCCGGAGTCGTCAAACGACAACCAGATGGACGAGGAGCCGTCCGAGGACGAAGAAGAGGACGACGATGATGATGAGGAGGAATTGTCGAACGAGGAGGAGGAGGACGACGATAGCAACGACGATGATGATGGCAGCGGTGATGAAAAGCCAACGGTCAGCGGCAAGAAGCGTCCTCGCCAAGACGATGTCACGGGGCCATCCAAAAACAACAACAAGAAGAAGAAGGACTAAATTAAGCAGACTCTATATATCTATGTTTCCGTTCGCCCATATTAATTCATTATCTCTATTTCCCTTGTCAATCGCATCGCAGACGGTTAGTAACACGTATTCGATAGAGATCTTTTACATTATTGCCCACAGGTTGGTTGCTTGAATTGTGTGCCCTGACAAGCACACAATTCACAAAAAAAAGACCGTATGGGCTGTCTATAATGATCGCACACAATTCTGATTACCGACCTGTTTGCCGGGTATCACACACATCTTGTTACGCCGAATCATTTGTGTTCAACTCGATCATCGCAAATGGTTCATCGAAGCGAACTGTATGTCGCATATCACACACACCTTGATATGGCTACCCATTTCTGTTGTTCTGTCTCATCGCAAATAGTTCGTATGGATCAACCGTATGCCCTGCATCGCACACACAACTAAAATCTGAACCGTGTTTTATGTATCCTTCATCACAAATGTTTTGCATCTTTTTTGACGGTTTTTTTACATCACCATTTGCGATTAATGCATCACACATAGTTTCGTCAAAGGGTCTCTGATCATAGTGTCGTGTTAGCAGCATCCTGCAGTAGTGTGATCAGATGCATATCACGAAGAATGTCTCCGAGAGCTTGCTTGGCACACTGACGAACATGCCGGATAAGACCAAGGATGGGCCACATGCCTGATAAGAAGTCATTGGACAAGACGAAGATGGAGGCAGAGGACAGGGGCAAAAAAGTCAACAAGAAGGAAGAGCATTATTGCCCCCCCTCTTGCTTCACCTTAAGTCCGAAGGAGATTGATGACCCACAAGTATAGGGTATCAATCATAGTCCTTTTGATAAGTAAGAGTGTCAAACCCAGCGAGGAGCAGAAGATAATGATAAGCGGTTTTCAGCAAGGTATTCTCTGCAAGTACTGAAAGTAGCGGTAACAGGTAGTTTGATAGCAAGGTAATTCGTAACGAGTAACAAGTAGCAATAGTAACAAAGGTGCGACAAGGTGGCCCAATCCTTTTTATAGCAAAGGACAAGCCGGAAAGTTCTCTTATATAAAGCAAAGTGCTCTCAAGGACACATGGGAATTGTCATCTAGTCACGTTCACCATGTTTAGTTGATTCGCGTTCGCTACTTTGATAATTTGATATGTGGGTGGATCGGTGCTTGGGTGTTGTTCTTACTTGACCAAGCATCCCACTTATGATTACCCCCTCTTGCATGCATCCACAACTACAGAAGAAGAATTAAGATAAATCTAACCATAACATGAAACATATGGATCCAAATCAGCCCTTTACGGAATAACACATAAACTAGGGTTTAAGCTTCTATCAATATATTAATATCAAGTAGATACCAATTACACCCAGCCTCTGCACCAACAAGATGCCTAAGAACATCCTGGATGCACACAGCCAAAAAAGAAAATAAACATAGGAAAAATAGAAAAATAGACCCTGCCACAGTGATCAATCACCCGCGGTAACAGCACTCTAACCACCACCAAAGACAGCACCCGGACTATAAAGAAGGTTCTCCAAAAGCAACGCCTCTAGTAAGGAAACAATGCACAAGCGTTGTTGTTGCCCAATCAAAGATCATAGGTTTTCACTCTGGAGAAAGACCGCGTTCCCAAAACAATGCCTTGAACAAGGCCACTGCTAGGCACAACCAATAAAGGCCAGACCTTGGGTTTTCACCCTGGAAATCACGACTCGGTACTCAAAGGAGCCACACCAACAAAGAAGTCCACCAATGTTGCCACCCCCACTCGTGGAGGCTACTACTACAAGTCACGTACCACCAGTCTCACAGGAACTCATGCCCTGTCTGGACGGGAACATATCCCCCAAGCCAAGTTTGAACAACTGCCTGTGAAGCAAAGTCTTCATCACATCCAAGACCCCGCCTTCGCCACTTGCAGGTCCTCCAATCACGCCATGGCATTTTCCGCATGTGTTGATCCCTTGGAAATCTTGGTGCAGACATGTCCCAAGGTGTCAACAAAAATAGAGCTTCGCGATACCTCGTTGAAGCTAGTTATGCTGATGTTGCGGGTGCACACGACCGGCCCCTATCCAATCAAGGTGTCCAAAGAGTGCCATATACACCAGTCCTTGTTTTTGTTCGAAGGAGAAGTCCGGAACTCACCGATGGCCAGATGAAAGAGGACTGATCACAAGTAGAACGGGTACTTTGCGCGAAGACCACTAGGGTTAACGCATGAACCAAAGTACCAGGCCACCGCGTGAAAGCCATGGGGTGTAGAGTGCAGCCACCCATAGAGCAGGAGCATGCAGCTACCAGATCCGACGCCTCCTAACCGAAGGCATACACCCTGCACCGCTCCCATCGACCACGATCCGCAGCCATGGTCCCATGCCTCCGAGACCTCAGATCAGTGCCACCATAGGATCGGATGCCAGATACAGGGGGTCTCTGTCAACCCCTCCTGGCCTGTGCTAGGACGGGAAGGTCGCAGCCCACCATCTTGAGAAATCGCATGCAGAGGCAACACCCATAAGCAAGGATGCAAGGGTACCAACCCATCGATCGACGGCGCATGCACGAGCGTCACATGGCACACCTCTGGTTAATCCTCATGTTGCCACCCCTCCATGGGGACCTTTGTGGCTGCGTGAATCAAAGTACCAGACCACACAAAAGGAGCTCAGGCGGGTAGGCACAACCCTTGTGGCCATCTAGCAGTGGAAGACAGACGGATCTCAGATCGGCGTCCCCGTGTGACGCGGTACCCTGCATGGACTCCTTCACCACAGAGATGAGGAACGCCACTGATCCATCACTGCATCTAGTGCTTCAGCGGACGGGATTGAGGAGGTTCAAACGGGGAAGGAGATCTGCCGCTATGGATCCATGGACGATGCAGGAACAGAGGGAAGAAGGCCCGCCGCCAGTGTCGGCCGCCTGGAGCATAGACCAATGGCAGCGGCGAGGAGGGTGGCACGGGGGGAGGGGGGCACTAGTGTCAGCGGGGATGGATCGTGCCCGAGTCGCCCTAGCGAGCGACGCGGGGTCTATGTCTATGGGCTAGTCAGCTTCTATCACTCTAGCAACCCATCATCTACTTATTACTCCACAATGCCTTCCCTTAGGCCCAAGTATGGTGAAGTGTCATGTAGTCAACGTTCACATGACACCACTGAAGGAAGCAATAACATACATATCATCAAAATATTGAACGAATACCAACTTCACATGATTACTTTTAACAAGACTTCTCCCATGTCCTCAAGAACAAAAGTAACTACTCACAAATCATATTCATGTTCAAGATCAGAGGTGTATTGAATATGCTTGAGGATCTGAACATTAAATCTTCCACCAAATAAACCAACTAGCATCAACTACAAGATGTAATCAACACTACTAGCAACCCATGGGTACCAATCTGAGGTTTTGGGACAAAGATTGAAATACAAGAGATGAACTAGGGTTTGAGATGGGATGGTGTTGGTGAAGATGTTGATGAAGATTGGTCCTCCCACGATGAGAGGATTGTTGGTGATGTCCATGGTGTCGGCCCAGTGGGAACCGGGATACCACGGGCCACCTGCCTACGGCCCAGGAAGGGGCCTCTTGGCCCAATTCATAAGACAGCCCACTAACGGGTGCCGTGAGCCGGCAGGCTCGCGAGCGCCCTACCTCGCAAGGGGATCTCTTCCATGAAGGACTTCACCAATTTCACCATCACTACGGACGGCCTCGTGAGGCCCCCCTTGTGAGACGCCCTCTCTTGAGGCCTCGCGAGGAGCCATGCAGGGCGTATGCCGCTCGTCATGTGGGTGATGTCGATAAAGCAGGCGCCAGCCTATGCGGCCATGACAGTTTCCCCTTTGGTGCTATGGGAGCAGCTATGCCAACCTGCCCCCAAAGCAAGTCACGAGGGTTTCCCCTTTGGTGATAGAAGACCAAGACGGTGGCACGGCAGGACAAAGGTCATCGTGGAGCCCCTGGCGCGTCATGGATAATACCTTTTGCAGGCAAAGACCACCTTTTGTCAGAGAAGCACCAGCGCCTGTCCCCTTTCGAATTGCCACCCTATGGTAGCCCTTCTCGCTCATATTTTCAGGGAAGAGGCCCAAGGCATCTATTTAAGGGGCAGCGCTGTCGGCGTCAGAGCTGGCGATCTATGGGGTGATGCAGCCCCTTCCTTGGTCCGGCAAGGGGAGTGCACCGAGCGCAAAGAGCAAGACGACGAGGGTTGCGACGGTTTTTACCCAGGTTCGGGCCATTGAGAAGCGTAAAACCCTACTCTTGCCTTGGCTTATTGATGGGTGTGTGCAAGGGTACACAGAGTGCTCTCCCCCGGCAAGTCGCGAAGGTAGGGCAGCTGCACGAATACGTATGCGTGTGGTCGTGCTGGCTTCGAACCCTTGTAATGGTTGCCCTGGCCCTCCTTTTATAGCTCAAGGGGTTACCACAGTGGCAAAATGGTCATTACAGGGTGATTACATAGAAACAGAACTATCGTACCTAACTCTGCTAGTTAGGACAAAATGCATTAAATGCATCGCTAGGTGTCATCAAGAGGATGAGCCCTGGCAAGGTTGCTGCACCACTTGCTCATCTACCTCTTATCAGCTTGACATGCCATTAGGATGGGTGTCAATAAAGGTAATTTTCCTTTCGGCGAGCCGACACATGCGCGCGAGCTCCACCACACCGTCTGCGTGATTGACACCTCACTAAACAACTAACAACTAGCTGGTGAGGTGGAGCGCTGGCGGTTGATGGGGATACGTTTGCCGTAGGGCTTGCCAGGCCTTCGTCTTGCCGGTCCTGTCTTGCTGGCAAGAGCTTGCTTCTAGCACTTCATTTCTGTAAGTTGTCTGGGTCGTCTTGATGCGCTCCTTGATCTCACGAAGAGCTGATCCTTTTGACTTGGAGGCCTTCACCAAGGCTTTAACTTGGCGGGGGAGCTACTACTTGTCTGTGCATAAGTTGGGTATTACACACCTATGTTTAATGCACCAACAGGAGCCCCCAGGCCTCGGTCATACGTGCTGCCAGGCATCGTTGGGCGAGGCCCAAACAATGCATAGACAAAAACAATGTTGATCTAGACGATGTTGATATGCTTTTGAGATCTTCTTTGCTTATTCATTAATCTGAGCTTTGAGCTAGCCCCCAGTCTTCGTCTGGCGTCATCTTTTTTCCTCTCTCTCTCTTTTTTAAATGCCTTCCGCCATTCATGCCAAAAACCGAGGGTGTACTCTTACGTGGGTTGCAACCAGGCTCGACATGGACAAGCCCACCACCATGCGCAGCTTGAGGTAACTGCTGCTCTTGCCATCACTTCTTTACTGCAGCTTTTCCTTCCCCCCATGATGCGGATTAGGCGTGGGGCGTGGGATTGGTGCAGAAGGGCGGTCGTGGTGGCAGTGCCTTCATTAGAGGAGCCAGAACGCCGGATTAGCAAGGCCGGGTGGCTGGTGGAGTAAAGCGCCAGACAGGGGCGCAGGGCGCAGGATTGGCGAAGCGGGGCGGTTGCCCTAAGGTAGTGGAGAGCCAGCCCTCGCACCCTCCCCTATAAAAGGGGGAGGGGCGTGGGAGGCGATGCTCATCCACCTCCCTCTCCCTCGTTTCTCCTTCCAGCTTATGTCATCATGGCGAGAGGAAGAGGCCACGCTCGTGCTTCCTCAGTGGCGGCGAGAGCTTCCCCTCGGAGTCATGCCTCTGCTTCGGCGGCGGCCGCGGAGGCGGGTTCCAGCGCGCGGGGCGGAGGCGTAGGGCGAGGTCATGGTAGGCGCGGCAACCATGGTCGAGGAGGCCGGACCGGGGCGCCAGCGGCTCCATCTCCTGTGGCCCCGCCTCGGGTGGAAGGCCACACGGGGGAGGGGGGCGCTTGAGTTCATCGTCGATCCGAGTGACCCGCCAAGGAGCAGGCTGTGGCTCCCTCGCCCCTTCGCTAGGGTTATGGAGACAGACCAGCCATTCGGGTTGTGGTTGCGCGTGAACGGCTGCATCAATGGCGCCGTTTGGGTGGACATGGAGTTCCCCGCCAACAGTGTCATGTACCTCACCCGAGGGTGGAAATCCTTCGCGCGCGCCCGTTACTTGGCGGAGGGGCACTTCCTCCACTTCAAGATGGTGGAGGCCGATGCGCTCTCCGTGAAGTTCTTCGGGCCTTTAGGCGCTCATCTAGGGTGCTGCACGGAAAGCTCGAGCGACAGCGACGAGGAGGACACCGATGGTGAATACGACGACGGTGGGCATCCGGTCGTCAAGTCTGAAGACGACGACTCGGACTCCGGCCGAACATCGGGGCACCATCATCACCAGCTGAGCACCGGCAGCACCATCATCTACACCTGGACTCCGGCTTCATCTTCCCTGCTGGGGTTCCTGTCAGGCCGCGAACCTCTAGTCCTGGCGGGGGTGACCAGGGCATCGCCTAGGTGCTCTTTTTGCCCTCCTTGCACTCGATGTAAACCCTAGGAGGAGAGGGACAAGAAAGGCATTATTGAGCATGTTTTGTTTTTCAAAAAATTGTATGATATCCGATGTGCTCAGATAAATGGAAAGAAGTCATCTTCCTTGTTTGTCTCCGTTCTCGTACATTTGTCAACTTTAACACCCTACGCTGTTTTGGAAGCTTGCCGGGGTGCGACCACCGGCAATTGACTTGCCGGTCTTGAACGCAGCTGCACAGACTTCGTCGAGCATACTAGAGGTAGAGTTGGAGCGCGATACAAAACGTGGCAGGATTCCTTCGCGTGCAGGTTTTTCGTATCAGTATAGAGATGTGAAAGGGAAATTTCTAACTTATCTTTGTTTGTTGTACTTCTTATCGCATGAAATGAAATGAACCGTCAATCCAACACTCCATCTTCATTCCTCCTCGGAAAACATGCACATGGGGAATCCTTCTGCATTTGAGGAAAACGGAAAGGAGAAGCATAGTAGTATGGATACCTTGGCGGTATGTTAGTCATTTCATACAAGCAAAACGCTATCACACTATATTATGCATTAATACATGAGTAAATATGCATGAAAGCTTGTGGAGCGTTTAGCATTATTTAGATATGCACAGGATCTGCGCCTGGCTTAGTACAGGGACTATGCTTGTACAAAAGTGGTTGCCGGGGCAAGGCCCGACAACGGCGCCTTATGGATAGAACTTGCGAAGATGCTCAATATTCCATGAGTTTTGCACACAAATGCCATCTTCGGTCTCCAGATGGACTGCGCCAGGTCTAGTGACTCGTACTACTCGGGAAGGGCCCTCCCACTTCGGCATCAACTTGTTTTCTCCCTTGGCGGGTTGAACGCGCCGAAGGACAAGGTTGCCTTCCTCAAGGCTCCGGGCATGAACCTTGCGGCTATGATAGCGGCGCAAGGCTTGCTAGTGGCGTGCAGCTCGCACAGCTGCCCGAAGACGATCTTCCTCGAGGAGCACGACATCATCATGCCGGAGCTGCTGTTGCGCTACTTCATCGTAGGCAAGTACTCGAGGTGACCCTTGATAACCCACAAGTATAGGGGATCGCAATAGTTTTCGAGGGTAGAGTATTCAACCCAAATTTATAGATTCAACACAAGGGGAGCCAAAGAATATTTGTAAGTATTATTAGTTGAGTTGTCAATTCAACCACACTTGGATATTAAATATCTGCAACAAAGTGATCAGTAGCACAGTAGTATGATAGTTTGATAGTGATAGCAGTAGTAGTAACAACAATTTTGTAGCAGTTGTAACAGTAGCAGCAACAATAGTAACTTAGCAAGATCAATATGTGAAAAGCTCGTAGGCATTGGATCGTTGATTTTGTTGGATAATATTCATCATATAACAGTCATAACCTAGGGCGACATAGAACTAGCTCCAGTTCATAAATATAATGTAGGCATGTATTCCGTAAATAGTCATGCGTGCTTATGGAAAAGAACTTGCATGACATCTTTTGCCCTACCCTCCCGTGGCAGCGGGGTCCATAAGAAAACTAAGGGATATTAAGGCATCCTTTTAATAGAGAACCAAAACAAAGCATTAACACATAGTGAATACATGAACTCCTCAAACTATGGTAATCACCGGAAAGAATCCCAATTATTGTCACCTTGGGGTATGCGGATGATAACACGTAACAGGTGCATATAACTCGCAAGATCGGATCATGAACATATATATAATGGTGAAAACATAAATGGTTCAGATTTGAAATCATGGCACTCGGGCCCTAGTGACAAGCATTAAGCATAGCAAAGTCATAGCAACATCAATCTCAGAACATAGTGGATACTAGGGATCAAGCCCTAACAAAACTAACTAGATTACATGATGAATCTCATCCAACTCCTCACCGACCAGCGAGCCTACGAAGGAATTACTCACTCCCGGTGGTGAGCATCATGGAATTGGTGATGGTGGATGGTTGATGATGACGAAGACCGAAGATCCCCCTTTTCGGAGACCCGAACGGGCTCCCGATCTGGCCCCTCGATGAAGAATAGGAGGTGGCGGCGGCTCCGTATCGTAAAACATGATGAAATTTCCTCTCCTCCTTTTTCTGGAAAAATAGCATTTTATAGTGCCAGAATTAGGGTCAGTGGAGCCTCGTGGGCCCCACTACCCACCAGGGCGCGCCAGAGAGGGGTGGCGTGCCCTGGTGCCTAGTGGGCAACTGAGCCCCCCTCCAGTGGGTCTTGGTTCTAGTATATTTTATTTATTCCGAATTAATTCTCCAAAAAGTTTTGTTCGATTCCGAGAACTTTTATTTCTGCACAAAAACAACACCATGGTAGTTCTGCTGAAAACAACGTCAGTCCGGGTTAGTTTCATTAAAATCATGCAAATTAGAGTCCAAAACAAGAGCAAAAGCATTAGGAAAAGTAGATACGATGAAGATGTATCAACTCCCCCAAGCTTAACCCATAGCTTGTCCTCGAGCAATTCAGTTGACAAGCTAAAAGTGTCGGCTTCTGGGAACGGGGGTACCCAGGCTTGCCTGCCTGTGGCCCACGGCGTGGCTCCATCGACGGCCTGGTACGACCCAGCTTTAGCGACAACAACTCAAGACCCTCGCGAGGGGCCAAGCCTCGCGAGGCGGACGACACCAAGACCCCCACGAGGAGCGGCCTCCTCAGGCTGGCTCCTGAGGAGCGGAGAGTTCTATGCAAGCCTCACCTCATGAGGTCCGGATGACATGAGCCATGACGACCAAGGCCAGGCGTGCGCAAGCGGGCGCAGTGTACCAGTTTCCTCTTTGGTGCTAAGGAGGCAAGCGCAGGCGCGGAGTCCCGAGGAATCAACCAAAGGTTTCCATTCCCGTGCAACAAGACCAAGACCGCCAGGACGGAGGTCATCACCGAGCCCACCACGGCGTCACGACCAGAGGCTTTTGCAGGCGAAGACTACTTTTGTTAGGATAGCATGTACTAGTTGTCTCCCTTCGAATTTGGCCGTTGTGGGATCCCTTCCCACCTTTCGTTTGGGAAGAGGACCAAGGCCACTATAAATAGGACTTAGCCACCACCGTAGAGAAGGATCGGACCCCCGGACAGATCATTCAGATTACCCTCACTCCACCAGCTCATTCGAGCTCAAGAACACCTCTCCTCCTGAGGCTGTTCGCCACTGTACTAGTTCATCCTCAGCCCCTCGAGGCCAATCCACCACAATGCAGGAGTAGGGTTTTATACCGCAAGGTGGCCCGAACCTGGGTAAACTGCTGTGTCTCTTTTCCTTACAGTTCGTCGAGCTAGGCTGTGAGATTAGCGAGTAGGCAGACTGGGGAGGGCGAGTTCTTCGCACGCACCCCAGAGTTCAAACCTCTCAAGGGTTTGCAGAACGCGAAATCCGACATTTGGCGCGCCAGGTAGGGGTGCGTCGAAACTTCACCTCTCTGTCTGCCGCACTCCGCCTTCACCATTCAGCTCTCATGGCAGGCGCCTCTTCTCCGACTGGATCGACGGGCGCGCACGGAGGCGCCGTGGGTCTCCGGGCCTTCACCCCCACCTTACGGCGAGTGCAGTGGCCGCCCAAGTTCAGGCCGGAGATGCCGCCTCGCTACGACGGCGCGGCAGACCCAGTGGGGTTTCTCCAGGCATATGAGGAGGCGGTTCTGACAGCCGACGGTGACGACAAGGTCATGGCGAATTGGCTCCCCATGGCCCTCACGGGCGCGCCGCGCGCTTGGCTCCTGGGCCTGCCGGAATCTTCGGTGGCCTCCTGGGAGGAGTTGCGCGGCCTTTTCGTCATGCAATTTGCGGCGCCGGCACCTCACGTCATCGCAGCCATCCTCGATGGCTCGCAGGCGCCGCCCTCGGATTGCCACATCAAGCAGTTCTTTCACCAGGCGGGTGATGCCCACGTGCAGCGGGCGGCGCCGCCGGGTTGGGCGGCGCCCAAGGCCGACCTCACCTTCGACTCCGGGACCACCCCGCGGTCACGGCCGGTGCCGGCGCTCTCCCGATGCTCTGCATCCCCACCATTTGCAACGTGGCGGTCACCAAGACCCTCATCGACAGAGGAGCCGGCCTCAATGTGCTCTCGGTGGAAGCATTCGGCTTGCTTCATGTGCCCCATGGCCGGCTCCGCCCCATGAAGCCCTTCTCTGGAGTCGTCAATGGCTCCACCAACCCCCTCGGGTAGATCTGCCTTCCCGTCACCTTCGGCACCCTCGACAACTACCGCACCAAGCTTATTGACTTCGACATCGCCCGCATCAGCCTCCCGTACAACGCCATCCTCGGGTACCCGGTCCTGGCCAAGTTCATGGCAGCGACTCACCTTGCCTACAACCTCATGAAGATGCTGGGAAGCAGCGGCGTCCTCACCGTGGCAGGAGACACCAAGGACGTGCTATTGGCCCTCAAGCTCGCCTTCAGGGCCGCGGCGGCCGCACGACCGACTGAGGAAGGGGCCCCAGAGGCTCCGAGGGCTGCACCAGTGAAGAAGAAGCAGTTGTTCTCTCAAGATCGGGCCGAGACGAAGCAGGTGCCGGTCGATGAAGACGGGGCGTTGGGTGCCACCTTCACCATAGGTGCCAGCCTCTCTCCAGATCAAGAAAAGGTGTTGGTCGACTTCTTACGGGTGAACAAGGAAGTGTTTGCATGGGAGCCCAAGGATCTGGTCGGGATCTCGATGGGAATAATCGAGCATCACCTGAGGGTGTGCCCTAACGCACGACCGGTAAA
Organism: Thinopyrum elongatum; assembly: GCA_011799875.1. Lineage (NCBI taxonomy): Eukaryota > Viridiplantae > Streptophyta > Magnoliopsida > Poales > Poaceae > Thinopyrum > Thinopyrum elongatum. Next base: position 218,175,835 of record CM022299.1, on the reverse strand, counting down.
GCAGAAGGCGCGGCGGCAGTCCACAGAGAAGCAGTCGTTCATCATCCAAGAGACTCACAAGCTGCAAGAGGCTGGTGTCATTCGGGAGGTGCGGTACCCAGAATGGTTGGCGAACCCGATCATCGTCCCCAAGAAGGGCGGAAAGGAGCGTATGTGTGTCGACTTCACTAACCTCAACAAGGCTTGCCCTCAAGACCCCTTTCTGCTTCCGCGTATCGATCAGATCGTCGACTCCACCGCCGAGTGCGACCTGCTGTGCTTCCTGGACGCCTTCTCAGGCTATCACCAAATCAAGATGGCAGTGCAAGATGTTGAGAAGACGGCTTTCTTGACCCCATGCGGGGTGTATTGCGACACCTGCATGCCGTTTGGGCTGCGTAACTGTCGGCGTTCTGGGAACGGGGGTACCCAGACTTGCCTGCCCGCGGCCCACGGCGTGGCTCCATTGACGGCATGGTACGGCCCCGCTTCAGCAACAACAACTCAAGACCCTTGAGAGGGGCCAAGCCTCACGAGGCGGACGACACCAAGACCTCCACGGGGAGCGGCCTCCTCAGGCTGGCTCCTGAGGAGCGGAGAGTTCTATGCAAGCCTCACCTCATGAGGTCCGGATGACGTGAGCCATGACGACCAAGGCCAGGCGGGCACCAGTGGGCGCAGTGTATCGGTTTCCTCTTTGGTGCTAAGGAGGCAAGCGCAGGCGCAGAGTCCAGAGGAATCAGCCAAAGGTTTCCATTCCCATGCAACAAGACCAAGACTGCCAGGACGGCAGGACGGAGGTCATCGCCAAGCCCACCACGGCGTCACGACCAGAGGCTTTTGCAGGCGAAGACTACTTTTGTCAGGATAGCATGTACTAGTTGTCTCCCTTCGAATTTGGCTATTGTGGGATCCCTTCCCGCCTTTCATTTGGGAAGAGGACCAAGGCCACTATAAATAGGACTTAGCCACCACCATAGAGAGGGATCGGACCCCCGGACGTATCATTCAGATCGCCCTCACCCCACCAGCTCACTCGAGCTCAAGAACACCTCTCCTCCTGAGGCTATTCGCCACTGTACTAGTTCATCCTCAGCCCCACGAGGCAATCCACCACAAAGCAGGAGTAGGGTTTTACACCGCAAGGTGGCCCGAACCTGGGTAAACAGCTGTGTCCCTTTCCCTTACAGTTTGTCGAGCTAGGCTGTGAGATTAGCGAGTAGGCAGACTGGGGAGGACGAGTTCTTCGCACGCACCAAAGAGTTCGAACCTCTCAAGGGTTTGTGGAACCCGAAATCTGACATTTGGTGCGCCAGGTAGGGGTGCGTCGGAGCCTCTCCCCCGTAGGTCGATCCACCACCGCTCCACCGCTTCCATGGCTGACGCTCGTCGTGCTCGCGCTGAGCGCCGGGCCGCCCTCACCGCCCGCGTCGCTCAGACAGTGCCTGCGGGAGATGGCTGCCCTCACCATCCCCCGTCTCCAGTGGCGAACACCGCCACCGGCCCCGCGGGGCACGAGCAGCAAGCTTCGTCACTGCACCCTTCTGTGCGGCGGGATGGGCACACCGCCACCCCATCGCTGACTCCGGCTGGTTCGTCGTCTCTTGCTCGTCGTGGGCTGGCGAACGCGCAGGCTGCGTTGCTCATGGCGTGTGAGCTCCTGCGCTACCGTCCCGTCGACGACCTCTACGAAGACTGGCTGGACCGCATCGCCGAGCTTGTCAGCGCCGCCGGGGACTCTCCTGCACCGTCTCGCTCGCTGCCTCACCCGCCGCCTGCTGCGGGTGACGTAGCCCACGGAGCACCTCCTCCACCTCCCCATCAAGACGTTGCCCTAGGGCCAAGGCGCAAGGCCCCGCAGCGCGACCCGCCACGCAAGGCGCCGACGTGTGAAGAGGAAAGCTGCCAGGTGGTGCAGCGGCCGCAAGAAGATGCTCGTGCACTCCCAGCACCGCCACATCAAGACCGCGCGCCACCTACAGCGGTGGCGCGCGAGTGCCAAGACCAGGCTCCACCTCCACGACGGGCTCCCGTGACCACAGCGGGTTGCTACACATTCACTCCGGAGCTACGCAACGTCGTCTGGCCGGGAAGTTCAAGCCCGACCTGCCTCCGCGCTACGACGGCACCCCCGACCCTGCCGAGTTCCTGCAGCTCTACGAGCTGAGCATCAAGGCAGCCAACGGCGATGAGAAGGTTATGGCGAACTGGTTTCCCATGGCCCTCAAGGATGGTGCGCGCTCGTGGCTCCTGAACCTGCCTGCGGGACCGATCTCCTCCTTGGACGAAATGCGGGAGCATTTCATCGCCAACTTCCAGGGCACTCGCGACCGTCCACTGGCTGCGGGTGACCTGCGGTGCATCAAGCAACAGCCAGGAGAGACCTTGCAGAAGTACATCCAGCGCTTCAACAGCGTCTACCTCAAGATCCCCAAGGTGTCGGACAAGGCCATCATCTCGGCGTTCACTGATGGCGTCCGCGACGTCAAGATGAAGGAAGAGCTCGCCATACATGAGGACCTGTGCACGGCTCTGGAGATGTTCAACATGGCAACCAAGTGCGCGAGTGCTGAGGAAGGTTGCCTCTCTCTCCTGGACCTCCTAGGGGCCGACCCAGAAGACAAGAAGGCCAAAGCCAAGGACATGAAGCGCAAGGGACCGGCCGTGCTCGCGGCCGAACCAGAGATGAAGCGCGGCTCCGACCACCCAGAGTCATCCAAGGGCAGCCGCCCGTTCTGCGTCTTCCACAACGTGCACAGTCACAACACTAACGACTGCCAGAAGCTCAGGGCCATCCGCGACGGGTGCCTCGGTCATCGCCCCGAGCTCAATAACCTAGGCTACGGCCGCAGAGGAGGCTGAGGTGGAGGACGCTGGGACAGCCGCGACCCCCGCCAAGAATGGCACGATCAGCCTCGTGAGGACCGCTGGCAGGGCCAGCCTCGCGAGGGCCCCTGGAGGGACCAGCCTCGTGAGGACCGTCCTCAGGGCAACGCTGGCCTTCCTCCGCTGCCGTCACCACCAAGAAGGAATGACGACCACCACCAAGATGAGGGGGCTGGGGGCTTCCAGGAGCCTCGTGCCATCGCCTGCATCCTGGGCGGCGCTAAGGCCCCTGCCTCTCATCGCATCTTCAAGCAGTTTGCCCGTGAGGTGAACGCTGCCCTCCCCAAGCTCGAGGCAACGCGTCTGCTCAGGTGGTCCAAGTGAACCATCACCTTCAGCCCATCCGATCAGCTCAAGTGCGCGGCAACTGCCGGCGCTCTCCTGATGCTCTGCTCGCCTACCATCAGCAATGTGCTCGTCACCAAGACTCTCATCGATGGCGGTGCGGGGCTCAACGTTCTCTCCATCGAGACATTCGACCGACTCCAGGTGCCCTATGACCAGCTGCAACCTACCAAGCCTTTCTCAGGCGTGACCGACGGCTCCACCACCCCGATAGGGCAGATCCGCCTCCCTATCACCTTCGGCAAGCATGACAACTACCGCACTAAGCTCATCGACTTCGACGTCGCCCACATTCGCCTTCCATACAACGCCATCCTTGGGTATCCAGCCCTGGCCAAGTTCATGGAAGTGACTCATCATGGTTACAATGTCCTCAAGATGCCAGGGAGCTGCGGCGTCATCACGGTCGCCTGCGAGGAGAAGGACGCGGTGTGCTCTCTCGAGCGCGCCTACCAGGCTGCGGCGGTCGAGAACCCAGACGATGAAGGTGCCATCTATCCTCCTGAGGCTGTCCCCAAGAAGAAGAAGCAGCTGCTCTGCCAAGGACCTCAGGAGGGCGGGGTGTCTAGCGGCACCACCTCAGGCCCAGCGCCCACTGATGGGGCGCCTCCCTCTCTCGCATAGGAAGGCGCCCCCGGCGCCCCTCTCAGGCTGGGCTCGGGGGCTCTCCTCTAGAGGGCCTCTGACCTGGCCAACGTCACGAGGGAGGCGCTCGGGCACCATGTGGAGGCGTGCTTCAGCGCGCGCTTCCGCAAGGAGGGTACAAGGCGCGAGGTGCCAGGTGCTCAGGAGTTCATCACCAAGGCAATCGAGGAGCTTCAGGAGGCAAGAGCTATGCGAGGCGACCATCGCCCACCACCCGGCACGGCTCCTTGTCCCGACGAGGACAGCTAGCTGCGCGTCTACATCAACATCCCAGGGCTCAACAGGGCTGCATCTCAGGAGCGCTTCTGGCCGCCCCGCGCTGGTCGGTGTGAGGGTCCCACTCATAGCTATGTTCGCATGCCTTTGGGCTTGTCGAGCGCAGCTACTGCACTCCAGCGCCACATGCGGGGCGTCCTGGCGGCTCATGAGGCCAAAAGATAGGCGATCCTATCGAAGGAGGAGATGGATCCTTGCGAGCCCCCCGGGCTCCCAGAGCCTCCTGAGGTTCAGGGCCTGGGCGGCTCATGAGGAGCGACTTCTGCGGCACGTGTCTTCAGCTACTCCAACATCTCTTCTGCAATGGTGCCAGGTGATATTTTCTGGTTTGTTCAGTTGGGGGCGCCCCTCGGGCTGCATTATCCCCAGGCCGTGTGGGTCCGTCCCTGCGGCATGTATCATTTTGCATCTATCAGAACTAGCTCTACCTTATCTATGGGTTGATTTATGTTATCACCTGCTTGCCTGGTGTTCTATCACCTCCGCGGCCTCCCGCATTGCTGACCAGCCTCTTGCTCATCCCGCAACGGGGGCTACACATGCTGGCACGACGCTTGTGCTTGGGTCCGTCCCTGCAACACTGACAAATCTGAGAGATCGAGCTCTGGCTCGTGGCCTGCCCCGCGCACATCACCTCACCAGATTCTCAGTGCCTTCATCTTCTTGCGGAAAGACCAGCGGCAGGACAGCAAGCGCGATTATGAGTTATACTCTCCTCTTGGACTAACCCATAGGAATCCATGGAGTTTAGCCACGGGTGGCCCCGCCGGCCGTCCCTTTTTCACGCAATTCGCTTGCACGTTAAAGGGGGGCTCCTGAGCATCGCACCTCAGGAGCTCTTACTGACTCTCCAGCCCTCACCCCTGGCCTTGACCACGGCATCGTGACCTGGCATACCAGCGGCGGCTGAGCCTCGCTCGAGGGTCGGGACCCGAGGACGTAGAGCACCTATATGAGCAGCGAGAAGGGGAGGTCGGCGTGAGCCCTACCTGGAAGCATCACTGCCAAGGCACAATAAGGCGCTGCGCAAAGGAATCACTTCAGTCCTAGTAAGATAAGTCACCCATGCATATCAGAGTGAACCTCATCGTCCGGTATTTTGATTCTCGCAATCTCGCTTCGGCAATGCCGCTTCCCTTTTCGGCCTCCAGGGAGCTGCCTGCACGCCAAAGGGGACCTCTTGAGCATCGCGCCTCAGGAGCTCTTACCGGACCTCGGGCCGCTCACCTCCTGGCCTTGACCATGGCATCGCAACCTGGCATACCAGTGACGGCTGAAGCCTGCCTGGGGACTGGGACCTGCCGGCGTAGAGCACTAAGCTACTGCGAGAACGAAAAGGGGGAACCATGCCAAAGCAAGATGCGCGGCTGCAACATCATACTAGGAATAATAAACATTGGAGCAAAAGCATTACAATTTTTTACATACCCCCACGGGGTTTGTCACAATTCTGCGCAGGGAAACAAAAGAAGGAAACGTCAAGGGACCTCGGCGGTTGGGCATCATCGACGATGCCGAGCGGATGCCACTGCCGCGCTCTGGGCACGGCGAGAGCTCGGCGGCACGTAGCTGTCATCACTGGACTCCGGAGAATCGCTAGGCTCGGGAGAGTGCTGGATTGCCAGGAGTCGTCGCTGCTGCTGGAGGAGCTACCGACGAGGCTGGAGGTAGGCTCGACGTCCGCGGCCGCGCCACACGGACTGCTTCCCCCGGGGCAGCACTCTAAACGCCGGCCCTCCTCATCGAAGACCTTGAAGAACAATGTAGAGGCGCCATCGTACTCAAAGTGGATGGCGAGGGCCCCCTCTGGATGGCAGGCGCGGGCGACCTCGCCCCATCCTCGGGTCATGAAGATGTCGCCCGGGGGGACGACCTCGACCTCCGCCCCCGTGGCTAGGCCGCAGCACCTGCCGTGCTGCAGCCATAGCTCAAGTGGCCCCCTCGGCGGCATCTCCTTGGTGAAGAACCTCGGGAGCCGGATCCACGTGCGCGGTGAAGAACCTCGGGAGCCACCCACACCATGAACTCGCGCGAGGTCCCCTCGCCATGGGTTCGCCGGCCTGCTGGCCGCGCAGCCTCGGTCAGTCTGCCGAGACCCCTGCCCGCGCGGCACTGGGCATTACCGTCCTGTCCGGAGCCCTGCGCGCGGGCGTACAGAGGAAGCGGGAAGCCAGGTGGAGGCCGCTCGTACCAAGGACGCGTCACCTCTTGCCTTTCGCCGGTGTCGTGAGGATGGCCGAGCCTCTTCTTCGGCGGAAGTGGCCTCGGCTCCTCCCGAGGGGTTTTCCCCTTCTCCGCTGAAGAGAATCTCCTGATCGGCGCCACGGATGCTGCTGCAAGACGGCGAGACAAAGAAGAAGAAGGAGCGGGCAGCGAGAAGATGGAGATGAGTGAGGGGGGCTCTGCCCCTCCCCTCATTTATAGCCGGAGGGAGGCCAACCGCCGGCATCCATGATCCCGCGCAATGATGGTTTTTCTCTGCATGCAGCAGAGTCTCGTCAAGTCGAGCGGTTGCCGAGGCGGCGTGGGGAAGCGGAGACGCCCACGTCCCATCAATCACCACGCGTCGACCAAGGCCGCAGGCGGTTAGGGCCCGCGGCGCACCACACTTGCCCCTTGGCTTCGCCTCGAAGCCAAGTTTGAGCACGCCTTGGGCCCGGGGGCTACTGTCGGTGTTCTGGGAACGGGGGTACCCAGACTTGCCTGCTCGCGGCCCATGGCGTGGCTCCATCGATGGCCTGGTACGGCCCAGCTTCAGCGACAACAACTCAAGACCCTCATGAGGGGCCAAGCCTCGCGAGGAGGACGACACCAAGACCTCCACGGGGAGCGGCCTCCTCAGGCTGGCTCCTGAGGAGCGGAGAGTTCTATGCAAGCCTCACCTCATGAGGTCTGGATGATGTGAGCCATGACGACCAAGGCTAGGCGGGCGTCAGCGGGCGTAGTGTACCAGTTTCCTCTTTGGTGCTAAGGAGGCAAGCACAGGCACGGAGTCCCGAGGAATCAGCCAAAGGTTTCCATTCCCGTGCAACAAGACCAAGACCGCCAGGGCGGCAGGACGGAGGTCATCACTGAGCCCACCACGGCGTCATGACCAGAGGCTTTTGCAGGCGAAGACTACTTTTGTCAGGATATCATGTACTAGTTGTCTCCCTTCGAATTTGGCCATTGTGGGATCCCTTCCCGCCTTTCATTTGGGAAGAGGACCAAGGCCACTATAAATAGAACTTAGCCACCACCGTAGAGAGGGATCGGACCCCCGGACGGATCATTCAGATTGCCCTCACCCCACCAGCTCACTCGAGCTCAAGAACACCTCTCCTCCTGAGGCTGTTTGCCACTGTACTAGTTCATCCTCAGCCCCACGAGGCCAATCCACCACAAAGCAGGAGTAGGGTTTTACACCGCAAGGTGGCTCGAACCTGGGTAAACTGCTGTGTCCCTTTCCCTTACAGTTCGTTGAGCTAGGCTGTGAGATTAGCGAGTAGGCAGACTGGGGAGGACGAGTTCTTCGCACGCACCCCAGAGTTCGAACCTCTCAAGGGTTTGCGGAACCCGAAATCCGATAGTAACGCCGGAGCAACCTTCCAACGGCTGATGCGCATCGCTCTAGGCCGGCAGCTCAGTAGGAACGCAGAGGCATACGTCGACGACATAGTGGTGAAGTCTCGGGAGGCAAGGACCCTTATTGAAGACCTGGAAGAAACATTTGCCAGCCTGCGCAAGGTGGATCTGCGACTCAACCGGGAGAAATGTGTGTTCAGCGTCCCATCTGGCAAGCTGCTGGGCTTCTTGGTATCGCATAGAGGGATCGAGGCTAACCCAGAGAAAGTCAGGGCCATAGAAAGGATGAGCCTGCCGCAGATTCTCAAGGAGATGCAGAAGCTGGCAGGTTGCGTGACCATGCTGGGGCGTTTCATCTCAAGTTGGGAGAACGCGCCCTCCCGTTCTTCAAGCTGATGAAAAAGAAAGGACCATTTGAGTGGACTCCGGAGGCTGACGCGGCCTTCCAAGATTTTAAGAAGTACCTCACCAGCCCGCCGGTGATGGTGGCGCCCCGTCCCCTTGAGCCCCTGGTGCTCTACTTGGCAGCCACGCCTCACTCAGCCAGCGCAGCGCTGGTGGCAGTGAGGGAGGAGCGCCTGGCCAAGGGTTCACGACGGGGCACCCTGTCGCCAGATGGGGCGCCGCGGTCTCAAGATGGTGCTCCTGAGGCTCCGACTGCACCACCAGCCAACAACGCTCCTGAGACCTCAGCCAACCCCCCTGCAGTGGGTCTCCTGAGGACGATACTCCTCAGGGCACGACTGCCATGGTGGATGATAAGGCTCCTGAGGGCCCGCAGACTCAGGAGTTGCAAGTCCTCACCAATGCCTCCTCCCTCGTCGAGCACCCGGTATACTTCATCAGCACGATGCTGCGAGATGGGCGGGCACGCTACCCCATGCCACAGAAGCTACTGCTCGTGCTCCTCGTCGCCTCCCGAAAGCTGCGCCACTAGTTCCAGGGCCACCCCATCAAGGTTGTCTCAGCTTACCCTCTGGAGAGGGTGCTCCGGAGCCCCAACGCTGCGGGAAGGGTCGCCGAATGGAACATTGAGCTGCAAGCATTCCAGTTGGAGTTCAGTACCACCAGGATCATCAAGGGTGCGGCCCTCGCTGACTTCATGGCAGAATGGACTGACGTCCCTGACCATGAAGTGTGCGAGGACCGCTCCCTCATACCCGGCGATGAGGCACCAGATGGTTGGATCATGTACTTCGATGGCGCGTTCTCACGCCAGGGCGCGGGGGCTGGAGCTGTGCTTATTTCGTCCACCAAAGACAAGCTCCACTACGCCGTGCAACTCTGCTTCCAACACGGCGAGAAGGTCTCCAACAACATTGCGGAGTACGAAGGCCTGATTGCAGGACTCAAGGCCACCGCAGCACTGGGGGTTAGGCGCCTCACCATCAGGGGCAACTCGCAGCTCCTCGTCAACTTCTCCAACAAGGAGTACACCCCGAAGGATGAGCTCATGGAAGCATACCTTGAGGAGGTACGCAAAATTGAGAAACGATTCTTGGGCCTAGAATTGCAGCACGTGCCGCGAGGCACAAACAAGGAGGCGGATGACATCGCCAAGAGGGCGTCCTGGCGTCTGCCTCAGGAGCCTAGCGTCTTCGAAGAGCGGCTCTTCAAGCCATCGGCAGCTCCACCCACCGCAGAACCAGCACCGCCTCATGAGGACCTCCCCCAGGCTCCTCCGTCGGGCGCCCCAGCTTGTGGCCCGACCTCAGGAGCTCGCCTCCTCCTTGCGATGGAACCTCAGGAGGGGTGTTGGACTGAGGAGTTCAAGGCGTACCTACTTCGGGGCACCCTGCCGGAGAAGGAGGAAGACACGGAGCGTGTGGCTCGCCAGGCCACAGCATACTGCATCCAGGATGGTGAGCTCTATCAGAGGCGTCCAAACGACGTTTCTTTACGGTGCATATCCAGGGAGCAGGGATGCGAGCTGCTGGCCGATATACATGGTGGGGACTGTGGGCATCACTCTTCATCGCGCACACTCATGGGCAAGGCATTCCACAGCGGGTTCTACTGGCCCACGGCGCTCAACAATGCTACCGAGCTGGTGAAGTCCTGTGAAGCCTGCCAGTTCGACGCCAAGCAGATCCACCAGCCCGCTCAGGGCCTCCAGACCATCCCGCTCACATGGCCGTTCGCGGTCTGGGGGCTGGACATCTTGGGGCCATTTGGAGGTGGAAGCCGTCTGCACCATGCCAGCCGGCTCGGCCGTCAAGTTCATCAAAGGCCTCGTGAGCCGGTTCGGGGTTCCTAACCTCATCATCACCGATAATGGCTCACAGTTCACCAACAACCTTTTCAAAATATACTGTGCTAACCTTGGAATGCAGATATGCCACGCTTCGGTGGCACACCCCAGGAGCAATGGCCAGGCCAAGCGTGCCAACGAAGAAGTCCTGAGAGGCCTCAAGACAAGGACCTTCAAGAAGAAGCTCGAGGCCTACGGCAGGGGCTGGCTCGACGAGCTCCAGTCCGTGTTGTGGTCCATCCGCACCACCGGAACCAAGCTGACGGGCGAGACTCCGTTCTTCCTCGTCTACGGAGCCGAAGCGGTTCTCCCTCACGAGGTCAAGCATCGCTCCACGTGGGTCTTGGCGTTTGACGAGGCATGCTAGGACGCCACACGGGGGATGGACCTCGTGCTAGGGGAGGAATGCCGCCGTCAAGCCTCGCTCCAAGCGGCAAGGTACCAGCAGGCGCTACGGCGGTACCACTGCCGCAACGTCCGCTCCAGGACGCTTGAGGTGGGTGATCTCGTCCTGAGGTGGGTGCTCTCCAGGGAGGGGCTGCATAAGCTCTCACCCATGTGGGAGGGCCCGTTCAGGATCACCCGTGTCTCCAGGCCTGGCGCCGCGCACCTGGAGACGCAGGACGGGATCCCCATCCAGAACGCCTGGAACATCCAGCACCTCTGGAAGTTCTACCCATGAAGCAAGGCCCCGTGCCTGTGAAGGTCTCCGCTCGTGACACTCTCATGTAATAATGAGTGGGGCTGTACACGCCCCGGAGTCTCCTGAGTGTCGCCCGCGGGCCTCATGGGGGCTCCCTCCCACGTCCTAGTGGCAGCACTTAGCTCCGCGCTGGTGAGAAGACTAGACTAGGTGCCGGACGTGGCTGTTCTTTTGCTTGCTTTCTGTAGTTGGTTTGCAACTTCTTAATGGAATTTGGAGTTTTCGCGTTTCTTGTTTGCCAGAGCTGGAACTTTCTTTTCCTCTTGTTCGTTCGCCTCTCCAGCCTTGTCCCAGGAAGAGCGGCAGTTGCCCGTCGCTCCTCCTCACGCGTCCCACGCGCGGGGGCTAGGTAGGTGTGTGCGCTTGGCGCTTGCCACGACCACACCTCACCGAAGCCCTGTCGCCCTAGAGCTTTGGTCCTTAAATCCTTGCGAGACGCTCTCAAACGAGCTCGTGGGCACGCGTACCTTCTCAAGTCCGTGCCTCCGGGCATCGTGACGCGGTGCACCAGCCGCAACCAACCCACGCTCGGGGGCTCGTGCAAGGAAGGGCATGACACCCTGTGAAGTTTTCTAATAATTCTGTAGTTGTACAATGCCTCCTGAGGCCCGACGGCTCCTGAGTCGTTAAGAAGCAAACTTTGCCAGATGTTGCTGGAGAGGCGCACCCTTGCGAGGCGGGAAACTATAGCAAGCATATCAAGCTAAGTTATTCTAACCGCACCAGATCGGAATATCGGTATCCCGACACAATATCAAAATAACAAACATAGCATAATGGCACGAGTGCCTTGGTTCATTACATGCCCCAGCGGGGCCCTCTACTTTTTTCAAGTGCAGGAAAAAGGAAAGGTTAAACAAAAGTGGTCCGCACGACCGCAGCAGCTCCCGAGGCCAGGCTCCGGCGGCCCCCGAGCTCAGTCCAACTCTTCCTCCTGCTTCACCAAAGCGCGGCGACAAGACGACCCGTCGCCTTCCGTGATGCGAGCCCGGTGGCATGGTGGTTGGTCGTAGCCGCTGCTGCTAGTGCTCTCGCCGGAGAAGGAGCCGCCGCTGCTGAAGGAAGCGCGCCGTCGCCAAGGGCAAGCTCACCCTCGTCGCCATCGCGGCCGTCATCAAGGCCAAGCTCATCGTCACCGCTGCCGTCTTCCGGGCAGCACCCCGCACGACGGCCATCCTCCCCGAACACCCTCACGTAGAGGGTCGCGAGGCCATTGTACCTAAAATAAAGGGTGTGCCTCCCACTCAGGCCTTGCGCGCGGGCAAACGCCTGCCAACCGCGGGTCAAGGACACGCTACCCGTCGCGGTGACTTTGACCCCAACCCAGTAAGCCTTACTACAGCAGCCGTCAGCCTGCAGCCAGAGGCCGTCAAGCCCCACGACGTGCAGCTCACTCACAAAGAAGCACGGGAGCGGGAGCCAGGTGCCGGCGGGCCTCTCCGACCACACGACAAACTCCGGGAGCACATCCGCCGAGTGGAAGCGCGGCCGAGGAGGCCGGGCGACCACGGTGCGCCGCCCCTCATCGCAGGGGCTGCCTCGCCCTTGGCGCCCCCCGCCTCGAGAAGAAGCGCGGCCGCGGCCGCCCAAAGTGACGCCGACCCCTAAAGGAGCGCGCCCGCGCCCCCGAGGAGCTACCGCCGAGGTCGCAGCATGCTTGCGGGGGCGGCCACGACCCCTCTTGGGTGGCGGCGAACCCGGCCCCTCCTTGGGGGCCTTCCCTTTCTCAGCGGCAGAGAACTTCCTCATCGGCGCCATGGATGCTACGGCAAGACGGGGAGGTGAAGAAGAAGAGGGAGCGGGCAGCAAGAAGATGGAGATGAGTGAGGGGGGCTCTGCCCCTCCCCTCATTTATAGCCGGAGGGAGGCCAACTGCCGGCCTCCATGATCCCACGCAATGATGGTGTTTCTCTGCATGCAGCAGAGTCTCATCAAGCCGAACGGTTGCCGAGGCTGCATGGGGAAGCGGAGACACCCACGTCCCATCAATCGCCATGCGTCAACCAAGGCCGCAGGCGGTTAGGGCCCGCGGCCCTCCGCACTTGCCCCTTGGCTTCGCCTCGAAGCCAAGTTCGAGCGCGCCTTGGGCCCGAGGGCTACTGTCGGTGTTCTGGGAACGGGGGTACCCAGACTTGCCTGCCTGCGGCCCATGGCGTGGCTCCATCGATGGCCTGGTACGGCCCAGCTTCAGCGATAACAACTCAAGACCCTCGCGAGGGGCCAAGCCTCGCGAGGCGGACGACACCAAGACCCCCACGAGGAGCGGCCTCCTCAGGCTTGCTCCTGAGGAGCGGAGAGTTCTATGCAAGCCTCACCTCATGAGGTCCGGATGACGTGAGCCATGATGACCAAGGCCAGGCGGGCGCCAGCGGGTGCAGTGTACCAGTTTCCTCTTTGGTGCTAAGGAGGCAAGCGTAGGCGCGGAGTCCCGAGGAATCAGCCAAAGGTTTCCATTCCCGTGCAACAAGACCAAGACCGCCAGGACGGAGGTCATCACCGAGCCCACCACGGCGTCACGACCAGAGGCTTTTGCAGGCGAAGACTACTTTTGTCAGGATAGCATGTACTAATTGTCTCCCTTTGAATTTGGCCGTTGTGGGATCCCTTCCCGCCTTTCGTTTGGGAAGAGGACCAAGGCCACTATAAATAGGACTTAGCCACCACCGTAGAGAAGGATCGGACCCTCGGACAGATCATTCAGATCACCCTCACTCCACCAGCTCATTCGAGCTCAAGAACACCTCTCCTCCTGAGGCTGTTCGCCACTGTACTAGTTCATCCTCAGCCCCTCGAGGCCAATCCACCACAAAGCAGGAGTAGGGTTTTACACCGCAAAGTAGCCCGAACCTGGGTAAACTGCTGTGTCTCTTTTCCTTACAGTTCATCGAGCTAGGCTGTGAGATTAGTGAGTAGGCAGACTGGGGAGGACAAGTTCTTCGCACGCACCCCGGAGTTCGAACCTCTCAAGGGTTTGCGGAACCCGAAATCTGACAGAAAGTGATAAAGAAAAACTTTTACGAACTCTTTTGTTCTTGTGTCCATATATATGCTTAAATAGCACCCAGGTTTTCAGCAAATATCATAACTAACTGTGCAGACGATAACTCTTAGAAATTATATTCACTCATATCAATGGCATAATCAACTAGCGAGCAATAATAAGATATCTCAAATACCAACACTCTGTCAAAACAATCATGATACAATATGACAATAGTGGTATCTCGCTAGCCCTTTGTGAGACCGCAAAACATAAATGTAGAGCACCTCCAAAGTTCAAGCAGCAACTATACACAACATGGTAGAAGAGATCCATTCATGATGCATTCAACATTAAATATACACAATACATGAGGATGACAATAGTGCTCTCAGGACTGGTGCTTGTTTGAGAAGGTGATGACTCAACATAAAAGTAAAATAACATAAAAGTAAATGGATAATCCCTTCGCAGAGGGGGAGCATGGATTTGCAGAGGTGCCAGAGCTCGAAGTTTAAATTAGAGATAAATATAATTTTGGGAGGTATACCCTTCCTGTCTACGACGAAGAGTTTTCAATATCTTCCATGCTAAACACATTAGCAGCGGTTCCCAAGCGATAAAAGTAAAGTTTACTCCCCTTCCACCAAAAAACACAAGCCATGGCTAGCCGAATCCTCGGGTGCCCTCCATACCAACAACAGTCCGAGGGAGTTTTGTTTAATTATTTGTAATTTCTTATTTGGGGACTGGGTATCCCTATTACCAGCCCCTCTCGTGCAAAGATGAGTGAATAAACACTCATCATGAGAATAACCCACTTAGCTACTGACCACTCCTTGTCTCTCCATGAGCGGTCCGGGCACACAAAACAGATGTTCATTTGAATTTTTAGAGGTGGCACATGCAAATTTACTTGGAACGACAGGGTAATACCGCATATAGGTAGATATAGTGGACTCATCTGGAATAACTTTGGTTTAAGAGTTTTGATGCACAAGAAGTATTCCCGCTTAGTACAAGCGAAGGCTAGCAATTAGGTTGATAAGCGACCAACTAGAGAGCAAAAACGGTCATGATCATGCATTATGAATAATGAACATTGAGTACTAGCATGAGTATGATATAAATACCATGAACATAAATATTGTGGAGGCTATGTTGGTTTCGATTCAACTACATGCGTGAACATGTGCCAAGTCAAGCCACTTGAAACATTCAGAGGAGGATACCATATCATCATACTACATCCCAATCATTTTAATGCATGTTGATACTCAAGATAAATCATTATCCACTCCTAGCTACTGGCATGAGCAACTATAATCTCTAATTCTCATTGCAAGCATGTTTAATCATAATATGCTGAATCATGGATACTGAGTTAAACATATTTACAAAAACAAAAACAAGTTGAGTTTATACCAACCTTTCCTTGCCCCAGTCACTTCATCATATATCGTCATTATTGCCTTTCACTTGCATGACCGAATGATATGAAAATAATAATAGTGCAAGAGTGCCGTGGACTAAGCTGGAATCTGCAACATTTTATTCAGAGGAGAAGACAAAATAATATGGGCTCTTTGTTTGATCGACAATAATGCTTATGAGAGCCACTCAACATTTTCATCGTGGTCTTCTCCTTGGTATGACTCAACAAAAAGAAAAGAATTTCAGAGAAACACAATGAAATATTTTTGGAGTATTTAGTTTTTCTTGGAAGAAGCAAATTAAAGAAAGGAAAACAAAAATGAGAAAAACTATTTACACGGGAAAGCTCCCAACAAGTAAAAGAAGAATTGAAAAATCTTTTTGGGTTTTCTTTTAATACTACAACTAATTAAACTAGAAAGAAAAACCGAAAAGAAGCGAGAAATATTTTTGGATTTTCTCAAAGTTTTTCAAACACACAAGAAGAAAGCGAGAAAATAAAACTAACATGAATAATACAATGAAAAAGTGTGTACACCGACAACTAGAATGAAATGTGTGAACATGAATGTAATGTCGGTGGAAATACGTACTCTCCCAAGCTTAGGCTTTTGGCCTAGCTTTGTAATCACCACCCACGACCTGGATAATAGTCAGAGTGAGGCTCTCGGTGCATCCTCCTCAGCCTGGCGAGCAGCCTCTACCGCCGCGTTGTACTCACGCGCCTTGCTCTTATAAATGTAGTATCTTCCTTTACTCTGATAATCAAAGAGAGCAGGTGCAGGCAAAATAACAGGCACAATGGTTTTTTTATCGAACATCAAATTATAGTTATAATTAGTGGCCCTATATTTAATAAACTCATGATGCTGCATGGCCCCAAAGTCTAGGTACTGGGTAGGTAAGATAGGATCATTGGGCCAAGGCGACACCCCCGGCTCCTTAGCTATACGGGAGGCATAAATCCCGCCATAAAAGTGACCACTATCAGCATTGCGTTGCAACCTTCGTGCAACAATTGGTCCAAGATTATAACATTTTATTCCTGTTAGAGCATTGTGTATGAGGCTCAAACTTGGGGCACAGAGGGTACTGCAATCTTGTTTGCCCATGATGCATTTGCCATTAAAGAGTGCAAAGTAACGAATTGATGGAAATTGTATACTTTTTATTCTAGCTTGTGTCACTCCTCTATCCTCACCACAACATAGACTAGTTAAAAACATCTCATACTCAGATTTTGGTGGTTCGTCTAGCGAACCCCAATATGGAATTTTGCATGCAACACATAATTCTTCTAGAGGCATGGTAAAAGCACTATCATAAAGACTAAATAAAACTCTAGAATCACGGGAATGGTATTTAAATTTCTTGGTGAATGTCTAGGTTAGGTTGAGATGTTGAATGCATTTATCTGCGATGAAGGGAGCGAGATCGATGTTGTGAACATACTGCTCAAATTCTTCCTTTATCCCTCCTCATATCATGAACTCGTCACACGGCCATAAACATGATTTGGTATCGTCATCCCGCATCGAGCTTTCACTTGACTCAACATAGGACCGTCGTATCGAGCTTTCACTCGCTGATGCTCCCAAGGACCTCCGCCTCGAAGAACTCCTAAAGAGGTGCATTTTTATTTGCGAAAAATTTCTAAAAAATTTTGGGACACAAAATTTTGTCAACAAAACTTTACAAAATTGATAGCCACTACTCATATGGATGTCTAGAGGGTATATCAGGCATTCAAACTACTTGGAACTCAAAGAATTCAACATGCAAGCTCATTTACAGAAGCACCAAGAGTAGCTAATTACTCAAAATATAAACCACTAGAACATAAACTAATTGGAGCAATGGGGGAGTCACATACCAAGTAGCAATCCCCTAAAACAGTTTCGGAAACGGAGCTTCGAGCAAAGAGATCGAAATCCATGGGTTTGAGAGCAAGAACACAAGAGAGCGAGAGAGAGAGAGCAAAGGTGATTTTTTTTCTGGAGGTAGGTGGTGAAGTGAGCTGAAGGGATAAGTGAGGGGGGCCTCGTGGGGCCCACTACCCACTAGGGCACACCTGGGGTAGCTGATGCGCCTTGGTGCCTAGTGGGCACCAGGGGTGCCCCCTGTGATGTTATTTATATCAGAAATTCTTAAATATATAAAAAAATCATGTCAAAATTTCAGGTCATTTTGAACACTCTTATTTTTGGGCACTTTTTTATTACATGGAAAAAAATATATCAGAAAATAGGATAAACATGTCATTTTAGTCTATTTAACTAAAAATAACAGAAAACAAAAGGTAGGGACAGAAGGTTGTGCTTACTAAATTCATCAACCACATGTCTCTCAAAAGTAATCCATTAATAAGGTTGATCAAGTCTTATTAACAACCACTTCCGATTAACATGAACCCGAAGAATTTTCGTAAAAACACTAAGTTACCTCAATGGGGATGTGCATATCCCCAACAACAAGTATTTCATATTTCTTTTTGGCAGTAGGAAGAGGGAGTTGAAAACTTCCAATAGTAATTGTTTGAGATTTTTCAATAACATTAATACCATACAGTTGAAATTGTTTCCTTGGAAAATGCACCATATGCTCTTTACCATTGATATGAAAAGTGACTTTGCTTTTATTGCAATCAATAACAGCCCCTACAGTATTCAGAAAGGGTCTACCAAGGATAACCGACATGTTGTCATCCTCGGGCATATCAAGTATAACAAAGTTTGTTAAAATAGTAACATTTGCAACAACAATGGGCACATCCTCACAAATACCGATAAGTATGGTAGTTGATTTTTCAGCCATTTGCAATGATATTTTAGTAGGTGTGAGTTTATTCAAATCAAGTCTTTTATATAAAGAGAAAGGCATAACACTAACACCGGCTCCCAAATCACATGAAGCAGTTTTGGCATAGTTTCTTTTAATGGAGCATGGTATAGTTGGTATTCCTGGATCTCCTAGTTTCTTAGGTACTCCATCCTTAAAAGAGTAATTAGCAAGCATGGTGGAGATTTCAGCTCTAGGTATTTTTCTTTTATTATTAACAATATCTTTCATGTATTTAGCATACGGGGCCATCTTTAAAATATCAGTCAAACGAGTACGCAAAAAGACTGGCCTAAGCATTTCAGCAAAGCGTTCAAATTCTTCATCATCCTTTTTCTTAGACGGTTTAGGTGGAAAGGGCATGGGTTTCTGAACCCATGGTTCTCTTTCTTTACCATGTTTTCTAGCAACAAAGTCTCTCTTATCATAATGTTTATTTTTAGGTTGTGGGCTATCAAGATCAATAGCAAGTTCTATTTCAACATCATTATCTGGTTCTTTATCATTGTCTGGTGGAGTATCTTTATGAACATCATCATTATCATTATCACTAAATGAATGTTCATTACCAGATTGAGTTTCAGCATCAGAAATAGAGGCATCATTGTTATGTTCAGAAGGTTTTTCTATCTCAGGTTCACTAGAAGTATGCAAAGTCCTATCATTTTTTCTTTTTCTTTTTCGTTTTAGTAGGACTAGGTGCAGCTGCATTAATTCCTTGAGAGTCTTGTTCAATTGTTTTAGGGTGACCTTCAGGATAAAGAGGTTCCTGAGTCATTTTACCTCCTCTAGTTGCTACTCTAACAACGTAATCATTCATATTATTGTTCATTTCATTAAGCAGCTCACTTTGAGATTTAGCAACTTGTTCTAACTGGGTTCGAACAATAGAGGCATGTTTTCCTACACCTCTAACATCATTTGTAATTCTAAATAACAAGTGACTCAAGCGAGCAATCATATCCGAATTTTGTTTCAACTGTTTCATAACATTTGCATTGAAGTGATCTTGTTTTCTGATGTAGTTGTCGAATTCATACAAGCATTGACTAGGATGTTTATTATAAGGGATATCACCTTCATCAAACTTTAAAAGATAATTTACCTCTACCACCTGTGGTGGTGTGTCAAGACCATGTATTTCCTCAATAGGTGGTAAATTCTTAACATCCTCGGCTTTAATACCTTTTTCCTTTATACATTTCTATGCTTCTTGCATATCTTCAGGACTGAGAAATAAAATACCCCTCTTCTTCGGAGTGGTTTTAGGCGGTGGTTCAGGAAGTGTCCAATCATCATAATTCTTCAATATATTATTCAGTAATTCCACAGCTTGTTCAACAGTTCGTTCCCCGAAAACACAATGAGCACAACTATCTAGGAAGTCCATAGAAGCATCGGTTAATCCATTATAGAAGATAGCAAGTATTTCATTTTTCTTGAGAGGATGATCAGGCAAAGCATTAAGTAATTGGAGAAGCTTGCCCCAAGCTTGTGGGAGACTCTCTTCTTCAATTTGCACAAAGTTAAATATTTCCTGTAAGGCAGCTTGTTTCTTATGAGCAGGGAAATATTTTTCAGAGAAGTAATAAATCATATCCTGGGGACTATGCACACAACTAGGAGCAAGAGTATTGTACCATATCTTAGCATCACCCTTTAATGAGAACGGAAATAACTTAAGAATATAGTTGTAGCAAATTTTCTCATCATGAGCAAAAAGGGTGGCTATATCACTTAATTTAGTAAGATGTGCCACAACAGTTTCAATTTCATAGCCATGGAAAGGATCAGATTCAACCAAAGTAATTAACCCTAGGTCGACAGAGAATTCATAATCCTTATCAATAACAAAGACAGGTGAAGTAGCAAACTTAGGATCACATTTCATTCTAGCATTCAAAGTTTTTTTCTTTCAACTTGCATAATAATTTCTTAAGGTCATCTCTATCCTTACAAGCAAGAAAATCCCTAACAACCTCTTCATCCATAAGATAGCCCTCAGGTATCTTATGCAATTCATTTCTAGGAGAGCTAGGTATAATAGGTGTTTCATAGTTTTCAGTTTCAAAGACTTCATCAGTTTCAGTAATTTCATGAGTTTCAGCATTCTCAATATCTTTAACTCTATTAAGTTGTTCATCAAGAAATTCACCTAGTGGCACATTCTTATCAAGCAAGGTACTAGCATCATCATAAGCATCATTCATAATAGAAGTAGCATCATCAATTACTTGCGACATATAAGAATTAATAGCAGGTTGTGGTGTCGCAAGCTTACTCAAAACAGAAGGCGAATCAAGTGCAGAGGTAGATGGCAATTCCTTACCTCCCCTCGTCTTAGAGGGAAAGATCTTGGCTCTGGTATCTTTCAGATTCTTTATAGTGGTAAATAGATAATAATCCCAAGTGACTCAACAAATATAGCTATGCTCCCCGGCAATGGCGCCAGAAAAAGGTCTTGATAACCCACAAGTATAGGGGATCGCAACAGTTTTCGAGGGTAGAGTATTCAACCGAAATTTATAGATTTGACACAAGGGGAGCCAAAGAATATTTGTAAGTATTAGCAGTTGAGTTGTCAATTCAACCACACCTAGAGATTAAATATCTGCAGCAAAGTGATCAGTAGCACAGTAGCATGATAGTTTGATTGTGATAGCAGTAGTAGTAACAACAATTTTGTAGCAGTTGTAACAGTAGCAGCAATAGTAGTAACTTAGCCAGATCAATATGTGAAAAGCTCGTAGGCATCGAATAGGTGATTTCGTTGGATAATATTCATCATATAACAGTCATAACCTAGGGAGAAACAGAACTAGCTCCAGTTCATAAATATAATGTAGGCATGTATTCCGTAAATAGTCATACGTGCTTGGAAAATAACTTGCATGACATCTTTTGTCCTACCCTCCCGTGGCAGCAGGGTCCATAAGGAAACTAAGGGATATTAGGGCGTCCTTTTAATAGAGAACCAGAACAAAGCATTAACACATAGTGAATACATGAACTCCTCAAACTACGGTAATCATCGAAAATAATGCCAATTATTGTCACCTTGGGGTATGCGGATCATAAAACGTAGCAGGTGCATATAACTTGCAAGATCGGATCACGAACATAGATATAATGGTGAAAACATACACGGTTCAGATATGAAATCATGGCACTCGGGCCCTAGTGAAAAGCATTAAGCATAGCAAAGTCATAGCAACATCAATCTCAGAACATAGTGGTTACTAGGGATCAAGCCCTAACAAAACTAACTCGATTACATGATGAATCTCATCCAACTCCTCACCGACCATCGAGTCTACGAAGGAATTACTCACTCCCGACGGTGAGCATCATGGAATTGGTGATGGAGGATGGTTGATGATGATGAAGATCGAACATCCCCCTCTCCGGAGCCCTGAACGGGCTCCAGATATGGCCTCCCAATGAAGAACAGGAGGTGGTGGCGGCTCTGTATCGTAAAACGTGATGAAACTTCCTCTCCTCTTTTTTCTGGAAAAATAGGATTTTATAGCGCCAGAATTAGGGTCTGGTGTGCCCTGGTGCCTAGTGGGCAGCTGGGGCCCCCTCTAGTGGGTCTTGGTTCCAGTATTTTTTCTTTATTCCAAAATAATTCTCCAAAAAGTTTCATCCAATTCTGAGAACTTTTATTTCTGCACAAGAACAACACCATGGTAGTTCTGCTGAAAACAGCGTCAGTTTGGGTTAGTTTCATTCAAATCATGGAAATTAGAGTAAAAAACAAGAGCAAAAGCGTTAGGAAAAGTAGATACAATGAAGACGTATCAACCCGTATATGAGTTCCGTGGGCAACACCGCTTCTGCACCATAGAGTAGGGAGAAGGGTGTTTGGCCAGTAGCTCGATTTGGTGTCGTTCTAAGTGACCAAAGAACCACCAGCAATTCATCAATCCATCACCTCCCACACTTGTGCAGCTTGTCAATGGTTCTTGTTTTGAGCCCGCGCAACACTCCAGCATTCGTGCTTTCTGCTTGCATGTTGCTCCTTGGGTGAGCAGCGGAGGCGAAGCAAACCTTGCTTCCAAGGCTCTGGATGTATTGCATGAAGGCGCGGCTCGTAAACTGAGTGCCGTTGTTAGTGATGACTCTATTTGGGACCCCAAACCAGCAAACCAATCCTTTGAAGAACTTGACGGCTGATTGTGCAGTCACCTTCCTCGCCGGCTCTACCCCAGGCCACTTTGTGAACTTGTCGATAGCAACATACAAGAATTCAAAGCCCCCGGTAGCACGGGGGAAGGGGCCCAAGATATCGAGCCCCCAGACCAAGGAGGGCCAGGAGAGAGGGATTGTCTGGAGGGCTTGTGCTAGCTGATGTATATTCTTTGCATGGAACTGGCACGCTTCACATCTTGTTACTAGCTCAGTTGCATCTTGGAGGGCAGTGGGCCAATAGAAACTTTGCCGGAAGGCTTTCCCGACAAGGGCCCTTGCTCCTATGTGGGAACCACATATACCTCCATGTATCTCTGCCAACAACTTCAGTCCGTCTTCTCGGCAAATGCACTTCAATTTCACTTCGTTTGGTCTTTTTCTGCACAGGATGTTGTCCACAAACTGATACATATTTGACCTACGGGCTACTTTTTCGGCTTGATCTTGCTCCTCAGGAAGTTCTCCTGTCTGGAGAAATTGAACTATCTGTTGGGCCCATGTCGGAGCCTGAGGCTCGACAACAAGGACTAAAGGCATCTTGTCGTGGGAAAACACGGCCACCTATGGGGCCATCGGCCCCTTGTGGTTCGGCAGGGGGAAGAGCACATTGCACAAAGAGTGGAGGGTGTAGAGCAGCACGGCAGCGATCACACGGGTAGTTTTTACCTAGGTTCGGGCTGCCGTGAGGTGTAAAACCCTACTCCTGCTTTGGTGGATTGATGTATGGACGGTGTGGAGACGCAGCGCTCTTGCCCGGCAAGGTTGCCTCGGGACGAGAGTGGCTACGCGCGTATGAGTGTACAGAGGTTCGAATCCTTTCTAAGGTAGCCACGACCCTCCTTTTATAGGCAAAGGGGTTACCACAATGGCAAATCAATCATTACGTACAGATTAGATAGCAAACAGTGCTATCATACCTAATTCTGCACACAGGACAAGGCGCATTAAATGCACCGCTTAGTGTCACATCATGTCGTAGCCCGGCAAGCCTTGTCGTGCTGTTCAGCCACCTTCCTGCCTGCCAGCATGACACGTCCCTGGACGGGTGTCATTTGGAGGTGATTTCCTTCAGAACTGGCTGCCACGTGCCAAATAATAGCCACTTAATCACTCGGGGGCTCGACACTGCACCGATAAGTGACTTGCATTGCTGTGAGGTGGAGCGGTGGAGCCTTGGCGGGGTGATCCGCCCTCGGCGCCCCCGGCAAGCTTGCCGGGGTAGTCCCGAGACTTGTCTTTGGGGTAACCTCGGCCCCGCCAGGCTCGCTTGCCCGGCAAGGGAGGTTTTTCCTTAGTGATATCTTGCTCCTTTGGTTGGTATTGGTTTTCTTGATCCGCCCTTTGATTTCTCAAAGGGCTCGTCTCTTCTGCTTGGTCTGGTCTTGGATGCTGCAACCTTGCTCTTAAGCCTGTGTACAGTCTGGGCAACACACTTGGGGTTTGTTGCACCAACAGGAGCCCCCGGGACTAGCCTGAACGCACTGCCGAGCGTCACCGGGGTAGGCCCTGTCCAGTACACAGGCGAGAGGGTTGTGGTAGCTTGTCCTTTGAGATTTTCTTTGCTTCTTCATTAACCTATGCTCGAGTCAGTTTCCGGTTTCCCCGTGCGTCGTGTAACACCAATCATAGTGGGGCCATATCTGTAATGGCCCGTGAATGACTTTAACGCATGGGGGAGTAACTACCAATTCACTTTTCCCACCACGTCCTTATCCCTTGCCACATATGCTGCATGTATTGAGTGGGGTAGGTAATGGAGGCGCGTGGTGTGGGAGAGAGTGCCATGGCAGGGGCCCGGTCTTCTTGGATTGGTGAAGAGGGACGGCGGTTGGATCCGGCCGTCTATGGTGGTTTAGACGGGTCGGATCAGAGAGAGCCCTTCTGAGTTGGGGGTGAAGGATCAGCCCCCAGCCCCGGCCTGCCTATAAAAAAGGGGGCGAGGAGGAACGGGAGTTCTCATCCGTGCACCTGTCTTCTTTCATTCCTTCCTTTCTTCTTTGTTATGTTGAGGTAGAGAGACTGGGGCCAGGTCCCAGGCTCTTGGTCGGAGTTGATGATGCCGAACGCTTGTGTTGGAGCTCGGGGAGTGAGTCTGGTCCGAAGCCATAGGAGATGCGGGTGCCGAGTCGTCCGCAGTGGGGGAGGCGTTATGCTTCTCCAAAACGGTGAAATGCTCGTCTCCTCCATACGTGCCGGCCGTCTGGTGGGGGGGCGCTAGCCCTCGCTGCGAGTCGTCGAGGCTCGTCGTGACGACGTAGGGGCTCTTGGGGCTTCCGGCGCCTGTTTGGGGTGCAATGCTTGGGATCCTTGGCAATCCCAGCACTGCTCCTTCCGGTGGAGCCGGGGTTAATGTTGAAGACGGTGGCGCCTTCCTGCCCGCCAAGGTGGGGAGCGGTGCTTCCCGCGCACCTCAGATGTCGCCGTCATCTGCTGCTTCTTCGGGGAAGGTGACGGGCCAAGGGTCCGTAATCTTCCCGGAGTGGTGGTGATGAGGAAAAAAATGAGGGAAGATGGAGAAGGCGGGTGGCAGGGCGTCAGGTCAGAGTACGATGGCACCGACGCCTTCGTCTCGTATTGCCGGGCCGCTGCCTCATCTTTCCGCTCTTCCCCTCCCTCCCCGGCCCATCATCACTGGCCTTTTCAGGATGGTTACCGGGGAGGGGGCCGCTCTCTTGGTGCCTTCGCCTCCTCCAGCAGTCTTCCGGCTGAGCTCCGGCAGCTCTCCCCACCGGTGCTTGTGCTGGGGCTTCTTGCTGGCCTTGGGTTTGGTGACCAGGGCACCGCTGAGCTGCTCCCCGTGCCCTCGTCCTTTGCAGCCTCGCCACTCTCGATCTTGTCAGGCTGCGCCCGGCAGGTCCTTGCGAGATCGGCCCGAGCTTCTGCTCAGGCACTCCTTTTGCCCTCTTCACCTCCCACCGTAGTGCCTAGGAGGAGAGGGACAAGAAAGGGATTACGGGGCACTTATCTTTTTTCAGTCTAAAATGTGTAGGCATTCACCAAACTTTAGTCTAAATAATGTAAACTTCTTTATCCATGTTTGTGTTCTGTAAGATCTGTACTTGCTTATCAGCATATTAATGAAAAAGACAAGCCTTGTCGGGTACTTATGCATGTATCATGTACACGCAGAGGTGGAATGCCTCTATATATTTAAGTAAACAAGTTTTCCCCAGCAGGCTATCCTGCCGGTGTCCTCAGTTTGTTGCCGTGGGGCTAGGCCTGCCGGGCACAAAACTATTAGAGAGAGACCAGCCCCTCGTCGATCCTTTCTCCGTCAAAGGCCACTGCGACCATCTTTGACCGAAGCCATGTTCGATTCAAAAAAATGGGAGCACCTATGTTTCGAAGGTGACGAGGTTTTCATATGCACAAGTTTCACTTTACAGAACAGGTATGGATAAGAAGAAACTTATCTGTTTGGCTTGCCGGGGATCGTCACATAGGCTTGTCTTCATTTCTTCTCTTTGGGACCAAGTCCGCGGCAAGAACCCTGCAGCTTAGTGCAGATGAAAACAAAGCTACTTGTGATCTTATCTACATGATCATGCTATGCTCATGATATGCTTATGCATGCATCCAAGCTTCTTTGGGGCCCCCAGCGCTTCGTTTATTTATCTGTTGCTCAGGGTCTGCACTTGGATTTGTACAAAGGGTTACATGCAAGATCGGCAAGGCTTGTACAAAAGGGTGGCTACCGGGCAGGGCCCGACATCCGTGCCTTACGGGTAGAACTTACGGAGATGCTCAATGTTCCATGAGTTTTGCAACTGAATGCCATCTCCGTACTCCAGATGGACTGCGCCAGGTCTGGTAACTCGTACTACCCGGTAAGGGCCTTCCCACTTTGGCGTCAACTTGTTTGCACCCTTGGCGGACTGAACATGCCTAAGGACAAGGTCGCCTTCCTCAAAGCTCTGGGCATGAACCCTGCGGCTGTGATAGCGACGCAGGGCTTGCTGGTAGCGTGCAGCACGCGTAGCAGCCCGGAGACGGTTCTCCTCAAGTAGCACAACATCGTCACGCCGGTGCTGTTCTTGCGCTACTTCATTGTAGGCAAGCACTCGAGGTGATCCGTATATGAGTTCCGTGGGGATCACTGCTTCTGCCCCATAGACTAGGGAGAAGAGAGTCTGGCTGGTAGCTCGATTTGGTGTCATACAGAGGGACCGAAGAACCACCGGCAGCTCGTCGATCCATCACCTGCCACACTTTTGCGGCCTATCAAATGTTCTTGTCTTGAGTCCTCGCAACACTACAATGTTTGCCCTCTCAGCTTGTCCATTGCTTCTGGGATGGGCAACAGAGGCAAATGAGATTTTGCTTCCGAGGGCATGAACGTATTGCATGAAGGCGCGGCTTGTGAATTGGGTGCCATTGTCAGTGATGACTCTGGCGGGTACTCCGAAATGGCACACCAATCCTTTTAAGAACTTGATAGCTAACTGTGCGGTCACCTTCCTCACGGGCTCCACTTCCGTCCACTTTGTAAACTTGTCGATTGCGACGTACAAGTATTCAAAGCCCCCGGTAGCACGGGGGAATGGGCCCCAGATGTCGAGCCCCTAGACCAAAAATGGCCATGACAAAAGGATCGTTTGGAGAGCTTGAGCAGGCTGATGGATATTCTTGGAGTGGAACTGGCAGGCTTCACACTTGGTGACTAGCTCAATTGCATCTTGGAGGGCCGTGGGCCAGTAGAAACCTTGCCGGAAAGCTTTTCCAACCAAGGCCCTTGATCCAATGTGGGAGCCACACATACCCTTGTGTATCTCTGCCAGCAGTTCCTTTCCTTCTTCCCGGCAAATGCACTTCAATTTCACAACGTTGGGCCTTCTTCTGTATAGCGTGTCGTCAATGAACTGATACATATTGGCCCTCTGGGCTACTCTTTCAGCTTCTTGCTCTTCGGGAAGTTCTCTTGTTTGGAGGAAATGGACTATGTGTCGTGCCCAAGTTGGAGCCAGAGGCTCGACAATGAGGATCAGCGGCACCTCCTCGTTCACGGGAGCGCATGCCTCAACCGCAAAGATTGGTAGTTTGGCGGGAGGGTGCAGCTCACCGATCAAAGGGGAGTTGTTCCCGCCAAACTCTCTGCCGGGGGCTTCGGGAAGCTCTACCGGGAGAAGCTTGCCGGAGTCCAGTTTCCTCCTCTGTCTGGCCATTGTTGCCGGGGATACCGAGGGTTGAGTCAGATGGAGAACAAAAGTCCCTGGTTCCACAGGGAGTTTTTGCGCAGTGCACTTCGACAGATGATCAGCAATGCTGTTTTCCGCACGTGGGACGTGCTCTGTTTGTAATCCGTCAAAGCGCTCCTCCAACTTTCTCACCTCCTCGACATATGCCTCCATCAATGGGCTTTGATAATCCTTGTTTACTTGTCTCACCACAAGTTGCGAATCTCCATGGATGATCAACTTCTTGATTCCCAGTTCTGTCGTGATCCTGAGCCCGGCAAGGAGCCCTTCATACTCTGCAGTATTGTTGGTAGCCTTCTCCTGGGGGAAATGCATTTGAACGACGTACTTGAGGTGCTCCCCAGTGGGAGCAACGAGAAGCACGCCAGCTCCTACACCTTGTAGGGAGAAGGCACCATCAAAGTACATGATCCACTCTTGGGGCACTTCCTTGCCGGGAATAACTGTCTCCAGCACTTCTTCGTCAGGGGTAGGTGTCCACTCCGCAATGAACTCTACTAGTGCTCTACTCTCGATAGTTGACGTGCTCTCAAACTTCAAACCAAAGCTGGATAACTCCAAAGCCCATTCCACTGTTCTGCTAGTGGCCTCGGGGTTCCTAAGTATGCGTTGCAAGGGGAAGCGGGTGACTACCGTGATCTCGTGGGCTTGGAAGTAGTGGCGCAGTTTCCTTGAGGCCATGATGAGGCTAAAAATCAACTTTTGCACGCCAGAGTATGTCGACCTAGCCCCCTGAAGCAGGGAGCTGATGAAGTACACTAGCCGCTGCACCACCTTCTTCCTTGCCGCGACCTTGGAACTGTCTCCGTTGCCCCGCTCCTCCTTGTTCTGATCTGCATCTGGCCTTGCCGGGATGAGTTTGCTTCCCTCTCCAGAGGGGACAGTGGTTGCGGCTGCTGCTTCATCCACTTCCCGTTGTGCCACCAACGTTGCACTAACCACTTGATTGGTTGCTGCTAAATATAGCAGCAACGACTCTTTGGTTTAGGAGCGACTAAGGTGGGAACAGAGGAAAGATAGGTCTTCAAATCTTGTAGCGCAGCGTCTACCTCTGGGGTCCACTCCACAGGCACTGCCTTCTTCAAGATTTTGAAGAATGGCAGGGTGCGCTCGGCGGACCTGGAAATGAACTTGCTCAGCGCGACAACACATCCAGTCAAACGCCTCACGTCTTTAACTGTCTTGGGTGCTTGAATTTGCTCAATTGCCTTGATCTTGTCGGGGTTGGCCTCTATCCCCCGGTGGGGCACAAAGAATCCAAGTAGCTTGCCGGAAGGAACGCCAAACACACACTTCTCCGGGTTCAGCTTCAAGTTGATCTTGCGTAGATTCGCAAAGGTCTCTTCCAAGTCCTGAATGAGAGTCAGTTTGTCCTTTGTTTTGACCACTATATCGTCCATGTAGGCTTCAACATTCCTGTGCAGCTGAGACTCAAAGCCAATCTGCACTGCTCTTGCAAAGGTGGATCCAGCGCTCTTTAACCCAAAGGGCATCCGTACAAAACAGTACGTGCCGCAGGGGGTTATGAACGCGGTCTTCTCTTCATCCTCCTTGGACATGAATATCTGGTGGTATCCGGAGTAGGCATCCAGGAAGGAAAGCAGGTCACACCCGGAGGTGGAATCCACAATCTGGTCGATGTGCGGCAAGGGGAATGGGTCCTTCGGGCATGCTTTATTTAGATATGTGAAATCTATGCAAAGCATCCATTTCCCATTCGCCTTGCGCACCACCACTAGATTTGCTAACCATGTTGGATGCAATACTCCTCTTACCAAACCAGCTACCTGCTACTTCTTGAGCTTACGTTGGTTTTTCCCTTGAAGAGGAAAGGGTGATGCATCACAGTAGAGATAAGTATTTCCCTCAATTAAGAACCAAGGTATCAATCCAGTAGGAGAAACGCGCAAGTCCCCAATAGATGCACCTACACAAACAATCAAACACTTGCACCCAATGCAATAAAGGGGTTGTCAATCCCTTCACGGTCACTTGCAAAGGTGAGATCTGATAGAGATAGATAAAACTAAATAAAAGATAAAATATTTTTGGGTTTTTCTTGGTTTATAGATCTGAAAATAAAAGATTGCAAAATAGTAGATCGGAAACAAATATGATGGAAAATAGACCCGGGGGTGATACGTCTCCATCGTATCTACTTTTCCAAACTCTTTTGCCCTTGTTTTGGACTCTAATTTGCATGATTTGAATGGAACTAACCCGGACTAACGCTGTTTTCAGCAGAATTGCCATGGTGTTATTTTTGTGCAGAAATAGAAGTTATCGGAATGACCTAAAACTTCACGTAGATCAGTTTTGGAATAAATAAAAAATATTGGCGAAAGAATCAACTGAAAGGGGCCCCACACCCTGTCCACAAGGGTGGAGGGCACGCCCACCCCCCTAGGGTGCGCCACCCATCCTTGTGGGCCCCCTGGACCTCCACCGACCTCAACTCCAACTCCATATATTCATGTTCGGGGAGGAAAAAATAGGAGAGAAGGATTCATCGCGTTTTACGATACGAAGCCGCCGCCACCTCCTGTTCTTCCTCGGAAGACCAGATCTGGAGTCCGTTTGGGGCTCCGGAGAGGGGAAATCATCGCCGTCATCATCATCAACCATCCTCCATCACCAATTTCATGATGCTCACCGCCGTGCATGAGTAATCCCATCGTAGGCTTGCTGGACAGTGATGGGTTGGATGAGATTTACCATATAATCGAGTTAGTTTTGTTAGGGTTTGATCCCTAGTATCCACTATGTTCTAAGATTGATGTTGCTATGACTTTGCTATGCCTAATGCTTGTCACTAGGGCCCGATGCCATGATTTCAGATCTGAACCTATTATGTTTTCATGAATATATATATGTGTTCTTGATCCTATCTTGCAAGTTATAGTCACCCACTATGTGTTATGATCCGGCAACCCTGGAGTGACAATAGTCGGGACACTTCCTGGTGATGACCGTCATTTGAGGAGTTCATGTTTTCACTAAGTGCTAATGCTTTGGTCCGGTTCTCTATTAAAAGGAGGCCTTAATATCCCTTAGTTTGACCCCGCTGCCACGGGAGGGTAGGACAAAAGATGTCATGCAAGTTCTTTTCCATAAGCACGTATGACTATATTCGGAATACATGCCTACATTATATTGATGAATTGGAGCTAGTTCTATGTCACCCTATGTTATAACTGTTGCATGATGAATGCCATCCGACATAATTATCCATCATTGATCCATTGCCTACGAGCTTTTCACATATTGACCTTTACTAAGTTACTTTTCCGTTGCCACTGTTACAATTGCTACAAAATTGCTACTGTTACTTTTGCCACCGTTACCGTTACTTCCATACTACTTTGCTACTAAATACTTTGCTGCAGATATTAAGTCTTTCAGGTGTGGTTGAATTGACAACTCAGTTGCTAATACTTGAGAATATTCTTTGGCTCCCCTTGTGTCGAATCAATACATTTGCGTTGAATACTCTACCCTCGAAAACTGTTGCGATCCTCTATACTTGTGGGTTATCAAGACCTTTTTCTGGCACCGTTGCCGGGGAGCATAGCTCTATTCTCTGATTCACTTGGGATTTATATCTGTTGATCACTATGAGGAATTTGAAAGATACTAGAACCAAGATTTTTCTTTTTACTACGAGGGGAGGTAAGTAACTGCCATCTAGCTCTGCACTTGATTCACATTCTGTTTTGAGTAAGCTTGCAACACCTACACTTGCTAGTAATTCTGATATGTCGCAAGTAATTGATGATGCCACTTCTGCTATGCATGAGGCTAATGATGATACTACTGCTTTGCTTGATAATACTGTGCCACTAGGTGAATTTCTTGATGAACAACTTGCTAGGGTTAGAGAAAATGAAATTGCTGAAACTGATGATATTATTGAAACTGAAGATTACGATTCTCCCCCTAGATATGAACTGCCTGTTGTACCTGAGGGTTATATTATGGATGAAGAAACTTCTAGAGACTTTCTTGCTTGCAATGATAGAGAAGATCTTAAGAAACTGTTAGCTAAGCTGAAAGAAAAATCCTTGAATGCTAGAATGAAATATGATCCCAATTTTATTACTTCACCTATCTTTGTTACTGATAAGGATTATGAATTCTCTGTCGATCCTGAGTTAATTACTTTGGTTGAATCTGATCCCTTCTATGGTTATGAATCTAAAACAGTTGTGGCACATCTTACTAAATTGAATGATATAGCCATCCTATTTGCTCACGAGAAAAAAATTCGCTACTATTATATTCTTAAATTGTTTCCTTTGTTGTTAAAGGGTGAAGCTAAGTTATGGTTTAATTCTCTTGCTCCTGGTTGTGTGTGTAGTCCCCAGGATATTAGATATTACTTCTCTCAAAAATATTTCCCTGCTCATAAGAAACAAGCTGCCTTATAGGAAATATTTAACTTTGTGCAATCTGAAGAAGAGAGTCTCCCACAAGCTTGGGGGAGGCTTCTCCAATTACTTAATGCTTTGCCTGATCATCCTCCCAAGAAAAATGAAATACTTGATATCTTTTATAATGGACTAACAGATGCTTCTAGGGACCACCTAGATAGTTGTGCTGGTTGTATTTTCAGGGAACGAACTGTTGAGCAAGCTGAATTGCTTTTGAATAATATATTGAGTAATGATAATGATTGGACACTTCCTGAACCAACTCCTAAGCCAACTCCGAAGAAAAGAGGTATTCTATTTCTCAGTCCTGAAGATATGCAAGAGGCAAAGAAATCTATGAAAGAAAAAGGTATTAAAGCTGAAGATGTTAAGAATTTACCGCCTATTGAAGAAATACATGGTCTTGATAACCCGACATAGGTAGTAGAGGTAAATTCTCTTTATAGATTTGATGAAGGTGATAATCCTCTTAATAAGTCTGCTAGTCAATGCTTGGATGAGTTTGATAATTTTATTGTTAAACAAGAAAATTTCAATGCTTATGTTAGTAGACAATTGAAACGTAATGCTTACATGCTTGACCACTTGGGTAATTATATGAGTAGAACTATTAATGATCTTAAGCTTATTAGTAAACATGCTTCCATGGTTACAACTCAAGTAGAACAAGTACTTAAGGCACAGGATGATTTGCTTAATGAGTTGAATAGTAAGAACAATGATAATGCTGTTAGGGTTATGACTAGAGGTGGTAAAATGACTCAGGAACCTTTGTATCCTGAGGGCCATCCTAAGAGAGTTGAGCAATATTCTGAGAGAATTAATACTGATGCATCTAGTCCTAGTAATAAAAAGAAAAAGAAAACTGATAGGACTTTGCATACTTCTAGTGAACCTGTTATAGACACACCTGAGAATCCAAATGATATTTCTATTTCTGATGCTGAGACACAATCTGGTGATGAACATGAACCTAGTGATAATGTTAATGATGATGTTCATGTTGATGCTCAACCTAGTAATGATAATGACGTAGAGATTGAACCTGCTGTTGATCTTCATAACCCATAATCAAAGAATCAACGTTATGATAAGAGAGACTTTGTTGCTAGAAAACATGGTAGAGAAAGAGAACCATGGGTTCAGAAACCCATGCCCTTTCCACCTAAGCCATCCAAGAAAAAGGATGATGAGGATTTTGAGCGCTTTGCTGAAATGATTAGACCTATCTTTTTGCGTATGCGTTTAACTAATATGCTTAAAATGCCTCCTTATGCTAAGTATATGAAAGATATTGTTACAAATAAAAGAAAGATACCGAAAGCTGAAATTTCCACCATGCTTGCTAATTACACTTTTAAGGGTGTAATACCAAAGAAACTTGGGGATCCAGGAGTACCAACTATACCATGCTCCATTAAAAGAAACTATGTTAAAACTGCTTTATGTGATCTTGGAGCCGGTGTTAGTGTTATGCCTTTCTCTTTATATCGTAGACTTGAATTGAATAAGTTGACACCTACTGAAATCTCTTTGCAAATGGCTGATAAATCAACTGCTATACCCATCGGTATTTGTGAGGATGTGCCTGTTGTGGTTGCAAACGTTACTATCTTAATGGACTTTGTTATTCTTGATATTCCCGAGGACGGCAGTATGTCGATCATTCTTGGTAGACTCTTTTTGAATAGTGCAGGGGCTGTTATTGATTGCAATAAAGGCAATGTCACTTTTCATGTTAATGGTAGTGAGCATATGGTACACTTTCCGAAGAAATAACCTCAAGTTCATAGTATCAATTCTATTGGAAAAATTTCAACTATTACTATCAGAGGTTTTGAATTCCCTCTCCCTACTGTCAAAAAGAAATATGATATTCTTATTGTTGGGGACATGCATATCCCCGTTGAGGTAACCTAGTGTTATTCGAAAATTCTCCGGTTTCATGTCATTTGGAACAAGTTTGTTAGTAAGACTTGATCAACCTTGTTAACGGATTCCTTTTGATGGGCATGAGATGGATGAATCTAGAAGGCACAACTTTCTATACCTACTTTTTACTTTCTGTTATTTAGAATGAATAAAGCAAAAATAGTATTTTCTGTCTGTTTTCTGAATTATCCGTGAAATAAAAAATGTCCCAAAAATAAAAGTTCTCCAAATGCCCTGAAAATTTAGTATGATTTTTTATAAAATATTTGAGAATTTCTGGCACTGAGAACACACCAGGGGGACCCACCACCTGTCCACAAGGACGGAGGGCGTGCCCTACCCCCTAGGCGTGCTGCCAGTCTTGTGGGTCCCACGTGGCCCCCCTTCACTTATTCCAGCACCCATCCACTTCGTCTTCCTCTAGAAAAAATCATCCTAGTGCTCAAGCCCGTGTTCTAGCTCATTTTGCTGCCATTTTCGATCTCCTTGTGTAAAGCTCCATTTGCAAAGCTGCTTTGGGGGATTGTTCTTCGGTATGTGACTCCTCTAATGGTCCAATTAGTTTTTGTTCTAGTGCTTTATATATTGCAAATTTTTGCTGCTGTAGTGACCCTATTCTTGAGCTTGCATGTCAAACTTATATGGTCCAAAGTAGTTTTGATGCATGATATAGCCTCTAGGCACTTGTAGGAGTAGTTGCTATCAGTTTTGTTGAGTTTGGTTCACTTTTATTTTGAGTTACTAAAAATTTCAGAGGAAGAAAATGATGAGGAGATTGTTGAGAGGCTCTTCGAGCCGGGGTTCGAACGAAAAAGAAAATCAGGAGAAGGAAAAGCCCAAGTACAATCTTCCACGTGCCGCGGAGATTCGATCGTGTTAATGGCCATGTGATGCATTCTTGGAAGCGGACGGAATTTATGAGGATTTTTATTATTTGGCTGAGAATGCAGGCATCACCCACTTCCTCCACGACCAGTGTGATCAGTATCTCCTACTCACTAGTACTTTCGTGCAAAATTTCCATTTTCATGCTATGAGATCACCACCCACGGTAGAGTTTCACTTATATGATGAGCATAAGGAGATGATGCTTTATGACTTTTGTGAGGTTTGTAAATTACCTTATGAGGGTAGCGTCGAGGAACCACGTCCTAGTGATGTAGGAGATTTTATTAATGAAGTTATCGTAGGGGAAAGGAGAAAGGTGTCAGAAGCGAGAGTAGCTAGTTTACATTTTCCTGTTTTGCGCTACTACTCATTATTTGCTGGGAGATGTTTAATTGGTCTCGGGGAGAGTGGAGGCCTTAGTGCTCTTGACCTTGCCATCTTACGCCATGCTTTACTTCGCGATAAAACTTTCAGTTTAGGCGCTATGGTTGCTAGACGGTTGAGTCTCAACCGTACTAAGGGTCCTATTTTCGGAGGTATCTTCGCCTCTCGACTTGCTAGACGCTTTGAGATACCCATTAGGCATAATGAGAAAGAGGAGAAACTGCTACCCACTATATACTTAGATTATGACAGCATGGTAGCACATAAGTTTATTCGCTATGATGAGGAAAAGAGACTCATTTATAACTTGATATTTAGCAAGGATACTTTTCAGATTATTACCTTTCCTGCACCTTCTTTGTTCGATATTCATTCAGGCAGGTACTTCATCATGCCCGCGGACATTTACGCATACTGGGAGGGGACGCGATCCCCAGCTCCTGAGCCAAAGCCGTCACCTGATCCATATCAGGAGTCTATTTATCAGTGGGAGCCACAGGAGCTCGCTAACCAGTGGAACCCCCAGGATCCTCCTCAGTACACCGAAGAGGGCTACTTTGATCCATGGGCTTAGACCAACTTAGGCCAAAAGCCTAAGTTTGGGGGAGTACGTATTTCTCACCGACATTACATTCATGTTCACACACTCATTCCAGTTGTCGGTGTTCATACTTTTTCATTGTATTATCCATGCTAGTTTATTTTCTTTTTGTTGCTTTCTTCTTGTGTGTTTGAAAAGCCTTTGAGAAAAACAAAAAAAATT
Organism: Thinopyrum elongatum; assembly: GCA_011799875.1. Classification (NCBI taxonomy): domain Eukaryota; kingdom Viridiplantae; phylum Streptophyta; class Magnoliopsida; order Poales; family Poaceae; genus Thinopyrum; species Thinopyrum elongatum. The sequence continues at coordinate 218,140,151 of CM022299.1, read as the reverse complement.
AGTTGTAGCTTAGTTTACTTTCCATGCTTAGTTATAGTATTAAAGAAAACCCAAAAAGATTTCTCGTTCTTCTTTTACTTGTTGGGAGCTTTCCCGTGTAAATAGTTTTTCTCGTTCTTGTTTTACTTTCTTCAGAAAAACAAAAACTCCAAAAACATTTCAGTGTGTTTCTTTGAAATTCTTTTCTTTTCTTTGGGGGTCGAAGAGAGAAGACCACGATGAAAATGTTGAGTGGCTCTCATATGCATTATTGTTGATCTAACAAAGAGCCCATATTATATTGTCCTCTCCTTTGAATAAATGTTTGCAGATTCCAGCTTAGTCCAATGCACGTGCACTATTATTATTATTATTCACATCATTCGGTCGTGCAAGTGAAAGGCAATAATGACGATATATGATGAAATGATTGAGATGGAGAAAAGCTGGTATGAACTCGACCTATCTTGTTTTTGTAAATATGATTAGTTCATCGTTCTTGATTCAGCTTATTATGAATGAAACATGTTTGCAATGACAATTAGAGATTATAGTTATTCATGCCATGCTTACTTATCTAGGAGTCTATAATGGTTTACCTTGCGTGCCAACATGCTTTTAAAATGGTTGTGATGTAGTATGATAGGATGGTATCCTCCTTTGAATGATTCGAGTGGCTTGACTTGGCACATGTTCACGCATGTAGTTGAAAAAAAATCAACATAGCCTCCATGATATTTATGTTCATGGTGATTTATATCCTACTCATGCTTGCATTCAATGTTGGTTAATCACGATGCATGTTTATGATTGTTGTCGCTCTCTAGTTGGTCGCTTCCCAATCTTTTTCTAGCCTTCAATTGTACTAAGCGGGAATACTGCTTGTGCATCCACTTCCATAAACCCAAAGTTATTCCATATGAGTCCACCATACCTTCCTATATGCGGTATTTACCTGCCGTTCCAAGTAAATTTGCATGTGCCAAACTCTAAACCTTCAAATGATAATCTGTTTTTTATGCCCGAATCGCTCATGTAGCGACTGGGGGATGTCAGTATCTTCCATGCTAGGTGGGTTATTCTCACGATGAGTGGACTCTGCTCATCATTCACGAGAAAATGGCTAGTAATTGGGATGCCCAGTCCCATGCTCAAATCAAATCAAAATAAATTAAAACAAAACTCCCCTAGGATTGTTGATTGTATGGACGGTACCCGTTGTTTCGGACCAGCCGTGGAGTGTGCTTGTTGGTTGAGGGGGAGTAAAAAAACTTTACCATTCTGTTTGGGAACCACCTATAATGTATGTAGCATGGAAGATATTGAGATCTCTTGGTTGTTATGTTGACAATGAAAGCATACCGCTCAAAATTATATTCATCTCTGTTTTAAAAACTTGAGCTCTAGCACCTCTGCAAATCCCTGCTTCCCTCTGTGAAGGGCCTATCTATTTACTTTTATGTTGAGTCATCATTCTCTTATAAAAAGCACCAGTTAGAGAGCACCACCATCATTTGTATGCTTTGCTATTAATTGATATTGAGTATGACTGTGAATGGATCTCTTTTACCATGAATTACAATGTCTAGTCAGTCCTTGATCTTCAGGGGTGCTCTGCATTTATGTTTTGCGGTCTCAGAAAGGGCTAGCGAGATACCATCTTGTTATATCATATCATGATTGTTTTGAAAAAGTGCTGTCATCCGAGATTTATTATTATTGCTCGCTAGTTGATTATGCCATTGATATGAGTAAACATGAGACCTAAATGTTATTGTGAATGTGGTTAGTTCATAATCTTTGCTGAAAACTTGAATGCTGGCTTTACATATTTGCAACAACAAGATCAAATAGAGTTCGTAAAAGTTTTTCTTTATCACTTTCAGTTTGTCAACTGAATTGCTTGAGGACAAGCAATGGGTTAAGCTTGGGGGAGTTGATACGTCTCCATCGTATCTACTTTTCCAAACTCTTTAGCCCTTGTTTTGGACTCTAATTTGCATGATTTGAATGGAACTAACCCGGACTGACGCTGTTTTCAGCAGAATTACCATGGTGTTATTTTTGTGCAGAAATAAAAGTTCTCGGAATGACCTGAAACTTCACGGAGATCAGTTTTGGAATAAATAAAAAATATTGGTGAAAGAATCAACTGAAGGGGGCCCACACCCTGTCCACAAGGGTGGAGGGCACGCCCACCTCCCTAGGGCGCGCCACCCATCCTTGTGGGCCCCCTGTACCTCCACCGACCTCAACTCCAACTCCATACATTCACGTTCGGGGAGAAAAAAATAGGAGAGAAGGATTCATCGCGTTTTACAATACGGAGCCGCCGCCACCTTCTGTTCTTCCTCGGGAGACCAGATCTAGAGTCCGTTTGGGGCTCCGGAGAGGGGAAATCGTCGCCGTCATCATCATCAACCATCCTCCATCACCAATTTCATGATGCTCACCGCCATGCATGAGTAATCCCATCGTAGGCTTGCTGGACGGTGATGGGTTGGATGAGATTTACCATGTAATCGAGTTAGTTTTGTTAGGGTTTGATCCCTAGTATCCACTATGTTCTAAGATTGATGTTGCTATGACTTTGCTATGCCTAATGCTTGTCACTAGGGCCCGAGTGCCATGATTTCAGATCTGAACCTATTATGTTTTCATGAATATATATGTGTTCTTGATCCTATGTTGCAAGTTATAGTCACCTACTACGTGTTATGATCCGGCAACCCCGGAGTGACAATAGTCGGGACACTTCCTGGTGATGACCATAGTTTGAGGAGTTCATGTATTCACTAAGTGCTAATGCTTTGGTCCGGTTCTCTATTAAAAGGAGGCCTTAATATCCCTTAGTTTGACCCCGCTGCCATGGGAGGGTAGGATAAAAGATGTCATGCAAGTTCTTTTCCATAAGCACGTATGACTATATTCGGAATACATGCCTACATTATATAGATGAATTGGAGCTAGTTCTGTGTCACCCTATGTTATAACTGTTGCATGATGAATGCCATATCCATCATTGATCCATTGCCTACGAGCTTTTCACATATTGATCTTTACTAAGTTACTTTTCCGTTGCCACTGCTACAATTGCTACAAAGTTGCTACTGTTACTTTTGCCACTGTTACCGTTACTTCCATACTACTTTGCTACTAAATACTTTGCTGCAGATATTAAGTCTTTCAGGTGTGGTTGAATTGACAACTCAGCTGCTAATACTTGAGAATATTCTTTGGCTCCCCTTGTGTTGAATCAATAAATTTGGGTTGAATACTCTACCCTCAAAAACTGTTGCGATCCCCTATACTTGTGGGTTATCAAGACCTTTTTCTGGCGCCGTTGCCGGGGAGCATAGCTCTATTCTCTGAGTCACTTGGGATTTATATCTATTGATCACTATCAGGAATTTGAAAGATACTAGAACCAAGATTTTTCCCTCTACTACGAGGGGAGGTAAGGAACTGCCATCTAGCTCTGCACTTGATTCACCTTCTGTTTTGAGTAAGCTTGCGACACCTACACCTGCTAGTAATTCTGATATGTCGCAAGTAATTGATGATGCCACTTCTGCTATGCATGAGGCTAATGATGATACCACTGCTTTGCTTGATAATACTGTGCCACTAGGTGAATTTCTTGATGAACAACTTGCTAGGATTAGAGAAAATGAAATTGTTGAAACTGATGATATTATTGAAACTGAAGATTATGATTCTCCCCTAGATATGAATTGCCTGTTGTACCTGAGGGTTATATTATGGATGAAGAAACTGCTAGAGACTTTCTTGCTTGCAATGATAGAGAAGATCTTAAGAAACTGTTAGCTAAGCTGAAAGAAAAATCCTTGAATGCTAGAATGAAATATGATCCCAATTTTGCTACTTCACCTATCTTTGTTACTGATAAGGAATATGAATTCTTTGTCGATCCTGAGTTAATTACTTTGGTTGAATCTGATCCCTTCTATGGTTATGAATCTGAAACAGTTGTGGCACATCTTACTAAATTGAATGATATAGCCACCCTATTTGCTCGTGAGGAAAAAGTTTGCTACTATTATATTCTTAAATTGTTTCCTTTCTCGTTAAAGGGTGATGCTAAGTTATGGTTTAATTCTCTTGCTCCTGGTTGTGTGCGTAGTCCCCAGGATATGATATATTACTTCTCTCAAAAATATTTCCCTGCTCATAAGAAACAAGCTGCCTTATAGGAAGTATTTAACTTTGTGCAATCTGAAGAAGAGAGTCTCCCACAAGCTTGGGGGAGGCTTCTCCAATTACTTCGGGCCAGTTCTTTTGGGTGATTCTCCGAGAATCGCCCCCCTCCCAGCTTCCCCCATAATCGCCACTTCATATATTTTTTACAATCCTAGCTAATTAAGGTCTAATTAGCTAGGATTGTAAAAAAAAATATGGAGTGGCGATTCTAGGAGAAGCTGGGGAGGGGGGTGATTCTGGGAGAATCGCAGAAAAGAACTGGCCCTTAATGCTTTGCCTGATCATCCTCTCAAGAAAAATTAAATACTTGATATCTTTTATAATGGACTAACCGATGCTTCTAGGCACCACCTAGATAATTGTGCTGGTTGTATTTTCAGGGAATGAACTGTTGAGCAAGCTGAATTGCTTTTGAATAATATATTGAGTAATGATAATGATTGGACACTTCTTGAACCAACTCCTAAGCCAACTCCGAAGAAAAGAGGTATTCTATTTCACAGTCCTGAAGATATGCAAGAGGCAAAGAAATCTATGAAAGAAAAAGGTATTAAAGCTGAAGATGTTAAGAATTTACCGCCTATTGAAGAAATACATGGTCTTGATAACCCGACACAGGTAGTAGAGGTAAATTCTCTTTATAGATTTGATGAAGGTGATAATCCTCTTAATAAGTCTGCTAGTCAATGCTTGGATGAGTTTGGTAATTTTCTTGTTAAACAAGAAAATTTCAATGCTTATGTTAGTAGACAATTGAAACGTAATGCTTACATGCTTGACCACTTGGGTAATTATATGAGTAGAACTATTAATGATCTTAAGCTTATTAGTAAACATGCTTCCATGGTTACAACTCAAGTAGAACAAGTACTTAAGGCACAGGATGATTTGCTTAATGAGTTGAATAGTAAGAACAATGATAATGCTGTTAGGGTTATGACTAGAGGTGGTAAAATGACTCAGGAACCTTTGTATCCTGAGGGCATCCTAAGAGAGTTGAGCAAGATTCTCAGAGAATTAATACTGATGCATCTAGTCCTAGTAATAAAAAGAAAAAGAAAACTGATAGGACTTTGCATACTTCTAGTGAACCTGTTATAGACACACCTGAGAATCCAAATGATATTTCTATTTCTGATGCTGAGACACAATCTGGTGATGAACATGAACCTAGTGATAATGTTAATGATGATGTTCATGTTAATGCTCAACCTAGTAATGATAATGACGTAGAGATTGAACCTGCTATTGATCTTGATAACCCACAATCAAAGAATCAACATTATGATAAGAGAGACTTTGTTGCTAGAAAACATGGTAGAGAAAGAGAACCACGGGTTCAGAAACCCATGCCCTTTCCTCCTAAGCCATCCAAGAAAAAGGATGATGAGAATTTTGAGCGCTTTGCTGAAATGATTAGACCTACCTTTTTGCGTATGCGTTTAACTGATATGCTTAAAATGCCTCCTTATGCTAAGTATATGAAAGATATTGTTACAAATAAAAGAAAGATACCGAAAGCTAAAATTTCCACCATGCTTGCTAATTACACTTTTAAGGGTGGAATACCAAAGAAACTTCGGGATCCAGGAGTACCAACTATACCATGCTCCATTAAAAGAAACTATGTTAAAACTGCTTTATGTGATCTTGGAGCCGGTGTTAGTGTTATGCCTTTCTCTTTATATCATAGACTTGAATTGAATAAGTTGACACCTACTGAAATCTCTTTGCAAATGGCTGATAAATCAACTGCTATACCCATCGGTATTTGTGAGGATGTGCCTGTTGTGGTTGCAAACATTACTATCTTAACGGACTTTGTTATTCTTGATATTCCCGAGGACGGCAGTATGTCGATCATTCTTGGTAGACCCTTTTTGAATAGTGCAGGGGCTGTTATTGATTGCAATAAAGGCAATGTCACTTTTCATCTTAATGGTAATGAGCATATGGTACACTTTCCGAAGAAACAACCTCAAGTTCATAGTATCAATTCTATTGGAAAAATTTCAACTATTACTATCGGAGGTTTTGAATTCCCTCTCCCTACTGTCAAAAAGAAATATGATATTCTTATTGTTGGGGACATGCATATCCCCATTGAGGTAACCTAGTGTTATTCGAAAATTCTCCGGTTTCATGTCATTTGGAAGAAGTTTGTTAATAAGACTTGATCAACCTTGTTAACTGATTCCTTTTGATGGGCATGAGATGGATGAATTTAGAAGGCACAACTTTCTGTACCTACTTTTTACTTTCTGTTATTTAGAATGAATAAAGCAAAAATAGTATTTTCTGTCTGTTTTCTGAATTATCCGTGAAATAAAAAATGTCCCAAAAATAAAAGTTCTCCAAATGCCCTGAAAATTTAGTATGAATTTTTGTAGAATATTTGAGAATTTCTGGCACTGAGAACACACCATGGGGGCCCACCACCTGTCCACAAGGACGGAGGGCGCGCCCTACCCCCCTGGGTGCACCCCCAGTCTTGTGGGTCCCACGTGGTCCCCGTCACTTATTCCAGCACCCATCCACTTCGTCTTCCTCCAGAAAAAATCATCCTAGTGTTCAAACCCGTGTTCTAGCTCATTTTGCTGCCATTTTTGATCTCCTTGTGTAAAGCTCCATTTGCAAAACTGCTTTGGGGGATTGTTCTTCGGTATGTGACTCCTCCAATGGTCCAATTAGTTTTTGTTCTAGTGCTTTATATATTGCAAATTTTTTCTGCTGTAGTGACCCTATTCTTGAGCTTGCATGTCAAACTTATATGGTCCAAAGTAGTTTTGATGCATGATATAGCCTCTAGGTACTTGTAGGAGTAGTTGCTATCAGTTTTGTTGAGTTTGGTTCACTTTTATTTTGAGTTACTAAAAATTTCAAAAAAAATTCAGAGGATGAAAATGATGAGGAGATTGTTGAGAGGCTCTTCGAGCCGGGGTTCGAACGAAAAAGAAAATCAGGAGAAGGAAAAGCCCAAGTACAATCTTCCTCGTGCCGTGGAGATTCGGCCGTGTGAATGGCCATGTGATGCATTCTTGGAAGCGGCCAGAATTTATGAGGATTTTTATTATTTGGCTGAGAATGTAGGCATCACCGACTTCCTCCACGACCAGTGTGATCAGTATCTCCTACTCACTAGTACTTTCGTGCAAAATTTTCATTTTCATGCTAGGAGATCACCACCCACGGTAGAGTTTCACTTATATGATGAGCATAAGGAGATGATGCTTTATGACTTTTGTGAGGTTTGTAAATTACCTTATGAGGGTAGCGTCGAGGAACCACGTCCTAGTGATGTGGGAGATTTTATTAATGAAGTTATCGTAGGGGAAAGGAGAAAGGTGTCGGAAGCGAGAGTAGCTAGTTTACATTTTCCTGTTTTGCGCTACTACTCATTATTTGCTGGGTGATGTTTAATTGGTCGCGGGGAGAGTGGAGGCCTTAGTGCTCCTGACCTTGCCATTGTACGCCATGCTTTACTTCGCGATAAAACTTTCAGTTTAGGTGCTATGGTTGCTAGACGGTTAAGTCTCAACCGTACTACGGGTCCTATTTTCGGAGGTATCTTCGCCTCTCGACTTGCTAGACGCTTTGAGATACCCATTAGGCATAATGAGAAAGAGGAGAAACTGCTACCCACTATATACTTAGATTATGACAGCATGGTAGCACATAAGTTTATTTGCTATGATGAGGAAAAGAGACTCATTTATAACTTGATATTTAGCGAGGATACTTTTCAGATTATTACCTTGCCTGCACCTTCTTTGTTCAATATTCATTCAGGCAGGTACTTCATCATGCCCGCGAACATTTACGCATACTGGGAGGGGATGCGATCCCCAGCTCCTGAGCCAGAGCCATCTCCTAATCCATATCAGGAGTCTATTTATCAGTGGGAGCCACAGGAGCTCGCTAACCAGTGGAACCCCCAGGATCCTCCTCAGTACTCCGGAGAGGGCGACTTTGATCCATGGGCTTAGACCAACTTAGGCCAAAAGCCTAAGCTTGGGGGAGTACGTATTTCTCACCGACATTACATTCATGTTCACACACTCATTCCAGTTGTCGGTGTTCATACTTTTTCATTGTATTATCCATGCTAGTTTATTTTCTTTTTGTTGCTTTCTTCTTGTGTGTTTGAAAAGCCTTTGAGAAAAAACAAAAAAATTAGTTGTAGCTCACTTTACTTTCCATGCTTAGTTATAGTATTAAAGAAAACCCAAAAAGATTTCTCGTTCTTCTTTTACTTGTTGGGAGCTTTCCCGTGTAAATAGTTTTTCTCGTTCTTGTTTTACTTTCTTCAGAAAAACAAAAACTCCAAAAACATTTCAGTGTGTTTCTTTGAAATTCTTTTCTTTTCTTTGGGGGTCGAAGAGAGAAGACCACGATGAAAATGTTGAGTCTCTCTCATATGCATTATTGTTGATCTAACAAAGAGCCCATATTATATTGTCCTCTCCTTTGAATAAATGTTTGCAGATTCCAGCTTAGTCCAATGCACGTGCACTATTATTATTATTCATATCGTTCGGTCGTGCAAGTGAAACGCAATAATGACGATATATGATGAAATGATTGAGATGGAGAAAAGCTGGTATGAACTCGACCTATCTTGTTTTTGTAAATATGATTAGTTCATCGTTCTTGATTCAGCTTATTATGAATGAAACATGTTTGCAATGACAATTAGAGATTATAGTTATTCATTCCATGCTTACTTAGCTAGGAGTCTATAATGGTTTACCTTTCGTGCCAACATGCTTTTAAAATGGTTGTGATATAGTATGATAGGATGGTATCCTCCTTTGCTTGATTCGAGTGGCTTGACTTAGCACATGTTCATGCATGTAGTTGAAGCAAAATCAACATAGCCTCCACGATATTTATGTTCATGGTGATTTATATCCTACTCATGCTTGCATTCAATGTTGGTTAATCATGATGCATGTTTATGACTGTTGTCGCTCTCTAGTTGGTCGCTTCCCAGTCTTTTTCTAGCCTTCACTTGAAGGCAAATAATACGGTGGGTGAACAAATTACTATCGAGCAATTGATAGAAAAGCGCAAAGTTATGATGATATCGAAGGCAATGATTATGCATATAGGCATCACGTTCGTGTCAAGTAGACCGACTCCTGCCTGCATCTACTACTATTACTCCACACATCGACCACTATCCAGCATGCATCTAGAGTATTAAGTTCATAAAGAACGGAGTAACGCCTTAAGTAAGATGACATGATGTAGAGGAATAAACTCAAGCAATATGATGAAAACCCCATCTTTTTATCCTCGATGGCAACAATTCAATACGTGTCTCCCTACCCCTACTTTGTCACTGGGTGAAATCACGTAAGATTGAACCCAAAGCTAAGCACCTCTCCCATTGCAAGAAAAACCAATCTAGTTGGCCAAACCAAACAGATAATTCAAAGAGAAATACAAAGATATCAAATCATGCATATAAGAATTCAGAGAAGATTCAAATAATATTCATAGATAAGCTGATCATAAATCCACAATTCATCAGATCTCGACAAACACACCGCAAAAGAAGATTACATCGGATAGATCTCCAAGAACATTGAGGAGAACATGGTATTGAGAATCAAAGAGAGAGAAGAAGCCATCTAGCTACTAGCTATGGACCCGTAGGTCTGTGGTAAACTACTCACGCTTCATCGGAAGGGCAATAGGGTTGATGTAGAATCCCTCCGTGATAGAATCCCCCTCCGGCAGGATGCCGGAAAAGGCCCCAAGATGGGATCTCACGGGAACAGAAGGTTGCGGCGGCGTAAAAGTTTTTTCGTGGACTCCTCTGAGGGTTTTGGAATATTTGTGAATATATAGGACGAAGAGCTAGGCCAGGAAGGTCACGAGGGGCCCACAAGGTAGGGGGCGCCCCCTAGGGCACGCCCTCCACCCTTGTCGCCGCCTCGTGGCTCTTCTGGCTTGGACTCCAAGTCCCCTGGGTGTCTTCTGGTCCAAGAAAAATCATCGTGAAGTTTCATTCCGTTTGGACTCCGTTTGGTATTCCTTTTCTGCGAAACTCAAAAACAAGGAAAAAATAGAAACTGGCACTGGGCTCTAGGTTAATAAGTTAGTCCCAAAAATAATATAAAATAGTATAATAATGCATATAAAACATCCAAAACAGATAATATAATAGCATGGAACAATAAAAAAGTATAGATACGTTGGAGACGTATCAAGCATCCCCAAGCTTAATTTCTGCTCGTCCTCGAGTAGGTAAATGATAAAAATAATTTTTTGATGTGGAATGCTACCTAACATATTTATCCATGTAATTTTCTTCATTGTGGCATGAATGTTCAGATCCATAAGATTCAAAACAAAAGTTTAATATTGACATAAAAATAATAATACTTCAAGCATACTAATAAAGCAATCATGTCTTCTCAAAATAACATGGCCAAAGAAAGTTATCCCTACAAAATCATATAGTCTGGCTATGCTCCATCTTCATGACACAAAGTATTAAATCATGCACAACCCCGATGACAAGCCAAGCAATTGTTTCATACTTTTGATTTTCTCAAACTTTTTCAACTTGCATGCAATACATGAGCGTGAGCCATGGATATAGCACTATAGGTGGAATAGAATATGGTGGTTGTGGAGAAGACAAAAAAGAAGAAGATAGTCTCACATCAACTAGGCGTATCAACGGGCTATGGAGATGCCCATCAATAGATATCAATGTGAGTGAGTAGGGATTGCCATGCAACGGATGCACCAGAGCTATAAGTTTATGAAAGCTCAAAAAGAAACTAAGTGGGTGTTCATCCAACTCGCTTGCTCACGAAGACCTAGAGAAATTTGAGGAAGACCATCATTGGAATATTCAAGCCAAGTTCTATAATGAAAAATTCCCACTAGTATATGAAAGTGACAACATAGGAGACTCTCTATCATGAGGATCATGGTGCTACTTTGAAGCACAAGTGTGGAAAAAGGATAGTAACATTGCCCCTTCTCTCTTTTTTCTCATTTTTTTTTATTTTGGTGGGCTTCTTGGCCTCTTTTTTTTGTGGGCTTCTTTGGCCTCTTTTATTTTTTGTAAAGTATGGAGACTCATCCCAACTTGTGAGGGAATGATAGCTTCCGTCATCCTTTCCTCACATGGGACAATGCTCTAATAATGATGATCATCACACTTTTATTTACTTACAAATCAAGAATTACAACTCGATACTTAGAACAAAATATGACTCTATATGAATGCCTCCGGCGGTGTACCGGGATGTGCAATGATCTAGCATAGCAAATGACACCAAAAAATGGACAAGCCATGTAAACATCATGCTAGCTATCTTACGATCATGCAAAGCAATATTACAATGATGGAGCGTGTCATAATAAATGGAATGGTGGAAAGTTGCATGGAAATATATCTCGGAATGGCTATGGAAATGCCATAATAGGTAGGTATGGTGGCTTTTTTGAGGAAGGTATAAGGTGGGTGTAAGGCACCGGCGAAAGTTGCGCGGTACTAGAGAGGCTAGCAATGGTGGAAGGGTGAGAGTGCGTATAATCCATGGACTCAACATTAGTCATAAAGAACTCACATACTTATTGCAAAAGTCTATTAGTCATTGAAACAAAGTACTATGCGCATGCTCCTAGGGGGATAGATTGGTAGGAAAAGACCATCGCTCGTCCCCGACCGCCACTCATAAGGAACACAATCAATAAATAAATCATGCTCCGACTTCATCACATAACGGTTCACCATACGTGCATGCTATGGGAATCACAAACTTTAACACAAGTATTTATACCAATCCACAATTACTCACTAGCATGACTCTAATATCACCATCTTTATATCTCAAAACAATCATAAGGAATCAAACTTCATATAGTATTCAATGCTCTTTATATGAAAGTTTTTATTATATCCCTCTTGGATGCCTATCATATTGGGACTAAATTCATAACCAAAGAAAATTACCATGATGTTTAGAGAGACTATCAAAATAATATAAGTGAAGCATGAGAGTTCAACAATTTCTATAAAATAAAGCCACCGCCGTGCTCTAAAAAGATATAAGTGAAGCACTAGAGCAAAATTGCCTAGCTCAAAAGATATAAGTGAAGCACATAGAGTATTCTAATAAATCACGATTCATGCGTGTCCCTCTCAAAAGGTTTGTACAGCAAGGATGATTGTGGCAAACTAAAAAGCAAAGACTCATATCATACAAGACGCTCCAAGCAAAACACATATCATGTGGTGAATAAAAATATAGGCTCAAGTAAATTTACGGATAGACGAAGACAAAAGAGGGGATGCCTTCCGGGGCATCACCAATCTTAGGCTCTTGGTTGTCCTCGAATATTACCTTGGGGTGCCTTGGGCATCCCCAAGCTTAGGCTCTTGCCACTCCTTATTCCACAGTCCATCAAATCTTTACCCAAAACTTGAAAACTTCACAACACAAAACTCAACAGAAAACTCATGAGATCCGTTAGTATAAGAAAATAAAATCACCACTTTTGGTACTGTTGTGAACTCATTATTTATTTATATTGGTGTAATATCTACTGTATTCCAACTTCTCCATGGTTCTTACCCCCCGATACTACCCATAGATTCATCAAAATAAGCAAACAACACATAGAAAACAGAATCTGTCAAAAACAGAACAGTCTGTGAAGATCTGAATTGTTCTAATACTTATGTAACTCCAAAACATGTGAAAACTTAGGACAACAGAGGAAATTTGTATATAAATCTTGTGTAAAAAATTCAGGGTTTTTACATGGTACAGTGAATTTAAACAATTCTGTGACTGGACGCAAAAGTTTCTATTTTTCAGCAAGATCAAATCAACTATCACCGCAAGCCATCCCAAAGGTCTTACTTGGCACAAACACTAATTAAAACATTAAAAAACACATCTAACCAGAGGCTAGATGAAAAACTTGTTGAAAAACAGAACCAAAAAAACAAGAACAAAAAATAAAATTGGGTTGCCTCCCAACAAGCGCTTTTCTTTAAAGCCTTTTAGCTAGGCAATGATAATTTCAATGATGCTCACATGAAAGACAAGAATTGAAGCACAAAGAGAGCATCATATAGCATGTGAAAAACACATCTAAGTCTAACATACTTCCTATGCATAGGCATCTTATAGGCATACAAGTTATCAAGGCAAGCAAAAACTAGCATATGCAAAGAAGAAAAAAGAAACAATAGCAATCTCAACATAACGAGAGGTAATTTAGTAACATGAAAATTTCTACAACCATATTTTCCTCTCTCATAATAATTACATGAAGTATCATAATCAAATTCAACAATATAGCTATCATATAAACTATTTTCAACATGATCCACATGCATGCAAAGTTGACACTCTTCCAAAGTAGTGGGATTATCATCAAATAAAGTCATGACCTCTCCAAACCCACTTTTATCAAAAATTGCATAAGAGTTATCAATCTCCAAAGTAGTGGGATCATTATTTTCTAAATTTGACACTCTTCCAAACCCACTTTCAATATTATAGCAAACATATTCATCATGAGGCTTAAATAAATTTTCAAGATCATAAGAAGCATTATCACCCCAATCATGATCATTGCAATAAGTAGTGGACATAGCAAAACTAGCATCCCCAAGCTTGGTGTTTTGCATATCATTAGCACAATTGACATTAGTATAATGTATAATAACATCATTGCAATCATGCTTTTGATTCAAGGAACTATCAAGTATGGGTGCAATAGCAATAATCTCATGTTTAACATAAGGAACTATAGCAAATTCATCTCCATAAATATTGGCATCATGGCCATACGAATAGCAAGCATCATGTTCATCAAGGGATATTTCAATCAAATCATCAGAATCATAATTATCTATAGATTCATGCATATCATTATTTTCTTCCAAAGCAACAGTCATTCTATCAATAAATTCTTTGACATAGACATTATGAGCATAGTTTTCATAGCAATATTTAAGTATGTCAAAATTTTCATATTTGTAAAGAGTAATATCATACTTTTCAATCAAATAAGCAACTTCATAAGCACCCTTAAAAGCAACAAATTCTTCAATTTGTTCGATATCATAGTAACTGTAAACACCTTTTTCATAAGAAGATAAGATTTCATTATCATTAAACTCACATAGGTAGGGAAGGTGTTTTTTAGGGTTCTTAGAGCAACAAGTAAAATCAGAAAGTTCACAAAGATTCCAAGCATAACATAGCGAACAATTTATTTGATTCCATAAGAGTCTCCCTTTTTCAGACAAACGGTGACGCACAATATGAGCATGCTCAGAAAAGATTTTCCCTCAACTAAACTAGTTGGGGTTTCAGCATGAGCACATATGGATTGAAGATGATCCAAGTAGAAAACTTTAAGTGGATCCATATCAATAGATTTTTAGCAAGCAAAGATGCAAGCAAATAGAAGGCACATGGCAACACGAGCAAAGATACCAAACGAGCAAAAAGGCAAACGAGAAGACAAATGGAAGAAGGGCGAATAAGAAGGCAAATATTTTTGTGTTTTTCTGAAAATGTTTTAGAAGTGGGGGAGAGGAAAATGAGAGGCAAATGGCAAATAATGTAATGCAAGAGATGACAGTTTTATGATAGGTACTTGGTAGGCTTGATGTAGATCTCCCCGGCTACAGCGCCAGAAATTCTTCCTGCTACTTCTTGAGCTTGCGTTGGTTTTTCCCTTGAAGAGGAAAGGGTGATGCAGCATAGTAGAGATAAGTATTTCCCTCAGTTAAGAACCAAGGTATCAATCCAGTAGGAGAAACGCGCAAGTCCCCAATAGATGCACCTACACAAACAATCAAACACTTGCACCCAACGCAATAAAGGGGTTGTCAATCCCTTCACGGTCACTTGCAAAGGTGAGATCTGATAGAGATAGATAAAACTAAATAAAAGATAAAATATTTTTGGTTTTTTCTTGGTTTATAGATTTGAAAATAAAAGATTGCAAAATAGTAGATCGGAAACAAATATGATGGAAAATAGACTCGGGGGCCATAGATTTCACTAGAGGCTTCTCTCTTGAAGGCAAATAATACGATGGGTGAACAAATTACTGTCGAGCAATTGATAGAAAAGCGCAAAGTTATGATGATATCCAAGGCAATGATTATGCATATAGGCATCACGTCCGTGTCAAGTAGACCGACTCCTGCCTGCATCTACTACTATTACTCCACACATCGACCGCTATCCAGCATGCATCTAGAGTATTAAGTTCATAAAGAACGGAGTAACACCTTAAGTAAGATGACATGGTGTAGAGGAATAAACTCAAGCAATATGATGAAAACCCCATCTTTTTATCCTCGATGGCAACAATTCAATACGTGTCTCCCTACCCCTACTTTGTCACTGGGTGAAGTCACGTAAGATTGAACCCAAAGCTAAGCACCTCTCCCATTGCAAGAAAAACCAATCTAGTTGGCCAAACCAAACAGATAATTCAAAGAGAAATACAAAGATATCAAATCATGCATATAAGAATTCAGAGAAGATTCAAATAATATGCATAGATAAGTTGATCATAAATCCACAATTCATCAGATCTCGACAAACACACCACAAAAGAAGATTACATCGGATAGATCTCCAAGGACATCGAGGAGAACATGGTATTGAGAATCAAAGAGAGAGAAGAAGCCATCTAGCTACTAGCTATGGACCCGTAGGTCTGTGGTAAACTACTCACGCTTCATCGGAAGGGCAATAAGGTTGATGTAGAAGCCCTCTGTGACCGAATCCCCCTCCGGCAGGATGCCGGAAAAGGCCCCAAGATGGGATCTCACGGGAACAGAAGGTTGCGGCGGCGGAAAAGTATTTTCGTGGACTCCTCTGAGGGTTTTGGAATATATGTGAATATATAGGATGAAGAGCTAGGTCAGGAAGGTTACGAGGGGCCCACAAGGTAGGGGCGCCCCCCTAGGGCGCGCCCTCCACCCTTGCCGCCGCCTCGTGGCTCTTCTGGCTTGGACTCCAAGTCCCCTGGGTGTCTTCTGGTCCAAGAAAAATCATCGTGAAGTTTCATTCCGTTTGGTATTCCTTTTCTGCGAAACTAAAAAACAAGAAAAAAATAGAAACTGGCACTGGGCTCTAGGTTAATAAGTTAGTCCCAAAAATAATATAAAATAGCATAATAATGCATATAAAACATCCAAAATAGATAATATAATAGCATGGACCAATAAAAAATTATAGATACGTTGGAGACGTATCACTGCCTCAAGTTTCTTGATCTCTTCGGCAATAAACTGCTGCCGCTCCAAAGCTTGCTTTTGGACCTTCTACTTGATGGGCCGGGCATGTGGGCAGACAGCAAGGTGCTGCTCGATTACCTCCCGGGGAACACCGGGGTTGTCAGATGGTTGCCAAGCAAACCCATCGACATTCGCCCGCAGGAAGGCAACGAGCGCGCTTTCCTATTTGTCGTCGAGGGTGGCACTGATAGTAAACGTACCATCAGCGCCAGCCAGCCCTGCCGGGACCTTCTTCACAGCGGGTGCAGTTGCCTTGGATCTCTTGCTATTGGAACTCTCCGGCAAGTCATCAACAGGCGCAGCACACTCCGAAGAGGTGCGCTTCCCGGATTCCTTGCTGGCATCCTTGCTAGCTTTCTTCTTTTTCTTGTTTTCCTTGGCAGGAGTAGCAGCTTCCACGGCCTCTGTAGCAATTGCTTCTCGGTACATCTTATCCACGCATATGATTGCGTCTTTCTTGTCTGATGGAATGGAAATGAAGCCCTTTGGCCCTGGCATTTTTAGTGTGTAGTAGGCATAGTGGGATGCCGCCATGAATTTGGCCAGGGCTGGGCGACCAAGGATTCCATTGTACAACAGGGGGAGGTCAACCACATCAAACACGATCTTCTCAGTCCGGTAGTTTAACTCCCCCCCCCGAACATTACCGACTGCGTGATCTTCCCCTTAGGACGACTCCTGCCGGGGTTAATCCCTTGGAAAGTACCAGTAACCTTGAGCTCTTCATCCGCTATCTGGAGTTTGCTGATAACCTTGGGAGAAATCAGATTCAACCCGGCCCCGCCGTCAACCAACATCTTTGTGACCTTGAGGTTGCGGATCGTTGGTGAGACCAACAATGGCAAACACCCTACCGCGATGGTGCGGTCAGGGTGGTCCTCTTCATCAAAGATGATGGCCGTGCGGGACCACTTGAGCGGCTTCTGAGAATCTGCCGCTGGCTCCATGGCATTGACCTCACGCACCCACTGTTTAAGTTGGCGGTGAGAGGAGTGCAAGGATGCACCTCCGTCAATGCATAGGGTGTCAGTGGCTTTCTGGAACTCCTGCTCACTGATTTCCTCTTCATCTCCTTCATCACTCTCGTCATCTCATTCCTTCTTCTCGCAGCCTTTGGTGGGTTTCCCTTGATACTGAGGAGCCTTGCCGAGGCGACCTGCTCTGCCGCCTCGGCCCTTCCCGCCAACGCCATCTTGGTCTCTCTCTTTGTCATGCTTCTCGTACTCAGCTTTCTGCTTCTTGATGAGTTGCTCAACTTGATGACACTCTTGAAGATCATGGCCCTTAGTCCGATGGATCTTGCAGTATGGCCCGTCATTCTTCCCAGCCTTCTCGGCAGCCGCGGCTTCCTAGCAATTAGTGCACGCGGCAACTTCCTTGCCGGGAGCCTCGGTCTTGGCCTTCTTGCCGGTACTAGGTGTGCTCGATCCTTCAACGGCCATCATTGCTTTATCCTTGCGCTTCTCGTTGCGCTTCTTGTTCTTCTTCTTCTGATTGGTGGCATCGTCGTCGTCCTCTGAGTCAACGTTGACGCCATCTTCTTCACCGGGGAGTCGCCTCCCCTCCTCTACTCAGGCACACTTATCCACCAGAGTGTACAGCTCGTTCACAGTCTTGGGCAATTGGACGTTCATCTTGGAACATATCCTACAGTTGCGCACGTTGGACTGGAATGCAGCTATCACAGCTGCCGGGTGGATGTTTGGAATGTTTCTGTGCACCCGACTGAACCTCTGCATGTACTTCCGCAAACTTTCTCCTTCCTTCTGCGGGAGGAGCTGCAAGTCGCTGGGCCGCCCTGGTTCTTGATGGCCGCCCGTGAAGGCACCAACAAACTCATGGCATAGGTTAGCCCATGTCGAGATGGATTTCTCTGGCAAATGCATCAGCCACGACCTCACGTTTGTCTTGAGTGCCAAAGGGAAGTAGTTGGCGAATAGCTTCTCGTCTCTTCCCCCGACAGCTTGAACAATGATGGTGTAGATGCTCAAGAACTCTGCCGGGTTCAATCTTCCATCATACTTTTCTGGTATTTCTGGCTTGAACGTGCGAGCAGATGGCCAACGGACTTGCCGCAGCTCGCGAGTGAAGGCAGGGCACCCAACCTCGAAAGGCAGGTACCCGCCCTCACCGGGCATGGGCTCGTCGACGTCGGGGCCATTGCGCCTATCAGACTGCCGGCGGGTTTCGCGGTGTCGTTCGATGGTGACGCGCGCGTCTTCCCTCCGCCTGTCTTCCAGGACTCGTCGCTGGTCTCGACATGCTTGGGGATTAGATGAAGCCATCGATACACCGTTGGGTTCTTGGTCGCGTGGCTCTGGCTACGGCCCCTGTGCTGGCTACCGCGGAGGGGATTGCACCGTGGGGGTGGCCCCTTCGGTACGGCCAGCAGCTCGGGCCGTTGTCACCCCTGTGGAGGCCGTGGCGGGCCTGCTCGCTGTGATCCTCCCACCTCGGCGAAACCAATCATGCTCTGAATGGTGGCCCTCCACTCATCCATCTGATCGGCCGCCGGCGGAAATCTCAACAGGAGTTGGGCCCGCGCCATGGCCTCTGAAGCGGTGCTTGGCATGGACGACGACACAGATCGTGATGTCGCCCGGCTTCTGACGGTGCCAGTAGTGCGCCGTGCTCTCGTCATCGTGAGACAGTCGCCAGGGTGGCGTGGTGATGAGGTGGATGCGCTTGGGGATCAGCGGCCCCATTCGGCTTATCGGCTCGGCCAGCTCGTTCCGGGGGTGGAGCGTGACCTGTAGCCACACCCGCCGCGGGGGCGGCCAGAGGGTTGCGGTTCGCCCCCGAGCGAGCGCCATCGCCGCGGCTACGTCCTTCGGTGGGGTGGAGAGGCGGAGACGAAATAATCTCTCCCCCCGCTCCTTATGGAGCGTGGCCGCTGGGATGCTGTTGGCGCTGTCCTTCTCCGGTGCCTCCTGCTCCCGTTTTGGCCGCAGGGGGAGTGGTGACGATGCAACCCACGCCGGCCACATCCCCCGCGGCGTCCACGTCCCCATAGCCCCCATGTCATCGGTGACTGCGTGCAAAGGGGCCTTTGAGGTGGACGGGTGAGCTGTGGCATCAGACTTTTTCTTGGGCGCCATGGATGACGAAGCTGTTGATGAAGAAAATGATGATGGAGATGACGCGCTACTTACACTATCGGGTTCGCGCAAGCGCTTCCCCCTACCTGGTGTGCCAAAGATGTCATGGGAAAACACGGCCACCTATGGGGCCATCGGCCCCTTGTGGTTTGGCAGGGGGAAGAGCACATTGCACAAAGAGCGGAGGGCGTAGAGCAGCACGGGAGCGATCACACAGGCAGTTTTTACCCAGGTTCGGGCCGCCGCGAGGCGTAAAACCCTACTCCTGCTTTGGTGGATTGATGTATGGACGATGTGGAGATGCGGCGCTCTTGCCCGGCAAGGTTGCCTCGGGACGAGAGCGGCTATGTGCATATGAGTGTACAGAGGTCTGAATCCTTTCTAAGGTAGCCACGGCCCTCCTTTTATAGGTAAAGGGGTACCACAATGGCAAATCAGTCATTACGTACTGATTAGATAGCAAACAGTGCCATCATACCTAACTCTATAGACATGACAAGGCGCATTAAATGCACCGCTTAGTGTCACATCATGGCGTAGCCCGACTAGCCTTGCCGTGCTGTTCAGCCACCTTCCCACTGCCAGCATGACACATCCCTGGATGGGTGTCATGGAGGTGATTTCCTTCAGAATTGGCTGCCACGTGCCAAATAATAGCCACTTAATCACTCGGGGTCTCGACACCGCATCGAGAAGTGACTTGCGTTGCTGTGAGGTGGAGCGGTGGAGCCTTGGCCCGGTGATCCGCCCTCGGTGCCCCCGGCAAGCTTGCCGGGGCAGTCCCGAGACTTGTCTTTGGGGTAACCTTGGCCCCGCCAGGCTCGCCTGCCCGGAAAGGGAGGTTTTTCCTTAGTGATATCTTGCTCCTTAGGTTGGTCTTGGTCTTCTTGATCCGCCCTTTGATTTCTCAAAGGGCTCGTCTCTTCTGCTTGGTCTGGTCTTGGATGCTGCGACCTTGCTCTTAAGCCTGTGTCCAGTCTGGGCAACACACCTGGGGTTTGTTGCACCGACACATCTCTTCGGCCGCAGGAGTGCTAACCTCTATGGCAAGAATCTGTTATTTCGCCAGAGGACGCTGCTCACCGTCATGTGTGTCATCATTCCCGACAACATCCTTGCCGGCGGTTTTAGGGAGCTCTGCCGGAAAATATTTGCCGGTGCCTATCTTCTTTCTTTTCTTGGCTCTCATTGATGGGGTGACTGTTGGTTGATTCAAATGGAGCACAAAAGTTCCCGGTTCCACATGAAGCTTCTGGGCAGCACACTTTGATAGCTGATCAGCAATGTTGTTTTCCGCACGAGGAATGTGCTCTGTTTGTAAACCGTCAAAGTGTTGTTCCAATTTTCTCACTTCATTCACATACGCTTCCATCAACAGGCTATGGCAATCCTTGTTTACTTGTTTCACCACAAGTTGCGAGTCTCCTCGGATGATCAACTTTTTGATTCCTAACTCCACTGCAATTCTGAGGTCGGCAAGCAGTCCTTCATACTCTGCAGTGTTGTTGGTAGCTTCCTCCCTAGGAAAATGCATTTGAACCACATACTTGAGGTGCTCTCTGGTGGGTGCGACAAGCAGCACTCTGGCACTGGTGCCTTGTAGCAAAAAAGCACAGTCAAAGTACATGATCAAATTCTTTCCAGTTTCCCTGCCAGGGAGGGCTGGTTCCTGGATCTTGTCATCTTGCGTCAGTGTCCATTCTACAATGAATTCTGCCAATGCTCTGCTGTGAATAGTAGACGTACTCTCGAACTTGAGTGCAAAACTTGACAGTTCCAATGCCCACTCTACTATTCTGCCGGTTGCCTCTGGATTCCTTAGAATGCGCTGCAACAGGAAGTGAGTGACCACCGTGATCTCATGCACCTGGAAGTAGTGGCGCGGCTTTCTTGAGGCCATGAGTAGGCCAAAGAGCAACTTTTGCATGCCCGAATACCTTGCCCTACACTACAAAAAAACCACTTCTGTGATGATATGTGTTTGTCACAGTAGGTCACGTTTTCTGTCATGCATGTACATCCATGACGATTTTATGACAGAATCAAGATAGTCTACCTGTGCTGTCGTAGAAGTGTTCCATGACAATACTAAAATTATCATCACGAAAGTCTCCACTTCCATGACAATAAATGGCGCGTCATGGAAGTGTTTTCGTCAAGGGTAACCGACACGTGGCATCCACCGTAACGGGTCGCCGTTAAGCTACCGGGTTCTGGTTTGGATCCAATAACCCGTTAACAACCCGAACCAATGGGGATTTTCCACATGTAAAATTTTGATTCGCCGGAGGATCCACGTGTCAGCTCAGCATCGGGACAAATGTCATCCAGTGAATGGACGAGATGCGCCTATGATACGTTGACACGTGGCTCGGCCCAACTGTGGCCCATTCAGGTCAAAAGGCCAACCCATTTGACTTGGTTAAAAGGTAGCGGCCCGGCCCACAGAAAGCCTGTTAACGGCCTGTTCACATATAGCCCATTTACAGCCCGCTAACTCACGACCCGTTATGGCCTATCTGAATTTGGCCCAGTAGCGTCATCTGGGCCGTCCAATATGATTCCAGCCCATTGTAACTTCCAGCCCATGTATGGCCCATGACGTCTTTCGGCCCATATGAGGCCCTTTGCAACTCTTGGCCCATTAACGGCCCGTGGTGAAACTGGCCCATAATGAACAGTGTATTGCTTTATACCCATTAATGGCCCATTATTCCATTGGGCCTTTTCCAGCCCGTGTTATCTTTTGGCCTTCTAAGGGCCCATTTATTCTTGGGCTCATTTGCAACATTCGATTACTTACGGCCCGTTACTGGCCTGTTCTGCTTGTGGGCCAAATTCAACCCGTGGTTAAAGTCAGCCCGTTTGTGGCCCGTTAATTCGTTGGGCCGTTTCATAGCGTCGTCAAATACGACCCATTAATGACCCGTTATGCCTATAGATAGAATTAAGCCCATTATACTCACCGACCTATTAACGGCCTGTTATAGTCGGCCCATAAACCGACAATTCCCACTCTAGCCGTTTACGGCCCGTTATTGGTCCACGAATAGTACGACCCATGTTTGGCCAATCGATCATACGGCCCGTTGAAGGCCCATTGATTCTACAGCCCATAGAAGGCCTGTAGGGGGGCCATGGTAACTACATCAGATAGCGGGACCATGGTTACAACCGTCCGTATGTTGCTCATGGTTATTGTGGCCTAGTTTAAAAAAATAGGTTATTGCAGCCACTAGCAAACCGCGGAAAAAGAATTGCACTGACTACAACCAAACAAATAAACAAGACAACAAGGAAATAAATAAGCAAGCAACTTACACTAGGCTATTACGACTATTACACATATTATATCCACTAGGCATCAAAGTTCGCCACCAGTGCAAATATGGGGAACAAGGCAGCATATTACATACACTGGTTGTCAAAGTTGGTGACCAGTGCAAATAAACGCCGCAGCAAAACAAGTCCAAAACTGAAACCACTTTAGAAGAGCTCAAGAAACAATATCCTGGGTATCCACCATGCTGGCAAGAAGCTTATTAGCTTTCTCTTGTTTGGCGCTTAAATCCTCCAGCGCTTGCTGTTGCACCAGAAAGTATGCATTTGAATTCTGCAGGGACTTCCTCAGTCCTTCGGCTTCGTGTCATAGCACATCTGATCGATGTCTTTCAACTTGAAGTTGAGACTCAAGAAGCCGAACTGATTCAGGCAGCGAGTTCGAAGAGCTTGTGTCAGCAGTAGTGGCCAGTAACTCAAACACTACATCAACACAGGACTTTGTGGTTGTCTCACTGTCTTCAAGATAGTTTTTATCAGCTTTCTTGGAGACCAACAGGGATGTCTCGCTATCTTGAACCTTATCTGTATTACTTCCTTTACCATTGCATAACGGGGTACTCTTCTCCAATATTTTGTCCGCATTCTAAAAAAGAAACAAGCAGACACATCACAGGTTTACCATGTTGTATATGAAACTCATTTTGCTAAACCAGTTCAGTAGTAAGGTGGACAGGATAACAACGTGAAACAAACATATATCTATGTACTATGGTCACTATATGGTCTATATCATTCTAGTTTATGTTGCCAAATCAAGATAGAGATAGTTCAAATCATATATGTTTAAGACAAAGCAGCATAGACATAATATAAGTGCGGGAAACTACACAACACTTGTAATGTGCATGACATGAGAACACAGCTATTTATTCAATTGAAACTGAAATCAACATAGAGCAAGTTACAACAGCAAACCAGTTAAAGAAACAGGTTTAAAACATACCTATTGCGCCATTGGAGTTTCAATTGCATCCTTCAAATTTGAAATTAGTTCGTATGAGTAAATATAGTGATACAAGAGCAAAGGAGTATGAACCATAGCTACAGAACCTGACCTGAGAACAATTCTTCTTCTGCTTTAAGAGTTGAGTTGGGGTTCGGAGTGGTGGTCCTCGTGCTTTGGGCACTGCAGTTGCCTTACTAACTGCTCGTGTTTGGGTGCTCTATGGTGGAGACGGTGCTGTGTCAACTAGAACTGGGTTACTATTTGCTGGGTTTGGGGTTAGAAGGGGTGTAGCTGGTTCTCTGTCCAACTGGGTAGGGGTACAATCTGCATGAGTCTGGGTTATGTGTGGTGGGGCTGGTTCTTGGGAAAGTACAACTGTGGTTCTATCTGCATCGATGGGTAGCACTATCTTTTCTGAAGACCGTGTTTTTACTCCCATAGATACTGCCATCACCTCCTCCAATTCAAATGGCTGATAAACAAGAAAGTAATTGAATGTATAAACATTGTATGGTAGACAGGTGCAATGGATAGTAGGGAATATAACAGGGCATGAAATAATTCACATTTATGTTGTCTAACCAAACAGGATAGCATGACACAATTTCACATATATGATGGCTAACTAAACAGGATAGCATGACACAATTTCACATATATGATGGCTAACTAAACAGGATAGAATGACATAATTCAAAATATGATTACTATGTAAACAAGATGACATGATATAACTATATGATGTGTCTATTAAAGTGGTTGGCATGCCATAATTCACATACATGCCGTCGATGGAAACATGATGGCATGATATAATTCACGGATAGAATGACATAATTCAAAATATGATGACTATGTAAACATGATGAGATGATATAACTATATTATGTCTTCAGAAAATGGGTTGGCATGCCATAATTCAGATACATGCTGTCTATGTAAACATGATGGCATGATATAATTCAAATATATGATTTATATACTAAGCAAGTAAGTAGAGGGCAATCGCATATATGATGTCTAAACTAAGCAGATGGCATTCAATATTGTGTGTATGATGTAAAAACTAAGCATTGCAAGACAACATATGCATGATATGAGTAATATAACCCTGCCAAGTTTGAGCATACACCTCAGGGGGAAAATAGGACTGGTCATCTGTCTCTGAATCCTCCTGCGAGGAGCTATCTGTAACCAGCAAGATATCTGCTTCATCAGGTATCATTGTCTGCCTTGAAGACCTTTGTTTCACTCCAGATTTTTCCATCACCGATTCAAATGGCTGATGCATAGGAAGAGTAGTTGAATATACAAACATTGTCGACAAATGGAATACGTAATACATAAAAAGGATGGCATGATATGATTCACATATATGATGCTTAGCTAAACAACATGGCATTGCATAATTCACATATGTAATGCTTTGCAACAAGATAGCATTGCTTAACTCACATATATAATGTCTTGCAACAAGATGGCATTGCATAATTCACATATATGGTAATTCGACACTAAACAGGTGGCATTCACACAAAGCATGTCTAAACTAAGCAAATGACATAGCAATGCAAGACACCATATGCACGATGTGAGCAATATAACCCTGCCAAGTTAGAGCATGCACCTCGGGGGAGGGGGGATATGACTAGTCATCTGTCTCTGAATCCTCCTCTGAGGAGCTATCCGTAACTAGCAAGACATGCGCTTCATCAGATAGCATTATCTGCTCTGAAGACCTTTTTTTCACTCCAGATTTTTCCATGACCGTGTCGAATGGCTGATACACAGGAAGAGTAATTTAATGTACTAACATTGTTGACAAATTTAATATGTAATAAAAAAAGGATGCATGATATAATTCACATATAAGATGACTGGCTAACTAGGATGGCATTGCAAAATTCAAATATATGATGTTTGGCTAAACAAGATGGCATTGCACAATTCACATATATGATATAGAAACTAAATAGATGGCATTCACACAAAGCATGTCTAAACTAAGCAGATGACATATTTGATGTATAAAGTAAGCAATGCAAGGCGCCATATGCATGATATGACCAACATCATCATGCCAAGTTAGAGCAAAAGACCTCAGGGGGTAAAAAGGAGTGGTCTGCTCCCTCTGAAACCCCCTCTGAATAGTTATCTTCCTCTTGATTACAGTCTGGAATGGGGGGAGGGGGTTGCTTTTGCGGCCACCATGGAGCGACGTCTGCATGAAATTTTATTGCCATGCAAGGCTCGTCTCATTTGCTCTACATGTTCAGTACCATTGTGTACAATAACTGACATGCATAGGAATAAAACATAGCGAGATTATGTAAGGAGTGCATGCATAAATCCAAAGTGATGGTAGCAACCTGTGGATAGACCCAAAACCAATGATAGCAGGCAGATAATTGCTTCAGTTAAAAATACAGATAATGACTCCTTTAATGTTTGTTTCCCACCCAACATAAAACTCATAGTGGACACCCGAGATTAACCAGATAGAAGACAAATACTATTGATTGATGCCCAATATGTACCCCACAACAATTTAAAAACTCAAGTTTGAGCATTAGTTTGGACCTGACTTGGAGTCTAATCGGTGAACAGGACGACAAATTAGCATGTAATATTAAGCGATGCATAACGTAAGCAGACACAAAAGAGTGCGACCTCTCTTGCGGACCCGTGTAGTGCTCAAGGTCATCTATTCAGTTGATGATCGTAATGCAATTGTTGTGGCTGCCGGCGATGGGGAAGAAGATCTGAGGCGGCAAAAGTGAAAGCACAAGTGCTCCCTGGGTGATTTGGGTAATTAATGTCAACATATCTCTTGTTGGACTAATGTTTTTATCGAGTATACTTCAGACAAGTTAAACAATGGCGTGGAAAGGACAAGAGGATGTGGAACCCCTTCAAGGTGCTAAGGACACATATTGGCAAAAGCTCAAGACTCTTCATCTTTGTTTTTAGTGATCCAAGATCACATTGAGTCCACAGGAAAGCCAATACTATTAAAAGGGGATGAGGTGTTGCTTAATGGCTTGCTTGCTCAAATGCTTAGTGATACTGCTCCAAAACCCTCAACCGCTTTCTCCATCCAAATATGTCAAAACCCTAAACTCCAACTCGGCCCCACTGATTCTTTCTATCCGGCGCCACCGAGTTCATATGAAACAACCACAGCCAGAAACCCTAACAGTTCAGTCACGCCGATACGGATCTTGGTCTCACCGAGATGGCCTTGCCAACTCAATATTATTAGTTGCAATTATTTTGGTCTCACTGAAATTGCAATCGGTCTCACCGAGATGGCTCGACCAATTCTCTGTTGCCCTATTGCTTCACTTCGGTCTCACCGAGTTGATCCAGTCTGCGCCACCATGATGAGGTTTGCCCTAAGCCCTAGCACATCGGTCCCACCGAGTTGTTCTAGTCAGTCCCACCGAGATTCCTAACATTCACATTTTTGAACTAATCGGTGCCACCGAGTTTAGCTATTCGGTCTCACCGAGATGGGTGAAATGTGTGTAACAGTTGGATTTTGTGTGGAGGCTATATATACCCCTCCACCCACTCCCCATATGTGAGAGAGCCATCAGAACATGCCTACACTTCCACCATACATTTTCTGAGAGAGAACCACCTACTGATGTGTTGAGATCAAGATATTCCAATCCTACCACAAGAATCTTGATTTCTAGCCTTCCCCAAGTTGCTTTCCACTCAAATTATCTTTCCACCATATCCAAATCTATGAGAGAGAGTTGAGTGTTGGGGAGACTATCATTTGAAGCACAAGAGCAAGGCGTTCATCATCAACACACCATTTATTACCTTTTAGAGAGTGGTGTCTCCTAGATTGGTTAGGTGTCACTTGGGAGCCTCCGTCAAGATGTGGAGTTGAACCAAGAAGTTTGAAAGGGCAAGGAGATCGCCTACTTCGTGAAGATCTACTCGAGTGAGGCAAGTCCTTCGTGGGCAATGGCCAGGGCGGGATAGACAAGTTTGCTTCTTCGAGGACCCTTCGTGGGTGGAGCCCTCTGTGGACTCACGCAACCGTTACCCTTCGTGGGTTGAAGTCTCCATCAACATGGATGTACGATAGCACCACCTATCAGAACCACGCCAAAAATCTTCGTGTCTTCATTGCATTTGCAAACTCCAATCCCATCCCTTTACTTTCTTGCAATTTGCATGCTTTACTCTTTCCACTGCATATACTCTTGTCATGCTTGCTTGAAATGTATTGTGAATGCTTAAACTTATGCTAAAACTCTACCGTAACTTGAAGAACTTAAAAATTGCCAATTTTACTTGTTGAGGGTCTAATCACCCCCTCTAGACCCCTCTTCTCGATCCTTTCAATTGGCATCAGAGCTTTGGTCTCCATTACTTTGGTTTAATCACCATTGGAGGAAGATGGATGAGTCTACGATCGGGAGTATTAGACGTAGAGTGCCTATGCTTGACGGAGAGTTCTATAGTTCTTGGAAGAATGAGATGCTTGAGATTTTCAATGAATATGATTTGAACAAGTATATTACTAGCCCTTATGTACCTCCTATTGATCCTTTGCACCCTACCCCTGATAAGTATCTTGACATGGTTCACAATCTTAGAGTTATTGATCTTATCATTAGAGGATTGCCTAGAAATTTGCTTGTATGCTTGCCTACCTTTGAATGTTCTTATACTATATGGAAATATCTTGAGGAGCGCTTTCCAAATTACTCCTTGAAAAATCTAGATGAGATTCTTCAAAAGTCTATTGCTTTTCATAAAATGAAGCCTAGTGATCCTAAGTTTGGTGATTGTCTATTTGAGCTGTGTGATCTTATGCGTGCTAAAGGAAATGTTGGAGTCATTAGTAGCATCATCTCACAAACTATTAGAATTCTTAAACATGCACATTGTCATGGTCATAAATCTAATGAATCACTTGCTCTAGGTGATGATCACTTACATGATGATATTGAGCATGGATATTATGATGAAGATGAAGATAGTGACTTTGACCTTGAGGAGTCGATGAGACATTTTGGTCTTATGGCTAACCTTCGTGGTTACATGGCTGGAGGGAAATAATGGATTCTCGATAGTGGATGTATGTCGGATTCGGGGTTTCGCAGACCCTTGAGAGGTTCGAACTCTGGGGTGCATGAGAAGAACTCTCTCTCCCCAGTCTGCCTGCTCAACGATTCCATAGCCTAGCTCGACGAACCCAAGGAACAAGAGACACAGCGGTTTATCCTGGTTCGGGCCACCTTGCGGTGTAATACCCTACTCTAGCTTTGTGGTGGATTGCCTCGGGGGGCTGAGGATGAACTAGTACAAAGGTGGAACGACCTCAGGAGGTGAGGTGTTCTTGAGCTCGATGAGCTGGTGAGGTGGTGAGGGTGGAATGGATCTGATCCAGCTCCCGTTCTTCCCCCTTCCTATGGTGGTGGCTAAGTCCTATTTATAGTGGCCTTGGTCCTCTTCCCAAATGTAGGTGGGAAGGGATCCCACAACGGCCAAATTCGAAGGGAGACAACTAGTACAAGTTATCCTGACAAAAGTAGTCTTTGCCTGCAAAAGCCTCTGGTGGTGACGCTGCAGTGGGCTCCTCTATGACCTCCGTCCTGCCGTCCTGGCTGTCCTGGTCTTGTTGCACCGATATGGAAACCTTTGCTTGATTCCTCGGGACTCCGCGCCTGCGCTTGCCTCCTTTGCACCAAAGAGGAAACTGGTACACTGCGCCCGCTGGCGCCCGCCTGGTCCTGGTCGTCATGGCTCACGTCAGGTGAACCTCGCGAGGTGCAGCTTACATTGATATCTCCGCTCCTCGGGAGCCAGCCTGGGGAGGCCGCCCCTCGTGGGGGTCTTGGTGTCGTCTGCCTCACGAGGCTTGGCCCCTCGCGAGGGTCTTGAGTTGTCGTTGCTGAAGCTGGGCCGTACCAGGCCGTCGATGGAGCCACGCCACACCAAGGGCAAGTATGAAGCGCCGCGGGCCCTAACCGCCTGCGGCCTTGGTTGCCGCGTGGAGATTGATGGGACATGGGCACCTCCGCTTCCCCACGCTGCCTCGGCAACTGCTTTCGACAGACAAAAGGACTGGTGCCTGCTGCGAAACCTTTGTTGCCTTCCTTTCGTCTTGCCCCAGATCCCCTTCTCCTTCACTTCTTCTACCTTCGGATCAATGGCAGCCAGTGTTCGGGGTGCGCCAGCTTCATTGCTGCCAATGGCAGCAATGCGATGTCTCGAACGGGGAAAAAGGTGGATACCTTCCGGAACAAGTGGATCTTCCTGGACGCCAAGCGTGCTGATGTTCGGCTGGAACTGCCGACCTCGCAGCCGGCGCCCCTAGAAGGATGGGCTCACGAGAAGCTCACCGATCCCAGGGCGGAGCTATTGCTGGAGAGGATGGCAGCAGACCTGAAGACCGATGACCCAAAGGCGGAGAAGCTGACAGGGGCCATGATTGTCAAGGAATTCCTGACGCAGCGCCTGGCTCCGCTCCAGGCACATTCGCACCCCCTGTGGAAGCTCAAGGGCGCAGAAGAGGGTCTCCGGCTGCGCCCGGACGACTTGTCCAAGGAGGAGCTGGACAAAATCGTCCGCGCCCTGCTTGGAGTGGATCAGGGCTGCCCCACGGACTCCCATCTTTCGCTGTACCACCGCCCTGACGGGGAGAAGATTGCTAATGCCATGCTTGTCTTCAACGAGCACGGGCTCGCACCTCAGGGGCCTTCCCAGCCTCCGAGCTCCCCTGTTCCGGTGTCCTCCGGCGAGCCCGGCGAGGTAGAGGGGACGGACTCAGAGGCGACGTGGGAAAGCACGGGGGAGACCTCCCCTCCACACCAGACCGATCTCCTCCACGACCTCTCTGACGACGATGACGCTAGCGAGTACCCGGTCAGGGAGGCGCTGCGGTCTGCAGGCGTCACCACGCGGTCCAAGGGCACCCCTCCGAAGAAGCTGAAGTCGGGGGTCACGAAGAAGGGCAGGTCGGCGCTGATCTCTCAAGGTGGCGCCCCCGCCTCGCCGCCAGTTGCTGCTACTGCAAAGCCGGTCGTGCGCCCGCCTGTTCTTGTGGGCACGACGGCTCCCATGCCCGTGAAGCCTGCGGACCTCGCGCTCCTGAAGAGGGCGAGGGACTACGTTGCTGCGGACCAGTAAGTGCACCATCTTGCCTTTGCTTCCTGCTCTTGTCTTGGTATCTTAACATCCGCCTCTTCTGTGGCTAGGCCAACGTCGTCGTCGAAGAAGAAGAAGGAGGAGGGTGTAGCTGTTGCCGCGACGAAGGTGCTTGCCGCAGCCGCACCACCTCCGGCGCAAAAGGATAGGGCCGGCCTGCGTGCTTCTGCGACCGGGTCGTCCCGTGGTGGCTCGAAGACCCAGCCTCGGGAGGAGGCATCCCCTGCAGTCGGACCTGCTCAGGAGGTGCTCACCCTCAGCTCGCTTGCCGAGGCCTCGAAGCCTCCGGAGCCCCTAGCCTCTTCTAGTGCTGCTGCTTTGCCAGCCCTGGTGCCTGCGCCGTCTCCTCCCTCGTCCATCACGCCGGTGAACCATGGCTCTTCTGCTGCGCCCGGTGCTCTGGAGGAGGCCCTTTCCGCGCTGAACCAGCTTCGCGTCGACCTTCAAGGTGCCGACCGGCGCCTGGCATCTGGGCGCCTGGAGCTGGTCTCGGGGTGGCTTCGAGCCAACGCATTCGTCAGGATGGCCTAGCAGCAAGCCGTGACAGCCTCGGAGGAAGGTGAGAAGGCAGCCGGCTTGGCCGCGGCCACCCGCGATGCGGCGATGAAGGACGCCGAGGCCGCCGAGGAGTGCTGCCGAGCGGCGGAGGCCGAGCTGAGTACCCTCCGCGACGAGCAGGCCGCCGAGGCCCGTCAGCGCAAGGTGCAGGAGGAGGAGCTGAAGGCCCAGAAAGCTGCAATTGCTGATCGTGATGCCGAGCTGGAGCGGGCGGCCCGGGAACAGGCCACAGAGCATGGCCGCCTGGAGAAATTGATGGAGGAGGTGGAGGCGAAGAAGGCCCAGCTGGAGACCAGGGAGAAGCTCCTTGCCAAGGCTGAGGAGGCAGCCGCCGTGGGGTGCACTGCCTTTGACTCCCTCGAACAGAGGTCCCGCAAGGCACTGCAGGACCTTTACGGGAGCGAGTTGAAGGAGCCGATGGTGACCTCGGAGGAGCGCCCCGCCGAG
This sequence comes from Thinopyrum elongatum, assembly GCA_011799875.1. Lineage (NCBI taxonomy): Eukaryota > Viridiplantae > Streptophyta > Magnoliopsida > Poales > Poaceae > Thinopyrum > Thinopyrum elongatum. Next base: position 218,108,077 of record CM022299.1, on the reverse strand, counting down.
CTACTCCCCAAGCTAGTCACGACGCTCAAGGGCGTCGTTGTTGGATTTGGCCCCATGGTGGAAGGGGAGGCCCACGTGCTTTCCACCTCTGCCGTGACACGCGTCTTCTACCACCTCCGTCTTCGCGACCCCAACTTTGACCTCAGTGCCATGCTTGAGCCTATGAACCCGGATCGCTACACCGCCATTGCTGAAGCCGTGAAGGACCAGGTGGAGGCCCTGCTGCAGAAGTTCCTTGCCGTTAACCCCGCGACTACGACCGGCAGCACGGGCGACGGCGACGTCGTCGACGACGGGGCTCCCCAGGCGGGCGATGGTGGCGCCCAAGGCTGAAGGAGAAGCTTGATGGTGGTGTTCACTCCATTTTATTTCCTGCAATATGACCGTGCCTCGTGGAGGTGTGAGAACTCATGTTTGGTAATTTGGAGAAACAATATGTCTTGTAATAATTTGCTAGGATTTTGTGATTTTCTTCTCGTCTGCTTTAGTGTTCTGCATCGGCAGGGCCCGGCCCCGCGCGTACCTCAGCCGCCATTGGGTCATCCAGATCACCAGGACGAGACCAAGGGGTGAGGGCTACGTGACCAGTTAGGCCCTTGGATCGCGGTGCCCAAGAGTCCCCCTTGACGTACAAACAGCCCTTGGGAAGGAGACGCGAAATTAGGCCTTAGCGTTTTGCGTCGGCAGGGCCCGGCCCCGGCGTACCTCAGCCGCCATTGGGTCGTCCGGATCGCCAGTACGAGACCAAGGGGTGAGGGGCTACGTGACCAGTTAGGCCCTTGGGTCGCGATGCCCAAGGGTCCCCCTTGACGTACGAACAGACCTCATACCTGTCCTCGCCGGGCTCTCGCTTGGGAGGGTTGCGCGAAGACCAGGTCCGAGGGACCTAGCGAGGTGGCGTACGCCAGGCATGACCTGAGCGTAGCCCCCGTGCCCAGCCCCCTCGCACTACTCTCCCGGGGGAAAGCAGCGCGGTGAGGCTAAGCACCGAGCCTGGTGGCTCCGTGAGGTTACTGCGGCCGTGAGGCCACCCTCAGTTGTTTATCACGAGCGCAGAGCATGGCGCTACCGTTCTTGCATGGGCATAGCCGCTCCTCGACCGTGTCGACTGCCAGTGCGGAGCATGGTGCTTCCACTGGCACGTGGTCCCGGGGCGTGTACAGCCCCGCCCTGACACGTGGCTTGCACGGCAGGGCTAGAGGAGGTGTGTCTGGGCACCCGTGAGCCAGCGCGAGACTCACGGGGCCCTACCTCAAGGCGGGTTGCGCCTGGTCTTGATTGAGAGCACTTGTAATGATCCTGCGAGATGGTTAGGCAGTCTACGCCGAGTGAATCTCCTGAGGTTACCACATGAGAAGGCCAAGCACCAACGGCCCCAGGAGGTGACGTGAACGGGGCCGGCCCGCCAGACAGAGCTCAGCTTGGGTTTATCGACACTGCAGGGATGGACCCGAGCACAGACGCCGTGCCCAGTCTTCTCATGCAGATGTCCTGAAGAAAGACAGCCGGCGCGCGGCTCCCGTGGTGACGGGGCACCGTGTCGCGCGCCCTCACTCATCCGCCCGCGATTAGCTCATGCGAGGACAAGGCACCAAGGACCATGGGAGGTGACGTACACGGGAGCTGGCCCGTGAGCCAGAGCTCAGTCTCTTGGGTTTAGCGACGCTGCAGGGACGGACCCGAGCACAGACGCCGTGCCAGCCCTTAATCATGAGGCGGTCGTGGGTGGGCTTGCAAGGGCGTATGACGTTCATGGCAACGAAGTACCGGACAGGCAGATGATAATCATAAAGCGACCGATGGCAAGAATAAGGCTAGTTCTGATATATGCCAAGCGATACATGCCACAGGGACGGACCCACGCGGCTTGGGGATGATGCAGCCCGAAGGGCGCCCCCAATGGAGTGAATCAAGATGCAAAAGGATACATGTCGCAGGGACAGGCCCACGCGATCTGGGGATAATGCTGCCCGAGGGGTGCCCCCAACTGAATAAACTGGAAAATGTCACCTGGTATCATTGCTGAAGAGATGTTGGAGTAGCTGAAGATGTGTGCTGAAGAAGTCGCTCCTCACGAGTCGCCTGGGTCCTGAACCTCGGGAGGCTCTAGAAGCTCAGGGGGCTCGTGGAGAACCGTCGCCATCTCCACCAGGACGTTATGCTCGTTGAATCCCTTGGCTACAATCTCCTTTCCTTATCTAGACTAGCTGACTTTGGTTTCAATGTTCTATTTACTAAAGTAGATTGCCAAGTGTTTCGTAGAGATAATCATAATATGGTCTTTACCGGTATTCGTAGAGGTGATGTATACATTGTTGATTTCACTAAGAGAGGCCAACCTCGTACTTGCTTAATTGCTAAATCTTCTAAAGGTTGGTTATGGCCTAGAAGGTTAGGTCATGTGGGCATGCAAAATCTTGATAAGCTTATTAAAGGTGATCATATCCTTGGTGTTAAAGATGTCATATTTGACAAGGATCGACTTTGTAGTGCTTGTCAAGCAGGAAAACAGGTTGGAGGAAGTCATCCCGTGAAGAACGTCATGACCACGAGAAGACCGCTTGAGCTACTTCATATGGATCTTTTTGGTCCCAACACCTACAAGAGTCTCGGTGGTAACTCATTCGGTTTGGTCATTGTTGACGACTTTTCAAGATTTACGTGGGTGTTCTTTCTTGATGACAAATCGCAGGTCCAAAAGAACTTCAAGAACTTCACTAAGAAGTCCCAAAACCAATTTTAAGTGAAGATCAAGAAGGTTCGAAGCGACAATTGAACGGAGTTCAAGAACGCCAATGTGGATACCTTTCTTGACGAAGAAGGGATTTCGCATGAGTTCTCGGCTACGTACACGCCTCAACAAAACGGAGTTGTTGAGAGGAAGAACCAAACACTTATCGAGATGGCAAGAATGATGCTTGATGAATACAAGAAGCCAAGACACTTTTGGGCGGAAGCGGTTGAGACAGCTTGTCATGCTACAAATCGACTATATATTCACAAGCTTCTCGGCAAGACAGCATACGAGCTTCTCACCGGTAACAAACCCCAAGTTGGATACTTTCGAGTATTTGGCTCAACGTGCTACATTCTTGATAAGCATCGTCGCTTGAAATTTGCTCCAAAATCTCATGAAGGTTTCCTACTCAGTTATGGCTCAAACTCTCACACTTACCGTGTCTACAACAATTTCACCCGAAAGGTTGAAGAGACGGTAGATGTGAAGTTTGATAAATCTAACGGCTCACAAGTAGAGCAATTGCCAATTGATGTAGGAGATAAAGATCCCTCGGAAGCAATCCAAGATTTGTCCATTGGCAAGATTCACCCAACGGAGGTGAAGGAGAGTACTTCGTCTGTTCAAGTGGAAGCCTCAACTTCACATCAAGGTGAACCACAAGTTGACTTGGAGGAATCCACAAGTGGAACACGTCAAGACGGAGGAGATGAGGAAGTGCAACAAGATGAACCTCCTCGACCTCCCTCTCCACCTCCACATGAGAACGGCAACGCCAACAACAATGAAGGAGGAGGAGAAGAAGAAGAAGACAATGAAGAGGATGTTCCACCCCAACCCAAACAAAAGCTCTCACGAGTTAGAGCAAGAGTCACAAGAGATCATCCCATTGAACAAATCTTCGATGACATTCCTGGGAGAATCACTCGCTCTAAAACTCATTTGGCTAACTTTTCTGAACACTACTCATTCATTTCTAGTGTTGAACCTATGAAGGTAGAAGAGGATCTTGAGGATCCGAAATGGGTAAATGCTATGCATGAAGAGCTACACAACTTTGAGAGGAATCAAGTGTGGACATTGGTTGAAGAGCCCAACCATGATCACAATATCATTGGAACCAAATGGGTGTTTCGGAATAAGCAAGATGAAGATGGACAAGTTGTACACAACAAGGCCCATCTCGTCGCTCAAGGCTACACTCAAGTCGAAGGTATGGACTATGGTGAGACATATGCCCCCGTTGCTAGACTTGAGTCCTTTCGCATCTTACTTGCTTATGCCAATCACCATGATATTACTTTATACCAAATGGACATTAAAAGTGCTTTTCCAAATGGAGAAATTGAGAAGGAAGTTTATGTTAAACAACCTCCCGACTTTGTTAATCCCAAGAAACCTGATCATGTCTACAAACTTCATAAAGCTCTTTATGGTCTTAAATAAGCCCCTAGAGCTTGGTATAAATGCTTGACCAAGTTTCTCATTGAAAAAGGCTTTGAAATTGTGAAGATTGATTCTACACTTTTTCTAAAAGGGTTAATGGTGAATTATTTGTGTGCTAACTTTATATGGATGATATCATATTTGGTTCTACTAACCCCCATTTTAGTGAGAAGTTTGGAAGGCTAATGTCGGAGAAGTTTGAGATGTATATGATGAGTGAACTCAAATTTTTCCTTGGTTTGCAAATCAAGCAAACTAAGGAAGGTACCTTTGTCTCACAAACAAAATATACCATGGATCTTTTCAAGAAGTTCAACATGCAAGAAAGCAAAGGTATGAAAACACCCATGCCTAGTAGTGGACATCTTGACTTGACTAAGGATGGCAATCCGGTTGACCAAAAGGTTTACAGTTCTATGATTGGTTAATTGTTATATCTATGTGCCTTCCGTCTCGATATTATGCTAAGTGTGTGCATGTGTGCACGATATCAAGCGGCTCCTCAAGAGTGTCATGTTAAGGCCGTGAAAAGGATAGTGAGATACTTAATTCATACACCAAACTTTGGCATTTGGTATCCTAAGAGGTCATCTTTTGATCTTGTTGGCTACTCCGATTCGGACTATGCCGGTGACAAGGTTGATAGGAAGTCCACTTCGGGTACTTGTCAATTTCTTGGTAGATCCCTTGTGTCTTGGTCCTCCAAGAAACAAAACTCGGTATCCTTATCTACTGCCGAAGCAGAATACATTGCCGCCGGATCATGTTGTGCTCAATTACTTTGGATGACCCAAACACTTAAAGATTATGGGATACATGTGAAACATGTTCCATTGCTATGTGACAATGAGAGTGCTATTAAGATTTCTCATAATCCCGTGCAACATTCTTGAACTAAGCATATTGAAGTTCGTCATCATTTCATTCGTGATCATGTTGCTAAAGGAGACATCAATCTTAAGCATGTTCGCACCGATAATCAATTGGCGGATAGAATCACCAAACCACTTGATGAGAAAGTATTTTTCTGTTTGAGAGGTGAATTGAATATCATTGATGCCTCAAACTTGGAGTAGAAGCTCCATTTGGATACATGCAAGGCATGAGCCTTTGTGACTAATCCTTGATATTTCTTTTATAATGATGATCATTTATCTTTGATGTATATTTGTACCCTTGCATGTTATCTAACCCATGTAGGTACTTGGATGAGCCCAAATCTATGAAATTGCAAGTCACTCACATTTTGAGCAATTTTTACATCACTAAGTTTCTATGGTTTGGTTGTTGAATTCAAGGAAGCATGAACTCACTCAACATATCCTTTGACTATTTCAATTGGTATCAAGTTTCATGATTGTCAATTTTGACACACAAGTGCTCTTCCTTGCAAAACTAACCCATGTAGGAACATGAACTTCAACTCTAAAGGGTGCTCCCAACTACATCAATCTTGAGCATCCAACACAAGTTCAACTACATGATCAAGATCAACACCACAACCCAAGGTATGTTATTCCATCTTAGAGAAGCCTTACTCCAAGTCATGAACTAAAGCAACTCAACAAGATGTGAATACATCAAAATGCTTATACAAAAAATGACAACCCCATTTTGAGCTTAAACGATGAGTATGACCTATGATCAAGTGATCTCACTTGACGCCCAAGTCAATATACTCTAACATAGGTGACTTTGTCGCCGACCTTTTCTAGATGAAGTTCTCTAGTGTTCTTTTTGCTTAGTTGATTTTTCCATTTGCATGTTTTTCTTGCCATTGTGTCTCCCTCTAAAAACAAAAGAACTTCATCTAGATCTCTTTTCAATTTCTATTTTTCATCTGTGAATTCGGTTGTAAATTCATTGCAAATCTTTCTAACAATTCCTTACAAACCCTTCTGAGATTTCCTTTGCCAAGTGAGCTGAGTTGACAAAATCTTTACTCTACGTTGAACTTGGTCCCTCTGATCCAAGCCTATCTGCTCGACCGAAATACAAGGTTTACTTGCATATAGTTCATCGGTTCAACCGATAAGGACTAGCTCGGTCTCACCGATAAGCACCTTCTGTGACTCTGTCATCTCGGAGTCACCGACGGAACCATATCGGCGTCACTGATTTCAACTATGAGAAAACCTTTTGCCATTTCTTATTGCCTATTTTCTTCAGCTCCACTCAGTGATTCTTTCCTCTATCAGCATCCTAAGCTACCTGCTACTTTGTAGTGACTCTCAAGGACCACACCTACCTAGCTCAGATTCCAGAAGTACCCTTCTTGGAAATTGATGTCAAAGGGGGAGAGAGTACATCAAAGCTTATCAAATGAGCACATCTAAGCACTTCTACAGATGCTTGTTAACAAAGAGGAGAGAAGTCGCATGTCTTTAAGAGGGGAAGACATGCTAATATGCTTGATCCTAGCTATTGCAGTTGATAATTCCTTTTTGCTCTGATTTTATTTGCTCTTACCTTATTTGCTCTGATTTTATCTCACCCTACCTTCTCCCATTATCCAATATCAGATTCAGGGGGAGAAAGAGTCTATGCCTAAGGGGAGATAAATCCTTGGAATTTATTGCACATCTTTAAATCTTTGGGGACATGTCTATATCTAAATGAAGTACTTACTTTGTAGTACTCACCCATTACATGTCATCCTAGTCTTGGTATTTTTGTGATTCCTTAATGCTGCTTTGCCTGGAGTGTTCTTGTGTTATCTAACCCTGTTTTCTCAAGTCTACTCTCTCAAAAGTCAGCTCAAGACCAAAAGGTAAGTATATGCATCACACTCATGTGCATGATGATCTCTTGCTGTTGCACATATTGTTTGCAAGAGGGAATCATAAACATGAAGGTACACTTCTAAACCACATTATTTACTCTGATGCATATAGCCAAGATACATGTAACTCTTAGCTTACTCTGTCATGTGATGCATTCACATGTCCTTATATTCTATCTTCACATGATTGCATTCGTGTAGGAGGAGCTTATGCATGTTACATGTTCCTCCAAAGCTTTACTTGCTACTCTTAATATCATTTACTTAAAGCTTTGATGTATGTTGTCATCAATTACCAAAAAAGGGAGATTGAAAGCACAAGTGCTCGCTGGGTGATTTTGGTAACTAATGTCAACATATCTCTTTTTGGACTAATGTTTTTATCTAGTGTATTTCAGACAAGTTGAACAATGGCGTGGAAAGGACAAGAGGATGTGGAACCCCTTCAAGGTGCTAAGGACACATATTGGCAAAAGCTCAAGACTCTTCATCTTTGTTTTTAGTGATCCAAGATCACATTGAGTCCATAGGAAAGCCAATACTATTAAAAGGGGATGAGGTGTTGCTTAATGGTTTGCTTGCTCAAATGCTTAGTGATACTGCTCCAAAACCCTCAACCAGTTTCTCCATCCAAATATGTCAAAACCCTAAACTCCAACTCGGCCCCATCGATTCTTTCTATCCGGCGCCACCGAGTTCATATGACACAACCATAGCCAGAAACCCTAACAGTTCGGTCACACCGATACGGATCTCGGTCTCACCGAGATGGCCTTGCCAACTCACTGTTATCAGTTGCAATTATTTCGGTCTCACCGAAATTGCAATTGGTCTCACCGAGATGGCTTGACCAATTCTCTATTGCCTATTGCTTCACTTCGGTCTCACCGAGTTGATGTAATCGGCGCCACCGAGAAGAGGTTTGCCCTAAGCCCTAGCACATAGGTCCCACTGAGTTGTTCTATTCGGCCCCATCGAGATTCCTAATGTTCACATTTTTGAACTAATCGGTGCCACAGAGTTTAGCTATTCGGTCTCACCGAGATGGGTCAAATGTGTGTAACGGTTGGATTTTGTATGGAGGTTATATATACCCCTCCACCCCCTCTCCATATGTGAGAGAGCCTTTAGAACGTGCCTACACTTCCACCATACATTTTCGGAGAGAGAACCACCTACTCATGTGTTGAGATCAAGATATTCCAATCCTACCACAAGAATCTTGATTTCTAGCCTTCCCCAAGTTGCTTTCCACTCAAATCATGTTTCCACCATATCCAAATCTGAGAGAGAGAGAGAGAGTTGAGTGTTGGGGAGACTATCATTTGAACCACAAGAGCAAGGAGTTCATCATCAACACACCATTTATTACCTTTTGGAGAGTGGTGTCTCTAGATTGGTTAGGTGTCGCTTGGGAGCCTCTGTCAAGATATGGAGTTGAACCAAGAAGTTTGTAAGGGCAAGGAGATCGCCTAGTTCGTGAAGATCTACCCGAGTGAGGCAAGTCCTTCGTGGGCATTGGCCATGGTGGGATAGACAAGGTTGCTTCTTCGTGGACCCTTCGTTGGTGGAGCCCTCCGTCGACTCGCGCAACCATTACCATCATGGGTTGAAGTCTCCATCAACATGGATGTACGATAGCACCACCTATCGGAACCATGCCAAAAATCTCCGTGTCTTCGTTGCGTTTGCAAACTCCAATCCCATTCCTTTACTTTCCTGCAATTTGCATGCTCTACTCTTTCCGCTGCATATACTCTTGTCATGCTTTCTTGAAATGTATTGTGAATGCTTAAACTTGTGCTAAAACTCAACCTTAACTTGAAGAACTTAAAAACTGCAACTTTTACATGTTGAGGGTCTAATCAACCCCCTCTAGACCCCTCTTCTCGATCCTTTTGATTGGTATCAGAGCTTTGGTCTCCATTGCTTTGGTTTAATCACCATTGGAGGAAGATGGATGAGTCTACGATCGGGAGTATTAGACGTAGAGTGCCTATGCTTGACGGAGAGTTATATAGTTCTTGGAAGAATGAGATGCTTGAGATTTTCAATGAATATGATTTGAACAAGTATACTACTAGCCCTTATGTGCCTCCTATTGATCCTTTGCATCCTACCCCCGATAAGTATCTTGACATGGTTCACATCTAAGAGCTATTGATCTTATCGTTAGAGGATTGCCTAGAAATTTGCTTGTATGCTTGCCTACCTTTGAATGTGCTTATAATATATGGAAATATCTTGAGGAGCGCTTTCCAAATTACTCCTTGAAAAATCTAGATGAGATTCTTCAAAAGTCTATTGCTTTTCATAAAATGAAGCCTAGTGATCCTAAGTTTGGTGATTGTCTATTTGAGCTGTGTGATCTTATGCGTGCTAAAGGAAATGTTGGAGTCATTAGTAGCATCATCTCACAAACTATTAGAATTCATAAACATGCACATTGTCATGGTCATAAATATAATGAATCACTTGCTCTAGGTGATGATCACTTACATGATGATATTGAGCATGGATATTATGATGAAGATGAAGATAGTGACTTTGACCTCGAGGAGTCGATGAGACATTTTGGTCTTATGGCTAACCTTCGTGGTTACATGGCCAGAGGGAAAGAATGGATTCTCAATAGTGGATGTACTAATCATACAACCGGAGATAAGGACATGTTCCGTGAGGTTGCCAAAAACGACAGCTCACGCAAGTATGTAACTTTTGGAGATAACTCCAAGGGTAAGGTACTTAGCCTTGGTAAGGTGGCCATTTCCAATGATAGCTTTATCCAAAACATTATGCTCGTTGAATCTCTTGGTACAATCTCCTTTCCATATCTAGACTAGCCGACTTTGGTTTCAATGTTCTATTTACTAAAGTAGATTGCCAAGTGTTTTGTAGAGATAATCATAATATGTTCTTTACCGGTATTCGTAGAGGTGATCTATACATTATTGATTTCACTAAGAGAGGCCAACCTCGTACTTGCTTAATTACTAAATCTTCTAAGGGTTGGTTATCGCATAGAAGGTTAGGTCATGTGGGCATGCGAAATCTTGATAAGCTTATTAAAGGTGATCATATCCTTGGTGTTAAAGATGTCATACTTGACAAGGATAGACTTTGTAGTGCTTGTCAAGCAGGAAAACAGGTTGGAGGAAGTCATCCCGTGAAGAACATCATGACCACAAGAAGACCGCTTGAGCTACTGCATATGGATCTTTTCGGTCCCAACACCTACAAGAGTCTCGGTGGTAACTTGTTCGGTTTGGTCATTGTTGACGACTTTTCAAGATTTACGTGGGTGTTCTTTCTTGATGACAAATCGCAGGTCCAAAAGAACTTCAAGAACTTCGCTAAGAAGGCCCAAAACCAATTTTAAGTGAAGATCAAGAAGGTTCGAAGCGACAATTGAACGGAGTTCAAGAACGCCAATGTGGATACCTTTCTTGACGAAGAAGGGATTTCGCATGAGTTCTCGGCTACGTACGCACCTTAACAAAACGGAGTTGTTGAGAGGAAGAACCAGACACTTATCGAGATGGCAAGAACGATGCTTGATGAATACAAGACGCCAAGACACTTTTGGGCAGAAGCGGTTGAGACAACTTGTCATGCTACGAATCGACTATATCTTCACAAGCTTCTCGGCAAGGCGGCGTACGAGCTTCTCACCAGTAGCAAACCCCAAGTTGGATACTTTCGAGTATTTGGCTCAAAGTGTTACATTCTTGATAAGCATCGTCGCTCAAAATTTGCTCCAAAATCTCATGAAGGTTTCCTACTCGGTTATGGCTCAAACTCTCACACTTACCGTGTTTACAACAATTTCACCCGAAAGGTTGAAGAGACAATAGATCTAAAGTTTGATGAATCGAACGCCTCGCAAGTAGAGCAATTGCCAATTGATGTAGCAGACAAAGATCCCTCGGAAGCAATCCAAGATTTGTCCATTGGCAAGATTCGCCCAACGGAGGTGAAGGAGAGTACTTCGTCTGTTCAAGTGGAAGCCTCAACTTCACATCAAGGTGACCCACATGTTGACTTGGAGGCATCCACAAGTGGAACACGTCAAGACAAAGGAGATGAGGAAGTGCAACAAGATGAACCACCTCGACCTCCCTCTCCACCTCCACTAAAGAACGACAACGCCAACAACAATGAAGGAGGAGGAGAAGAAGAAGACAATGAAGAGGATGTTCCACCCCAACCCAAACAAAAGCTCTCACGATTTAGAGCAAGAGTCACAAGAGATCATCCCGTTGAACAAATCTTCGATGACATTCAAACCGGGAGAATCACTCTCTCTAAAACTTGTTTGGCTAACTTTTCTGAACACTACTCATTCATTTCTAGTGTTGAACCTATGAAGGTAGAAGAAGCTCTTGAGGATCCGGATTGGGTAAATGCTATGCACGAAGAGCTACACAACTTCGAGAGGAATCAAGTGTGGACATTGGTTGAAAATCCCAACCATGATCACAATGTCATTGGAACCAAATGGGTGTTTCAGAATAAGCAAGATGAAGATGGACAAGTTGTATGCAACAAGGCCCGTCTCGTCGCTCAAGGCTACACTCAAGTCGAAGGTATGGACTATGGTGAGACATATGCCCCCATTGCTAGACTTGAGTCCTTTCGCATCTTACTTGCTTATGCCAATCACAATGATATTACTTTATACCAAATGGACATTAAAAGTGCTTTTCTAAATGGAGAAATTGAGTAGGAAGTTTATGTTAAACAACCTCCAGGCTTTGTTAATCCCAAGAAACCTGATCATTTCTACAAACTTCATAAAGCTCTTTATGGTCTTAAACAACGCCCTAGAGCTTGGTATAAATGCTTGACCAGGTTTCTCATTGAAAAAGGCTTTGAAATTGGGAATATTGATTCTACACTTTTTACTAAAAGGGTTAATGGTGAATTATTTGTGTGCCAAATTTATGTGGATGATGTCATATTTTTTTCTACTAACCCCGGTTTTAGTGAAAAGTTTGGAAGGCTAATGTCGGAGAAGTGTGAGATGTCTATGATGAGTGAACTCAAATTTTTCCTTGGTTTGTAAATCAAGCAAAGTAAGGAAGGTACCTTTGTCTCACAAACAAAGTATACCAAGGATCTTTTCAAGAATTTCAACATGCAAGAAAGCAAAGGTATGAAAACACCCATGCCTACTAGTGGACATCTTTACTTGACTAAGGATGGCAATTCGGTTGACCAAAAGGTTTACCGTTCTATGATTGGTTCATTGTTATATCTATGTGCCTCCCGTCCTGATATTATGCTAAGTGTGTGCATGTGTGCATGATATCAAGCGGCTCCTCAAGAGTGTCATGTTAAGGCCGTGAAAAGGATAGTGAGATACTTAATTCATACACCAAAATTTGGCATTTGGTATCCTAAGAGGTCATCTTTTGATCTTGTTGGCTACTCCAATTCAGACTATGCCGGTGACAAGGTTGATAGGAAGTCCACTTTGGGTACTTGTCAATTTCTTGGTAGATCCCTTGTGTCATGGTCCTCCAAGAAACAAAACTCGTTATCCTTATCCACTGCCGAAGCGGAATACATTGCCGCCAGATCATGTTGTGCTCAGTTACTGTGGATGACCCAAACACTTAAAGATTATGGGATACGTGTAAAACATGTTCCATTGCTATGTGGCAATGAGAGTGCTATTAAGATTGCTCATAATCCCGTGCAACATTCTCGAACTAAGCATATTGAAGTTCATCATCATTTCATTCGTGATCATGTTGCTAAAGGAGACATCAATCTTAAGCATGTTGCACCGATAATCAATTGGCAGATATTCACCAAACCACTTGATGAGAAAGTATTTTGCCATTTGAGAGGTGAATTGAATATCATTGATGCCTCAAACTTGGAGTAGAAGCTCCATTTGGATACATGCAAGGCATGAGCCTTTGTGACTAATCCTTGATATTTCTCTTATAATGATGATCATTTGTCCTGGATGTATATTTGTACCCTTGCATGTTATCTAACCCATGTAGGTACTTGGATGAGCCCAAATCTATGAAATTGCAAGTCACTCACATTTTGAGCTATTTCTAAATCACCAACTTTCTATGGTTTGGTGGATCTCGGTCTCACCGAGATGGCCCTAGAAACTCTCTGTTTCCCTTTTGTAACATTTCGGTCTCACCGAAATGAGCGATCGATCACACCGAGTTTGCTTGACCAACTCTCTGTTTGCTCTTTGCTGAAATTGGTCTCACCGAGTTCACGTAATCGGCACCACCGAGATGAGGTTTTTTCCTAGACCTAGCACATCGGCCCCACAAAGTTGTTCCAGTCGGTCCCACCGAGATTCCTAACATTCACATTTTGAACTGAATCGGTCTCACCGAGTTCTTCTATTCGGTCTGACCGAGTTGGGTCAAATATGTGTAACGGTTGGATTTTGTGTGGAGGCTATATATACCCCTCCATCCCCTTCTCCATATGTGAGAGAGCCATCAGAACGTGCCTACACTTCCAGCTTAAATTTTCTGAGAGAGAACCACCTACTCATGTGTTGAGATCAAGATATACCAATCCTACCACAAGAATCTTGATTTCTAGCCTTCCCCAAGTTGCTTTCCACTCAAATCATCTTTCCACCATATCCAAATCTGTGAGAGAGAGTTGAGTGTTGGGGAGACTATCATTTGAACCACAAGAGCAAGGAGTTCATCATAAACACAACATCTATTACCCTTTGGAGAGTGGTGTCTCCTAGATTGGTTAGGTGTCGCTTGAGAGCCTCCGACAAGATTGTGGAGTTGAACCAAAAAGTTTATAAGGGCAAGGAGATCGCCTACTTCATGAAGATCTACCCGAGTGAGGCAAGTCCTTCGTGGGCGATGGCCATGGTGGGAGAGACAAGGTTGCTTCTTCGTGGGCACTTCATGGGTGGAGCCCTCCGTGGACTCGCGCAACCATTACCCTTCATGGGTTGAAGTCTCCATCGACCACTACAAAAAAAAGACACATCCGTGACATTTTGGCCCGAACGAATTTTTTTTCTGTCATGCTTATGACACTTATATGACGATAATTGTGACAAAACCCGGTATCATCATAGATGTGGTGGGCTCCTATTTCTATGACAAAAAATCATGATAGAAAATGGGCTTTTCGTCCTGGGCGGGCCGGGGACGCACCTGCATGACATTCTTTGGGCCGTCCATGACGGAAAAAATCGTGGTAGAAGCTAGGGCGAGGAAAATTTCAGGGAGTTCCCGGTTACGGTGGGTGGTCGGGGCCGAGTGATGCACGGAGGGATTGCGCGTTTCTCTTGTACACGTACGCGCATGTGTGCGAGGCGTTGGCCTCTAACTGAACCCGAGTGAGGCGTTCGCTTACTGAACCCGAGCGATTGCACTAGCTACATTACTGAACCCGAGCGATCGATCCCTGGCTGTTAACTGAACCCGGGCGATTCCTTCACTACTGCTGCTAACTGAAGCCGCTCAAAGCTGCCTCTTGATGAATAGTCCCCGGTGGGGGTTGGATGAACAGTTCCCAGTGGGGGTTGGATGAATAGGATCCCGTGGTAGTAGAGGCCGTTGCCGCTGGATGAATAGTAGCTGGTGGAGGGCTGGTTGAACAGGACCCCATGGAGAGCTGGTTGAACAAGACCTCATGGAGGGCTGGTTGAACAGTAGCCGATGGAGGCTGGATGAACAGGACCCCGTGGAGCGCTGGTTGAACAGTAGCCGGTGGAGGCTAGATAAACAGGTCCCCGTGGATGAACAGTAGCTGGTGGAGGCAGGAGGAAGCCGACGGTGGATGAACAGTAGCAGGTGGAGGCTGGAGGAAGTCGACGGTGGATGAACAGTAGCCCTTTGAGTCCCGTTTTGCGGTACGCCACACCCCTCCCGATGAACAGGACCCCCGTTTCGACCGTAGGGCTCCAACACAAGTCCGTTTCCTCCTTTTTACGGTGCGCCACACCCCTCCTGATCAACAGGACCCCGTTTGGACCGTAGGCACTCGAACAGAAGTCCGTTTCCTCCATTTTGTGGTACGCCAGATCCTTCCCGATGAACATGACCCCGTTTTGACCGTACGCGGTCGAACAGAAAGGCCATTTCCTCTGTTCTGCATTAAGCTAGACCTTGTTTTGGCTGTTCCATCCAAGCCGGTTGGCTCCCGATGAACACGACGCCGTTGCTGCCGTCCGCTGCCTCTCCATGTACATGAGCCCTGGCCATACATATGCGCGAGTAGGCATTCGAGACCCCGCCCATATGTACGTACGTGGCCATATTTTTTGCGATCGGGCTGTACGTACGTGTACACAGTTTAGAAGGGACTGCCTGAACGGCTACGTCGGGGGCTCTACTACTACTCGTGCCACTGCTTGCTCGGCCATGGTTCATCATTGCAGAGAGACCGATCGACCAGTATGTACGTACACATTCACGACCAGACAGACAACGATACGTACGCTTCGACCGGGTGGGTCCCAGCTGTCAGGGAGGATAAGGACAAACTTCCTTGTGTGCGAAGATATAGCTGGTGAGTCCCGGCTGTCAGGGGGAGGAATCATTTTTATTTTGCGAGTAATAAGGAGGCACTTCCTTGTGTTCGAAGATGTAGCTGGTGGGTCCAGTTGTCAGCCTCACAGCCGAAAGTACTCTTCCAATGGCTGTCATTCATTGACCACGTTGACCACGCCGCGCCGAGAGCACCAAGGCGGTGGACGACGGTGAGGCCTAGGAAAGGAATGACGTGGAGTCGGGGAAGACGCGGCAGTGGATGCCCACGCGGAGGGGAGTACGAGGGTTGACTGCTTCGGCTGCGGTGTGAGGCTGCTGTCGCCGGAGAATAACAGGAGCTATGGGTGAGTAGAGGGATGGCATGGCTAGCGGTGGCAGCACAGCCGGCCACAGGAGGTAGTAGCAGGCAGTCCAGCCGGCGCTGGTTTCGGTGGCTGGAGCAAGAAGATTAGAGATTGAAGAAGCAGTGCGGCTGTTGGATGTTAATCCAACGGTCACTGCTACTAGAATCGTTTGTTGACTAAGTTAACAAAGCCCTGCGAATGTATCAACTTAGTAGGCCAACAAGTCAGCCTCCGAATCAGGTGGGTTTGAGCTAACAGGGGGAGGAATCATTTTTTTTGCGCGTAATGAGGCACTTCCTTCAGTGCGAAGATGTAGCTCGTGGGTCCCAGCTGTCATGGGGGGGGGCTTTTTTTCGCGTAATAAGAATGAACATCCTTGCGTGCTAAAATTGTAGCTGGTGGTTCCAACCTGTCAGGGGGAGGAATCGTTTATTCCCGCATAATAAGGAGGCACTAGCTTGCGTGCGAAGATGTAGCTGGTGGTTCCCAACTATCAGACTCTCGACGTACTCCATGTTGGCTCACGTTGTTGACCACGCATCATCGAGCGGTCCACGACGATGGACGATGGCAAAGCCTAAGATGGGAACGATCTGGAGTCATGGAACAAGGGGCACTGTGTCGGTGCAACAAACCCTGGGTCTGTTGCCCAGACCGTGCACAGGCCCGAGATCATGATTGCAGCATCCAAGACTAGACCAAGCACGAGAGATCAGCTCTTTGAAGAATCAAAGGGCAGATTGAGAAGACCAAGTCAAGCCAAGGAGCAAGACACTGTTAAGGAGAAAACCTCCCTTGCCGGGCAGGAGAGCCTGGCGAGGTCAAGGTTTCCCCGGAAGCAAGCCTCAAGACCGCCCCGGCAGGCCTGCCGGGGCCTACGAAGGCAAAAACGCCCAGCCAAGGCTTCACCGCTCCACCTCACAGCGATGCAAGTCATGAATCGGTGCAGTGTCAAGCCCCAAGGAGACTAAGTGGCTGTCTTTTGCCACATGGCAGCCATTTTCTACAGGAATCGCTTCCAAATGACACCCATCCAGCGACGTGTCATGCAGACAGGAGAAAAGGTGGCCGAACAGCCCGGGAAGGCGTGCCGGGCAGGCCATGATGTGACACTAAGCGGCTCATTTAATGTGCTCTACTCTATCTGCAGAGTAGATATGACAGCACTGTTTGCTATCTAACCAGTACGTAATGACTGATTTGCCACTGTGGTGACCCCTTGATCTATAAAAGGAGGCCCATGGCAACCATAGAAAGGATTCGGACCCTTGTATGCTCATACGCGCGTAGCTGCTCTCGCCTCGAGGCAACCCTGCCGGGCAAGAGCACTGCGTTTCCACCACCATCCACCATCAATCCACCGAAGCAGGAGTAGGGTTTTACGCCTCGTGGCGGCCCGAACCTGGGTAAAACTGCCCGTGTGATCTCTGACGTGCTGCGCTGCGCTCCTCCGCTCTTTGTGCAACACGCTCAGTCTCCCTGCCGAATCAAAAGGGGCTCGTGGCCCCATAGGTGGCCGTGGTTTCCCATGACACACTGGAGTCCCTGGCGGAGGGGAGTACGAGGGTCTGGTTCGGCTGCCGGGTGAGGCTGCCTTCGCCGGAGAATAACAGAAGGTGTGGGAGAGTACATGTATGACCTGGCCACCGTTGGGAGTAGGGTGGGGCGGTGAGGCCTGCGCGACAGCACAGCCGGCCACGGGAGGCAGATGGAGGTGCTCCAGCCGGCGATGGTTTTGACGGCTGGAGCAAGAGCAACTAGACCATAGATTGAAGAAGCAGGATTGCCGTTGGATGTCAATCCAACGACTACAGATGTCAGAATAATTTGTTGACTTTTTGTTTTAGACCATAAAATCATTTTATTCACTAAATGGACAACACCTTGCGCAGGCTTCGTCTAGTGGGCCAGCAATGTCAGCTTTGAAAGTTGTGGCGGAATGCAGCCCATTTATTTAGGTTTTACAGCCCATTTCATTTTGTTTGCCAATACATCTATTTCCTGGGCTGGGTAAAAATAATAATGCCGATTTACTATTTATGATAATTTACAGCGCATTTGATTATTTATTCGAATACACCTATTTACTGGGCTGGGTGAAAAATAATAATGCGTACATGCAGCCCATTTATCATTTCTGATAATTTACAAGCCATTTGATTTTAGTAGAAATGGACCCATTTTCTGGGATGGGTGAAAAAACAATGATGGTCTGGACTAAGCATTTCGTATAAAAATAATATTGAGATAGGAATATTATGAAAATTAAGTTGGGCTTGGTAATCTTATTATATAAAAAATGAACTGAGCTATGCATTTTATTAAAAGAAACATAGGCTAGGCTGCGCTTATTTTAGGATCTTGTGTACAACTATCAGCCCAGTTGCATTGCTGATGTTCAACGAAAAAGCCCTGTGTAGTATAGTACAACTTTACATGGCTACTCAGCCCACATTCAATGATGCCTGAAAAGGCCCAAATAAGGCTTCTGTACAACTTTTTGAAGTCGCTGAGCTCAATTAATAACTTAAGAAAAATATTAGAGTACAGTGGAACCTAATTAAAAGCTGTCACGAGAGAAGAAATAATTCAATGGTCCCACTTGTGTGTGTGTGTGTGTGAGAGAGAGAGAGAGATAGAGAGATAGACCCATCGGTCGATGCTCGTAAATACATCTTTCAGCCATATGCATTGCTGATGCTCAGTAAAAACTTATATAGTTGACACAATCATATAGAACATCATAGCACACTGAACTTGCATACAAAAATATCACGCAGGCAGCACAATCAGGGTGGAAGCAGTGGATCCCTACGGGTAGGGCTATGTTGGAACCAACGAACTCATACATAATCGTTCATCGTCTTTATCAATGACAGGGAAATATCTTGAATGCTGTGCAAAGAAAACAGACAGACAACACAATAAGTTTTGCTAGCACATTAAGTTGACGTACACCCCTTTCTAAAAAATGTTCAGGTACAAAAATAGAACAGGTGACAATCAAATGTACTGGCACATCAGTGCTTCACACCGATAGCTCAGATTTAACTAGTATCTGAGAAGATTCAGTTGTTACCTCAAATTAGAGCACATCCAGGCAGCCAGCCCTGCCTCTTCTCCCAAAGAAGTAGTGGCCTCCGCCGCGTGGTGGAGTAGGCCCTGTGCCATCCATTGTTCCGAGCAACACGGGGAAAGTCTGACATTGACTCCTATAATGGACGTCGTGGACGGATCCTGGCACCAGCGGCGGTGGCAGGACTCCGATTGATGGATTGACCACTTCTTCGACATGCACGAACACTCGATACAGGTACATCCCTAACGTGGTCCACGGCGGCCTTGGTGGTGATGAATAGTACAACCCCGATTCCTGCACCGGTATCTCAACACCAATCACCTTTGGTATGGTGGACGGCTTCTTCATCCATGCCATAACCATCAGAGCCCAGCTGTCTGGAGGAACAAACATACTAACGAGCTAACCTCCTAGGTCGTTGATAAGCTCATTCATGGACTCGCTGTCCCAAGCACGTCGAGGCATGCCGTGGAAGGTAAGCTTTGTTAAAAACTCAAGCTCAGAGGGTACCGAGCCCCATCCTGTGTGCCACCGATCAAAGCTCACCAGCGCGCCATCACAGCACAAATGCCGGGAAGATTCGAACACACGATTGCAGTCAAAAGTTGTCCAGAACCTGACGAAGAAATCAGCCGGTGGCGGACAGACTTCGATGAGCAAGTCACTTATTTGGATGCTGTGCGCAATGCCAAGAGCTTTGACAAGGTCGTCCGGCGAGATGGGAGGCCGGTCGCCGTTGATGGTTACCATTAGCACTTTGCCGGCAAACTGGTCGTCAAGCGCCGCCATGCCACTATTGAGCGACAGCACGCAGTGCCCGAAGGCAGGACGGACCTCAGGATCTCCCGCTAGGAGATCCGCGTTGACGGCGACATGATAGCTAGTGCGCTTGAGTGCAGGGAGTACAGGAGGGGGATTTGGGGGAACTAGAGTAGGAATCGAAATTACAGAGGTGGGGGAGGGGTGGGAGATCGGGGATAAAAAGGTAGCATGAATTTCGAACACGCGCCAATATGCTCTCGGCGCGCAAGCACACAAAAACACCGGTGGCGCCCACATGTCGGCCTAAGAGTCCTTTTTCTTTCTTTTTTGAGCGCCCGGCCTGAGAGTCATAATTGACCTGTTTGGCATTGCGTTACTAGTTGGCCCATATTCAACGACACCTCACTGGCCCAAACAAGTGTACATCATCGAAAATACACTGAGCTCAAATTATATAACTTGCGAAAAGGAGATATACTCTGAACACTAGAGAATGGTGATGCCCTCCCACCAGCAGTTCGAGACAATAAACAGTTCGAAACAACGATATATACAACATTCAAACACTGACTAGTGACTACTACTAACATAAACAACAAGACATGATAGTTCATAAGAAGTCTTGCTACACCACCAAAACGCACCCATCTGCAGTGCTCAGACTCTCGTGATCCAGACGAGAATGGCATTCTAAATAGAGGTAACTATTACATAGTAAGAGTGACATAGACGAGGATGACCAAATGATAAGGAGTATGCATACAAAAGAGAGAACTACCCATCCAAAACAAGCAGCAAAGACAACAAGTCATTCGAAGAGGGATGATCCAACACCATCATAATTTGTAGCCCCGCTTCAGCCACCAGTGATTCGGAGACACCAGAACTCCACCCTTTTGATGCAACAACCCAATTACCTATCAACCTGAAGGCTTGAACCACATCACTGTCTGTCGGACTTGAGACATCCAAAGATCAAAGTTAATCCAGATGCCTTTGTCATTCTCACCTTGTTTTGGCTGCAGGCTATATCATTGACAATCAGGGGAGTCTGCTCCCAAAGTCCTAGGGCTCGCCGTGTAGACACAGTTTTCCCTAGCAAACAGAGCCTCTCTGCCATCAAGGTCCTTGCCACCGGTGATCTCCTGGTTAATTGGATAATTGATTCCGAGAAACAGAGAGTGTGAACCAAGGTTGTTTACCTGCCTCCAACTCAAAAATCCTAAAGGCCCCAACAAGCTCGTATCCTGCTCATAGACGTAACAGCCACTGTCCGGATACTCACATATTTCACGGTGCTTGTACACAGTGGGGTTTTTGCAATATAACTCTTCAGGCTCATGTGTGCGAATGATCATCAGTCTTTTGCCATCGTCTGATCGAGCGAGGAACCAGTTGTGCTTCCCTATTTTTGGCAAAGGTGGTGTGATTACAAAGGGCAGTAACTGTAGGGACACTGTATCATATCAAAAAGGACACGCATTGTTAATGTAAGATCAACATTGTTCAGAGTATGAGTAGGATAATGCAAGAAACATCATTGATCTATCCCTGTTGGAACTGAGAGTAAAATACAGGGAAATTTATACTGGGTTCAAAAATATAGAAGTGCCATGCATGGTTATACTCATGTTATCTCACAATCGATTCTTCACAGGAAACTTCCATGTCATGCATGTTATGTAATCATGTCCTGTCCTCACAAACAAATTCTTCAAGGAAAATAACAGACCATGCATTGTTATATACTCATGTTCTGTGGGCACAATTCTTGTGAGGATATTATTCTAGCCATTGATTGCTGAAGGGCGAATATAGGTATGTACACATGGTAAGCATTACAGGATTTCCCTACTTCCAAATATAGAGTTCTCCATATGAACATTTACTTCCCTAATGTATGGTTAGATGAAACCAACAGTGTGATGCATGTTTCTACATCATGAAAATGAGGAAACTAACATGGCTATTGATACACACTCATATTTAGTAGTATATATATTACTATAAAGTAAGGAGAATATCTGTATCTTCCTAACCGTTTGATTATTCAAGGGTACAAATTGGCTGTAATGACATGGTCACAATTGCATGAATTAACTCATTCCAAATATAGCTGATTTACGGAGTCTGTAATACATTGCCATAGTTCTACTCAAATTGTGCTCAAACAGGGATATGCCAATCATCACAGAAAGTTCAAACAGTGTCATGGCGTTATCATTAACATCAGACGAAAACAACTTACACTCGCCATCCCAGCAATACTTGGTGCCATCTGCTTTGTCGATCGCGTAGATGATGCCATTGTGTTCAATAGCATCACAGAAGTGTGTATCAGCTTTGACGATCCACTGCAAGCTGAGTCGTCTCCAGCTAAAGAAGGCACCGGTGTAAAGATAGGCGAGTCCGCGGTCGAATAAGGCAATTAGCATGAATTCTGCGTAATCCGCATGTCGTGTGGGCACTTGGCAGATTACAATCTTCTGCAAAACAAGGTCCATCCAACTAACATGGTAATCTAGATGACTTGGACCGCGACGGTAAAACACTTCATACTCCAACGGAGGAAGGATAATCTCATGGGAGGTCTGGAAGTTCACGAGCACCAAATTTTTCCCGTCTTCTCTGACGGCAGCCATCCAGTGGGAGTTCATGCCGACCCAGTACATACCTGCCAAGAAGTTTCGGGCGATGATGATCAGATCGAAGTCGAGGGAAATGATGTACGGCGACCCACTACATACCTGCAAAGAAGTTTCGGCTAATGGAGGTCGGATTGAAGTTGACGGGCATCATGTATGCCTCCGCATCATGGTGAGCAAATCTCGCAAGACCAGATAGCAGCAAGTAGGGTGTCTTGCAAAGCTTAGGCCTCGCTTCGATGATGGCCGTGTGCATGTCTCTCGAGCATGCAGCCAGCCGCACGGCGCTCAACATATCCATACACAAACAACAGAGGTCGAGGATGTAACTGGGGAGATTGCTCCAATCGCGGCTCATATGGATGTTGTGCAGTTCGCGTACGGCCATGGTGGAGTTTGGAAGGTGGGGTTTTTGGGGGCTTGATTTACGGGGGATGAGGCTCTCGGTGTTGGAGCGGCTAGCGAGGGAATAGTGGTACTGGGGGAGGCGAGCGAGGCGAGGGTACGCGGGGGCAAAGTGAGATGATGAAGAGTGACCTCAGGATCTTCGGCGAGACGAAGATGGAGATGGATTGGTGCTAGGCGGGGAGAGGGAGACAAGGCGAGGCATGCTATACAGCGGCGGTGACAGTGACTGCACAGTGCACAAGGTGAGGCCGACTTTGGTAACCCGAACACGCCGCCTGCACTAGTGTCACCTCAGGTGTAGGGTCTTGTCACTTCACTGTGAGGACCGGATGAATAATATTTTGACCATCAAGTGTACCACAGTTGTACTACTACTAGTAGTAACATACGGAGTAGTATTGTATAGCGAAAATAGGTCTCCCGTGCTAGGATGCCTCTGGGTTCACTTCATCCTCCAGGTAGCATCCATATTGCAAGCAGAACCAAATTCTCATGCATGCGGAAGCGCGAAGGACTTTTTATTTTTTTAGGATAACCGCATATATTCCTTAACCAAAAAAGGTTGTGTCTCGCACGCACACGCCAATGTCAATCCGAACCAGCTACGACATATTTTTTTGTGTGCAAAGAGATGGATATGTTTGTATATCTGTTCGTCCACCCAAGTGGGTTTTGCGTAGATCCCCCCTGTTAGGAGGGGTGCAGAAATAAAAAGTAATCATAAAATGTTTCGCCACGGTGATTCGAAAGAGTGACCTCAACTAACCAGTGGCACATGTAGCGATAGAAAGATGGGCACGTACACGGACACGGACCACTCCTCAGTACGCTACCCACATAGCCTTTTCGTTTTGCAGGTTGGTCTACCTAGCCGTCTAATCAACTGCCTGCATGCCACTTCTCCCATTTACTTCTCCATCGGGAACCGATTTTCCTTGGCTTCTTCAACTCTCCTTCATTTGCATTCAAACCCCACTGGACTGGATTCACATCTTCCTTGAGTAATTCCCAAGCCCCTTTAAATAATCATCTTCTTCAGTTAGACTAGCCATCTTAATCCTAATTCTCCAAACCATAGCCCTCCGGTCCAGCGGTTCCAAATGGCGAAAGAGATCCCTATGCAGGTTTTTAGCGTCAATAATGTCCTCGTCGAAGGCTCGTTGAGCATAGTTGCCACCGTCACCGACCACCCAAGGGTTGTTCGGGAGTGGATCAACAATGTATCCAACTCCCTCCAAAAGGTGGAGATGAAGGTCGTCGGTCTTGACGCAGAGTACACGGAGCGTGCCACTGGGAAGATCCAATGCGCCGCCGTCCTTCAACTGTGCCTCGAAGATGAATTTTTGGTGTATCACATCATACACGCGTCCTCCATACCAGGTGAGCTCCATGATTTCATGTCTCGGGAGGACATATACTTCTGTGGGGCAGCCATCGAAGGGGACAAAGAGAGGCTGGCGCCGTACAACCTTGACTTGAAAAACATCGCTGACCTACAAACCAGAATTCCTGTAGAGGATTGGATAAAAAAACACCATCCCTATTCGACGTAGCAAATTCTGTGCTCGGAACTAATCTTGAGAAGGGTGACGAGACGCTGGGATTAAGGTCATCTGGATGGGAGAATTATACCTTGACCTATGAGCGGATAAAATATGCTGCCCTCGATGCCCGTGTGAGTTTTGAGATAGCTACAAGGTCGAAAGAGCTTGTTGCGAAGCCGTCTCCCACAGAAAATGAGAAGAAGAAGAAAAAGAAGAAGAAGAAGAAAAAGAAGAAGAAGAAGAAGAAGAAGCTGCACCAGCAGCAAGGCATTATAGATGGATGAACTATTTCCTCTCTTGTAAAAATTATATTTCCTCTCTGTGTACATTGATATAGATGAACTATTTCGCTGGTGTGCATGTCTTTGGAACAAGTGTACTCTGTGTACATTGATATAGGTCCGCTTGACTATAATGAACTATTTATTCGCCTAGTTTTCTCTACTACTACTCCTTGTAGTGAGCGGTATGCAATGCATGTGTCATGTCTACCACAATGCATGTGTTAGTAGACATGACAACTTGTCCATGGAAGTTGAACCACGGCGACCATCACGTTTCTACCACTACCACACGCGATTCCCATGACGCCGCTCCAACCCATGCCACCACGTCCCCCGACGTGCGCCTCACCCCTCTCGGCCCCACCGCTCCTCTGCCTTTGTGTGCATGACATATGGGCCAGCTGAACTGCGGAGACCATCAAGTTTCTACCATAGCCACACGTGATTGGACGCGGCTTGCATGCTCCGCTCCTGGTTCCGATCCGTACTCCCGCACCATCCAATTTTCATCCAGCGGCTGTGACACATTTCATCCCGGGCATCACTCCTCAGCCACAAATATAATAAATAAAATAAAGGCCCGTCTTTGCCTTCTAGTTCTGTAATATAGGTAGTACCCGCCGGTGTGGCCATCTACGCCTCGTAACACCCTGACGTCCAGTTGTGGCACCCTCGCCACGGCCAGGCCACCACTGGCCGGTTCATCTCTAACGAGTGAGTCACGAACGCCGCCGTGACAACGGCTAGCTGGGCATCTCGAACCACACCGATGCCGCTTCCCCGTAGCCGACCTACGCTGGCCCGTGGCCGCACGCCGTTGAGCCGCGCGTCAACGTACAACGGCAGGAATGGCTCCAGGCTCGCTGGCTCAACTACGTCGAGTACATCACATTCGCAAACCGGTATCCGTTGAGCAGGTTGCTCCCGCCCACGAGCACACGCCTATACGTATCCAGCATTCCAGCCTCGCCGCTAAGTGGTACATCCTCGGGATGATGCAAGCGGTTGGAATCTCGAGCCCAATTCAAGCTATGTGCCCCGGGTAGATCACTAGCTCCCGCCCGAGCTCATCGGGAGCGCGAGCTAGTAAACGTCGTGCGTCACATCACAACAGACAAGCACCTTGACATGCGTCGGCCGGGCAGAGACTTTTCTTGGCCACAAGCTCCATGGTCTCATCCAAGATCGGTGTGGTACTGCAGTCGAACATGCGGGTAAAATACTACGGGAGCAGCTGCATGTGCATGGCCCAGACGCCGATGTTGGCATGGAGGAGGTGCAACTCGCTGGCGGTGCAGCGTGCTAGATGGGTTAGTCAGGCACCTGTTGCCATGCTCGGAGGATGAGCAAGAAAGGAAAGGGTCTTGCATGCATGTACAGATTCATGCAGGAAATTATTTCCTGGAAATACGGCCTTTGTTTACCTTTTTTTAGGCTATAGATGACTCACACGAGGAAATCTATTACAGTATAACCGTTGGATGAAAATTAGTGGTGCGGGAGTACAGATCGGAGCATGAGAGGGGAGTAGGCAAGCCTCGTCCCACTCGATTCCCATGACGCCGCTCGAACCCATGGCACCACACGTCCGCTGACCTGCGACTCACCCTTCTCGGTCCCACCGCCCCTCTGCTTTTATGAGAATGACATGCGGGCCAGCCGCATTTAGGGTCCACATATCATTGACTCAAAGGCAGGTGCAATAGCCGCTGAAGCTCGGTCCCGTGGGCCCCGAGAGGGAAATGTAACTCCCACGCAAAGCCTTGTGGTGCTCCCGCAGTACGAACTCGTGCCGAACCCGGAATTTGTTTCTTACTACGACCAATGTGCCGGCCCGTGCGTTGCAATGGATCCAAAATAGTAGAATAATATGTCGGCGTCTTGGGACCGGGGGTGCCCAGACTTGCCTGCCTGCGACCCATGGTGTGGGTCCATCGACGGCCTGGTATAGCCCAGCTTCAGCAACAACAACTCAAGACCCTTGCGAGGGGCCAAGCCTCACGAGGCGGACGACACCAAGACCTCCATGAGGGGCGGCCTCCCCAAGCTGGCTCCCGAGGAGCGGAGATATCAATGCAAGTCGCACCTCACGAGGTTCGCCTGACATGAGCTATGACGACCAAGACCAGGCGGGCGCCAGCGGGCGCAGTGTACCAGTTTCCCCTTTGGTGCCAAGGAGGCGAGCGCAGGCGCGGAGTCCCGAGGAATCAAGCAAAGGTTTCCATATCGGTGCAACAAGACTAGGACCGCCAGGACGGAGGTCATCGCGGAGCCCACTACAGCGTCATCGCCAGAGGCTTTTGCAGGCGAAGACTACTTTTGTCAGGATAACTTGTACTAGTTGTCTCCCTTCGAATTTGGCCGTTGTGGGATCCCTTCCTGCCTACATTTGGGAAGAGGACCAAGGCCACTATAAATAGGACTTAGCCACCACCATAGAGGGGGATCGGATCGGATCGGATCCATTCCGCCCTGACCACCTCACCAGCTCATCGAGCTCAAGAACACCTCACCTCCTGAGGTCGTTCCACCTCTGTACTAGTTCATCCTCAGCCCTCCGAGGCAATCCACCACAAAGCTGGAGTAGGGTATTACACCGCAAGGTGGCCCGAACCAGGATAAACTGCTATGTCTCTTGTCCCTTGGGTTCGTGGAGCTAGGCCGTGGGATTGTTGAGCAGGCAGACTGGGAAGGGAGAGTTCTTCGCACGCACCCCAGAGTTAGAACCTCTTAAGGGTCTGCGGAACCCCGAATCCGACATTTGGTGCGCCAGGTAGTGGTGCGTCGGAGCCTTTCTCCCGTCGGTCGACCCGCCGCTGCTCCACCGCTTCCATGGCTGACGCCCGTCGAGCCCGTGCTGAGCGTCGGGCAGCCCTCGCCGCTCGCGTCCCCCAGACGGCGCCCGCCGGCGGGCCTCCCTGCCGTTCTCCATCGCCTGCTACTAACGCCGCCACCGTCCCGGCGGGGCACGAGCAGCAAGCTTCATCGCTGCACCCCTCCATGCGGCGTGATGGGCGCACGGCCACTCCGTCGCTGACTCCGGCTGGTTCGTCGTCTCACGCTCGTCGCGGGCCGGTGGACGCGCAAGCTGCGTTGCTCATGGTGCGCGACCTCTTGCGCTACCGCCCCGTCAACGACTTCTATGACGATTGGCTCGAGCGCATCGCCGAGCTTGTCAGGGCCGCAGGGGGCTCGCCTCCGCCGTCTCTCTCGCTTCCTCGCCCGCCACCTGTCGCGGGCGACGTAGCCCACGAAGCGCCTGCACCACCTCCCCGTCAAGACATCGCCCTCGCACCAAGGCACGCGGCCCCACGGCATGACCCGCCGCGCAGGGCGCCTGTGCGCGAAGAAGCAAGCTGCCAGGAGGTCCAGCGGCTGCAAGAAGATGCTCCTGCACTCCCAACACCCCCACGCCAAGACCGCGCGCCGCCTGTGGTGGTGGCGCGTGAGCGCCAAGATCAAGCTCCACCTCCACGTCGGGCTCCCGTAACCACCGCGGGCTGCCGAGCCTTCACTCCCAAGCTACGCAGTGTCGTCTGGCTGAGGAAGTTCAAGACCGACTTGCCTCCATGCTACGACGGCACCCCCGACCCTGCTGAGTTCCTGCAACTCTACGAGCTGAGCATCGAGGCGGCCAACGGCGACGAGAAGGTCATGGTGAACTGGTTCCCCATGGCTCTCAATGATGGCGCATGCTCATGGCTCCTGAACCTGCCCGCAGGATTGATCTCCTCCTGGGGCGAGATGTGTGAGCGTTTCGTCGCCAACTTCCAGGGCACCCGTGACCGCCCGCCTGCCGCAAGCGACCTGCGACGCATCAAGCAGTAGCCAGGGAAACCCTGCAGAAGTACATCCATCGCTTCAATAGCGTTCGTCTCAAGATCCCCAAGGTGTCGGACGAGGCCATCATCTCAGCATTCTCTGATGGCGTCC
The DNA here is from genome assembly GCA_011799875.1 of Thinopyrum elongatum. Lineage (NCBI taxonomy): Eukaryota > Viridiplantae > Streptophyta > Magnoliopsida > Poales > Poaceae > Thinopyrum > Thinopyrum elongatum. The sequence continues at coordinate 218,079,603 of CM022299.1, read as the reverse complement.
GCGATGTCAAGATGAAGGAGGAGCTCACCATACACGAAGACCTGTGCACTGCTCTGGAGATGTTCAACATGGCGACCAAGTGCGCGAGAGCTAAGGAGGGACGCCTCTCCCTCCTCGAGCTCCCAGCGGCCGACCCAGAAGACAAGAAGGCCAAGGCCAAGGATGTGAAATGCAAGGGGGCGGCCGTGCTTGCGGCTGAACCAGAGATGAAGCGCGGCTGCGACCACCCAGAGTCATCCAAGGGCAGCCGTCCGTTCTACGTCAATGTACATAGCCACAACACCAACGACTGCCATGAGCTCAGGGCCATCCACGACGGGCACCTCGGCCGATGCCTCGAGCACAACGATCGAGGCTACGGCCGTGGAGGAGGCCGAGGCGGAGGACGCTGGGACAACCGCGAGCGTCGCCAGGAGTGGCGTGACCAGCCTCGTGAGGATCGCTGGCAGGGCCAGCCTCGCGAGGGCGCCTGGAGAGATCAGCCTCGTGAGGACCGTCCTCAGGGCAACGACGGCCTCCCTCCGCTGCCACCGCCACCAAGAAGGAACGACGACCACCACCAGGATGAGGGGGTTGGGGGCTTCCAGGAGCCTCGCGCCATCGCTTGCATCCTGGGCGGTGCTCAGGCCCCAGCCTCCCAGCGCATCTTCAAGCAGTTCGCCCGTGAGGTGAACGCGACTCTCCCCAGGCTCGAGGCCACACGCCCGCTCAGGTGGTCCAAGTGCATCATCACCTTCAGCTCGTCAGACCAGCTCAAGTGCGCGGCAACCGCCGGCGCCCTCCTGATGCTCTGCTCTCCCGTCATCAGCAACGTCCTCGTCACCAAGACCTTCATTGATGGCGGTGCGGGGCTCAATGTACTTTCCATCGAAACATTCGATCGCCTCCAAGTGCCCTATGATCAGCTACAGCCCACCAAGCCCTTCTCAGGAGTGACCGACGGCTCCACCACCCTGATAGGGTAGATCCGCCTCCCTGTCACCTTCGGCCAGCGCGACAACTACCGCACCGAGCTCATCGACTTTGACGTCGCCCACATCCGTCTTCCGTACAATGCCATCCTTGGGTACCCCGCCCTGGCGAAGTTCATGGCGGTGACTCATCATGGCTCCAATGTCCTCAAGATGCCAGGGAACCGCGACATCATCACGATCGCCTGCGAGGAAAAGGACACGGTGTGCTCTGTCGAGCGCGCCTACCAGGCCGCGGCGGTTGAGGACCCAGACAACGAAGGCACCATCTACCCTCCTGAGGCTATCCCCAAGAAGAAGAAACAGCTGCTCCGCCAAGAGCCTCAGGAGAACAGTGTCTCCACCGGCACCACCTCAGACCAGCGCCCTCGGGTGGGGCGCCCCCCCTCTCGCATAGGAAGGCGCGCCCGGTGCCCCTCTCTGGCTGGGCTCGGGGGCTCTCCTCTGGAGGGCCTCTGAACTAGCCAACGTCACGAGGGAGGCGCTCGGGCACCACGTGGAGGCGTGCTTCAGCGCGCGCTTCCGCCAAGAGGGCACAAGGCACGAGGTGCCTGGTGCTCAGGAGTTCGTCATCAAGGCAACCAAGGAGCTTCAAGAGGCAAGAGCCATGTGCGGCAACCGCCGCCCGCCACCTGGCTCAGCTCCTTGTCCTGACGAGGACAGTGAGCTGCGCATCTACATCGACTACCTCGGGCTCAACAGGGCTGCGTCTCAGGAGCACTTCTGGCCATCGCGTGTTGGTCGGTGCGAGGGCCCCCCTCACAGCTACGTTCGCATGCCGTACGGCCTGCCGAACGTGGCTGTCACCTTCCAGCGCCACCTGCGATGCGTCCTGGTGGCTCAGGAGACCAGGCAACAGGTGGTCTTGGTGGAGATGGCGACGGTTCTCCGCGAGCCCCTGAGCCTCCAGGGCCTCCCGAGGTTCAGGACCCAGGCGACTCGTGAGGAGCGACTTCTTCAGCACGCATCTTCAGCTACTCCAACACCTCTTCAGCAACGGTACTAGGTGACATTTTCCAGTTTATTCAGTTGGGGGTGCCCCTCGGGCAGCATTATCCCCAGATCACATGGGCCTGCCCCTGCGTCGTGTATCCTTTTGCATCTTGATTCACTCTGTTGGGGGCGCCCCTCGGGCTGCATCATCCCCAAGCCGCGTGGGTCCGTCCCTGTGGCATGTATCGCTTTGCATCTATCAGCACTAGCCTTATTCTTGCCATCAGTCGCTTTATGATTATCACCTGCTTGCCCATTGCCTTTCGCGGCCTCCCGCGTTGCCGACCAGCCTCCTGCTCATCCCGCAATGGGGGCTACAAATGCTGGCATGGAGCTTGTGCTCGGGTCCGTCCCTGCAACACTGACAAATCTGAGGGATCGAGCTCTGGCTCGCGGCCCGCCCCGCGCACGTCACCTCACCAGATCCTCGGTGCCTTCATCTTCTTGCGGAAAGATCAGCGGCAGGATAGCAAATGCGACTATAAGTTATATCCTCCTCTTCGACTAACCCGCAGGAATCTCCAGAGCTTAACTACAGACGGTCCCGCTGGCCGCCCCTTTTTTACGCGATTCGCTTGCGTGTTAAAGGGGGGGCTTCTGAGCATCGCGCCTCAGGAGCTCCTACTGACTCTCCAGCCCTCACCCCCTGGCCTTGACCATGGCATCGCGACCTGGCATACCAGCGGCGGCTGAGCCTCGCTCGAGGGTCGGGACCCGAGGACGCAGACCATTCAGATGAGCGAGAAAAAGGGGAGGCCGGCGCGAGCCCTACCTGATAGCACCACCACCAAAGCGCAGATCGGGCGCCGCGCGAAGGAATCACCTCAAGTTCATCAAGATAAGTTACCTATATGAATCAGCGTGAACCCGCTGCCTGGAATTTTCAACTCTCGTAATCTCGCTCCGGCAATGCCACTTCCCTTTTTGGCCTTTAGGGAGCTGCTTGCACGCCAAAGGGGACCTCTTGAGCATCGCGCCTCAGGAGCTCTTACCGAACCTCGGGCCGCTCACCTCCTGGCCTTGACCACGACATCGCGACCTGGCATACCAGCGGCGGCCGAAGCCTGCCTGGGGACTGGGACCTGCCGGCATAGAGCGCAAAGCTACCGCGAGAATGAAAAGGGGAACAATGCCGAAGCGAGACATGCAGCTGTAACCTTATACCAGGAATAATAAACATTGAAGCAAAAGCATTACAATTTCCTTACATACCCCCACGGGGTTCGCCTTGACTCCTCGCAGGGAACAAAAGAAGAAAAACCTCGAGAAACCCCGGCAGCGGACATCGTGGTCGATGCCGTCATCAACAGTGGGCCACATGAGGCCAACGCCAACCCCATCCAGATCATCGTCGACGTCGAGCGGACGCCGCTGCCACGCTCCGGGCACGGCGGGAGCTCGGTGGCACGTAGCTGTCGTCGCTCGACTCCGGAGACTCGCTAGGCTCGGGAGAGTCGCTAGACTCCCAGGAGCCGTCGCTGCTACTGGAGGAGCTGTCGGCAGGCCCGGAGGCGGGCTTGGCGCCCGCAGCCGCGCCACGAAGGCCGCTTCCTCCGGGGCAGCACTCCAAGCGGCGGCCCTCCTTGTCGAAGACCTTGAAGAACAGCGTGGAGGCGCCGTTGTACTCGAAGTGGATGGTGAGGGCTCCCTCCAAGCGGCAGGCGCGGGCGACCTCGCCCCATCCTCGGGTCATGAAGATCTTGCCAGGGGAGACGACCTCGATCTCCGCCACCATGGCCAGACTGCAGCACCCGGCGCGCTGCAGCCACAGCTCAAGTGGCCCCCTCGGTGGCATCTCCTAGGCGAAGAACCACGGGAGCTGGATCCACGAGCGCGGTGGCATCGCCGCCCACACCACGAACTCGCGCGAAGATTTTTTGGCGTGGGTTCACGGGCCAGTCGCCCGTACAACCTCAGCCTGGCCACCACGGCCATGGCTCGCGCGGTGCGGGGTGTCGCCACCTCCTCCGGAGCCTTGAGCTCGGGCGTACAGAGGGAGCGGGAAGCCCGGCGGAGGCTGCTCGAGCCAGGGTCGCGTCACCTCCAGCCTCTCGCCAATGTCGCGGGGACGGCTGAGCCTCTTCTTTGGTGGAAGTGGTCCCTGTTCCTCGTGAGGGGTTTTTCCTTTCTCCACGGCGGAGAACCTCCTAATCGGCACCATGAGCACCGCGGCAAGACGGCGAGGCAAGAAGGAAGAAGAAGGAGTGGGTGACGAGAAGACGGAGACGAGCAAGGGGAGCTTCGCCCCTCTCCTCATTTATAGCCAAGGGGAGGCCAACCGCCGGCCTCCACAATCGCGTGTAATGATGATTTTTCTCTGCATGCAGCAGGGTCTCATCAAGTCGAGCAGTTGCCGAGGCAGTGTGGGGAAGCGGAGGCGCCCACGCCCCATCAATCGCCACGCGGCAACCGAGGCCGCAGGCGGTTAGGGCCCGCGGCGCTCCGCACTTGCCCTTTGGCTTCACCTCGAAGCCAAGTTCGAGCGCGCCTTGGACCCGGGGGCTACTGTCGGCGTCCTGGGACCGGGGGTGCCCAGACTTGCCTGCCTGCGGCCCACGGCGTGGCTCCATCGACGGCCTGGTATGGCCCAGCTTCAGCAACAACAACTCAAGACCCTCGCGAGGGACAAGCCTCGTGAGGCGGACGACACCAAGACCTCCACGAGGGGCGGCCTCCCCAGGCTGGCTCCCGAGGAGCGGAGATATCAATGCAAGCTGCACCTCGTGAGGTTCGCCTGACGTGAGCCATGACGACCAAGACCAGGCAGGCACCAGCGGGCGCAGTGTACCAGTTTCCCCTTTGGTGCCAAGGAGGCGAGCGCAGGTGCGGAGTACCGAGGAATCAAGCAAAGGTTTCCATATCGGTGCAACAAGACCAGGACTGCCAGGATGGCAGGACGGAGGTCATCGCGGAGCCCACTGCAGCATCACCGCCAGAGGCTTTTACAGGCGAAGACTACTTTTGTCAGGATAACTTGTACTAGTTGTCTCCCTTCGAATTTGGCCGTTGTGGGATCCCTTCCCGCCTATATTTGGGAAGAGGACCAAGGCCACTATAAATAGGACTTAGCCACCACCATAGAGGGGGATCAGATCGGATCCATTCCGCCCTGACCACCTCACCAGCTCATCGAGCTCAAGAACACCTCACCTCCTGAGGTCGTTCCACCTCTGTACTAGTTCATCCTCAGCCCTCTGAGGCAATCCACCACAAAGCTGGAGTAGGGTATTACACCGCAAGGTGGCCCTAACCAGGATAAACTGCTGTGTCTCTTGTCCCTTGGGTTCGTGGAGCTAGGCCATGGGATCGTTGAGCAGGCAGACTGGGGAGGGAGAGTTCTTCGCATGTACCCCAGAGTTTGAACCTCTTAAGGGTCTGCGGAACCCCGAATCCGACATAATACTTGTTCACAAACATGAAATATAAACACTCTAGTTTTGATATACATATATCAGTAAAAAAAAATTATGCTTCACTGAAGACATATTCCTCGGGCTGGTTTGATGAGGTGAGGGGCGGGTGTGGCTGGTTTCAAGATAATAATAGATTTTTAAAACATTGGAGCGGATTTTTTTCTAACATTTTGTAGCATGGCACGGCATCCGGTGCACCTAAACGTCTGGAAAAAAAGTGGAGTGCACTCTAAACACATTATCTAATTATTTTTCTCTAGCCTTTCCTAGCCATGCAACCAAGCCACATAAGCTAGTCATGCATGCAATCCATAAATTGCAATATACTCCAGCATGCAATGCCGCCACATCATCTATTTATGTTTGTTAGTCATAGGTTGTTTTTTTGCATTAGTCCAAATATTAATGTTCCATAAAACTAAACTCCAAATGTACGCCGGAGCCGAGGCAGAGGACGTACGACGGGGGCGGTGGAGGCGTCTTCGTAAGAGGAGGAGAGCTCGAAGGATAATCTTGCACGTCTGTCGCCACCTGCATATCGGCGCGGGACTCCTCGAGCGCCCACTGGAGCTCGCGCTCCTCCAGGGAGCGGCGGAGTCACGGGATTTTCCTAAACCAAGATGGGCACCATGTAGTACTCCTCGTAGCCGGGGGCGCGGTGCTCGCATCCTGACTCCTGGGGTACTGTCTGGAGCACCCGCTCAACCACCTCGTGAGCCGCGAGGATGCCATGCTCACGGTCATGCTGTTGGAGCACACGCTCGTGCGCCTGAGCGGCAAGGATGCGATGTTCGCGGGCGTGCTGCTGGAGCACGCGCTCGTCCATGTCGAAAGCAGCGATGATGCGATGTTCGCGGGCGGCGATGATGCGATGCTCGCGGGCATGCTGCTGGAGAACGCGCTCGTCCACATTGTAAGCGGCGAGGATGCGATGTTCGCGAGCGTGCTACCGGAGCACGCGCTCGTCCACGTCGAGAGCGGCGACGTTGCGATGTTCACGGGCGTGCTCTCGACGATGCTCGCGGGCATGCTGCTGGAGAACCCGCTCGTCCACATTGTGAGCGGCGAGGACGCGATGCACCTCCTCGTGACCGACCAGGGCGTGCTGCTGGAGCACAGCTACCCCTCGTGGCCGATGAGGGCGAGCCGCTAGATCACACTGTCCTCCGTGTGGACAGTCAGCATGCACTACTCGCGGCCGTAGAGGGCGTGCTCCACCTCGGCGATGTCGGAGACTCCGTCCTCTTGCCAGGCCATGATGCTGTCCACTTTGGCAACGGCCGCATGCTCCGGTGGGTGTTGTGTCCGTATGGGAGCTTTGAGCTACAGTACTAGTGGGGCGGGGGGTGACCTTTTCATGGTTTCACATGGTCTGAGGAGAAAAATAGAATCGGAAGTAGCACAATATTTTGGAACGTGTCGGAGGAAGGCTGGCAGGAGCAGTACAACAAACATCACATGCGCACCATATTTTGAGAAGGGTTTAATGTAATTTGTGTGAAATGGTCTGTGTGATGTACGAGTAGTACATCCATATCATTGACATTCATGCACGCAACAAACATTTGTGTGCATGATTTCACCCTATTTTCTTATTCTGTTTGGGAGTGGATTTTATTTTTGTAATCGGAGCTCATTTTTGTACTTGGTTTCAATTTAGACTATGCATGTATTATTGCGAGAGATATATATAGAGAGAATATTTGTGTGACAGAGAGGAGGGCGGGGGCAGCGATACCTAACGAGAGAGGGGCATATGCGTGTTCAAAAGACTTTGTGTGTCGTAGAGAGAGGAGTGTCCGAAAGGGAGAGAGAGGGTGTGTGTGTGTTAGAGAGAGAGGTGCATGTAACGTCGGGATCGACAAGGTTACGAGGTTGCGGATATGGGAGAGCGATACTGTGTGTGCGATGAAGGGACACACAGACATCATCTGTTTGCATGTGAGAGAGCTAGATAGACCTCGACAGCACGGTGATCTTGTCATATGCACAAAATAAACCTGAATAACGAGATGGAATTCCTCCAAGCAACCGAAGTATCGGCTAGAACTAAGATAATGCAATCGTAATTGCCAATATGAAGTAATTAAGGATAATGGTGGGGTTGTTGGTACTGAACAAAAGGCGGTAGTCCTACACACACCCTGCAAATGCAAATTATAGCGAAAACAAAACAATGTGTACACAACAATGCGAATTCTAACATAGAAAAAGGGTAGTAGCCTTATTTATATCTATAGACTATATTACTATATTTTCTATTTGTATAGTTATATCTATATCTATTCCACTCCCTCCGTTTGTAATTTACTCTGCACATATATAGCTTTGACTGCATCCAAATTTTATAAAGTTTGACCGAATTTGGTGAAAACAATATGAACATTTACACTAACAAATTTACATGATGTGTAAATAAAAGCAATGATGAATCAAATGATATATATTTGGTGGTGTATATGTTAGTACTTTTTCCTACAAATTGTTGAAAGTATACAAAGTTTGACTTTAGAGAAACCCAATATGCGGTATATGTATTATAGATTCTATATTCATTATTTTTCCGGAGTCAATGCATGTATTTGCACGTACACGATATAAACCGTTGATTGATGTTGATCCAATGGTCCAGGTGGTTGCAATTCGGATCTACTATAAGTACCCATACACGTTCTTCTCGAATGACCAACACAACAGTGTGATCGATCCACACAAGAAGCTCTAAATAAGACCTCCAGACGTGCCACGTGGCTTCATGGGTGCCCCCCACATCATATTATTCATACTACGTTGACTGAAATAAAGATAAATCACCCAAAACAAGATCTTCCCATTTTTTGTTCCTACGATGCTGTGCCGTGCATGTACCTAGTTGTATTGTGGTGGTGGTGGTAGTAGTAGTAGTAGTACAAACTTCGTAGTAGGTGTAGTACGGAGTGCTCCTACTCTATCAACGAGTCCCATCTGACACCAAATTTCGTGCCTTCCATGCTACAACTAGATCTTCCCCTCCTCATTTCTGTTTTCCAACGCGGCGGGCGGGGTGCGGTTTGCCGATAGTCGGTTTGCTCAATTGCGGTCCCACATCAAAGCGAAAATGCTAGGCAACACGCCTTCCCTAGGTATGTGGCGTGCCGGACGGGCCGTGGAGTACTCCCGATTCTCAGGCGTGTGGGGGTGCGACGCGAACGCGGCAGGCCTTTTCCTTTTACTAGCAATGTGCCCGCGCATTGCAACGGATCCAAAGTAGAATAGTACTTGTTCACAAACTTGAAAGAAAACACTCTTGTTTTGATATACATATATACCACTAAAAATCTATTACTTTTCACTCAAAATATATTTCTCAGGCTGTTTTGATGAGGTGAGGCAGGGATGTGGTTGCTTTCAAGATAATAAGGGGTTTTCTACACATTGGAGCAGAGAAGTGGGCTATTGTTGCAAAAATGCCACAACTTACCTCACGGCCGTTAGATGCAGATCTAATGGTCAGAAATGACGGATGGCAGACACACCACCATCACCAACTGAGTCTTTTATGGGAGTAGAGAAACATGTATAAATTGTAACATTTGGTTCTGCTCCTTGGCACGATCGATAGATAGAAATAACGATTGGAAACGCTAGGGCAGGGCTTTTCCCTCCAGATAAGCAGGGTAGTAGCTAGGTTGGCGCATCGTCGATTTGGTCATATGCGGTCCCACATGTTGTAGTGACTAGCAAGATGCCCGTGCGTTGCACGTAACATCAAGATGCATTTGTATGAGTAGTTTATCTTGTGAGAGAAAAGGATGAACGAGGGAAGGCCTTATTTGCAAATGTGGAGAGGGGTGTGGGTATCTTTTTCCAAAATTGCCATAGTTTCCTTCCTATCCGTCAGATATAAATCGGCCGGCCTGTATTGCAGGATGGCAGGCACACCATCATCACCAACTCTGTTTTTTATAAGAGTAGATATATAAAGCCTAGCCAATGTGCATTGACTGGGGGGGGGGGCAGAACGACAGTGTGGGATGCGACGAGGAAGGGACATGCTTCATGTACGTGTTCCAGTTTCTTGTTTTGAACTTGTGAACGTTACAGGAGTGCTGCATGAGTAGTTTTGAATTTATAGGTTCGGTCTCAGTTTTTGAATTTAGGAGTAGTTGATAGGTCGGCTCAAGCATCGAACGTAAATTACGAAGTTGAAGGAAAAGGTAAGCACAACTTATAAATTGACAGATGCAGTACTAGTTACAGTGATGCATATAATTGCCTCCAAATGTGAGCAAATGGATCACACATGTCTGTATTGACTGGAACGAGAATGCAATAGCACAATAAGAATTATGGCCACGATGATGCAATCGCAGTGGTGGTTACAGGAGGCAAGAAGAAAGATGCATCCATCAACGTATGACCTCCTCCTCCTCGACTCAGTGCGCCGGGCCACCGACCGGCGGCTTAGGAGCGGCGGCTTTTGTGGCGAGGTCAAGGTGCTTCTCAACAAAGGCATCCAAGGCTTCCAGCCGGTTGACGAAGGCCAACGTCGTAGCATCCTCACCGGCCTTGTACATACGACGTGGCGCCTTATTCTTGTAGATGTGGATGTGTAGGTCGATTTATTCTTGTAGGGCGAGGCGCCTCGTAGCAAGCACGACCTCCAGGCGGACATTCTTCGTTGCGTCGGCGGGCAGTCGCAGGGCCACTAGTGCTTGAAAGAGGTTCTCGCCATGGAGGCCGATTAGGGTGGCAGGCAATGAGGAGCCCGGGCGCGCGGGCTGGAGGAGTACGGCGATGTCGTCCGCGTGCTTCTTGACGATGGTGAACTTGTTGATGGTGGCAACGATCATCTGGTCCAACTGAGAGTCGTAGCTGGCGTCGACGATGGCCATGAACCAGTCGGTCACCAACACCATCTGGAGACGATCCCCGGTGCCATGCCACAGGCCGGCGTCATGGACCATCTGGCACAGCCGCTGGCCGCTCGCGCGCGTCACCGCCATGGCTCTGGAGTGAGCACTTTTGCGCTTAGTGTAGGTGCTTATGTGCATACGACGTGGTAGATGCATTGGAATGGAGGGGCGCCTTTATATGAGTGCAAACTGCGTATGTCGGTGCAACAAAACCTGGGTCCGTTGGCCAGACTGTGCACAAGCCCAAGAACAAGATTACGAACTTAAGATCAGATCAAGGCATGAGAGACCTGTTCTTTGAAGGACCAAAGTGCAGATCAAGAAGACCAAGATGAGCCAGAGAAGCAAGATATCGCTAAGGGAAGAACCTCCTCTACCGGGCAGGCGAGCCTGGGAAAGGTTGGGTTTGCTCTGGAAGCAAGTCTCAGGATCGTCCCGGCAGGCCTGCCGGGGCTTACGGAGGCGAACCACTCCACCGCACCACCTCATCGCGACGCATGCCGTCGATCAGTGCGGTGTCAAGCTCCAAAGTGACTAAGTGGCTGTTGTTTGCCAAATGGCAGCCACTTCCTACAGAAATTACCCCCAGGTGACACCCGTCCTGAGACATGTCAAACAAGCAGGCGCGAAGTTGGCAAAACAGCCCGGCAGGGCCTGCTAGGCAAGCTGAGATGTGATGTTGAGCGGCGCATTTAATGCGCTCTGTCAGCCTGCAGAGTTAGGTATGATAGCACTGTTTGCTATCTAATTAGTATGTAATGACTGATTTGCCACTGTGGTGACCCCTTGATCTATAAAAGGAGGCCCATGGCGACGGTAGAAAGGGTTGGCTGATCCGGACCCTTACACACTCATACGCGCGCAACTGCTCTCGCCCCGAGGCGACCATGCCGGGCAAGAGCGCTGCGTTCATCCACCATTTTTCCACCATCAATCCACCAAAGCAGGAGTAGGGTTTTACGCCTCACGGCGGCCCGAACCTGGGTTAAAATTGCCTGTGTGATCTCTGCCGCGTTGTATGACGCTTCTCCACTCTTTATGCAACGTGCCCATCCCCCTGCCGAACCAAAAGGGGCTCATGGCCCCATAGGTGGCCTTGGTTTCCCACGACATCTTTGGCGCGCCAGGTAGGGGGATCACTTGCGTGAACCCGAGAGCGTCAATAGCGCATCATCTTCATCGCCATTCTCATCGTTGACGACATCGTCAACTATGGCGCCCAAGAAGAAGTCCGGAGCCGCAAATCACCCGTCCACCTCGAAAGCTCCGCCGCCTGCGACTGCCGATGTCGCGGGGAATGCGGGGATGCACGAGGATGTGGACGCTGCGGGGGGATGTGGTCGGCGCAGGCGGCGTTGTCACCACCTCCCCCACGGCCGAAGCAGGGACGGGAGGCACCGGGGAAGGACAACATCAGCAACATCCCGGCGGCCATGCTCCATGAGGTACGAGTGGAGGGCTTATTCTGCTTGCACCTCTTCTCCTCGCCGAAGGGCACAGCCGCAGTGGTGGCGCTCGTTCTGGGGCGAATCACAACTCTCCGGCCGTCCCCACCGCGGGCGCGACCGCAGTGCGTGCGCCGCCTCCAGAACGAGCTAACCCAGTTACTGTGCCCAACAGAGCCGCCGGCCTTCAAGCGCCCCCACCGCGTCACCATGCCATCCAATTGGCTGGTTCGTAACAACGAGGGCGCGGCGCGGTCGCTACCGGCACCGTCAGGAGCCGAGCGACACCGCAATCTACATCATCATCACCTATGCCGAGCACTACCTCAGAGGCCATGGCACGGGCTCAACTACTATTGAGATTCCCGCCGGCAACCGATCAGATGGATGAGTGGCGAGCCACCATCTAAAGCTTGATTGGCTTCGCTAAGGCGGGAAGATCACAGCGAGTTGGCCCGCCACGGCCTCCCCAAGCAGCGACGACAGCCCGTGCTACTGGCCGTACAGAAGGGGCCACCGCCACGGTGCAATCCCCACCACGGCAGCCAGCGTGGGAGCTGCGAAACCAAGAACCAGATGATGTCTCGATGGCCTCTTCTGACCCTCGAGCGCGTCCAGGCCAACGGCGAGCCCAGGAGGATGGGCGGAGGGAAGGCGCGCGTGTCGTCGTCGAGCAACGCCGCGACAACCACCGCCGGTCCAATGGGTGCGATGGCCTCGACATCGAAGAACCCACACTCGGAGATGGCGGGTGCCTGCCTTTCGAGGTTGGGTGCCCTGCTTTCACCCGTGAGCTGCGGCAAGTCCGTTGGCCATCCGCTCGCACGTTCAAGCCAGAGATTCCAGAGAAGTATGATGGGAGGCTGAACCCGTCAGAGTTCTTGAGCATCTAAACCATCCCTATTCAAGCTGCCGGGGGAAGAGATGAGAAGGTATTCGCCAATTACTTCCCTTTGGCACTCAAGTCAAATGTGAGGTCTTGGCTGATGCACCTGCCGGAGAACTCCATTGCGACCTAGGCTGACCTGTGCCATGAGTTCATTGGCACCTTCACGGGTGGCCATCAAGAACCAGGGTGGCCCAGCGATTTGCAGCTTCTCCAGCAGAAAGAAGGAGAGACTCTGCAAAAGTATTTGCAGAGATTCAGCCGAGTACACAGAAATATCCCAGATATCCACCCGGCAGCTGTGATAGCCGCTTTCCAATCCAACGTGCACAACCGCAGGATACGTTCCAAAATGAACGTTCGGCTGCCCAAGACTATGAAGGAGCTTTACACCTTGGTGGACAAATGTGCTCGGGTGGAGGAAGGGAGGAAACTCCCTGGAGAGGAAACCAACGAGCAGGAATTCCAGAAGGCCACTGACGCCCTGTGTATTAACGGGGGTGCATCTTTGCACTCCTCTCACTGCCAACTTAAACAGTGGACGCGTGAGGTCAATGCCATGGAGCCAGTGGCAGATTCTCGGATGCCGCTCAAGTGGTCACGCACGCCCATCATCTTCGATGAAGAGGACCATCCTGACCGCACCACTGCGGTAGGGTGCTTGCCGTTGTTGGTCTCACCAACGATTTGCAACCTCAAAGTCACAAAGATGTTGGTTGACGGCGGGGCCGGGTTGAATCTGATTTCCCCAAAGGTTATCAGCAAACTCCAGATAGTAGAGCAAGAGCTTAAGGTTACTGGCACATTTCAAGGAGTCCATCCCGGCAGGAGTCATCCTAAGGGAAAGATCATGTTGCCAGTGACATTTGGGGGGGGGGGGGAGTTGAACTACCGGACTGAGAAGGTTGTGTTTGATGTGGCCGACCTCACCCTGCCATATAATGGAATCCTTGGACGCCCAGCTTTGGCAAAATTCATGGCGGCATCCCACTATGCCTACAACACTTTGAAGATGCCAGGGCCAGTGGGTGTCATTTCCATCCCATTAGACAAGAAGGACGCAATTATTTGCGTGGATAAGATGTATCGGGACGCAGTTGCGGCAGAGGCCGTGGAAGCCGCAGTTCCCGCCAAGGAAATCAATGGAAAAAAGAAGGCTAGCAGAGACACCAGCAACGAGTCTGGGAAGCGTACCTCTTCGGGGTATGCTATGCCTGTGGATGACGTGCCGGAAAGTTCCAACAGCAAGAAGTCCAAGGCTGCTGCACCCCATGTGAAAAAGGTCCCGACAGGGCTGGCTGGCACTGATGGTACTTTTACTATCAGTGCCACCCTTGACGACAAATAGGAAAGCGCACTCGTTGCCTTCCACCGGGCGAATATCGATGTGTTTGCCTGGCAACCATCTGATATCCCCGGTGTTCCCAGGGAGGTAATCGAGCACCACCTTGCTGTTTGCCCATAAGCCCGACCCGTCAAGCAAAAGGTCCGAAAGCAAGCCTTGGAGCAGTAGCAGTTCATTGCCGAGGAAATCAAGAAACTTGAGGCGGCTGGTCTGGTCAGAGGAGCACTACATCCAACATGGTTAGCAAACCCAGTGGTTGTGCGCAAGGCTAATGGGAAATGGAGGCTTTGCATAGATTTCACAGATCTGAACAAGGCATGCCCGAAGGACCCATTCCCCTTACCGCGCATCGACCCCAAATTGTGGATTCCACTTCCGGGTGTGATTTGCTATCCTTTCTGGATGCATACTCTGGGTATCATCAGATCTTTATGTCCAAGGAAGATGAATAAAAGACCTCATTCATCACCCCATGCGGCACGTACTACTTTGTGTGCATGCCTTTCGGGTTGAAGAGTGCCGGGTCCACTTTTGCAAGAGTAGTCCAGGTTGGTTTTGAACCACAGTTGCACAGGAACATTGAAACTTATATAGATGATATTGTGGTCAATACCAAGGACAGATCAACCCTCATCCAAGATTTGGAAGAAACATTTGCTAATCTGCGCAAGATCAACTTGAAGCTGAACCCGGAAAAGTGTGTGTTTGGTGTTCCCTCCGGCAAGCTACTTGGTTTCTTTGTGTCCCACCGCGGGATCGAAGCCAACCCAGATAAGGTCAAGGCTATCGAGCAGATTCAAGCACCCAAGACAGTTAAGGATGTGAGGCGTTTGACGGGGTGCATTGCCGCGCTTAGCAGATTCATCTCCAAGTCTGCCAAACGCGCCTTGCCATTCTTCAAGATTTTGAAGAAGGCAGGACCCATGAAGTGGACCCCGGAAGAAGACGCAGCACTACAAGATTTGAAGGCCTACTTATCCTCTGTGCCCACTTTGGTTGCTCCCAGACCACAAGAACCGTTGCTGCTATATCTGGCGGCCACCAATCGAGTGGTTGGTGCAGCACTAGTGGCGCCGGGGGAAGTAGAGGAAGCAGCAACCTCAGCTAGTGTCCCGTCCAGGAAAGAGAGAGAACAGCCCGGGAAGGTCAGATATGGATCAGGATAAAGAAGAGCACGGTAGCGAAGGCAACCCCAAGGACGTGGCAAGGAAGAAAGTAGTGCAGCACCCAGTGTACTTTGTCAGCTCCCTGTTACAGGGGGCTAGATCAAGGTATTCTGGTGTGCAAAAGTTGTTTTTGGCCTTATCATGGCCTCAAGGAAACTGCGCCACTACTTCCAAGCCCATGAGATCACGGTTGTCACTCGCTTCCCATTGGAAAGGATACTCCGAAACCCAGAGGCTACCGGCAGGATAGTGGAATGGGCATTGGAGTTATCCAGCTTTGGCCTGAAGTTTGAAAGCACGCCAACGATTCAGAGCAGGGCATTGGCAGGGTTTATTGCAGAGTGGACGCCAACCCCTGATGAAGAAGTGCTTGAAATAGTTATCCCCGGCAAGGAAGCGCCCCAAGAATGGATCATGTATTTCGATGGTGCCTTCTCCCTACAAGGTGCGGGGGCTGATGTGCTTCTTGTTGCTCCCACTGGAGATCACTTGAAGTACGTCATCCAGATGCATTTTCCCCGGGAGGAGGCGACCAACAATACAGCAGAGTATGAAGGGCTCCTTGCCGGGCTCAGGATTGCCACTGAATTGGGAATCAAGAAGCTGATCATTCGAGGAGACTCAAAACTTGTGGTGGGACAAGTCAACAAGGATTACCAAAGCCCATTGATGGAGGCATACGTTGAGGAAGTGAGGAGATTAGAGGAGCACTTTGATGGATTGCAAACAGAGCACGTACACCGTGCGGAAAACGACATCGCTGATCATCTGTCAAAGTGTGCTGCGCAAAAGCTTCCTGTGGAACCAGGAACTTTTGTTCTCCATCTTACTCAGCCCTCCGTATCCCCAACAACAATGGCTCGAAAGAGGAGGAAATTGGACTCCGGTAAGCCTCTCCCGGTAGAGCCCTTCGGGGCTCCTGGCAGGGACCCTGCCGGAAACAACTCCACTTTGAATGTTGGGCTGCGCCCTCCTACCAGGCCACTGGTCCCCGCGGTCGAGGAACGCGCTCCCGCAGATGTGGAGGTACCGCTAGTCCTTGTTGCCGAGCCCCAGGCTCCAACTTGGGCAAGGCACATAGTCCATTTCCTCCAAACCGGAGAACTTCCCGAAGAGCAAGAAGAAGCTGAAAGAGTAGCCCGGAGGGCCAGTATGTACTAGTTTGTCGATGACACACTATACAGAAGAAGGCCCATCGGTGTGAAATTGACGTGCATTTGCCGAGAAGGAGGAAAGGAACTGCTGGTGGAAATACACAAAGGCATGTGCGGCTCCCACATTGGATCAAGGGCTTTAGTTGGGAAAGCATTCTAGCAAGGATTCTATTGGCCCACAGCCCTCCAAGATGCTATTGAGCTAGTCACCAAGTGTGAAGCCTGCCAGTTCCATTCCAAGAACATCCATCTACCTGCCCAAGTTCTTTAGACAATCCCTTTGTCATGGCCGTTTTCGGTCTGGGGGCTCGATATCCTTGGCCCTTTCCCCCGAGCTCCCGGGGGCTTTGAATTCTTGTTCGTTGCAATCGACAAGTTTACAAAGTGGCCGGAATTAGATGCCGTGAGAAAGGTGACTGCTCAGTCAGCTATCAAGTTCTTGAAAGGATTGGTGTGCCGCTTCGGGGTCCCTGCCCGGATCATCACCGATAACGGCACCCAGTTCACGAGCCGTGCCTTCATGCAATATGTTCATGCCCTCGGAAGCAAGATCTCATTTGCCTCTGTTGCACATCCCAGAAGCAATGGACAAGCTGAGAGGGCGAACACTGAAGTGTTGTGAGGACTCAAGACAAGAACATTTGATAAGCTGCAGAAGTGCGGCAGGCGATGGATCGATGAGCTGCCGGTGGTTCTTTGGTCCCTCAGAACGACACCAAATCGAGCTACCGGGCAGACTCCCTTCTCCCTAGTCTATGGGGCAGAAGTAGTTATCCCCACGGAACTCATTTACGGGTCGCCTCAAGTGCTTGCCTACAATGAAGTAGCGCAAGATCAGCACCGGCGTGACGACGCTGTGCTTCTCGAGGAGAACCGTCTCCGGGCTGCTACACATGCTGCACGCTATCAGCAAGCCCTGCACCGCTATCATAGCCGCAGGGTTCATGCCCGATGTTTTGAGGAAGGCGACCTTGTCCTTAGGTGCGTTCAGTCCGCCAAGGGTACAAACAAGTTGACGCCGAAGTGGGAAGGCCCTTACCGGGTAGTACGAGTCACCAGACCTGGCGCAGTCCGTCTGGAGACCAGAGATGGCATTCAATTGCAAAACTCATGGAACATTGAGCATCTCCGCAAGTTCTACCCGTAAGGCGCGGCTGTCGGGCCTTGCCCGGCAGCCACCCTTTTGTACAGGCCTTGCCTCAGTTGCATGTAACCCCTTGTACAAAGCCAGGCGCAGACCCTGAGCAACAGAGAAATAAATGAAGCGCTGGGGGCCCCCGACAAGTTGCATGCATGCATAAGCATATCATGAGCATCGCATGTTCATGTAGATAAGATCGCATCTGGCATCATTTTCATCTGCATAAACTGCAGGCTCCTATCGTGGATTCAGCCCAAGAGGAGATAAGAATATGAGCCTACACTGCGATCTCCGGCAAGCCAAACAGATAAGTTCTTCCTTGTATCCATACATGTTCTATAAGTAAAGACTTGTGCATGAGAAAACCCTGCTATCCTTTGAAACTTAGGTCCTCCCGCCCTTCGACTCGAACGTTGCTTCGGTCAGGGTGGTCGCAGTGGCCTTTGTTGAAAAAGGACTGGCGGGGGGCTGGTCCCTCTTCATGATTTGTGCCCGGTAGGCCTAACTCCCCGGCAACAAAATAGAGGGTACCGGCAGGATAGCCTGCCGGGGGAAACTCATTTATTTATAAATATAGAGGCATCCTGCCTCTGCATGGACATATACATGCACGAGTCCCCGGCAAGGTTTATCTTTTTCATTAATATGCTTCAAACAAGTACAGACCTTACAGGACACAAACATGGATTCAAGAGATTACATTATTTGAACTAAAATTTGGCAAGTGCCTACAGATTTAAGATTGAAAAAAAGATAAGTGCCCCATAAACTCCTCTCCCTGTCCCTCTTATCCCAGGTATTGCGGTGGGAACAGAAGAAGGAGGGAGGGGTGCCTAAGCAGACGCCACCCCAATCTCGTCAGGGCCTGCCAGGCGCAGCCTGACAAGATCAGGAGTGGCGAGGCTGCGAAGGAGGAGGGCAGAAGGAGCGGCTCAGCTGTGCCCTGGTCACCACCTCCGGGACCAGTCGGAAGGCCCAGCGCGAGCACCGGCAGGGAGGACCGCCGGGGCTCAGCTGGAAGACTGCTGGAGGAGGCGAAGGCACCAAGAGAGCGGCCTCCTCCCCGACAACCAAGAGGCCGGTGATGATGGTGCCGGGGAGGGAGGGGAAGGATGGAAAGACTAGGCGGCAGGTCGCCAGTACGAGACGAACGCGTCGGTGCGATCGTACTCCGACCTGACGGCCTACCTCCCGCCTTCTTCGTCTTCCCGGGCTTCATCTTCATCAACACCGCTCCAGGGAGACGCCGACCTCTCGGTCCAGCGCCTCCCATGAAGAGGCAGCGAGCAGCCAGGACGACCGGGGGGCTAGATGTGCACCGCTCCCCACCTTGGCGGGCAGGAAGGCGTCCCCTTCTTCGACATTAGCCCCGGTCCCGGTGGAAGGGGCAGTGCTGGGATTACCAACGATCTCGAGCCCTGCATCCCCGCCGGGCGTCGAAGGATCCGAGAACCTGGTCACCAGGCTGACGAGCTGCAGTAGCTCACGGCAAGGCGCCACGCTCCCCACCAGACGACCGGCCGAGACAGAGGAGGCAAGCATTCCACTACAATGGGAAAGCTTGATATCTCCTGCACCACGGATGGCTCGCCCACTGCACCACCTCTGGACCTGGACCAGACTCACTCCCCAAGCATCAACCCAAGCATTTAGCATCACTAGCTCTAAGCTAGGACCCGGGGCCTGGCCCCGGGCTCTCCCTTTTGGCATAACCAGAAGAAATCAGGAATGGAGGAAGAAAGGAGTGTGGATGAATGCCTCCGCTCCTCCCCCGCTCTTCCTTTTATAGGCAAGCTGGGGCTGGAGGCTGATTCCCCAGCGAGTAATCACCATCCTCCCCCACCAATCCAAGAAGACCGGGCCCCTGCCTTGATGCTCTCCCACACCACGCGCCTCCGTTACCTACCCCACTTGATGCATGCAGCATACGTGGCTACGGATAAGGGCGTGGTGGGAAGAGTGAATTGGCAGTTACTCGCCCGTGCGTTAAAGTCATTCATGGGCCATTACCAGAGTGGCCCCACCGCGATTGGCGTTACACGACGTGCGGGAAAATCGGAAACTAACCCAAGCTCGGGTTAGTGAAGAAGCAAAGAAGATCTCAAAGGGTGAAGCCACCTTTGCGCTCCTGCCTGTGCACTGGTTAGGGCCTACCCCGACGAAGCCCAACAGCGCGTTCGTGCCAGGCCTGGGGGCTCCTGTCGGTGCAACAAACCCTGGGTCCGTTGCCCAGACTATGCACAGGTCCAAGAACAAGATTACAAACTCAAGATTAGATCAAGGCATGAGAGACCTGTTCTTTGAAGGACCAAAGTGTAGATCAAGAAGACCAAGATGAGCCAGAGAAGCAAGATATCGCTAAGGGAAGATCCTCCTCTGCCAGGCAGGCGAGCCTGGGAAAGATTGGGTTTGCTCTGGAAGCAAGTCTCAGGATCGTCCCGGCAGGCCTGCCGGGGCTTACGGAGGTGAACCACTCCACCGCACCACCTCATCGCGACGCACGTCGTCGATCAGTGCGGTGTCAAGCTCCAAAGTGACTAAGTGGCTGCTGTTTGCAACATGGCAGCCACTTCCTACAGAAATTACCCCCAGGCGACACCCGTCCTGAGACGTGTCAAGCAAGCAGGCACGAAGCTGGCAAGACAACCCGGCAGGGCCTGCCGGGCAAGCTGAGATGTGACGTTGATCGGTGCATTTAATGCGCTCTGTCAGCCTGCAGAGTTAGGTATGATAGCACTATTTGCTATCTAATCAGTATGTAATGACTGATTTGCCACTGTGGTGACCCCTTGATCTATAAAAGGAGGCCCATGGTGACCGTAGAAAGGGTTGGCTGATCTGGACCCTTACACATTCATACACGCGTAGCTGCTCTCGCCCCGAGGCAACCTTGCCGGGCAAGAGCGCTACATTCATCCACCATTTTTCCACCATCAATCCACCAAAGCAAGAGTAGGGTTTTATGCCTCACGGTGGCCCGAACCTGGGTAAAAATTGCCCATGTGATCTCTGCCGCGCTGTGTGACGCTTCTCTGCTCTTTGTGCAACATGCCCATCCCCCCGCCGTACCAAAAGGGGCTCATGGCCCCATAGGTGGCCGTGGTTTCCCATGACAGCGTAGCATTGACATCGTGCTGCCTCTTTTCCCCGTCCTCCTCCCATTACTTCCCTCATGCTTTCAGGAAGCTAATTGAAGGAGGATGAATCATTGGCTATTAACCATTTCGGGAACCGCTACCCTCTCCCTCGTCTGCATTAAAGCCGTATCGAGAATTGTCCTGGTTTACTAGTGTTGGGAAATGTTGCATGGAAAACAAAAAAAATTCTACGCACACGCAATGATATTTCCATGGAGATGAATAGCAACGAGGGGAGAGTGTGTCTACGTACCCTCGTAGACCGTAAGCATAAGCGTTTCACAACGGGGTTGATGTAGTCGAACTTCTTCGCGCTTCAACCGATCAAGTACTGAACGCACGGCACCTCCGCGTTCTGCACACGTTCAGCTCGGTGACGTTCCTCGCCTTCTTGATCGAACAAGATGTCGAGGTAGTAGATGAGTTCCGTCAGCACGACGGCGTGGTGACGGTGATGGTGAAGTGATCTCCGCAGGGCTTCGCCTAAGCACTATGAAAATATGACCGGGGGTGTAAACAGTGGAGGGGGGCGCCGCACACGGCTAACAATTGTCTGGTGTCTACTAGGCGCCCCCTCCCACATATATATATGTGGGAGGGAGGGAGAAGCAGCCATAGGAGGCTCCCAAGTAGGAGGAATCCTACTTGGAGTCCCCTCCAAGCCGCGCCCCCCTGCCATATATAACCGAGGGGGAAGGAAAGAGGGGGGAGGGAAGGAAGTGGGAATCCTAATCCACACTTTCCTTTCCCTTCTCCCCTTTCCTTCTCCTCCTTAGGCCGGCCGATATGGGGGGCGCACCAGCCCCTTGTGGCTGGTGCGTTTCCCCTCTTGGCCCATAAGGTCCATATCTTTTGCCGGGGGTGCCCGGAACCCCTTCCGGTGACCCGATAAGTACCCGGTACCCCCCGAAACTCTTTCGGTATCTGAATACCATCGTCCTATATATCAATATTTACCTCTCGACCATTTCGAGACTCCTCGTCATGTCTGTGATCTCATCCGGGACTCTGAACAACAGTCGGTCACCAAATCACATAACTCATATAATACTATATCATCATCGAACGTTAAGCGTGCGGACCCTACGGGTTCGAGAACTATGTAGACATGACCGAGACACCTCTCCGGTCAATAACCAATAGTGGAACCTGGATGCCCATATTGGCTCCTACATATTCTACGAAGATCTTTATTGGTCGAACCGTTATGACAACATACGCAATTCCCTTTGTTCATCGGTATGTTACTTGCCCGAGATTCGATCGTCGGTATCTTCATACCTAGTTCAATCTCGTTACCGGCAAGTCTCTTTACTCATTCCGTAATACATCACCTCGTGACTAACTCCTTAGTCATTTGCTTGCAAGCTTATGATGCGTTTTACCGAGAGGGCCTAGAGATACCTCTCCGACACTCGGAGTGACAAATCCTAATCTCGATCTATGCCAACTCAACAAACACCTTCGGAGATACCTGTAGAGCATCTTTATGATCACCCAGTTACGTTGTAAAGTTTGATAGCACAAAAGGCATTCCTCCGGTATCCGGGAGTTGCATAATCTCATAGTCGAAGGAATATGTATTTGACATGAAGAAAGCAATAGCAATAAAACTGAATGATCATAATGCTAAGCTAACGGATGGGTCTTGTCCATCACATTATTCTCCTAATGATGTGATCCCATTATAAAATGACAACTCATGTCCATGGTTAGGAAACCATAACCATCTTTGATCAACGAGCCAGTCTAGTAGAGGCTTACTAGGGACACGGTATTTGTTTATGTATTCACACATGTATTTAGGTTTTCGATCAATACAATTCTAGCATGAATAATAAACCTTTACCATGAATAAGGAAATATAAAATAACAACTTTATTATTGCCTCCAGGGCATATTTCCTTCAGTCTCCCACTTGCACTAGAGTCAATAATCTAGTTAATATCGCCATGTGATTAACACTCATAGTTTACATCGCCATGTGACGAACAACCAAAGAGTTTACTAGTCTCAGTAATCTAGTTCACATCGCCATGTGATTAACACCCAAAGAGTACTAAGGTGTGATCATGTTTTGATTGTGAGAGAAGTTTAGTCAACGGGTCTGTTACATTCAGATCCGCATGTATTTTGCAAATTTCTATGTCTATAATGCTTTGCATGGAGCTACTCTAGCTTATTGCTCCCACTTTCAATATGTATCCTGATTGAGACTCAGAGTCATCCGGATTGGTGTTAAAGCTTGCATCGACGTAACTCTTTATGACGAACTCTTTATCACCTCCATAATCGAGAAACATTTCCTTAGTCCTCTTTAGGTAACTAAGGATAATTTTGACCACTGTCCAGTGATCTACACCTGGATCACTATTGTACCCCCTTGCCAAACTCATGGCAAGGTACACAATAGGTCTGGTACATAGTATGGCATACTTTATAGAACCTATGGCTGAGGCATAGAGAATGACTTTCATTCTCTCTCTATCTTCTGCCGTGGTCGGGTTTTGAGTCTTACTCAACTTCACACCTTGCAACATAGGCAAGAACCCTTTCTTTGACTGACCCATTTTGAAATTCTTCAAAACTTTGCCAAGGTATGTGCTTTGTGAAAGTCCTATTAAGCGTCTCGATCTATCCCTATAGATCTTGATGCCCAATACGTAAGTAGCTTCACCGAGGTCTTTCATTAAAAATTCTTATTAAGTATCCTTTTATGCTATCCAGAAATGCTATATCATTTCCAATCAACAATATGTCATCCACATATAATATCAGAAATGCTACAGAGCTCCCACTCACTTTCTTGTAAATACAGGCTTCACCGTAAGTCTGTATATAACCATATTCTTTGATCACCTCATCAAAGCGTATATTCCAACTCTGAGATGCTTGCACCAGTCCATAGATGGATCACTGGAGCTTGCACACTTTGTTAGCACCTTTAGGATCGACAAAAACTTTCTGGTTGCATCATATACAACTCTTCTTTCAGAAATCCATTAAGGAACGCAGTTTTGACGTCCAATTGTCAGATTTCATAATCATAAAATGCGGCAATTGCTAACATGATTCGGACAGAATTTAGGCATCGCTACGGGTGAGAAAGTCTCATCATAGTCAACCCCTTGAACTTGTTGAAAACCTTTTGCGATAAGTCGAGCTTTGTAGATAGTAACATTACCATCAGCGTCCGTCTTCCTCTTGAAGATCCATTTATTTTCAATGGCCTGCCGATCATCGGGCAAGTCCACCAGAGTCCACACTTTGTTCTCATACATGGATCCTATCTCAGATTTCATGGCCTCAATCCATCTGTCGGAATCTGGGCTCATCATAGCTTCTTCATAGTTCATAGGTTCGCCTTGGTCTAGTAACATGACTTGCAGGACAGGATTACCGTACCACTCTGGTGCGGATTGTGCTCTGGTCGACCTACGACGTTCAGTAGTAACTTGATCTAAAGTTTCATGATCATCATCATTAGCTTCCTCTCTAGTTGGTGTAGGCATCACGGGAACAGTTTTCTCTGATGTACTACTTTCCAATTCGAGAGAAGGTACAATTACCTCATCAAGTTCTACTTTCCTCCCACTCACTTCTTTCGAGAGAAACTCCTCTAGAAAGGACCCATTCTTAGCAACAAAGATTTTTGCCTTCGGATCTATGGTAGAAGGTGTACCCAATAGTTTCTTTAGGGTATCCTATGAAGACGCACTTCTCCGATTTGGGTTCGAGCTTATCTAGCTGAAGCCTTTTGACATAAGCGTCGCATCCTTAAACTTTAAGAAATGACAGCTTAGGTTTCTTGCCAAACCATAGTTCATACGGTGTCATCTCAATGGATTTAGACGGTGCCCTATTTAATGTGAATGCAGCTGTCTCTAATACATAATCCCAAAATGATAGTGGTAAATCGGTAAGAGACATCATAGAACGCACCATATCTAATAAAGTACACTTACGATGTTCGGACACGCCATTACGCTATGGTGTTCCAGGTGGCGTGAGTTGTGAAACAATTCCACATTGTTTTAAATGAAGGCCAAACTCGTAACTCAAATATTTGCCTCCGTGATCGGATCGTAGAAACTTTATTTTCTTGTTACGATGATTCTCCACTTCACTCTGAAATTCTTTGAACTTTTCAAATGTTTCAGACTTGTGTTTCATCAAGTAGATATATCCATATCTACTCAAATCATCTGTGAAGGTCAGAAAATAACGATACCTGCCGCGTGCTTCAACACTCATCAGACCACATACATCGATATGTATTATATCCAATAAGTCATCAACTCGCTCCATTGTTCCGGAGAACAGAGTTTTAGTCATCTTGCCCATGAGGCATGGTTTGGAAGTATCAAATGACTCATAATCAAGTGATTACAAAACCCCATCTGCATGGAGTTTCTTCATGCGCTTTACACCAATATGACCTAAACAGCAGTGCCACAAGTATGTTGCACTATCATTATCAACTTTGCATCTTTTGGTATCAATATTATGAATATGTGTATCACTACGATCGAGATTCAATAAACCATTCACATTGGGTGTATGATCATAGAAGGTTTTATTCATGTAAATAGAACAACAATTATTCTTTGACTTAAATGAATAACCCTATTGCAATAAACATGATCAAATCATATTCATGCTCAACGCAAACACCAAATAACATTTATTTAGGTTCAACACTAATCCCGAAGGTAGAGGGAGTGTGCGATGGTGATCGTATCAACCTTGGAATCACTTCCAACACACATCGCCACCTCGCCCTTAACTAGTCTCTATTTATTCTGCAACTCCTGTTTCGAGTTACTAATCTTACCAACTGAACCGGTATCAAATACCCAGGGGCTACTATTAATACTAGTAAGGTACACATCAATAACATGTATATCAAATATACCTTTGTTCACTTTGCCATCCTTCTTATCCGCCAAGTATTTGGGGCAGTTCCGCTTCTAGTGACCATTCCCTTTGCAGTAGAAGCACTGAGTTTCAGGCTTGGGTCCAGATTTGGGCTTCTTCCCGGGAGCAGCAACTTGCTTGCCATTCTTCTTGAAGTTCCCTCTCTTTCCCTTGCCATTTTTCTTGAAACTAGTGGTCTTGTTAACCATCAACACTAGATGCTCTTTCTTGATTTCTACCATCGCCGATTTCAGCATCGCGAAGAGCTCGGGAATCATTTTTGTCATCCCTTGCATATTATAGTTCATCACGAAGTTCTAGTAGCTTGGTGATAGTGACTAGAGAAATTTGTCAATCACTATCATATTTGGAAGATTAACTCCCACTTGATTCAAGCGATTGTAGTACCCAAACATTCTGAGCACATGCTCACTGGTTGAGCTATTCTCCTCCATCTTGTAGGCAAAGTACTTGTCAGAGGTCTCATACCTCTCGACACGGGCATGAGTCTGAAATACCAATTTCAGCTCTTGGAACATCTCATATGCTCCGTGGTGTTCAAAACATTTTTGAAGTCCCGGTTCTAAGCCGTAAAGCATGGCGCACTGAACTATTAAGTAGTCATCATATCGAGCTTGCCAAACATTCATAACGTCTGCATCTGCTCCTGCAATAGGTCTGTCACCTAGTGGTGCATCAAGGACATAATTCTTCTATGCAGCAATGAGGATAATCCTCAGATCACGGACCCAGTCCACATCATTGCTACTATCATCTTTCAACTTATTTTTCTCTAGGAACATATCAAAAATAGGGGAGCTATATTGCGAGCTATTGATCTACAACATAGATATGCAAAACTATCAAGACTAAGTTCATGATAAATTAAGTTCAATTAATCAAATTACTAATGAACTCCCACTTAAATAGACATCCCTCAAGTCATCTAAGTGATACGTGATCCAAATCAACTAACCCATGCCCGATCATCACGTGAGATGGGGTAGTCATCAATGGTGAACATCTCTATGTTGATCATATCTACTACATGATTCACGTTCGACCTTTCGGTCTCCAGTGTTCCAAGGCCATGTCTGTACATGCTAGGCTCGTCAAGTTTAACCCAAGTATTCCGCATGTGCAAAACTGTCTTGCACTCGTTGTATGTGAATGTAGAGTCTATCACACCCGATCATCACGTGGTGTCTCAACACGACGAACTTTAGCAACGGTGCATACTCAGGGAGAACACTTTTACCTTGAAATTTAGTGAAGGGATCATCTTATAATGCTACCGTCGTACTAAGCAAAATAAGATGCATAAAAGATAAACATCACATGCAATCAAAATATGTGACATGATATGGCCATCATCATCTCGTGCTTTTGATCTCCATCTCCATAGCATCGTCATGATCTCCATCGTCACCGGGTCGAAACCTTGATCTCCATCGTTGCGTCGTGGTCGTCTCGCCAACTATTGCTTCTACAGCTATCACTAACGCATAGTGATAAAGTAAAGCAATTACATGTTTGCATTTCATACAATAAAGAGACAACCATAAGGCTCCTTCCGGTTGCCGATAACTTACAAAACATGATCATCTCATACAATAACGTATATCACATCATGTCTTGACCATATCACATCACAACATACCCTGCAAAAACAAGTTAGACGTCCTCTACTTTGTTGTTGCAAGTTTTACGTGGCTGCTACGGGTTTCTAGCAAGAACCGTTCTTACCTACGGCAAAAACCACAACGATGATTCGTCAAGTTTGCTGTTTTAACCTTTTTCAAGGACCGGTCGTAGTCAAATTCGATTCAACTAAAGTAGGAGAAATAGACACCTGCCAGCCGCCTTTATGCAAAACTAGTTGCATGTCCATCGGTGGAACCGGTCTCATGTGCGTGGACATGTAAGGTTGGTCCGGGCCGCTTCATCACACAATACCACCGAATCAAAATAAGACATTGGTGGTAGGCAGTATGACTATCACCTCCCACAACTCTTTGTGTTCTACTCGTGCATATCATCTACGCATAGACCTGGCTCATGATGCCACTGTTGGGAAACGTTGCATGGAAAACAAAAAAAGTTCTACGCACACGCAATGATCTATCCATGGAGATGCATAGCAACGAGGGGAGAGTGTGTCCACGTACCCTCGTAGACCATAAGCGGAAGCGTTTCACAACGGGGTTGATGTAGTCAAACTTCTTCGCGCTTCAACCGATCAAGTACCGAACGCACGGCACCTCCGCGTTCTGCACATGTTCAGCTCGCTGATGTTCCTCGCCTTCTTGATCCAACAAGACATCGAGGTAGTAGATGAGTTCCGTCAGCACAACAACGTGGTGATGGTGATGGTGAAGTGATCTCCGCAGGGCTTCGCCTAAGCACTACGAAAATATGGCCAGGGGTGTAAACGGTGGAGGGGGCGCCGCACACGGCTAACAATTGCCCGGTGTTTGCTAGGCGCCCCCTCCCACATATATATAGGTGGGAGGGAGGGAGGAGCAGCCATAGGAGGCGCCCAAGTACGAGGAATCCTGCTTGGAGTCCCCTCCAAGCCGCCCCCTGCCATATATAACCGAGGGGGAAGGAAAGAGGGAGGGAGAGGGAAGGAAGTGGGAATCCTAATCCACACTTTCCTTTCCCTTCTCCCCTTTCCTTCTCCTCCTTAAGCCATCCCATATGGGGGGCACACCATCCCCTTGTGGCTGGTGTGTTTCCCCTCTTGGCCCATAAGGCCCATATCTTTTGCCGGGGGTGCCTGGAACCCCTTCCGGTGACCCGATAAGTACCCGGTACCCCCCAAAACACTTTCGGTGTCCGAATACCATCGTCCTATATATCAATCATTACCTCTCGACCATTTTGAGACTCCTTGCCATGTCCGTGATCTCATCCGGGACTCCGAACAACATTCGGTCAACAAATCACATAACTCATATACTACTATATCGTCATCGAACGTTAAGCGTGCGGACCCTACGGGTTCGAGAACTATGTAGACATGACCGAGACACCTCTCCGGTCAATAACCAATAGCGAAACCTGGATGCCCATATTGGCTCCTACATATTCTATGAAGATCTTTATCGGTCGAACCGTTATGACAACATACGTAATTCCCTTTGTTCATCGGCATGTTACTTGCCCGAGATTCGATCATCGGTATCTTCATACCTAGTTCAATCTCATTACCAGCAAGTCTCTTTACTCATTCCATAATACATCACCTCATGACTAACTCCATAGTCGCTTGCTTGCAAGCTTATGATGTGTATTACCGAGAGGGCCCAGAGATACCTCTCCGATACTCGGAGTGACAAATCCTAATCTCGATCTATGCCAACTCAACAAACACCTTCGGAGATACCTGTAGAGCATCTTTATGATCACCCAGTTATGTTGTGACATTTGATAGCACACAAGGCATTCCTCCGGTATCCGGGAGTTGCATAATCTCATAGTCGAAGGAATATGTATTTGACATGAAGAAAGCAATAGCAATAAAACTAAACGATCATAATGCTAAGCTAACGGATGGGTCTTATCCATCACATTATTCTCCTAATGATGTGATCCCGTTATCAAATGACAACTCATTTCCATGGTTTGGAAACCTTAACCATCTTTGATCAACGAGCTAGTCTAGTAGAGGCTTACTAGGGACACGGTATTTGTTTATGTTTTCACACATGTATTTAGGTTTCCGATCAATACAATTCTAGCATGAATAATAAACCTTTATCATGAATAAGGAAATATAAAATAACAACTTTATTATTGCCTCTAGGGCATATTTCCTTCAACTAGTAGCTGTCAAATCGAATAGTACTGCGCCACCCGCTGCACGCCCGGCTGAACATGCCTCCTCACCTCCATCAAACGCCTCTGTTAAATCTGCATGCAAACCAAGAAACCTACTCCAGCCACATGTCCGTTCATGAGCGGGCCGGAATTAAACGCAACACCGGCCGAGCTCCTCCCGTCCGCCCTTAGTTTAAACGAGGCCAGATGCCAGCCAAGCTCCTACCGTCCGCCCTCTATTTAAACGAGGCCAGACAGCGGGCAAGAATCGCACCCCTCCGTCGCTCCCCCATCTCCTCCTTCACCATTTTCTCCACTCTTCCGATGGCTTCCGAGGAGCCATTCTCCAGCATAATACCCGGCTGGGTGGCCCGCCGAGCCCTCCAGATACGAGCGAGTCCGCTTGGTGCTTCACCTACCTCACTTGGCCCAACGGAGCCAGTTGCCGCCCCAAGCCGGCGCGTGGTTCAGCAACTCGCCACTCTAGTTCAGCTCGATGAGGAGTGGTGAGTTTCTCCATGCTGGCACGACGGCACGAGCGTCGTCGCTGCCATGTCGTTCCGCGCCACCAGTGTCTGCGGCCGCGCCTCCCGTGTCTGCGGTGGCCGCGCCTCCCGTGTCTGTGGGTGCACCTCCCGTGCTTGCGGCAGCACCATGCAGGCAAAGACAGAAGCCGGGTGTGCGGAGAGCGACGAGTCGGTGGCCAGCTTCTCCGTGTCCGCCGCCATCATCAAGGAGAAGTAGAACACGGGAGGCCGCTGCCACATGGGTCCCATGAAGGCCACCGCGAGGCGACGACTGCGTATACAGGTGGTTTCTTTGCTGCTTCTTCTCTTCCGAGGACCTTCATCGACCCCGCAAGTGTCTGCCGGACATGAGGAAGACAAAGGGATCCGCAGGCGGCCATTTAGATTAGGTATTAATTATACCACGAGAGCCGGATTAGCACCGCTTAGTTCATGTAAATGTAATGAAATCCATCATGTTTATATGAAGATCCGGCTTTTTTATACGAAATCCTTCATGCTTATATGAAATCAGTCCGTGTTTGCATGAATTTTCTCTAGTTGGTTAGAGTTGTGAAAATGTATGCCACTGGCTATGGATGTCGTCCACCATGGAAGGAAGCGGGAGGAAATTTGCCGGCTGCCATTGGAGATGCTCTTATGTTGGAAAGAATAGAGTCACATCCAATCCATTTGAGTTAATTGCGTGTAAGATTCTCCCTCTATAAAAAGTTAATTGCATGTACAGTGTACATGACTTGCAGGGTGGCTATAGATTCCTACAGAAAGTTAAAAAGAAACAAATCCATCCTTAATCTTGTATTCTAAGTACTCCGTGGGTTCCACTGTCAGTACAGTAGCGAAAGAAGTATATATATTAAAAAAATATAATATAAAAATCTAAAGTTAAAGACATAATTCGAACTCAGGTCATCGCGTTGCGAGCATCCGGTGCTCACCAGTCTAGCACGTGTTCGTTGTGGATGATGCTGGAGATATATCTCTATGTCTACTCTTATACTCCCTCCGTTCCTAAATATTTGTCTTTTTCGGATTTCAAATGGACTACCACATATGGATGTATATAGACATATTTTAGAGTGTAGATTCACTCATTTTGCTCCGTATGTAGTCACTTGTTGAAATCTCTAAAAAGACAAATATTTAGGAATGGAGGAAGTAGAAAACAGAGTTGGTGATGATGGTGTGCCTGCCATCCTGCAATATAGTCCGTCCGATTTATATCTGACAGATAGGAAGGAAACTATGGCAATTTTGCAAAAAGATACCCACACCCCTCTCCACATTTGCAAATAAGGCCTTCCCTCGTTCATTCTTTTCTCTCACAAGATAAACTACTCATACAAATGCATCTTGATGTTCCGTGCAACGCACGGGCATCTTGCTAGTTTCTTTTTAAATAGTTACTGCAATAATTGGGTTGAAGTGATATATTTTATGTCTGCCCTGAATGATCTCAAATTCACTAGTAGTAACAAAGAAAAGGTTGCCTTGTTAATTAACAGAAAACAGGGTGAAAACTATCACATGAGGCCGGTAAAAACAAGGCACACTGGGTTCAGCGTTATTGTCACTAAAGCTATGCGCGCGCGAGAAGTCTACATATCAAGGGGGCTTCGAAGAGAAAGACGTATCGAGTGTGTGTGAGCGAGGCACATAGACACAACTAGCGTGTGTGTGTGTGTGTGTGTGTGTTTGAGAGAGAAGCCAATTGAAAGATTAAGATCAAGATCGAGTTGTCACCCTTCTGTTGTCATTGTTGGGGGGTGGGGAGGGGGGAGGGAGAGAAAGACGTATCGACAGTGTGCGCACGGTAGCCACAGAGGCACAACTAGCGAGTGTGTGTGTGTGTTTGAGAGAGAAGCCAGTAGATAGATTACTATCAAGATCGAGGTGCCACCCTACTCCTTCGGTGTCGGCTAGTGTGTGTGTGTGTGTGTTTGAGAGAGAAGCCAGTAGATAGATTAGTATCAAGATCGAGGTGTCAGCCTACTCCTTCGGTGTCGGGAAGTGTGTGTGTGGGTGTGGGGGGGGGGGCAGTGACACTTAGATATAGGGAGAAGGAGTTTGTGTGATACATACACTACAGGAATCAGGCACTTTGCCGTCTGCCATGGCTGGCGGCAAAGGCATGCCTGGCGAACGGCAAAGGCCTTTGCCGTCAGCCAGCAGACGGCCCCACGTCCGGCTCAATGAGCTATGGCAAAGGAGTTTGCCGTCAGCCATCCAGGGCAAGCAGACGGCAAAGGGCATGGACGACTGAGGGTAGGGTTAGGTCCGTTAAGGGGTTAACGGCATGCTTTGCCGTCTGCTGGCACACGACAAAGACCTTTGCATCTTTGCCATCTGCCAGCAGACGACAAAGTTCCCAAATAGGCTAGCCCAGGTGCCCCCCAGCTAGCTGCCATGTGGCTTGCTATGCCATCTGCTGGCAGACAACAAAGATGCAAAGGTCTTTGCCGTCTGCCAGTAGACGGCAAAGCAACCAAATAGGCCAGCCCAGTGTCCCTAGGTTGCACAGGTAGCCATGTGCTGGCGAACAGCAAAGGTCTTTGCCGTCTGCCAGCAGATGGCAAAGTGCTTGTATTGCCCCTGTTTATTCCGTTTTTTCTTAAATTCAATCAATTTCATAGATATATATATATATATATATATATATATATATATATATATATATATATATACATTTGAAAATACTTTCAACAAGCATACATATCCCTGCCATATGGATATGATCATCCAACACATATACATACCAAATCAAAAGTCCATATCCAACATATATATAGCCAACATATCCAACAACAAGCATCCAATGGTTTCATCCATACATACATATATAGGTAGCAAGTTTCACATTGTTCATCCTACAAAATCAAAACAAAAAGGAAGGACAAGGAGAAGAGTAGACTCCATCAATGCAAGCTTCCATGATCTAAAGCAAATCTGCAAATTGGGAAAGAAGAAAGTTAGAAGAAGAGACTATAAGAAGAAGACTAGCTAGAAGAAGAAGAAGAATTTTTCTTCTCTTTCTTTTTCTCCTCTTCTTTATCTTCTTCTTCTTCTTCTAACTAAGGTAACCTAGTTAATTATGCCATTTTTTAGCTAACTAAGCATATTAAGTCACTTTGGAGGAAAAAATGCTAAGTGTAGGTCATTTTAGAGTTAACCTAGGTAAATAGGTCATTTTGGAGCTAAGTAAGGTTATTACATAATTTTCGAGGAAAATAAGCTAAGTATATGTCATTTTGGAGGTAACCAAGATTATTATGCCATTTTTGACCTAAGTATGCTAAGTATGTCATAAATGAACTAAATAAGCTAAGTATAGGTCATTTTTGAAACATAGGTAGTTATGCCATTTTTGAGCTAACTAAGCAATTTATTCATTTTGGAGAAAAAATGGTAAGTTGCAGGTCATTTTAGAGCTATCCTAGTTAAAATCGGTCATTTTGGAGCTAGGTAAGGTTATTATGTCATTTTTGAGGAAAATAAGCGAAGTATATGACAGTGTGCAGCTAAACCAAGGTTATTATGCCATTTTTTTACCTAAGTAAGCTAATTATGTCATAAATGAACTAGCTAAGCTAAGTATAGGTCATTATTGAGCTATCCTAGGTAGTTATGCCATTTTTTAGCTAACTAAGCATATTAAGTCATTTTGGAGGAAAAAATGCTAAGTACAGGTCATTTTATAGCTATCCTAGGTAAAATAGGTCATTTTGGAGCTAAGTAAGGTTATTATGTCATTTTCGAGGAAATAAGCTAAGTATAGGTCATTTTGGAGCTAAATAGGTCATTTCTTAAGCTAAGTATGCATTTGTTAAGCAAAACACTTGGGAAAACTTACCATCATCACGAAGGTGAAGGACCGGTCGGGGTTGCGCCAGTGGTAGACGGAGAAGGATCGGTCGATGCTTGTCGGGAGGCATGCTGCACCAAAGATCATTTGCAATGTCTCGTTAGCATGATGCAACTCAAATGTGAATACTAGTAAGTAATGACCATTCAAATGAAACTCACCATGGTCGCTATAGGAATCTGGGGCATCGGCGGAGGGGTCTGACCGTTGGTCTGGCACACGGACTACACATTTGGTTTTAACGAGTCAGCCATATTAGTTAGTAATGAAACGAACATTACGTGCATTATTTGGTTAATATGTAGGAGAAACTTACCACGAGGAGCTCGTATAGGGCCCGGTGAGACACGTCGTTCCGGTTCCTCTCCTCCTCCAACAGCCTAGCCGTCCTCTCCTCCATGTCCCTCTCCCTCTCCGCCGCCTGCCTGTTTGCCTTTGCCAGAAGCTCCTGGGCCCTAGCCTCGATGGCGAGCTCCAATGGCTGTGGCCGAGGCCTTATCTCAGGATCGGAGCTCGTCTGGCGCTTCTTGATCTCCGGGAGAGTGCTAGGAAAATGTATCAGTCCATCCCCAATGGCTATCGAGCCATGGGACCTCCCGCCACCAGATATCATCACCTGCTCTGGATCAAAAGGACTCTGGATCGGGTTAAAGTCATCCCCTTTCCTCGCCTTCCCCTCGGATCTATACTTCACGAGCTTGTGGTGGGAGGAGATGTTGGTGAAGCTCTCTGGATGATCGAGGTCAAACTCAGAGAATGCCTTGGCCTTCTTGTACTGGGCAGTATGGGCCATGGCATAGAGGTTGAACACCCCTGGCACATCCTTCTTGTTTTGTCGCGCCTAAAAGAGAGGAACAAAATATTATAGTTAAGGGCTCAAGCTAGCATGAAGAATGAAATTGCATGAATCATGAGGCAAACCACATACCCAGTTATCCCCGTACTCAAACAGGTTGGAGCTCCCTTGATGGTGTGGCACACCAACCATTTGGCCACGCTTATCCTTGGCATTGTTGTGGACGGCTAGCCATTGGAGAGAGCACCACTCATCCACCAACGCCTCCCAATAGTCCATCCTATCCGCACACCATCTCGGGGGCACCTAAGTTAGTCAAGAGAAATTTCAGCGCTATGCCTACGAATCAAATCAAGAAAACTAAGTACAAGGCCTTAAGAATAGGTAATTACCTTCATGTACTTCTCCTTACTCAGAAACTTGACACGGCACTTCCTCTTGGACCTATTAATACCAGTCGAGGCGTAGTAGTCTCGAACAGCCTACACCCGAGCCTCGTGCCGTAAGTTTTGAAGTAGGCGCTTGCACTCGGCTTTGTCAACCATAGCCGCGGCCTCCTCCTGTTCCTCAAGACACCTGTAGAAGGTTTGCAATCAAACAAGACAACACTGATTAGTACAATCACTAGGTACTGTTGATTTTTAATTCTGTAAAGGAGAAATTACCCAAAATGTCCGGATCACAATGTCAGCCACCGTCTCGCACAAGACACCGTCGACCCTCTCCTCCGGCGGGGCCGGTGCAGCCAAGTACATCTCCCAACTCAGTGCTAGCTGTGGAACCTGACCCTCACCGGGCAACGTGACCCACCCCGAGAAGTTCTGTCAGCTAAGCACACCAAGGACCTGGTTGGGCCTGCGGACACCAGGGGCGTGTTTCCAATCTTTGCAGTATGACAAGGCCAACACATTAGAGATTAATTTGAAGAAACATGAAGGCAAAAGGTTAAAAGAGAGTAAATGCACTTACTTCTCCCCATTAGGCGCAATCAACCACCTCTGCTCGCGGGTCGTCAGCACGGGTGGGAGCTTTGTACCACCACGCTGGTAGACCTTGCCCCCCTCAACCAGCTCACGCTCGCTATAGCTATCATCAGAAAAGTTGTCCTCACCAGCATCAGCATGGCCACTAGCCTTCGGAGTCACGTGGGATGAAGACTCTGGGACCGGAGTCTCGTGGGACAAAGACTCTGGGACCGGAGTCTCGTCGGCCCAAGGCTCGTGGACCAGAGTCCAAGACGGGTCCATGTCAGATGAGTCCACCTCAGACGGAGCAGTCCTGTGGTCGGGTGAATCAGCTGGGGGTGGCGGCGAGGAAGGCGTAGCAGCCTTCCTACCTCTCCTGCTGCCACGTCCACCTCTAGCACCCCTCTTCGTCCTCCCCCGACCTCTCCCGGCCGAAGAAGAAGCGCCCGCCGGTGGTGTTTGCATACTGTCTAGCAGCGCTCTTCGGAGGTGCTGGGGTGGAATGGAAGCACCCCTCCCAGCACGCGCCGAGGAAGAAGGCTCGGAGCGCTCTCGACCCGCGCCCACCATCTGTCAACACCTGCAATGACAAAGAGTAAACGAAATTAGTACAACATAAAAAAATTGAATACCTGACATGAATAATATGTATATAATTTAAGTGTATCATCATCATGAACATAATAAAAAATTGAATACCTAATAACATGAACTAATTAATAATATATATATGTACATAATAATTGAATACCTAACATTACTAATATTACTCTTCATCGTCTATATATGCTTCGGGATCAATAAATGCATCATCATCATCATCACTATTAGTAATGACGTGCTCATCATCATCATCAATAAATGCATCAACATGTGGAAGGCCTCCTTTATGTAATCGGTCAAGCATTGACAGGTCATCCGCAGCAGTAACCTCTTCTCGTTCTGGCTCTTCTTGTTCCGGCTCAGGGGTGAAGTCGGATTCATTGTCGCTGTCTACTTCAATGTTCTGGGGTGTAGAGCGGTTCTTGAAACATTTTTTTGGAAAGACGTGTTTCTTGGAAGAATTCTCCTTCATATGTGTCTGGGTTAATGTGAGGTTCATAATCCTCTTCATTGGGGGGAGGTGGTCTAACACGTGCGGCACTTCATAAACGACATCCCAACCATTGAGATTTGGATCACTTTGACAGGCCCACGGTAGATAGAAAACTTGGGTTGCCTGTTGAGCCGTAATATAGACATCGGGAACATCCAGATGGGTGCTTTGTTTGATTTTCACTAGCCCTATATGTTCATGAGTCCTTCTAGTCTCCTTCGGCTGGAACCAATAACATTTGAAGACTACGACGTTTGGTGGGTTTGCACCATAGAATTGAAGTTCATAAATTGCTTCGACTCTTCCATAATACTCGGTATCTCCTTCGCCGATAGCAGAGACACAACAATTTGTAGACTTTTGGTCGGCCATAGATAGCTCTTTGCCATAGGTATGAAAGCGATACCCGTTGATGTCGTATTTGTCAAATGAACGGACCTTAAAGTCAAAACCATTAGCGACTTGTCTCAATTCGGTGTCCATAAACTCTGAATTAGCCTACAAGTTTAATACGAAAGGATTGTTGCATTAGCCGCAAATTAAATGAAGAAATGAAATGGTCTAATGTAAATTACCGTTTCTTTGAACCAAGAGATGAAACCGGGATAGCCGCCTCCATGCTTTGCCAGAAGCTCATACTCTTCGACAGAATCCTTTTGGATCACCACTCCATACGAGAATTTGGTGACATATCGACTGTATCAAATATCCAGGAATAAGAGCAGTTCAAAGGAATTAGAAGTTGCAAAACAATGTACCGAGAACTTACTCGATGTATGGCCGCACTTCTGTTAGGTTGTTGAAGATATACAATAAAATGGTCCACCATTCTTCGACATCCAACGATAAGGAATTAGAAGCACCGGCTGGTGCGAGATTCCCTTTGAATAGACTGAGGTTGGATCCACCCTTTTTAGGGTCACCAGCATTGTACCGAGGCTTCGGATTATGCAAATGACGATTTTTGGCTTCGTAGTGTGCTGTCACGAAGTTTGCCGCCTCCTCAGTAATGAATGCCTCGGCCATCGATGCTTCAATTCTACGTTTATTTTTACATTTTGCTCGAAGCGTCTTCTGCATCCTCTCAGTTGCGTAGCACCAACGATTTTGCATGGGCCCCCCAATCTTGCCTCAGTCGAGAGATGCAAAATCAAGTATTGCATTGCATTAAAGAAGCCCGGCGGAAAGATCTTCTCTAACTTGCAGATCAACTCCGGCGCCAACTCTTCCATTTCTTCTAGCAGGCCAGGCGATAGTTCTTTTGCACAAAGAACACGGAAGAAATAGCTCAGCTCTGCCAGTACTAGCCATTCATCCTCAGGGATGAAGCCACGCAACATCACCGGCATTACCCGCTCAATCCATATGTGCCAATCATGACTCTTGAGACCAAATATTTTCAATTTTTCAAGACTCCCTCCCCTCTTTAGATTTGCTGCATACCCATTGGGGAACATCAACTGCATTTTCACCCACAAGATAATTTCCCTCATAGCTGGCCTTCCAAGATTGAACCATGCCTTTGTCTTTGTCCAGTTCTGCTTTCCTTTCGGTGGTTGCATGTTTTGTAATGGTCTATCACATAGCGCCTCCTGATCGACTCTAGCCTTAGTATTATCCTTTGACTTCCCCTCTATGCCAAACAATGTACCAAAAAGTGCCTCGGCGATATTCTTTTTAGTGTGCATCACGTCGATGTTGTTTGGGCAAAGGAGGTCTTTGAAGTAAGGCAGATCCCACAAGCATGTCTTGTGAGTCCAGGCGTGTTTCGAATTATACCCCTTGAAATACCCTGGACGCTCTTGATCTGGCTCAAGAGCATTTAACTGATCCAGGGTCTCTTGGCCTGTCAACGTAGGTGGTGCAGAGTTTTTGACAACTCTACCTTTGATGAAGTTCTTCTTGTCTTTCCTGAACTTATGGCGAGGATCCAGGAACTGTCTATGCAAGTCAAAGCAAGAAAACTTGCGACCGGCTGGAAGCCAACGAAACTCAAGAGCTGCCTTGCATGTGGGGCACGGGAACCTTCCATGCACACACCAGCCAACGAATAGCGCATACGCTGACAAGTCATGCGTCGAGTACATGTACCAAACACGCATTATGTTCTGTTTGCTAAAGGCGTCGTATGTCTTGAACCCATTATCCCAAGCTTCTTACAATTCGTCCTTAAGCGGCTGCATGTACACATTCATATTCTTCCCCGGATAGTTGGGCCCTGGAATTATCAATGTCAGGAAAATGTTCTTTCTTTGCATAATCTGTCCGGGGGGGAGAGATTGAGTGGAATGACAAATACGGGCCGACAACTGTATTGGGCTTCCGTCAAACCAAACACACTGAACCCATCCGTGCTGATGGTGACTCGAGGATGCCTTGGATCTGCCGCTTTTTCCTTATGTAATGCATCGAAGCGCTTCCACGCTTCACCATCCGATGTGTGCACCATCATCAGATTCCCATCTGCATCTAGTTGGGTTCTTTTGCCCGTTTTGTGCCATGTCATCTGTCTGGCCATCTCTTCGACCATGAAAAGACATTGAAGTCTTGGTACGATTGGCATATACCGAAGAACATTAACGGGTATTTTGGTCTGCGTCTTCTCACCCATACCATTGTCTACCACAACATACCTGGATGACTTGCAAATGGGACAATAGTTCAAGTCCGCATACTGAAGCCTAAATAAGGCACATCCTTTCTCACAGGCATGTATCTTCTCATAGGCCATCTTAAGAGCACGGAGGATTTTGTCTGACTGGTACATGTTTGCAGGTAATACATGGCCTTTGGGTAGAAAACGTCCAAATAATGTCATCATCGCGTCGTAGCATTCTCTGCCCAAGTTGAATTGAGCCTTCAGAGCCATTATTTGTGAGATGTCATCCAGCTGACAAAGCTTAGTGTGCTCGTGGAGAGATTGAAGACTCCAACATTTCATTGAAGGCCTTTGCAGATTCCTCCATCTCATCATCCGAGTCCCGAGCATCATCAAAGTTTTGCACCATGTCTTCCATCTCAGTACCATGCTCGTCGGTGCGACGACGAACCACCTCGGCTCTAGCACGTTGGGCAGACTCACCATGAAATGTCCAGACCGTATAACCAGGCGTAAAACCAAACTTCTGCAAGTGTTTACTCATTTCAAGCTTGATCCTCCTATGATAGTTGTCGCACCTGACACAGGGGAACAAGCTTATTCTCTGGCCATTTGCAAATGCGGCTCTCACAAACCCCTTGGTTTTTGTTAACCATTCATCGGTCATGTCTTCCTGACTAGTGTGACCGGTGTACATCCATGCACGATCACTCATATTGCGTAGCTACTGGACACACAAGAAATATATACATAATTCAGCAAACCATATCCATCAGTTAATGGAGTTTGTCAGTTTTATTACGTCCATGCAACCTAGACGCTATTAGGTAAAGATAGGTCCTAATCCCACCCGAGTATGTGTAGATTGGGTTCGTTTTCCCATGCTCTGCTCCGGATCTGACGCAAAATTTCGGCAGCACCTCCCCGCTATTCTCCTGATACACGTCTCGGCAATAAGCAGAGAGGATGTGTACCCGGAGAACAACAGGGAGGCACTGACAAAATTCTGCATCGGATCCGGAGCAGAGCATATGGGAAAATGAACCTAATCTACACATACTCGGGCTGTCCATGGATAACGTTGGACAATTCGAAAGAATCATGGTTATAAATATGCAAATGCATGCATATTTATAGATGTAACCCTTTCGAATGGGAGACGCATAGTGGTCACGCATACTGATGATTGAAGACACCTATAGCTAGCAAGTTTCATCGGCACGAAGACCAGAACAGAGCAAATGAAGGGGGGAGGAGGAGATGTCATTTGTGCTCACCCACGAACGTAGGGGCGGAGCTCGTCGAACACACGGGGAGGTCATCGAACACCAGACCCTCGCAGCGATGAAACAACTGCACATTTAAAACCACCAGACCAGCACAAATATGATGTTTTTATAACAAAATCGAAAAATATATGACCTAAATCATAATTCACAAATATATGACCCCGTCGGCCTATGGAAGGCCGAAGAGCACCTTTTCGGTCAACAGGAGGCCGAAGAGGTGTCGGGGGTGTCATGTCGGGGTCGGGGGTGCCGTGTCGGGGTCGGGGTGCTGTGTCGGGGTCGGGGTGCCGTGTCGGGGTCGGGGTGTTGGGGTGTCGTGTCGGGGTATCGGGGTGCTGTGTCAGGGTCAGGGGTCGGGGTCGGGATGGCAAATCCTCGACCCCTCGACCCCTCGGCGACCCTCGATCCTCGAGCCCTCGACCATCGACCCCTTTTCCCCTCGACCCTCGACCCCTCGATACCTCGACCCCTCGACCCTCGACTCATGTTCCCCTCGATCCTCGACCCCTCAACCCCTTGGTGACCCTCGACCATCGACCCCTCGGCGACCCTCGACCCATCGGCGAACATCGACCCTCTTTTTCTACTTTTCCTACTTCTTTTTTTCATCTTCTTTTTCTACTTCTTTTTTTCATCTTCTTCTTTCTTCTTCTTCTTCTTCTTCTTCTTCTTCTTCTTCTTCTTCTTCTTCTTCTTCTTCTTCTTCTTCTTCTTCTTCTTCTTCTTCTTCTCCTTTTTCCTCTTCTTCTACTTATTGTTCTTTTTTTTCAACTTTCTTCTTCTTCCTTTTTTCCTTTTTCCTCTTCTTCTACTTATTCTTCTTTTTTTCAACTTTCTTCTTCTTCTAATTATCTAAACCTAAACCTAGCACTAACCTAAACCTACCACTAACCTAAACCTATCAATAACCTAAACCTAAACAGCAAAGAACAGTAGAAAAAAACAAAAAAAAAGCTCACCTTGGCTCCGGCGGTGGTGGAGGAGGGCCGATGTAGGATGGTCGCAGGGAGGGTGGAGGATGGCCGTAGGGAGGACGGCCGCGAGAAGGATGGCGGTGGCCCGGCCTGGCTCCGGCGGCGGGGCGGGTGCAGGGGCCGCCGCAGGGCCGCAGTGGCCTGGCTTCGGCGATGGGACGGGGCGGGCTCCGCGGCCTGGCTCCGGGGGGCGGGGCGGGCGCAGGGGCTGGCGGCGAGCCTGGCTCTGGGGGGCGGGGTAGGGCATCATCGGGAACGGGGGGGACGGGGATGGCCTGGGCGGCGTGCGGGTGAGGTGGGGGGAGAGACAGAGAGGGGGTGGGGTCGGAGGGTGGGCCGGTGGGGTGGCGGGGTGGTGGGGCGACGGGGCGGCGGCGGGTGGTTGGGGTGGCGGCGTTCGTCGGGGAGGAAAGAGGGAGAGAGAGAGAGAGGGCGACGGCGGGGGCGCGACCGTTAGTTAAATTGAAGCTTTGCCGTCTGCCCCCTCTTTGTCGTCTGCCGTTTTGCTCATTGCCGTCTGCTAGCAGTCGGCAAAGAGGGGGGCCAT
This sequence comes from Thinopyrum elongatum, assembly GCA_011799875.1. Taxonomy (NCBI): domain Eukaryota; kingdom Viridiplantae; phylum Streptophyta; class Magnoliopsida; order Poales; family Poaceae; genus Thinopyrum; species Thinopyrum elongatum. The sequence goes on along the minus strand of CM022299.1, from coordinate 218,037,663 downwards.
TAGGGTTTACCAGCCAGTGGGCCAACCTCCCTCTTTGCCGTCTGCTAGCAGACGACAAAGAGGTGGCTGATGGAAAATATGTTCTTTGCCATCTGTTTTTTGGAAGCTAACGGCAAAGCCACCCTTTGCCGTCAACTAGCAGACGACAAAGAAGTGGCTGATGGCAAATCTTCTGATTCCAGTAGTGATATCTATATTAAGGGATAGGTAGATAGCATGTGTGCGAGGCATACTTAAAGCATCACGGAGATAAACAAGCGGTGTGCATGCAAGTGCCGGAAAAAAATGAAGAGAGAAACAATGTCTACGCACGCGTGTGTGTGTGTGTGTGAGAGAGAGAGAGAGAGAGCGAAATCTCAAAACAAAAGGTGCTCTGCTGGAATCCCATTGTATGTATTCATATGGTTCCGGGACTCGAGTTAACCTTAGGCATATGTGTGCGAGACATAATTATACTTTGAGACATTAGTGGCGGTGGGTGGGCGGAATTAAAGGGGTGGGCGTGTTCGACAGAGAGAGCGTGTGTGTTTTCTGTGTGAGAGACTTGTAGGATGGGGTAGAAAGACGAATTCTAACCTTGACGGAGGGAGAGAAATACACGAAGTGCGTGTGTGTGATTCCGATGCCCACGGAGAAATGAGATATGTATGCGTGTGTGAGAGATTGCACAATTCATTCACGTATCACTATCTAGCGATCGTGGACGTGCATTGCTTGAACATAAATTAATATCTACTTCGTATCATGGCCAAATATACAATATCGATTCAACGCTATAAAGATTGGACACTCACATATCATTTTTTTCCAAATAATCCTTTTCAATTGTGCATGCCAAAGTTACAATGATGTTTCTTCAAACAACCACTGTAGTTATCATGTACATGCACCATTGTTAGTCTTGCATTCAAATTCTTTAGTCTTGGATGATTTAAGGTTCTATTATGAAGTAATATATGTAATATTCATATATGAATTCAACGAGTATGCAATTTATGAAATGGAGGCCATGTAATCATACGAGGTAACACTTTTAAGTAGCGGACTACAATATCCGTTTCTTTTGTGTGACTACAATATCCATTTCTTTTTGTGCGCCTCTACAATAACACGCCAATGCATTATGTTTAAAGTAAATAACCAATGGCACTAAATTATATATTTACACGAGAAATACATAGGCTGAGCGTTGATCCATTTTTTTGTGAACGCGCCTCTACACCCGTACGATTGGTCGCGCCCGTGTGAACGTCCAAGTTATCGGTGCATCATCCCGAGTTATTGTCTTTTTTTCTGGGGTGGACTTCATACCAGTTATTAACTAGTGACATGTGCCCCGTGTACACAGTCTCGCATGACCTTCCCGCTAGCACTATCCAAAATTAGTTGAAACTGGATACGAACGATCCCGCGGGCGGCAAAATCTCCCGCCTCCTTCTAAAATTTCCGCCACCTAGTCTTTAGCATGCGAAATTCCCCTTTTGTCCTTGGTGCACGGAGAACAATAGTTACAATACGGACCTCATTTACATAATAGGTCGGGGCTGCTTTGGTAACTTCCGGTTCCCCCAACCACACGGCACCCCCATTTCCTCTCCCCTCCCGCAAAAACGACTAACTCCACAGCACCAGAGCATCTTACATCACGCCGTCCGTACTTCATCGGCCTTTCTACCCCTCCCCTCTCGAAACCCTAGACAGCTCATCCACCGGCGTACCAGAGCCCATTCACTGCCAGCAGCGTCCACCTCATCGGATCTGCTTCTGCGGCCGCATCTACCCCTCCCACATCCCCTAGAAACAAGTAGACTGCTCATCCACCACTGCACCACAACCCATTCAGTGCCGGCCTTGTCCACGGCGCCGGATTTGCTTCTCCGGTACTCTTGTCAACCGCAGCGCATCTACAGCAGCTCCTTTGTACTCACCACCGGAGAAGCTTCGTCCACACCCCCGGAGCCGCCCCACCGACGCCCCCGTCGACGGCCTCTGATCCTCTTCGCCGACACCTTCCTCAACCCTACCGGAGCTGCTTCGCCGACACCATCCTCAACCCTACCGGAGTAGCTTCGCCTATACCATTCTGAACCCTACCAGGGCCGCTTTGTGAACGCACAAGTCCACGGCCTTAGATCCGCTTCGTCGCACCCTCGTCCAACCTACCGAAGCAGCTTCTGATGCCCCGTCCACGGTGGCAGATCCGCATCATCGACACCATCCTGAACCCAACCACCGGAGCAGCTTCACCGACGCCCTCGTCCACGCCCTTAGATCCGCTTCGCCCACACCATAGTCCACCCTACCGGAGCCGCTCCACAAAAATCCTACTCAACGGTTCTAGATCTCCTTACCGGACCCCGACAGCCAGCGCAGCGTCATCACCCTTGACATTTCTAACCTGATTCCCACCGTCTGGCAAGATGCCAAGCACCCGCCACAGCCTAGGTACTTGTCACCTTTAAACCCGTCCAGCATCACATGCCCGATGTACTTCAAATATACTAACAGGTCGCTGTTACATGTTATGCAGCTGGCAAAAACTACAAGGACGATGTTTCTTCTGGATCTAACAGCTTGGCCAACCAAGATCCTGGACTGAGGCATTGCTATGATCTTGTAAGTGCGTCTCTCTCTCTTGTATTGTTGTGTGCCTGCCAGCATGCTTTGCTAGGATTTTCGACCAGTAATCCCTTTGTGCAGACAATGATTTCCACTACTGGCTGCTAAATTAGAGATGTAGAAGTCATGCATGATACTCCCTCCGTTCCTAAATATAAGTCTTTCTAGAAATTCCACTATAGACTACATACAAACCAAAATGAGTGAATCTACATTCAAAAATGCATCTATATACATCTGTATGTGGTCCATACTGGAATCTCTACAAAGACATATACTTAGGAACAGAGGTAGTACATTACACAAAATCGTAGGTGGCATGTAGGAATTCCAGTGCACTACATTAGGCTCCCTTAGAGTGCCTGCTAGTCCATCACACAGAGTCATGGCTAGTTTATGCTACGCACACAATTGTTACTTCGTGGTTTAAATATGCGCAAGGGATATGCAATGTATTATAATGTAGAGATATCTGAAATTTGCCGTGTCAACTTGCAGATAGGGTTACCCAATGAAAAAGTACAACATGTATGTGGCAATTTCATGGAACATCGCAAAAAAAGGAGAGGCAGCGGTGAGCCTATACAGTGTGCTATGGTAGGTCACTCCGGCATAGTTCTTTTGCAGGATTCTCCCAGAATCTGCCCCTCTCTAGCTTCTCCTAGAATCTTTGACCCCCATTTGTTTTATAATCCTAACTAATTAGACCCTAACTAGATAGGATTGTAAAACAAATGGGGCTCAAAGATTCTGGTAGAATCTAGGTAGGGGTCAGATTCTAGGTGAATCTGGCAAAAGAACTAGGCATCCATTGCAATCATCGTGACATGATATTTGTATGTCAGTTCTATTGGCCAAGTTTCTTAGGGACAGTTATTTTGAGTTATCCTAAGAAAATAAGCACCTTTGAATATAATCTCCAGATATTAAGCCAACCAGTTCTTTTCATTGCCTGCCTTGTTAGCTTATCTGTGGTATGATCAGTGAAAAGTCTAGATTGCATTATATTTTGTCATTTTGCTGCCCATATGAAAATTAATTTGACTTGCAAACATCACAAATTGAACCCAGTGCAGTAAATAATATGATAGGAAAACAGACCATCAATATTTGTACAAAATGCAAATATAAAGATACCATCTACTTGGCACAATCTACTTTGGTCAATGTCTTCCATAGAGATCCCATTGCCTAATTTAAATGAAGAACGCATGACCTAAATTTCAATGAAGAACAATTATTTATCGAAATTCGATGGTCCAAGTGGTTGGTTATTATCATATAGCAGCAGCACCTGAAAGCATCATATAGCAGTAGCAGCAGCTCATAGCAACTCATCATACAGCAGGAGCAGCTAGCAATTCATCATATACCAGCAGCAGCTCATAGCAATTCATCATATAGCAGCAGCAGGAGCAGCTCATAGCAATTCATCATATAGCAGCAGTAGGAGCAGCTTATAGCAACTCATCATATAGCAGCAGTAGCTCATAGCAATTCATCATATAGCAGCAGCAGGAGCAGCTCGTAGCAATGCATCATATAGCAGCAGCAGCTCATAGCAATTCATCGTAAAGCGGATCAGAATGAAAATTTGGCAAAAAATCAGAGGACATCCTCACCTTGTTGGATGAGCTCATCCTTCAACAGCACCTCAAGGCCACGGCCTGGGAGGAGGGGAGGGGGAACGAGGTGCCTTCTGCCGAAGTGGGGCATCAGCCGTAGTTGTGCGGCGCCCGCCGGAGTAGTGTGTTGGACGGACAACAGCGGAGGAGCTGTTGGAGACCATGAGAATGAGGGGCAGTGCCAGAGGGAGGAGCAGCCGAGGAGATTTCGCCCTACCCGCTGGCCATGTAGCCTAGTTGGACAGAGCATCGTCGAGGACCAGGCCATATGGGACTAGTGGCGACGGCTCACTAGAGGAACCCTAGCGCTGCAGGCTGGGGATCGAGGTAGAGGGAAAGGGGAGGGCAGATGCAAGCGGGCAGGGCAATGAGCGCTTGCGTTTTTGTTTTTACTTGAGGGCCAGGTGTGACGCGGGCGTGAGCAGTGGTATTTTGAGTGTAATATAGGCAGACAGCAGAGTCATTTCACTATTCCCCTTCCCTTCAATTTTTAGTGAGCTTCTACCCGAAGCACCCCCCTCCAAAGCGAAATAAGTTAAGCCCAAGACCATAACTCAAAGATGACTTCTTTACATCTTTTATGGCTTATTTTGACAATAAGCTCTGAAAAGGTGGAATAGAACTGGCCCTTAACCTGCAATTCAATTGTGCGTGCAATGATGAATCACTCCTGCCTACTATATTGTACATTTAGGCCTAATACATGTGCATTTCATTATAGAATCTGAAATATGCAATGTTTATGTTAGTTCATATGTTGCACATGATGTTTAATTGCCCCTTAAATCTGGTCAGTCAAGTGATGGTCTTTAAGCCTCCTTCTATGCTTGTTTTCTTGATATGTAAGATTTGCTCACACATCTGTTCAATTGCTCGTTTGTATCAGCCAGCCATACTAGGACTGTTTGCTTTGATTACTTGCTGTTCTTGACCTAACAGAGCTTGTCAACGATTTAAACACTAAGGGCTGCTGTAGTGGGGGCTTGTATAACTCATAGGTGACATAAAGGTTTGGCCGTACACTAAAGTAGGCTCTCCAAGAGTACCTGGAGATCCAGTTCGAAGGTATGCCTAGTTTTTACACAGTGCACACATAGTAAATGCTCATTTCATTGTGTGCAAGAGATGTGGCATGTTTCATTATGTGGTGTTGTTTTGTTATAAACTCATCCTTTTGTGTTGTTCACAGACTGGAAAGTATGCATATTTATCTTCCAAGGAGGCCAGTAACTAGTTTGTGTCACCTTGCAGAGGGGGTGCAATGAAGATAAGATTGAGGATTTCCAAGTACAAGATGTTAGGAAGGAGCCTTGCAAGAGAAGGAGGAGCAGCGCTGAGCCTATTCAACCAGTTATGGTAAGTCACTGTATTACAATTACCAGGACATCCTATTTGTCTGACATTGTGCTTGCGTAGGGTTCTTCACCTGTAACCCGGTCAATGGGCCATTGATTAAAAACCCCTCCGCTCACTACTATATGATGTTCTAACTTTTTTGTAAATCAGATGTATGTAAACACATTTTAATGTGTCTGTTCACTCATTACGGATGTAGTCTACTTTTAAACATCTAAAACATCTTATAGTAGTGAACAGTGTGAAACTGCTTCCTGCCATGGTAGAGTTGTCGATGTCATAAATGTCACAACCAAACGCATATTCACATCATTAGCCTCCCTATCATTACTAGGATATTGATTACATACTAGTCGAGATACTTCATAGGGGGAAAACAATATTACATTACTTGTTCCTTTATATAGTAAATGTAGCTAAGCCATGGATGATATTGAGGCGTGCATGTATGCATGCTGCCAACTCAACAGTTCAATTGCTTGTTTGTTTCAGGCATAGTTAAATTGCTCTTTTCAATTGCTTTATTTGTCCTCAGTTAATGAGATGCCCTAACAATGATGCCTGATGTTGGGTACTTGTATAACTATTAGTTGACATAATTAAAGGCCTTACCATTTAATTACTCTGGCGAAGTGTGCCTGAAGCTTTGAAGTCTATTAACCAACTATTACTACACGAGGCTCATAATCTAGATTATACTAGGCTAATGATTGCATAGTTTTGCTTGCTGTAGTAGGTTTGTATGAATCCCTCTGCTGTTCATTATGCTCCCTAAGACTTTAATTGAGCTACAGAATGGCCAACTGCTTGCTTACTTATACGCTCAGTAGCTGCGTGTGGTCTAAATTTGTAACCTGTATGTGTTTTGGATTTGGCCCCAGCATCATGCTCCTCTAGTGAGCTAAGAGAGATTTCTGTATGCGGGCTGCACAAACTACCATTTTTATATTTTTTTAAATATCACCTGCTTATGCTTCATGACATGTAACATTATTGTTATTCTTGTTTTCCATGTACAAAATAGTCTGTCTTGCTCGCTTCACTGTTGTAACTATATTTTTGCCCTAGTCATGTGTACTTACAGAAACATTTCAGGATGAAGTGACATCAACACAAAGATCTGCGAGCAGTGTGGCATGACCGTTACCAAATGATTATGGATTGGAATTGGAATGTGGTGATGTTCTCGAGCATCAACTAGAGGTGGCAAGACAACGTGTACTTGATTCTCAACATGCAATCAACAAGTTGACTGGAGTTGCAAGTATTAGATGCAGGAGTCAAAAAAATGAAATGAGACACTGAGGTAACCACGAAGGAATTGGAGATTTTACAGACTGAAATTTGTGCTATCTGAATCTGGCCAATCCTATTTTCTAAAGAGATTATAGTTCAAATGGTAAGTTCTGTTGATGCGTGTCCATGATGTATGAGCTTTATTTGCCCAGTGTATGTAATTTGCTGTTTGTGCACGCTTTATTATCACTGGTGCCAAACTATAATGCCTAGTGGGTATAATCGGCTGTAATTTCTTTATTTTATAGTGTAGGATTATTCTACGTTTCTATGCCTTAGTCCCTTTATTGTATAGTGTATGTTTTTAGAGGCGATAGTATAGAGTAGGATAATTCTTTGAATATGCTATATCGTTGAAATGGGGGCCAACACGCCCAAACATTACCTGGACGCCATACGAATGAACAAACATGTGTAGTCAAAGCGGGCCTTAATTGGGCTGGTCAAATTAATATTTAGTGGATCCAAAATGATGTGGCCCACCATAACAATGGCTCTTAGCAGGCCGTTAACAGGCTGAAAGCTCGATAGGGTCGTATAAATGGAAATGGCCCGCGGGCCTCTAGCAGGCCGAAATAAATGTCAATTTTGTCTCGGCCCTTTTACTTTACGGGCCAGTAAGAGGCCGAAAGTGTTTTGTGCCAGAAGAGGCCCAATTTGCAAACTAGGTTTTTAACAGGCCGAAAGTCGCGTCGGCTGAAATTGTGCCCTGCGGAACATGGGCCGCTAATGGACCCAAAATTAGGTTGCACAGTCAAATGCCCAACTGTTGTGCGGGCCGTTAACAGGCCGAAAGACAAAATGGGCTAGGAATTGTCCTATTTACCGAATGGGCCGAGGAAAGGCCTAAAGTCACAACGGGCTAGAAGTTGGCCCAACTGTAGAATGGGCCGAGAAAAGGCCGAAAGATGTTACGGGCCGTTAACGGGCTGGAACTGACGATGGGCTGCTAACAGGTCGAAAGAAGGTCAGGCGGTAATTGGGCCCAAAGACGTAGCAGCCCATTAACGGGCTGGAACTGACGATGGGCTGGAAATTGTCAAATCTACAATGGGCCTTTATTGGGCTGATTCTGTGTAACTTGTATGGGCTGTGCTTATGACTGGGCCTGACTCAAGTAGGCCGCTAATGGGCCGACCCGCTTATTTTGACAGGCCCGGTCTTTTAACCTAAACGGGCCTCTGTTGGGCTGAGCCACATGTTGACGTACCATAGGCTCGTCCCGTCCACTCGCTTGATGACACCTGTCCCAACGCGGAGCTGACACATGGATACTAAGGCTAATTAGAATTTTACATGTGGAAAATCCCCGTTGGTCTGGATGGTTAACGGGTTATCGGATCCAAACCAGAACCCGATAGCTTAACGGCGACCCGTTACCATGGATGCCATGTGTCAGTTACCCTTGATGAAAGCACTTCCATGACGCGCCATTTATCATCATGGAAGTGGACACTTCCGTGATGATAATTTTGGTATTGTCATGGAACACTTCTACGACAGCACAAGTATGACTATCTTGATTCTGTCATAAAATCGTCATGGATGTACATGCATGACAGAAAACATGACCTACTGTGACAAACATGTATCATCACGGAAGTGTATTTTTTTGTAGTGAATGTGGATGTACGATAGCACCACCTATCGGAACCACGCCAAAAAACTCTGTGTCTTCATTGTGTTTGCACTCTCCAAACCCTTCCCTTTACCTTCATATGCAATGTTTTACTTTCCGCTGCTACACTCTTAGAATTGCATGTGTAGGTTGATTGCTTGACTTGTGCTCATTGCTAAAATCTGCCCACAACTAAAATTGGGAAAAGGTTAGATTTTTATTCGGTCAAGTAGTCTAATCACCCCCCTCTAGACCTACTTTCGATCCTACACCCTGGCATCTTAAGCTGCAGATACACATAACAAGGGTGAGCCATAAACTTAGCATAAGCCGACCGTCCAAACAGGGCATGATATGGACTCTTGATCTTAACCACCTCAAACCATAACGTCTCTGCTCTATAATTGTACTCATCACCAAAGGCCACTTCCAGTGATATCTTCCCAACAAGGTATGCCGACTTACTAGGCACCACTCCATGAAACACTGTGGAGGACAGCTTGAGGTCCTTATCAGTCAGACTCATCCGATGGAAAGTATCATAGTACAATATATTGATGCTGCTGCCACCATCCATAAGAACTTTTGTAAATTTATAACCACCCACCTGGGGGGGACCACCAAGGCCAGATGACCCAGATCATCAACTCGGGGCGGGTGATCCGCCCTGCTCTATGTGATTACTTGCTCTGACCACCTTAAATACTGAGGCACTGCCGGCTCAACTGTGTTAACTGCTCGCTTATGGACCTTTCGGTCACGCTTGCATGTATTCGTAGTGAAAACATAATATTGACCACTATTAAGCTGCTTCGGGTTACTCTGGTACCCTGGCTGATTGTTGTGCTGCTGATTACCTTGACCAGACTGCTGATTATGACCACCATGGTTACCTTGACCAGGATAGCCAGCACCTGAGCCGCCACCGCCGAAACCGGAGCCTTGAGACCCGGATCCTGACCCGCCGGGCGGCCCTCCGTGATGCGGGTTAAACGTCTGATTTTTAAAGTTCCTCATGATATAATAGTCCTTCCAAGCATGACGAGATGGCTTATTAGGGTAACTATGCTTAGGACAAGGGCCATTAAGCATTTCCTCAAGACTCTGTGATGGCTTGCCATTGTTATTATGATGTTGATTCTTTGACCCGGTGTTGGTGTTAGCCACGAAATCTGACCTGCCGTATGAATACTTATGCTTCCCTCCGACGCCTTGGTTATTCTGATTGCCCTACTAAGCCAGGGCGTGTTGCTACTGACCCTTGCCACCGCCGTTTTTCTTGCCCTTACTAGATTTATCATCATCAGAATTCGGATCTTTAGTAGTATCAGAGTCACCATACCTGGTAAGCACATCCATAAGTTTGCCCATATTTGTACACTTATGCTTAAGCCGCCCTAACTTCTGCTTGAGGGGGTCAAAGTGACAGTTCTGTTCCAGAAGCAGCATAGCATGAGCCACCCCAATACTGTCCGAAGAATGAATCATGGTCGCCACTCGGCGAGCCCAATGATGAGCCGACTCGCCCTCACGCTGCACAAAGTGCTCTAAATCAACAATTGTTAAAGGTTGTTTACAAGTACCCTAGAAATTCTTGATAAATATGTCCTTCAACTCCGCCCAAGTATTAATGGAGTTAGGAGGCAGCCTCTTCAGCCATGTGCGAGCCGGCCTTTCCAACATCATGGTGAAATACTTGGCACAGACTGCATCACTAACATCTAACATCTCCATGGCCAGCTCGTAACTTCCAATCCAGGCCTCTGGGGGAAGATCCGATGTGTAATTAGGCACCTTACAAGGGCCCTTGAAATCTTTGGGCAAACACTCGTTTCGTAGAGCCGGCACCAAACACGGGACTCCAATGGTTCGGGTACTTGAGCCGGCACCCACCGCAGCTGAAGGAATCATTGGCAGCTATTGATAAGCCCCCTGGTTTACTTGGGGCGGGTTATCATGGGGCGGGTCACGAGGCGGGTTACGGCATTGCTCACTGCTGGAGACCGCAGGCGACTCAATGTGACGGCTATAACTACGGCTCGGTAGAGGAGTTGAGTGCACACGATCACGACTGTATGAATACTTCTCCTGTTGTGCGATCGCTGTTTGAAGCAGCTCAATGGCGTTTTGTGCTTCCACCGCAATGGGTGTGTAGTCGCTGCTACCATGTTATCCACAGGGTTGGAGAAGTGACCCGGTGGTTTTGCGAAACACTAAGGTGGAGTCTGGCCTCTGCGGGGCGGCTCTGGCTGACGAGGCTGAGCCGCCGCCCTATTCCCAGGCGCCTCTGCAGTTGGGGGTATAAATGGTGGAGTACTTGGACCTGCCCCCAGCGTTTTAAATAGGTTCATGGGTTCATAGACCAAAGGCAAACGGGACTGTTGCCTCCTCCGAAGGACTGCGTTGGAAGCATTCTGATCTAGACTTAAACGCCAAGCCTCTTCTTTCAAGTGCTTCGGCTCAGCATTGTTTTGAGCTTGTACCATTGCCATCCAAGCGTTCTTCGCATTGATATCCTCCTGGACCTTGGTCATCTGCTCCCTAAGCTTTGCAATCTCTGTGTTACGCTCAGCTTGGTTCTCCGCCATGACCTCAGTCGCCAGCAGAGTCGTCAAAGTTCCCATCAACTCAGACAAAACTTGAGCAGCCGGCCTGACTGAGCCGGACGCGCCACCCACCGCAGCTGCCAGGTCAGCTGTTGTAGTCACACCAGCCGTCGAAGAGTTAAGAGTCGGCGTCGTGCCTCCCATGAAGATGGCGGTTCGGCTCGGTGGCTCGTAGGGGTCCAGAATACTGTTACCATCGGAGCAGCCCCCAAGCCCACCGTCCTAAAGCTGATAGATTGACTCCGTCTCTCCAGTTGAGGACTCATCACCTGAGTAGATGAGAGTCTCTCCGCCAGATGCAGAATCTTCCACAAGTTCCAACCCTTGCGTGAAGCCGACGAAAGCGTGCTTCCGCCCGGCTTGGACCCGGGTGGGTTGCATGCACTGAGCTGGCTCGACGATGTCATTGCAGCTGTCTGGCTCAGGCTCCAATCCGCCGATCTTGCCAATGCGGACATGGATTCCACCAAAGGGGACTCGGTACCCGTACTCAATTGAGTCGGCCTCGGGACCCCATCTAGCGTCGTCGATGTAGAGCTTGCCACGGCGACTCTTGGTCATCCTGCCAACGACGTGTCCCTCGATCCCTGAGAAAGAGCCCTTCAAGAACTCGAAACCACCATCCACTGGCCCCACGGTGGGCGCCAACTGTCGTGGTTTTGTCATGACAAATGTCCTAGTGAAAGGACTTAAGCGTGGAGCCATCGCAACGGTGATTAGCTTGTCAGGGTTGAGCAGGACGAGAGACACAGTTTACCCAGGTTCCACCCCTCACGGTGAAGGTAAAAGCCTACTCCTACTCTTGTTGCTTATTGCTTGAGTATCGATTACAAGGGAGCGGATTCGCTTGACCTAGCTATCGATTGATTGTAACCTGTCGATTCTATGCTGGGGACTCGCCTTTATATACAGGTCGAGGCCGCCGGCTTACAAGAGTCCGGGTCGGGTTACGATACGTGACCGAGCCTTACTCTAAGTCGCCTTGCTTTACAAGGTAAGTCATTACATGGCGAGTTACACCCCTGGGTCGCCTTCTGACCTTGGGTTCTAAGCCGGCCCATCTTGTGAGCCGCCCTTCTTAATGCTGCGTCCTGACCATCTTGGCCCATCAGAGGCCCAACTCCTTAAGTCGCCAATGATCTGACCCGGCTCTATTAGGGCAGGTTATATCATGGGGTTATATCCCGAACAGACATGGAAGAGGGCGAGGCCTCCACATTGTGGGTGCCCTCCTCGTAGTGGTGAGTTTCCTGAGCCGCTCGAGGCACCAACCTACTGGCTCTCGAGTTGAGGTAAGCACGGGCACGCTGAGAAAACACCTCGTAGTCTTCGTCGTAGGCACCGATGATGGCCTCTAGAAAACGCCACGAACTGAAGTTTAAAGCAGCCAACCGCGTGACGGCGTCGGCGCGCGAGGCGTCGACGGTGGCCTCGACAATGAGGTACTCCTCCAAGATCTGGGGGTCGGCACGAATGGCAGCCATCCCGACCTCATCCGCGCATGCGGCCGCGATTTGCTTCTCCGCTGCCAAATGCTGCTTGAGATCCTGGCTATACTACATGCACCATGGCTTAGGGCGGCGCTTATTTGGTGTAGGGGTCGGTGATTTGGGTGGAAGGTGTCGCGCAGCCGGTCGGGGGATGTGGGATGTATAAGGAGGAGGAGGATGAGATCAGGTGTGGATTACCTGCCTGGATCGACGAGGCCCAACATCATGAAGGAGGGTCGCCGACGAGGAGGCGGCGTTGCAAGCAAGGAGTGAAGGTTTGAACTTGGAAAGGAAGGCGAAAATATGGGAAATGTGGCTTTTGATAAGGGGGAGGGGTGGGGAGGTAGATACTTCCAAGGAAGCCGAAAATTTTGGCTCGGTGAAGCAAAAAACTGGCGCGCAAAGTGTCATTAGATACGGTCCCTTATTCAACACTGTGTATGATATGTGAACATCACAAACGATTCATATAGCTTATCCCGTGTGTGATGAGTTTGAACGTGCAAATTTGGGTCCAAATTTCCCTGGTTACAGTGGTCATCCACGTCATTGCATAATTTGGGTACACAAAAGAGGCTACAACACAAACACACTTCTTAATCGAGCAAGTACAACAATTAAACAGAGCTAGCTGACCTAAACATTACCCTAAAAAATTAAAGACAGACGCTCTAAGCAAAGCATACTACTCCACCTGTCGCTTGTCGATCTCCACTGCCTCCTCCACCAGCCCGCGCCCGACGATCTCCTGGGAAGGGGCTCCATGGCATCCATCGCACCATATTCGGCAAGCATCTCGCCATCCGTGTCCGCCATCTCTTTGGAAAAGGCCACCACGAGCTGGTCATGGGCGGCCACGGTCTGGGGTTGGACGGGCTCCATCGTGCCAAGGTATGCCTTGAACCAACGGATGGCTACTCGAACGCTCTCGGCCATTGCCAACTCCTCTACCATGGGTTGCCGATTCGTATTCAAACATAGTTCCCGATTATATTATTTTTTATAACATGCATTAACATTTTGTTAGTTAAATTTAAGGTCAAAATATGGCACAGAATATAAAGGGGACTAATAAACCAGGACGAGGTAGTAGCACACGGCCGCTCTCTACGCACGTCGTGAACGATTGTTCGACCACCGTATGATCTGGAATGCGACGTAGTTTCTCATCATGCCGCCAGCTCACAACTGCCGGACGAACTGCTCTATGCATGTGGTTGCTCACGGTTGAGGCAGCCGTGGCGCGCTCTGCTCTCGCGTCCCTCCGCGCGCTCTGCCAGCATCCCTCTGCACGCGCTGCCAGTGTTTGGGGCCGGTGCACGATCACGTAAGTTCATGTTGCCATTATGCATGTGGTTGCACCGGGCACGGCACCATGATGCAGTTACCCGCTACAAAAGCTGCCATGCGGATGTACCGAGAATCCAGGCCGCCCGGCACCCATTTATTCCTGCGGCCATTTACCTTCATCTCTCGCGTCCACGACACAATAATCAAGCACACCCATGACGACACATACTCATAGGATATCTAGCGGCTCCAATGTCGCTCCTCGTGGCTCCAACGGTGTTCCCCGTGGCTGACGACGACAACTGATGGCAATTCACCTCGCCTCACGTATTGGACACCCACATGAGGGAAGGACCTCTCGGTGATGTACATGAACGAGCCGATCTCGATGGAGAGCTCCATCCAAACTATGGAGCAGTTGCTTGCTGAGGAAAAGTACCATGTGGTCGGCTTCGACCTCGAGTTCATCGGCGGTCATGCCGGGCGTGATCAGAAGCTTGCCGTCGCCTAGTTGTGTGTGCGTCATCACGTCCTCGTCTACCACTACTGCCTAGACACAAGGCCTTGCGAGCGTTTCGCCAGGTTTATCAAGTGCCATGACTACAGTTTCGCTATGGTGGACATCATCAATGATCTAAAAGCGCTTGAGGTTTCGGGCTTGGCCTACCAGAACCTTGTCGACATCCGTCACCACTACAGGGTCTGGGGCAGCCTGAAGTGTAAGTGCATCTAGTGCCACCCCTAGTTGGTTTTTGAGTATTGACGACAAACGTGGTTGAGGGACTAATGTGTCTGTGAGAATTGCAGGAGAACATAGGTAGAAGTCCCTCACTGATTTGGTTTACCTATCAGAGATGACTCCAAAAAATGTATGAAGACATTGAAGACAATGGTGGTTCATGAAGACATTCACGTCGAAGATAATGACGTGTGAAGACATTCACTTGAAGAAAATGGAGTGCGAAGACATAGTTTCTTTTGTAGTTTCATTTTATTTTTTCTTGAGTCATAGGAACCACCGAACTGTCATGTGGGGTCCAAGTGAACAAAGTCAGAAAACTGATGTGATGCTCAACCCAAATCCTATGCCTTCGAGTGAAGACAATGAGAGAAAATCTTATCCAGAGTTGGATGAGTCAGCTTTGCTTGTAGCCCAAGTCAAGCTGCTGTGTGTGTTTGAAATCCGACCGTTGGACACGTGTCGGTTCTTTAGTGGCCTAGGGTCATTTTGGACATATCATGTCGGGCTGCCTCCCGGCTACCAATAGCCCACCCCCTACACCATAAATTGGTGGCTGCTTAGAGTTAGTGCATGACTTTTGTCATTTGAGAGCAACCCACCTGCGAAGCCTTTGAGAGAGAATCCTTGCAAGGACAAAACCCAAACACCCAAAGCCCACAGAGTGTTGTCATCACTAAAGTCTTTTTGTCCGCGTGATCTGAAGACTTATTACACTTGAAGACTGTGTATCTTCCAGTCGGTTAGGCGTCGCGTTCTGAGGTTCCAAGAGTCATTGTGGATCGCCGATGAACGAAGTCTGTGAAGGTTTGGAAGTCTACCTTGAAGACTTACTAGAGTGATTGGGCGAGGACTAAGTGTCTTTACCTCAAGGGGAATAAGGTGAAGATGAGGTCTTCTGAGTTCAATCTCAACCTCCCTAATCAGACGTACAATTGTCACAGCAACTGGAACTGGTCTACCAAATCCTTGTCTTCATCAAGCTATCTGGGTCTATCTCTTCACTCACTACTTACTATTTAGCTTCATGAAGTCATTGGTTGCTTGCCCTGTTTGACTTCACTGTGTGAAGACATTCTCCTTTGTTTGCATATTTGGCTTCATACTATCTTCCTATTATGATCCACTCTACCTAGATACTATCTGTCTTTGTGTTTATACTATACTATCTCCTTGACTATGGCATGGCTAGTGTAGTTTATCTTCCACTGCATACTGTTTAGGTTTCATTTGGTTGTCCGTCTTCGAAGACATTGCCTGTCTTGAAGACTTTCATAAAAATCACCTATTCACCCCCTCTAGTCGATAACTAGCACTTTCACGAAGAACAAGCGGAACTCCCTGGTTGACCTCGCCTTGGCCATCATCGACCCCTACTACAAGAACATGAAGGTTGCATGCAACAAGGACAAGATCACGTGGAACAATGCCTGGGAGCAGAGACTGGGTGAAGAACACATCAAGTACGCGGCCAAGGACGTGTACACAAGCTATGAGATGTACAGGCGGATCATTGACATGAGCAAGTGCCTTCGTCCGGCCCCAGATGAGGGATCGAGCCACGGAGCAGTGGCGGCAGCCTCAGAAGAAGTAGATGATAGTTCCTGCTAGTTTAGAATGCATGTAATTGTTTATTAAGGTGTGTGCGAATGCTTTGTTTAGTCACTTATGTAATTGGATGTTTATTTTTGGTTATATATGTTGTTCATCTAAAGACAGAGCAAATCACATCGCACACGAAGTAAACTAGGGAACCCGTCAGTGATGATTTCATCAATCAATCACAATTGCATACCAGCAAGCGTTTGCCCACAACACACACGGCTTATTAGTAGCAATCGTCTGTGTTATTATCAATCTTCCCACACATTTCTGATTATTGACCTGTTTGCCGTGTATCACACACATCTTGTTAAGTTGAACCGTTTCTGTTGGCTTGGTTCATCACAAACAGTTCATCTGAGTAAATTGTATGCTCTATATCGCACACACCTTGATCTGGCTAGCCATTTTTGTTGTGTTGCCTAATCAGAAATAGTTCATCCGAGTCAACTGTATGCCGTATATCGCACACACCTTCATCTGGCTGACCGTTTCTGTTGTTACGCTCATCACAAACAGTTCATTTGAGTGAACTGCCGCGCATCAAACACGTAACTATAGTCTGAATCGTGTTTGATGTCTCCGCCATCGCAAACAGTTTGTCTCATTTTTGATGGTTTTCTTACACCATCATTTGCGATTAATGCATCGCACACAGTTTCGTCAAAGGGTCTCTGATCGTAGTGTCGCGTTAGGACCATCCTGCAGTACTGGACGTTCTTCACCATTAAGCTCAATTCTTCATTGGAGACTAGCTTGTCATTTTATGTTGTAGGAGCATCACTTGAAGCTTTGTAAGCACCACTTGACTTGTTGTGGAGCTCATCCTTATCCTTTAGTGACATCTCATAAGCAACAATTCTACCAATGACTTCTGTTGGCTTGAGATCTTTGTAGTTGGGCATCATTTGGATCAATGTGCACATAGTGTCATATTTTCCATCCAAGGATCTAAGGATCTTCTTGATGATGAATTTGTCGGTCATCTGTTCACTTCCTAAGCTGGCAATCTCATTTGCTATGAGAGAAAGCCTAGAGTACATTTCGGCGACTCCTTCACCATCCTTCATCTTGAACTTGTCAAGCTAACTTTCAAGCACATCCAACTTGGATTCCTTGACAAACTTTGTACCTTCATGCATATCTACCAAAGTATCCCAAATTTCCTTTGCATTCTCAAGGCGGCTGATTTTGTTGAATTCTTCGAGGCACAATCCATTGAAGAGAATATCACAAGCTTGAGCATTGTATTGCAACATCTTCAATTCATCCGTGGTCGCTTCATGATCCGGTTCTCTACCATCTTCAAAGTATTCAACTTGCAAGCCAATACGAACAACAGCGCAAACGGCGGGGTTATGACCAAGAATATGCATTTTCATCTTATGCTTCCAACTAGCAAAATTTGTGCCATCAAAGTAATGACCTCTACGGTGGTAATTTCCCTCACAAAACGCCATACTCTCCTAGGTTGTGAAACCAAGGCTATTATCACCAAAGCTATGGAAATCAAGGCAAATGGAGACCAAAGCTCTGATACCACTTATAGGATCGAAAGTATGTCTAGAGGGGGCGTGATTAGACTACTTGACCAAATAAAAATCTATCCTTTTCCCAATTTTAGTTGTGGGCAGATTTTAGCAATTAGCACAAGTCAAGCAATCAACCTACACATGCAATTGTAAGAGTATAGCAGTGGAAAGTAAAACATTGCATATGAAGGTAAAGGGAAGGGGTTGGAGAAGGCAAATGCAATGGAGACACGGAGATTTTTGGCGTGGTTCTGATAGGTGGTGCAATCGTACGTCCACGTTGATGGAGACTTCAACCCACGAAGGGTAATGGTTGCGCGAGTCCACGGAGGGCTCCACCCACGAAGGGTAACGGTTGCGCGAGTCCACGGAGGGCTCCACCCACAAAGGGTCCACAAAGAAGCAACCTTGTCTATCCCACCATGGCCATCGCCCATGAAGGACTTGCCTCACTCGGGTAGATCTTCATGAAGTAGGCGATCTCCTTGCCATTACAAACTTCTTGGTTCAACTTCACATCATGTCAGAGGCTCCCAAGCGACACCTAACCAATCTAGGATACACCACTCTACAAAAGGTAATAGACGGTGTGTTGATGATGAACTCCTTGCTCTTGTGCTTCAAATGATAGTCTCCCCAACACTCAACTCTCTCTCATAGATTTGGCTATGGTGGAAGAGGGATTTGACTGGAGAGCAACTTGGGGGAGGCTAGAAATCAAGGTTCAAATGGTAGGAATGGAATCTCTTGATTCAACACATGAGTAGGTGGTTCTCTCTCAGAAAATGAATGGTGAAAGTGTAGGCACGTTCTGATGGCTCTCTCACAATGAAGATGGGGGTGGAGGGGTATATATAGCCTCCACACAAAATCCAACCGTTACACACATTTGACTCATCTCGGTGGCACCGATTCATTAAACTTGGTGGCACCGATCTGTTCAAACATATGAACATTGGGAATCTTGGTGGGACCGACTGGAACAACTCGATGGGCCCGATGTACTAGGGCTTAGGGAAAACCTCGTCTCGGTGGCACCGATTGCATCAACTCAGTGAGACCAAAGTGAAGCAATAAGGCAACTGAGAGTTGGCAAGCCATCTTGGTGAGACCGAAATAATTGCAACAAGTAACAGAGAGTTGGCAAGGCCATCTCGGTGGGACCGAGATCCATATTGATGAGACCGAACTGTTAGGGTTTCTAGCAGTGGCTATGTCAAATGAACTCGGTGGCTTCGGGTAGAAAGAATCGGTGGGGCCGAGTTTGGATTTTAGGTTTTGGACATATTTGGATGGAGAAAGTGGCTGATGGTTTTTGGAGCAATATCACTAAGCACTTGAGCAAGTAGAACATTAAGAAACACCTCATCCCCTTTTAATAGTATTGGCTTTCCTATGGACTCAATGTGATCTTGGTTCACTAAAATAGAAATGAAGAGTCTTGAGCTTTTGCCAATCTTTGTCCTTAGCATTTTGAGGGGTCCACATCTCTTGTCCATGCCATGCCAATCATTGAACATCCTGAAATATTTATCTTGAATGGATATTAGTTCAATGAGCTATATGTTGTTATGAATTACCAAACCACCCAGGGATTAGTTGCACTTTCAGAATTTATTGAGTTGGAATTAGGTCAAACGGAGGAACGAGGGGCCCACAAGGTACATGGCCACGCCTGCCCCCTGGGCGCGCCCATGTTCTTTGTGGCCTACCCCTTCGCCTTCTGGCCTCCTCCCGAAGCTTCTAGGGTCTCTTATGTCCAGAAAAAAATCGTCAAAAAGTTTCGTGCCATCTGTAATTCATTTGGTACTGATTTCCTGGAAAACCAAAAAAGGCAAAAAAACAACAACAACTGGCACTTGGCACTAAGTTAATAGGCTAGTCCCAAAAAATGATATAATATTGCATAAAATTGCTTATAAAACATCCAAGATTGATATTATAATAGCATGGAACAATCAAAAGTTATAGAAACGTTGGAGATGTGTCAAGCATCCCCAAGCTTAATTCCTGCTCATCCTCGAGTAGGTAAATGATAAAAACATAATTTTTGATGTGGAATTCTACCTAACATGTTTATCATGTAATATTTCTTTTATGGCATGAATATTTAGATCCAAATGATTCAAAGCAATAGTCTATCATTTTATATAAAAACATCAATACTCAGGCATACCAACAAACAATCATGCCTTTCATAATATCAATGCTAAAGAACGTTATCCCTACAAAATCATATAGCCTTGTCATGCTCCATCTTCTTAACACAAAGTATAAATCATGCACTACCCCAGTGTTAGCCAAGCAATTGGTTCATACTTTTTAACACGCTACAACTTTTTCAACCCTAACGAAATACATGAGCGCAAGCCACGGATATAGCACTATGGGTGGAATAGAGTATGGTGGTAGAGACTGATATGGAGAAGACAAAAAAAGAGAAAGTCTCACATCGATGAGGCTAATCAACGGCCTATGGAGATGCCCATCAATTCATGTCAATGCAAGGAGTAGGGATTGCCATGCAATGGATGCACTAAGAGCTATAAGTGTATGAATGCTCAAAAAGAAAACTAAGTGAGTGTGCATCCAACTTGCTTGCTCATGTAGACATCGGGCATTTGAGGAAGCCCATCATTGGAATATACAAGCCAAGTTCTATAATAAAAAAATCCCACTAGTTATATGAAAGTGACTACATAGGAGACTCTCTATATGAAAAACATGGTGCTACTTTGAAGCACAAGTGTGGAAAAATATAGAAACATTACCCCTTCTCTATTTTTCTCTCATTTTTTTGTTGGATTCTTTTTGGCCTCTTTTTTCTGGGATCTTTTTGGCCTCTTTTTTTATATATTTCCTCACTTGGGACAATGCTCTAATAACGAATAATGATGATCATCACAGTTCTATTTACTTACAACTCAAAAGTACAACTCCATACTAGAACGAAATATGACTCTATATGAATGCCTCTAGCGGTGTACCAGGGTGTGCAATGATCTAGCGTAACATGTATACTAAATGATGAACGGTGGCTGAGCTATAAATACTATGTCATCTATATGATTATGCAAAACAATATGACAATGACGATGTGTGTCATAATAACGGAACTATGGAAGTTGTATGGCAATATATCTCGGAATGGCTATGGAAATGCCATAATATGTAGGTATGGTGACTGTTTTGAGGAAGATATAAGGAGGTTTATGTGTGATAGAGTGTACCATATCATGGGGTTTGGATGCACCAGCGAAGTTTGCACCACATCTCGAGGTGAGAAAGGACAATGCACGGTACCGGAGAGGCTAGCAAATGGTGGAAGTGTGAGAGTGCGTATAATCCATGGAAGCACATTAGTCATAAAGAACTCACATACTTATTGCAAAAGTTTATTAGCACTTGAAGAAAAGTACTACTACGCATGCTCCTAGGGGTGAGGTTGGTAGGAGTTAACCATCGCGTGCCCCCGACCATCAAGCAAAGGAAGACACTCAATAATAAATCGTGCTCCAACTTCTTAGCATAACGAGAGACTACACGTGCATGCTTTGGGAATCACAAATCTTAACACCAATATTCATACTAAATCACAATAATTCACTAGTACTTCCACATATTACCATCTTTATATCGCAAAACTATTACAAGGAATCAAATTTATCATATTCAGTGATCTACATGAAAGCTTTTATTATATCCTTCTTGAATACCTATCATATTAGGACCAATTTCATAACTTGTGCATATTGCCATTACTATTATCAACTCTCAAAATGATATATGTGAAGCATGGGAGTGCAACTATTTATTTAAAATATAACCACCTCTGTGCTCTAACAGATATAAGTGAAGTACTAGAGGAACTGCCTAGCTCAAAAGATATAAGTGAAGCACATAGAGTATTCTAGCAAATCACGAATAATGTGTGCCCCTCTCAAAAGGGTGTTTCCATTAAAACATGATTGTGGCAAACTAAAAGGCAAACAAAGCAAAGACTCATATAATACACGACGCTCCAAGCAAAACTCATATCATGTGATGAATAAAAATATAGCTCCAAGTAATTTACCGATGGTTGCTAGAAGAAAGAGGGGATGCCATCCGGGGCATCCTCAAGCTTAGATTCTTGGGTGTCCTTGAATGTTACCTTGGGGTGACTTGGGCATCCCCAAGATTAGGGTCTTGCCACTCCTTATTCCTTCATCCGTCGTGATCTCACTCAAAACTTGAAAACTTCAGCACACAAAACTCAACAGAAAACTCACGAGATCATTAGTATAACAAGAAAATCATTAACTTTAGGTACTATTGTAAACCCATTTATATTTTATTATTGCATAATATGTACTATATTCTAACTTCAACATGACTTATACCCCCATACAATCCATAGATTCATTCAAACAAGCAAACAATGCAACAAAAACAGAATCTGTCAAAAACTGAATAGTCTGTAATGATCTAAAAAATGACCATACTACTGTAACTCCAAAAATTCTGAAAAATTCAAAAAACATGGGCAATTTGTACATCAATCATGTGTAAAGAATTCAGAAGTTTATCATGTTCCAGTAAACCTAAATAATTCTGCTATTGGGCACAAAAGTTTATATTTTCTCACAGAATCAAAGCAACTATCATCCAAATCATCACAAAGGTTTTAGTTTGCACAAGAACTAATTTAAACACACAAAAAAAACCATAACAGTAGCATAATTTTGTGCACACCAAAAAAATAGAAAATATTGGGTTGTCTCACAACAAGCTCTTTCTTTATAGCCATTGAGATAGAGTTGGGATATTAATGATGCTCACATAAAAGAAAAGAATTGAAGTACAAAGAGAGCATCATAAAGCATGTGACCAACACATTTAAGTCTAACATACTTCCTATGCATAGGCATTTTATAGGGAAACAAATTACCAAGACAAGGAATTTCTAGCATATGCAAATAGGAGGAAGGAAGCATTAATAATTTTAAAACAAAGAGAGGTGATTTAGTAACATGAAAATTTCTACAAACATATTTTCCTCTCTCATAATAATTACATGTAGGATCATACTCAAATTCAACAATATAGATATCATAAAGAATATTCTCTTTATGATCCACATGCATACTTTTTTTATAATCTTCCGAAATAGTGGGATTAACATTAACTAAAGTCATGACCTCTCCGAACCCACTTTTATCAATAATTTCATAAGATTGTACACTCTCCAAATATGTGGGATTCTCTTCGTGAAGTTGACACTCTTCCAAACCCACTTTCAATACTATTGCAAATATTATTATCAATATCATATTTATCATGAGGCTTAAATAAATTTTCAAGATTGTAAGAAGCATCACCCCAATCACGATCATTGCAATAAGTAGTGGACATAACAAAATTATCATCCCCGAGATTGTAGCTTTGCATATCATTAGCACAATTAACGTTAATAGAATTTATAGGTGACATCATTGCAATCATGTTTTTCATTCAAGGAGCTATCATGAATCACTTTATAGATTTCTTTCTTTCAACACTTCATTACAATTTTCGGATTCATGATTTTCAAGGAAAACATACCATAGAGATAATCAAGTGCACTCAACTCACTAGCAATTGGTTCAATATAATTAGATCTTTTGAAAAGATTAGCAAGTGTATGGGGATCCATGTGTCTTTACTTTTCCTTTCCTTTTCTATTTTTGAGAGTTGACATGAAGGCAAAAAGCAAGCAAATGAGCAAACAAAAACATTTTTGTGTTTTTGTAAAATTAATTTAGAAGTGGGGGATATAAAAATGAGAGGCAAATAGCAAATGAAAGTAAATGCAAGGAGATGAAAGTTTATGCGATGGTACTTGACAGGTTTTGGTGATGTCTCCTCGGCTGCTACTTGTGAGCTACTTGTGATTTGCGTTGGGATTTCCCCAAAGAGGAGAGGATGATGCAGTACAGTAGAGATAAGTATTTCCCTCAGTTAAGAACCAAGGTTATCAATCCAGTAGGAGAACCACGCAAGACCTCGTGAACATCACCTAAACACAAAATAACAAATACTTGCACCCAACGCAAACAAGGTGTTGTCAATCCCTTGGCGGTTAATTACAAGGATCAAATCTCGTAGTGATAGATAGATAAACAAAAACACAGAATAAAATAACAGTAAATAAATTGCAGCAAGGTATTTTTGGATTTTGATATATGATAAAGATAGACCCGGGAGCCATAGATTTCAATAGAGGCTTCTCTCTCGAACAAAAAGCATACGATGGGTAAACAAATTACTATTGGCTAATTGATTGAAAAGCGCATAGTTATGATGATATCCAAGGCTATGATCATGTATAGGCATCATGTCCGAGACAAGTAGACCGACTCCTGCCTACATCTACTACTATTACTCCACACATCGACTGTTATCCATCATGCATCTAGAGTATTGAGTTCATAAAGAACAGAGTAACGCCTTAAGCAAGATGACATGATGTAGACAAAGTTAATCCAATCAATATGAATAAACCACATCGTTTTCCCCTTAATGGCAACAATACAAATACGTGTCTTGTCCCCTACTTTGTCACTGGGATATAGAGCACCACAAGATTGAACCCATTACAAAGCACCTGTCACATTGCAAGATACATCAATCTAGTTGGGCAAACCAAATGGATAGATCGGAGAGAAATAGAAAGCTATAATAATCATGCATAAAAGAGTTCAGAGAAGACTCAAATAATATTCATAGATAATCTGATCATAAACCCACAATTCATCGGATCCCAACAAACACACCACCGAAGAAGATTAGATCAAATAGATCTCCAAGAACATCGAGGAGAACATTGTACTGAAGATCAAAGAGAGAGAAGAAGCCATCTAGCTACTAGATATGGATGGTTCTATGTTGGTTTCCATATTTTAGAGAATTTATAGAGTTGGAATTAGGTCAAACAGAGGAACGAGGGCCCACAAGGTACATGGGCGCGCCCATGTGTCTTGTGGCCTAGTCCTTCGCCTTCTGGCCTCCTCCCGAAGCTTCTAGGGTCTCTTATGTCCTAAAAAAGTCATCAAAAAGTTTTGTGGCATTTGGACTTCGTTTGGTACTGGTTTCCTGGAAAACCAAAAACAGACAAAAAAACAACAACTAGGCCTTGGCACTAAGTTAATAGGTTAGTCCCAAAAAAAGTATAATATTGCATATAATTGCATATAAAACATCCAAGATTGTCGGTGCAACAAAACCTGGTGAATGTTGCCCTGACTGTACACAGGCTCAAGGGCAAGGTTCCAGCATCCAAGACAAGGCCAAGCAGGAGAGATAGCTCTTTGAGGAATCAAAGGGCGGATCAAGAAGACCAAGACAAGCCAAGACAGCAAGATATCACCAATGGAAAAACCTCCCTTGCCGAGTAGGCGAGCCTAGTCAGGTCGAGATCCCCCCAAGAGCAAGTCCCAAGACCTCCCTGGCAAGGGTTGCCGGGGTGCTGGCGGCCTGTTATCCCGCCAAGGCTCCACCGCTCCACCTCACAGTGACGCAAGTCACTTATCGGTGCCGGGCTGCATCCTCGATGTGACACTAAGCAGTGCATTTAATGCACCTCGTCCTGTGTGCAGAGTTAGGTATGATAGCACTGTTGCTATCTAATCACTGGATAATGACTGTTTTGCCACTGTGGTAACCCCTTTACCTATAAAAGGAGGGCCGAGGCAACCTTAGAAAGGATTCGGACCCTTGTACACTCATACGCGCATAGCTGCTCTCCCCGAGGCGACCTTGCCGGGCTTGAGCATTGCACGTTGGCCACAGTCTTCCACTCAATCCACCAAAGCAGGAGTAGGGTTTTACGCCTCGCGGCGGCCCGAACCTAGGTAAAAACCACCCGCGTCACCATTGCCATGCTGTTCTATGACCTCCGCTCTTTGTGGAATGTGCCCTTCCCCCTTGCCGAACCACAAAGGGGCCGATGGCCCCATAGGTGATCGTGTCAAACCACGACATCTTTGGCGCGCCAGGTAGGGGGGAGCACTTGTGCGAACCCGAGGACGTAAACGGCGGGTCGATCTTCATCACCATATCCTTCGATGACGGCGTCATCACCCATGGCAGCCAAGAAAAAGTCCGATGCAGCAGCTCGTCCTTCGACCTCGAAGGCCCCCTCGCACGCAGCTACCGACCCCATGGGGGCTGCGGTGGCGTTGGGGGACGCGACCAGTGCAGGCGGCGCCATCGTCGTTCCTCCCACGGTTGAGGTGGGAGCGGGAGGTGCCGGAGGAGGACAGCGTCAACAACATCCTGGCGGCCACGCTCCACAAGATGCGGGAGGGGAGAACATCCAATTCCCGCCTCTCCACCACACTGGGGAACGCAGCCACAGCGATGGCGCCCACCCCGGCGCGAACCGCAACCTCCTAGCTACCCTAGCTATGGGTGCAACTACGAGGCACACGCCTTCCCTAGAACAAGGCAATCAAGACGAAGCGCCGAACGGGGTCGTCAACCCCCAAGCGTGTCCTTCTCGCCATCATGTCGCCCTCGCGACTGGCTCGCGACGACGAGAGCGCGACACCGCCACCTCCCGTACCGTCAGGAGTCGGGCGATGTCGTGATCTACGTCGTCGTCCATGCCAAGCACCGCTTCAGAGGCCATGGCTCGAGCCCAGCTCCTGTTGAGATTCCCGCCAGCTGCCAACCAAATGGATGAATGGTGAGCCACCATTCAAAGTTTGATTGGTTTTGCTGAGGCAGGGGGATCACAATGGGCGGGCTCGCCACGGCATCCGCAGGCAGTGACCAATGGCTTGAGCCATTGGCCGTGCTGAAGGGGCCAACCTCACGGTGCAGTCCCCCCCCCCCCCCCCGTGACAGCCAGCGTAGGGGCCGCAGCCAGAGCCGCGCGACCAGGAACACGATGAGGTGTCAATGGCTTCGTCTAATCCTCGAACCCATCGAGATCAGTGGCAGGTCCTGGAGGACAGGCGGAGGGAAGACGCGCGCGTCACCATAGAATGGCACCGCGAAACCCACCGCCAGTCCAACAGGTGCAATGGCCCGAACGTCGACGAGCCTGCGTCCGGTGGAGGCGGGTACCTACCGTTCGAGGTTGGGTGTCCTACCTTCACTCGTGAGCTGCGGCAAGTCCGTTGGCCATCTACCCGTACGTTCAAGCCAGAGATACCGGAAAAATACGATGGAAGACTGAACCCGGTAGAGTTCTTGAGCATCTATACCATTGTTGTTCAAGCCGCCGGGGGGAAGAGATGAAAAGATATTCGCCAACTACTTCCCTTTGGCGCTCAAGCCAAATGTGAGGTCGTGGCTGATGCACTTGCCGGAGAACTCCATCTCGACTTGGGCTGATCTGTGCCACGAGTTTGTTGGTGCCTTCATGGGTGGCCATCGAGAACTAGGGCGGCCTAGCGATTTGTAGCTCCTTCCACAAAAAGAAGGGGAGAGTTTGCAGAAGTACATGCAGAGGTTCAGCCGGGTGCACAGGAACATTCCAGATATCCACCCGGTAGCTGTGATTACCGCATTCTAGTCCAATGTGCGCAACCGCAGGATACGTTCTAAAATGAACGTCCGGTTGCCCAAGACTGTGAACGAGCTTTACACCTTGGCGGATAAGTGTGCCCATACGAAAGAGGGGAGGCGTCTCCCCGGAGAAGAGGATGGCGTCAACGTCGACTCAGAAGATGACGACAATGCTGCCAGCCAGAAGGAGAAGCACAAGAAACACAACAAGAAGCGCAAGGATAAATTAGTGCTGGCTGTTGAAGGAACAAACACTCCTAGTACCGGCAAGAAGGCTAAGACCGAGGCTCCCGGCAAGGAAGTTGCCGCATGCACCGATTGCTGGGATGCTGCGGCTGCCGAGAAGGCTGGGAAGGCAGACGGGCCGTACTGCAACATCCATCAGACCAAGGGCCATGATCTCCAAGAGTGTCATCAAGTTGAGCAACTCGTCAAGAAGCAAAAAGCTGAGTACGAGAAGCGCGACAAGGAGAGAGACCAAGATGGCGTTGGCGGGAAGGGCCGAGGCGGCCGAGGGGGCCGCCCCCGGCAAGGTTCCCCAACGTCAAGAGAAACCCGCTAGTGGTCATGAGAAGAAGGAATGTGGTGACGAAAGCGATGAGGGGGATGAAGAGGAAACCAGTGAGCAAGAGTTCCAGAAAACCACTGACGCCCTGTGCATTGACGGGGGTGCATCTTTGCACTCCTCTCACTGCCAGCTGAAACAATGGGCGCGTGAGGTCAATGTTGTGGAGCCAACGGTAGATTTGCGAAAACTGCTCAAATGGTCTCGCACGCCCATCATCTTTGACGAAGAGGATCACCCTGACCGCACCACTGCGGTAGGGTGCTTGCCGCTGTTGGTTTCACCAACAATCCGCAACCTCAAGGTCACAAAGATGTTGGTTGACGGTGGGGCCGGGTTGAATCTGGTTTCCCCCAAGGTGCTCAGCAAGCTACAGATAACAGATAAAGAGCTCAAAGTTACTGGCAAGTTTCAAGGAATCAACCCTGGCAGGAGTCGTCCAAAGGGGAAGATCACGCTGCCGGTGACATTTGGAGGGGAGTTGAACTTGCGGACTGAGAAAATTGTGTTCGATGTGGTTGAGCTTCCGTTGCCCTACAATGGGATACTTGGATGACCTGCCCTAGCAAAGTTCATGGCGGCATCCCACTATGCCTACAATACCTTGAAGATGCCAGGACCAATGGGCGTTATTTCCATCCCATCAGACAAGAAGGATGCAATTATATGCGTGCACAAGATGTACCGGGATGCGGTCGCTGCCGAGGCCGTGGAGGCCGCAGTCCCCACCAAGGAAAACAAACAAGGGAGAAAAGCTAGCAAGGATGAAGGAAGCGCGCCTCTCTGGAGTACGTTGCACCCGTCGATGATTTGCCGGAGAGTTCTACTAGCAAGAGGTCCAAGGTTGCTGCACCCACTATGAAGAAGGTCCCGGTAGGGCTGGTTGGCGCTCATGGTACATTCACTATCAGCTCCACCCTTGACGATAAATAGGAAAGCGCGCTCATTGCCTTCCTGCGGGCGAATGTCCTTGTGTTTGCTTGGCAACCATCTGACATCCCCGGTGTTCCCAGGGAGGTAATCGAGCACCACCTTGTTGTCTGCCCTCATGCCCGGCCCATCAAGCACAAGGTCCGGAAGCAAGCCTTGGAGCGGCAACAGTTCATTGCCGAGGAGATCAAGAAACTTGAGGCAGCTGGTTTGGTCAGAGGAGTATTGCACCCAACATGGTTGGCAAATCCAGTGGTGGTGCGCAAGGCGAATGGGAAATGGAGGCTTTGCATAGATTTCACAGGTCTGAATAAAGCATGCCCGAAGGACCCATTCCCCCTTGCCGCGCATGGACTAGATCGTGGATTCCACCTCCGGGTGTGATCTGCTTTCCTTCTTGGATGCCTACTCCGAGTACCACCAGATATTCATGTCCAAAGAAGACGAAGAGAAGACAACGTTCATAACCCACCGTGGCACGTATTGCTTTGTACAAATGCCCTTCGGATTAAAGAGAGCTAGAGCCACTTTTGCAAGAGCAGTACAAATTGGTTTTGAGTCCCAGCTGCACAGGAATATTGAAGCTTACATGGATGACATAGTGGTCAAAACCAAGGACAAGTCAACTCTCATTCAGGACTTGGAAGAAACATTTGCAAATCTACGCAAGATCAACTTGAAGCTAAACCCAGAGAAGTGTGTGTTTGGTGTTCCTTCCGGCAAGCTACTTGGCTTCTTCGTGTACCACCGGGGGATAGAGGCCAACCCCGACAAGATCAAGGTGATCGAGCAGATTCAAACACCCAAGACAGTTAAAGATGTGAGGCGTTTGACTGGATGTGTTTCCGCGCTAAGCAGGCTCATTTCCAAGTCTACCGAGCTCACCTTGCCGTTCTTCAAAATCTTAAAGAAGGCAGGGCCTGTGGAGTGGACCCCAGAGGCAGAAGCTATGCTGCAAGATTTGAAGACCTATCTTTCCTTTGTTCTGACCTTAGTTGCTCCTAAACCACAAGAACCGTTGCTGCTATGCCTAGCAGCAACCAATCAAGTGGTTAGTGCGGCACTGGTGGCGCAGCGGGAGGTAGATGAGGGAGCAACCGTGGCTACCATCCTCTACGGAGGGGAAAGTAAACTCGTCCCAGCAAGGTCAGATGCAGATCAAGACAAAGAGGAGCGAAGCAACGGAGACAATTCCAGGATCGCGGCAAGGAAGAAGATGGTGCAGCGGCCAGTGTACTTTGTCAGCTCTCTACTGTAGGGGGCTCGGTCAAGGTACTCTAGCGTGCAAAAGTTGATCTTTGGCCTCATCATGGCCTTAAGGAAACTGCACCCCTACTTCCAAGCCCACAAGATCACAGTCATCACCCGATTCCCTTTGCAACGCATACTAAGGAACCCTAAAGCCACCGGCAGAATAGTGGAATGGGCTTTGGAGTTGTCGAGCTTTGGTTTGAAGTTCGAGAGCACATCAACCATTCAGATCTGAGCACTGGCGGAGTTTATTGCGGAGTGGACACCTACCCCAGACGAAGAGGCACTAGAAACGGTTATCCCCGGCAAGGAAGCGCCCCAAGACTGGATCATGTACTTTGATGGTGCCTTCTCACCACAAGGTGCAGGAGCGGGTGTGCTCCTCGTCGCGCCCATTGGAGAGCACCTCTAGTATGTGGTCCAGATGCATTTCCCCTAGGAAAAGGCTACCAACAACACTGCAAAGTATGAAGGACTCCTTGCCGGGCTCAGAATCGCGACAGAGTTGGGGATTAAGAAGATGATCATACGAGGAGACTCGCAGCTTGTGGTGAGGCAAGTTAACAAGGATTATCAGAGTCAATTGATGGAGGCATACGTGGAGGAAGTGAGAAAGCTGGAGGAGCGCTTTGACGGATTGCAAACAGAGCACGTACCCCGTGCGGAAAACAGCATTGCTAATCATCTGTCAAAGTGCGCTGCGCAAAAGCTTCCTGTGGAACCAGGGACTTTTGTTCTCCACCTGACTCAGCCCTCCGTATCCCCGGCAGTAATGGCCAGAAAGAGGAGGAAACTGGACTCCGGCAAGCCTCTCCCGGCAGAGCTTCCAGAAGCCCCCGGCAGAGAGGTTGGCGGGAATAACTCCACTTCGCCTGTCGAGCAGCACCCTCCCGCCGAACTACCAATCCACTTCGCTTGGTTGAGGCATGCGCTCCCACGAACGAGGAGGTGCCGTTGATCCTTGTTTTCGAGCCTCAGGCTCCAACTTGGGCGCGACACGTAGTCCGTTACCTCCAAATAGGAGAACTTCCTGAAGAGCAAGAAGAAGCTGAAAGAGTAGCCCGGAGGGCCAGTATGTATCAGTTTGTCGATGATGCACTATACAGAAGGAGGCCCAACGGTGTGAAATTGAAGTGCATTTTCCGAGAAGAGGGGAAGGAACTTTTGGTAGAGATACATAGAGGCATGTGCGGCTCGCATATTGGATCAAAGGGCCTTGGTTGGAAAAGCTTTCCGGCAAGGTTTCTACTGGCCCACGGCCCTCCAAGATGCAATCGAGCTGGTCACCAGATGTGAAGCCTGCCAGTTCCACTCCAAGAATATCCATCAACCTGCTCAAGCTCTCCAGACGATTCCATTGTCATGGCCCTTTTCGGTCTGGGGGCTCGACATCTTGGGGCCATTCCCCCGTGCTACTGGGGGCTTTGAGTTCTTGTACGTTGCCATCGACAAGTTCACAAAGTGGCCAGAAATGGAGCCCGTGAGGAAGGTGACCGCACAGTCAGCTATCAAGTTCCTGAAAGGACTGGTGTGCCGCTTCGGGGTACCCGCCAGGGTCATCACTGACAATGGCACCCAGTTCACGAGCCGCGCCTTCATGCAATATGTTCAAGCCCTCGGAAGCAAGATTTCATTTTCCTCTGTTGCTCATCCCAGAAGCAATGGACAAGCTAAGAGGGTGAACACTGAAGTGCTGCGAGGACTCAAGACAAGAACATTTGATAGGCTGCAGAAATGCGGTAGGCACTGGATTGATGAGCTGCCGGTGGTTCTTTGGTCCCTCTGTACGACTCCAAGTCGAGCTACCGGCCAGACTCCCTTCTCCCTAGTCTATGGGGCAGAAGCAGTGATCCCCACAGAACTCATATACAGGTCACCTCGAGTACTTGCCTACGATGAAGTAGAGTAAGAGCAGAACCGGTGTCGGTGTACTAAGTATTGGGACTTTAGTACCCCATACTTGTGCACGGGCAGTCGTAGCCAAGCCCGCGGCAAGGCTTGCCAGGGGAGTAATTGGAGATTAATGCAAGATTGTCAAGAGGACACTTAGACCGAGAATCAAAGGATCAGGAGTTAATAAGATATGAAGACCGAAGACCAGGCCCCCGGCAAGATCTTGCCGGGGTGGCTCACAAAACCCGGCAAGATTTGGGCCCGGCAAGATTTGCACCCCGGCAAGATTCTATCATTATTCCACCGCTTTGGTACAGCAACAAGCCTGACATTCTGGGTCCTTCACTGGATGCGTGGCAACGCGCCAGTGGAGGAGAGCTTAAGCGGTGTTGATGGGATAGACCCGCACCAGCGGCAACCGCTGAGGTGGCAGGGGCGTCCCGCACTACCGCACCGGAGGCTGAGGTGGTGGAATCATGCCAACCCCCTACCTGGCGCGCCAAAGAATGTCAGGCTTAAGCTCTCCTCCACTGGCGCGTTGCCACGCATCCAGTGAAGGACCCAGAATGTCAGGCTTGTTGCTGTGCCGAAACGGTGGAATAATGATAGAATCTTGCCGGGGTGCAAATCTTGCCGGGTTTTGTGAGCCACCCCGGCAAGATCTTGCCGGGGGCCTGGTCTTCGGTCTTCAGATCTTATTAACTCCTGATCCTTTGATTCTCGGTCTGAGTGTCCTCTTGACAATCTTGCATTAATCTCCAATTACTCCCCCGGCAAGCCTTGCCACGGGCTTGGCTACGATTGCCCGTGCACAAGTATAGGGTACTAAAGTCCCAATACTTAGTACACCGACAGGAGCCCCCAGGCCTAGGCCATACACGAATGCGAGGCATTGTTGGGCTAGGCCCAAACAGTCCACGGGCACGTGTGGTAGGGGATTTACTGCTTGCGATGATTTCGCTTACTACAGCCCCCCACTACGCGCATTGAATGCGCAACGTGGGGCGCGTGCGCTGAACGGCCGCAGCCGCAGTGCGCTTGTAGAGGCGTATTCACATTGGGCAGTAAAAGAGGCGGCCTCGCTCCTTCCCCATAAAAAGGAAACTGCAGAGGCACTGCCTATTTACCCCCTCTTTCTTCTTCTTCTCAATCTGAAATCCGCCATTGCCTTCCTTCTCTCGAGCTCAAAGCAAATCTTTCCCTCATCCGCTCGTCGCCTCCATATCCGCTCCATCCCCGGCTTCCGCCCCTGCAGTCGCCATGCCGCCCAAGACCAGCAAAGGCAAAGGCAAGGAGATGAAAGCCGATGTCTCAGAGAGCGAGCTGGTGAAGATGCGGAAGAAGTACGTCACCTTCGCCCCGTCGTTTGATGCGAGAAGCTTGAAGAGCCGGTACCAGTGTATGTGGGCGAGGGAGACGCAAGCTCACCCCGCCACTCGCGTGATTCCAGGTTCTTGTTCCAAGAGCGGTCCTGACAGATATCACTTCTTCATTGCTTATTTCTATTGTGGACTCTGTCCTCCTTTCTCCGATTTCTTCAATGATATCATGTACACATACGGCTTCCACCTTCTTGATTTCACGCCGAATGCCATCATGTGCATGTCTGTCTTCGCTCATCTTTGCGAAATTTTTGCCGGAGCAACTCCCAATACCGCCCTCTTTCGCCATTACTTTATTCCTCGCATCCAAAAGGGGGAGGCCCTTTCCGGTTCTATCGCCTAGATTCCACGAGCTTGGAATAAGGAGATATACCCAGAGGGAGTTTACCGGGAGAAGTGGGATTAATGGCGGTCTGAGTGGTGCTGGATCAAGGAAGCAGATCCCTGTCCGTTCTGTTCGCCTCGACGGCAAAAGGCGGTCCGCGGCAGTGATTGGAGCGACCTTGCCACGGAGGACGAGAGGCTCATAATCGCCACCACCAGGATCCTTCGCCTGAAAGCTGCCGGGCTCACAATGGAGATGATCGGCTTCGATTTCCTCCATCACCGCATCGCCCCTCTAGAAAGCAGGGGAAGACCAGCTTGGGAGTACCAGAATGCAGCGGACATCATGAGGTTGTGCCCCGGATTGAACAACAATTTGACCGCTATGCAGCTTGGCGCTCTCCGCCAAAGGCTCTTCTAGCGCGACAACAAGCATCGGTTGCCGGCAAGAATTGTCCCTCTATGCAACAACTCTGCGCTGGGGTCAATCATCGCCTTCATGCCAGTGTTCAATGCCCATGGTCTTGACGCGACTTGGGCCAAGCCAACCGAGGAGGAAGCACAAAAGTTCTTTGATAACTTGATGGAGAGAGCCGTCCGGGAAGAAGCAGACCTCATCCGAGCCACCACCGACAAAGAAGTGGCATACATCGCCACTAGGGCGGAGGAGGCGAATCTTGCCGCGGAGGCTGGTAGCGTCGGCTTCATAGAATGGGAAACCAGTGACGCAGAGGTAGTGGTGGAAGAAAATCCTGCCAGGGAGGACAAGGCTGCCGGGGAACAGAGCGGCACAGCCGCTGAGAGCTCGTCCGACGAAGACGCGGCTGAAGAAGAACCGCAAGAAGAGCTCCCAGCCCCGAAGAAGACAAAGCATGTTCTTCGAAAGGCTCCATCTGGCATCCCGGCAAGCCAACCTTCTTCGAGCAGTGAGGCTCCCGGCAAGAAGGCGGCCGGCAAGGCTGCGCCACGGCAAGGAGTTTGACAGCAGCCTGCGCGGCACGCGAGACCCGCACCAGCGGCAACCGCTGAGGCGGCAGGGGTGTCCCGCACTACCGCACCGGAGGCTGAGGTGGCGGAATCACGCCAACCCCCTGCGCCTGCTACAGCCAAGCGACCCAGGACCCCTCCTCCGCCTCCCCACACAGACACTGCAACGGAGGTCGATTTCGACATCTCCGGCTTCAGTCCGGAGTGAGAAGAGGAAGAGTAAGTTTCCTGTCATTGCCTTTATCTTCCAAACTCTGGATCAATCTTATTGACTTGCTCGTTTTGCCTCTGCAGTGATGCAGAAACCTTGGCAGAAAGAATGGTGAAGAGGACAAAGACTTCCACAGGCGACGAGCCCTCGACAGGCTTCACAAGCGCGCCGGAAACTATTACCATTAGCCCAGAGCTTAGCCCTCGACGCAGCCCCCAGCACAGCCCCCAGCGTGAGTTCATTACTCTTTTTTTCGTTGGCGAATGCTGAGGTTTCTGTCCTTGCCACTGATATCTTTGGGCTTGCAGGAGAAGGACGGCAACAAGGGGAGCTATCGGGAGATACCCCCGTCGTGCCACCTTCGTCAACCACGCCACCCACAAGCGCATCCCCGGCAAGAGATCACACCGACGAGTTTATCTTGGTTGAGGAGGAGCCGACAACCATGGGTACTGGCATCCTTCCCCCGGCAACCGAGGTTGCCGGGAGGGGCGAGGCCACCTTTCAACAGCTTGATGCAGGTAACCAATTGCCTCAGAGCGCTTGCAATTCTTTCCTTTATCTCTCTTTCTTTTGTCTTCTTGAACTTCAATCTTAATCTCATTCTGTTTCTCTCCTTTGTCCTTTAGAATTCCCTGTGATGGAACACATGGACATCGCCGCCGTCATCGAGGAGACCGCCAGGGATGTTGCTGCCGAAGCCGACAAAATCGCTGCCAGCGAGGCCGCCATGGATGCCACCGTCGAGACTGGCGGTGCCTTTGCCGATGAGGCCGTCAAGACTGCACAGGAGGAACCCGCCAAGGAATCTACTGAAGAGGACGGCAAGGAGGCTGGTGACCGTACTGACGGCATTCCTGCCGCAGGAGCACCAGGCGCTACGCCGGCCACAGAGCCCCCAGCTACTGGTGAGGCGGTTGCTGAGGATCAACCGTCAACATCCGAAGTCCCCTCATCAAGCAAATATCTCAAAGTTGGCGAGAACCTGTTTGTCAACTTAACGGGGACGGCAAGCATTGGGGCACCGACCGAAGGGGAAACTTTTGATGAAGAAATCATCACTGCTGCTGGGCTTGAGATCATCAATGAACCAAGTGTCAGTAGCAGCAAATCTGAGGAAGATCAACTCCTTCAGGCCATGGGCGATAACTTCCGCAATCTCCAAGCACTCCACCGTGCCCAAAAAGAGAAGGTAGATTCCAGAGCTACAGTTGTTGAAGCGGCTGAAACAAATTTCCAAAAGCGCGTTGAGCAAACGCAAATCTGGTATGCCGAGGCCTATCAAGAGCTGACTGTCAATCGGGAACAAGTGAGCCAAAGCTGGACGGAGCTCCTCTTGAAGCAATCTGACATGGAGAAGGCTCAAGAGGAAGCTATGCAAAGAATTGCTGCTGAAGATGCGCTCCTGACGGAGCGTCGCATTGCGCTGGATGCTCACGAGGAAGACCTTGCCGCATGTGAGCAGGCACACGCCGCCAAGCTTCGCAGCAAAGATGAAGAAATCGAAAAGCTTGTTGCGTAGCGGACCCAGGAGCTGGAGCAGAAGCACAGGGAGGCGCTCGAAGCTCTAACTGTAGATCACGCCGCCAAGCTCAAGGAGGCCGTCGATGCTGCCGAGGCTGTAGAGGCTGCCAAGAATGAGCTGAGCGACAAAGTGAAGAAACTAGAAGTGGATCTTGAAGAACACGGCAAGGAGCTCTCAACGCTCAAAGGTGACAGGGAAAAAACCCTCCACACCCTGGCGGAGATGCAAGTTGCCATGTCCGACAAAACCAAGCAGCTCTCTTCAGCTAATGACGCTATTGCCGATCTGAGGCTGAAATTGTCCACACTGGAGAAGTCACTTGAGGACAGCAGGGCCCGCGAAAAGGCCCTGAGCAAGGATCTCCAAGACGAGAAGAACCTGCTCAAGAGCACCGCCGCCGCCCAAGTTGACTACGAAAAGGGGGTGGAAATCTGGACTGAACACCTCGTCGATGCTGCGGAGAAGCTCACGGCACAACTGTCAACCATGGGCCTGTCGAACTTCAGGTATTCCTCTGAAGAAAGAATATCTTCGAGCGCCAGGTTGACGATGTTCTTCGAAAGCATCATTGATGCTCTGAAGCTGCTTCAGTCGAAACGGGCGACCCAACTGGCCAACGAATCCCGCCAGCTTTCCCGGGCCGTCCTCCGCAAGGTACTCATCAAGGTGGTGCATAATAATCCTGGTATCGACCTCACCAACATGCTCGGCCGCCTGCCAAAGGACGCAAATCTCAAGGCACTTGAGGAGCTTGTCGCGCCTATCTTTGAGAAGGTGGATTCAATCAAAAGGGTCAAAGGCCAGCGCAGAGATTAGCTGCTCCACCTCTTCTTGCCGTCGCCATTCCATGCCAAAGACAATTAAGTCTTAAGTTAGAACTACGGCAACTTATTAATGTAATATAACTTGCTTATGTTTGGGTACATGCATGCTATTTCCCTTGTCTGATTCCTTTATGTATGGAGTTCACCCTACGCTTAATGAAAAACTTGCCGGCGCGCAACCTGCCGCGAGCGCTGGGTGCGGGACTTCAGCAGCCTGCTGGAGGTGCAGCGGCCGGCAAAGCACCTTGGCGTTCTCAGTGTAGCCATTTAAATTGTTGAGCGGACTCGAAACAAAATAAGGGCGCAACCGATTACGACAAGGGTTCCTTCGCGTGCAGGTTTTCCATACAAAAGTCGAAATCGTCTAAGGAAAATAACTTTGTAACAAAAGAAACTTGCTCTAAGTTTTAGAACTTAGCTTTCTGTCGCTTTTCTTCCTCCGGTAAAGTGCCAATTCTGAATGTCGCCAACTGGTACTCATATCTTCCTCCCCCCCCCCCCGGCAAACATGCATGCGAGGAATCCTTCTGTCTTTTGAGAAAAAGAAAGAAGAGAAAATAAAGATATGGAACCTTGGCGGTTCATTAGAACTTACCGGGAACAAGTGTCATACAACATCTTAGATAAACATGCATATATATATATATAAACATGGAAATCAATAAGGAAATGCACAACAATTAAACTTATTCATCTGGACCCTATGGTCTGCGCCTGGCTTTGTACAAAGGATTACATGCCTTGCCGGCAAGACTTGTATAGAAAGGGTGGTTGCCGGGGGCCCCCGGTAACCACGCCTTATGGGTAGAACTTGCGAAGATGTTTGATATTCCAGGAGTTGCTCACTGGAACGCCATCTTCGGTCTCCAGGCAGACAGCGCCGGGCCTGGTGACTCGTACTACCCGATAAGGGCCTTCCCACTTCAGCGTCAACTTGTTTGAATTCTTGGCGGACTGAATCCGTCGAAGAACAAGGTCGCCTTCCTCAAGGCTTCGGGCATGAACTTTGCGGCTATGGTAGCGGCGCAAAGCTTGCTGGTAGCGTGCAGCTCGCACAGCAGCCTGAAGACGATTGTCCTCAAGGAGCACAGCGTCATCTTGCCGCAGTTGCTCTTGCTCAAGCTCATCATAAGCGAGCACTCGAGGTGATCCGTATATGAGTTCCATGGGGAGAACTGTTTCCGCTCCGTAGACCAGAGCGAATGGTGTCTGGCCGGTGGCTCAATTTGGTGTCATTCTGATCGACCAAAGAACCGCCGGCAACTCATCAATCCAGCGTCTTCCGCACTTTCTCAGCCTGTTAAAGGTTTTGGTCCTGAGACCGCGCAGCACTTCAGCATTAGCCCTCTCCGCTTGGCCGTTGCTTCTCGGGTGAGCAACAGAGGCAAAACAAATTTTGCCGCCAAGGTCTTGGATGTACTACATGAAGGTGCAACTTGTGAATTGCGTGCCATTGTCGGTGATGATCCTGTTGGGCACACCGAAACGGCAAACTATTCCTTTAAAGAACTTGATGGCTGATTGTGCTGTCACCTTCCTCACTGCTTCCACCTTCGGCCACTTTGTGAACTTGTCGATTGCAAATTACAAGTATTCAAAGCCCCCGGTAGCACGAGGAAAAGGGCCCAGTATGTCGAGCCCCCAGACCGAAAATGGCCAGGAGAGAGGAATTGTCTGAAGAGCTTGAGCTGGCTGATGTGATTTCTTCGAATGAAACTGGCACTCTTCACACTTGGTTACTAGTGCAGTTGCATCCTGGAGAGCGGTGGGCCAAAAGAAACCTTGCCGGAATGCTTTCCCGACAAGTGCTCTTGATCCTATGTGAGAGCCACATATGCCTCCATGTATCTCTGCCAACAGCTCTAGTCCATCCTCCTGAGGAATACACTTCAATTTCACACCGTTTGGTCTCTTTCTGTACAGGACGTCATCGACGAACTTGTACATAATAGACCGACGGGCTACTTTTTCCGTCTCTTCCTGTTCTTCAGGGAGTTCTCCTGTCTGAAGGAAATGGACAATGTGCTGCGCCCATGCTGGAGCCTGGGGCTCGACAGCTAGGACTAAAGACATCTCTTCCGCCAGGGGAACGTTTGTCTCGACAGCGAAAACGTGAGGTTCCGCCGGAGCCTGTCGTTCCCCGGCAGGCTTGACGCTGATCCCGGCAAGTCCTTTGCCGGCGGCTCCAGGGAGCTCTGCCGGAAAGTACTGTCCAGAATTCAACTTTCTTCTCTTTTCTTGCCGCATTGATGGCGCTACGGATGGTTGAGTCAAATGGAGCACAAAAGTTCCTGGTTCCACAGGCAACTTGAGGGCAGCGCGCTTTGATAAGTCGTCAGCAATACTATTTTCGGCACGAGGAATGTGCTTCATTTGCAGACCATCAAAGCGTTCTTCCATTTTTCTCACTTCATCCACGTAAGCTTGCATCAATGGACTCTGATAATTCTTGTTAACTTGCCTGACGACAAGCTGCGAATCGCCTCTGATGACGAGCTTCTTGATACCAAGGTCTGCCGCGATCCTGAGACCGGCAAGCAGGCCCTCGTATTCTGCAGTGTTGTTTGTCGAACTCTCCCGGGGAAAATGCATCTGGATTACATACTTGAGGTGCTCTCCGGTGGGTGCGACAAGTAGCACGCCAGCACCGGCGCCTTGCAGCGAAAAAGCCCCGTCAAAGTACATAACCCATTCTTGATCAACTTCCTTGCCGGGGAGAGTCATTTCTCGAACCTCTTCGTCTGGTGTTGGGGTCCATTCCGCAATGAACTCTGCCAAGGCTCTGCTCTGAATTGTCGAAGTACTTTCAAACTTGAGACCAAAGCTTGACAACTCCAACGCCCACTCCACAATCCTGTCGGTTGCTTCTGGATTTCGCAAAATCCGTTGCAACGGAAAGCGAGTGACGACGGTGATTTCATGTGCTTGAAAATAATGGCGCAGCTTCCTAAGCTATTGAGCAAATTGAAGCGCCAAGACGCGTCAAGGATGTACGTCGTCTTGCTGGCTGTGTTGCTGCCCTAAGCAGGTTTATTTCCAAATCTGCTGAGCGCGCCCTGCCCTTTTTCAAAATTTTGAAGAGGGCAGGTCCAATGAAATGGACTCCGGAAGCAGAGGCTGCGCTGCAAGATTTAAAGAAATACCTTTCCTCTCCGCCGACACTAGTCGCGCCTAAACCACGAGAGCCGTTGCTGCTATATCTGGCAGCGACAAATCAAGTAGTTAGTGCTGCATTAGTGGCGCACAGAGAAGCTGATGAGAAGGCAACACCAGCGGCAGGACCGCCAAGCGATGCAGCAGGATCTTCCCTGGCAAGGGCTGATCCCGGCAAGATAGGATCTGCGCAGTCAGAAGAACCAGTGCAAAAGAAAAAGGTGGTGCAGCGCCCAGTTTATTTTGTTAGCTCTCTTTTGCAAGGGGCTAGGTCAAGATATTCTGGCGTGCAGAAGTTGCTCTTCGGCCTCCTTATGGCCTCGAGGAAGCTGCGCCATTATTTTCAAGCACATGAAATCACCGTCGTCACTCGCTTTCCGTTGCAACGGATTTTGCGAAATCCAGAAGCAACCAGCAGGATTGTGGAGTGGGCGTTGGAGTTGTCGAGCTTTGGTCTCAAGTTTGAAAGTACTTCCACAATTCAGAGCAGAGCCTTGGCAGAGTTCATTGCAGAATGGACCCCAACACCAGACGAAGAGGTTCGAGAAATGACTCTCCCCGGCAAGGAAGTTGATCAAGAATGGGTTATGTACTTTGATAGGGCTTTTTCGCTTCAAGGCGCCGGTGCTGGCGTGCTACTTGTCGCACCCACCGGAGAGCACCTCAAGTATGTAATCCAGATGCATTTTCCCCGGGAGAGTTCGACAAACAATACTGCAGAATACGAGGGCCTGCTTGCCGGTCTTAGGATCGCGGCAGACCTTGGTATCAAGAAGCTCGTCATCAGAGGCGATTCGCAGCTTGTCGTCAGGCAAGTTAACAAGAATTATCAGAGTCCATTGATGCAAGCTGATGTGGATGAAGTGAGAAAAATGGAAGAATGCTTTGACGGTCTGCAAATGAAGCACATTCCTCGTGTCAAAAATAGTATTGCTGACGACTTGTCAAAGCGCGCTGCCCT
The DNA here is from genome assembly GCA_011799875.1 of Thinopyrum elongatum. Lineage (NCBI taxonomy): Eukaryota > Viridiplantae > Streptophyta > Magnoliopsida > Poales > Poaceae > Thinopyrum > Thinopyrum elongatum. The sequence goes on along the minus strand of CM022299.1, from coordinate 217,996,350 downwards.
CAAGTTGCCTGTGGAACCAGGAACTTTTGTGCTCCATTTGGCTCAACCATTCGTAGCGCCATCAATGCGGCAAGAAAAGAGAAGAAAGTTGAATTCTGGACAGTACTTTTCGGCAGAGCTCCCTGGAGCCGCCGACAAAGGACTTGCCGGGATCAGCGTCAAGCCTGCCGGGGAACGACAGGCTCCGGCGGAACCTCATGTTTTCGCTGTCGAGACAAATGTTCCCCTGGCGGAAGAGATGCCTTTAGTCCTAGCCGTCGAGCCCCAGGCTCTAGCATGGGCGCAGCACATTGTCCATTTCCTTCAGACAGGAGAACTCCCTGAAGAACAGGAAGAGGCGGAAAAAGTAGCCCGTCGGTCTATTATGTACAAGTTCGTCGATGACGTCCTATACAGAAAGAGACCAAACGGTGTGAAATTGAAGTGTATTCCTCGGGAGGATGGACTAGAGCTGTTGGCAGAGATACATGGAGGCAGATGTGGCTCTCACATAGGATCAAGAGCACTTGTCGGGAAAGCATTCCGGCAAGGTTTCTTTTGGCCCACCGCTCTCCAGGATGCAACTGCACTAGTAACCAAGTGTGAAGCGTGCCAGTTTCATTCAAAGAAATCATATCAACCAGCTCAAGCACTTCAGACAATTCCTCTCTCCTGGCCATTTTCGGTCTGGGGGCTCGACATACTGGGCCCTTTTCCCCGTGCTACCGGGGGCTTTGAATACTTGTACGTTGCAATCGACAAGTTCACAAAGTGGCCGGAGGTGGAAGTAGTGAGGAAGGTGACAGCACAATCAGCTGCCAAGTTCTTTAAAGGAATAGTTTGCCATTTCGGTGTGCCTAACAGGATCATCACCGACAATGGCATGCAATTCACAAGTCGCACCTTCATGCAGTACGTCCAAGACATTGGCGGCAAAATTTGTTTTGCCTCTGTTGCTCACCCGAGAAGCAATGGCCAAGCGGAGAGGGCTAATGCTGAAGTGCTACGCGGTCTCAGGACCAGAACCTTTGACAGGCTGAGAAAGTGCGGAAGACGCTGGATTGATGAGTTGCCGACGGTTCTTTGGTCGATCAGAACGACACCAAATCGAGCCACCGGCCAGACACCATTCACTCTGGTCTACGGAGCGGAAGCAGTTCTCCCCACGGAACTCATATACGGATCACCTCGAGTGCTCGCTTATGATGAGCTTGAGCAAGAGCAACTGCGGCAAGATGACACTGTGCTCCTTGAGAAGAATCGTCTTCAGGCTGCTGTGCGAGCTGCACGCTACCAGCAAGCTTTGCGCCGCTACCATAGCCGCAAAGTTCATGCCCGAAGCCTTGAGGAAGGCGACCTTGTTCTTCGACGGATTCAGTCCGCCAAGAATTCAAACAAGTTGACGCCGAAGTGGGAAGGCCCTTATCGGGTAGTACGAGTCACCAGGCCCGGCGCTGTCCGCCTGGAGACCGAAGATGGCGTTCCAGTGAGCAACTCCTGGAATATCGAACATCTTTGCAAGTTCTACCCATAAGGCGCGGTTGCCGGGGGCCCCCGCCAACCACCCTTTCTGTACAAGTCTTGCCGGCAAGGCATGTAATCCTTTGTATAAAGCCAAGCGCAGACCATAGGGTCCAGATGAATAAGTTTAAGTGTTGTGCATTTCCTTATTGATTTCCATGTTTATATATATATATATATATATATATATATATATATATATATATATATATGCATGTTTGTCTAAGATGTTGTATGACACTTGTTCCCGGTAAGTTCTAATGAACCGCCAAGGTTCCATATCATTATTTTCTCTTCTTTCTTTTTCTCAAAAGACAGAAGGATTCCTCACGTGCACATTTGCCGGGGGGAAGGAAGATATGAGTACCAGTTGGCGACGTTCAGAATTGGCACTTTACCGGAGGAAGAACAGTGACAGAAAGCTAAGTTCTAACACTTAGAGCAAGTTTCTTTTATTACAAAGTTATTTTCCTTAGATGATTTTGACTTTTGTATGGAAAACCTGCACGCGAAGGAACCCTTGTCGTAATCGGTTGCGCCCTTATTTTGTTTTGAGTCCGCTCAACAATTTAAGTGGCTGCACTGAGAACGCCAAGGTGCTTTGCCGGCCGCTGCACCTCCAGCAGGCTGCTGAAGTCCCGCACCCAGCGCTCGCGGCAGGTTGCGCGCCGGCAAGTTTTTCATTAAGCGTAGGGTGAACTCCATACATAAAGGAATCAGACAAGGGAAATAGCATGCATGTACCCAAACATAAGCAAGTTATATTAGATTAATAAGTTGCCGCAGTTCTAACTTAAGACTTAATTGTCTTTGGCATGGAATGGCGACGGCAAGAAGAGGTGGAGCAGCTAATCTCTGCGCTGGCCTTCGACCCTTTTGATTGAATCCACCTTCTCAAGGATAGGCGCGACAAGCTCCTCAAGTGACTTGAGATTTGCGTCCTTTGGCAGGCGGCCGAGCACGTTGGTGAGGTCGATACCAGGATTATTATGCACCACCTTGATGAGTACCTTGCGGAGGACGGCCCGGCAAAGCTGGCGGGATTCGTTGGCCAGTTGGGTCACCCGGTTCGACTGAAGCAGCTTCAGAGCATCAATGATGCTTTCGAAGAACATCGTCAAGCTGGCGCTCCAAGATATTCTTTCTTCGGAGGAATACCTAAAGTTCGACAGGCCCATGGTTGACAGTTGTGCCGTGAGCTTCTCCGCAGCGTCGATGAGGCGTTCAGTCCAGATTTCCACCCCCTTTTCGTAGTCAACTTGGGCGGCGGAGGCGCTCTTGAGTAGGTTCTTCTCGTCTTGGAGATCCTTGCTCAGGGCCTTTTTGCGGGCCCTGCTGTCCTCAAGTGACTTCTCTAGTGTGGACAATTTCAGCCTCAGATTAGCAATAGCGTCATTAGCTGAAGAGAGCTGTTTGGTTTTGTCGGACATGGCAACTTGCATCTCCGCCAGGGTGTGGAGGGTTTTTTCCCTGTCACCTTTGAGCGTTGAGAGCTCCTTGCCATGTTCTTCAAGATCCACTTCCAGTTTCTTCACTTTGTCGCTCAGCTCATTCTTGGCGGCCTCTGCATGCTCGGCAGCATCGACGGCCTCCTTGAGCTTGCCGGCGTGATCTACAGTTAGAGCTTCGAGAGCCTCCCTGTGCTTCTGCTCCAGCTCCTGGGTCCGCTGCGCAACAAGCTTTTCGATTTCTTCATCTTTGCTGCGAAGCTTGGCGGCGAGCGCCTGCTCATGTCAGATTGCTTCAAGAGGAGCTCCGTCAGGAGGGCATCTTCAGCAGCAATTCTTTGCATAGCTTCCTCTTGAGCCTTCTCCATGTCAGATTGCTTCAAGAGGAGCTCCGTCCAGCTTTGGCTCACTTGTTCCCGATTGACAGTCAGCTCTTGATAGGCCTCGGCGTACCAGATTTGCGTTTGCTCAACGCGCTTTTGGAAATCTATTTCAGCTGCTTCAACAACTGCAGCTCTGGAATCTACCTTCTCTTTTTGGGCACGGTGGAGTGCTTGGAGCTTGCGGAAGTTATCGCCCATGGCCTGAAGGAGTTGATCTTCCTCAGATTTGCTGCTACTGACACTTGGTTCATTGACGATCTCGAGCCTAGCAGCAGTGATGATTTCTTCATCAAAAGTTTCCCCTTCGGTCGGTGCCCCAATGCTTGCCGTCCCCGGCAAGTTGACAAACAGGTTCTCGCCAACTTTGAGATATTTGCTTGATGAGGGGACTTCGGATGTTGACGGTTGATCCTCAGCAACCGCCTCACCAGTAGCTGGGGGCTCTGTGGCCGGCGTAGCGCCTGGCGCTCCTGCGGTAGGAATGCCGTCAGTACGGTCACCAGCCTCCTTGCCGTCCTCTTCAGCAGATTCCATGGCAGGTTCCTCCTGTGCAGTCTTGACAGCCTCATCGGCAAAGGCACCGCCAGTCTCGACGGTGGCATCCATGGCGGCCTCGCTGGCAGCGATTTTGTCGGCTTCGGCGGCAACATCCCTGGCGGTCTCCTCGATGACGGCGTCGATGTCCATGTGTTCCATCACAGGGAATTCTAAAGGACAAAGGAGAGAAACAGAATGAGATTAAGATTGAAGTTCAAGAAGACAAAAAAAAAGAGATAAAGGAAAGAATTGCAAGCGCTCTGAGGCAATTGGTTACCTGCATCAAGCTGTTGAGAGGTGGCCTCACCCCTCCCGACAACCTCGGTTGCCGGGGGAAGGATGCCAGTACCCATGGTTGTCGGCTCCTCCTCAACCAAGATAAACTTGTTGGTTTGATCTCTTGCCGGGGATGCGCTTGTGGGCGGCATGGTTGACGAAGGTGGCACGACGGGGGTATCTCCCGATAACTCCCCTTGTTGCCATCCTTCTCCTGCAAGCCCAAAGATATCAGTGGCAAGGATAGAAACCTCAGCATTCGCCAATGAAAAAAAGAGTAATGAACTCACGCTGGGGGCTGTGCTGGGGGCTGCGTCGAGGGCTAAGCTCCGGGCTGATGGTAATAGTTTCCGGCGCGCTTGTGAAGCCTGCCGGGGGCTCGTCGCCTGTGGAAGTCTTTGCCCTCTTCGCCATTCTTTCCGCCAAGGTTTTTGCATCACTGTAGAGGCAAAACGAGCAAGTCAATAAGATTGATCCAGAGTTTGGAAGATAAAGGCAATGGCAGGAAACTTACTCTTCCTCTTCTCGCTCCGGACTGAAGCCGGAGATGTCGAAATCGACCTCCGTTGCAGTGTCTATGTGGGGAGGTGGAGGAGGGGTCCTGGGTCGCTTGGCTGTAGCAGGCGCAGGGGGTTGGCATGATTCCGCCACCTCAGCCTCCGGTGCGGTAGTGCGGGACGCCCCTGCTGCCTCAGCGGTTGCCGCTGGTGCGGGTCTCGCGCGCCGCGCAGGCTGCTGTCGAACTCCTTGCTGCGGCGTAGCCTTGCCGGCCACCTTCTTGCTGGGAGCCTCACTGCTCGAAGAAGGTTGGCTTGCCGGGATGCTAGATGCAGCCTTTCGAAGAACACGCTTTGTCTTCTTCGGGGCTGGGAGCTCTTCTTGCGGTTCTTCTTCAGCCGCGTCTTCGTCGGACGAGCTCTCAGCGGTTGTGCCGCTCTGTTCCCCGGCAGCCTTGTCCTCCCCGGCAGGATTTTCTTCCACCACTACCTCTGCGTCACTGGTTTCCCATTCTGTGAAGCCGACGCTACCAACCTCCGCGGCAAGATTCGCCTCCTCTGCCCTAGTGGCGATGTATGCCACTTCTTCGTCGGTGGTGGCTCGGATGAGGTCTGCTTCTTCCCGGACGGCTCTCTCTGTCAAGTTATCAAAGAACTTTTGTGCTTCCTCCTCGGTTGGCTTGTCCCAAGTCGCGTCAAGACCGTGGGCGTTGAACACTGGCATGAAGGCGATGATTGACCCCAGCGCAGAGTTGTTGCATAGAGGGACAATTCTTGCCGGCAACCGATGCTTGTTGTCGCGCTGGAATAGCCTTTGGCGGAGAGCGCCAAGCTGCATAGTGGTCAAATTGTTGTTCAATTCGGGGCGCAGCCTCATGATGTCCGCTACATTCCGGTACTCCCAAGCTGGTCTTCCCCTACTCTGTAGAGGGGCGATACGGCGACGGAGGAAATCGAAGCCGATCATCTCCATTGTGAGCCCGGCAGCTTTCAGGCGAAGGATCCTGGTGGTGGCGATTGTGAGCCTCTCGTCCTCCACGGCAAGGTCGCTCCAATCACTGCCGTGGACCGCCTTCTGCCATCGAGGCGAACAGAATGTATGGGGATCTGCTTCCTTGATCCAGCACCACTCAGACCGCCATTCATCCCACTTCTCCTGGTAAACTCCCTCTGGATATATCTCCTTATTCCAAGCTCGTGGAATCCAGGCGATAGAATCGGAAAGGGCCTCCCCCTTTTGGATGCGAGTAATAAAGTAATGGCGGAAGAGGGCGGTATTGGGAGTTACTCCGGCAAAATTTTCGCAAAGATGACCGAAGACAGACATGCACATTATGGCGTTCGGCGTGAAATCAAGAAGGTGGAAGCCGTATGTTTACATGATATCATTGAAGAAATCGGAGAAAGGAGGACAGAGTCCACAATAGAAATAAGCAACGAAGAAGTGGTATCTGTCAGGACCGCTCTTGGAACAAGAACCTGGAATCACGCGAGTGGCGGGGTGAGCTTGTGTCTCCCTCGCCCACATACACTGGTACCGGCTCTTCAAGCTTCTCGCATCAAGCGACAGGGCGAAGACGACGTACTTCTTTCGCATCTTCACCAGCTCGCTCTCCGGGACATCGGCTTTCGTCTCCTTGCCTTTGCCTTTGCTGGTCTTGGGCGGCATGGCGACTGCAGGGGCGGAAGCCGGGGATGGAGCAGATATGGAGGCGACGAGCGGATGAGGGAAAGATTTGCTCTGAGCTCAAGAGAAGGAAGGCAATGGCGGATTTCAGATTGAGAAGAAGAAGAAAGAGGGGGTAAATAGGCAGCGCCTCTGCAGTTTCCTTTTTATGGGGAAGGAGCGAGGCTGCCTCTTTTACTGCCCAATGTGAATACGCCTCTACAAGCGCGCTGCGGCCGCGGCCATTCAGCGCTCGCGCCCCACGTTGAGCATTCAATGCGCGTAGTGGGGGGCTGCAGTAAGCGAAATCATCACAAGCAGTAAATCCCCTGCCACGCGTGCCCGTGCACTGTTTGGGCCTAGCCCAACAACGCCTCGCATTCGTGTATGGCCTAGGCCCGGGGGCTCCTATCGGTGTACTAAGTATTGGGACTTTAGTACCCCATACTTGTGCATGGGCAGTCATAGCCAAGCCCGTGGCAAGGCTTGCCGGGGGAGTAATTGGAGATTAATGCAAGATTGTCAAGAGGACACTCAGACCGAGAATCAAAGGATTAGGAGTTAATAAGATCTGAAGACCGAAGACCAGGCCCCCGGCAAGATCTTGCCGGGGTGGCTCACAAAACCTGGCAAGATTTGCACCCTGGCAAGATTCTATCATTATTCCACCGCTTCGGCACAGCAACAAGCCTGACATTCTGGGTCCTTCACTGGATGCGTGGCAACGTGCCAGTGGAGGAGAGCTTAAGCGGTGTTGATGGGATGGCCCCTTTTTCCATCCCCAAGAAAGTGAGGACACCTAAATGGACACCTCATGGTGCATTAAATGCGTTCATCCTAATCCGTCAGTGGTTAGGTATGATGACCCTGTAGCTACTTTACACCTCAATGTATGTACATTTTGCCACTGTGGTGACCCCTCTGAGCGTATAAAAGGAGGCCCATGGCAATTGCTATAGGGAGGAGGATCTTCTGTCCCATTCTGCATGCGTAGCTGCTCTTTGAACGTACTGTTCATTGCAAGCACTCCTGGAGCCTGGGCTCAAGAACACCCATAATAAAACAAGGCAGGAGTAGGGTTTTACGCTGATTAGCGGCCCGAACCTGGGTAAAATCGCCCTGCGTCGATCGTTGGTTCTGCTCTTTGTGCATATCTCTCTCCCTGCTGAACCGTAAAGGGGTCCCTTGAGATCCCATAGGTGTCGTACGCCGACAACCGGCATGACGATGTCGTGCTCCTCGAGGAGAACCGTCTCCGGGCTGTTACGCGTGCTACACGCTATCAGCAAGCCCTGCGCCACTATCACAGCCGCAGGGTTCATCCCCGGAGCCTTGAGGAAGGCGACCTTGTCCTTAGGCGCGTTTAGTCCACCAAGGGTACAAACAAGTTGACGCCGAAGTGGGAAGGCCCTTACCGGGTGGTACGAGTCACCAGACCTGGCGCAGTCCGTCTGGAGACCGGAGATGGCATTCAATTGCAAAACTCATGGAATATTGAGCCTCTCCGTAAGTTCTACCCATAAGGCGTGGCTGTCGGGCCCTGCCCGGCAGCCACCCTTTTGTACAAGCTTTGCCGATTCTGCATGTAACCCTTTGTACAAAGCTAGGCGCAGACCCTGAGCAGCAGATTAATAAACAAACCGCTAGGGGCCCCAAAAACATGCATGCATGCATAGCATAACATGAGCATGGCATGATAATGTAGATAAGGGCATATATAGCATTCTTCTCTTCTGCATTTAACTGCAGGGCTCTTGCCACGGACTTGGTCCAGAAGAGAAGAAACAGAGACAAGCCTACATATCGGTCCTCGACAAGCCAAACAGATAAGTTCCTTCTTGTCCATAAATGTTCTGTAAGGTGAAACCTTGTGCATATGAAAACCTTGTCACCTTCGAATCATAGGTGCTCCCATCCTTTATCCCGAACATTGTTTCGGTCAAGGTGGTTGTAGTGGCCTTTGACGAAGGAGGTTCGACAAGGGGCTAGTCCCTTTCCATAGTTTTGAGTCCGGCAGGCTGAGCCCCGCGGCAACAAACGGAACGAACCGACAGGATAGCTTGCCGGAGATAACTTGTTTACTTAAATGTATAGAGGCATCTCACCTCTGCATGGACATGATACATGCACAAGTACCCGGCAAAGCTTGTCTTTTTCATTAATCTGCGGATAAACAAGTACAGATCTTACAGAACACAAACATGGATAAAGAAGATTACATATTTGAAGACTAAAATTTGGCAAATGCCTACATGTCTTAGACTGAAAAAAGATAAGTGCCCCGTAATCCCTTTCTTGTCCCTCTCCTCCAGGAACTACCGCGGGAGGCGAAGAGGGCAAAAGGAGTGCCTGGACAAAAGCCCACCCTGACCTCGTCAGAACCCATGAGGCGGAGTCTGACAAGATCGAGAGGGCGCGGGCGAAGGTGATGGATGGGGGGAGCGACTAGGCGACGCCCTGATCACCGCCACCAGGGCCAGCAGGACGCGGCAGGGCGAACAAAACTGGAGCCACGAGGAAGCCTGCCGGCGTCCAGCTGGAAGACTGCTGGAGGAGGCCAGGGTGCCACCCACACCCAACACCCCGGCAAATAGCCTTGCCGGGGAAGAGATGGAGGTGCAGATGGCGGTGCCGCCGGCTGACGGTGACGGTGCGGCTGGTGTTCAGCCAGAGTCGGAGCCGTCGTCTTCCCCACCGGCTCTGTCGTCATTGTCGTCGCTGTCCTCCTCGTCGCTGTCGCTCGAGGAGGAACTTTCGTCATCAGTCGAGCTCTCCGCGCAGCACCCTAAGCGAGCACTCGAGCATCCGAAGTCCTTGACGGAGAGCAGGGTGGCGTCCATTAACTTGAAATGGAGGACGTGCCCGGCCGCCAAGCTATGGGCATGGGCAAAAGTCTTCTAGCCACGCTGGAGAAGCATGACACGAGGAACGGGGAACTCCACGTCTGCCCGCATGCTGCAGTTGCAACAGCCCCTCATGTGAAGCCTCAACCCCGGCGGCTGCTCGATCTCCATCACCCTTGCAAATGGAGTAGGAAGCTGAAGACGGCTGCACGCGGGTCCTCGCAGCTTCACGATGAACTTCAGCGGTTGGTTCCCGGCGTGGCCTTCATTAGGGTCTTGAGCAGCAGGAGGAGGTGCGATCAAAGCACCACCTCGTCCTCCTCGACCCCGAGCACCGCGGTGACCACGACCTCGTCCTCTCCCGCCTCCCCTCACAACGGACTCAGCTCTCGTGTCCCCAACAGGAGGTGGGAGGCACTATCGAGCAGAAGCCCTCGTCGCTGCCACTGGAGTGCCACCACGACCTCTCCCCCTCACCATGATGGAAAAGCGATGCCAGAAGAGAGGATGAGGAGATAGGTGTGAGCCAGCACCTTGCCCATGTTCCCTCTTTATAGGCGAACAGGGCTGGGGGCTGGCCCCTCACCAAGGGGCCAACCACCCCGCTCTACCAATCTGACTCCTCCGCACCACCAACGGCTCATGGAATCAGGCCCGACCCTGTGAGCCAATCCAAGGTGCCTGGCCTTCTGCCATGGCACACATTTTCGCGCTCCCCGCATCCGCCACGAACCCTACGCAATGCATGCAGCATATGTGGCGGAAACGCCAGAAGCGGAGAGGCTAGTGGAATGGCAGTTTCCACCCCATGAACATGGGACATGGGTAGCCATGGATCGTGGCTTAAAACTCCCCCATAACGTCTTGCACAATGCACGGAAAAACTAGAAACTGACTCAAGCACTAATTGATGAAGAGGCAGAGAAAATATCAAGGGATGAGCTATCACAAACTCTTCACCTATGTACTAGATAGGGCCTACCCCGACGACGCTCAGCAGCATGTTCGGGCCAGGCCTGGTGGCTCCTGTCGGTGCAACAAACCCTGGTGAATGTTGCCCTGACTATACACAGGCTCAAGGGCAAGGTTCCAGCATCCAAGGCAAGGCCAAGCAGGAGAGATAGCTCTTTGAGGAATCAAAGGGCGGATCAAGAAGACCAAGACAAGCCAAGATAGCAAGATATCACCAAGGGAAAAACCTCCCTTGCCGGGCAGGCGAGCCTAGTCAGGTCGAGATCCCCCCAAGAGCAAGTCCCAAGGCCTCCCCGGCAAGGATTGCCGGGGTGCTGGCGGCCTGTTATCCCGCCAAGGTTCCACCGCTCCACCTCACAGTGACGCAAGTCACTTATCGGTGCGGTGTCGAGCCCTCAAGTGAATAAGTGGCAGTCATTCAGCACGTGGCAGCCGTTCCTGAGGAAGATCACCCCTAAATGACACCCGTCCATGGGCGTGTTACGCAGACAGGCGAGAAGGTGGTTGAACAGCACGGCAAGGCTTGCCAGGCTGCATCCTCAACGTGACACTAAGCAGTGCATTTAATGCACCTCGTCCTGTGTGCAGAGTTAGGTATGATAGCACTGTTGCTATCTAATCACTGGATAATGACTGTTTTGCCACTGTGGTAACCCCTTTACCTATAAAAGGAGGGCCGAGGCAACCTTAGAAAGGATTCGGACCCTTGTACACTCATACGCTTGTAGCTGCTCTCCCTGAGGCGACCTTGCCGGGCTTGAGCACTGCGTGTTCGCCACGGTCTTCCACTCAATCCACCAAAGCAGGAGTAGGGTTTTACGCCTCGCGGCGGCCCGAACCTGGGTAAAAACCACCCGCGTCACCATTGTCATGCTCTTCTACGACCTCCGCTCTTTGTGGAATGTGCCCTTCCCCCTTGCCGAACCACAAAGGGGCCGATGGCCCCATAGGTGATCGTGTCGAACCACGACAAAGATTGATACTATAGATATGTTAGAGACGTACCACTTGCCATGACGCCTCCATCGACCACTGTAGTGGAAACAAGCTCTCCGGCAAGGACCTCCACCGACGAGCCTGTTTGCACTGATGATGTGCCAGCAAATGGGTTTGCCGGCAATTAGGTGATGACAATCGAGGTTGTCGGAGAAGAAACCATTCCCCCTCAGCAACCCAGTCCGGTAGGCCCTTTTCCGTCAAACAACCACTTTCCTTAGGCATTTCGTGTTTTCTTGAACTTGATCTGAATTTGATTCCTTCCCTTCTCCTTCTTCTCTGATCCACCTTCAATTGATGACATGGACATAGACACCACCATTGAGGGGATCACATAGGACGCTGCTAATGAAGCCAGCAAGATCGCCACCGACGAAGACGCCAAGACCACTAATGAGAAGGCCGCCAAGGATACCACTGACGAGGGTGACAACAAGAGTGCCGAAACTGATGCCGACATTTTTGCCCCAGGAGAGCCAAGGCTGACTCGGCGATGAGGGTTGTCACTACTGGTAAAGGAGTTGTCGATGACCACCCTTCAACATCTGAAGTGCCTCCGTCAAGTAAGTATTTGAAGATTGGCGACAACCTGTTAGTCAGCATCCCTGTGACGTCAAGCGTTGACGCGCCCACTGAAGGAGAAGCTTTTGATGACAAGGTCATCACTGCGGCTGGGCTTGAAGTTGTTGATGAACTGTGCACCAGCAGCAGTAGATCCAAAGAACAACAGCTCCTCAAGGCCATGAGTGACAACTTCAATAAACTCCATTCACACTACTGCAGCCGAACGAAGAGCTTGGACTCTCGAGCAACTGTTATTGGAAAGGCAGAAGAGGAGTTCCAGAAGCGCGTGGAGAAGACACAGATCTAGTATTCGGAGTGCCTTCAGGATTTGAAGGACCACCAAAGAGAGCTCACCATCTAGTGGGATAAATTTATCTTGGAAAAGGCTGAAGCCGACAAGGCACAAGAACATGCCACACAAAGCATAGCGGCAGCCGATGCCAAGTCGATTGAGTGCAAGGTAGGCCTTGACACTCATGAAGAAGAACTTGCCGCTCGTGAAGAGGCACTTGCTGCCAAACTTCGCGGTAAAGATGAAGAGACCCAAGCCCTCCTTGCGCAGCAGTCTTGGGAACCTGAGCAAACGCATAAAGATGCGATTGAAGCTCTAGCTATGGATCATGCCGGCAAGATTCAAGAGGCCTTCAATGCTGAAGTCACAGAGACCGCCAGGAATGTACTCGAGGGCAAGGTGAAGAAGCTTGAGGAGGAACTCGTCGTCAGGAACAAGGAAGTCTTGGCGCTCAAAGCAGACAGAGAAGAGATGGCTCGCGCCTTGGCAGAGCTGCAAACCTCAATATCCACCAAGAACCAAGAACTCGCCAAGGCCAAGGACGTCATTGATGACCACAAGCTAAGGGAGGCTAACTTGGAAAAATCCCTTGAAGATGCCAAAGAGCAGGAGAAGATCTTATCGAAGGACCTCCAGAACGAGAAGGCTTTGCTTGAAAGTGCTGCAAACACCTTCAACGAACTCAAAGGCACCTACAAGCTTTGGACTGACCGTCTTTTGATGACTGCGGAGAAGCCCACCACACAGCTATCCGCCATGGGCTTGCCGGAATACCACTTATCCGCCAATGATAGGGACGACGGTAGTGCCAGAATCACATTATTCTTCAAAAGTCTTGTAAAGGCATTGAGAAGCACCATGAAACTTCAGCTACATATCTTGCCAACGAATCTTGCAGGCTTTGCTGGGGCTTCCACTTCAAAGTGTTCATCAAAGTGGTGTGTCGGAACCTGGTATCAACATCTCCAAGGCCTTCAAGAGCTTGCCGAAAGGAGCGGACACCAAAGCTGCCGAAGAGCTTGTTGCACCATTCGTCAACAAGATCAGCGGAATCCCCAGGACCGAGGGCCAGTGCAAGAACTAGCTCCTTGTACTAGCTTGCTGCCAATGTAGTCCATGTAAAAGCCAAGACTATCTTAAGTTAGAAGTGCAATTAGCATTTGATGTAATATAAACTGCTATCTGATGAATGGATGTGTGCTATCTTCCGTGTGTTATTCTGTCTTTCCATGACTTTTGTACCCTACGCTTGCCAGAAACTTGCCGGTGCGTGAAGTCTTGCCATGAGCGCTTGAGGAACGGGTCCTTAGCAGCCTGCTAGAAGTGTCGTTGCTAGCAAGGCTACACTTGACGATCATAGTGCAGCTACTTAAGTTATTGAGCGAACTCGAAACAAAGTAGGAGCACGGCTAATCATGACAAGGTTCCTTAGAGTGCAGGTTTCTCATACAAAGGCCAAAGTCGTTCAAGGAGAAATTGCAAATACAACAAATAATTTATTTCAAAGTTTTTCAACTTAGCTTTTTCTTTGTTGTACTTATTGTCGTAAAATGATAACTTGAACGTCACTTGTGATATCCATACCGTCACTCCCCACGAGAAACTTACACACGAGGAACCCTTTTGTCTTTTGAGAAAAAGAAAGAAGAGAAAAGAGGAGGCTAGAAACCATGATGGTTCGTTAAGCACCTCATACAAGGCAAAATGTAACAAAACCCTCCATACAACATGTACAAACATATATGTATTTGAAAAAGAGCTGTGAAACACTTATCTTTATTTTACTACACACAGGGTATGTGCCTGGCTTTGTACAAAGGATTACATGTCTTGCCAACAAACTTGTACAAAAGGGGTTGCCGGGATACCCGGCAACCACGCCTTACGGGTAGAACTTGTGAAGACGGTCAATATTCCGTGAGTTGCACACCGGAGTGCCATCTTGGGTTCCCAGACGGACTGCGCTAGGTCTGGCAACTTGTGCTACCCATAAGGGTCGTCCCACTTTGGTGTGAACTTGCTTGATCCCTTCGCGGATTGGATCCGACGAAGAACAAGGTCACATTCCACAAGGCTTCGGGCATGCACTTTGCGGCTATGGTAGGGGTGCAAAGCTTGCCGGTAGCATGCATCACGTACAGCAGCCCAGAGACGATCTTCCTTGAGGAGCACGACATCATCTTGCCGCATTTGCTCTTCCTCAGCTTCATCAAAAGTTTGCACTCGAGATGACCCGTATGTGAGTTCCGTAGGGAGCACCGCTTCTGCACCATAGACCAGGGAGAAGGGTGTCTCGTCGATGGTTCGATTTGGTGTCGTCCAGAGTGACCAAAAAATAGCTGGCAGCTCATCAATCCAAGGCCTTGCACACTTATGTAGCCTATCAAATGGTCTTGTCTTGAGTCCTCGCAGCACTTCTGCATTTGTCCTCTCCACTTGGCCGTTACTTCTCGGGTGAGCAACTCATGCAAAACAGATTTTTCTACCAAGGTCTTGACAGCATTGCATGAATGTGTGACTCGTGAACTACGTCCCATGGTCGGTGATCACCGGCTGGGCACACCAAAATGGAAAACTAGTTCTTTAAAGAACTTGGCGGCTGACTGTGCTGTCACCTTTCTCACTGGCTCTACGTCAGGCCACTTTGTGAACTTGTCGATTGCTACATACAAGAACTCAAAGCCCCCGATGGCACGGGGGAAGGGGCCAAGAATGTCAAGACGCCAAACCGAGAAGGGCCAAGAGAGATGGATTGTCTCAAGATCTTTAGTTGGCTAATGAATGTTCTTGGCGTGGAACTCGCATGCTTCTCATCTTGTCACCACAGTCACCGCATCTTGAAGGGCTATCGGCCAATAAAAATCTTGACAGAATACTTTGCCAACAAGCGCGTGGGACCCAATATGGGAGCCACAAACCCCTTCATGTATCTCTGCCACAAGCTTCTATCCATCTTCCCGGTGGATGCACTTCAATTTCACCCCATTTGGCCTCTTTCTGTATAGAATGCTATCAACAAACTGATACATACTTGACTGGCGGGCTACTTTCTCTGCTTCTTCTTGTTCATCGAGAAGTTAACCTGTCTGAAGGTAATGGTCTATCTTATGTGCCCATGCCAGAGCCTGTGGCTCGGCGACAAGGACTAAAGGTATCTCTTCCATTGTGGGAGCGGTTGGCTCGACGGCAAGGACCTCAGGCCCTACCGGAGCCTGCTGCTTACCAGCAAGCATTGAGTTGTTTCCGGCAACCTCCTTTCCGGTGGATGTGGGAAGCTCTGACGGAATGTACTCGCCAGAATTCATCTTTATTCTCTTGTTTGTCCTTGTCGATGGTGTAACCGAGGGTTGATTCAGAAGGAGTACAAAGGTACCTGGTTCCACAGGTAATTTCTTGGCAGCACGCTTCGACAGTTCATCAGCAATGATGTTCTCTCCACGAGGAACATGCTCAGCTTGCAGACCATCAAAGTGCGCTTCCAACTTCCTCACCTCATCTACATATGCCTCCATCAATGGGCTCTAGTAATCCTTGTTCACTTGCTTCACCACTAACTGCGAGTCGCCTCTGATAATCAACTTTCTGATACCAAGGTCGATGCGATGTGGAGTCCAGCAAGCAATCCTTCATACTCAATAGTGTTGTTGGTGGCCTGCTCCTAGGGAAACTTCATTTGAACCACATACTTGAGATGCTCTCCGGTGGGTGAGATAAGCAACATTCCAGCACCGGCACCGCAAAGTGAAAAAGCACCATCAAAATAGATGATCCAATATTGGGGCGCTTCCTTGCCGGGGAACGAGGTCTCCGGTATTTCTTTGTCTGGAGTTGGTGTCCATTTTGCAATGAACTTTGCCAAGGCTCTGCTTTGGATTGTTGATCTACTTTCAAACTTCAAATCAAAGCTTGATAGTTCCAACGCCCAATCCACTATTCTGCCAGTGGCTTCTGGATTTTCTCAAGATGCGGTGCAACGGAAAGCGACTGATGATGGTGATCTGATGTGCTTGGAAGTAATGGCGCAACTTCCTTGAGGCCATGAGGAGGCCAAAGAGCAACTTCTGCACACGAGAGTACCTTGATCTAGCCCCCTGGAGAAGGGAACTAGAAAAGTAAATTGGGCGCTGCACCATCTTCTTCTTCTTCAAAGCTTGATGTTATGTCTGGCTGCGCTGAACTTGGGTTGTTGGCACCTGACCTTGCCAGAGAATATTCCAGCTTGTCGGCTTGAGCCTCTGCGGTTGCTATCTCTTTGTCTTCTGCTTCCTTCTCGGCCACTAGTGCGGCACTAACCACTTGATTGGTTGCCGCTAAGTATAGCAGCAGCGGCTCTCATGGTATTGGCGCAACTAGTACTGGCGGAGAGGAGAGGTACTCCTTCAAGTCTTGGAGTGCAGCCCCCACTTCAGGGGTCCATTGCATTGCACCTGCCTTTTTCAAGATTTTGAAAAAGGCATGGCACGCTTAGCTGAATTGGAGATGAATCTTCTTAGAGCTGCTATGCAACCAGCAAGACGCCTCATGTCCTTGACGCGCTTCGGTGCCTCCAACTGCTCAATCGCCTTGATCTTGTCGGGGTTGGTTGCAACTCCATGCTGAGATACAAAGAACCCGAGAATCTTGCCGAACAGAACGCCAAACACGCACTTCTCAGGGTTGAGCTTTAAGTAGATCTTGCGCATGTTTGCAAATGTCTCTTCTATGTCTTGGATCAGTGAATCCTTGTGCCTGGTTTTGACCACTATATCATGCCTATAGGCTTCCACATTTCTATGTAGCTGAGAACCAAAACCAATTTGCACAGCCCTTGCAAATGTTGCTCCGACACTCTTTAATCCAAAAGACATGCGTACAAAGTATTACATACCACATGGAGTAATGAATGCCATCTTCTCCTCATATTCCTTGGCCATGAAGATCTGATGATAACCAGAGTAGGCATCAAGAAAGGAGAGCAGGTCGCAGCTGGCAGTGGAGTCCACAATCTGATCAATTCATGGCAAGCGGAAGGGGTCTTTTGGGCATGCTTTGTTTATGTCAGTGAAGTCAATACAAAGCCTCCACTTCCCATTTCCCTTGCGAACGACCATGGGATTTGCCAACCAAGTTGGGTGTAGCACTCTTCTAACCAAGCCTGCCGCATCAAGTTTTTGGATTTCTTGGGCAATGAACTATTGCCACTCCAAAGCATGCTTCCTGACCTTCTGCTTGATAGGTCTCGCATTAGGGAGATGGCAAGGTGTGCTCAATCACCTCCCTAGGAATGCCGGGGATATCAAATGGTTGCCATGCAAACACATCAATATTACCCGCAGGAAGGCAACAAGCGCGCTTTCCTATTTGCCATCAAGGGTAGCACTCACGGTAAAGGTATCGCCAGTGCCATCCTCCCTTGCAGAGACTTGCTTCACAGCAGGTGGTGAGGCTTTGGTTTTCTTGCTCTTGCTGGCAGAGCTCTCTAGTACGTCCACAACAGGCATGCTACACTCTGAGGTGCGCTTCCCGGTGACCTCGCCAGAGGTCTTGCTGGTCCTCTTCTTCTTTCCTCCCCTGGGAGCTTTGCTGACAGGAGCAGGTGCCTTGACGGTAGACGCTGCCACTGCTTCTCAGTAGAGCTTGTTGGAGCAGATAACTGCATCCTTCTTGTCGGAGTGGATGGTGATGATGATCATTGGGTCCGGCATTTTCAAAGAATTATTGGCGTAATGCGGCGCTGCCATAAACTTTGCCAGGGTCGAATGACCAAGAAACACATTAAATGGCAATGGTATCTTGACGATGTCGAAAACGTCCTTCTCAGCCCTGTAGTTCAGTTCGGTACCAAAAGTGACCGGCAAGGTAATCTTGCAGGTGGGCTGGCTCCTCCCTGGATTAACCCATTTAAATGTTCCCATTTCTATCTCCATCAGGGATTTGCATCTTCCTGATCACATTGGGGGAGATCAGGTTCAAGCCAGCCCTGTCGTTAACCAACACTTTTGTCACCTTGAGGTTGCGAATTATCGGAGAAACCAACAAAGGCAAACACCCGACCACAGTGGTACGGTCAGGGTGGTCCTTAGTGTCGAAAATGATGGGCGTGTCGGACCACTTGAGTGGCTTCTGCGCCCCTACTGCTGGTCCGGCCGCATTGATCTCACGCGCCCACTACTTGAGTTGGTGGTGAGAGGAGTGCAAATATGCACCTCCATCAACACACATGGCTTCCACAACCTTTTGGAATTCCTGTCCCTTAGATTCCCGATCGTCATCATCACCATCATCCTCGCCCTCCTTCTTCTCGTGGCCATGAGTAGGCTTCTCCTTCTGCTGCTAGCCCTTGGCACGGCGACCCCCACGGCCACCGCAGTTCTTGTTGCCTTACCCACCGGTGCCATCTTGGCCTTTCTCCTTGTTACACTTTTCATACTCTTGCTTTTGCTTTTCGGCAAGTTGCTCCACTTGCAGGCAGTCATTTTGAACATGGCCCTTGGTGCAGTGGATCTTGCAGTATTGCTTGCTAGAGCCCTCTGTCTTCTCGCCTGCCATAGCCTCCTGACAACCAGCGTATCCGACAACCTCCTTGCCAAAGCTCTTGGTCTTCGGCTTCTTGGCACCATTGGACTCGCAGGAACCCTTAACAGCCATGGCAGCCTTGCCTTTGCGCCTGCGATTGTGATTTCGGCATGTCTTCTTGGGGGTGGATGCGTCGTAGTTCTCGTATCAACTTTGGCTCCGACATCCTCCCCGGGAAGTCTCCTTCCCTCCTCAGCACATGCACACTAGTCTGCCAAGGCGTACAAGTCATTCACAGTCTTCAACTGCTCGACGTTCAACTGAGCCCGCATCCTGCGGTTGCGAACATTCATGTGGAATGAAGCAATCACAGCAGCAGGGTGCACATCAGGGATGTTGTGATGCATGCGGCTAAATCTCTCGATGAATTTTTGAAGGGGTTCATCATCCCTCTGTGGAATTAAGTGGAGGTCGCTGGGTTTCCCCGGAGGCTCATGGCACCCGATGTATATGCCAACGAACTCATGACACAAGTCCGACCAAGAAGAAATGGAGTCCTCGGCAAGTTCATCAGCCAAGATCTCACATTGTGCTTGAGTGCCAATGGAAAATAGTTGGCGAGAATCTTGTCGTCACGCCACCAGCAGCTTGCACCGTGATGCTATAAATTCCGAGAAACTCGAACAAATTGAGCTTGTCATCGTACTTCTCCGGCAATTCAGGCTTGAAACTTCAGAAAGAGGGCCACTGAACTTGTCGTAGCTCACGGGTAAACACTGGGCAACCGACACCGCAGGGTAGGCACCCATGGAACCCCGACAGAGGCTCGTTCACAACTGGTCCTTCTCGCGTCTAACTGATGGTGCACTTCCCTACGCTGCTTGATGGTAGTTCGAGCATCCTCATCACGCCGGTCATTGATGACCTGGCATTGATCTTGGTGGCGATTCTGGTGTCCCGGTGGATCAGACGATGCCATGGACATATCGTCACAGGCGTCGACCCGCTGGCTCTGCCGCACTTGCTGGGGAGGAGACTGCACCATTGGTGCACCACCCCGATTCGCCCATCAGCCCGTCGTATTTGCATAGTTGGCTGCCACGGACAGGGCCCCGCCGGCTACACCCCATCATTGTTGGCGAAGCCCACGAGGCTCTCGATGGTGGCACGCCACTCATCCATATTCTCCGAAGCCGGAGGAAAGTTCAGTTGTAGCTGCACCTGCGCCAACACCTCCGCCGGCAACATGGGCATGACTGGGTGCAAGGACTCAGAGGTGCCTCGACTTCTGTGCGAGCCAGAAGGAACTCCATCTTTGTCCTGCTACAGCGGTCAATGCTCGCCAGCAGTTTGATGTGGCGGCAGGCCATGCGCACCATGGGATTGGTGCACATGCTCCTTGCCTGGATGTCGGCCAGGGTCGGCGTCCTTGTGGGGAAGTGCTTCGTGTCCATCTTGTGATGGCCTCGATGAGCTCCTCGCTGTTCCATTAGTCTTGGATTCTGCGGCCTTGTCCTTGGACGTAGCCGCGGTGACCTTAGGAGCCGCAGGGCCGCCTCTCGACGTAGTGACACTCGGGTCTAAGCTCCCGCCAGAGTGACGAATATTGTCAACAGAACAGTGTGGAGAGTGCACGCCACCGCCCCCACCCACTAGAGGCGTCTGGGTCGGCAGCTTAGAGGCAGACGGTGCACCCACCGCCATGCTCTTCTTCTTGGGTGCCATGGATGAAGAAGATGGCGAAACTTGCATGAAAACCGCTAGAGTAGATCCGCACAAGCGATCCCCCTGCCTGGCACGCCAAAGATGTCGGGGTACGACGGTCTATGGGACCAACGAGGCATCTCTGCAGTTCGGCTGGGAAGATCAGCGAGCATGGAAAGTAAATTGAGAGGTTAACTCACGAGGGTTTCCCAGGTTTGGACCGCCATGGGGGTGTAAAACCCTAGTCCTGACTTTTGGGTGGATTGACATGGGGCTCAAGTTACAGTTGAGCGCAGCTTGCCATCAAGGTGCGTGCAAGGTGCAGCTACTGTGTGAGTGTGAGCAAAGTGTCGAACCGTGCCCAGGTAGCCATGGGCCTCCTTTTATAGACGAAAAGGGGTCACCATAGTGGCAACATGGTCATTACATATCTGGAATAGTGGCTTCAACGTTATTCCTGCCGAACTAGGACAAGGGCATTTAATGCACTGTGAGCTGAGAACAATCCTTGGCAAAAAGACATCTCTCCTTCTGTGCCATCAGTCCGGCGGCATCCTATCATCTTGACATGTCCAGCAGACGGGCGTCAGTAAAGTTAACCTTTATGCAACACGTTGACACGTTTCCTGATTAGCCTCCCTAAGTCGCATGTCCGCTCGACACCTAATCTTGACAAGCCATCAGCGGGTCGATGAGGTGGAGTGGCCGAAAAGCGAGAGGGGAACTTCCCGGCAAGGAGCTAGTCAAGTCTTGGCTTGCCGGTGCGGAGCTTGCCAACAACTAGAGACCTTTGGTACTAACTTAGTAATTCTCGATGACCTGTCTGGAGGTCTTCTTCACGTTCTAGTATTCCAATGTCTTGAGTGTTGTTTGTAGTAGTCCTCCAGCAAGCCTTGCCATCAGGAAGGCTACAACTCCTTGTGCACAAGTCAGGGTACTAAGGCACCCCTACTTTAGTACACTGATAAAATCCATGGACAAAATAGATAGCAAGACCATTTGGGAATTTTAGCTTGCGCCTATCGTGGTGGAACACGATCACCTATGGGGCCATCGGCCCCTTGTGGTTCGACAAGGGGGAGATCATGTTGCGCAAAGAGCGGAGGCCATGGGACAACACGACGAGGTGACACTGGTGATTTTTACCCAGGTTCGGACCACTATGAAGCGTAAAACCCTACTCCTGCTTTGGTGGATTGAAGAGAGGACCGTGGTGGTCACGCAATGCTCGAGCCCGGCAAGGTCGCCTCGGGCGGGGGGGGGAGGGGGGGGGGAGTAGCCACGCGTGTATGAGTGTACAAGGGTCTGAATCCTTTCTTAGGTTGCCATGGCCCTTCTTTTATAGGCTAAGGGGTTACCACAGTGGCAAAACAGTCATTATCTACTGATTAGATAGCCAACAGTGCTATCATACCTAACTCTGGTAGTTAGGACAAAGTGCATTAAATGCACTGCTAGGTGTCACGCTGTGGATGCAGCCCAGCAAGCCTGCCGCGCCGCTTAACCATCTTCCACCCGTCTGCATGATATGCCTTTGGACGGGTGTCATATGGAGGGAATCTCCCTTCCAAATGCCTGCCACGTGCCAAATGACAGGCACTTATTCACTTGGGGGCTCGACACCGCAATGATAAGTGACTTGCGTTGCTGTGCGGTGGAGCGGTGGAGTCTTGGCGGGGAGAGCCGCCCTCGGCGCCTCCGGTAAGCCTGCCGGGGGGGGATCTTGGGACTTGTCCTTGGTGCGGCCTCGTCCTGACCAGGCTCGCCTGCCCAGTAAGGGAGGTCTTTCCTTAGTGGCATCTTGTTCCCTTGGCTTGTCCTGGTCTTCTTGATCCGCCCTTTGATTCCTCAAAGAGCTATCTCTCTGGCTTGGACTCATCTTAGAAGCTTGGTGCTGTTGTATCTTTGCTATTGCGCCTGTGTACAGTCTGGTCAACATACGTGAAGGTTTGTTGCACCGATAGGAGCCCCCGGGCCTGGCCCGAACGTGCTGCCGAGCACCGTCGAGGTAGGCCCTGTCAGGTACATAGGCGGAGTGCTTTGCGGTGGCTCCCTTCTTGATGTTTTCCTTGCTTCTTCATTAACCCGTGATTGAGTCAGTTTCCGGTTTTCCCGCACGTCGCGCGACGCCAAACCCGATGGGGCCATCTCTGCAATGGCCCGTGAATGACTTTTGTTCACGGGGAGGTATCTGCCATTTCATTCTTCCCACCAAGCTCATCCCCTCCGCCACGTATGCCACATGCATCCCGTGAGGTAGGTAATGGATGCGCATGGCGCAGGGAAGAGTGCCGTGGCAGATATCCAATCGTCCCGGATTGGTGCAAGAGGGCGGTCGACGGGTCCAGCCGCTGTGGGTGGCACATACGGGCCGGATTCGAAGGAACCCCCATGTAACGACCCAAGACCGACGCTCCAGATGCCTTCCAGTTATGTCGTCACCGCCGTGTGTTTTATTTGTTTGTTTCATTCTTCATCGCATCATGTCATCATTACCAACTTAAATGTTTTCTCTTAAATAAATTGCATAGATCTTTCGATCTATTTAAATCAAGGGAATTCACATGGTGATTTCTCTTTATAACATATCCTCCCAATACTTAGGGAGCTATACTAAACCATTCCATTGGCTTGGAATCACCCATAACACATTTGCACTGTTCTTCAAATTTCCTTTTATCCAACTCAACTTCAATTCTTCCTTTGGGGCCTTTTAGTAAAATTGAGTTGCAATTTTACTTTGTCCATAAATGTTCCAAATCTGCCCATAAATCACATCTGGTTTGTAGGGTCACCTCCTATAATTTCAGCCCATTTGGAGTTCATTTGAATGGGTTTCGAAATTCAAACTTGTCGAGTTAAATCCAACGCGTGTAGATTTTACTTCCTCTAAAAAAATCCTCAGGCCATTTTTTTTTCAAATTCCTCGTATTTTTGTGAGTCCGGGAAAATAATCCCCATGCCCAAATTCTTTGTCCACCTATTTCTTTTCTCTCCCCTTCTTTCTTTGCTTTTCTGTATATGGAAGAGGGTTGAAGGAGGGAGAAAGAAAGAGAGCAGCCCAGACAAGAACCAGGCCGGCCCATTTGCACCGAGGCCTAGCCGTGGCCTCACCTACCTAAACCCTAGCCCGACACCCCTCCTCTCGATCTCTCCCTCTCGTTCCTCACTCCGCCGCCAGCCACTCGTCTCGATCGGGATCGTCCTCGATCCCCTCCCTCCTCTCGATCTTTTTCCCTCGCGCCCGTGTCTGCTCGATCCCCACTCCTCCTCTCCTCCACATCGCGCCGCTAGAGGAGCCCCTCTCCTCGATCTTCCCCTTCCCCTCCCTGACTCCTCCTCGCCCGTGACTTCCTTCCTCAGCACCAAGCTGCCGCCGCCGCATCAAGTCCCCTGCGCCTCCCCTTGCCGGTGCCCTGTCCCTGACCTCCTGCGATGCCTGCCGCCACTGCCTTCTTCCAGCGTCGCCGGAGCCACCCAAGGAACCAAGCCCCATGGCGCGGTCATCTCAAGGCCACGCCGCCGGCGGGATCCTACGCGCCTCCGCCCGGATCAGCCTGCGCGCCCGTTCCCGCCGCCTCAAGCCTCACCGCATCCCCGTTGCTCCTCCTCGTGCCTCATTCTGGCGTCGTCTGCGACGTCCGACGACCACAGCCGCCAACCTCCGCCATCTCCCTGGTCAAGTTGATGCCAGGGCCGACCCCAAGCTCTCCTCTGCCGTCGTCATCTGCCGCAGTTGCAGGTCCGACAGACCCGTGCCCGCCATGTCCTCCTCGCGCCCCTGCGTCCTCTCCGACGGCCTTCCGTGGCTGCAACCACCTTTGCGGCCAAGACCATCGAACCACGACTTCGCCTCTTGCCCGACAAGTACCGCACAGAACGCCAAGTACAGGAATAACCCGCGAAGCCCCTGGACGCCAAGTACCACAACCATCGCATTTCGTTTCATCACCGTCGAGGCGAGTGGACGTCAAAGTACCAGGACGTCGAGGACCCGTCAAGTTCATCTACGTGCATGTACGACTATCTTCACCAAAGACCCGTGTATGATTATACAACGAACCGTGGAGTTACACGAGATACCAAGTACCGCGACGACTGCATTCGTCAAGTTCCTATACGACCCGCGTACAACTACGCCGCCACGTGTGCCACTACTTCCCATGACGACCCGTGAACAACTACATCCCATCGAACCCGAACTGTCTCGAATGCATGCTTCGAAGGTATAACCCCGAGACGACGCCCGTGTACGAATGCATGTGTGTTGTATGAGATGCTCGTGTTTGCACCGTGTCTGAGATGCCATTGCACGTTCCTTCTCGTTTGCCATGCCGTCGACCCGTGGGAACCAGGTAACCGGGATCACCCCACCACCTTTTGCATGACACGCTCACGCCACACTTCTTTTGCACCGACCACTCAACGAGTTATCGGATCATCGAAATGTTGTCATGGCATCGTTTCCGTTGTCGTCATCGTGGCATCCCTTTCTTTCCACCACGGTGACAAATGCTTCAAAACATGCTCATGTTAACATTTTCTTAAATTGCATAAGACTTGTTCACGTCATCCGCACCATGATAACAACATTTAAAATGTTTAAAATTGTTGTTTGCATTAAATTGCCAAATGACATGTGGGGATTTCCGGAATTGTTGCTTGTTATTTCCGGCCTCATTTAAACTTGCCTAGATAGGTATCATTATGCTTCACCTCTTGCCATGTTAACCAACATTTAGTATTGTTGAGTAGCTTTAACGAGAGCGAACTAAATAATTAAATGTGGTGTTCCGTCAATATGCAACTCGTTGCATATTGAGCTCCACTTAATTTGTAGTATTGTTTGTTGCACTTTGCCATGTCATGCCTCATTAAACCGGACATGCATCATACTTGATTGTGCATCATGCCATGTTCATGTGATGGTTGTTTACCATGTTGTTTGCTTCTTTCCAGTTGCGCTTCTCCTTGATAGTTCCGGTTACGTTGCGATTGTGAGGATCCGTTCGACTACGTTGGTTCGCCCACTTCATGGATTTGGTCTTCTTCCTAGTGGGATTTCAGGCAAGATGATCATTACCCTGGATACCACTACTATCTTTGCTTTGCAAGTTGTCTCGATGTTGTCGCTATGTCGCGCTACCTACCACTTGTTTATCAAGCCTCCTAAATTGCCATGATAGCCTCTAACCTTTTCACCTTCCCAGCAAGACGTTGTTTGGCTATGTTACCGCTTTGCTCAGCCCCTCTTATAGCGTTGCTAGTTGCAGGTGCAGTTGCAGGTTGTTCCATGTTGGAACATGGATATCGTGGGATATCACAATATCTCTTATTTAATTAATGCACATATATACTTGGTAAAGGGTGGAAGGCTCGGCCTTTTGCCTGGTGTTTTGTTCCACTCTTGCTGCCCTAGTTTCCGTCATACCAGTGTTATGTTCCTTGATTTTTCGTTCCTAACACGGTCGGGGTTTATGGGCCCCCCTTGACAGTTCACTTTGAATAAAACTCCTCCAGCAAGGCCCAACATTGGTTTTAACATTTGCCAACATAATAATATTGAACTAAATAATTAATTTGCATAGGGCGTCATGAACCCGAGGATTCTTTATTCCACATAATACAGGGGGCCAGTGCTGATGGCGCTGGTCCAAACTAGAGTCGTGTGCGGCTTCCCTCGGGGAAACTCGGGTCTCAGTTGCTGTACGCTGTGCTCATCCGGCCATGGCCTGAGACGAGATACGCGTGGCTACTATCAGGGTGTCGGCACGTCGGGAGGTCTTGCTGGACTTGTTTTACCATTGTCGAAATGTCTTGTGAACCGGGATTCCGAGCTTGATCGGGTTGTTCCGGGAGGAGGATTTTCCTCCGTTGCTCGTGAGAGTTTGTGATGGGCTAAGTTGGGACACCCCTGCAGGGTTTGATCTTTCGAAAGCCGTGCCCACGGTTATGTGGCAGATGGGAATTTTTAATATCCGGTTGTAGAGAACTTGACACCAGATCTGAATTAAAATACACCAACCGGGTGTGTAACCGTGACCGTCTCTTTTCGAGCGAGTTCGAGAAGAGAACACGGTGGGGTAAAATTTGAACATAAGTAGTTCAGGATCACTTCTTAATCATTACTAGTTTGCGACCGTTTGCGTAGTTTCTCATCTTACTCTTGTACTCGTAAGTTAGTCACCATACAATGCTTAGTCGCTTGCTGCAACCTCACCACTTATCCTTTCCATACCCATTAAGCTTTGCTAGTCTTGATACCCATGGTAATGGGATTGCTGAGTCCTCGTGGCTCATAGTTACTACAACAACAGTTGCAGGTACAGGTAATGCGATGATCATGACGTGAGAGCGATGCTTGCTTGTTTTGGAGTTCTTCTGCTTCTTCTTCGATCAAGGGATAGGTTCCGGGTCGGGAGCCTGGGATTAGCAGGGTGTATGTCGTTCTTCTTTTTCATTTGGTTTCATCCGTAGTCGGATCCTGCTCTTCTGTATGATGATTGCTATGTATTGATGAACTATTGTATTCATGTTGTAGCTTGTGGCGAGTGTAAGCCTTTATCTTGTATTCTCATCTATTCAGTACATGGTATGTTGTAATGATATCCACCTTGCTATGCGCTCGAAATGCGGTTGTGCCCCAATCATGAGTTCATCACGTGATTGGGATAGAATCGCATCTTGGGCGCGACAAGTTGGTATCAGAGCCTTACTGACCTTAGGAGCCCCCCTTGATTGATTGAACCGCTGCCGTTGTTGAGTCTAGAAGAAAAACTATTTTGAGTCTAGTTATATCGGAGAGTAGGAATTCTTTTTACTCCTTATCCCCTTCGTTGCTCTGGTGAGGAATCGTGACGTAGGTGTTTTGAATCCATCACTCTCCTTTTTCACTCAATTTTTTTTAGGATCACGCGGGTATTGTGGAATCGATCCGATATCATTGTGATGGGAATTCTGTCTTGGTGCCTCCTGTCTGACTTGACTTCTTCCGGGGAGTTGAGCTCCAAGGTGTTTTCGTCACAGTGCTTATCGTTTCAGTTCCGGAATACCAGAGGATGCCGACATCGAAAACTCTTCTATGCTCTTTGTGGTGAGAGTAGTTTGACGCCACCCAGTACTGGGGAGAGCGATCAGATGTATTGCCACAGCTAGTATATCGGATGTTTTCGAAGGTCTGAGGTACATGATTTCCGAGGTTTTCTTGGTTATGTGTTGACGGATGGATACAATTGGAGTGTAGGATTTGTTAGTTGTGTGAGATATTTGTGCCTCCCTGTATCCCCAACACCAGATTGCATAACCAGAGAGTTTCGAGAGTTCATAGGTGGGAATTCAAGTAGTTACCTAGGATATCTTTCCGACAGATGCATGATATGAGATTAGGGTTCGACGTCTAGTGGTCCGCGTGTCCACGGTCGTTTTTACAGTGGTCTCGTTGTGTCTTAAAGAGTCCTTGGCTATGCTAACTCGGGGACGCTTCGTATGTCATGTGCACTGCCTTGTACATGATGGTGCAGTATGATCGAGCCCGTGTGGGCCCCACCACGAAAATTTCGGACGAAATCTCTATCATATGTTTGTTCTGGCTTATTTGCCAAGCCAAATCCATTGTTTTGTTTTGAGTTGTGGTATTCGAGTTGCTTCGAAGTCAAGTGTTGATTCCATACCTTTTCTAAGCGGTGTTCTCATACTTCTATGTGAATACTAATCCTTGATCATCGAAATTGTCATGTAAATTCTTTTCAACCGGTGCATTTCTCTTCAAGATGATCCTACCATTTTCCCCATTTGCAAGATCACTTCTCAATTTTTCTCAACGTTGTTCGTTTCACCCGTCCCAAATTGTCATTCTTCTTTTCCCACCTCCCACCCTTTTTCTTCAAGTACTCAGATTTCTTATTCAAGTATCCATTTTATTGATGTGAAGTCTCTTCATCCTTGTCTTCCAAGTTTCATCCGGCGATTCCTCGTGAAGATGCTCAGGAGTTTCAAGTTCATCATTCTCTTTTTCTTCTCCGGTGGACTAAATTCAAGCTTTCGGTATTCATCATTTCACCTTCTTCAATTCACATGATTTCCATGTTGGAAGTTCTTATCTAAGCCTCTCTTAATCGTTCACCTCTCTCTATTCATATCCGGAGTGCTAAAGATATCTCACAAGATTCGTGTTTCCATTCTTAATCCGTTCAAGCTATTTTAAGGTTGTTATCCCATTCAAGCCATTCAAATCCAACCGGTGCATTCTCTCTTTAAAAATCGTTCAACGGTGTTTCTTCGAGTGGGCCCAGAACCCACAGGTCTTTCCCCAGGATCTTACCCGACTCTTCTAATTTTTCCGGAGCTACTCTCAAATTCTTTTCAAAGTTTGATGTAAGAATGAATTCTGATCAATCAATTGCCTTCTCCAAGACCGCTTTCAGATTCTTTTCATCTTTGGATCAACATTAATATTTTTTTATGGTATTTCTCGTCGTCATTCTCTGCTTGAAGACTGAAGAAGGATTTCTCCTAAATCTTGGTCCGTTCTCTTGAAGATTCATGGTTCCAACTTCATGCCATCCTCATAATTGTTTTCGATTGTGAGAATTCTTTTCGTACCCATCCGAAGCTTTTCAGGAGTTGCTTTCCTTTCGCGATCATCCGAAGGCCATCATTTCAGAAGATTTATTCGTTCTCAGCTTTCAGCTCTCATTCCCCCATCCTTCCATTGCTTCGTTCAAGTATTCTCTAGTGAGCTCGTGATTTCTTCATTCTCTCGTATCTAATTTTCCTCAAGTATCTTCGTCATTTTATAATTCTTCCCGGAGAGTTATTTCTCTTTTCTTCATCGTTTCAATTCTTACGGTGGTTCATTCAACATTCCTATATTCCTTTATTATCGTATCATTTTATTCGTTCTTTCCAATCCTACTAGTGATTCGTCGAAGACCTTCCCAAGTTTGGCTATATCTCTTCAATCTTTTCAAGAAGAATAAGTGGTGTGCCAAATCCGTTGCTTGTCGTCAATTCAAATTGATGAAGGATACACATAACATAATTCTTATTCTTGTTTCATCCAAGTGTTTAATCCCTTCCTTCGGAATTTTTTCGTGAGGAATAAATTCTTGGTTCCAAGTTGTTCATCTTTCTTTTCCGGAGCTTCTTCTCTTTTCTTTATCTCTGTTCGAAGGAAATCATGGCAACGCTTCACCTTGTTGTTTCAACTTCTCTTTCTTTCCATCATCCTTTTAGTACCAGAGTTCTTCATGAAGGCTCAACAGAGTGGTTCATTAAGGATTTAATTCATTCTTCAAGTATTCGTCAACATCCTTGTTGGAGAATATCAAGCATTCTTCATCGTGCATTCCAAAGTGCAATTCTTTCTACCTTATCTATTGAGGTGGTGTTATGTCATTCTTGATAATTTCACTTCGTGCTTCATGATTCACAAGTTTTCAAGAGTGACATATTTTAAACCCATCATTTTCAATTTGTTCACGAGATCTTTTCAACCCAACAATTTCTTTGTTGGAGTTATCTTGGGTTATATTTCACCTAAAGCCTTCCCTAAGGAATGTTGCTATTGTGGTGCTTATCAATGATCCATGTTTTTCTCCTATCCTCTCGGTGCAAGAAGTTTTTCATCTTTTCTTGATCTCAACCAATCAATTGTTTCTTTAGTGGCCGGTTGTCATCTCATAAATTTGAGATGTTTTCCATAAGCTCACAACAAGCTTGTTCTTTTCGTTGTTGATTTTCCAACAACTCCGTTCAATCCTTCTTGCAAGGATGCTTTCCAAGTTCATTTGTGGCAGAAGTTGGCATTTTCTTCCCCGTTCTTTTCTTTCCAACAATTCAACTTCTATTCTTTTGTCCCGAAGGCATTGTGATGTTGCTCTCTTCATCCCATCATCTCGTCTTGCCAAGATCATGTTCTTTCCTTGCTTATACATTCAACATGAGTGTTGTGTCCTATATTTAAGTTCTTTTCAACTTATCAAGTTTTGCTTCTCTTTTCTACCGGAGTGCTGTCCAAATTCTGTCATTCTTGTTCCTTGGCTATCTCATTATACCGGTGTGGTCATATTCTTTTGGTTCGTGAAGCTCTTATTTCATGTCTTTCAACCTACTAGGTTCTCGTAATGTACCTTGTTTCTCTTTTCTATCGGAGTGCTCTCAACTTCGTTCATCTCTGTTGTATTCTTTCATTCAAGTTGTTCAACCGTCAAGGTTCTTCGGTTCCACTCGTTTGTCAAAGAAGCAACTTAGTTTTACCTCTTCTCTCCGTTTTCATCCCTAGATCTCGGGGCGAGTTCTCTTGTAAGTGGAGGAGAGTTGTAATGACCCGAGACCGACGCTCCAGATGCCTTCCAGTTATTTCATGACCGCCGTGTGTTTTACTTGTTTGTTTCATTCTTCATCGCATCATGTCATCATTACCAACTTAAATGTTTTCTCTTAACTAAATTGCATAGATCTTTCGATCTATTTAAATCGAGGGAATTCACATGGTGATTTCTC
This sequence comes from Thinopyrum elongatum, assembly GCA_011799875.1. Taxonomy (NCBI): domain Eukaryota; kingdom Viridiplantae; phylum Streptophyta; class Magnoliopsida; order Poales; family Poaceae; genus Thinopyrum; species Thinopyrum elongatum. The sequence continues at coordinate 217,965,674 of CM022299.1, read as the reverse complement.
TTTATAACATATCCTCCCAATACTTAGGGAGCTATACTAAACCATTCCATTGGCTTGGATTCACCCATAACACATTTGCACTGTTCTTCAAATTTCCTTTTATCCAACTCAACTTCAATTCTTCCTTTGGGGCCTTTTTAGTAAAATTGAGTTGCAATTTTACTTTGTCCATAAATGTTCCAAATCTGCCCATAAATCACATCTGGTGTATAGGGTCACCTCCTATAATTTCAGCCCATTTGGAGTTCATTTGAATAGGTTTCTAAATTCAAACTTGTCGAGTTAAATCCAACGCGTGTGGATTTTACTTCCTCTAAAAAAATCCTCAGCCATTTTTTTTTTCAAATTCCTCGTATTTTTGTGAGTCCGGGAAAATAATCCCCATGCCCAAATTCTTTGTCCACCTATTTCTTTTCTCTCCCCTTCTTTCTTTGCTTTTCTGTATATGGAAGAGGGTTGAAGGAGGGAGAAAGAAAGAGAGCAGCCCAGCCAAGAACCAGGCCGGCCCATTTGCACCGAGGCCCAGCCGCGGCCTCACCTACCTAAACCCTAGCCCGACACCCCTCCTCTCGTTCCTCACTCCGCCGCCAGCCACTCGTCTCGATCGGAATTGTCCTCGATCCCCTCCCTCCTCTCGATCTTTTTCCCTCGCGCCCGCGTCTGCCCGATCCCCACTCCTCTTCTCCTCCACCTCGCGCCGCTAGAGGAGCCCCTCTCCTCGATCTTCCCCTTCCCCTCCCTGACTCCTCCTCACCCGCGACCTCCTTCCTCAGCGCCAAGCTGCCGCCGCCGCATCAAGTCCCCTGCGCCTCCCCTTGCCGGTGCCCTGTCCCTGACCTCCTGCGATGCTTGCTGCCACTGCCTTCTTCCAGCGTCGCCGGAGCCGCCCAGGGAACCAAGCCCCATGGCGCCGTCGTCTCAAGGCCACGCCGTCGGCGGGATCCTGCGCGCCTCCGCCCGGATCGGCCTGCGCGCCCGTTCCCGCCGCCTCAAGCCTCGCCGCATCCCTGTTGCTCCTCCTCGTGCCTCGTTCTAGCGTCGTTCGCGACGTCCGACGACCACAGCCGCCAACCTCCTCCATCTCCCTGGTCAAGTTGATGCCAGGGCCGACCCCAAGCTCTCCTCTGCCGTCGTCATCAGCTGCAGTTGCAGGTCCGACAGGCCCGTGCCCGCCATGGCCCTCCTCGCGCCCCTGCGTCCTCTCCGACGGCCTTCCGTGGCTGCAACCACCTTTGCGGCCAAGACCATCGAACCACGACTTCGCCTCTTGCTCGACAAGTACCGCACAGAACGCCAAGTACAGGAATAACCCGCGAAGCCCCTGGACGCCAAGTACCACAACCATCGCGTTCCGTTTCATCACCGTCGAGGCGAGTGGACGCCAAAGTACCAGGACGTCGAGGACCCGTCAAGTTCATCTACGTGCATGTACGACTATCTTCACCAAGTACCGCGACTAATCATACACGAACCGTGGAGTTACACGAGGTACCAAGTACCGCGACGACTGGATTCGTCAAGTTCCTATACGACCCGTGTACAACTACGCCGCCACGTGTGCCACTACTTCCCATGACGACCCGTGAACAATTACATCCCATCGAACCCGAACCGTCTCGAATGCATGCTTCCAAGGTATAATCCCAAGACGACGCCCGTGTACGAATGCATGTGTGTTGTATGAGATGCTCGTGTTTGCACCGTGTCTGAGTTGTCATTGCACGTTCCTTCTCGTTTGCCATGCCGTCGACCCGTGGGAACCCGGTAACCGGGATCACCCCACCACCTTTTGCATGACACGCTTACGCCACACTTCTTTTGCACCGACCACTCAATGAGTTATCGGATCATCAGAACGTTGTCATGGCATCGTTTCCGTTGTCGTCATCGTGGCATCCCTTTCTTTCCACCACGGTGACAAATGCTTTAAAACATGCTCATGTTAACATTTTCTTAAATTGCATAAGACTTGTTCATGTCATCCGCATCATGATAATTACATTTAAAATGTTTAAAATTGTTGTTTGCATTAAATTGCTAAATGACATGTGGGGATTTCCCGAATTATTACTTGTTATTTCCGGCCTCATTTAAACTTGCCTAGATAGGTAGTTTCATTATGCTTCACCTCTTACCATGTTAACCAACATTTAGTATTGTTGAGCAGCTTTAACAAGAGCGAACTAAATAATTGAATGTGGTGTTGTTGCATATTGAGCTCCACTTAATTTGTAGTATTGTTTGTTGCACTTTGCCATGTCATGCCTCATTAAACCGGACTTGCATCATACTTAATTGTGCATCATGCCATGTTTATGTGATGGTTGTTTACCATGTTGTTTGCTTCTTTCCGGTTGCGCTTCTCCTTGATAGTTCCGGTTGAGTTGCGATTGTGAGGATCCGTTCGACTACGTTGGTTCGCCCACTTCATGGATTCGGTCTTCTTCCTAGCGGGATTTCAGGCAAGATGATCATTATCCTGGATACCACTACTATCTTTGCTTTGCTAGTTGTCTCGATGCTGTCGCTATGTCGCGCTACCTACCACTTGTTTATCAAGCCTCCTAAATTGCCATGATAGCCTCTAACCTTTTCACCTTCCCAGCAAAATGTTGTTTGGCTATGTTACCGCTTTGCTCAGCCCCTCTTATAGCGTTGCTAGTTGCAGGTTATTCCATGTTGGAACATGGATATCGTGTGATATCACAATATCTCTTATTTAATTAATGCACATATATACTTGGTAAAGGGTGGAAGGCTCGGCCTTTTGCCTGGTGTTTTCTTCCACTCTTGCCGCCCTAGTTTCCGTCATACCGGTGTTATGTTCCTTGATTTTGTGTTCCTAACACGGTCGGGGTTTATGGGCCTCCCTTAACAATTCGCTTTGAATAAAACTTCTCCAGCAAGGCCCAACATTGGTTTTAACATTTGCCAACATAATAATATTGAACTAAATAATTAATTTGCATAGGGCGTCATGAACCCGAGGATTCTTTATTCCACATAATACAGGGGGGCCAGTGCTGATGGCGCTGGTCCAAACTAGAGTCGTGTGCGACTTTCCCTGGGGAAACTCGGGTCTCAGTTGCTGTACGCTGTGCTCATCCGACCGTGGCCTGAGACGAGATACGCGCGGCTACTATCAGGGTGTCGGCACGTCGGGAGGTCTTGCTGGACTTGTTTTACCATTGTCGGAATGTCTTGTGAACCGGGATTCCGAGCTTGATCGGGTTGTTCCGGGAGGAGGATTTTCCTCCGTTGATCGTGAGAGTTTGTGATGGACTAAGTTGGGACACCCCTGCAGGGTTTGATCTTTCGAAAGCTGTGCCCGCGATTATGTGGCAGATGGGAATTTTTAATATCCGGTTGTAGAGAACTTAACACCAGATCCGAATTAAAATACACCAACCGCGTGTGTAACCGTGACCGTCTCTTTTCGAGCGAGTTCGAGAAGAGAACACGGTGGGGTTATGTTTGAACGTAAGTAGTTCAGGATCACTTCTTGATCATTACTAGTTTGCGACCGTTTGCGTAGTTTCTCATCTTACTCTTGTACTCGTAAGTTAGTCACCATACAATGCTTAGTTGCTTGCTGCAACCTCACCACTTATCCTTTCCATAACCATTAAGCTTTGCTAGTCTTGATACCCATGGTAATGGGATTGCTGAGTCCTTGTGGCTCATAGTTACTAAAACAACAGTTGCAGGTACAGGTAATGCGATGATCATGACCTGAGAGCGATGCTTGCTTGTTTTGGAGTTCTTCTGCTTCTTCTTCGATCAAGGGATAGGTTCCGGGTCGGGAGCCTGGGATTAGTAGGGTGGATGTCGTTCTTCTTTTTCATTTGGTTTCATCCGTAGTCAGATCCTGCTCTTCTGTATGATGATTGCTATGAATTGATGAACTATTGTATTCATGTTGTAGCTTGTGGCGAGTGTAAGCCTTTATCTTGTATTCTCATCTATTCAGTACATGGTATGTTGTAATGATATCCACCTTACTATGCGGTCGAAATGCGGTTGTGCCCCAATCATGAGTTCATCACGTGATTGGGATAGAATCGCATCTTGGGCGCGACACCCCAGTGGAGGGGGAGAGTTGGAGCACCAGCCTCCGGTCCCAGCTCGCCTATAAAAAGGGAGCTCGAGGGGGAACAGAGGCATTCGTCCTCACACCTTCTCCTTGCCCTTGCTTGCTTTCTTCATCTTTCTGTCAAGGAAAAGAGGCCGGGTCCTGGCTTCGGGCCTCAGCTTAGGAACGGTGATCCCGGAAGCTTGTGTTGACACTCGGGGAGTGAGTGTGGTCCACGGCCGCGGGAGACGCGGTGGCAGTGGTTGGAGCAGTCGCAGCTGGTGGCAGCACACCTATGACTGCCGTATTCATTCCGGTATGGAGGACGCCACGCCATTCCGTAATGGCAGAGCGCTTGCGCCCTTCACACTAGTTATCCGTCTGGGGCAGGGTGTTGCCTCTGCCGCGAGCTGCTGGGGTTCGAAGGCCCGTTGGTGGAGCCTTCTGGGCCTCCGGCGCCCGCCTGTGGTGCCGTGCTTGGGATCTTTAGTGAGCCCAGCGCTGCCCTCTCCAGCGAGGTCGGGGACGATGCTGAAGATGGCGGCGCCTTCCTGCCCACCAAGGTGGGGGGCGTTGTCCCCAACGCGCCTTGGGCGCCGCCACCACCATCAGCAGCATCTCCGGGGGAAGCGACGGGCCACGGGCTCGGCGTTCTCCCGGAGCGACAGTGACGAGGAGGAAACCGGCGAAGACGAGGAAGGCAGGTGGTAGGCCGTCAGGCCAGAGTATGATGGCACCGACGCCTTTCGTCTCGTACTGTTGGCCTGTTGCTCCGTTCTTCGATTCTTCCCCGCCCCGGCACCATCATCACCAGCCTCTTCCGGACGGCAGCCGGGAGAAGCTCTCTTGGTGCCTTCTGCCGCGTGCACCTCGCCTAGGCACTCCTTTTGCCTTTTTTCGCACTCGAGACAGACCGTGGGAAAAGGAGGGCAATAAAGGCATTACGGGGCATATGTCCTTATATTCCAAAGGATGTAGGTGCTCGTCAAATTTGAGTCTTAAATATGTAATCTCTTTTATCCATGTTTGTGTTCTGCAAGGTCTGTACTTGTTTATCTGCATATTAATGAAAAAGACAAGCCTTGCCGGGTACTTGCGCATGTATCCTATCCATGCAGAGGAGGAACGCCTCTATACTTTCAAGTAAACAAGTTTTCCCGGCAAGCTATCTTGCCGGTGCCCTCTGTTGTTGCCTCCTGCCGGGGCTTGAAACTATGGAAGGGAACCGACTCCTTGTCGATCCTTCTCTATCAAATGCCACTACAACCATCTTGACCGAAGCAACATTCGGATCAAAGGATGGGAGCATAAATGCTTTGAAGGTGACAAGGTTTCTCTATGCACAAGTTTTCTTTTTACAGAGACACGTATGGATAAAAGGAAACTTATCTGTTCGGCTTATCGGGGATCGATATATAAGCATGTTTTCCGTCTCTTCTTCCCAGGATCAAGTCCACGGTAAGAGCCCTGTAATTAGTTGCAGGGGAAAACTTAGCAGCATATGACCTGATCTAAATGATCATGGCAAGTTTTAAGGTAAGCTAATCATGCATGCATGTTTTTAGGGCGCCAGCGCTTCGTTTTATTATCTGTGCTCAGGGTCTGCGCCTGGCTTTGTACAAAGGGTTACATGCACATCGGCAAGGCTTGTACAAAAGGGTGACTGCCGGGGCAGGGCCCGACAGTCGCACCTTACGGGTAGAACTTGCGAAGATGCTCAATATTCCATGAGTTTTGCATTTTGATGCCATCTTCGGTCTCCAAACGGACTGTCCCAGGTCTAGTGACTCGTACTACCCGGTAAGGGCCTTCCCACTTCAGCGTCAACTTGTTGCAACCCTTGGCGGACTGAACGCGCCTAAGGACAAGGTCGCCTTCCTCAAGGCTCCGGGCATGGACCCTGCGGCTGTGATAGCGGCGCAGGGCTTGCTGGTAGCGTGCAGCACACACAGCAGCCCGGAGACGGTTCTCCTCAAGGAGCACGGCATCGTCATGTCGGTGCTGCTCTTGCTCTACTTCATCGTAGGCAAATACTCGAGGTGACCCGTATATGAGTTCCGTGGGGATCACTGCTTCTGCCCCATAGATTAGGGAAAAGGGAGTCTGGCCGGTAGCTCGATTTGGTGTCGTATGGAGGGACCAAAGAACCACCGACAGCTCGTCGATCCAGCGTCTGCCACACTCCCGCATCTTATCAAAAGTTCTTGTCTTGAGCCCATGCAACACTTCTGCGTTCATCCTCTCAGCTTGTCCATTGCTCCTGGGATGGGCAACACAGGTGAATGAAACCTTGCTTCCGAGGTTTTGAACGTATTGCATGAAGGCGCGGCTTGTGAATTGGGTGCCATTGTCAGTGATGACTCTGGCGGGTACTCCGAAGAGGCACACCAATCCTTTCAAGAAATTGATAGCTGATTGTGCGGTCACCTTCCTCATAGGCTCCACTTCTGGCCACTTTGTAAACTTGTCGATTGCAACATACAAGAATTCAAAGCCCCCGGTAACACGGGGGAAGGGGCCCAAGATGTCGAGCCCCCAGACCGAAAATGGCCATGACAAAGGGATCGTCTGGAGAGCTTGAGTAGGTTGATGGATATTCTTGGAGTGGAACTGGCGAGCTTCACATCTGGTGACTAGCTCAATTGCATCTTGGAGGGCCGTGGGCCAGTAGAAACCTTGCCGGAAAGCTTTTTCAACCAAGGCTCTTGATCCAATATGGGAGTTGCACATGACTTTGTGTATCTCTGCCAACAGTTCCTCCCCTCTTCCCGGTAAATGCACTTCAATTTCACACCGTTGGGCCTCCTTCTGTATAATGTGTCATCGACAAACTGATACATATTGGCCCTCCGGGCTACTCTTTCAGCTTCTTCTTGCTCTTCGAGAAGTTCTCCAGTTTGGGAGTAGTGGACTATGTGCCATGCCCAAGTTGGAGCTTGAGGCTCGACAACAAGGACAAATGGCACCTCCTCACTCGTGGGAGCGCCTACCTCGACCGCAAGGACCCGTGGTCCTATGCAAGAGTGCAGCTCACCAAGTGAAGTGGAGTTGTTCCCAGCAGCTTCCCTATCGGGGACCTCTGGAGGTCCTGCCGGTAAAGGCTTGCCGGAGTCCAGCTTTCTCCTTTTTCTGGCAATCGTTGTCGGGGATACGGAAGGTTGAGCCAGGTGGAGAACAAAAGTCCCTGGTTCCACAGGAAGCTTTTGCGTAGCGCATTTTGACAGATGATCAGCGATGCTGTTTTCCGCACGTGGCACGTGCTCTGTTTGCAATCCATCAAAACGCTCCTCCAACTTTCTCACTTCTTCAACGTACGCCTCCATCAATGGACTATGGTAATCCTTGTTCACTTGTCTCACTACAAGCTGCGAATCTCCACAGATGATCAACTTCTTAATCCCCAATTCTGTTGCAATTCTGAGCCCGGCAAGGAGTCCTTCATATTCTGCAGTGTTGTTGGTAGCTTTCTGTCGGGGAAAATGCATTCAGACCACATACTTGAGGTGTTCTCCGGTGGGCGCGATGAGGAGCACACCAGCCCCTGCACCATGCAATGAGAAGGCACCATCAAAGTACATGACCCATTCTTGGGGAGCCTCTTTACCGTGGATAACTGTTTACGGTGTCTCTTCGTCAGGAGTGGGTGTCCATTCTGCAATGAACTCTGCCAGTGCTCTGCTCTGAATGGTTGAGGTACTTTCATACTTCAGGCCAAAACTTGACAATTCTAATGCCCATTCAACTATCCTGCCGGTGGCCTTAGGGTTCCTCACTATGCGTTGCAAAGGGAAACGGGTGACAACTGTGATCTCGTGGGCTCGGAAGTAGTGGTGCAGCTTCCTCAAGGCCATGATGAGGCCGAAGATTAATTTCTGCACTCCAGAGTACCTTGACCTAGCCCCCCTGTAATAGGGAGCTAACAAAGTAAACTGGTTGCTGCACCACCTTCTTCTTTGCCGGGGTCCTGGGATTGCCTTCACCACCCTGCTCTTCTTTCTCCTGATCTGTACTCAAGCTTGCCGTGACTGGTTCACTTCCTTCTCCGGGGAGGACAATAGCTGCAGCTGCTCCTTCATCCACTTCCCGCTGCGCCACCAGCGCTGCACTAACCACTTTATTGGTTGCCACTAAATATAGCAGCAACGGCTCTTGTGGTTTAGGAGCGACCAAGGTGGGAGCGGAGGAAAGATAGGCTTTTAAGGCCCGCAGCGCTGCTTCTGCCTCCGGGGTCCACTTCATGGGCCCCGCCTTCTTCAGAATTTTGATGAACGACAGGGCGTGCTCAGCAGACATGGAAATGAACCTACTCAGCGCGACAACATATCCAGTTAATCGCCTCATGTCATTGACTGTCTTGGGTGCTTGAATCTGCTCGATCGCTTTGATCTTGTCGGGGTTGGCCTCTATCCCCCGGTGAGACACAAAGAAGCCAAGTAGCTTGCTGGAGGGAATGCCGAACACACACTTATCAGGATTCAACTTCAAGTTGATTTTGTGGAGGTTTGCAAAGGTCTCTTCTAGGTCCTGAATGAGCGTTGATCTGTCCTTGGTTTTGACCACTATGTCATCCATGTAAGCCTCAATATTCCTGTGCAATTTAGATTCAAACCCAATTTGCACTGACCTTGCAAAGGTAGACCTGGCGCTCTTTAACCCGAAGGGCATCCGTACAAAGCAGTATGTGCCACATGGGGTAATGAACGTGGTCTTCTCCTCATCTTCCTTAGACATGAATATCTGATGGTATCCGGAGTATGCATCCAAGAAGGAAAGCAGATCGCACCCGGAAGTGGAATCCACAATCTGGTCGATGCGCGGCAAGGGGAAAGGGTCCTTCGAGCATGCCTTGTTCAGATTTGTGAAGTCTATGCAAAGCCTTCATTTCCCATTCACCTTGCCCACCACCACCGGGTTCGCCAACCATGTTGGGTGCAATACTCCCCTGACCAAACCAGTTGCTTCAAGTTTCTTGATCTCCTCGGCAATGAATTGCTGCCGCTCCAAAGCTTGTTTTCTGACCTTCAGCTTGACGGTCCGAGCATGAGGGAAGACAGTAAGGTGGTGCTCGATTACCTCCCTGGGAACACTAGGGATGTCAGATGGTTGCCAAGCAAACACATCGACATTCGCCCACATGAAGGCAACGGGCGCGCTTTCCTATTTGTCATCGAGGGTGGAGCTGATGGTGAACGTACCATCAGCGCCACCCAGCCCTGCCGGGACCTTCACAGCAGGCGAGGCAACTTTGGATCTCTTACTAGTGGAACTCTTTGGCAAATCATCGACGGGCACGGCGCACACCGGAGAGGCGCACTTCCCGGATTCCTTGCCGGCATCCCTGCTAGCTTTCTTTCCTTTCTTGTTTTCCTTGGCGGGAACTGCAGCTTCTGCAACCTCGGCAGCGATCGCGTCCCGATACATCTTATCGACGCATATGAATGCGTCCTTCTTATCCGACGAGATGGAGATGACGCCCATCGGCCCTGGCATCTTTAGGGTATTGTAGGCATAGTGAGATGCCGCCATGAATTTTGCTAGAGCTGGACGGCCAAGAATCCCATTGTACGACAAAGGAAGCTCGACCACGTCGAACACAATCTTTTTGGTCCGGTAGTTTAACTCTCCTCCAAACGTCACCGACAGTGTGATCTTCCCCTTTGGATGACTCCTGCCAGGGGTTGATCCCCTGAAACATGCCAGTAACTTTGAGCTCTTCATTTGATATTTGCATCTTGCCGACTACCTTGGGGGAAATCAGATTCAACCCTGCCCCACCGTCAACCAACATCTTCATGATCTTGAGGTTGCAGATTGTTGGTGAAACCAACAACGGCAAGCACCCTACCGCGGTGGTTCGGTCGGGGGTGATCCTCTTCGTAAAAAATGATGGGCGTGCGGGACCATTTGAGTGGTTTTCGGGAGTCTGCTGCTGGCTCTACAGCATTGACCTCACGTGCCCACTGTTTAATCTGGCGATGAGAGGAGTGCATCGATGTGCCTCCGTAACGCACAGGGCCTCAGTGGCTTTCTGGAACTCTTGCTCACTGGTTTCCTCTTCATCCCCTTCATCACTTTCGTCATCACCTTCCTTCTTCTCGCGGCCTCTAGCAGGTTTCTCTTGATGTTGGGGAACCTTGCCGCGGCGGCCTCCCCTGCCGCCTCGGCCCTTCCCGCCAACACCTTCCCGGTCTCTTTCCTTGTCACGCTTCTCGTACTCAGCTTTCTGCTTCTTGACCAGTTGCTCAACTTGGTGACATTCTTGGAGGTCATGGCCCTTGGTCCGGTGGATCTTGCAGTATGGTCCATCAGCCTTCCCAGCCTTTTTGGCCGCCGCAGCCTCCCGACAATTAGTGCATGTGGCAACTTCCTTGCCGAGGGCTTCGGTCTTGGCCTTCTTGCTGGTACTGGGGGCGCCAGAACCCTCAACAGCCAGTACTGCCTTTTCCTTGCGCTTCTGGTTGCGCTTTTTATTCTTCCTCTTCGGTTTAGTGGCATCGTCATCATCTTCTGAGTCAACTCCGATGCCATCCTCTTCTCCGGGAAGTTGCCTCCCTTCCTCTGTTCGGGCACACTTATCTGCCAAGGTGTACAGCTCATTCACAGTCTTGGGCAACCGGACGTTCATCTTGGAACGTATGCTCATGTTGCGCATGTTGGACTGGAACGCGGCAATCACAGCTGCCGGGTGGATATCTGGAATGTTCCTGTGCACCCGCCTAAACATCTGCATATACTTCCACAAAATCTCCCCTTCCTTCTGTGGAAGGAGCTGCAAATCGCAGAAAAAAGGGGAAGATCATGCTTCTCCATTAGATTCTACAGCCTGAAACATTAGCACTCAGGTCAAATGATCTGTGGTTCTATACATCTGATGGTGCTTTTATTTGCAAGGACTATAAACTTTATGCCAACAGGCCTTTTGTTGTATGGCTGGAATTTATTTTGTTGTGATACAACATTTATCATGCTGCCAAAGGCTGTAGAAATTACGATGCTATTTTTGTATAGTGTAGGTTTATCTTAGTAATGTATTCGGCCGAAAGCTTCATAGGAGCCCAACGTGCCAACATTCGTCGGGCCCATAATTCCAATTGGGCTAAAAACGCTTATGGGCCGTAATTTGCATGTAGCCCACTAAAAATATCTGGGCCTAAATCAGCATAATCTTTCTTATTTTTGGTAGGCCTGTGCCCACAGTGGGCCTTTAACAGGCCTAAACATAATTTGGGCCCTCAGTAACAACAGGCCGTTAACATGTGTAAATATCTCGAGCCCATCAATAACATGGGCCTTTAATAGGCCGAAAGTGAGATTGGGCCCTGATTGTGCCAAATAACCCACTGGTGATTAGCAGGCCGAAATGTATCTCAGCTCGTGGTGGCCCATTTACTGGTGGCCCATTTACAATGCAGATCATTCACAGGCCGAAATTCAGACGGGCCGTAAATGCGCCGACCTAATACACGGGCCTTACCAGGCCGGAAGTGCGGTCGGGCTTGATTAGTATCAGTTTTATATGGGCCGTTAATAGGCCTGATGTGACGTTGGGCCACATATGGCCCATGGATTTCGTCCGACGTTAACAGGCTGAAAAACACAACAGGCTGGAAGTGGCCCAAATCTACAGTGGGCCTCTAAAAGGCCGAATGTCAGACATGGCCGAATATGACCCAATTCCTTCGCGGTCGTTTATGGGCCGAAATTTTCAATGGCCAATAAATGGGCCCAAATGAAGTAGGACCTTTAACAGGCCGGGAACACACCGGGTCGTAATTCGGCCCAAATACTTAGTGAACTGTTAACGGGCCAGAAGTGACCATGGGCCGCAATGATGACAAGTCTAGAATGGGCCGTTGATGGGCCGGTTTGACACTAGTCGTACGGGCCTTAAATGCGAATGGGCCATCTACAAGCAGGCCGTTAATGGGCCAGCCCACTAATTTTGGCTGGGCCAGCCTTTTTAACCTAAATGGGCTGCTATTGGGCCTTGCCACGTGTCGACGTATCATAGGCGCCTCCTGTCCATTGGGTGGTTGACATCTGTCCTTTCGCGGTGCTGACACGTGGTTGCTATAGCCAATGAGAATTTTACATGTGGAAAATCCTAATTGGTCCCAGCTGTTAACGGGTTATCGGAACCAAACCGGAACCCGATAGCTTAACGGCGACCCGTTACGATGGATGCCACATGTCGGTTACCCTTGACGAAAGCAGTTCCAGGACGCGCCATTTATCGTCATGGAAGTGGACACTTCCGTGATGATATTTTTGGTATTGTCATGGAACACTTCTATGACAGCACAGGTATGACTATCTTGATTCTGTCATAAAATTGTCATGGACGTACATGCATGACAGAAAACGTGACCTACTGTGACAAACACGTATCATCACAGAAGTGGTTTTTTTTGTAGTGCAAGTTTGATCAACTTAGGTGTGTGTTTGGTTCAAGCCACATCATAGGCAAGCCACACTATGGTCCCACATCACATACACTAAAAGTGTGGCAAGGTTCTCTTAGGCGTGCCAACTTGTGGCTCTCGTTTTGAAGAAGTAACCCTTTGGCAAGTTTGGCAACATTGTATGGCAAAGTACGACACTCCTAGGCCTAGAACCAAATAGCCCATCCTTGTTGCTATGTAACCTAGGATTGCATATTTAGTCATTCAGTACAATGCATGTTGCTATGTAGCCTCATATATATTAGAAATGGCCCTAGTTAACCTGCCAATAAATGGGTTACAGATATATTCAGTGAAATGTCTGATTCGACGATTAATCCCTTATTAGCCCCAGGGCTATATTGTCGGAATCGGGGCTTCGCAGACCCAAACAAGGTTCGAACTCTGGGGTGTGCGCGAAGAACTTAGCTAGGCTACGACTCCCTGCTCATCGCCTCACGGCTTGGCTCCGACGTGCTTGATCGAGAGGGAAGAGGAGATGGACACGAGACTTACCCAGGTTCGGGCCACCTTGCGGTGTAAGACCCTACTCCTGCTTTGTGGTGGATTGCCTCGCGAGCAGGATGAGTATGAACTAATACGAGGGTGAGCTTCCTCGCGAGGGCTCAAGGGGTGAATGGATTCGATCCTCTCTCTGGTGGTGGCCTAGCTATACTTATACTGGCCCGGTCCTCTTCCCCCGAAAACTCTAGGCGGGAAGGGATACCACAATGGCCAATTCGAAGGGGGACAGGAGTACACCCTATCCTAACTAAAGGTGGTCTTCGTCTGCAAAGTTTCTGGTCGTGACGCACTGGTGGGCTCGGTGATGACCTATGTCCTGCCGAGCCCGTGGTCTTGTTCTTGTTGCACCGGAATGACAATCTTTGGGGGATTCCTTGGGAACCCGTGTGCTGGCTTTGTCCCTCTAGCACCAAAGAGGAAATTGTCCTGGACTGCACCCGCTGGCGCCCTCCTGGCTCTGGTCGTCATGGCTCACATCACCACGCGCCTCGTGAGGAGGGGTGCTAGCCTAGTGATGTCCGCTCATCGGGAGGCAGCCTCGGGAGACCGCTCCTTGGGAGGCCTTGATGTAGTTCGTCTCGCGAGGCGGGGGCCCTCATGAGTGTCTTGCTCATGAAGTCTTGGCGCTGGGCCGTACCGGGCCTTTAATAATGCCACGCGATGGGCCGCGGGCAGACGGGCCTAGGAACCCCCGGTACCAGAACCCCGACAGTAGCCCCCGGGCCCGTGGCGCGTATGGCCCTGTTCGGAGGCGGAGACGAAGAGGAGAGGCGAAGCCGCGTGGGCCCTGACCGCCTGTGGGCCAGGCTTGATGTGTGGCCCTCAGTGGGGCATGGGACGCCCCCACTTCCCCATGTCGCCTCGGCAACTGCCCAGGCTGAAATAAAGCCTGGCGCGTGCTGCGGGGCCATCATTGCTCTCCCATCTTGCGTCTTCCTCATCCTGCCATGATCCCCTTTCTCTCGCGTGACGCTCCTCCAGATCCAGACAGAGCGCTGCCTTTCCTTCCTCCTCGCCGGCGCCAGTGAGTTCGCGAATGGCGCCCGCTGGGAAAATGAAGTCTGCAGCCCCGGTCGTGAGCTTCCCCTCCCTCGCGCCGGTGCTCTTAACCTCCTCCATTGCTAAGGAGGAGGACCTCAATCCGGTGCTCCTGCTGACGGCCGGTGACCTGAACAAGTGGGGCGTGACCCAGATCTACCCCAGCTCCATGGCACAGAGCAGCCTAGCGGAGTCCGTCTACCCCTTCTTCCTCCACAACGTCTTCTTTGGGTTGGTCTCGCCCTTCTCCGAGTTCTTCTACGCCATCCTCAAGCACTACCAGATCCAAGGCATTCACCTCCAACCCAACTCCATTCTCCTCTTGTCCATCTTCGCCTTCTACTGCGAGGCTTTCATGGGCGTGTGGCCCTCAGTGGCGCTCTTCCGCCATTTCTTCATCCTGCAGTTCACCGCCTGGGCTCAGCGATGCGCGTGCGTCTCCTTCCTCGATGTGCTCAGCGGAAACTTGCTCCTAAAGGCTGGGAAGAAGGTGGAAGGCTTCCGGCAGCGCTGGGTCCTCCTAGACGCTCGCGGCACCGACCCACACTTGGCGCCTCCGGCGGTGCTGCCCGAGCAGTCCTCTGAGTGGGGCTCTGCAAAGCTCACTAATCCCCGAGCAAAACCCGTCCTGAAGAAGATAGCTTCACATATGAAGGAGAAGCTGCTGACGGGGGCAATGATCATGAAGGAGTTCCTGGTGCAGCGCCTAATGCCGCTCCAATCGCGTTCGAATCCCTTGTGGGAGTACATAGGCGCGGGGGACGCGATGAGGCTGCATGCCCCCGGCCTGACAGGCGCGGAGCTGGACAAGGCCTTGTTCACCCTGCTCGGCTATATCCCAGGGGATATCCCCGGGGCTGTCGCCCCGTTATATAGCCACGACGACAAGGAGGAGCTGGTCGCAGCCATGCCCACCTTCAACGAGTGGGGATCGAGCCGCGTGATCACCCTGATTCGCCCGTGATGCTGTCCTCCGGTGAAAGTGACGACGACGAGGACACAAAGGAAATGGAGGAGGACGACCTCGGGAGGACATCCCCACCGTCGCAGCGCCAGATCCTCCTCGGCCTCGAGGACGATGACGATGCTGATGAGCTCCCGGCCGTGGATTCCCTAAGCCTTTTCACAGCATCCAGGAGGGCGGAGTCTGCTTCCCCGACCGCGCGAGCGTCTGGCAGGGCGGCCCCAGGCGAGGGGGTGGTAGCTTCCCCTCCCAAAGGCTCTAGATGCCCCACCGGGGCGGTCAAGGAAACGGGCCTTGCCCCGCCAGACGCGCAGCCGACGACCGGGGCGGCCTCTGTCGAGGCAACCATGGTTTCACCAGCCACGACCCCTAAGGGGGATCCCCTCGCCCCTACAGACAGCGGCGCCGTAATGGGGCCTGTAGGGGATCACCCCGACAGCCCCCGGGGCGAAGCCAGGGCCACGCCGAAGAATGATGGGGGTGCATCAGCCTGCGAGGAGGAGAAGAAGAGGAAGTGGACCGCGCCAGACGAGTAAGTATCCTCGCTTTACCTTTTAACTGCGCGCTCGTAGTCCATATGTT
Organism: Thinopyrum elongatum; assembly: GCA_011799875.1. Taxonomy (NCBI): domain Eukaryota; kingdom Viridiplantae; phylum Streptophyta; class Magnoliopsida; order Poales; family Poaceae; genus Thinopyrum; species Thinopyrum elongatum. The sequence continues at coordinate 217,950,052 of CM022299.1, read as the reverse complement.
CATACGGCCCCGCATTTACTTGGGAGATTTCAAGGTTAGAGTCACCTCAGACCTCAAGGCGTCTAACATCCATCGAGACTGCTATCCGAAGTCCGTGTAGTAGGGCCTCATATTTGGCTGCATTATTTGAGTTGGTTTACATGATTTGTAGTACGTACCGAACATTGTCGCCTGTTGGACCCCTAGCCTGGTGAGCATTTTTGAGCCGTCGAAGTACATGGTCCAGTGCGAATATGTGTTGTACTCTATAGGGAGATCGGCTTCTGTCCATTATGCCACAAAATCTAACAGCACCTGAGATTTAATGGCTCGACGTGACTAGTATGTTATTTCAAAGGGCAAGAGCTCTATGGCCCACTTTGCGATGCGTCCCGTGGCATCCTTGTTGTTGATTATGTCGCCCGGGGTTACTTCGGATGCAATGGTTACCGAGCACTCTTGGAAATTGTGCCAAAGTTTTCTTGATGACATGAAAACGACATAAGCTATCTTCTCATAGTGGGGGTACCGTGTCTTGCAAGGGGTGAGGACTTCAGAGACATAGTAAACTGGCCTTTGAACCTGGGACTTATGGCCCTCCATGTCTTGTTCGACCACGAGAACTGCACTGACTACCTGATTGGTGGTCCCGATTTATAATAATATTGGCTCGCATGTGCCAGGTGCCACTAAAATTGGATTTGTGGCAAGGAGGGTTTTAATATCTTCCAAGGCGACCGCTACCTCACTGATCCACCTGAAATTCTTTGTTTGTTTCAGTAGTCTATAAAGGGGTGGTGCTTTTTTCTCGAGTCATGTTTGAGCTCGGTTGGCACCTCTAATAGGGCCAAGGCTCGAAATTTTGTCGGGTTGGCTTTGATTCCTTCGTTGGACACAATGAAGCTGAGGAGTTTCCCCGCCGGTAGGTCGAAGACGAATTTTTGGGTTGAGCTGGATTTGGTATGCCCGCAGACTAGTGAATGTTTCCGAAGGTCCTCAACAAGGTACCCGACGTGTTTGGTTTTGACAACCACATCATCGACATAGGCCTCCACGGTTTTTCCGATGTGTTTCTCCAAACATGTTTGGATCATACGCTGGTATGTGGCGCTGGCGGTTTAGTCTGAAGGGCATCGTGTTGAAACATAATGGCCCATAGGGTGGAATAAAGGCGGTTGCAGCCTGATCGGATTTTTTCATCTTTATCTAATGATATCCTGAGTAGGCGTCTAGGAAGCACAACAAATCGTGTCCTGTGGCGTCCATGATCTGATCAATGCGTGGTAGTGGGAGAGGGTCCTTGGGGCAAGCTTTATTAAGGTCTTTAAAATTGACACAAAGGCGCCAGGACTTATCCTTGTTGGGTACCATGACCAGATTCGCAAGCCGGTCTGGGTGTTTGATGTCTCTAATGAATTCAGCTTCAAGTAGTTTAGCCAATTCCTCGCCCATGGCTTGACGCATGGGTTCAGAGAACCGCCAAAGTGCCTGTTTGACAGGTTTAAAGCTTTTTATAATATTTAGGCTGTGTTTGGCAAGTCTTCATGGGATCCATGGCATATCCGAGGGGTGCCAGGAAAATATATCCCAATTTTCCATAAGGAAATTGCGAAGAGCTTCATCAATTGCTGGCTCGAGATATGCCCCGATGGACGCCGTTTTGTTTGGGTCTGTGTGGTGTACTTGAAATTTGATAATCTGGTCAGTTGGCTTAAACAAGGTCGACTTTGATTGTTTGTCGAGGATGACATTGTCCGTGTCGACCATTGCCCATAATGATGTCAACTCTTCAGCCGCAAGGGCCTCGGATAGTGAATCGAGGGCGACCGACACCGTTTTTTCGGCTTTAAGTGCTCTATCAGGATTTCTCGAGATGCTAATTACCCCATTTGGACACGGCATTTTGAGCTTCATGTAGCCATAATCCGGAATCACTCGACATTTTGAAAAGGGTCGCGTCCCAGAAGGGCATGATAGCTGCTCTGTAAGGGGACAATATGAAATATCGCCTCCTCCGTCCGATAGTTCTCGGGGGTTCCGAAAACCTTGTCTAGGTTAATTTTTCCACTGCATCATGCCTCCCGTCTAGGTATTATCCCTTCAATGGTAGTGGCTCTCTGTTCGATGAGCAATTTATTGATTTGCACCTTGTCCAGAGTGTCCTCGTAGATGAGATTTAGACTGCTGCCTTCGTCCATTAGCACCTTCCGGAGCCGGCAACCGCTCACAATTGGGTCGAGGACCAGGGCGGCTGGACACCTGCCCGGGCTCCTGCTCGGCCGATCCTGTGATCAAAGGTAATTGCCGTGTCTATCCACGTGCCCCAATATGCTATGTGTTGGACGGAGCTGAGTTCTTGAAGAGGTCATTTCCTCTCATCATCTTCCAAGGACTCCACCGCATACCTGGTCTTGCGTCCTAGGAAGACTTCACCTCCCGTAGCTACCTGAATTACCAACCAACAGTCAATGAGACTGTGGGTTGGGTTGATATTTAGCAGAACAGAGTGTATGGGGCATAGTTTTATCCAGCAGGCTGTTGAGGACAGTCTTGGATCCTACAGCGGGTTTCTTATTTTTCCAAGGCCGATCGACTCATGAAGGTCATGCATGTTGTTTGTGTCGAAATGTGAGCTTATCACGCTTCCTGCTTCTATCGCGGATTAAATATGCTTGCTTTTCCTGGTCGAGCCAGGTGTCCTCGATGGTGCAAAATTTCAACACCAGATCCGATAACTCTGACAACGTTTAAACACATCAGTGGGTGAGGGCGTTTAGGAAGCCATCATCTTTCCAATTTTGCTAAAAGGCTACTACTATGTCTGAGTCCTGATAGTCCGTTATTTTGTTCTTGATAAATAGGAACCTGGCCCAGAATTGTGGGATTGTTTCATTAGGTAGTTGTTGCATGTAGATTAAATCCCAGACATCTAAGGGGCCCAATTCATCCGGGCAGTATTCCATGTGGTGGGTGGGTGGGAGCGAAAAATTGATCCCGACCACCCTCGGGCTCGAAGCTCGGGTGGCGGCATCCTGAGAAGGACGTATTGGTGCTGGAGTGGCCGAATTGATCTTGAGATCCGATCCTTCGGTTTCCTTCGTTTGGTCATCTTCGCCCTCTCTTGGCAGGTGATAATCTAGTCTGGGAGCGAGGGGAAACATGGAAAGATCGCTAGAGCCCGATTCTTGATGAAGAGGGCGCGATTCGGCCGCAGGTGATTGGGGCACGGGCGTGCCGCGAGGGCCGTGCTAGCTAACCGATAGTTCCATTGATCCTTTTCCGATCACATTGCAAAACTCTCAATGAAAGCACCACTGTCGGTACTGAAACCGGCAAACCTCGGGGTAGTGGGTCCGGAGCTGTGGATCTCGGATTGATGGGTAACAAGGGACGAAGGAGACAGTAATTACCCAGGTTCGGGCCCTCTCTAAGAGGTAATACCCTACATGCTGCTTTGATTGTATTGATGATTTTGTATCGAGTACAATCTTGATCTACCTCGATATCGTAATTTGTGTCCTAACCCTAGAGCTTGGTGAATGTGATTGTCCTCCCCCTCTACCGACTAAACCCCCAGCTTACATACACGCAAAAGGGGGAGACCTAGGGTTACACATGGTGGCGGCTGAAGCTTTCCTTGGAGTATACGTCAAGTCTTCGGCAGAGTCCATCTTGATCACGTCAAGGTATGAGGCTTACGGAGTCCCTCCTTGTAAGAATGATGGCCTGTAAGTTCGCCCATGGACTATGGGCCAACTGGGTTGTCGGCATTCTGGGAACAGGGGTACCCAGGCCTGCCTGCCTACAGCCAAACGCGTGACTTCACCGACGGCCTAGTACGGCCCAGCTACAAGACCCCAAGGGCAAGACCCTCGCGAGGCCCCCAGCCTCGCGAGGCTAACAACACCAAGACCTCCCGTGGAGCAGCTCCCTGAGCCTACCTCCCGAGGAGCGGAGATCTCTATGCAGGCACCCCACCTCACTAGGCTTGCGGTGACGTGAGCCATGACGACCAAGGCCAGGCGGGCGCTAGCGGGCACAGGCCAGGACAATTTCCACTTCGGTGCTAAGGAGGCAAGGACAAGCGCGGTTTCCCGAGGAATCCCCAAAAGGTTTCCATTCCAGTGCAACAAGACCAAGACCACGAGCTTGACAGGACGGATGTCATCACCGAGCCCACCACTGCGTCACGACCTGAAGCTTTGCAGGCGAAGACCACCTTTCGGCAGGATAAGATGTAGTCTTGTCCCCTTTCAAATTAACCGTTGTGAAATCCCTTCCCGCCTAAGCTATGAGGGAAGAGGACCAAGGCCACTATAAATATAGGTTAGACTCCACTGTAGAGAGGGACCAAATCCCATCGAGCCCTCAGGCCATTGAGCTCTCCTGAGGCAGCTTACACTGTAGACTGTACTAGTTCATCCTCAACCTCCTCACGTGGCCAATCCACCACAAAGCAGGAGTAGGGTTTTACACCGCAAGGTGGCCCGAACCTGGGTAAACCGCCGTGTCACTTCTTCTTCCCGCTCATGCATACATGACGAGGTCAGGCCGTGAGAGCGGCGAGCAGCGTGTCATCCTGAGGCGAGATCCTTCATACACGCCCCGAAGTTCGAACCTAGTTTGGGTCCGTGAAACCCCAGACTCCGACATTTGGCGCGCCAGGTAGGGGCGTGTCGAAGCTCTCCCTTCCGCTTCGCTTCGTCCCTGCATCGTCGCTTCCATGTCCGACGCCCACCTTGTTCGCGCCGAGTGCCGGGCCGCTCGCGTCCCCCAGACGGCGCTAGTGGGCTGCGGTGTTCCTCGCTGCTCTGCCTCTCCCACAGCAAACGCCACCACCGCCCTCGCTGCTCATGAGCAGCAAGACTCTTCGCTGCGACCCTCCGTGCAGTGTGACGGCTGCACCGCCATGCCTTCCCTCACTCCCGCCACGGTGTTGTCCTCCCACACTCGTCGCGGGCCGGCGAACGCGCAAGCCACACTCCTCATGGCACGTGAGTTGCTACGCTACCGCCCTGCCAATGAAGGCTACGACTCCTGGCTTGGTCGCATCACCGAACTCGTCAACGCCGCCCGTGAGGCCCCGGTGCCCTCCCACTCACTCCGTCCCCCGCCCTCCCGTGCGTGCGACATGGCTCACAGCGCGCCTCCGCCTCCTCCTCTGCACAGTGCCAACGCCGGATCCAGGCACGACGCGCGTCCGCGCGACCCGCCGCGCGGGGCGCCTGCGCCTGCGCGAGATGAGGCCAGCTAGCAGGTGGTGCAGCAGCCGCAGTACGACGCACATGCGCTCCCTGCACCGCCACGCCAGCACCAAGACTGGGCAGCTCTGGGGGTTGCAGCGCACGTGCATGAGGTCCCTGCTCCCCTTGCACGGGTCGTCCCCGTGAGCGCGGCGGGCTGCCGCGCCATCACCCGTGAGCTGCGCCGCGTTGTTTGGCCCGACAAGTTCAAGCCAGACCTGCCCCCGCACTACGACGGCACCCCCGACCCTGCGGAGTTCCTCCAGCTCTACTCATTGAGCATCGAGGCGGTGAACGGCGATGACAAGATCATGGTGAACTGGTTCCCCATGGCTCTCAAGGACGACGCACGCTCTTGGCTCTTGCGCCTCCCAGAGGGGTCAATTTCCTCTTGGGGTGAGCTTCGCGAGCGCTTCATTGCCAACTTCCAAGGCACCCGTGACCTCGCCCTCACCATCAACGACCTGCGGCGCGTGAAGCAGTAGCTGGGTGAGACCATCTGCAAATACATTCAGCGCTTCACCTACGTTCGCCTCAAGATCCCGAAAGCCTCAGATGAAGCAATCATCTCGGCGTTCACCGAGGGCGTCACATACGTCAAGATGAGCAAGGAATTCGCCATCCACGACGACCTATGCACGACGCTGGAGATGTTCAACCTGGCGGACAAATGCGCCAGGGCGGAAGAAGGCCGCCTCTCTCTTCTCAAGCACCCTGACATTGATCCTGAAGACAAGAAGGCCAAAGCCAAGGAACCAAAACGCAAGGGCCCCACCGTGCTGGCAGTAGAGCCTGAGCTGAAGAGCGGCCGCGACCGCGACGAGCCAGCCAAGGATAATCGCCCATTCTGCGTCTTCCACAACGTTCACACCCACAACACCAACGATTGCCAGGAGCTCAGGGCACTCCGAGATGAGCGCCTGGGTCGCCACCCCGAGCGCGGCGACCGTGACTTCTGTCGGCGTTCTGGGAACCAGGGTACCCAGACTTGCCTACCTGCGGCCCATGGCGTGGCTTCATCGACGGCCTGGTATGGCCCATCTACGAGACCATCAAGACAAGACCCTCGCGAGGCAGATGACGCTAAGACCTCCTGAGGGAGCGGCCTCACCAGGTCGCCTCCTGAGGAGCAGAGATTCCTATGCAGGTGCCCAACCTCATGAGGTTGCAGTGACGCAAGCCATGACGACCAAGGCCAGGCGGGCGCAGAGAAGACAGTTTCCCCTTTGGTGCTAAGGAGGCAAGCGTAGGCATGGGTTGCCGAGGAATCAGAGAAAGGTTTCCATTCCAGTGCAACAAGACCAGGACCACCAAGATGGCAGGACGGATGTCATCACCGAGCCCACCATGGCGTCACGACCAGAAGCTTTGCAGGCGAAAACCACCTTTCGTCAGCATAAGATGTACTACTTGTCCCCTTTCAAATTGGCCACTATGGGATCCCTTCCCGCCTACGTTTTGGGGGGAAGAGGACCAAGGTCACTATATATATCGGTTAGCCACCACCATACAAGAGGTCGACTCACTCTCACCCCAGAGCAGACCTCGCGAGGTTGTTCATCCCCTGTGCTTGTTCATCCTCAGCCCCTCGTGAGGCAAATCCACCACAAAGCAGGAGTAGGGTCTTACACCGCAAGGTGGCCCGATCCTGGGTAAACTGCCATGTTCATCTTCTTCCTTGTTCATCGAGCTAGGCTGTAGGGCGACGGGTTGGTTGGTTTGATAGGTTGAGTTCTTCGCACACGCCCTAGAGTTTGAACCTTTCTTGGGTCTGCGGAGCCCTGAATCTGACATTTGGTGCGCCAGGTAGGGGCGTGTCGAAACTCGGCCTCTCTCATCAGCCACGCGCCGCTTGCACTACACACCTCCCATGGTGGATGCCGCTCCACCCGCCGAGTTGCTGGGCGTACTCGGAGCCATCGCGGGCCACTGGGCCTTCTCCCACGCTCTACGGCAGGTGCGGTTGCCGCCGAAGTTTAGGCCGACGCTGCCTCCGCGGTACGACAGCACGAGGGAACCCCATGGAGTTCCTTCGCTAGTATGAGCTAAGCATCAAGGCAGGAAACAGTGAAGAGAAGGTCATGGCGAACTGGCTCCCCATGGCTCTCATGGGCGTACCGTGCTCCTGGATGCTTAGCCTGCCGAAGTCATCGGTGGCCTCCTGGGGGGAGCTGCGCAATCAGTTCATTGCGCGCTTCGGGGCACCGGTGCCCCACGCCATTGCGGCCATCCTCGGAGGGTCGCAGACGCCGGCCTCAAGCCGCCACATCAAGCAGCTCTTCTAACGGATGGAGGCCGCCCAGCCACGGCAGGGGGCTCCTTCAGGTCGGGCGACGCCTGAAACCGACATCACCTTTGACTCCAGGGATCACCCCAAGACTACGGTCGGCGCCGGCGTGCTCCCCTTGTTGTGCACGCCCACCATCAGCAGTGTCACAGTTACCAGGACCCTCATCGACGGTGACGCTCACCTCAACATCCTCTTCGTGGAAGCCTTCGACCTGCTCCAGGTGCCTTACGACCGGCTCGCCCCCACCAGACCCTTTTCAGGGGTGCTCGACAGCTCCATCATTCCCCTGGGGCAGATCCATCTCCTCGTCACCTTCGGCACGCGCTGCAACTACCGCACTGAGCTCATCGACTTCGACGTCGCCCGCATCAGCCTCCCGTACAACGCCATCCTTGGGTATCCAGTGCTTGCCAAGTTCATGGCGGCGACGCACCCCAGCTACAACGTCATCAAGATGCCCGGGAGCAGCGGCATCCTCATTGTGGTGGGAGACACCAAGGATGCACTCCTGGCCCTCAAGCTCGCTTTCAAGGATGCGGCGGCCACGCGACCAGATGTGGAGGGTGCTCCAGAGATTCCGGAGGCCGCGCCCGCGAAGTAGAAGCAGCTGTTCTCTCAGGACCGGGCTGAGACGAAGCAAGTGTGAGTCAACGACGAGGGCTCAGGCCTCACCTTCACTGTAGGCACCGGCCTGCTCCCAGACGAAGAAGAGGCGCTGGTAGACTTACTCCGTGCGAACAAGGATGTGTTTGCATGGGAGGCGACGGACCTGGTTGGTGTCCCACGAGACGTGATTGAGCACCATTTGATGGTGTGCCTCGGCACGCGCCCGGTGAAACAAAAGGCGCGGTGACAAGCCCCAGAGAAGCAATCATTCATCGTCCAGGAGGTCCACAAGCTGCAAGAAGCCGGCGTCATCCAGGAAGTGCGGCACCCGGCTTGGTTGGCCAACCCGGTCATCGTCCCCAAGAAGGGGGGAAAGGAGCGCATGTGCATCGTCTTCATGAGCCTCAACAAAGCTTGCCCTCAAGACCCTTTCCCTCTTCCGCGCATCAACCAGATCGTTGACTCCACCACCGAGTGCGACCTGCTATGCTTCCAGGACACCTTCTCGGGCTACCACCAGATCAGGATGGCGGTGCAAGACATCGAGAAAACATCCTTCCTTTCCCCGTGTGGGGTGTACTGCTACACCTGCATGCCGTTCGGGCTGCGCAACGCCAGCGTGACCTTCCAACAATTGATGCACATTGCCCTGTGCCGGCAGCTCAGGAGGAATGCCGAGGCGTACGTCGACGACATAGTGGTCAAGTCACGGGAAGCAAGAACCCTCGTCGAAGATCTGGAGTAAACGTTCACCAACCTACGCAAGGTGAACCTACAGCTCAAACTGGAGAAGTGTGTGTTCGGCGTCCCGTCTGGCAAGCTGTTGGGCTTCTTGGTGTTGCACAGAGGAATCGAGGCCAACCCAGAGAAGATCAAGGCAATAGAAAGAATGAGCCCGCCGCAGACCCTGAAGGAAGTGCAGAAGCTCGCGGGCTGCGTGACTTCATTGGGACGCTTCATCTCCAAGCTCGGCGAGCGCGCCATCCCGTTTTTCAACCTGATGAATAAGAAGGGCCCGTTCGAATGGACTCCGGAGGCTGAGGAAGTCTTTCAACACCTTAAGAGGTATCTCACCAGCCCTCCGGTAATGGTGGCGCCTCGACCTCTTGAGCCCCTGGTACTTTACCTAGCCGCCACACCCCACTCGGCTAGCGTGGCACTCGTGGCGGTCCAGGAAGAACGCGTAGGCGCAGGCGCGTGGCGTAGCACGCCGCCTACAGCGACGCCATCGCCACCTCAGGACGGCACTCCTGAGGCCTCGATTACCCCATCAGATGGTGAGCCTCTGAGGTCCCCACGCCTCAGGAAGGCCAGACGCGATCGACGCCTCCTCCCTCATCGAGCACCCCGTGTACTTTGTCAGCACGGTGCTGCGTGATGCGCGCGCACGCTACACCATGCCGCAGAAGCTCCTTGATACGTCTCTAACGTATCTATAATTTTTTATTGTTCCATGCTGTTATATTATCATTCTTGGATGTTTTACAATCATTTTATAATCATTTTATATCATTTTTTGGTACTAACCTATTGACATAGTGCCCAGTGCCAGTTGCTATTTTCTGCTTGTTTTTTACATCGCAGGAAACCAATACCAAACGGAGTCCAAACGCAGCGAAACTTTTTGTTGATTATTTCTGGACCAGAAGACACCTGTTGGGCCAAAGAAGTACTAGAGGGGTGCTCCGAGGAGAGCACAACCCACCAGGGCGTGCCTGGGGGCCCAAGCGCGCCCAGGTGGGTTGTGCCCACCTCGGTGGCCTCCCGCACCGCCTCTTTGCTCTATAAATACCCCAATATTCTAGAAATCCTAGGGGAGTCGACGAAAATCAATTCCAGCCGCCGCAAGTTCCAGAAACCACAGATCCAATCTAGACACCATCACGGAGGGGTTCATCATCCTCATTGGTGCCTCTCCGATGATGCGTGAGTAGTTCATTGTAGACCTATGGGTCCATAGGTAGTAGCTAGATGGCTTTCTCTCTCTTGTTTGATTCTCAATACAATGGTCTCTTGGAGATCCATATGATGTAACTCTTTTTGCGGTGTGTTTGTTGGGATCCGATGAACTTTGAGTTTATGATCAGATCTATGTTTTTATCCATGAAAGTTATTTGAGTCTTCTTTGATCTCTTATATGCATGATTGCTTATAGCCTCGTATTTCTTCTCTGATATTTGGGTTTTGTTTGGCCAACTTGATCTATTTATCTTGCAATGGGAAGAGATGCTTTGTGATGGGTTCGATCTTATGGTGCTTGATCCCAGTGACAGAAGGGGAACCGACACGTACGTATCGTTGCTATTAAGGATAACAAGATGGGGTCTATTTCTACATAAATAGATCTTGTCTACGTCATGTCATCGTTCTTATTGCATTACTCCGTTTCTCCATGAACTTAATACACTACATGCATGCTGGATAGCGGTCGATGTGTGGAGTAATAGTAGTAGATGCAGGCAGGAGTCGGTCTACTAATCTTGGACGTGATGCCTATATAATGATCATTGCCTGGATATCATCATGATTATTTGAAGTTCTATCAATTGCCCAACAGTAATTTGTTTACCCACCGTATGCTATTTTTCTTGAGAGAAGCCACTAGTGAAACCTACGGCCCCCGGGTCTCTTCTTTAATATATTTGCCTTCGAGATCTATTTTTATTTGCTTTTATTTTTAGACCTATTGATCCAAAAACACAAAAATACCTTGCTGCAATTTTTATTTATTTATTTTATCTCGTGTTCCCGCGAGATCTATTTATCCAATCTACTACAATTTTACCTATCCTTTTACCCGTGAGGGATTGACAACCCCTCTCTTACGTCGGGTTGCAAGTATTTGTTCTTTGTGTGCAGGAGCTGTTTATGTGGTGTTGCGTGGTTCTCCTACTGGTTCGATAACCTTGATCTCAGCACTGAGGGAAATACCTACCGTTGCTGTGCTGCATCATCCCTTCCTCTTTGGGGAAATACTGACGTAGTTCAAGCAAACATCAAAAGGAATTTCTGGTGCCGTTGCCAGGGAGACATCATCAACATCTACCAGGTTCCTAATCACAAATATCATCTCCTTGCAATTTATATTATTTGCCATTTGCCTCTCGTTTTCATCTCCCCCACTTAACAAAAATTTGCCGTTTTATTCGCCCTCTTTTTTGTTCGCCGTTTTTTTGTCAGATCCCATGTTTGCTTGTGTTGCCATGTGCCTTCTATTTGCTTGCATCTTCGCTTGCTAAAAATCTATTGTTATGGATCCTCATCCGCTTGCTAATCTTTTCAAAAGATCCAGTTATGATGAACCAATTGCTAGTGAATTGAGTTCAATAGATTATCTTTATGAAGTTTTGCTTGAGATTTATGAATGTGAAAATTGTGATGAAGTGTTAAACGATGGAATTTATAAAGTGGTTCATGATAGCTCCTTGAATGAAAATCATGATTGCAATGATGTTATTATAAATTCTATCAATGTCAATTGTGCTAATAATATGCAAAACCCCAAGCTTGGGGATGCTAATTTTGATATGTCCACTACTTATTGCAATGATCATGATTGGGGTGATTCTTCTTATGATCTTGAAAATTTATTTAAGCCTCATGATGAATATGTTATTGATAATAATGTTTGCAATAATATTGAAAGTGGGTTTGGAAGAGTGTCAACATTAGGTAAAAATAATCCCACATATTTGGAGAGTGTTCAATCTTATGAAATTTTTGATAAAAGTGGGCTTGGAGAGGTCATGACTTTATTTGATGATAATCCCACTATTTTGGAAGAGTGTCAACTTTGCATGCATGTGGATCATGTATAGAATATGTTATGTGATAGCTATATTGTTGAGTTTGAATATGATCCCACATGTAAGTATTATGAGAGAGGGAAATATGGTTGTAGAAATTTTCATGTTACTAAATTACCTCTCTTCATGTTGAGATTGCTATTGTTTTCTTCCATGCATATGCTAGATCTTGCTTGTCTTGCTAATTTGTTTTCCTATAAAATTCCTATGCATCGAAAATATTTTAGACTTAAATATGTTTGTCACATGTTTTATGATGCTCTCTTTGTGTTTTCATTATTATCTTTCATGTGAGCATCAATAAAATCTTATGCCTAGCTAGGGGCGTAAAACGATAGTGCTCGTTGGGAGGCAACCCAACTTGTATCTTTTTGCTTTTTGGTTTTCTTGCTGCTTTCAATAAAATACCCAATTATGCCTCTGGTTAGATGTGTTTTTGTGGTTTAAATTAGTGTTTGTGCCAAGCAAAGCCTTTGGGATGATTTGGGTGATAGTTGATTTGATCTTGTTGGAAAACAGAAACTTTTGCGTCCAGTAATTTTTTTTTAAAATTCACAGAAAAGACAAAAAATTCTAATTTTTTAACACAAGATTTATATACAAATTTCCTCTATTTTCCTAATTTTTAAGAATTTTTGGAGTTACATAAGTATGAGAACAATTCGTATCTTTGCAGACTGTTCTGTTTTTGACAGATTCTGTTTTCTTTGCATTGTGTGCTTATTTTAATGAATCTATGGTTTTCTTTGAAGAATTTTTGCCATAGAAAAGTTGGAATACAGTAGATATAATGCAAGAACCAAATTTTAATGGGTTTTCTGCAGTACTTAAAGTAAAGAGTGGTTTTCTTATACTAACGGATCTCACGAAGGTTTTGTTGAGTTTTGTGTGATTGAAGTTTTCAAGTTTTGAATGAGATCGCGATGGATGAAGGAATAAGGATTAGCAAATGTTGGCGTTCTGGGAACCAGGGTACCCAGACTTGCTTGCCTGCGGCCCATGGCGTGGCTCCATCGATGGCCTGGTATGGCCCATCTTCAGCAACAACAACTCAAGACCCTCACGAGGGGCCAAGCCTCGCGAGGCGGACGACACGAAGACCTCCACGAGGAGAGGCCTCCTCAGGCTGGCTCTCGAGGAGCGGAGATCTCTATGCAAGCCTCACCTCATGAGGTCTGGATGACGTGAACCACGACGACCAAGGCCAGGCGGGCGCCAGCGGGCGCAGTGTACCAGTTTCCTCTTTGGTGCTAAAGAGGCAAGCGCAGGCGCGGAGTCCCGAGCAATCAGCCAAAGGTTTCCATTCCCGTGCAACAAGACCAGGACTGCTAGGACGACAGGACAGAGGACATCACCGAGCCCACCACGGTGTCATGACTACAGGCTTTTGCAGGCGGAGACTACTTTTGTCAGGATAGCATGTACTAGTTGTCTCCCTTCGAATTTGGCCGTTGTGGGATCCCTTCCCGCCTTTCATTTGGGAAGAGGACCAAGGCCACTATTGTAACACCCTGGATTTTACCCATTTTCTTTTTCTTTTGATTTTGGTCCGGATTCGCTCTTTATGGCTTAGTAGTCTTGCAACCTGGAGGGATCACCCTTGATTCCTCTTCCCTAGTGGCTTGCCAACCTCTAAACCATCCCAAGACCTTGCCATTTCCATCTTGGACCAATCCCAATATTCTTTTTTTTGTGGGAATATTCCTTATTCTATTAAAGGAATAACCCTGTTTGTTCTGGATTGTGAAGCAACCCACATTTCTATCATTCCCAAAATTCCCAAATAATTCTCATAAATTGTTTGGGTCAGATCTTCCACAAATATGTCAAATCCTTCCTTGCCATGTCCAAAAATATTTCACAAATATTCCTTTTCTGGTTCTGCCCTAGCTGCCAAGTTGAGAAGCAAGTACCATTTATATTTGCTTGCTTGCTCTCAAACGTTTTGTGCACTCTTTCCTGTCCATATCATCGCCACATGCCAAAATTCAACTTTATTTGGATATTAAATCTCCCTTGACTAATTTCCAAAGTTTCTGGGCAACTGGAATCTTTATGAAGCAAGTGCTAGTCCAAATGAGTTGAAATTTTGCAAGCATCTTCATATGCTCAAATCATGACTCTCCACCAAGTTTCAACCCATCCAATCATCTATGTGAGCACAGCATCAAATCTTGGTTTCTGGTCAGATTTTCACATTGTGAAGCAACTATACTTTATATTTCTCCATAATTGCTGAAAATTTACCAGAGCATTCTTCTACCCATATAACCTATCTTCACAAAATTTGGGATCATTTCATCTTCCCAATAATTCCCTATAATTTTTCTAGGGATAATTGGTTTTATGCCCCTAGTTGTGTCCCACTCGACAGGATTGCCCCTAATTTTCAAAAGCCAGCGGTTCTGTCCAACCCACTTTGGTCGTCTTGTGCTTTTGCCCTTTGACCGTTTGACCATCACTTTGAAAACTTCATAACTAATTCATACTAAATCCGAAAAATGCAAATAAGATACTAAAATGTTTGGGAAAACATCACCTACATGTCAATGTCATTTGCATTCATGACAAAAGTGTTGGAAAGTGCCCATCCGAGTTTTAGCTCCTATGATACAACCATGAACAATAAAATCTTAAAAAGTTCAAAAAATTCCAAAAAAATTGGTGTCAAAGAATGACAAATGTTTTAAGTGCTTGCCAAGTTTCATCAGGGAATGACATTTGTGGAAGTCATGGCAAAAAAAATAGTCAACACTCCAAAATAGATTATTTTTTTGCCACGACTTCCATGAATGTCATTCCCTGATAAAACTTGGCAAGCACTTAAAACATTTGTCATTCTTTGCCACCAAATTTATTTTTGAATTTTTTGATTTTTTTTAGATTTTACTGTTCATGGTGGTATGATAAGAGCTAAAACTCGTATGGGCACTTTCCAACACTTTTTTCATGAATGCAAATGACATTGACATGTAGGTGATGTTTTTCCAAACATTTTGGTATCTTATTTGCATTTTTCTGATTTAGTATGAATTAGTTATGAAGTTTTCAAAGTGACGGTCAAATGGTCAAAGGGCAAAAGCACAAGACGACCAGAGTGGGTTGGACAGAACCGCTGGCTTTTGAAAATTAGGGGCAATCCTGTCGAGTGGGACGCAACTAGGGGCATAAAACCAATTATCCCATTTTTCTAAGATTCTGGTCAAAGAGGATAGCTGTGAAGGAAGTACCATTTTGGCTTGTCCAAATGGCATGAAATTTTTATGGCACTCTCATATGACCAAATCATCATCCTATGCCCAATTTCAGCCAAATTGGCTACTCCATGTGAGTGGCACATCAAGATTGAGTTTCTGGACCAGATTGGTCAGTTGCAAAGCAACTAAATTAAATCTTGGTCCATTTATTTCCAAACTTCACAGGATTATAGTCCTTCCTACCCTAAACCTCCCAGACATCACACTTGGCTCTTATCCCTTTCCTGTTGATCACAGTTTCAGGCAACAGTTTGCTGCAGCAAACTTCAGATGAACACTCCCATTTAACCACAGTTCCTATCATTGATCCATCACCTCCCAGAGGCTGTTCCTTGGAAGGACAACACTATGGAGATGACTTGGCACACCAGAGTGCACCACATGAGCTAGTGCACGTGGTGACCACGCGGCTGGCATGCCAGCCAGCGCTCTCTGGCGATGGAACATCTCGGTCTCGTCCGTTTCCTCACTCCCTCACCGCCTCTCCATGTCCAGGAGGTTTGTCTCGTCGTCGCCCATCTCCTGGAAGCCTCTCCCCCTCCAATTTCTTCCTCCTCATGCCACGGCGATCGCCGTCGCTGTTCTGCCCGTGAGCGCATGTGACACCGTCGTCGTTTTCCTCTCCCTCGAGCCTTCCCATCTACGCCTGAACCTTCTCCGCTCCTCCGCGAAGCTCCTCGACACAGCAAAATGCCAGCCACGTCGCCCCGTAGCTCCAGTGTCCGGCTAAGCTCATCGCCGTGGCTGTCCTTATCGCCTCGCTTCGCCGCGGCTATATATAGACCCCCTCCCCCCTGAGCCCTCTCGTCCACACCAGCAACTCCACCTCACCTCACTACCCCTCCCCAGCCGCTCAGCCGAACCCCGGAGCTCTCCCTCACCCTCCATGGCCGACATGCCCGCCGCCATCCTCCGCTTAAATTCACTCAATGCCGAGCTCCTCCCCTCTTCCCTCCACCACCATCACCTTCCCCACTCTCCGGCGATCATCTTCCACCCCTCGCCCCTCGCCGGAGTGCCCCGTGGCCGCGCGCCCCTAGTCCGGCCGCCGCCTCTCCGCCTCTCTGTTGCAGCGGGAGCTCAATCATCCTGGCCCTCCCCGGTGCTGCAGCTGCGTCAGGTGGACGCGGTCCACCGCCACGAGGCCGCCGGCGCCCTCGCCTTGGCCGGAGGAGTCCGGAGTTGCCGGAGCCGGCGCCGGCAGTGCCACGGCCCTGCCTCCTCTGTTCTTCAGTGTGAGGAAGAAGGAGCAGGTGCGAGGAGAGAGAGAGAGACCCGACAGGTGGGCCCCAACCCCACCTGTCAGCGAGAGGAGGTGGGCCAGCTGGATTAAGTGGACACGTATTTCTCTGAATGCGCTTTCAGAACGTTGAAAGCGTATTTCCTTCTACTGCGGCTAAGTTTACGTTTCCTTTTTCAGAAAACGTACTCTGCCCGAAGACGTTTTCTGTTTTCTCCTCCAGGGGCCCGTTTGTGGGAAATATTTATAGATTGGTCCCTGTACTTCGTCGGGCTATAACTTCTTACTCGGGACTCCGATCGAGGTGAATCCAAAGCCCATGCCTTCGTCTCGTCGAGCCCGTCGTGTTGGTATCATTTTCACTATGTGGTCACACAGTGGAAATGACCATTTTTTCCTTGCTCGTAAACAGCCCCCCTCCGGGAGAGAAATGTTTCCGGCAATCACTTCCGCGGACTCTCCGCACTCCTTTCCGATGGTTCCCTCATCCCCAGGCAAGCCACAACTCTCATCTACATCATCGCA
Organism: Thinopyrum elongatum; assembly: GCA_011799875.1. Taxonomy (NCBI): domain Eukaryota; kingdom Viridiplantae; phylum Streptophyta; class Magnoliopsida; order Poales; family Poaceae; genus Thinopyrum; species Thinopyrum elongatum. The sequence continues at coordinate 217,933,106 of CM022299.1, read as the reverse complement.
TTGCAATGTCATAGTTCAACTATTTACTTTAACAACAAGTATGAGTATCTGTGAAATAAATTGGATTATACAATACCTGAATAAATTCTCGGATAGGTGACTATCATGTTGAGCACCAGATTGTTAATGACTAGTAGTTTACCCACTTGTTGATACTATGATGTTGAGATCACTGTCTATTATTATTTTGGAGTTCATCCGGCAGTTCGTGGAAATGAATTAGTAGCAATGACTTAAGCATACTGGTTATCGGAGTGTCAACCATGACAGAAATATTATTCGGGGATTAGATATTTCCTGGTTGATCCTGAGTCACCTGTCCGGACTTATCCTTGCAACCACATTTGCCGGTATGGGATGGCCTTGACTTGGTCTGATCGCGTGCTCTTTCACCGGTACCGCCCGACAGGGAAGGTTATGCATGCGCGCTACCCTGGCCCGGTAGGCGGCGATAACCTTGTGAGCCCAGTTGAGTTATTTGGATCCAGGTCCCCGTTTGGGACAGTTTAGTTCGGCCACGACGGTGGCAGGTGTCACGAGGTGACACAGGGGCCACCAAGGGCAGGACTCCGGGGGAGGATGAATGCCGGTGGTACGGTGGAGGAGTCACGGGTTAGGCAGGTTTCGTTGGAGCAACGCTGGTCCACCCGAATGGGATCACGAGGTCAGGTGCTCCATTGTGTGGGTAAAGTGCGCAACCTCTGCAGAGTGTAAAAACTATTCGAATAGCCGTGTCCACGGTATTGGACAGTCCGTCCAGACCTCACTAGGTGGTCAACCATAGTAGTGATAATGATGGAAGAACTCGTCGTATGATCAGAAGTACTCGGTGGATTGTGAGTATTCTCAGGGTTGTGAGACAACCCTGAAGAGAGTAAGTTTGTCAGACTTGTGGTGTAGATGGTATCAGGTATATGATATGTCAGCCATGGGATGGCAATGAGATGAGTGGTCGGATGACCACATGATTGGGATTGGACTTGGAACAGATTCAGATTGGATCCTGAGATTATTTGGAGTATGGATTAAACTACTTAATATGCTTTACCTTACTGCATTTACTTCAGAAGTTATCTTGCTGGATAACCCTGCTTGTTAATCTTGACTGCTATGATGTTGTCTTGCCTTAATGCTAATGTTTGTTGTGAGCTTGCGAGTACATTCAAAGTACTCACCTGGCATGTCATGCCAGTTTGCAGGTCATGCCATGATTGCTTGCTTGTCGAGGATCCGAGTTTGTGACCTAGGATACCCGTTCTAGCCAGAGTCCCTGCGGAGTGGAGTCCATCACCGTCATCACTGTTTCGCTGCCGAGAGAGTTACTCCGCCGTTAGCATACAGCTATCCCGAGCCGGTGTAGTGCCGCCGTGCTGATGTAAACCTTGTACCCTTTGTAACCATATCCATTGTAATAAAGAGCTGATTTTTTCTATGCCAACAGTGCCGTATTCTAGAAGACTTGTCCTTGGGCTGGAATATGGGGCGTTCCGGTTTACTCTGAGCCGGGGTGCCACAGGAGTTGGTATCCGAGCAGGTCTGGCTATAGGACGCGCGGTCTAGGTGCGAGCGTTAGTAACCGGTAGTATAGGATCCAGTTGGTTTGCTGCACTTGTTTGTTGCATTTGTTTTGTGCATAGCATGCATATAGACTAGATATCTTGTCACTAACAATGGATCTGATGAGTGTAGGTGGCATCGGTTTCGATTCCCTACCTGGGCTCTCTAGTTTGCATATTTGTTCCTTGGTGTGGTGTCATCTTCGTCCCAGCGGAGTGATGCCACGGTGCTTGATGGTGTCGATCCCTTCTCGGATTGATGCACCGATACCACACCAATATATTCTCTTCAGCCACCCCTATCGTTTCGGTGATAGACAAAATCTATCCCGGATCGTGCCATTCCACCAGCCGCTTCGGCAACCCTTACTGATCCTTGTTATCAGAAAAGGGCAATGCCCGCAAGCCTTTCTCTCCACCACTATCTCATTCTGCCACCTATTCTTTGGACGCGTATGGTTTTCTTCCGTACGCTTGATGATGATGAGGTCGTAACTTTTGTGTTCCGACCCCCGATCACCAAGTTCGTCCTCGCCACCGGTTCCATCCGTGTTAAGCTCGTATTTGGTGTAGCCTTGCTTACAACAATCTTCTTCCACACATTGATTCACTTTTGTGCACATCGCCACAGCATGTTAGACCGTAATACCGGAGTTCTTGCGAGATTTGTGTGCTTACGTAGGAATGCATACTATTGCTGTGAATCGCTGTAGAATTTGATATTGCTTGTGTATGTGATCTTGCTGCTTTGTGTGCTTTTGTTTAGTCATTTCTTTTGCTTCTTTATTTGGGCCCTTGGTGTTACCTTATTTTCCCCTTAAGGAAGTTGCTCACCGACCCTGAACCCAAAGAGTCAGTGAAGAGACAGTCATTTGGAAGCTCAGCTCAGCAATATGGAATTTCCAGCAGACCGTTTTATATCGGGAATATCGGGCTTGAATACAAATGATATCTGGGTCAGATTGATTATCAGCATCAAGTATACCTTAATGTGCAATCTTCATAGCAGCAATGATCAAATCAGCAAGAAGGCAAGTTGTATATGATCGACAGTGCATTCTGTGCCAAAGGTATGATTCATATATACAAGGTTTGAGTCTGCTATGAGTACAATTTGAACCTTGCCATGTCTTGGAAGCAAGCTAGAATGAGCTATGAACTTAGTGTTCAGCAAGAAGGATAGCCGAATACCCTGTTGCATACAACAAGTAACTGACAGCAGTAACCTCAAGGTATAAATATATGCACTCAGTCCGCATGTAATAAAGAAAAGTTTCAGGTGTAAGCAACCCAGTCTTTCCCTACAAGCTACCTGAGAAGCGTATGACATAAGGATTCATGTGTCTTTCTCGATACGACACATGGACATCTTCCGATGAAAGCATATAACAATGCATCCCCAGGGTCAGATCCGCAACAGTTGGTCCGAAGGCAAAAATCAGTCAGGACACAAACTTGCCTCGGGAATCAAGTGGCCAGCCACACATGTTTTCATAGAAATGGTGGACATGCTGCCAAGGTCATATGGTTTACTTATACAATGATGCTAGCCCGATGAGGATCTGACTATTGCATGAGCTATGAAGGAAGAAGAGAACGCCAGTTATACACTTCAGCGTGATGACCAACAACCTATGGAGCAAGCCGACCATTTGATATATGCACTATAGCATTGCTCTGTGTTATTCTGGTATGTTCAAATTATTACGCTCATACCTGTATACATAATAGTGAGCTGTATGGGACACAGATGAACCCTTGCCTGTCTTTCTTTGGTAACGGCACCACGCCTGTGTTCTGAGCTGTTTCCGGCCGTCCGGGGTGGATGCCGACTTTTATTTCTCTTTTCAGCAACTGGCCCGTGTTCTGAGCTGCTTTTCGGCCGTCTCGGGCAGCTATTGAATTTCTCTTCGTAGCAGTGACCCTATGCTCTGAGCTGTTTTCCGGCCGTCTTAGGGAGCTGCTACTTTCTTCTTATCGACACTGTCTCATGTTGTGAGCTGCTTTTCAACCGTCTTGAGTCGGGGTTGAGTTACTCCAGTGATGTCCCAGATCTGAGTTGTAAAGACCGTTCTGGTGGCTACTAGTTTATTTGCCAGTTTTATCCAAGGGTTCAGACGGTCATTACCCTACAGCTACAACTTGTAAAGTAATATGTCTGCCGGAATATTGCACCTGACAACACCTATGGTCACATGGAGAATCCAGAGCATATTAGGCCAAGTTCTTTCAGCAAAGGATCCAGGCAAAGAGAACCATAATGAAGGAGCAAGGTTGTCCATACAGGTATGGTAATGGTACAAATAGTCCGGATAGTCTGGCTTGGTACCAGTCACCATGGGTACACACCCACGCGGTTTATTCCGTTTGCAAGGACCCCATATCGAGACCACCCGCCCAGACAATCAGATATGCTCAGAATTGTTAGAAGAGGGCAATCAAGCTGGTCAGGTCAACCGGAAGATTAACTCAGCAGTTCAAATTCAGCAACCGTGTTAAAGCATTACACAGCCTACCATCCATATAGGGATACCGACAGACTGAGTAATCAAAAGGATGAACAACAGTCTCGAAGCATGTGTCTTCACAGATGGGAATCAGTAAGATATAACCTGCCATGAATAAGATTCTGCTGCCAGGACCGCTGTCAGTCAAGGCTATGGATAATATCAGCGTACACCTTTATGCTGGTCATGACATGTGACAGTCAAATATTTGGTAGGAGCCTTATACCCAAGACAGTGAAGATACCCAAGATGACCCAGCTATCCATGCGAGAAGTCATATTCCGCCAGGAGAACGGTACGAATCACAGTACTATTTTGAACCTGGAGGACACATATCCATTTGAAGTCACCCAATGCAAAGAGTAAAAGATTTCATGTCCACCAAGAGAATCTGTTCACAACTCAGTGAACGGTCGTTCGTATTGGACCTCGTCACGACACTCGGACTTATGAGCAGGGCACATAGTTCGGTCCGGATAATTTATTGCCACAGGCAGGATGGCAGACATAAAAAGGATTGGAGTCAGAGTAGCATATGAGGTAAGAATTGCCAGAAAAAGGGTCCAGTGAAGCAAACCACCCCGAAGCAAGGCAGTCAATCATATGAAATTTAGTGGGAGCATTATACAAAGGTAAAAAGGAAACCCGAGTTGGAAACGGTTTCCTCAAGTGGAAATAATCATGTTTCATCCCTGAACAACCAAATCTCGAGGACGAGATTTCTTTAAGGGGGGTAGGTTTGTAACACCCTGGATTTTGCCCATTTTATTTTTCTTTTGATTTTGGTTCGGATTCGCTTTTTGTGGCTTAGTAGTCTTGCAACCTGGAGGGATCACCCTTGATTCCTCTTGCCTAGTGGCTTGCCAACCTCTAAACCATCCCAAGACCTTTCCATTTCCATCTTGGACCAATCCCAATATTCTTTTTTTTGTGGGAATATTCCTTATTCTATTAAAGGAATAACCCTGTTTGTTCTGGATTGTGAAGCAACCCACATTTCCATCATTCCCAAAATTCCCAAATAATTCTTGTAAATTGTTTGGGTCAGATCTTCCACAAATATATCAAATCCTTCCTTGCCATGTCCAAAAATATTTCAAAAATATTCCTTTTCTGATTCTGCCCTAGCTGCCAAGTTGAGAAGCAAGTACCATTTATATTTGCTTGCTTGCTCTCAAACTTTTTGTGCACTCTTTCCTATCCATATCATTGCCACATGCCAAAATTCAACTTTATTTGGATATTAAATCTCCCTTGGCTAATTTCCAAAGTTTTTGGGCAACTGAAATCTTTATGAAGCAAGTGCTAGCTAGGGGTGTCCAAATGAGTTGAAATTTTGCAAGCATCTTCATGTGATGAAATCATGACTCTCCACCAAGTTTCAACCCTATCCAATCATCTATGTGAGCATAGAATCAAATCTTGGTTTCTGGTCAGAATTTCACATTGTGAAGCAACTATACTTTATATTGCTCCATAATTGCTCAAAATTTACCAGAGCATTCTTCTACTCATATAACCTATCTCCACAAAATTTGGGCTCATTTCATCTTCCCAATAATTCCCTATAATTTTTCTAAGATTCTGGTCAGAGAGGATAGCTGTGAAGGAAGTACCATTTTGGCTTGTCCAAATGGCATGAAATTTTGATGGCACTCTCATATGACCAAATCATCATCCTATGCCCAATTTCAGCAAAATTGGCCACTCCATGTGAGTGGCACATCAAGATTGAGTTTCTGGACCAGATTGGTCAGTTGCAAAGCAACTATATTAAATCTTGGTCCATTTATTTCCAAACTTCACAGGATTATAGTCCTTCCTACCCTAAACCTCCCAGACATCACACTTGGCTCTTATCCCTTTCCTGTTGATCACAGTTTCAGGCAACAGTTTGCTGCAGCAAACTTCAGATGAACACTCCCATCTAACCACAGTTCCTATCATTGATCCATCACCTCCCAGAGGCTGTTCCTTGGATGGACAACACTATGGACATGACTTGGCACACCAGAGTGCACCACATGAGCTAATGCACGTGGTGACCACACGGCTGGCATGCCAGCCAGCGCGCTCTGGCGATGGAACATCTCGGTCTCGTCCGTTTCCTCACTCCCTCGCCGCCTCTCCATGTCCAGGAGGTTCGGCTCGTCGTCGCCCATCTCCTGGAAGCCTCTCCCCCTCCAATTTCTTCCTCCTCACGCCACGGCGATCGCCATCGCTGTTCTGCCCGTGAGCGCACGTGACACCGTCGTCGTTTTCCTCTCCCTCGAGCCTTCCCGTCTATGCCTGAACCTTCTCCACTTCTCCGCGAAGCTCCTTGACGCCGCAAAACACCAGCCATGTCACCCCGCAGCTCCAGTGTCCGGCTAAGCTCATCGCCGTGGCCGTCCTTATCGCCTCGCTTCGCCGCGGCTATATATAGACCCCCCTCCCGAGCCCTCTCGTCCACACCAGCAACTCCACCTCACCTCACTACCCCTCCCCAACCGCTCAGCCGAACCCCGGAGCTCTCCCTCGCCCTTCGTGGCCGACGTGCCCGCCACCGTCCTCCGCTTAAATTCAATCAATGCCGAGCTCCTCCCCTCTTCCCTCCACCACCATCACCTTCCCCACTCTCCGGCGATCATCTTCCACCCCTCGCCCCACGCCGGAGTGCCCCGTGGCCGCGTGCCCCTAGTCCGGCCGCCGCCTCTCTGTTGCCGCAGGAGCTCAGTCACCCTGGCCCTCCCCGGTGCTGCTGCTGCGTCAGGTGGACGCGGTCCACCGCCACAAGGCCGTCGGCGCCCTCGCCTTGGCCGGAGGAGGCCGGAGTCGCCGGAGCCGGCGTCGGCAGCGCCACGGCCCTGCCTCCTCTGTTCTTCAGTGCGAGGAAGAAGGAGCAGGTGCGAGGAGAGAGAGAGGGACCCGATAGGTGGGCCCCGACCCCACCTGTCAGCGAGAGGAGGCGGGCCAGCTGGATTAAGTGGACACGTATTTCTCTGAATGCGCTTTCAGAACGTTGAAACCGTATTTCCTTCTAGTGCGGCTAAGTTTACGTTTCCTTTTTCAGAAAACATACTCTGCCCGAAGAAGTTTTCTGTTTTCTCCTCTAGGGGCCCGTTAGTGAGAAATATTTGCAGATTGGTCCCTGTACTTCGTCGGGCTATAACTTCTTACTCGGGACTCCGATCGAGGTGAATCCAAAGCCCACGTCTTCGTCTCGTCGAGCCCGTCGTGTTGGTACCATTTTCACTATGTGGTCACATAGTGGAAATGACCATTTTGCCCTTGCCCATAAACAGCCCCCTCTGGGAGAGAACTGTTTCCGGCAATCACTTCCGCGGACTCTCCGCACTCCTTTCTAATGGTTCCCTCATCCCCAGGCAAGCCTCAACTCTCATCTGCATCATCGCATTGCAATGTCATAGTTCAACTATTTACTTTAACAACAAGTATGAGTATCTGTGAAATAAATTGGATTATACAATACCTGAATAAATTCTCGGATAGGTGACTGTCATGTTGAGCACCAGATTGTTAATGACTAGTAGTTTACCCACTTGTTGATACTATGATGTTGAGATCACTGTCTATTATTATTTTGGAGTTCATCCGGCAGTTCGTGGAAATGAATTAGTAGCAATGACTTAAGCATACTGGTTATCGGAGTGTCAACCATGACAGAAATATTATTCGGGGATTAGATATTTCCTGGTTGATCCTGAGTCACCTTTCCGGACTTATCCGTGCAACCACATTTGCCGGTATGGGATGGCCTTGACTTGGTCTGATCGCATGCTCTTTCACCGGTATCGCCCGACAGGGAAGGTTATGCATGCACGCTACCCTGGCCCGGTAGGCAGCGATAACCTTGTGAGCCCAGTTGAGTTATTTGGATCCAGGTCCCCATTTGGGACAGTTTAGTTTGGCCACGACGGTGGCAGGTGTCACGAGGTGACACAGGGGCCACCCAGGGCAGGACTCCGGGGGAGGATGAATGCCGGTGGTACGGTGGAGGAGTCACGGGTTAGGCAGGTTTCGTTGGAGCAACGCTGGTCCACCCGAATGGGATCACGAGGTCAGGTGCTCCATTGTGTGGGTAAAGTGCGCAACCTCTGCAGAGTGTAAAATCTATTCGAATAGCCGTGTCCACGGTATTGGACAGTCCATCCAGACCTCACTAGGTGGTGAACCATAGTAGTGATAATGATGGAAGAACTCGTCGTATGATCAGAAGTACTCGGTGGATTGTGAGTATTCTGAGGGTTGTGAGACAACCCTGAAGAGAGTAAGTTTGTCAGACTTGTGGTGCAGATGGTATCAGGTATATGATATGTCAGCCATGGGATGGCAATGAGATGAGTGGTCGGATGACCACATGATTGGGATTGGACTTGGAACAGATTCAGATTGGATCCTGAGATTATTCAGAGTATGGATTAAACTACTTAATATGCTTTACCTTAATGCATTTACTTCAGAAGTTATCTTGCTGGATAACCCTGCTTGTTAATCTTGACTGCTATGATGTTGTCTTGCCTTAATGCTAATGTTTGTTGTGAGCTTGCGAGTACATTCAAAGTACTCACCTGGCGTGTCATGCCTGTTTGCAGGCCATGCCATGATTGCTTGCTTGTCGATGATCCGAGTTTGCGACCTAGGATATCGTTCTAGCCAGAGTCCCTGCGGAGTGGAGTCCATCACCGTCATCGTTGTTCCGCTGCCGAGAGAGTTACTCCGCTGTTAGCATTGAGCTATCCCGAGCAGGCATAGTGTCGCCGTGCTGATGTAAACCTTGTACCCTTTGTAACCATATCCATTGTAATAAAGAACTGATTTGTTCTATGCCAATAGTGCCGTATTCCAGAAGACTTGTCCTTGGGTAGGGGTACGTCGGATCCTATCCCCCGCCGGTCGATCCACCGCTGCTCCACCGCTTCCATGGCTGACGCTCGTTGAGCTCGTGCTGAGCGCCGGGCCGCCCTCGCCGCCCGCGTTGCTCAGACAGCGCCTACGGGTGACGGCTGCCCTCGCTGTCCCCGTCTCTGGTGGCGAACGCCGCCACCGGCCCCGCGGGGCACGAGCAGCAAGCTTCATCGTTGCACCCTTCTGTGCGGCGGGATGGACGCACCGCCACCCCGTCGCTGACTCCGGCTGGTTCGTCGTCTCATGCTCGTCGCGGGCTGGCGAACGCGCATGCTGCATTGCTCATGGCGCGCGAGCTCCTGCGCTACTGCCCCGTCGACGACCTCTATGAAGACTAGCTGGACCGCATCATCGAGCTTGTCAGCGCCGCCGGGGACTCTCCTGCACCGTCTCGCTCGCTGCCTCACCCGCCGCCTGCTGCGGGTGACGTAGCCCATGGAGCACCTCCTCCACCTCCCCGTCAAGACGTGGCCCTCGAGCCAAGGCATGAGGCCCCGCGGCGCGACCCGCCACGTAGGGCACCAGCGCGTGAAGTAGAAAGCTGCCAGGTGGTGCAACGGCCGCAAGAAGATGCTCGTGCACTCCCAGCACTGCCACGTCAAGACCGCGCGCTGCCTGCAGCGGTGGCGCGCGAGCGCCAAGACCAGGCTCCACCTCCACAATGGGCTCCTGTGACCACAGCGGGTTGCCGCGCGTTCACTCTAGAGCTTTGCAGCGTCGTCTGGCCGGGGAAGTTCAAGCCCGACCTGCCTCCGCGCTACGACGGCACCCCCGACCCTGCCGAGTTCCTACAGCTCTGCGAGCTGAGCATCGAGGCAGCCAACGGCGACGAGAAGGTTATGGCGAACTGGTTTCCCATGGCCTTCAAGGATGGTGCGTGCTCGTGGCTACTGAACCTGCCCGTGGGATCGATCTCCTCCTGGGACGAAATGCGGTAGCGTTTCGTCGCCAACTTCCAGGGCACTCACTACCGTCCACCAGCTGCGGGTGACCTGTGGCACATCAAGCAGCAGCAAGGAGAGACCTTGCAGAAGTACATCCAGCGCTTCAACAGCGTCTGCATCAAGAACCCCAAGGTGTCGGACGAGGCCATCATCTCGGCGTTCACTGATGGCGTCTGCGACGTCAAGATGAAGGAGGAGCTCGCCATACATGAGGACCTGTGCACGGCTCTGGAGATGTTCAACATGGCAACCAAGTGTGCGAGAGCTGAGGAAGGTCGCCTCTCTCTCCTGGAGCTCCCAGGGGTTGACCCAAAAGAGAAGAAGGACAAAGCCAAGGATGTGAAGCGCAAGGGACCGGCCGTGCTCGCGGCCGAACCAGAGATGAAGCGCGGTTGCGACCACCTAGAGTCATCCAAGGGCAGCATCACCTTCAGCCCATCCGATCAGCTCAAGTGCGCGGCAACTGTCGGCGCTCTCCCGATGCTCTGCTCGCCTACCATCAGCAACGTGCTCGTCACCAAGACTCTCATCGATGGTGGTGCGGGGCTCAACATTCTCTCCATCGAGACATTCGACCGACTCCAGGTGCCCTGGGACCAGCTGCAGCCTACCAAGCCTTTCTCAGGAGTGACCGACGGCTCCACCACCCCGATAGGGCAGATCCGCCTCCCTGTCACCTTCGGCAAGCGCGACAACTACCGCACCGAGCTCATCGACCTCGACGTCGCCCACATTCGCCTTCCATACAACGCCATCCTTGGGTATCTGGCCCTGGCCAAGTTCATGGCGGTGACCCATCATTGTTACAATGTCCTCAAGATGCCAGGGAGCTATGGCGTCATCACGGTCGCCTGCGAGGAGAAGGACGCGGTGTGCTCTCTCGAGCGCGCCTACCAGGCTGCGGCGGTCGAGAACCCAGATGATGAAGGCGCCGTTTACCCTCCTGAGGCTGTCCCCAAGAAGAAGAAGCAGCTGCCCCGCCAAGGGCCTCAGGAGAGCGGGGTGTCCAGCGGTACCACCTCAGGCCCTGCGCCCACTGACGGGGCGCCTCCCTCTCTCGCATAGGAAGACACGCCCCTCTCAGGCTAGGCTCGGGGGCTCTCTTTTGGAGGGCCTCTGACATGGCCAACGTCACGAGGGAGGCGCTCGGGTACCATGTGGAGGCGTGCTTTGGCGCGCGCTTCCACTAGGAGGGCACAAGGCGCGTGGTACCAGGTGCTCAGGAGTTCATCACCAAGGCAAACAAGGAGCTTCAGGAGGCAGGAGCTATGCGAGGCGACCATCGCCCACCACCCGGCGCGGCTCCTTGTCCCGGCGAGGACAGCGAGCTGCGCGTCTACGTCAACATCCCAGTGCTCAAGAGGGCCGCATCTCAGGAGCGCTTCTGGCCGTCCCGCGCTGGCCGATGTGAGGGTCCCCCTCACAGCTATGTTCGCATGCCTTTGGGCTTGCCGAGCGCAGCTACTGCATTCCAGCGCCACATGCGGGGCGTCCTGGTGGCTCATGGGGCCAGAAGCCAGGCGATCCTGTCAGAGGAGGAGATGGATCCTTGGGAGCCCCCCGGGCCCCCAGAGCCTCCCGAGGTTCAGGGCCGAGGCGGCTCATGAGGAGCGACTTCTGCAACACGCGTCTTCAGCTACTCCAACATCTCTTCAGCAACGGTGCCAGGTTGATTTATGTTATCACCTGCTTGCCTGGTGTTCTATCGCCTCCGCGGCCTCCCGCATTACTGACCAGCCTCTTGCTCATTCCGCAACAGGGGCTACACATGCTGGCACGGCGCTTGTGCTCGGGTCCGTCCCTGCAACGCTGACCAATCTGAGAGATCGAGCTCTGGCTTGCGGCCTACCCCGTGCACGTCACCTCACCAGATGCTCAGTGCCTTCATCTTCTTGCGGAAAGATTATGAGTTATACTCTCCTCTCGGACTAACCTGCAGGAATCCATGGAGTTTAGCCATGGGTGGCCCCGCCGGCCGTCCCTTTTCCACGCAATTTGCTTGCACATTAAAGGGGGTCTCCTGAGCATCACGCCTCAGGAGCTCTTACTGACTCTCCAGCCCTCACCCCCTGGCCTTGACCACGGCATCGCGACCTGTCATACCAGCGGCGGCTGAGCCTCACTCGAGGGTTGAGACCCGAGGATGTAGAGCACCTAGATGAGCGGGGAGAAGGGGAGGTCGGCGTGAGCCCTACCTGGAAGCATCACTACCAAGGCACAATCAAACGCTGTGCAAAGGAATCACTTCAGGCCTACTAAGATAAGTCACCCATGCATATCAGAGTGAACCTCATCGTCTGGTATTTTGATTCTCGCAATCTCGCTTCAGCAATGCCGCTTCCCTTTTCGGCCTCCAGGTAGCTGCTTGCACGCCAAAGGGGACCTCTTGAGCATCGCGCTTCAGGAGCTCTTACCGGACCTCGGGCCGCTGACCTCCTGGCCTTGACCACGGCATCACGACCTGGCATACCAGCGATGGCTGAAGCCTGCCTGGGGACTGGGACCTGCCGGCGTAGAGCACTAAGCTACCACAAGAACGAAAAGGGGGAACCATGCCGAAGCAAGATACGTGGCTGCAACATCATACTAGGAATAATAAACATTGGAGCAAAAGCATTACAGTTTTTTACATACCCCCACGGGGTTTGTAACAATTCCGCGCAGGGAAACAAAAGAAGGAAACGTCAAGGGACCCCGGCTGCTGGGCATCACCGACGACGCCGAGCGGACGCCACTGCCGCACTCTGGGCACGGCGAGAGCTCGGCGGCACGTAGCTGTCGTCACTGGACTCCGAAGAATTGCTGGGCTCGGGAGAGTCACTGGATTCCCAGGAGTCGTCGCTGCTGCTGGAGGAGCTGCCGGAGGCGGGCTCGATGTCCACGGCCTCGCCACACGGACTGCTTCTCCCGGGGCAGCACTCCAAATGCCGGCCCTCCTCATCGAAGACCTTGAAGAACAACGTAGAGGCGCCATCGTACTCAAAGTGGATGGCGAGGGCCCCCTCTAGACGGCAGGCGCGGGCGACCTCGCCCCATCCTCGGGTCATGAAAATGTCGCCCGAGGGCATGACCTCGACCTCCGCCCCCGTGGCCAGGCCGCAGCACCCAGCGTGCTGCAGCCATAGCTCAAGTGACCCCCTCGGCGGCATCTCCTCAGCGAAGAGCCCTGGTCCGTCCACCAAGATCCCGGCCCGTGCGGCACTAGGTATTGCCGCCCTGTCCAGAGCCCTGCGCGCGAGCGTACAGAGGAAGCGGGAAGCCAGGCGGAGGCCGCTCGTACCAAGGCCGCGTCACCCCTTGCCCTTCGCCGGCATCGTGAGGACGGCCGAGCCTCTTCTTTGGCGGAAGTGGCCTCGGCTCCTCCCGAGGGGTTTTACCCTTCTCCGCTGAAGAGAATCTCCTGATCGGCGCCATGGATGCTGTTGCAAAATGGCGAGACAAAGAAGAAGAAGAAGAAGAAGGAGTAGACAGTGAGAAGATGGAGATGAGTGAGGGGGGCTCTGCCCCTCCCCTCATTTATAGCCAGAGGGAAGCCAACCGCCGGCCTCCACGATCCCACGCAATGATGGTTCTTTTCTGCATGCAGCGGAGTCTCGTCAAGTCGAATGGTTGCCGAGGCGGCGTGGGGAAGCGGAGACGCCCACATCCCATCAATCGCCATGCGTCAACCAAGGCCGCATGCGGTTAGGGCCCGCGGCGCTCCGCACTTGCCCCTTGGCTTTGCCTCGAAGCCAACTGCGAGCGCGCCTTGGGCCCGGGGGCTACTGTCGGCGTTCTGGGAACCAGGGTACCCAGACTTGCCTGCCTGCGGCCCACGGCGTGGCTCCATCAACGGCCTGGTACGGCCCATCTTCAGCAACAACAACTCAAGAACCTCACGAGGGGCCAAGCCTCGCGAGGCGGATGACACCAAGACCTCCATGAGGAGCGGCCTCCTCAGGCTGGCTCCCAAGGAGCGGAGATCTCTATGCAAGCCTCACCTCATGAGGTCTGGATGACGTGAGCCATGACGACCAAGGCCAGGCGGGCGCCAGCGGGCGCAGTGTACCAGTTTCCTCTTTGGTGCTAAAGAGGCAAGCGCAGGCGCGGAGTCCCGAGGAATCAGCCAAAGGTTTCCATTCCCGTGCAACAAGACCGGGACCGCTAGGACGGCAGGACGAAGGTCATCATTGAGCCCACGACGGCGTCATGACCAGTGGCTTTTGCAGGCGGAGACTACTTTTGTCAGGATAGCATGTACTTGTTGTCTCCCTTCGAATTTGGCCGTTGTGGGATCCCTTCCCGCCTTTCATTTGGGAAGAGGACAAAGGCCACTATAAATAGGACCTAGCCACCACCATGGAGGGGCGGGGAGAAGACAGGTTAGGAAGACAAGTCGAGGATGGATCATTCGAATCTCCCTCACTCCACCAGCTCACCCGAGCTCAAGAACACCTCTCCTCCTGAAGCTGTTCGCCACTGTACTAGTTCATCCTCAGCCCCTCGAGGCCAATCCACCACAAAGCAGGAGTAGGGTTTTACACCGCAAGGTGGCCCGAACCTGGGTAAACTGATGTGTCTCTTTTCCTTACAGTTCGTCGAGCTAGGCTGTGAGATTAGCGAGTAGGCAGACTGGGGGGGGGATGAGTTCTTCGCACGCACCCCAGAGTTCGAACCTCTCAAGGGTTTGCGGAACCCGAAATCCAACAGCAAAAGGCTAAGCTTGGGGATGCTCGAGGCACCCCAAGGTAATATTCAAGAAGTATCAAGCAACTAAGCTTGGGGATGCCCCTGAGTGGCATCCCCTCTTTCTTCTAACGACCATCGGTATTTTACTTGGAGCTATATTTTTATTCGTCACATATTATGAGTTTTGCTTGGAGCATCTTGTATGATATGAGTCTTTGCTAGTTTTGCTTTTTATTTTAAGTCTTGAATCCTTGCTGGACACACCTTTTTGAGAGAGCCAAAAATTATGCTATGCTTGCTCCTACCCTTCACTTTAATTTTTATGAGCTATGGAATTGCTCTAGTGCTTCACTTAGATTTATTTGGGAGTTAGTAATTTTTTTAAGAAATTCTCTCTTGCTTCACTTAGATTATTTTGAGAGAAAGAAATATTATGCTCATGTTCTTCACTTATATTTGTTTGAGCTTAGTAAAAGCAACATATGAAATTAGTTCCAAAGTGATAGATATCCAAGGAGGATATAATAAAAACTTTCATGAAGATCATTGGACAAAATAAACTTGATTCTTAGTAATAGTTTTGAGATATGATGATAGTGATATGTGAGTCATGTTGATGAGTAATTTTGCTTTAGTAAGAATATTGGTGTTAAGGTTTGTGATTCCCTATGCAAGCATGAAAGTCAATAGTTATGCAATGAAATTATATCCTACTTGTGGTACATTATTCGGTGTTAATTATGCTTAATGCTTGCTTACGAGATTTTTTGTTTCTTGGTTGGATGCTTCTCAATCTTTTTGCTAGCCTTCATTTTGCACTAAGTATGATCACTACTTGTGCATCCAAAACCCTTTAAACCAGTTTTGCCATATGAGTCCACTATACCTACCTATATGCGGTATTTCCGTGCCATTCTAAGCAAATTTGTATGTGCCATCTCTAATTTTCAAAATAAATTTCTCTTTTGTGTGCTCGTACCGCTCGCGAGGCGGTGAGGGGTGGCTGATATTTTTCCATGCTAGATGTGTTATTCTCTCGATGAGTGTTTATTGACTTGTCATTGCACGAGAGTACGACAAAGGTATTAGGGATGCCCAGTCCCGAAATGAAAAATGAATTTACTTTATGTTATCAAATAATAAATTCCTTGGAAAGTGTTGGTATGGAGGGCACCCGTGGATACGGCTAGCCATGGAAAGTGAAAGTATGGTGGGAAAAGGAATAAACTTTAATTTCTGTTTGGGAACCGCCTATGATATATCTAGCATGGAAAGTATAGGGAACTCTAAGTCGTTTTCATTGGTGGGAAAAGTATGCCTCTCAAAATGTTTTTATCTCTCAATTTAAGCTTTGAGCTCTGGCACCTCTACAAATCCCTACTTCCCTCCGCGAAGGGCCTTTCTTTTACTTTATGCAATTTTTATTTTTACTTGAGTCTCCATCTTCTCTTATAAAGCACCAACTAAGGGGCACTATGATCGTACTTGACCATTGGGTATAGCTAGTATTCGAGTGTGTTTCATGAATGGATCAATGATTGAGCATAATGGGCTAGGGATAACTTGCTTTAGTGTTGATATTTTGAAAGACATGGTTGCTTGTTGATATGCTTGAGTATTAAAGTCCTCATGTCAAAACTAGACTATTGCTTTGAACCATATAAAAGTCCAAATGTCCATGCTACAAAGAAAAGAATATGTGATGAACATGTTAGGACGAGCAGGAATTAAGCTTGGGGATGCTGATACGTCTCCAACGTATCTATAATTTTTGATTGTTCCATGTTGTTATATTATCATTCTTGGATGTTTTATAATCATTTTATATCATTTTTTGGCACTAACCTATTGACATAGTGCCCAGTGCCAGTTGCTGTTTTCTGCTTGTTTTTTACATCACAGGAAATCAATACCAAACGGAGTCCAAACGCAGCGAAACTTTTTGTGGATTTTTTCTGGACCGGAAGACACCTGTTGGGCCAAAGAAGTACCAGAGGGGTGCTCCGAGGGGAGCACAACCCACCAGGGCGCGCCCAAGTGGGTTGTGCCCACCTTGGTGGCCTCCCGCACCGCCTCTTTGCTCTATAAATACCCCAATATTCCAGAAACCCTAGGGGAGTCGATGAAAATCAATTCCAGCCGCCGCAAGTTCCAGAAACCACAGATCCAATCTAGACACCATCACGGAGGGGTTCATCATCCTCATTGGTGCCTCTCCGATGATGCGTGAGTAGTTCATTGTAGACCTACGGGTCCGTAGGCAGTAGCTAGATGGGTTTCTCTCTCTCTCTCATTTGATTCTCAATACAATGGTCTCTTGGAGATCCATATGATGTAACTCTTTTTGCGGTGTGTTTGTTGGGATCCAATGAACTTTGAGTTTATGATCAGATCTATGTTTTTATCCATGAAAGTTATTTGAGTCTTCTTTGATCTCTTATATGCATGATTATTTATAGCCTCATATTTCTTCTCCGATAATTGGGTTTTGTTTGGCCAACTTGATCTATTTATCTTGCAATGAGAAGAGGTGCTTTGTGATGGGTTCGATCTTACGGTGCTTGATCCCAGTGACAAAAGGGGAACCAACACGTATGTATCGTTGCTATTAAGGATAACAAGATGGGGTCTATTTCTACATAAATAGATCTTGTCTACATCATGTCATCGTTCTTATTGCATTACTCCGTTTCTCCATGAACTTAATACACTAGATGCATGCTGGATAGCGGTCGATGTGTGGAGTAATAGTAGTAGATGCAGGCAGGAGTCGGTCTACTAATCTTGGACATGATGCCTATATAATGATCATTGCCTGGATATCATCATGATTATTTGAAGTTCTATCAATTGCCCAACAGTAATTTGTTTACCCACCGTATGCTATTTTTCTCGAGAGACTCCATTAGTGAAACCTACGGCCCCCGGGTCTCTTCTTTAATATATTTGCCTTCGAGATATATTTTTATTTGCTTTTATTTTCAGATCTATTAATCCAAAAACACAAAAATACCTTGCTGCAATTTTTATTTATTTTATCTCGCGTTCCCGCGAGATCTATTTATCAAATCTACTACAATTTTACCTATCCTTTTACCCGTGAGGGATTGACAACCCCTCTCTTACGTCGGGTTGCAAGTATTTGTTCTTTGTGTGCAGGAGCTGTTTACGTGGTGTTGCGTGGTTCTCCTACTGGTTCGATAACCTTGGTCTCATCACTGAGGGAAATACCTACCGTTGATGTGCTGCATCATCCCTTCCTCTTTGGGGAAATGCCGACATAGTTCAAGCAAACATCACTCCTGCTCGCGCTGCTCATCGCCTCTAGGAAACTGCAACACTACTTCCAATGGCACCCTATCAAAGTCATCTCCACGTACCCCCTAGAGAAGGTACTCCACAACCCCAATGCCACGGGGAGGGTTGCCGAGTGGAACATCGAGCTGCAGGCGTTCCAGCTGGAGTTCAGCACCACCAGGGTTATCAAGGGCGCGACCCTCGCTGACTTCATGGCGAAATGGACTGACGCCCCCAAAAGAGGGGTGGGTGAAGACCGCTCCCTCACACCCGGAGATGAGGCACCCGATGGCTAGGTCATGTACTTCGACGGCGTGTTCGCACGCTAGGGCGCGGGGGCTGCAGCCGTACTCATCTCGCCTACCCAGGACAAGCTCTACTACGCCATGCAGCTCTGCTTCCAGCATGGCGAGAAGGTCTCCAACAACATCATGGAATACGAAGGCCTGATCGCTGGCCTCAGGGCCGCGGCAGCCCTGGGGGTCAAGCGTCTCACCATCAAGGGCGATTCTCAGCTCCTTGTCAACTTCTCCAACAAGGAGTACACGCCCAAGGACGAGCACATGGAGGCACACCTGGAGGAGGTACGCAAAATTGAAAAATGGTTCTTGGGTTTGGAGTTGCAACACATCCCGTGTGGCACGAACAAGGAGGCGGATGACATCGCCAAGAGAGCGTCACGGCGTGAGCCCCAGAAGCCTGGTGTCTTCGAGGAGCGGCTCTTCAAGCCATCGGTAGCCCCCTCCATTGCGGGCCCGGCGTTGCCCTGGGAGGAACTACCCCTGCCCCCCTCCTCGGGCGCTCCAGCCTGCGGTCCGACCTCCGGAGCCCGCCTGCTCTTGGCCCTCGAACCTCAGGAGGGGTGCTGGACCGAGGAGTTCAAGGCGTACCTGCTCCAAGGCACCTTGCTAGAGAAGGAGGAAGATGCAGAACGCGTGGCCCGTCAGGACCACCGCTTACAACTTGCAGGATGGCGAGCTCTACTGAAGGCGCCCAAACGATGCTTCACTGTGGTGCATCTCCAAGGAGCAGGGATGCGAGCTGTTGGCTGACATCCACGGCGGGGATTGTGGGCATAACTCTTCATCGCGCACCCTCGTGGGCAAGGCGTTTCGCAGCGGTTTCTACTGGCCCACGGCGCTCAACGATGTCACTGAGCTGGTGAGATCCTGTGAAGCCTGTCAATTCCATGCCAAGCAAATCCACCAGGCCGCTCAGGGCCTCCAGACCATTCCACTCTCGTGGTCGTTCGCGGTCTGGGGGCTGGATATCTTGGGCCTATTTCCCCGAGCGATCGGGGGCTACCGCTACCTCTACATCACCATCGACAAGTTCACCAAGTGGGCGGAGGTGGAGCCCGTGCGCAACATCCCAGCGGGCTCGAACGTCAAGTTCATCAAGGGCCTCATGAGCCGCTTCGGGGTCCCCAACCGTATCATCACTGACAATGGCTCTCAGTTCACGAGCAACCTCTTCAAAACATATTGTGCTAACCTTGGAATGCAAATATGCTACACTTCAATGGCGCACCCGCGGAGCAACGGCCAAGCCGAACGCGCCAACGTGGAGGTCCTGAGGGGCCTCAGGGCGAGGAGCTTCAAGAATAAACTCGAGGCATGTGGCAGAGGTTGGCTCGATGAGCTTCAGTCTGTGTTGTGGTCCATCCGCACCACCACGACCAAGCACACCGGCGAGACCCCGTTCTTCCTCGTCTATGGGGCTGAGGCGGTCTGATACGTCTCCAACATATCTATAATTTTTTATTGTTCCATGTTATTATATTATCTGTTTTTGTTGTTTCATATGCATTATTATGCTATTTTATATTATTTTTGGGACTAACTTATTAACCTAGAGCCTAGTGCCAGTTTTTGTTTTTTCCTTGTTTTTGAGTTTCGCAGAAAAGGAACACCAAACAGAGTCCAAACGGAATGAAACTTCACGATGATTTTTCTTGGACCAGAAGACACCCAGGGGACTTGGAGTCCAAGCCAGAAGAGCCACAAGGCGGCGACAAGGGTGGAGGGCGCGCCCTAGCGGGAGGGGGGGGGAGGCGCCCCCCTACCTTGTGGGCCCCTCATGACCTTCCTGACCTACCTTTTCGTCCTATATATTCACATATATTCCAAAACCCTCAAAGGAGTCCACAAAAATACTTTTCCGTCGACGCAACCTTCTGTTCCGGTGAGATCCCATCTTGGGGCCTTTTCCGGCATCCTGCCGGAGGGGGATTCGATCACGGAGGGCATCTACATCAACTCTATTGCCCTTCCGATGAAGCGTGAGTAGTTTACCATAGACCTACGGGTCCATAGCTAGTAGCCAGATGGCTTCTTCTCTCTCTTTGATTCTCAATACCATGTTCTCCTCGATGATCTTGGAGATCTATCCGATGTAATCTTCTTTTGCGGTTTGTTTGTCGAGATCCGATGAATTGTGGATTTATGATTAGCTTATCTATGAATATTATTTGAATCTTCTCTGAATTCTTATATGCATGATTTGATATCTTTGTATTTCTCTTCGAATTATTGGTTTGGTTTGGCCAACTAGATTGGGTTTTCTTGCAATGGGAGAGGTGCTTAGCTTTGGGTTCAATCTTTTGTGATTTCACCCAGTGACAAAGTAGGGGTAGCGAGACACGTATTGAATTGTTGCCATCGAGAATAAAAAGATGGGGTTTTCATCATATTGCTTGAGTTTATTCCTCTACATCATGTCATCTTACTTAAGGCGTTACTCCATTCTTTATGAACTTAATACTCTAGATGCATGCTGGATAGAGGTCGATGTGTGGAGTAATAGTAGTAGATGTAGGCAGGAGTCAGTCTACTTGACACGGACGTGATGCCTATATGCATAATCATTGCCTTGGATATCGTCATAACTTTGCGCTTTTCTATCAATTGCTCAACAGTAATTTGTTCACCCACCGTATTATTTGCCTTCAAGAGAGAAGCCTGTAGTGAAACCTATGGCCCCCGGGTCTATTTTCCATCATATTGGTTTTCGGTCTACTATTTTGCAATCTTTTATTTTCAGATCTATAAATCAAGAAAAAACTTAAAATATTTTACCATTTATGTAGTTTTATCTACCTCTTTCGAATCTCACCTTTGCAAGTGACCGTGAAGGGATTGACAACCCCTTTATCGCGTTGGGTGCAAGTGTTTGATTGTTTGTGTAGGTGCATCTATTAGGGACTTGCGCGTTTCTCCTACTGGATTGATACCTTGGTTCTTAAATGAGGGAAATACTTATCTCTACTGTGCTGCATCACCCTTTCCTCTTCAAGGAAAAAACCAACGCAAGCTCAAGAAGTAGCAGGAAGAATTTCTGGCGCCGTTGCCGGGGAGATCTATGTCAAGTCTACCAAGTACCCATCATAAAGTCTCATCTCTTGCATTACATTATTTGCCATTTGCCTCTCGTTTTCCTCTTCCCCACTTCTAAAACGATTTTCAGAAAAATACAAAAAGATTTGCCTTCTTTCCGTTTACCCTTATGTCTTACTTGGTTTGTTTGCTCGTTTGCTTGGCATAATGGTGTATTTTATTGAAAAACAGTAAGCAAAGAGTTTATGGATCTTCATCCACATGCAAATCTTTTTAAGAGATCCAATTATGATGAACCTATTGCTAGTGAGTTGAGTGCACTAGATTATCTTTATGAAGTTTTGCTTGAAATTCGTGAATCTGAAAATTGTGATGAAGTGTTAAAAGAAGAAATTTATGAAGTGATTCACGATAGCTCCTTGGATGAAAAGCATGATTGCAATGGTTCTACTATAAATTTTATTAATGTCAGTTGTGCTAATGATATGAAAAACCCTAAGCTTGGGGATGCTAATTTTGCTATGTCCACTACTTGTTGCAATGATCATGATTGGGGCAATTTTTCTTATGATCTTGAAAATTTATTTAAGCCTCATGATGAATATGTTTGCAATAATATTGAAAGTGGGTTTGGAAGAGTGTCAACTCTAGGTAATAACGATCCTACTACTTTGGAGTATGATCAATCTCATGAATTTTTTGATAAAAGTGGGTTTGGAAAAGTCATGACTTTATTTTATGTTAATCCCACTATTTTGGAAGAGTGTGAACTTTGCATGCATGTGGATCATGAAGAGAAAATTTTATGTGATAGCTATATTGTTGAATTTGATTATGATCCTACATGTAATTATTATGAGAGAGGGAAATATGGTTGTAGAAATTTTCATGTTACTAAATTACCTCTTGTTATGTTGAGATTGCTATTGTTTCTTCCTTCTTCCTTGCATATGCTAGTTTTTGCTTGCCTTGATAATTTTTTTTGCTTATAAAATTCCTATGCATAGGAAGTATGTTAGACTTAAATATGTTTGTCACATGTTTTATGATGCTCTCTTCGTGTTTCAATTGCTATCTTTTATGTGAGCATCATTGAATTCTCAAGCCTATCTTAATGGCTTTAAAGAAAAGCGCTTGTTGGGAGACAACCCAATATTTTTATTTTCTGTTTTTATGAGTATACACATTATTACCTCTGTAGTAATTGTGTTTTGGTGTTTAAATCAGTGTTTGTGCCAAGTAAGACCAATGGGATGGCGTACGGTGATAGTTGATTAGATCTTGCTGAAAAACAGAAATTTTTGCGTCCAGTAACAGAATTGTTTTAATTCACTGGAGCGTGGAAAAACCATAACATTTTTACACAAGATTTATATACAAATTTACTCTGTTTTCTTAAGTTTTCAGAATGTTTGGACTTACAGAAGTATTAGAACAATTCAGATGTTCACAGACTATTCTGTTTTTGACAGATTCTATTTTTTATGTGTTGTTTGCTTATTTTGATGAATCTATGGGTAGTAACGGGGGGTATGAACCATGGAGAAGTTGGAATATAGTAGATATTACACCAATATAAATAAATAATGAGTTCACAGCAGTACCAAAAGTGGTGATTTTATTTTCTTATACTAACGGATCTCATGAGTTTTCTTTTGAGTTTTGTGTTGTGAAGTTTTCAAGTTTTGGGTAAAGATTTGATGGACTATGGAATAAGGAATGGCAAGAGCCTAAGCTTGGGGATTACCTAGGCAACCCAAGGTAATATTCAAGGACAACCAAGAGCCTAAGCTTGGTGATGCCCCGGAAGGCATCCCCTCTTTCGTCTTCGTCTATCGGTAAATTTACTTGAGGCTATATTTTTATTCACCACATGATATGTGTTTTGCTTGGAGCGTCTTGTATGATATGATTCTTTGATTTTTAGTTTGCCACAATCATCCTTGCTGTACACACCTTTTGAGAGGGACACACATGAATCATGATTTATTAGAATACTCTACGTGCTTCACTTATATCTTTTGAGCTAGGCAAGTTTGCTCTAGTGCTTCACTTATATCTTTTTAGAGCACGACAATGGCTTTATTTTGTAGAAATTGTTGAACTCTCATGATTCACTTATATTATTTTGAGAGTCTCTCTAAACAGCATGGTAATTTGCTTTGGTTATGAATTTAGTCCTAATATGATAGGCATCCAAGAGGGATATAATAAAAACTTTCATATAAAGTGCATTGAATACTATGTGAAGTTTGATTCTTTATGATTGTTTTGAGATATAAAGATGGTGATATTAGAGTCATGCTAGTGAGTAATTATGGAGCATGATTTATTTATTGATTGTCTTCCTTATGAGTGGCGGTCGGGGACGAGCGATGGTCTTTTCCTACCAATCTATCCCCCTAGGAGCATGTGTGTAGTACTTTGTTTCAATGACTAATAGACTTTTGCAATAAGTATGTGAGTTCTTTATGACTAATGTTGAGTCCATGTATTATACGCACTCTCACCCTTCCACCATTGCTAGCCTCTCTAGTACCGCGCAACTTTCGCCGGTGCCTTACACCCACCTTATACCTTCCTCAAAACAGCCACCATACCTACCTATTATGGCATTTCCATAGCCATTCCGAGATATATTGCCATGCAACTTTCCACCGTTCCATTTATTATGACACGCTTCATCATTGTCATATTGCTTTGCATGATCGTAAGATAGCTAGCATGATGTTTACATGGCTTGTCCATTTTTTTTATGTCATTTGCTACGCTAGATCATTGCACATCCCGGTACACCGCCGAAGGCATTCATATAGAGTCATATTTTGTTCTAAGTATCGAGTTGTAATTCTTGAGTTGTAAGTAAATAAAAGTGTGATGATCATCATTATTAGAGCATTGTCCCATGTGAGGAAAGGATGATGGAAGCTATGATTCCCTCACAAGTTGGGATGAGTCTCCGGACTTTACGAAAAATAAAAGAGGCCAAAGAAGCCCACAAAAAAAGAGGCCAAGAAGCCCAACAAAATAAAAAAAATGAGAGAAAAAGAGAGAAGGGGCAATGTTACTATCCTTTTTCCACAGTTGTGCTTGAAAGTAGCACCATGATCTTCATGATAGAGAGACTCCTATGTTGTCACTTTCATATACTAGTGGGAATTTTTCATTATAGAACTTGGCTTGTATATTCCAATGATGGGCTTCCTCAAATTTCCCTAGGTCTTCGTGAGCAAGCGAGTTGGATGCACACCCACTTAATTTCTTTTTGAGCTTTCATAAACTTAGAGCTCTAGTGTATCCGTTGCATGGCAATCCCTACTCACTCACGTTGATATCTATTGATGGACATCTCCATAGCCCGTTGATATGCCTAGTTGATGTGAGACTATCTCCTTCTTTTTTATCTTCTCCACAACCACCATATTCTATTCCACCTATAGTGCTATATCCATGGCTCACGCTCATGTATTGCATGAAAGTTGAAAAAGTTTGAGAACATCAAAAGTATGAAACAATTGCTTGGCTTGTCATCGGGGTTGTGCATGATTTAATACTTTGTGTGATGAAGATGGAGCATAGCCAGACTATATGATTTTGTAGGGATAACTTTCTTTGGCCCTGTTATTTTGAGAAGACATGATTGCTTTATTAGTATGCTTGAAGTATTATTGTTTTTATATCAATATTAAACTTTTGTTTTGAATCTTATGGATCTGAACATTCATGCCACAATGAAGAAAATTACATGGATAAATATGTTAGGTAGCATTCCACATCAAAAAATCTGTTTTTCTCATTTACCTACTCGACGACGAGCAGGAATTAAGCTTGGGGATGCTTGATACGTCTCCAACGTATCTATAATTTTTTATTGTTCCATGCTATTATATTATCTCTTTTGGATGTTTTATATGCATTATTATGCTATTTTATATTATTTTTGGGAATAACTTATGAACCTCGAGCCCAGTGCCAGTTTCTGTTTTTTCCTTGTTTTTGAGTTTCGCAGAAAAGGAATACCAAATGGAGTCCAAACGGAATGAAACTTCACGATGATTTTTCTTGGACCAGAAGACACCCAGGGGACTTGGAGTCCAAGCCAGAAGAGCCACGAGGCGGCAGCAAGGGTGGAGGGCGCGCCTATCGGCGTTCTGGGAACCAGGGTACCTAGACTTGCCTGCCTGCGGCCCATGGCGTAGCTCCATCGACGGCCTGGTATAGCCCATCTACAGCACCTTCAAGACAAGACCCTCGCGAGGCAAGCGACATCAAGACCTCCAGAGGGAGCGACCTCCCTAGGCTGGCTCCTGAGGAGCGGAGATTTCTATGCAGGTGCCCACCTCATGAGGTGGAGGTGACGCAAACCATGACAACCAAGGCCAGGCGGGCTCCAGCGGGCGCAGAGGAGTAGGTTTCCTCTTTGGTGCTAAGGAGGCAAGCGCAGGCGCGGGGTCCCGAGGAATCAGCCAAAGGTTTCCATTCCCGTGCAACGAGACCAAGACCGCCAGGACGGCAGGATGGATGTCATCACCGAGCCCACCGTAGCGTCACGACCAAAGGCTTTGCAGGCGAAGACCACCTTTAGTCAGGATAAAATGTACTACTTGTCCCCTTTCAAATTGGCCACTGTGGGATCCCTTCCCGTCTTCGTTTTGGGGGAAGAGGACCGACGCCACTATAAGTATAAGCTAGCCACCACCGTAGAAGTGGACCGGACTGGACCGGACTGAACCCAAGGACAACTCACACCCACACCAGAGCACACCTCGTGAGGTTGTGCTTCCCTTGTACTAGTTCATCCTCAACCCCTTGTGAGGCAAATCCACCACAAAGCAGGAGTAGGGTCTTACACCGCAAGGTGGCCCGAACTTGGGTAAACTGCCGTGTCCATCTTCTTCCTTGTTCATCGAGCTAGGCTGTAGTGCGACGCATTTGGTTGGTTGGATAGGTTGAGTTCTTCGCACACGCGCAGAGTTCGAACCTTCTTTGGGTCTGCGGAGCCCTGAATCTGACATTTGGCACGCCAGGTAGGGGCATGTCGAAGCTTCTCTCCCACTGTTCGCTCCGCTGCTGTTCCGCCGTCCCTATGGCCGACGCTCGCCGTGTTCGTGCCGAGCCCCGGGCCGCTCGTGTCGCCCAGACGGCACCCGCGTGCAACGGCGCCCCTCGCTGCTCTGCCTCCCCGGTGGCTAACGCTGCCACCGACCCTACTGCCCGCGAGCAGCAGGACTCGTTGCTGCCACCGTCCGTGCAGTGCAACGGCCGCACCGCGACTCCATCACCCACTCCAGCCACGACGTCGTCTTCTCATGGCCGTCGTGGGCCGGCGAACGCATAGTATGCGTTGCTCATGGCGCTCGAGCTTCTGTGCTATCGTCCGGCCAACGACCTCTACGACGACTGGCTCGCCCGCATCTCCGAACTCGTCAACGCCGCTGGTGCGGCCCCTGCACCATCTTATTCACTTCGCCCTCCGCTGTCCCTGGCGGGCGATGTGGCTCACGACGCGCCTCCTCCCCCTCCTCTGCATGGCGTGGGCCCCGAGCCGTGGCGTGAAGCTCCCTAGCGTGACCCGCCACACAGAGCGCTGGCGTGCGATGAAGAAAGCTGCCAGGTGGTGCACCGGCCCCAAGGACAAGCGCATGCGCTTCCAGCACCGCCACGTCAAGACCGCGTACCGCCAGAGGCGGCGGCGCGCGGGCATCGAGATCAGGCTCTTCCCCTACGGCTGGCCCCTATGAGTGCGGGAGGTTGCCGTGCTTTCACCCTGGAGCTACGCCGCGTCGTCTGGCCCGGCAAGTTCAAGCCGGATCTGCCTCCGCGCTACGATGGCAGCCTTGACCCAGCCAAGTTTCCTCCAGCTCTATGAGCTGAGCATCGAGGTGGTGAACGGCAATGAGAAGGTCATGGCGAACTGGTTCCCCATGGCCCTCAAGGACGCCGCGCGCTCCTGGCTCTTGAACCTTCTGGTGGGGTCGATCTCCTCCTGGGATGAGCTCCGCGAGTGCTTCATCGCCAACTTCTAGGGCACTCGCAACCGCGCTCCCGGGGCAGGCGACTTGCGGCGCATCAAGCAGCAGCCAGGCGAAACCTTGCACAAGTACATACAACGCTTCACCAATGTTCGCCTCAAGATCCCGAAGGTATCGGATGAGGCCATCATTACGGCATTCTCTGAGGGCGCCTGGGATGTCAAGATGAAGGAAGAGCTCGCCATGCACAAGGACTTGTGCTCGGCTCTGGAGATGTTCAACATGGCCACCAAGTGCGCGAGGGCAGAGGAAGTTTGCCTCTACCTGCTGGAGCTTTCGGAGGTCGATCCTGAAGACAAGAAGGCCAAGGCTAAGGACATGAAGCACAAGGGCCCAGCTGTGCTCGCGGCTGAACCTAAGATGAAGCGTGGCTGCAACCACCCCGAGTCCTCCAAGGGCAGCCGTCCGTTCTGTGTCTTCCATAACGTCCATAGCCACAACACCAACGACTGCCAAGAGCTCAGGGTAATCCGCAATGGGTGCTTCGGCCACCGTACCGAGTGCAACGACCGTGGCTACGGCCGCGGAGGAGGCCACGGTGGTGGCCGCTAGGACAACCGCGACCCCCGCCAGGACTTGCGCGATTAGCCTCGTGAGGACCGCTGGCAGGGCTAGCCTCGCGATGGCCCCTGGAGAGACCAGCCTCGTGAGGATCGTCCTCAGGGAACCGCCAACCTTCCTTCGCTGCCACCGCCGCCAAGGAGGAATGACGACCACCGCCAAGACGATGGGGCTGGGGGCTTCCAAGAGCTCGTGCCATTGCCTGCATCCTGGGTGGCGCTCAGGCCCCCGCTTCTCATCGCATCTTCAAGCAGTTCCCTCGTGAGGTGAACGTGGCCCTTCCCAAGCTTGAGGCGTCGCGTCCCCTCAGACGGCCCAAGTACGCCGTCACCTTCGACTCTACAGACCAGCTCAAGTGCTCAGCTGCCGCTGGCGTGCTCCCAATGCTCTGCTCACCAACCATCAGCAACGTCCTCGTCACCAAGACACTCATCGATGGCGGCGCGGGGCTCAACCTTCTCTCCGTCGAGACGTTCGAGACGCTCCACGTGCCGTACGACCAGCTCCTACCCACCAAGCCTTTCTCAGGGGTGACTGATGGCTCCACCGTCCCCATAGGGCAGATCCGCCTCCCTGTCACCTTTGGCCAGCAAGATAACTACCACACCGAGCTCATCGACTTCGAAGTCGCCCACATTCGCCTCCCGTACAATTCCATCCTCGGGTATCCAGCCCTCGCCAAGTTCATGGCGGTGACGCACCATGGCTACAATGTCCTCAAGGTGCCAGGGAGTGGCGGTATCATCACGGTCGCTTGCGACGAGAAGGCAGCGGTGTGCTCCCTTGAGCGTGCCTACCAGGCTGCGGCGGTCGAGAACTCTGACGACGAGGGTGCAGTTCGGCCTCCTGAGGCCATCCCCAAGAAGAAGAAGCAGCTCCTCCCCAAGGGCCGCCAGGAGGCTGGCGTGTCTGACGATCGTGCCTCAGGCGCCGCGCCCACTGCTGGGGCACCCTTCCCTCTTGCATAGGAAGGCGCGCCCGGCGCCCCTCTCAGGATGGGCTCAGGGGCTCTCCTCTGGAGGGCCTCTGACTTGACCAACGTGGAGGCGTGCTTCAATGCGCGCTTCCATGAGCAGGGCGCAGGGCGCGAGGCGCCAGGCGCTCAGGAGTTCATCACCTAGGCAACCAAAGAGCTTCAGGAGGCGCGAGCCATGCGCAGCGAGCGCCACCCCGCACTACTCAGTGCAGCTACCGCCCCCGACGTGGGTGACGAGCTGCGTGTGTGCGTCAACATCCCAGGCCTCAACAGGGCCGCTTCTCAGGAGCTCTTCTGGCCGTCCCGCGTCGGCCAGCGTGGGGCCTACCCCTGCAGCTATGTCCGCATGCCGTTCGGCCTGCTGAACATGGCTGCCTTGCACCAGCACCACATGCAGGGCGTCCTGGCGGCTCACAAGGCTGGGCGCCAGGCGGTCCTGACAGAGGAGGTGCTGGACCCTCGCGAGCTTCCCGAGCCTCCAAAGCCTCCCGAGACTTAGGAGCCGGCCGACTCGTCAGGAACGACCTCTGCAGCACGCATCTTCAGCTACTCCAACACTTCTGCAATGACGGTGCCAGGTGACTTTTTGGTTTGTTCAGTTGAGGGCGCCCCTCGGGCTGCATCATCCTCGAGCTGTTAGGGCCAGCCCCTGCAGTTGCACCATTTTGATTCATGTACTCCGGACCAGTTATGCATGCTCGAGTTATCATGGTTGTTGACATTACTCCCGTGGTCTCGTTATGTATGGAGTTGCCCCTCGCGGCCTCTGCGCATTGCTAAACCTGCCTCTTGCTCATCCCGCAACAGGGGCTACTGGCACGTCGCTTGTGCTCGGGTCCGTCCCTGCAGCGCTGATAAACCTAAGAGACCGAGCTTTGGCTCGTGGCCGGCCTTGCGCACGTCACCTCACCGGGTCCTTAGTGCCTTCGTCCTCTTGCGGAAAGATCACCGGCAGAATAGCAAGCGTGGTTGCGTGCTTTGTTTTTCTTTTTTCGGCTAACTCGCAGGAACCTCTGGAGCTGGGACCACGAGCGGCCTCACCAGCACCTCGGGGCGCAACCCCTCCTAGGCATCCCTTCAGAGCCAGCCACTCTTTTGTCGCGCAAATTGCTTGCACGTTAAAGGGGGGGCCCTTGAGCATCACGCCTCAGGGGCTCGTACTGGCTCCCGAGCCCTCACCCCCTGGCCTTGACCATGGCATCGCGACCTGGCATACCAGCGGCGGCTAAGCCTCGCTTAAGGGCCAGGACCCCGAGGATGTAGAGCAGCTAGGCAAGCGGGGGAGATGAAGACCGTAGGAGCCCTGCGGAGGGGGCGTCATCAGGAGAATGGCATGGCCCAACGTCCCACGAGAAGTTCGTCCATGTAGCAAAAGAATCACCGCAGGCTAGCCAAGATAAGTCACCTCACACGCATACGTGTGAACCTTATGATCAGTGCTTTGTCTCTAGCGATCTCGCTCGGGCAAGAATGCTTCCCTTTCAGTCCTTCAGGAGCCGCTTGCGCACCAAAGGGGACCCCCTGAGCATCGCACCTCAGGGGCTCTTACCAGACCTCGGGCAGCTCACCTCCTGGCCTTGACCACGGCATCGCGACCTGGCATACCAGCGACGGCCGAAGCTTGCCTGGGGACTGGGTCCTGCCGGCGTAGAGCACTTAGCTACCGCGAGAATGAAAGGGGGAACCATGCCAAAGCGAGAGGCGCAAACACGACACCGATAGAGAATGATAACATTAAAGCGCGGGCGTCACATTTTTTTACATACCCCCACGGGGCCCTTCATGATTTTCGTGCAGGAATAAACCAAAGGAGAAACACCTAAGAACCACGGCCTCGGCAGCGTCACCAACGATGTCGGGACGGTGCTACTCCTCCCCCTAGGCCCGGGCGCGGCGATGCGGCGGCTCGTAGCTGTCGTCATCACTCGAGCTTGGTCCAAATAAGGTGCTGCTGTTACCGGAGGAGTCGCGGACAAGGCCAAGGTCAAGTTCATTCCCGGTGGCCTCGCCATTTCGTTGGCCCGCTGGGGAGCCACTGCCTCGATCTCCACCCATGGGGCAGCACTGCACGCGTCGGCCGTCCTCTCCGAAGACCTTGAAGAGGAGCGTCGAAGCCCCGTCGTACTCGAAGTGGATGGCGTGACCTCCCTCCGAGCGGCAGGCGCGGGCGACCGCGCCCTATCCCCGGGTCATGAAGACGTCGCCAGAGTCGACGACCTCGACTTACGCCTCTGATGCTTGGCTACAGCAGCCGTCGTGTTGCAGCCACAACTCGACGGGCCCCCGCGGCGGTATCTCCCTTGCCTGAGACCGCGGGAGCCGGATCCATGTGCGCGGTGGCATTGTCGCCCACACCACAAACTCGCAGGCCGTGCCTTCGGCATGGGTTCGTGGGCGGGGTGGCTGTACGGCCACCGCTTGTTCTCCTCCACGGTTTCGCTCCTCGCAGCGTCCGCGGCCGCTCCCATGGGCGTGGCTGTGCGCGCGAGCATACGCACAGACCGGGAAGCCCGGCGGAGCACGTTCATGCCAAGGCTGCGTTGTCATGGGCGCCGCGGCGGCATCGCGAGAGCAATCATGCCTCTTCTTCGGTGGGAGCGGCGGAAAACCTCCTCACTGGCGCCATGGACGCTCTGGCAAGATGGTGGAACGAAGGAGAAGGGAAAGCAAGGAGCAAGAAGATGAAGACGAGCTGGTGGCTCCGCCCCCAACCCCATTTATAGCCGGAGGAAGGCTAACCACCGGCCTCTCACATCCCGAGCAATGATGGTTTTTTTGCATGCATCAGGCAGTTGTCAAGTCGGGCAGTTGCCGAGGCAGCATGGGGAAGTGGAGACGCCCATGTCCCATCAAGCGCCACGTGTCATCTCGATCCGCAGGGGATTAGGGCCCGCGGCACTTCGCCCTTGCCCATTGGCTTCGCCTCGAAGCCAAGCCCGAGTGCGCCTTGGGCCCGGTGGCTACTGTCGGCGTTCTGGGAATTAGGGTACCCAGACTTGCCTGCCTGCGGCCCATGGCGTGGCTCCGTCGACGGCCTAGTATGGCCCATCTACATCACCTTCAAGACAAGACCCTCGCGAGTGGCCAAGCCTCACGAGGCGAGCGACATCAAGACCTCTGGAGGGAGCGGCCTCCCTAGGCTGGCTCCTGAGGAGCGGAGATTTCTACGCAGGTGCCCACCTCATGAGGTGGAGGTGACGCAAGACATGACGATGAAGGCCAGGTGGGCGCCAGCGGGCGCAGAGGAGCAGGTTTCCTCTTTGGTGCTAAGGAGGCAAGCGCAAGCACGGGGTCCCGAGGAATCAGCCAAAGGTTTCCATTCCCGTGCATCGAGACCAAGACCGCCAGGACGGCAGGACGGATGTCATCACCGAGCCCACCACAGCGTCACGCCCAGAGGCTTTGCAGGCGAAGACCACCTTTCATCAGGATAAGATGTACTACTTGTCCCCTTTCAAATTGGCCACTGTGGGATCCCTTCCCGCCTTCATTTTGGGGGAAGAGGACCGATGCCACTATAAGTATAAGCTAGCCACCACCGTAGAAGCGGACCGGACCGGACCAAAGCCAAGGACAACTCATACCTACACCAGAGCAGACCTCGTAAGGTTGTGCTTCCTTGTACTAGTTCATCCTCAGCCCCTCGTGAGGCAAATCCACCACAAAGCATGAGTAGGGTCTTACACCGCAAGGTGGCCCGAACCTGGGTAAACTGCCATGTCCATCTTCTTCCTTGTTCATCAAGCTAGGCTGTAGGGCGACACGTTTGGTTGGTTGGATAGGTTGAGTTCTTCGCACACGCCCCAGGGTTCGAACCTTCTTTGGGTCTGCGAAGCCCTGAATCCGACAGCGCCCTAGGGGGGCGCCCCCTACCTTGTGGGCCCCTCGTGACCTTCCTGACCTAGCTCTTCATCCTATATATTCACATATATTCCAAAACTCTTTGAGGAGTCCACAGAAATACTTTTCCGCCGTCGCAACCGTCTGTTCCCATGAGATCCCATCTTGGGGCCTTTTTCGGCATCCTGCCGAAGGGGGATTCGATCACGGAGGGCATCTACATCAACTCTATTGCCCTTCCGATGAAGCTTGAGTAGTTTACCACAGACCTACGGGTCCATAGCTAGTAGCTAGACGGCTTCTTCTCTCTCTTTGATTCTCAATACCATGTTCTCCTCGATGTTCTTGGAGATCTATCCGATGTAATCTTCTTTTGCAGTGTGTTTGTCGAGATCCGATGAATTGTGGATTTATGATCAGCTTATCTATGAATATTATTTGAATCTTCTCTAAATTCTTATATGCATGATTTGATATCTTTGTATTTCTCTTCGAATTATCGGTTTGGTTTGGCCAACTAGATTGGTTTTTCTTGCAATGGGAGAGGTTCTTAACTTTGGGTTCAATCTTGCGTGATTTCACCCAGTGACAAAGTAGGAGTAGCGAGACACATATTGAATTGTTGCCATCGAGGATAAAAAGATGGGGTTTTCATCATATTGCTTGAGTTTATTCCTCTACATCATGTCATCTTACTTATGGCGTTACTCCGTTCTTTTAACTTAATAGTCCAGATGCATGCTGGATAGCGCTCGATGTGTAGAGTAATAGTAGTAGATGCAGGCAGGAGTCGGTCTACTTTACACGGACGTGATGCCTATATGCATAATCATTGCCTTGGATATCATCATAACTTTGCACTTTTCTATCAATTGCTCGACAGTAATTTGTTCACCCACCGTATTATTTGCCTTCAAGAGAGAAGCCTCTAGTGAAACCTACGGCCCCCGGGTCAATTTTCCAACATATTTGTTTCTGATCTACTATTTTGCAATCTTTTATTTTCAGATCTATAAACCAAGAAAAACCAAAAAATATTTTATCTTTTATTTAGTTTTATCTACCTCTTTCGGATCTTACCTTTGCAAGTGACCGTGAAGGGATTGACAACCCCTTTATCGCGTTGGGTGCAAGTGTTTGATTGTTTGTGTAGGTGCATCTATTGGAGACTTGCGCTTCTCTCCTACTGGATTGATACCTTGGTTCTTAACTGAGGGAAATACTTATCTCTACTGTGTTGCATCACCCTTTCCTCTTCAAGGGAAACACCAACGCAAGCTCAAGAAGTAGCACGGTCCTCCCGCATG
Source organism: Thinopyrum elongatum (assembly GCA_011799875.1). Classification (NCBI taxonomy): domain Eukaryota; kingdom Viridiplantae; phylum Streptophyta; class Magnoliopsida; order Poales; family Poaceae; genus Thinopyrum; species Thinopyrum elongatum. The sequence continues at coordinate 217,899,175 of CM022299.1, read as the reverse complement.
AGGTCAGACATCGCTCCCCTTCGGGTCTTGGCATTCGACGAGGCACGCCAGGACGCCTCGTGGGGGATGGACCTCGTGCTCGGGTAGGAGGGCCGCCACCAAGCCTCGCTCCGTGCCACGAGGTACCAGCAGGCGCTGCGGCGGTATCACTGTCGTAGCGTCCGCTCCAGGACCCTCGAGGTGGGTGACCTCATCCTGAGACAGGTGCTCTCCATGGAGGGGCTTCACAAGCTCTCCCCTATGTGGGAGGGCCCATTCAGGATCACCCGTGTCTCCAGGCCTGGCGCTGCTCGCTTGGAGATACAGGACGGGGTCCCCATCCAGAATGCCTGGAACATCCAGCACCTTCGGAAGTTCTATCCGTGACCAGCAAGTGCCATGCGCCTCTCAAGCCTCCGCCCGTGACACTCTCACGTAATAATAAGTGGGGCTGTACACGCCCCAGAGTCTCCTGAGTGCCACCCCTGGGCCTCACGGGGGCTCCCACCCACATCCTAGTGGAGGCCCCATGCTCCACGCTGGTGGGAAGACCAGAAGACTAGTCTAGGTGCCGGACGCAGCTGTTCTTTTACTTACTTTCTGTAGTTGATTTGCCACTTCTTGGAATGAAATTTCAAGTTCTCGCGTCCTTATTTTAAAGGGTTGGGAATTTTTCTCCTCACATCACTCACTCTTTCAGGTCTTGTTTTAGGGAGAGTGACAGTTGCCCGTCGCTCTTCCTCACGCATCTCGCGCGTGGGGGCTGGGCACGGTGTGTACGCTTGGGCACGCCCGCGAGCGCACCTCCCCAAAGCCTTGGTGTCTTGGCCTTTGGCGTCTTAATCCTCGCGTGACGCCCTCAAACGAGCCAACGGGCATGCACGCCCTCCTGAGCCCGTGCCTCCGGGCATCGCGACACGGCGTACCAGTGACCCATGCTCGGGGGCTCGCGCGAGGCACGGCACCTCTAGAGGTCCCCTAACCCCGCGGCCACTGGCTGCCTCTCGAGGCCTGAGGACTGTCGAATCCTCAAAAAGGAAACCCCCGGCAGGACCTCTCTAGAACGAGGGGCACGCAGGAGGCTCCAGAGAAGCACACTCCCACGGCGTGGGAATCTACCGCAAGCACACTAAGCTAAGTCATCCCAATCACGATCAGCAAGAACCCATCAATTAGTAGCAACACGGATGTCAGGGCGCAATATAAAAACGATAATATAGCAGTGCAAGTGCCATGTTTCATTACATACCCTAGCAGGGCTTTCTACTTTTTGATGAAGGCAAAAGAAAGAAGCAAAAGAGGCCGCGCGACCATCGCGGCTCCCGAGACCCGGCTCCAACAACACCCACGCTCAGTCGGAGTCCTCCTCCTGCTTCACTGGGGCACGGCGGCGAGGCGGCTCGTTGCCCTCCCCGGTCCGGGCTCGGAGGCGTGGCGGCTCGTCGTAGTCGCCGTCGCTCGTGCTCTCCCCAGAGGAGGAGCCGCCGCTTCTGGAGGCATTGCGACCATCGCCAAGGGCAAGTTCACCGCCAGAGATGCCATCGCCCCTCTGGCCGTCGTCGTCAGAGAGGTGGACGTCGTCGTCGTCGCTGTCGCTCTTCGGGCAGCACCCCAGGTGCCTGCCATCCTCCCTGAAGACCCTGGCGTAGAGGGTCGCAGCGCCGTCGTGCCTGAAGTGGAGGGTGCACCTCCCCTGCAGGCCGCGTGCACGAGCGAACGGTTGCCACCCACGGTTCAGGAACACGTTGCCGGCGGGGGTGACCTCGACTCCACCCAAGAGGCCCTGCTGCAGGAACCATCGGCCTGTAGCCAGAGGCCGCCAGGTCCCTCGACCGGCAGCGCGCCCGCAAAGAAGCGCGAGAGCTGGAACCAGACACCGGCGGGCCTCTCCGCCCACACCACGAACTCCGAGGACACGTCGGCCGAATGGGATAGCTGGCGCGGTGGCCGAATGGCTGCCACATGCCTCCCTCCTTGGCCGCGGCCACCCCGGCCGCAAGAGCCCCCGCCGCGGGAGGGAGCGTCCCCACGACTACCGGGGGCGAGGCCTGCCTTCGAGGGGGTGCGCCCACGCCCTCGGGAAGACACCGCTGGTGTTGCGGCGTGCTTGCGGGAACGGCTGCTGCCCCTCTTGGGCGGCGGTGAGCTTGATCCCTCCATGGGGGCCTTTCCTTTCTTGGCGGTCGAGAACCTCCTCACTGGCGCCATGGATGCTCTGCAAGATGGTGGCGGACGAAGGAGAAGAAGGGCAGGCTGCGAGAAGATGAAGATGAGCTGGGGGCTCTGCCCCCTCTCCCATTTATAGGGGGGGGGGGGGTGGCTAACCGGTGGCTTTCCATGCTCCGAGCAATGATGGCTTATCTGCATGCATCAGGCAGTTGCAAGTCACGCGGTTGCCGAGGCAGCGTGGGGAAGTGGAGATGCCCACGTCCCATCAAGCACCACGCGTCGGCTCGGTCCACAGGCGATTGGGGCCCGCGGCGCTTCGCCCTTGCCCTCTGGCTTCGCCTTGAAGCCAAGTCCGAGCGCGCCTTGGGCCCGGGGGCTACTATCGGCGTTCTGGTAACCAGGGTACCCAGACTTGCCTGCCTGCGGCCCATGGCGTGGCTTCATCGATGGCTTGGTACGGCCCATCTACGAGACCATCAAGACAAGACCCTCACGAGGGGCCAAGCCTCTGGAGGCAGACGACGCCAAGACCTCCTGAGGGAGCGGCCTCCCCAGGTCGCCTCCTGAGGAGCGGAGATTCCTATGCAGGTGCCGAACCTCATGAGGTTGCAGTGACACAAGCCATGACGACCAAGGCCAGGCGGGCGCCAGCGGGCGCAGAGAAGACAGTTTCCCCTTTGGTGCTAAGGAGGCAAGCGTAGGCGTGGGTTCCCGAGGAATCAGACAAAGGTTTCCATTCCAGTGCAACAAGACCAGGACCGCCAGGACGGCAGGACGGATGTCATCCCCGAGGCCACCACGGTGTCATGACCAGAAGCTTTGTAGGCGAAGACCACCTTTCGTCAGGATAAGATGTACTACTTGTCCCCTTTCAAATTGGCCATTGTGGGATCCCTTCCCGCCTACATTTTGGGGGGAAGAGGACCAAGGCCACTATATATATAGGTTAGCCACCACCATAGAGGAGGTCGACTCACTCTCACCCCAGAGCAGACCTCGCGAGGTTGTTCATCCCCTGTACTTGTTCATCCTTAGCCTCTCGTGAGGCAAATCCACCACAAAGCAGGAGTAGGGTCTTACACCGCAAGGTGGCCCGAACCTGGGTAAACTGTCGTGTTCATCTTTTACTTTGTTCATCGAGCTAGGCTATAGGGCGGCATGTTGGTTGGTTGGATAGGTTTAGTTCTTTGCAATCGCCCCAGAGTTCGAACCTTTCTTGGGTCTGCGGAGCCCTGAATCCGACAGCTTCGGCCGTGGAGGAGGCCACGACGGAGGCCACTGGGACAACCCCAACCCTCGTCAGGGCTGGCGCGATCAGCCTCGCGAGAATGGCTGGCGCTATCAGCCTCGCGACGGCCCCTGGCGTGATCAGCCTCGTGAGGCCCGTCCTCAGGGCAACGCTAGCCTCCCTCCACTGCCACCACCGCTAAAGAGGAACGACGACAACCATCAGGACGATGGGGCTGGGGGCTTTCAGGAACAACGCGTGATTGCCTGCATTCTCGGTGGCGCCCAGGCACCCGCCTCACACCGCATCTTCAAGAAATTCTCTCATGAGGTGAATGCGGCCCTCCCGAAGCTTGAGGCCGTGCGCTGCTACTTCTTGAGCTTGCGTTGGTTTTTCCCTTAAAGAGGAAAGGGTGATGCAGCACAGCAGAGGTAAGTGTTTCCCTCAGTTAAGAACCAAGGTATCAATCCAGTAGGAGAAGAACGCACAAACCACCAACACCTGCACAAATAATCAAACACTTGCACCCAACACGATAAAGGGGTTGTCAATCCCTTCACGGTCACTTGCAAAGGTGAGATTTGATAGATAAAAGATATTTTTTTTGGTTTTTTGGTATATAGATCTGAAAATAAAAGATTGCAAAATAGTAGATCGGAAAGTAATATGATGGAAAATAGACCCGGGGGCCATAGGTTTCACTAGAGGCTTCTCTCATGAAGGCAAATAATACGGTGGTTGAACAAATTACTGTCGAGCAATTGATAGAAAAGCGCAAAGTTATGACGATATCCAAGGCAATGATTATGCATACAGGCATCACGTCCGTGTCAAGTAGACCGACTCCTGCCTGCATCTACTACTATTACTCCACACATCGACCGCTATCCAGCATGCATCTAGAGTATTAAGTTCATAAAGAACGGAGTAACGCCTTAAGTAAGATGACATGATGTAGAGGAATTAACTCAAGCAATATGATGAAAACCCCATCTTTTTATCCTCGATGGCAACAATGCAATACGTGTCTCGCTACCCCTAATTTGTCACTGGGTGAAATCACGCAAGATTGAACCCAAAGCTAAGCACCTCTCCCATTGCAAGAAAAACCAATCTAGTTGGCCAAACCAAACCGACAATTCGAAGAGAAATACAAAGATAATAAATCATGCATAAAATAATTAAGAAAAGATTCAAATAATATTCATAGATAAGCTGATCATAAATCCACAATTCATCGAATCTCGACAAACACACCGCAAAAGAAGATTACATCGAATAGATCTCCAAGAACATCGAGCAGAACATGGTATTGTGAATCAAAGAGAGAGAAGAAGCCATCCAGCTACTAGCTATGGACCCGCAGGTCTGAGGTAAACTACTCACACTTCATCGGAAGGGCAATGGTGTTGATGTAGAAGCCCTCCGTGATCGATTACCGCTCCGGCAGGATGCTGGAAAAGGCCCCAAGATGGGATCTCATGGGAACAGAAGGTTGCGGCGGTGGAAAAGTGTTTTCGTGGATGCCTCTGGTGGTTCTGGAATATATGTGAATTTATAGGAGAAAGATCTAGGCCAGGGGAGTCCTGAGGGGCCCACAAGGTAGGGGGCGCCCCCCCTAGGGCGCACCTCCCACCCTTGTCGCTGCCTTGTGGCTCTTCTGACTTGGACTCCAAGTCCCCTGGGTGTCTTCTGGTCCAAGAAAATCATCGTGAAGTTTTATTCCATTTGGTATTCCTTTTCTGCGAGGCTCAAAAACAAGGAAAAAACAGAAACTGGCACTGGGCTCTAGGTTAACAGGTTAGTCCCAAAAATAATATAAAATAGCATATTAATGCATATAAAAAATCCAAAACAGATAATATAATAGCATGGAACAATCAAAAATTATAGATACGTTGGAGACGTATCAAGCATCCCCAAGCTTAATTCCTGCTCGTCCTCGAGTAGGTAAATGATAAAAATAGAATTTTTGATGTTGAATGCTACCTAACATATTTATCCATGTAATTTACTTTATTGTGGCATGAATGTTCAGATCCAGAAGATTCAAAACAAAAGTTTAATATTGACATAAAAACAATAATACTTCAAGCATACTAATAAAGCAATCATGTCTTCTCAAAATAACATGGCCAAAGAAAGTTATCCCTACAAAATCATATAGTCTGGCTATGCTCCATCTTCATCACACAAAGTACTAAATCATGCACAACCCCGGTGACAAGCCAAGCAATTGTTTCATACTTTTGATGTTCTCAAACTTTTTCAACTTTCACGCAATACATGAGCGTGAGCTGTGGACATAGCACCATAGGTGGAATAGAATATGGTGGTTGTGGAGAAGACAAAAAGAAGGAGATAGTCTCACATCAACTAGGCGTATCAACGGGCTATGGAGATGCCCATCAATAGATATCAATGTGAGTGAGTAGGGATTGCCATGCAACAGATGCACTAGAGCTATAAGTTTATGAAAGCTAAAAAAGAAACTAAGTGGGTGTGCATCCAACTTGCTTGCTCATGAAGACCTAGGGTAATTTGAGGAAACCCATCATTGGAATATACAAGCCAAGTTCTATAATGAAAAATTCACACTAGTATATGAAAGTGATAACATAGGAGACTCTCTATCATGAAGATCATGGTGCTACTTTGAAGCACAAGTGTGGAAAAAGGATAGTAACATTGCCCCTTCTCTCTTTTCTCTCATTTTTTTTATTTTTTATTTTGGTGGGCTTCTTTGGCCTCACTTTTTTTGTGGGCTTCGTTGGCCTCTTTTATTTTTTTCCTCACATGGGACAATGCTCTAATAATAAAGATCATCACACTTTTATTTACTTACAACTCAAGAATTACAACTCGATACTTAGGACAAAATATGACTCTATATGAATTCCTCTGGTGGTGTACCGGGATGTACAATGACTTAAGAGTGACATGTATAAAAATTATGAACGGTGGCTTTGCCACAAATACTATGTCAACTACATGATCATGCAAAGCAATATGACAATGATGGAACGTGTCATAATAAAACGGAATGGTGGAAAGTTGCATGGCAATATATCTCGGAATGGCTATGGAAATGCCATAATAGGTAGGTATGGTGGCTGTTTTGAGGAAGGTAAAAGGTAGGTGTATGGCACTGGCGAAAGTTGCATGGTACTAGAGAGGCTAGCAAAGGTGGAAGGGTGAGAGTGTGTATAATCCATGGACTCAACATTAGTCATAAAGAACTAACATACTTATTGCAAAAATCTATTAGTCATCGAAACAAAGTACTACGCGCATGCTCCTAGGGGGATAGATTGGTAGGAAAAGACCATCGCTCGTCCCCGACCGCCACTCATAAGGAAGACAAGCAATAAATAAATCATGCTCCGACTTCATCACATAACGGTTCACCATACGTGCATGCTGCGGGAATCACAAACTTTAACACAAGTATTTCTAGAATCCACAATTACTCACTAGCGTGACTCTAATATCACCATCTTTATATCTCAAAACAATCATAAGGAAACAAACTTCACATAGTATTCAATGCACTTTATATGAAAGTTTTTATTATATCCCTCTTGGATGCCTATCATATTAGGACTAAATTTTTAACCAAAGAAAATTACCATGCTGTTTAGAAAGACTATCAAAATAATATAAGTGAAGCATGAGAGTTCAACAATTTCTATAAAATAAAACCACCGCCGTGCTCTAAAAAGATATAAGTGAAGCACTAGAGCAAAATTGCCTAGCTCAAAAGATATAAGTGAAGCACATAGAGTATTCTAATAAATCAGGATTCATGCGTGTCCCTCTCAAAAGGTGTGTACAGCAAGGATGATTGTGGAGAACTAAAAAGCAAAGACTCATATCATACAAGACGCTCCATGCAAAACACATATCATGTGGTGAATAAAAATATAGCCTCAAGTAAATTTACCGATAGACGAAGACGACAGAGGGGATGCCTTCCGGGGCATCCCCAAGCTTAGGCTCTTGGTTGTCCTTGAATATTACCTTGGGTTGCCTTGGGCATCCCCAAGCTTAGGCTCTTGCCACTCCTTATTCCATAGTCCATCAAATCTTTACCCAAAACTTGAAAACTTCACAACACAAAACTCAATAGAAAACTCGTGAGATCTGTTAGTATAAGAAAATAAAATCACCACTTTTGGTACTGCTGTGAACTCATTATTTATTTATGTTGGTGTAATATATACTGTGTTCCAACTTCTCCATGGTTCATACCCCCGATACTACTCATAGATTCATCAAAATAAGCAAACAACACAAAGAAAACAGAATCTCTCAAAAACAGAACAATCTGTGAAGATCTGAATTGTTCTAATACTTCTGTAACTCCAAAAATTATGAAAAATTAGGAAAACATAGGAAATTTGTTTATCAATCCTGTGTAAAACATTTAGGGTTTTTACGCTCTCCAGTGTAATATTAAAATTCTGTGACTGGACGCAAAAGTTTCTGTTTTTCAGCAAGATCAAATCAACTATCACCGTAAGCCATCCCAAAGGTCTTTCTTGGCACAAACACTAATTAAAACACCAAAACACAATTAATACAGAGGTAATAATGTGTATTTTATTCAAAAACAGAAGCAAAACAAAAATCACAAAAATAAAATTGGGTTGCCTCCCAACAAGCGCTATTGTTTAACGCCCTTAGCTAGGCATAAAAACACATAGATCTAGGTATTGTCATCTTTGGTATGCAACTCCTCGATTACACACTTGTAATCCTTAGGAGATTTTTTGGTTTTATCAATGATCAAACTCCTACCTTGTTTTTGTAATGGCCTATCTTCTTTAAAAAGCCGAAAGATAAGGATTTCGCAAAACTTTTGTGTTCCTTTTTCTTTGAAAAGCAAACCTTACCATTTTTGGGCCGCTGTTAAAATCAAGAAATTCTCTAGTGGCAATTGGTTCCTTAATAATATCGAAAAGGTTAGGGTGAACACTTATTATTTTGACATCTTCGTTTCCTTTACTCGAAGATTCACCCTTATTCTTAGGAACATAAATAAACTTTGTAGCCTTAGTAGGAGGAGAATTTTGAGTAGTTTTAATGGAGGAAAAGGTGGAACCCAAGTTGGTAATAATATCTTCTAGTTTGCCAATTCTTGTAGAATCTTGATCTATCTTTTCATTAACTAGGGGTTCCTTTTCCCTAAGATTCTTTAAAGTAACTCCTACCTTAGATCCATATTGAGTAATTTGATTATGAATCTTTTTACCCAAGTTTTCAATTAGCTCAACGGTAGCAATTTTATTCTCAATAATATGAAGCCTTTGCATCACATGTTCCAAGGTTAAAACGGTTTCATTGACCATAAGAGGTGGTGGACCTAACAAATCTATCATAGCATTGTACGCATCAAAAGTATGGCTCCCCAAGAAATTTCCCCCAGTAATGGTGTCTAAAAGATTTCTATTCCAAGGAGTAATGCCCACATAAAAAATGTGAAGAAGAACGGTAGTATATTGCTTTCGAGTAGATCTATTCTGAGCATTGCAAATTCTATACCAAGCATCTTTTAAATTTTCTACTCCTCCCTTTGCTTAAAATTAAGAACTTCATTCTCAGGAGTGTTAACAATGATGGAAGGACTAGCCATGGAAGCAAGGCAAGTGATCCAACACATGAGCAAACAAAAAGCAAACGAAAGAGATGAACAGAAGAAGGGCGAATAAAAAGGAAAATCTTTTCGAAAATCATTTTAGAAGTGGGGGAGAGGAAAACGAGAGGCAAATGGCGAATAATGTAATGCAAGAGATGAGAGTTTATGATGGGTACTTGGTATGTCTTGACTTGGCGTAGATCTCCCCGGCAACGGCGCCAGAAATTCTTCCTGCTACTTCTTGAGCTTGCGTTGGTTTTTCCCTTGAAGAGGAAAGGGTGATGCAGCACAGAAGAACCAAGGTATCAATCCAGTAGGAGAAGAACGCACAAATCACCAACACCTGCACAAACAATCAAACACTTGCACCCAATGCGATAAAGGGGTTGTCAATCCCTTCACGGTCACTTGCAAAGGTGAGATCTGATAGATAAAAGATAAAATATTTTTGGGTTTTTTGGTATATAGATATGAAAATAAAAGATTGCAAAATAGTAGATCGGAAAGTAATATGATGGAAAATAGACCCGGGGGCGATAGGTTTCACTAGAGGCTTCTCTCATGAAGGCAAATAATATGGTGGGTGAACAAATTACTGTCGAGCAATTGATAGAAAAGCGCAAAGTTATGACGATATCCAAGGCAATGATTATGCATATAGGCATCATGTCTGTGTCAAGTAGACCGACTCCTGCCTACATCTACTACTATTACTCCACACATCGACTGCTATCCAGCATGCATCTAGAGTATTAAGTTCATAAAGAACGGAGTAACGCCTTAAGTAAGATGACATGATGTAGAGGAATTAACTCAAGCAATATGATGAAAACCCCATCTTTTTATCCTCGATGGCAACAATGCAATACGTGTCTCGCTACCCCTACTTTGTGACTGGGTGAAATCATGCAAGATTGAACGCAAAGCTAAGCACCTCTCCCATTGCAAGAAAAACCAATCTAGTTGGCCAAACCAAACCGATAATTCGAAGAGAAATACAAAGATAGTAAATCATGCATAAAAGAATTCAGAAAAGATGCAAATAATATTCATATATAAGCTGATCATAAATCCACAATTCATCGGATCTCGACAAACACACCGCAAAAGAAGATTACATCGGATAGATCTTCAAGAACATCGAGGAGAACTTGCTATTGAGTATCAAAGAGAGAGAAGAAGCCATCTAGCTACTAGCTATGGACCCGCAGGTCTCAGGTAAACTACTCACGCTTCATCGGAAGGGCAATGGTGTTGATGTAGAAGCCCTCCGTGATCGATTCCCCCTCCGGCAGGATGCCGAAAAAGGCCCCAAGATGGGATCTCACGGGAACAGAAGGTTGCGGTGGTGGAAAAGTGTTTTCGTGGATGGCTCTGGTGGTTTTGGAATATATGTGAATTTATAGGAGAAATATCTAGGTCAGGGGAGTCCTGAGGGGCCCACAAAGTAGGGGGCGCCCCCCCAAGGGCGCGCGTCCCACCCTTGCCGCCGCCTCATGGCTCTTCTGACTTGGACTCCAAGTCCCCTGGGTGTCTTCTGGTCCAAGAAAAATCATCATGAAGTTTTATTCCATTTGGACTCCGTTTGTTATTCCTTTTCTGCGAGGCTCAAAAACAAGGAAAAAGCAGAAACTGGCACTGGGCTCTAGGTTAATAGGTTAGTCCCAAAAATAATATAAAATAGCATATTAATGCATATAAAACATCCAAAATAGATAATATAATAGCGTGGAATAATAAAAAATTATAGATACGTTGGAGACTTATCATGCGCCCCCTCAGGTGGTCGCAGTACACCATCACCTTCGACTCCAAGGATCACCTCAGGTGCCCGGCCACTGCCGGCGCGCTCCTCATGCTCTGCACGCCCACCATCAACAACGTTTCCATCACCAAGGCTCTCATCGATGGTGGCGCTGGTCTTAATGTGCTCTCCGTCGAGACCTTTGAGATGCTTCAGGTGCCCTATGACCAGCTCATGCCCACCAGGCAATTCTCGGGGGTGACCGACGGCTCCACCGCTCCCCTGGGCCAGGTGCGCCTCCCTGTCACCTTTGGCAAGCGTGACAATTACCACACCGAGCTCATTGACTTTGACGTCGCCCACATCGGCCATCCGTACAATGCCATCCTTGGGTACCCTGCCCTCGCCAAGTTCATGGCAGCAACCCACCATGGCTACAATGTCCTTAAGATGCGAGGGTGCAGCGGCATCATCAAGGTCACCTGCGATGAGAAGGACGCGGTCTGCTCCCTTGAGCATGCCTACCATGCTGCGGCAGCCGAGAACCCTGATGACGAAGGTGGCGTCCTGCCTCCCGAGGCCACCCCCGCGAAGAAGAAGCAGCTCCTCCCCAAGAGTCGTCCGGAGGCCAAGAAACCCGCCGGTGACGCCTCAGGCTCCACGTCTGCTGTCGGGGCGCCCCTTCCTCCCGCATATGAAGGCGTGCCCAGCGCCTCCCTCAGGATGCGCTCGGGGGCTTTCGTCTGGAGAGCCTCTGACCTAACCAGTGCGATGAGGGAGGTGTTTGGGCACCACTTGGAGGCGTGCCTTGACGCGCAAACCCACAAGCAAGGAGCAAAGCATGAGGCGCCAGGAGCAAGAGAGTTCATCACCAAGGCGATCGAGGAGCTTCAGGAGGCGCAAGCCATGCGCGGCGAGCGCCGCCCTGCACCCCCAACGGTGCAGCCGCCGCCCCCGACGTGGGCGACGGGCTGCGCGTCTGCGTCAACATCCCTGTAACACCCCAAAAATTTAATCATATTTTTATTAAGTAAAATTTGGCTAGAAAATAAAATTTTGATTTATAATAAGTCCTTTAATAATTTTTGAGCCTTTTCTGTTTCTGACTTTCAAAATTCTTCCATCCATATAGGAATTTTCTTTTGGAAATAATATTGTGGGCTCTAGTAGTTTTCTTAAATCATTTTGTTTGTATTATAATAACAGTAGGAATTATTTTCGTAATAAATTTTTGCCCAAGATAATTCTTTTAAAGGCATTTTCAATACTTTAAATGCCTCTGTTGCACTACAACTACTTTAAATAATTCTTTCAAAATTCCACAAAAATTATGAGGGGTCATGTGATGCCTACAGATCACTTTTATGCAAAAACCCAACTTGGCCTTTTTGGAAGTTTTGAGTGAAACAACCTCTTTTCCATTCTGTCAATTTTCTAGGTTATAACTGCAACCGTAATATTCCTTGCTCCAAAAATTGTGAAACTTTTCCCACTTATAGTCCTTCCAACCACAACCTTAAGTCCAGGAGATTAGGCCCATTTGCATCATTTAGATCCACCAAATAACCCTCTGCATTTTCTGTCCAGAACTGAAATTCCTGTAAACTTGCATTGGCAAGTTTTCTCCTTTCGCAAACCAACACTACTAGCATCTCTACCATCTAAGGAGACACCAACCTGTTAATTTTGTCCTCCAACAAAATTCACTATGTCACCCTAACATTCTGTCGAACACCTTTTGGGCATGACAGAAATTTGGTCTCTTTCTAAACTACTTTTGGCATTTGCTTCTCCTGCCAAACCACCATGTACAGTAGCTCCATTACAGAGTGACTCATCATCATGCCAAATTCCAAATTCAAATAAGTTCATTTGGCCACTGTGGCAATTCATCGAACGCCTGGTGTGCATGCACAGAGCACGAGCAGAGTGCTCGTTTGGCAGGTGTCGGCACCGCCACACATGGCCTCCCTGCTGCCTTCCCCGCATGTTTTTCTCCTCCTCTAGCTTCACAGGCAAGCCAGCAAGCCCGCCGACACTATCCCCGTCCTCTAGCGCCGCCCTTCGCCAACCCGAGCCGCCGTCCAGAGCTGCCGTATCCGCCATGTCTCTGTTTACTTAAATACCCACGGGCGAGTTCATCCGCAGCACACCCGACGCTCACCGACCAGGCCAAGCCCCACCGGCCATATTTGCCCCGCCACCGACCTCAACAACCTAGACGGCGTTGTTAATGGCGGACCGCCGACGCCCCTTCTCTCTGGAAGCGGCAAACCGACCTCACCCGCCTATATAAGGCCACCCCAAGCCTCATTCCGCATCAAGATAACCTCACCGCCTACCCGATCATCCTCCAGAACGAGCCCAGAGCTCGGTAATGCCGTCTTCCTCCTCTCTAGCACCCACAGCCGTAGCCACCTTCCGGATGATTCCGACGCGGCTAGGGCCTCCCCACCCAACTTTCCCTCACCAATAGCTTCCTTGGGCATCCGCTGATGCATCCCGCTCGTCAATTCCACTGGAGCTAGCCCGAGGACAGAGATCCAAATTCGTCGCCGCCGGAGCCTTTCGGGAGAGCTCGCCATCGGCGACTCCGTACACTCCGGCGACCAAGGACGGTACCGGAAGAACCGCCCCAACCTCCTGAGCACAGCGGTAGTCCCATCTCCCAGAACGGTGCCGCCGTTCGCCGGTGACGATTGCCGGAGCGTTGCTTTGTTCTGTCGCAGGAGGACGACGTGGGCGGACCAGGTCAAACCTGACTAGTGGGCCAGGCGGGCCCACTGTCAGTAACTCACTGCATGCTGTGTAAGTGGACGCGGGTTCTGCGAAGGCTGCCTTCACTCGAAGGAAGACCTACTTCCCATGCACGCCTTCGACGTCGGCTTCTTCCCCGCGCAGCCGAATGACTGGGCTCGGCCCAGTGGCGACAGAGGGCTAAGTCGCGCTTAGGGCGCGCCTCTGCCCTTCCCCTTTTCTATTTCAGCATATCTCAAATTAATTCTATAGAATCCATTTTGAATCCAAATTTGATGATTCAAATTCCTGTAGACTTCTAAAATCATGCTCTATTAATCCAGCTAGGGTGAACATTTTTACTAAGCTTTATCTCCACTGGATCTTTTAAATAGTCCATTTCTTTATTCTTTTCAACTTAGAAATACTCTAAGTAAATCATCTGGACTCCAAATAATTTGATTATTTTTCTGTTATTCCTAATTTCTCCTCTAGTTTATTTTAGTATTTATTTCAAAAACTTTTGAAACAATTTTTGGCACTGTTTTTGCTTTATGTGGTAATTATACTATTTTGAAAATAGGAAAATGGAGGGAAGATAATTTCTTGCAAAATTTTGAAGTGACCAGCACCAACACATGCACAAGGCAAGCATTTGGAACACTTGATATGGTGAATTGCGTAGTTGTTATTTGAATCATGGTTATGTTAAATTCAGATAGAATTTGCATATAGATAATTTTGCATGCATGACCCATGGCTATTTTGTTATACTCTTTTAAACATGAAATAGGAGTGAGCGTGGTTATGCTCATATGCCTATGTTGGTTTGGAGCTAATCTGCAGGAAAAAAAAGCCGGTCACAAGAAAAGTGACCGTGAGATTGGAAATCTCGTGGTGACGAGAATGATCAGTGAGGGTATGCTGGGACATGCCAGATGGTGAAACTGTTGGATACTACCAAGGAAATATCTTGTGCTAATCACTGTAGGAAAAATTGAACCTCCTGAGTCGATCGTAGATCGAGTCTTGTTCCGGTAACCCCCATACTTGTTCGTGCTACCACATGCCCCTTCCACAGGTAGGGTATGGTTCAGTAAGTTGTTAACCCTTTCCGTGCACACACCACATAGAGGGCTACGATGAGGGTTTCCACGATGGTGGCCTAAATCCTGTCATCGGGTCAGGGGGCATGGGTGTTTCCGGTTGAAGCCGAGAGGGGGGCACCCCTTGTAAACCGCGCGTATAAATAGTGATCCCATGCTAGTTGAGACGATGGTCTCCCCGACTCAGAGTTTTTCTGGAAAGATGCTTTGGGTGATTCCTGGCATCCGGACGGTTAATCTGGTGTGTGCTGGTTAGGTGTGTTTTCAACCCAAAGGCCGTAATGGGAATTAGCCAGCGTCTCGGTGTTGGCTAAAGAAATCCTTTACTTGTGGATAAAGAGTACACCCTCTGCAGAGTTATACCTATTCGAATAGCTGTGTCCGCGGTTAAGGACTATAGTCTGGATTGGTCAAGTGTCGGTCTTAGTGTCGGTCTCCGGAGGAAATAATCAAAACGTGCCTGAATTATTTTATAGGATAATTATTGTCACCCTGATGCTACCATGAATATTTTCCTATGCATATTAATATTATTGTGGTTATGCATATTATTGTGGACTAACCCGTTTCTCTTATTTTATTTTCCTGAGTGTCTCAGGGGCTGGCTAGACTACCCCGGGCATTCGGTTTATTTTCAAGACCGACAGTGGCGTCACCTTTTGACACCCGGCTAGCATTTCTTTTCAAGACCTCTCCGTGGCGTCCCTCGAGTTATCAGGCGGTCTATCACGCCACTACTCTTGTGGACACCCGATTGGCATTTCTTTTCAAGACCTCTCTATGGCGTCCCACGAGATATCAAGTGGTCTATCACGCCACTACTCTTGTGGACACCCGATTGGCATTTCTTTTCAAGACCTCTCCGTGGCGTCCCTCGAGTTCTCAGGTGGTTCTATCTCGCCACTACTCTTGTGGATACCCGATTGGCATTTCTTTTCAAGACCTCTCGTGGCGTCGCTTGAGTTCTCGGTTGGTTCTGTTCCTCTGATTTCTCTTTTAGACACCCGTTTGGCATTTCTCTTCAAGACCTACCGTGGTGTCACTTGACATCCGACCGGCATTTCTTTTATTTATTTTCCTTTAACCTTCCTTGTTGGTCACTAACAATTTTTATACTCATTTTCCTGCTCATACCCATATTTATGCACATATCAATAATGGTCATGTCATGTTAAAAATTGGATCAACACCTGCATATCACCTAGTCCAGCATGAGCATATGCATTTGGTATATCTTTTGTTCATTATGTTTGCGAGTACATTCCAACGTACTCACAGGCTTGTCCCTGGCTATTTACTTGGCTAGGTCAGGATTTCTACAAGAAGTGCCACAGTGACGTCGGTGCGGCGCCTAGGATAGCAGCCACGCGGGATAGGAATTATCCGGGCCAGCTGTTCCTGTGGGAATGGAGCCCCATCGACGTTGGAGACCACGAGTCATTTCCGTCACCCCTCACCAGATATCATTGTTGTATCATTAGACCTTTATGGTCTTGTATCCAATTCTTGTAATAGCTTGGTAATCTGTAACAAGGACGTGTCCACCAGTAACAGAAATCCTGGGGCTGGTGATGACACGAGGGGTTAATTTCTGGGATGTTGTGTCCTCGAAATCCGGCCCCGACAATCTCGGGCCTCAACAGGGCCGCTTCACAGTACCTCTTCTGGCCGTCTCACGTCAGCCGGAGTTGGGCCTACCCCTACAGCCACGTCCGCATGCCGTCCGGCCTGCTGAATGTCGGCCCCTCGTACCAGCGCCTCGCATGAGCCGTGCATGCGTCTCATGAGGCCCGATGCCTGGCGGCGGCATCTCAGGAGGCCCCGGACCCTCGTGATCCTCCCGGGCCTCGCGAGCCTCTCGAGCCTCAGTTGCCATCTGGCCCGTGAGGAGCAAGCCTCCCCGACAAGTTCCATCGACTACCTCGACGCCCCTTCAATATCATTGCCAGGTGACTTTTTGGTTTGTTCAATTAACGGCGCCCCTCGGGCTGCATCATCCTCAGGCTGCAAGGGCCCGCCCCTGTAGCTGTGTCATTTCGTTCATGTACCTTGAATCAACTATGCTTCATGAGTTATTTTGTCTGTTAACCCCGCGCTTGACATCACGTCGCCTCTAGAGATGCCACCCCATGGGTTGCACGCTCTGCCAGCTTCCCTCCTATACGTCCCATGAGAGGGGGCTACCAGCACGGCGTCTGTGCTTGGGTCCGTCCCTGCAGCGCTGATAAATGTAAGTGACTGAGCTCTGGCTCGCGGGCCGGCTCCATGCACGTCACCTCACCAGGTCCTTAGTGCCTTCATCTTCTCACAGAATGATTCCAAGCGGATCGTGCGCGCTACACCTTGTATCTTGTGATTGGTTAACATGCAGGAACCTCAGGAGACAAGCGCTCGAGCGGCCTTGACGGCACATTGCTGCCTCAGGAAGGCCGCCTCGATCAGGCAGCGGTTTGCTCCGCGGAAGGCTAAGTAAAATTGCTTTATACGCCGCGCATCGCTGGACGAAGTCCCTTTCCTTGGTACCCTCGCGAGGCACACCACTCCTTTTTGCACGAGCCGTTTGCACGTTAAAAGGGGGCCTCTTGAGAATCGTGCCTTAGGAGCCCCTACTGGCTCTCGGGCCCTCACCCCCTAGCCTTTTCCCAGGCATCACAACCTGACATACCAGCGGCAGCTGAGCCCGCTCGAGGGCTGGGTCCTGAGGACGTAGAGCATCATGGTGAGCAAAGAAATGGGGGGTAAGACTCGCAAGGGATACATGAAGAGGGGTGCGGCCCGACAGTGCATGCATTTTTCGAAGTATAATGGGCGTCAATCTCTTCATGCACCCCTAGCGGGACATGCCTTGATTCGTTTCAGAACAGGAAGCGTGCACAGGATCAAGAGCTCCAGAGAAGCACGCCCTCATGACACAGGAACCCTCCACGGGCCACGAACGCACCAAGCTAAGTTATCCTATTCGCGCCAGGCATGAACCTTACCATTAACGCTTTACCTGGACTCTCGCGACCTCGTTCGGGCAAGGAATCCCCCCTCTTTTATCTTCCTGGAGCCGCTTGCGCATCAAGGGGAACCTCATGAGCATCGCGTCTCAGGAGCTCTTACCGGACCTCGGGTCGCTCACCTCCTGGCCTTGCACACGGCAACGCGACCTGGCATACAAGCGACAGCTAAAGCTTGCCTGGGGATTGGGTCCCGGCGACGCAGAGCCCTAAGCATTCATGAAGAAAAAAAAGGGGAACCCGTGCCCAAACAAGAAACACCAATATAGTTTTAAAACTCTTGCTGGAAACGCTAAGATAAAGGCGCAAGCACCGTAGTTCCTTACACGCCCCCACGGGGCCCTTCGTGACTTTGATGCAAGAAATAAAAACAAAAGAAACGGCATCCCGAGGGCCGCTGCTCCGGAGGCGCTGACTTTGGCGTCGTGGTGCCTAGTCGGTGTTCTCGTCCTCCTTGATCGGGGCCCGACGACGTGACGGCTCGTCATAGTCATCGTCGCTCGAGCTCCCCTCGGAGGAGGTGCCGCCGCGGTTGGAGGCATCACGGCTGTCGCCAAGGGCAAGTTCGCCGCCGAGGACGTCACCGTCACGATGGTCATCATCGTCGGAGAGGTGGTCGCCGCCGCTGTTGTCGCCCTCCGGGCAGCACCCTAGGCGTCCGCCGTCTTCGCCGAAGATCTTGACAAAGAGTATCATTTCCTCGTCGTACTTGAAGTGGAGGGTGTGCCTCCCCTTCAACCCGCGGGTGCGGGCGAACACCTGCCACCCACGGGTTAGGTACACGTAGCCCGAGGGGGTGACTTCGACCTCCGCCCACGAGGACCTATTGCAGCAGTTGTTAAGCTGCAGCCACATCCCGACGGGTCCTCCGGTTGGCAGCTCCTCCGCAAAGGAGCGCGGAAGCTGGATCCACGTGCAGGGTGGACTCTCCATCCATACTATGAACTCGCGGGCCATGTCATCTGAGTGGGCCCGCAGGCGAGGTGGTCGGGCGGCCACCGCATGGCTCCCCCCTTGGCCTCGGCCGCCGCGGCTTCTGCGGCCGCTTCCGCGGGAGGGGTTCTTCCCACGGCTGCCGGAACCAATGCGGACCCGCAACGGAGCGCGTCCACGCCCTTGGGGAGCCACCGAGGGCGTCACGGTGGACTTGCGAGGGCGGCTGTGCCCCCTCTTGGGTGGCGGCAGCTCTGGGTCTTTTCTCGGCGCCTTGCCCTTCTTAGTGGTAGAGAACCTCCTCACTGGCGCCCATGGTCGCGGCGGCGAGGATTGGAGGCAAGCAAGTGAGAAATGGAGATGGGTTGGGCGCTCCGCTCCCTTCGCCCTATTATAAACGGTCGGAGAAGGCCAACCGATGTCAGTTCACATTCGGAGCAATGATGGCCTCGCAGCATGCACGTCCAGGCTTTTGTCAGTCTGGGCAGTTGCCGGGGCGACGTGGGGGAGTGGAGGCGTCCACGTCCCGTCATGCGCCACACGTCAAGCCTGGCCCGCAGGCGATTGGGGCCCACGTCACTTCGCCCTTCACTCCTTGCCTTCGCTTTGAAGCCAGGCCGAGCGCGCCTTGGGCCCGGGTGGTACTGTCGGTGTTCTGGGAACGGGGCTACCCAGGCCCGCCTTCCTGCGGCCCAGTGCATGACTTCACCGACGGCCCAGCTACAAGACCCCAAGGGCAAGACCCTCGCGAGGCCCCTAGCCTCGTGAGGCGAATGACACCAAGACCACCCATGGAGCAGCTCCCTGAGCCTGCCTCCCGAGGAGCGGAGATCTCTATGCAGGCACCCCACCTCATGAGGCTCGCGATGACGTGAACCATGACGACCAAGGCCAGGCGGGCACTAGAGAGCGCAGGCCAGGACAGTTTCCACTTCGGTGATAAGGAGGCAAGGACAAGTGCGGGATCCCAAGGAATCCCTAAAAGGTTTCCATTCTAGTGCAACAACACCAAGACCATGAGCTCGGTAGGATGGATGTCATTGCCGAGCCCACCAGTATGTCACGACCTAAAGCTTTTCAGGCGAAGACCACCTTTCAACAGGATAAGATGTAGTCGATGGAGCTTCGATCCTCGTTGGGACGTAGTCGATGGAGCTTCGTTGTAGATTCATGCCGTCTCCTTGGGGCATTGAGGTTAGGGTTTCTTTTCATGTGGCAAAATTTTGTGCTATACTATTAATTAGGTGCTTCAGATCAATTACGACGACTGTGGCTCAGGGTGCTACTCCTTAGGAGGACGTGCATGAAGACTTCCCGGCTATCATCGATGAGGTCAAATCGGCTTAGGTAGGATGGTGGCAACAATGATGCATCGGCTGCTCGTTCTGACGGTTGTAGGTTGTTCGGTGGTCTCGGAATCTTCATGTAATTTTTATTATGTTTGACATGCTTTGTACTCCTGGTGAACTTTTATAATAGATCTGGTCATTTTCAAGAAAGGTTTGCATATATTGTACTTTGTTCAAAAGTAGAACAAAGGTTGATGGCCCTTTACATTTTTGTGCAAATGCTAAGATCATGAATTCAAATATCTGATTCCAGTTTATGTTGAAAAAAATACTGTTCAAGCTCTGGCTAGCGATTCCGAATGTAAATTGTTCATGTGTTTATACGATTAGCATGGTTATCAAACAGAATGTATGGTGTTCCCCCATTTAGATGTGAACTTCAAAAGCCAGGCATTACGTCAAATTCTTCTAAGTCCATTGGTGCAATGTGGTCAAATAGTACCATCGATATCTCAAAGCCAAAAGAGTTCGAACTTGTTCGTTATATATATATATATATACACACACATATATATATATAAACTATTCTGATCACGGGATCAGAATAATATTCTGATAACTCTGTGAATTTCCTGAGTTGTTCTACCTGAACTTCCCTCTCTGAAAACCCAAACTTCGTCCTATCTTCGCAGTCGTGGCTACCTTCACGATTACTTCTGGTGCGTCGTGTTCTTTGTGGTCTTAGTGTAAACCAGATATACTTTTTAGCATCTAAATGGTAGTTTTGTTTTAGAATCTCCGCTGTTGGCGGGTGTGCTCTTGGGACGTGATGACCGCGTGTTTGTTAGAAGTTTAATGCATCCATTGAATGCTCTCAGACCTCTAACATGATGGGAATTGAGTTTCAGTCTGTGTTTCATGGACTTTTTGTGGTTATTTCTCATGAATTTGATTTGAGTTGTGTCCTTCGTTCGTGCGAGTGGTTGCATCTGCTTTTGTTGATTTGTTGTTTTTCTCTGAAAATTGGTGACGGATCTGCGTATATTAGTGGAATTGAAGCCTTCCTGCATTGTTAATTTCAATCGGGCGGGTCCATACACTCCGAATTCGAGTGATTGGATCTAGTTCCGCCCGCCATGGTTACGGTTGGTTCTTCGGATGGATAGAGTGGTGCCGCATTATTTTTGTTGCGTACAAGGTTGGCAAAGCTTTTGAAATGTGTTTTAAGTAGACGCAAAGGATTGTATGTTTCAAACAAACTGGATCATGACTAGTTTTTAGATTAGTCACGGTCTGATGTAGAATTTGGACTTCTATATCTTTAATAATTGAACTTCTATTTTTTGTTCACAATGTAAATTAGTGCAGCATTGTCAGTCACGGTCTGATGTAGAATCTAGACTTCTATATCTTTTGTACTTGAACTTCTAAGTTTTGTTCACATTATACGGTAATGCAGCATTGTGAACTTTTTTGTTTGTTTGCTTTTTTTCGTAATTTTAATTCATGAATTGGTTTTGATTTTTTTACTTTGTCCTGTGAGGAATCATGGAATTGGCCCATAGATATGTGCATCGTTTATTTTTCTAACATATTTTCATACTTCGAACAGTAGTATAACTTTAGTAGGTATGTATCCTGGACTTACGGATTATTTTTTAGCGTGTGGACCGCTTTAGTTTTATGGTTGTTTATTTAACATGTCCATCTTAGGATTTCAAAACTTTTTGGACTTCTGTATCTTTACAATTTGAACTTCTTTATTTAAATTTTGATTTTTTTTGGATTTAAATATTTTAATCATCGAATTTATATATTTTTAAAAACTTTTAACTTCATTTATTTAAAATTCTCTATGTTTTTCTAGATTTGACCCTTATTTTTTAATAGACGTCCAATTTTTAAATTATTTTAATTTTGAAGTTTTTTTGTTAAATATCTGTCCTTCCCTTTTATTTAATTTTTAACTCCTAACTTTTTTTAACTAATAAACCATTTTTTTGAATTTTTTTATTTTATGACCTTCTCTCTTTTTTCCTTTCGCAGTGAACTATGTTTTTGTAATTACCATCGAACTTCTCTAATATTTAAATCTGCATTCGGCCTATCCACCATGTGCACTACTACATTAGCACGAGGCCGAGGAGGGGGGAGGGGTGGTTTGGACCCTAGGCTTCATTTTCAAGCATTGCAATACCGTTTGTGCTCACTTTTGTTACTTGTTACCTTACTTTTTTTTATTGTTCCTATTACAAAAATCTATATCTACTATCATTACTACACTTGTATCACCATCTCTTCGCCGAACTAGTGCACCTATACAATTTACCATTGTATTTGGTGTGTTGGGGACACAAGAGACTCCTAGTTATTTGGTTGCTGGGTTGTTTGAGAGAGAACATCTTCATCCTACACCTCCCACGGATTGATAAACCTTAGGTCATCCACTTGAGGGAAAATTGCTACTGTCCTACAAAACTCTGCGCTGGGATGCCCAACACGAGTCTACAAGAATAAAGTTGCATAGTAGACATTAGATCCTCGAGGATCTTGTGAAGGATGACAAGAAAGATGATTTGTCTCTGCAGGTGTTTTACCTGATTCTTTTCATGAAGGTTGTTATTCCTCGTACGTCTACACGGGTTTCCAGGGAGGCAGCAACGATTGAGAATCTTGTTTCTGAAGATATGGCAAATATGGACTATTGCCAGTTGCTTGTTGATGACCTTCGACGGGGTTGTAATAGGTATCCAAAAGGGACTAGCAGGGGAAAAGCTATTACAGGCTGTGGCATTGCGTCGCTTCTTATGTATTTGGACTACCTTATCCTTGGCAAGAAGCGTGTTGTTGATTTGAGGATTCCTCGCATCAATTTCATGGACCAGGCCAAGCTATCTGAGCTTGCTGCTGCTGACTTGGTTAACATGGGTGATGATGACCCAGCCAACTGGGTTTTTGGGAACCTGCCTGTGACTCTTATTATGCATTATTCTTTCCTGTATAGTATAACTTGAACTTCTGTATTATCTTCACTTTTATTTCTTGTCCCTTCATTATTTTTTCACCCATTTGTCTTTTATTTGCGTGTAGTGGAAGACAAATGCTGAGGTTTTGTTCTTTAGGCATATTGAACGACATGTTATCGGTGCAACAAACATTCGCTTTGTCGACCGAGCTCGTGCGCAGGTGTGCTGACGATCAGACATCTAACACCAATACATGACACAAGGACAAGCCAGAAAAGCCGCTCTTCGTGAGATCAAGGAGAGCACTATGAAGAACAAGATATCTGAAGGCCACCTTGGGAAAGCCTCCCTTGTCGGGCAGAAGAGCCTGGCCAGGTCAAGACCGCCCAAGGACAAATCCGGATACGCCCCGGCAGGCTTGCCGTGGCCACCAAAACCAAACCCCGCCAAGCTCTTTCAACGAAGAACCTCCACCAAGATGCCACCGCTCCAACTCACAGCACCCAAGTCACTAATCCTTGCGGTGTCAAGGTGTTAAGAAACCAGGTGGATCCTTTCAAGCACATGGCAGCCTCGAGGAGAACAGATTAGCTTTATTGACACCCGTCCAGGAGGTGTGTCAAGCTGATAAGAAGAGGCAGATAAGCGGCACGACAGGCTTGCCGGGATTCGGCCTCGGCACGACACCTAGCAGTGCATTTAATGCACTTTCTCCTAACTGCCAGAGTTAGGTATGATAGCACTGTTAGCTATCTAATCACACCCAAATGACTGTTTTGCCACTCTGGTCGCCCCTTAACCTATAAAATTAGGCCCGAGGCAACCTAGCAAAGGGTTCGACACTACGACCCCCAGCATTTGTAAGCTCACGTTGCTCTCCCAGAGGCACCCTTGCCGGGCTAGAGTGCGTCGAGCCTTCTTCCACCTCCAGATCAATCCACCAAAGCAGGAGTAGGTTTTACACTGCAAAGCGGCCTGAACCTAGGTAAAATAGAGGGAGTCCATTGCCGTGCTGTCCCCCACTGCTTCTGCTCTTTGTGCAACGCGACCGTTGCCATGCCGAACCCCAAAGGGGCACCCCTGCCCCATAGGTGATCGTGCTTCCACGTCGACATCTTTGGCACGCCAGGTAGGGGGCGTTGCTTGTGCGAACCTGAAGCAGTGACCAGCGTATTAATCTTCGTCGACCTTCGTCATCCAAGGCTCCCAAGCAGAAGAGCGGAGCCGGAGCGCATCCTTCCTCCTCGAAGGCTTTGTTACCGGTGGCTGCGGGCGCCATGGGTGCCGCAGCTGCGGCGAACGGAGCCAGCAAGGCGGGCTGCCGGTGCAACAAACCCTGGGTCTGTTGCCCAGACTGTGCACAGGCACGGGGACGAGATTGAAGCACCAACCCAATTTAGAATACAAGGGACTAAGAGGTTCAAAGGACTAACATGCAGATCAGAGGGACCAAGATCAAGCCAGAAAAGTGAGACACCATCATTAGAAGGGCCTCCTTTGCCGGGCAGGTGAGCTCGGCAAGGGGCGAGGCCACCCCCGAAAAACGACGTCCAAGACGTCCCGGCAGGGCCTGCCGGGGCACACAGAGGCAAAACTACCTAACCAACTACTCGACCACGACCCACGTCTTCAATTAGTGTGGTGTCAAACCGCGGAGTGACTAAGTGGTAGCCATTCACCACATGGCAGCCTCTCCCTACAGGAAAGGCCTGCAGATGACACCCGTCCTGCGACGTGTCAAGAGAGCAGGCGTGGAGCTGGCGAGATAGCCTGGAAGCCTTGCTGGGCAACCAATGATGTGACATTGAGCGATGCATTTAATGCGCCCTGTCAGCCCACAGAGTTAGGTATGATAGCACTGTTTGCTATCTTATCAGTGCATAATGACTATTTTGCCATTGTGGTGACCCCTTAATCTATAAAAGGAGGCCCATGGCAACCGTAGAGAGGGTTAGAAGGTTGGATAACTCTGACCCCCATACGCGCGTAGCCACTACCGCCCTGAGGCAACCCTTGCCGGGCAAGTGTACTACGCTCCACCATCAATCCACCAAAGTAGGAGTAGGGTTTTACGCCTCACGGCGGCCCGAACCTGGGTAAAAATGCCTGTGTGATCTCTGCCGTGCTGCCACACGCTCGTCTGCTCTTTGTGCAACGCGATGCCCCCCTGCCGAACCAGCAAGGGGCCTCCTGGTCCCATAGGTGGACGTGGTTTCCCGTGACATCTTTGGCGTGCCAGGTAGGGGGACCGCTTGCGTGAACCTGAAGGCGTGTGTAGCGCGTCACCTTCATCACCATCAGCATCATTGACGACGCCATCGACCATGGCGCCCAAGAAGAAACCTGGTTCTTCGGCTCGTCCTTCCACCTCGAAGGCTCCGCCGCCCGCGGCCTCTAACGCTGCAGGAGGTGCGGAGACACGCGAGGACGCGGATGCTGCTGGGGGTGTGGTCGGAGCAGGCGACGCCGTCACCACTTCCCCCGCGGCCGACGCAGGAGCAGGAGACATCGGAGGAGAGTAGCATCAGCAACATCCCGACGGCCACGCTCCACAAGGTCTGAGTGACGGGATTACTCCATCTGCGCCCCTTCCGCCCACCGACGGGCATAGCCGTAGCAACGACGCTTGGGTCTGGGCGAATCGCCGCCCTCCGACCGCTCCCACCACGGGTGCGGTCGCAGCGCGTGCACCTCCCCTGGGACGGGTCGACCAAGCCGATGTGCCCGACGGAGCCACTGGCCCTCGAGCGCCTTCGCTACACCACCCTGCCATCCAGGTGGTCGCCCCGCAGTAGCGGGGGCGCAGTGCTGCCGCCACTGGCACCGTCAGGAGCCGAGCGATGGTGCGATCGACTTCATCATCACCCATGCCAAGTACAGCCTCGGAGGCCATGGCGCGGGCTCAGCTACTGCTGAGGTTTCCGCCAGCTGCCGAGCAAATGGACGAATGGTGTGCCACCATCCAAAGTCAGCTCGGTTTCGCCGAAGCTGGGGGCTCACGGCGAGCTAGCCCGCCACGGCCGCCCCAAGCGACAGCAACGGCTCATGCTGCTGACCGTATAGAAGGGGCCATCCCCACGGTGCAGTCCCCGCCATGACAGCCAGTGCGAGCGCAATAGAATTAAGACCCCGATGATGTCTCGATGGCCTCTTCTGAACCTCGAGCGCGTCCAGGCCAACAATGAGCCCCGAAGGATAGGCGGAGAGGAGACACGTGCGCTGTTGTCGAGCAACACAGCGACGACCTCCGCCGGACCGATGGGTGTGACGGCCCCGGCGTCGACGAGTCCGCGCTCGGTATTGACCGGTGCCTACCTTTCGAGGTTGGCTGCCCTGCCTTTACCTGTGAGCTGTGGCAAGTCCGTTGGCCGTCCGTTCGCATGTTCAAGACAGAGATACCTGAGAAGTATGATGGGAGGCTGAACCCGGCAGAGTTCCTGAGCATCTACACCATCGCTGTTCAGGCTGCCGGGGGAAGAGATGAGAAGGTGTTCGCCAACTACTTTCCTTTGGCCCTCAAGTCCAATGTGAGGTCTTGGCTGATGCACCTGCCAGAGAACTCCATTTCATCATGGGCAGACCTGTGCCATGAGTTCATCGGTGCCTTCACCGGTGGCCACCAAGAGCCGGGCTGACCCAACGACTTGCAGCTTCTCCAACAGAAGGAAGGAGACACCCTCCGTAAGTATTTACAGAGATTCAGCAAAGTTCATAGAAATATCCCAAATATCCATCTGGCAGCCGTGATAGCCGCCTTCCAGTCCAATGTGTG
This sequence comes from Thinopyrum elongatum, assembly GCA_011799875.1. Taxonomy (NCBI): domain Eukaryota; kingdom Viridiplantae; phylum Streptophyta; class Magnoliopsida; order Poales; family Poaceae; genus Thinopyrum; species Thinopyrum elongatum. The sequence goes on along the minus strand of CM022299.1, from coordinate 217,872,613 downwards.
TAACCACCGGATTCGTTCCAAGATGAACGTATGATTGCCCAAGACTATGAAGAAGCTCTACACGTTGGTGGATAAGTATGCTCGGATGGAGGAGTGAAGAAAGTTGCCCCGAGAGGAAGATTGCACCAATATTGATTCAGAGGATGAGGATGAATCAACCAATCAGAAGGAGAGCAAGAAGCGCAGTAAGAAGCGAAGGGATAAGGCAGTAATGACTATTGAAGGATCGGGTACGCCTAGTACCGGTAGGAAGGCCAAAGCTGAGGCCCCCGGCAAGGAAGCTGCTGTGTGCGCTGACTGCCGGGAAGCCGCTGCTGCCGAGAAAGCCGGGAAAGGTGATTCATCGGACCAAGGGCCACGACCTTCAAGAGTGTTATCAGGTTGAGCAGCTTGTCAAAAGACAGAAAGCAGAGTATGAGAAGTGTGACAAGGAAAAGGGTCAGAATGTTGCTGGCGGCAAGGGCCGAGGTGGTGAAGTAAATCGCCCCGGCAAACCCTTTTGGAACCAAGGAAAACCCGCCAGAGGTCGAGAGAAGGAAGCCTGTGGTGATGAGAGTGATGGAGGGGATGAAGAGGAAACCAGTGAGCAAGAGTTTCAGAAGGCCACCGACGCCCTGTGCATTGACGGGGGTGCATCTCTGCACACCTCTCACCGCCAACTCAAGCGGTGGGCGTAAGAAGTCAATGCCGTGGAGCCAACGCCCGAGGCCCGGAAGCCGCTCAAGTGGTCCCGTACGCCCATTATCTTTGACGCGGAGGATCATCCTAGCCGTACCACTGCGGTAGGGTGTTTGCCATTGTTGGTCTCCCCAACAATCCGCAATCTCAAGGTCACGAAGATGTTGGTGGGCGGCGGGGCCAGGTTGAATCTGATTTCCCCAACAGTTATCAGCAAGCTTTAGATAGCAGAGGAAGTGCTGGAGGTTACCGGCACGTTTCAAGGAGTTAATCCCGACAGGAGCCATCCTAAGGGAAAGATCATGTTGCCGGTAACGTTTTGGGGAGAACTGAACTACAGGACTGAGAGGATTGTGTTTGATGTGGTTGATCTCCCCCTGCCATACAATGGGATTCTTGGACGCCCGGCCCTGGCTAAGTTCATGGCAGCATCTCACTATGCTTACAACACCTTGAAGATGCCTGGGCCGCTGGGAGTCATCACCATCCCATCAGATGAGAAGGATGCAATCATTTGTGTGCGCAAGATGTACCGGGATGCAGTCGCAGCAGAGGCAGCGGGAGCAGCAGCTCTCGCTAAGGAAAGCAAAGGAAAGAAGAGGGATTGCAGGGACTCCGGCAAAGAGTCCGGGAAGCGTGCCCCCACCGAGTGCACGGCACCCGTTGATGACGTGCCAGAGTGTTCCAATGGCAAGAGATCCAAGGTCGCTGCACCCCAAGTGAAGAAGGTCCCGGCAGGGCTGGCTGGCATTGATGGTACTTTCACTATCTGCGCCACCCTCAATGACAAATAGGAAAGCGCGCTCGTTGCCTTCTTGCGGGTGAATATCGATGTGTTTACCTGGCAACCATCTGATATCCCCGGTGTTCCCAGGGAGGTAATCGAGCACCACCTTGCTGTCTGCCCACATGCCCGACCTGTCAAGCAGAAAGTCCGAAAGCAGGCCTTGGAGAGGCAGCAGTTCATTGCAGAAGAGATCAAGAGACTAGAGGCAGCTGGATTGGTCGGAGGAGTACTGCATCCCACGTGGTTGGCAAACCCAGTGGTAGTCCGGAAGGCTAACGGGAAGTGGAGGCTTTGCATAGATTTCACAGATCTCAACAAGGCTTGCCCGAAGGACCCGTTTCCCTTGCCGCGTATCGATCAGATTGTGGAATCCACTTCATGTTGTGATTTGCTCTCCTTTCTGGATGCGTATTCTAGGTATCACCAGATCTTCATGTCCAAGGAAGATGAAGAGAAGACGTCGTTCATCACTCCATGTGGTACGTACTGTTTTGTCCGCTTGCCATTCGGATTAAAGAGTGACGGGTCCACTTTTGCAAGGGCAGTCCAGATTGGTTTTGAGCCACTGTTGCACAGAAACATAGAAGCCTATATGGATGATATTGTGGTCAAGACCAAGGATAGGGCCACCCTTATTCAAGATTTGGAGGAGACGGTTGCTAATCTGCGCAAAATCAATTTGAAGCTCAACCCGGAGAAGTGTGTATTTGGTGTTCCCTCTGGCAAGTTGCTTGGGTTCTTGGTATCCCATCGTGGGATCGAAGCCAATCCCGACAAGATAAAGGCTATCAAGAAGATCGAAGCACCTAGGATAGTTAAGGATGTGAGGCGTCTGACAGGATGCGTTGCCGTGCTAAGCAGATTCATCTCCAAGTCTGCTGAGCGCGCCCTGCCGTTCTTCAAAATTTTGAAGAAGGCAGGACCCATGAAGTGGACCCCGGAAGTAGATGCAGCTTTGCAAGAGTTGAAGGCCTACTTGTCCTCCGTGCCTACCTTGGTCGCTCCCAAACCCCAGGAGCCGTTGCAGCTGTACTTAGCGGCAACCAACCAAGTAGTCAGTGCAGCTTTGGTAGCGCAGCGAGAAGTGGATGAGGCAGAGAGTGAGCAGAGACCGGCAGAGTCAGAGAAGGATCAGGACAGCAATGAGCACGGCAACAAGAGCAACCCCAAGGACGTGTCAAGGAAGAAAGTGGTGCAACGCCCAGTGTACTTCGTCAGTTCCTTATTACAGGGGGCTAGATCAAGGTACTCTGGCATGCAAAAGTTGATTTTTGGTCTCATCATGGCCTGAAGGAAACTGCACCACTAGTTCCAAGCCCATGAGATCACGGTTGTCACTCATTTCCCATTGCAACGGATACTCCAAAACCCTGAGGCTACCGGCAGAATAGTGGAGTGGGCTTTGGAGTTATCCAGTTTTGGTTTAAAGTTTGAAAGCACATCAACTATTCAGAGCAGGGCATTGGCAGAGTTTATTGCAGAATGGATGCCAACCCCTGATGAGGAAGTGATGGAGACAGCTATCCCCAGCAAGGAATCGCCCCAAGAATGGATTATGTATTTTGATGGTGCTTTTTCCCTACAAGGTGTAGGAGCTGGCGTGCTTCTTGTTGCCCCCTCCGAGGAGCACTTGAGGTACGTCATCCAAATGCATTTTGCCCAGGAAGAAGCAACCAACAATACAACAGAATATGAAGGGCTCCTTGCTGGGCTCAGGATTGCAGCTGAATTGGGAATTAAGAAGCTGATCATTCGAGGAGATTCACAGCTTGTGGTGAGACAAGTTAACAAGGATTACCAAAGTCCATTGATGGAGGCATACGTCGAGGAAGTGAGGAGATTGGAGGAGCACTTTGACGGATTGCAAACAGAGCACGTACCCCGTGCAGAAAATAGCATAGCTGATCATCTGTCAAAGTGTGCTGCGCAGAAGCTCCCTGTGGAACCAGCGACTTTTGTTCTCCATCTCACTCAGCCGTCCGTATCCCCAACAACAATGGCCCGGAAAAGGAGAAAGTTGGACTCCGGTAAGCCTCTCCCGGTAGAGCCGTCTGCTCCTGGCAGAGACCCTGCCGGAAACAACTCCTCGCAGTCTGCCGGACCACACCCTCCAGCCGAGCCATGGACCCCGTGAATGAGGCATGTGCTCCCGCAGCAAAGGAGGTGCCGCTAGTCCTCGTTCCCAAGCCCCAGGCTCCAACTTGGGCAAGGCACATTGTCCACTTCCTCCAAACTGGAGAGCTTCCCGGCAACCAAGATGAAGCTGAAAAAGTAGCCCGGAGGGCCAGTATGTATCAGTTTGTCAATGACACTCTGTACAGAAGGAGGCCCGACGGTGTGAAATTAAAGTGTGTCTGCCGGGAAGAAGGAAAGGAACTGTTGGCTGAGATACACAAAGGCGTGTGCGGCTCCCACATTGGATCAACGGCACTAGTTGGGAAAGCATTCCGGCAAGGATTCTATTGGCCCACAGCCCTCCAAGATGCGGTCGAGCTAATCACCAAATGTGAAGCCTGCCAGTTCCATTCCAAGAAAACCCACCTACCTGCCCAAGCTCTTCAAACAATCCCTCTATCATGGCCATTTTCAGTTTGGGGGCTTGATATCCTCGGCCCCTTCCCCCGAGCAATCGGGGGCTTTGAATTCTTGTTCGTTGCTATCGACAAGTTTACAAAGTGGCTGGAAGTGACTGCCGTGAGAAAGGTGACTGCTCAGTCAGCTATCAAGTTCTTGAAAGAATTGGTGTGTCGTTTTGGAGTTCCGGCAAGGATCATTACCGACAACGGCACCCAGTTCACGAGCCGCGCCTTCATGCAATATGTTCATGCCCTCGGATGCAAGATCTCATTTGCCTCTGTGGCACACCCCCGGAGCAATGGGCAAGCTGAGAGGGCGAACGCTGAAGTGCTGCGTGGACTCAAGACGAGAACCTTTGATACGCTGCAGAAGCACGGCAGGCGGTGGATCGAGGAGCTGCCGGTAGTTCTCTGGTCCCTCAGAACAACACCAAACCGAGCTACCGGGCAGACTCCCTTCTCCCTGGTCTACGGGGCAGAAGCAGTTATCCCCACGGAACTCATTTACGGGTCGCCTCAAGTGCTTGCCTATGATGAAGTAGCGCAAGATCAGCACCGGCGTGACAACGTTATGCTACTCGAGGAGAACCGTCTCCGGGCTGCTACGCGTGTTGCACGCTATCAGCAAGCCCTGCGTCGCTATCATAGCCGCAGGGTTCACGCCCGGTGTTTTGAGGAAGGTGACCTTGTCCTTAGGCGCGTTCAGTCCGCCAAGGGTACAAACAAGTTGTCACCAAAGTGGGAAGGCCCTTACCGAGTAGTACGAGTCACCAGACCTGGCGCAGTCCATCTGGAGACCGAAGATGGCATTCAGTTGCAAAACTCATGGAATATTGAGCATCTCCGCAAGTTCTACCCGTAAGGCGCGGCTATCGGGCCCTGCCCGGCAGCCACCCTTTTGTACAGGCCTTGCCTCAGCTGCATGTAACCCTTTGTACAAAGCCAGGGCGATGACCCTGTGCAAGAGAAAATAAAGAAGCGCTGTGGGGGGCCCCCAACCAAGATTGCATGCATGCATGAGCATTCCAAGATCGCTGCATAAGCATTTCATGAGCATTTGCATATGCATATAGATAGGATCGCATCCTGCATTCATTCTCATCTGCATGAAGCTACAGGTTCCTGCCGTGAACTCGGCTTTGACGAGGAGTTGAGAAGATTGCCCGGCACTGCGATCCCCGGCAAGCCAAACAGATGAGTTCTACCTCTTGTCCATTAGTGTTCTGTAAGTTATAACTTGTGCATAAGAAAACCCCGCCACTCTTTTGAGACTTAGGTGCTCCCATCCCTGACTCGAACGTTGCTTCGGACAGGATGGTCGTATTGGCCTTTGGTAAAAAGAAGTTGGCGGGGGGCTGGCCCCTTTGCCTGTTGCCCGGTAGACACAGCTCTCCGGCAGACAGAAAAGGTGCCGGCAGGATAGCCTGCCGGGGAAAACTCGTTTATTTACACTAAAGAGGCATCTCGCCTCTGCATGGACATACACATGCACGGGTTCCTGGCAAGGTTCATCTTTTTCATTAGTATGCTGATACAAGTATGAGCATTACAGAACACAAACATGGACTCGAGAGATTACATTATTTGAATTAAAATTTGGCAATTGCCTACAAGTTTAAGGTTGAAAAAAGATAGGTGCTCCGTAAACTCCTCTTCCTGTCCTCGTTATCCCAGGTAGAGGCAGAAAGCGGAGGAGAAGAAGAATGCGAGGGTGGATGACTCCGCCCTCCTCCACCCCTCCTTTTATAGGCGGATCGGGGAGGGGAGCCGCTCCCTCAATGGGAAGCCACCGTCCTCCTCCACCAACTCAAGACGACCGGGCCCTCGCCTTGATGCTCTCCCATGCCACACGCCTCCGTTACCTACCCCGCGTGATGGACGCAGCATACGTGGCTAAGGATAAGGGCATGGTGGGAAGAGTGAATAGGCAGTTTCTCCCCGTGCGTTAAAGTCATTCACGGGCCATCACTGGAGCGGCCCCACCACCATTGGCCTTACACGACGCACGGAGAAATCAAAAACTGGCCTGGAATCAAGGCTAATGAAGAAGCAAAGAAGACCTCAAGAGACCAGCCTCTTCAGCGACCCCGCCTGTGCCCTTATTAGGCCCTACCCCGACGACGCTCGGCAGCGCGTTCGGGGCAGGCCCGGGGGCTTCTGTCGGTGCAACAAACCCTGGGTCTGTTGCCCAGACTGTGCATAGGCACGGGGACGAGATTGAAGCACCAACCCAAGTCAGAATACAAGGGACTAAGAGGTTCAAAGGACTAACATGCAGATCAGAGGGACCAAGATCAAGCCAGAAAAGTGAGACACCATCAGGAGAAGGGCCTCCTTTGCCGGACAGGCGAGCTCGGCAAGGGGCAAGGCCACCCCCAGAAAACAACGTCCAAGACGTCCTGACAGGGCCTGCCGGGGCACATGGAGGCAAAACCACCTCACCAACTACTCCACCACGACCCACATCGTCAATCAGTGCGGTGTCAAACCGCGGAGTGACTAAGTGGCAGCCATTCACCACATGGCAGCCTCTCCCTACAGGAAACACTTGCAGATGACACCCGTCCTCCGACGTGTCAAGCAAGCAGGCGTGGAGCTGGTGAGATAGCCCGGCAAGCCTTGCCGGGCAACCAACGATGTGACATTGAGCAATGCATTTAATGCACCCTGTCAGCCCGCAGAGTTAGGTGTGATAGCACTGTTTGCTATCTTATCAGTGCATAATGACTATTTTGCCATTGTGGTGACCACTTAATCTATAAAATGAGAACCATGGCAACCGTAGAGAGGGTTAGAAGGTTGGATAACTCAGACCCCCATACGCGCGTAGCCACTGCCGCCCTGAGGCAACCCTTGCCGGGCAGGTGTACTACGCTCCACCACCACCTTTCCACCATCAATACACCAAAGCAGGAGTAGGGTTTTATGCCTCACGGCGGCCCGAACCTGGGTAAAAATGCCTGTGTGATCTCTGTCGTGCTGCCACATGCTCGTCTGCTCTTTGTGCAACGCGACGCCCCCCTGCCGAACAAGCAAGGGGCCTCCTGGTCCCATAGGTGGTCGTGGTTTCCCGCGACACGGGCGGGGCTACTAACACCCTTTTTCAGTTGGCGCATGGGCTGCGGGAGCGACCCAGCCTCTTCAGCATGCCGCCGACCAAACTCCCATCGGTATGGGCCGCGGAAACACACAACTTCCTCCCGCTCATCCCATCGGCGTGCTCAACCAACACGACGTTGACACCTGCTCCGGTGCGGGCCAAGATTCCTTGGAGCGCCACCCGGAGGAGCGGAGACAGTGCATGCACTCCATCCCACGTCAGGTGAGCACAACAACACCCAGAGCGGCGCCATCGACCCCCAGCGACTGCGCCCGCATGGGGAGGGCCCGACAGACCAAGAGCCTGGTTAACAATAACAGCTTCGGCCACAACAAGTCCCTCTGGCAACTGGTCTGAGGCAGCGAGAGCCCGACGGTGCTCCTTTTGGTTCATCCAGAAATCGAGTGGTGTCGCGCTCTACCTCCGACGCCATGCCAGAAATGGCAACTGAAGCAGTAGCGAGAGTTCAGCTGCTGTTGGACTTCCCTCCAGCAGCAGACATGCTGGATGAATGGAGAGCTAGCATTCAAAGCCTCCTCGGGTTCACTGAGGGTAACAAGCTACCATGCGTGGAACCATCGTGACGCCCGTAGGCGACGCCGGCAGCTCCCATTGGTGGCCAAGATGGGAAGACCGCACCCACCATGCAGTCCTCACCGCGACAGCTCTCCCAAGGGCAGCCACGGCGAACTCAGCAACCACCTGATGATGATGAACATGATGAGGCATCAATGGCCTCGTCTAATCCGCAACTCCAGTGTGATCAACATCAAGTGTTGAGGGAAAGGAAGAAGGAAGACGCTCACGTCACCATTGAGCGGCGTCGCGAGACACGCCGTCAATCAGACAGGTGCAATGGGGCTGTTGTCGACGAACTCGCGCCCAATGTTGGCAGGTACCTACCTTACGAGGTAGGATGCCCAGCGTTCACACGGGAGCTGTGGCAAGTCCAGTGGCCATCGTCTCGCACCTTCAATCCTGACCTACCGGAGAAGTACGACAGAAAACTGAACCCGGCAGAGTTCTTGGGCATCTATACGATTGCCGGTCAAGCTGCCGGGGAAGGGATGAAAAGGTGCTTGCCAACTACTTCCCAATGGCCCTCAAGCCAAACATGAGGTCCTGGTTGATGCACCTGTCGGATTCAGGGCTCCGCAGACCAAAGGATGGTTCGAACTCTGGGACGTGTGAGAAGAAATCAACCTATCCAGCCAACCATCTCGTCGCCCCATGACCTAGCTCGAGGGACAAGGAAGAAGATGAACATGGCAGTTTACCCAGGTTCGGGCCACCTTGCGGTGTAAGACCCTACTCCTGCTTTGTGGTGGATTTGCTTCACGCGGGGCTGAGGACGAACAAGTACAAGGGATGAACAACCTCGCGAGGTCTGCTCTGGTGAGGGTGGAAAGGATCCCATCGGCCCCTATGGTTGTGGATAACCTATGTTTATAGTGAACTCGGTCCTCTTCCCCCAAAACGTAGGCATGAAGGGATTCCACAGTGGCCAATTTGAAAGGGGACAAGTAGTACATCTTATCCTGATGAAAGGTGGTCTTCGCCTGCAAAGCTTCTAGTCGTGACGCTGTGGTGGGCTCGGCGATGACATCCTGCCTGCCATCCTGGTGGTCTTGGTCTTGTTGCACTGGAATGGAAACCTTTGCCTGAGTTCTCGGGAACCCACACCTGCGCTTGCCTCTTTAGCACCAAAGAGGAAACTGTCTTCCCTGCGCCTGCTGGCGCCCGCCTGGCCTTGGTCGTCATGGCTTGCGTCACTGCAACTTCATGAGGTTGTGCACCTGCATAGGAATCTCCACTCCTCAGGAGGCAGCCTGGGGAGGCAGCCTAGGGAGGCCGCTCCCTCGGGAGGTCTTGGCGTTGTCTGCCTTGCGAGGCTTGGCCCCTCGCGAGGGTCTTGTCTTGGTAGTCTTGTAGATAGGCCGTACCAGGCCGTTGATGAAGCCACGCCATGGGCCGCTGGCAGGCAAGTCTGGGTATCCTGGTTCCCAGAACGCTGACAGTAGTCCCCGGGCCCAAGGCGTGCTCGGACTTGGCTTCGAGGCGAAGCCAAAGGGCAAGGGCGAAGCGCCGCGGGCCCCAATTGCCTGCGGACCGAGCCAACGCGTGGCGCTTGATGGGACGTGGGCGCCTCCACTCCCCCACGCCACCTCGGCAACTGCCCTGGCTGACAAAAGGATCGCGCCCGCTAGCAAGCCATCATTGCTTCCTCTACGCCTCGCTCTAGATCCCCTTTCTCCCAACCAAGAGCACTTCCATATCCGGCCTCATTCTTCCTTCCCTTTGCACCTCTTCCCCCAAGATCTCATGAATGGCGTCCGAGAAGGCAAAGCCTGCCGCGCCGGCCGTGGGCTCCTCTTCTTCTCCTGCGTCGGCCCTCGGCACGTCATACGTCACTGAGGAGAAGCACCTCGCCGCCATGCTCCCGCTAACGGTGAGCGACGACAACGAGTGGAAGGAGACCATCCTCTTGATGGGATCCGCCGAGCAAAGGACCTTGGCACAGATAGTTTATCCCTTCTTCCTCCACAGCGTCTTTGCGGTGCTAGTCTTGCCTTTCTCTGGGTTCTTCACCGCCGTCCTCGACCACTACCAGGTCCAGGCTCTGCATTTCCAGCCCAACTCCATTCTCCTCCTGTCCATCTTCGCTTTTTACTGTGAGGCATTCATGGGCGTGAGGACCTCCGTTGCGCTCCTCCACCACTTCTTCTATCTGCGGATGCACGATCCAACCCAGCACTCCGGCTGCGTATCCTTCGCCACGGTCCACAAGGGCAACGCGCTCATGAGGGCCGGGAAGAAGGCGGAGAACTTCTGGCGATGGTGGCTCTTCATGGACGCCAAGGGCCTCAACGTGCGGCTGGAACTACCATCCGAGCTTGTGCAGAAGCTTGACAGGTGGGGTCACGAGAAGCTCTCCGACTCCCGGGCGGCGCCGGTCCTGAGGAAGATGATCATAGACATGGATGCCGGGGCGCTGACAGGGGGCATGCTTGTCAAGGAGTTCCTGATGCAGCGGCTGGCCCCCCTCCAAGCGCACACGCGCCCCATGTGAGAGTTCAAGGGCGCAGAAGACAACATCCGGCTGCGCTCGGGGAGCTTGACGGGCGAGGAGCTAGACAAGGCCATGAACACTCTGCTCGAGGGGGAGTCGGGCAACCTCCCGGTGCCCTACATCCCATTCTACCGCCGTGCCGATAGGGCGGCGCTGGTCCCCGCTGATGCGTCTCCAACGTATCTATAATTTTTTATTGTTCCATGCTATTATATTATCTGTTTTGGATGTTTTATATGCATTAATATGCTATTTTATATTATTTTTGGGACTAACCTATTAACCTAGAGCCCAGTGCCAGTTTCTGTTTTTTCCTTGTTTTATAGTTTCGCAGAAAAGGAATACCAGACGAAATAAAACTTTCGCGATGATTTTTCTTGGACTAGAAGACATCCAGAGGACTTGGAGTGCAAGTCAGAGAAGCCACGAGGCGGCCACAAGGACGGAGGGCGCGCCCTCCACCCTTATGGGCCCCTCGTGGCTCTACCGACCTAGTTCCTTCGCCTATATATTCTCATATACCCCAAAACCAACAGGGAGAGCCACGAAAATACTTTTCCACTGCCGCAACCTTCTGTACCCGTGAGATCCCATCAAGGGGCCTTTTCCGGCGTCCTGCCGGAGGGGGATTCGATCACAGAAGGCTTCTACATCAACACCATTGCCCTTCCGATGAAGCGTGAGTAGCTTACCTCAGACCTACGGGTCCATAGCTAGTAGCTAGATGGCTTCTTCTCTCTCTTTGATTCTCAATACCATGTTCTCCTCGATGTTCTTGGAGATCTATTCGATGTAATGCTTTTTTGCGGTGATTTTGCCGAGATCCGATGAATTGTGGATTTATGATCAGATTATCTATGAATATTATTTGAATCTTCTCTGAATTCTTATATGCATGATTTGATATCTTTGCAAGTCTCTTCGAACTATCGATTTGGTTTGGCCAACTAGATTGGTTTTTCTTGCAATGGGAGAAGTGCTTAGCTTTGGGTTCAATCTTGCGGTGTCCTTTCCCAGTGACAGTAGGGGCAGCAAGGCACGTATTATATTGTTGCCATCGAGGATAAAAAGATGGGGTTTACATCATATTGCTTGAGTTTATTCCTCTACATCATGTCATCTTACTTAATGCGTTACTCTGTTCTTCATGAACTTAATACTCTAGATGCAGGCAGGAGTCGGTTGATGTGTGGAGTAATAGTAGTAGATGCAGGCAGGAGTCGGTCTACTTGACACGGACGTGATGCCTATATTCATGATCATTGCCTTAGATATCATCATAACTTTGCGCTTTTCTATCAATTGCTCGGCATTAATTTGTTCACCCACCGTATTATTTTCTATCTTGAGAGAAGCCTCTAGTGAAACCTATGGCCCCCGGGTCTATTTTCCATCATATAATCTTCTACTTTCCATCATATAAGTTTCCGATCTACTATTTTGCAATCTTTTACTTTCCGATCTATAAACCAAAAATACCAAAAATATTTACCTTACCGTTTATCTATCTCCATCAGATCTCACTTTTGCAAGTAACCGTGAAGGTATTAACAACCCCTTTATCGCGTTGGGTGCAAGTTTGGTGTTTGTTTGTGCAGGTATTCGGTGACTTGTGCGTTGTCTTCTACTGGATTGATATCTTGGTTCTTAAAACTGAGGGAAATACTTACTCTACTTTGCTGCATCACCCTTTCCTCTTCAAGCGAAAAACCAACGCAAGCTCAAGAGGTAGCAGCCGCCATGCCCGTCTTCAACGAGCTGGGGGTCGTGCCTCCTGAGCTCCCCATCTCCCTGGTGCTAGTGTATTCTAGCGACAACGCTGGCGAAGAGGGCGAAGACGACTCGGAGGCAACCATGGATGATGTGGTAGAGATCTCTCCGCCATCTCAGAGCGAGCTTCTCCGCGGCCTCACAGATTATCATGACGCCGTCAAGCCCCCGGTCGTGGAATCCCTGCGCTCCACCGGGGTCGTCATGAGGTCCCGGGCCACTCCCCCGGCCCTATGGAGGCCAGGCCGAGCGACCCCGAAGAAGAGTGGGGCAACGCCCCCTCCTCGAGGCGACACCTCCGCCTTGTCCGTCGTCATCACACCGACGCCAGTCGATGCGCTCCCTGCCACCCCCCAAGACATGGCAAAGGCCGCACCCAGGAAGATCGAAGGCACCCTGGCCCCGGCTAGGAAGAGGGCATACATTGCCCCTGATGAATAAGTACCTTACCTTGTTTTTGTTTGTCGCCTTTGATGCCGTGCTCACAATACTACCCTCTTGGTGACCAGGGTGTGCACCGTGGTGAAGAAGAGGAAGGAGGAAGCCGGGACCCCTGAGGCTCCATCGCTCACCAAAGCCGTGGCAGCTCTAGCGCAGACGGAAGAGGTCGCCCCGCACTCCCTCGCGATGGAGCGGGCCCCCAAAGGCATGGTGGTGGAACCTCAGGAGGATTCTGCCTTCGCGGTCCAGCAGGCTCCTGAGCCGCCCATCCCCTTCGCACCCGTGGGGGGTTCAGAGGCCCAAGTGCCCCAAGTTGCCCTTGCTGCTGCCTCCCCGGCAGTGACACCAGCCCACGCGCCAATGCCGCCTCCTCCTCAGGCCCTTGCATTAGCGGACCGCGGCCCCCTCGTCAGGCCCGGAGCTCTGGAGGAAGCCCACGCCGCACTAGATCAGCTCCGGGCCGATCTCCAAGACGCCGACAGGTGCCTGGTGAGGGAACGCATGGGGCTGATCTCGGGGTGGATCCAGGCCAATGCGTCCGCTAGGACGGCCTGGGGCCGGGCCAAGGTCGCTGCCGCGGAGAGCAAGAGGGAGGCCAACGAATCCACGAGAGCCCGTGACGCGGCGCTGGCCGACGCAGCATCTGCCAAGGAGTGCTGCCACAAGGCGGAGGCTGAGCTGAAAGCTCTCCGCGAGGAGCAGGCTGTCCACACCCAATGGCTTCAGCAGCAAGAGGAGGAGCTCAAGGCCCGTGAAGCGACGCTTGCCGATAGCAACGCCAAACTGGCCCAGGTGACCGCCAACGAAGCCGCGGAGCGGGACCGCCTGGGGAAGCTAAAGGAGGAAGTGGACAAGGCCCATCCCATGCCCAACTCATCTCTGAGGCGACGACCTAGCTGGAGGCCAGGGAGAAGACCCTCGCTGCGGCCATGGAACGCGAAGCCTTCCTCTCCCTCGAGCTCAGGTCTCGAGAGGCACTATGCTCCATCTACAGGGGAGGGTATGAAGGGCCACTGGCGACTCCGAAGGGCGGCCTTGTCAGGCTTCTCCTCGAGGTTGCTAAGGCACTTGAGGGCGTCGCCGCTGGAGTGGACTCCTGAGTGGAGGGGGAGTGCCACGCGCTTTTTACCGCGGCCGCGACATGCGGCTTCAGCCACCTCTACCTCCGGGACCCAGGTTTCGACCTTGGCGCACTGATTGAGCCGGTGGCCGTTGAGTCCCGCACCACTGCTGCTGAGGCCGTGAAGAAGCAGGTGGAAGACATGTTGGGGAAGTTCCGCTGTGTTCCCGACCCCGCAGCCGCTGCGGCAGAGGCCGGGGGCGAAGATGGTGGCAGCGTCATCAACGACGGGCTTCCCAAGGCAAGCGGCAGCGGCAACCAAGGCGACGGTGGTGCTTCTTCCTAATTTGACCCTGCAGCATTCATCGTGCCTCGTGGAGGCGTGAGAACTTCTGTTTGAACTTGTGGAACATTATGTTTTGTAATAACTTGCCGGGACTCTGCAATTTCTTCTTCGTGCTCGGTTTCCTTCCTGTTTGCCTTAGCGTTCTGCGTCGGCAGGGCCCAACCCCGCGCATACCTCAACCGCTGTTGGGGCGTCCGGATCACCAGGACGAGGCCAAGGGGCGAGGGGCTACATGATCAGTGAGGCCCCTGAGTCGCGATGCTCAGGGGTCCCCCTTGACGTATGAACAACCCTCATGGAGGAAAGGTGAGTCGCGTCTGAGTTAATGTGGAGTCCTCCATACCTCTCCTCTCCAGCTTTTGCCTGGGAGGGATGCAAGAAGACCAGGTGCGAGAGACCTGGTGAGGTGGCGCGCATCATGCGTGGCCTGAGCGCAGCCCCCGTTCGCAGCCCCCTCGCACGTACCTCCCGTAGGGAAAGCTGCGCGGTGGGACCGAACAATGACCTCGTAAGCCGTCTTGAGGTTTTTGCAGCCACTAGGGTGCCCTCAGCTGTTTATTCACCAGCGCGGAGCATGGTGCTTCCACTTGGCGTGGGCATAGCCGCTTCTTGACCGTGTCGTCCGCCAGCGCGGAGCATGGGGCTTCCACTAGTGCGTGGGCATAGTCACTCTCGACCGTGTCGTCCGCCAACGCAGAGCATGGGGCTTCCACTGGTGCGTGCGTGGGAGTTCCCTCGGGGGGATACTCCGAGGTGTGTACAGCCCTGTTCATACACGTGGCTTGCACAGCAGAACTGGAGGAGGTGTATCTAGGCACTCGTGAGCTAGCGCGTGACTCACGAGGCCCTACCTCAAGGCAGGTTGTGCCTGAATTTTTGGTGCGGGGCACTTGTAAGAACCCTGAGAGATGTTGAGGTGGCGTGCGCCAAGTGAACTTCCGGAGGACGTCGCATGAGAAGGCCAAACACCAATGACCCCAGGAGGTGACGTGAACGGGGCCGGCCTGCCAGACAGAGCTCAGCCATTAGGTTTATCGACGCTGCAGGGACGGACCCGAGCACAGACACCGTGCCCAGTCTTCTCATACAACAATCCTAAAGAAAGACAACCGGCGCGCGGCTCCCACGGCGGCAAGGCATCGGGTTACGTGCCCTGACTCATCCACTCTCGATTAGCTCATGCGAGCACAAGGCACCAAGGACCACGGGAGGTGACGTGCACGGGAGCTGGCCCGCGAGACAGAGCTCGGCCACTTGGGTTTAGCGACGCTGCAGGGATGGACCCAAGCACAGACGCCGTGCCAACCCTTAATCATGAGGCGGTCGAGGGCAGGTTTGTGAGGGCGCACAACATTCGTGGTGGCGAAGCACTGGACATGCAAGTTGCAATATTTAAGGAATTCATAAAAGGCAAAGCCAGTTCTGGTACATGCGCAAAATGATACACGCTGTAGGGGCGGGCCCTGATAGCTTGAGGATAATGTAGCCCGAGGGGCGCCCTCAACTGAACAAACCAAAAAGTCACCTGGCACCATCGTTGTAGAAACGTTGGAGTAGCTGAAGACGCATGCTGCAGAGATCGCTCCTCACAAGCCGGCTGGCTCCTGAGTCCCGGGAGGCTCTGGAGGCCCAGAAGGCTCACAAGGATCTGGCACCTCCTCCGTCAGGACCGCCTGGTGCTTGGCCTCGTGAGCTGCCAAGACGCACTGCATGTAACGCTGGTGCGAGGCAGCCACGTTCAGCAGGCCGAACGGCATGCGGACGCAGCTACAGGGGCAGCCCCCACTCCGTACAACGCGGGATGGCCAGAAGAGCTCCTGAGAAGCAGCCCTGTTGAGGCCTGGGATGTTGATGCAGACGCACAGCTCGCCACCCATGTCAGGGGTGGCAGCTGCACTGGATGATGCGGGACGATGCTCGCCACGCATGGCTCACGCCTCCTGAAGCTCCTCGATCGCCTTGGTGATGAACTCCTGAGCACCTGGCGCCTTGCGCCTGGCGCCCAGCTCACGGAGGCGCGCGTCAAAGCATGCCCCCACGTGGTGCCCAAACACCTCCCTCGTGACACTAGTCAGGTCAGAGGCCCTCCAGACGAAAGCCCCTGAGCCCGTCCTGAGAGGGGCGCCGGGCGTGCCTTCCTATGCAAGAGGGAAGGGCGCCCCAGTAGTGGGCGCGGGGCCAGAGCACGATCATCGGGCGCCCCAGCCTCCTGACGGCCCTTGGAGGGGAGTTGCTTCTTCTTCTTGGGGATGGCCTCAGGAAGCCGGGTGGAACCCTCGTCGTCAGAGTTCTCGATTGCCGCAGCCTGGTAGGCGCGCTCAAGGGAGCACACCGCAGCCTTTTCGTCGTAGGCGACCGTGATGATGCCGCCGCTCCCTAGCATCCTGAGGTCTTTGTAGCCATGGTGCATGGCCGCCATGAACTTGGCGAGGCCCGGATACCCGAGGATGGCATTGTACGGGAGGCGAATGTGGGCGACGTCGAAGTCGATGAGCTCGGTGTGGTAGTTGTCGAGCTTGCCGAAGGTGACAGGGAGGCGAATCTACCCTATGGGGATGGTGGAGCCATCGGTCACCCCTGAGAAGGGCTTGGTGGGGAGGAGCTGGTCCTATGGTACCTGGAGCATCTTGAATGTCTCAATGGAGAGAACGTTGAGCCCCGCGCCACCATCGATGAGCGTTATGGTGACGAGGACGTTGCTGATGGTTGGCACGTAGAGCATGGGGAGCACGCCAGCGGAGGCTGAGCACTTGAGCTGGTCCATGGAGTCGAAGGTGATGGCATGCTTCGACCATCTGAGGGGACGCGATGCCTCAAGCTTGGGAAGGGCCGCGTTCACCTCGCGAGCAAACTACTTGAAGATGCGATGAGAGGCGGGGGCCTGAGCACCACCTAGGATGCAGGCGATCGCACGTGGCTCCTGGAAGCCCCCAGCCCCATCATCTTGGTGGTTGTCGTCGTTTCTCCTTGGAGGCGGCGGCAGCGGAGGAAAGCCAGCATTGCCCTGAGGACCTGTCCTCGCGGGGCTGGTCACGCCAGGGGCCGTCGCGAGGCTGGCCCTGCCAGCGGTCCTCACGAGGCTGATCGCGCCAATCCTGGCGGGGGTCGCGGTTGTCCCAGCGGCCACCACCATGGCCTCCTCCGCGGCCGTAGCCACAGTCATTGCGCTCGGGACGGCGGCTAAGGCGCCCATCACGGATTGCCCTGAGCTCCTGGCAGTTGTTGGTGTGGTGGCTATGGACGTTGTGGAAGACGCAGAATGGGCGGTTGCCCCTGGAGGATTCGCCGTGGTCGCAGCCGCGCTTCATCTCAGGCTCAGCCGCGAGCAGAGTGGGGCCCTTGCATTTTACCTCCTTAGCCTTGGCCTTCTTGTCTTGAGGATCGACCTTCGGGAGCTCCAGGAGGGAGAGGCGACCTTCCTCTGCCCTCACGCACCTGGTTGCCATGTTGAACATCTCTAGCGTCAAGCACAGATCCTGGTGCATGGAGAGCTCCTCCTTCATATTGACTTCCCGAATGCCTTCAGAGAATGCCAAAATGATGGCCTCATCCGACACCTTCAGAATCTTGAGGAGAACGTTCGTGAAGCACTATATGTACTTGTGCAGGGTCTCGCAAGGCTGCTGCTTTATGCGCCGTAGGTCGCCTGCTACAGGAGCGCGGTCGCGAGTGCCCTGGAAGTTGGTGATGAAGCGCTCACGCAGCTCGTCCTAGGAGGAGATCGACCCCACCGGAAGGTTAAGGAGCCAAGAACACGCGCCGTCCTTGAGGGCCATGGGGAACCAGTTTGCCATGACCTTCTCGTCGCCGTTTGCCGCCTCGATGCTTAGCTCATAGAACTGGAGGAACTTAGCGGGATCAGGAGTGCCGTCGTAGCACGGAGGCTGATCCGGCTTGAACTTGCCTAGCCAGACAACACGGCGCAGCTCCGGGGTGAAAGCACAGCAGCGTGCTGCACTCATAGGGGCCAGTCCCATGGGAGGAGCTTGTTCTTGGCGCCCGCGCGCCACCGCCTCTGGCGGCGCACGGTCTTGACGAGGCGGCGCTGGAAGTGCGCGCGCCTCTCCTTGGGGCCGCTGCACCACCTGGCAGCTTTCTTCATCGCACGCCGGCGCCCTTCGCGGCGGGTCGCGCTGGGGTGCCTCACGCCTGGGCTCGGGGTCCACGCCGTGCAGAGGAGGAGGAGGAGGCATGCCGTGAGCCACGTCACCTGCCAGGGATGGCGGAGGACGAGGCGAACGGGACAGTGTAGGAGCCTCACCAGTGGCATTGACGAGCTCGGCGATGCGGCCGAGTCAGTCGTCGTAGAGGTCGTTGGCTGGACGATAGCGTTGAAGCTCGCGCGCCATGAGCAACACAGCCTGCGCATTCGCCAGCCCATGACGAATGTGAGAAGATGACGCCATGGCCGGAGTGGGTGATGGAGTCGCGGTGCAGCCGTAGCGATGCACAGATGGTAGCAGCGACGAGTCGTGCTGTTCGCGAACAATAGGGTCGATGGCGGCTTTAGCCACTAGGGAAGCAGAGCGGCGAGGAGCACCGTTGCCCACGGGTGCCATCTAGGCAACACGAGCGGCCCGGCACTCGGCACGGACACGGCGAGTGTCGGCCATAGGAACGGCGGAACGGCGGCGAAGCGAACGGTGGAAGAGAGGCTTCGACACGCCCCTACCTGGCACACCAAATGTCAGATTTAGGGCTCCGCAGACCCAAGGAAGGTTCGAACTCTGGGGCGTGTGCGAAGAACTCAACCTATCCAGCCAACCAGCCCGTCACCCCACGGCCTAGCTCAAGGGACAAGGAAGAAGATGAACACGATAGTTTACCTAGGTTCGGGCCACCTTGCGGTGTAAGACCCTACTCCTGCTTTGTGGTGGATTTGCCTCACGAGGGGCAGAGGACGAACAAGTACAAGGGATGAACAACCTCGCGAGGTCTGCTCTGGTGAGGGTGGAAAGGATCCCATCGGGCCCTATGGTGGTGGCTAACCTATGTTTATAGTGACCTCGGTCCTCTTCCCCCAAAACGTAGGCGGGAAGGGATTCCAAGGTGGCCAATTTGAAAGGGGACAAGTAGTACATCTTATCCTGATGAAAGGTGGCCTTCGCCTGCAAAGCTTCTGGTCGTGACGCTGCGGTGGGCTCAGCGATGACATCCTTCTTGCCGTCCTGGTGGTCTTGGTCTTGTTGCACTGGAATGGAAACCTTTGCCCGAGTCCTCGGGAACCCACGCCTGTGCTTGCCTCCTTAGCACCAAAGAGGAAACTGTCTTCTCTGCACCCACTGGCGCCCGCCTAGCCTTGGTCGTCATGGCTTGCATCACCGCAACCTCATGAGGTTGGGCACCTGCATAGGAATCGCCGCTCCTCTGGAGGCAGCCTAGGGACACCGCTCCCTCGGGAGGTCTTGGCATCGTCTCCCTCACGAGGCTTGGCCCCTCGCGAGGGTCTTGTCTTGGTAGTCTTGTAGATGGGCCGTACCAGGCCGTTGATGAAGCCACGCCGTGGGCCGCAGGCAGGCAAGTCTGGGTACCCTGGTTCCCAGAACGCTGATAGCACCTGCCTGAAGATTCTATTTCCTCCTGGGCTGACCTATGCAACGAGTTTGTGGGCGCCTTCACTGGCGGCCATCAAGAACCAGGGCGGCCTAGTGACTTGCAAACCCTTCTGTAGAAAGAGGGGGAGAGTTTGCACAAGTATCTGTAGAGGTTCAGCCGAGTGCACCGCAACATTCCAAAGATACATCTGGCAGCTGTGATTGCCGCATTTCATACAAATGTGCACAATCGCAGAATCCGGGCAAAGATGAATGTTCAGTTGCCCAAGACCGTCAGTGAACTCTACACACTGGCAGATAAATGTGCCCATGCTGAAGAAGGGAGAAGACTTCCCGGGGAAGAAGTTGGCATCGAAGTCGATTCAGAGGACGACGATGACACTGCCATTCCTAGGAAGAAGAACAAGAAATGCAACAAGAAGCGGAAGGAAAAGGTAGTGATGGCCGTCGAGAGTACTGGTGATCTCACTGCCGGCAAGAAGGCGAAAGTTGAGATGCCCGGCAAGGAAGTTTCCACGTGCGCTGATTGCCAGGCGATAGCGGCTGCTGAGAAAACCGGCAAATCTGACAGGCCATACTGCAAGATCCATAGGACCAAGGGTCATGACCTCCAAGACTGCAAACAAGTCGAGCCGTTGGTGGAGAAACAGAAAGCTGAGTATGAAAGGCGCGACAAGGAGAGAAACCAGAATGGTATTGGTGGGAAGGGCTGTTTTGGTCGTAGCGGATACCACGACAAGTTTGATCCGCAGAAAGAAAAACCTGTCAGAGGCCGTGAAGGGAAACAAAATGGAGATGACAGTGAAGAGGAAGACGATGAAACCAGTGAACAGGAGTTCCAGATGGCTAATGAGGCAAAGCATTGATGGGGGTGCATCTTTGCACTCCTCTCACTGCCAGCTCAAGCAGTGGGCACATGAGGTTAATATAGCAGAACTAGTAGCAGGCGCTCGAGAACCGCTCAAGTGGTCTCGCACGCCCATCACTTTGACATCAAGGATCATCCAGACCGCACCACTGCGGTAGTATGTTTGCCATTGTTGGTCTCACCAACAATCCGCAACCTCAAGGTCACTAAAATGTTGGTTGAAGGTGGGGCAGACTTGAATTTGATTTCTTCGAGTGTGCTGAAGAAACTCCAGATTCCAATTGAGGATTTGAAGAAGACTGGCACTTTCCAGGGAATCAACCAAGGAAGGAGCCAGCCGAAGGGAAAGATTACCTTGCCAGTAACATTTAGCGGGGAAATAAACTTCAGGACAGAAAAGATTGTGTTTGAAGTTGTTGAACTTCCCTTTCCATTCAATGGGATTATTGGCCGGCCTGCTCTGGCCATGTTCATGGCGGCGTCCCACTACGCCTACAACACATTGAAGATGCCTGGTCCTATGGGGGTCATCACCATCCCGTCGGACAAGAGAGACACAGTTATCTATGTGGATCAGATTTATAGAGACGCGGTTCCAGCAGAGGCCGTCGGGGCCCCAGCTCCCGCCAAGAAGGAGAAGAAAGTCAAGGACTCCGTTAAGGACTCCAGGAAGCGCATCTCTTCGGAGTATGCTGCACCCGGCAGCAACTTGCCAGAAAGTTCAACAAGCAAGAGATCCAAGGCTGCTCCCCCGGCAACCAACAAAGTTGTGGCACGACAGGATGGCACTGATGGTACATTCACATTTAGTGCTACCCTTGGCAACAAATAGGAAAGCGCGCTCGTTACCTTCCTGTGGGCGAATGTCGATGTGTTTGTCTGGCAACCATCTGACATCCCCGGTGTTCCCTGGGAGGTAATCGAGCACCACCTTGTTGTCTGTCCACATGCCCGCCCCGTCAAGCAAAAAGTCAGGAAGCAGGCCTTGGAGAGACAACAGTTCATTGCTGAGGAGATCAAGAAACTAGAAGCAGCGGGTTTGGTCCAAGGAGTATTGCATCCAACTTGGTGAGCTATTCCAGTGGTGGTGCGCAAGGCTAATGGAAGTGGAGGCTTTACATCGACTTCACTGACCTAAACAAAGCTTGTCCAAAGTATCCCTTCCCCTTGCCGTGCATCGATCAAATCGTTGATTCACCTCTGGACGTGATTTGCTTTCCATTTTGAACGCATACTCTGGGTACCACCAAATCATCATGGCCAAAGAAGATGAGGAAAAGACCGCTTTCATCACCCCATGTGGCACGTACTGCTTCATACGTATGCCCTTCAGGTTGAAGAATGCTGGTTCCACGTTCGCAAGGGCCATGCAGATTGGTTTTGAGCCATAGCTGCACAGGAACATTGAAGCATACATGGATGATATCGTGGTCAAAACCAAAAACAAGTCTTCACTCATAGAGGATTTAGAAGAAACCTTTAAAAATTTGCGGAAGATGGACTTGAAGCTTAATCCAGAGAAATGCGTGTTTGGAGTCCCCTCCGGCAAGCTTCTTGGGTTCTTTGTGTCTCAGCGAGGAATAGAGGCCAACCCCGACAAGATCAAAGCAATAGAGCAAATCCAAGCCTCGAAGACAGTTAAGGATGTGAGACGCTTGACTGGCTGTGTAGCCGCACTGAGCAGGTACATCTCTAAATCTGCTAAGCGCGCCTTGCTGTTCTTCAAAATCTTGAAGAAGGTTGGTCCAGTAAAATGGACTCTAGAGGCCGAGGCTGCGCTGTAGGATTTGAAGGCTTACCTTTCCTCCGCTCCAACCTTGATTGCACCCAAGCCACAAGAGTCGTTGCTGTTGTACCTAGCAGCAACAAATCAATTGGTTAGTGCAGCCTTGGTGGCGCAGAGGGAAGCGGATGGCGAAGAAGATACTGTGACAAAATAATCCTGTGAGAAGCCAGCTTTACCCCTGGCAAGGCCTGTCGGCGGCGGCGGGGAGGGACCACAGATCAACGCTGATGAACAAGAGGGAGTGGCAAGGAAGAAAATGGTGCAGCGACCAGTTTACTTTGTCAGCTCTCTCTTGCAGGGGGCTAGATCAAGGGACTCTGGGGTCCAAAAGCTGATCTTCGTCCTTCTCATGGCCTCGAGAAAGCTGCGCCATTACTTTCAAGCAGACGAGATCACTGTTGTGACTCGCCTCCCACTATAGTGTATCTTGAGGAAACCTGAGGCCACCGGCTAGATAGTAGAATGGGCTCTGGAGCTGTCAAGTTTTGCCTTGAAGTTTGAAAGCACAGCAACTATCCAAAGCAGAGCGTTAGCAGAATTCATAGCAGAATGGACGCCAACTCCAGATGAAGAACCCGTGGAAACTGTCCTCCCGGGCAAGGAGGCCCCGAAGGAATGGATCATGTACTTTGACGGTGCTTTCTCGCTCCAAGGTGCTAGCGCAGGAGTATTACTCATTGCGCCCACCGAAGAACACCTCAAGTACGTCATACAAATGCATTTCCCCAGGGAAGACGCCACCAACAACACGGCTGAATATGAAGGACTCCTTGCCGGGCTCCGGATTGCTATCGAGTTGGGAATCAGGAAGTTGATCATACGCGGTGACTCCCTGCTTGTCGTGAAGAAGGTGAACAAGGATTATCAGAGCCCGCTAATGGAAGCATACATGGAAGAGGTGAGAAAGCTGGAAGAGCACTTTGATGGGTTGCAAACAGAGCATGTACCCCGTGCAGAAAATAGCATCCCTGATCACCTGTGGAAGTGCGCGACACAGAAGCTTCTTGTGGAACCAGGCACTTTTGTGCTCCACCTCACCCAACCAACAGTTTCTCCATTAGCCTTGGCTAGAAAAAGAAGGAAGATGAACACTGGCAAGCATTTCCCGACAGAGCTCCCTGGAGCCGTTGGTGAAAAGGCTGCCGGAGGAGATCCTGCGCTGGAGGAGGAGCCACGCTCTCAAGCCGAATCCCAGGTTCTTGCCATTGAAGAGAATGCTCCCACAGCTGAAGAAATGCCTTTAGTCCTTGTCGTCGAGCCCCAGGCTCCGGTATGGGCACAACACATAGTCCAATTCTTGCAAACTGGAGAACTTCCTGACGATCCAGAGCAATTTGAGAAAGTAGCCCGATAGTCAAGTATGTACCAGTTTGTGGACAACATTCTGTACATAAAGAGGCCGAACGACGTGAAGTTGAAGTGCATCAGTCGAGAGGATGGACTAGAGCTGTTGGCAGAGATACATGGAGGCGCGTGTGGATCGAACCTGGGATCAAGAACACTTGTCGAGAAAGCTTTCCGGCGAGGATTCTACTGGCCCACCGCCCTCCGGGAAGCAACTGAGCTCGTCACCTAGTGTGAGGCATGCCAGTTCCACTCCAAGAACATCCATCAGCCAGCTCAAGCCTTGCAGACCATCCCTTTGTCCTGGCCTTTCGCTGTCTGGGGGCTCAACATCTTGGGCCCCTTCCCCCATGCTATCGGGGGCTTTGAATTCTTGTACGTTGCAATCGACAAGTTTACAAAGTGGCTCAAAGTAGAACCAGTGAGAAAGGTGACGGCGCAGTCAGCTATCAAATTCTTCAAAGGACTGGTGTGTCGCTTTGGAGTGCCCAATAGGGTAATCACCGACAATGGCACCTAGTTTACAAGCCGCGCCTTCATGCAGCACATCCAGAGCCTTGGGAGCAAGGTCTCTTTCGCCTCTGTTGCCCACACAAGGAGCAGCGAGCAGGCTGGGAGGATGAACGCTGAAGTATTGTGGGGGCTGAAGACAAGAACCTTTGATAGACTGCAAAAATGCGGTAGGCGCTGGATTGATGAGTTGCCGATGGTTCTTTGGCCAATCAGAACTACACCAAATCGAGCTACTGGCCAGACTCCCTTCTCCCTGGTGTGCCGGGCTGAAGCAGTACTCCACACGGAACTCATATACGGGTCACCTCAGGTACTTGCCTATGATGAAGTAGCGCAAGGGCAGCTACGGCATGACGATGCCATGCTCCTCAAGGAGGACTGTCTCCGGGCAGCTGTACGTGCTGCATGATACCAGCAGGCCCTGCACCGCTACCACAGCCACTGGGTCCAAGCCCGGAGCCTTGAGGAAGGTGACCTTGTCCTTAGGCGCGTCCAATCCGCCAAGGGTTCCAACAATTTGACACCAAAGTGGGAAGGCCCTTACCGGGTAGTACGTGTCACCAGACCTGGCGCAGTCTGCCTACAGACCGAAGATGGTATGCCAATGCAAAACTCATGGAATATTGAGCATCTTCGTAAGTTCTACCTGTAAGGCGCGGTTGCCGGGCCTTGCCCTGGTAAACTGTTTTGTACAAGCATAGTCCCCTAGACTTGTAACCCTTTGTACAAAGCCAGGCGAAGACCCTGTGCAAAGATAATAAAATGAAGCACTGGCACAATACTTGCATGCATGTTTACTTAAGTATGATTTTGCTATGATAACTAGTCCTCTAAGGAGGATCCTATGCTGTTGTTTTCTCCCCTACACTAATAGCAGGGCCCCCACCGTGGATGAACTCCTCGAAAGGAAGAAGTGAGAATGAGCCAGCATATTGATCCCCGGCAACTCCCTTATTATCGGGAGTGATAAGAAGGACAGCAAACGCAGATAAGTTCCCCTCGCCATCCACATTGTGTTGCTGTATGAAAAGCTTGTCCGTAGCAAAACCTTGTTGCTCTCAACATCTATGCTCCCATCCTTTGATTTAAAAGTTTCTTCAGTCAGGATGGTTGCAGTAGCATTTGGGGGGGGGGGCTGACGAGGGGCCAGTTTCCATCCATGCTCCTAACCCGTCAGGAAGGGTTCAGTAGAAGCAACGGAAGGGGCCGGCAAGGTGTCTAGCTGGGGAACCTTGTTTACTCAAAAGAATTGAGGGGCCATCCCTCTGCATGGACATGATACATGCACAAGTGCCCGGCGGGAATTCCTTTTTTATTAATACGTGGATAAACAAGTAGAAATCATACATGATACAAGCTTGGATAGAGGATTACATAATTTGAACTAAAGTTTGGCAAATGCCCACATCTTCTGATTTGAAAAAAGATAAGTGCCCCGTAATGCCTTTCTTGTCCCTCTCCTCTGAGGAGTTGCATTGAGAATCAAAGAGGGCAAAAGGAGCGCCTGGCCAGAAGCCCAGCCCGACCCCGTTAGGGCCAACGGGATGCAGCCTGACAAGATCAGGAGGGCATCTCCCCGACAAGGAAGAAGAGGCCAGGGACGGAGGGAGTGGCTAGGCAATGCCCTGGTCACCACCGCCAGGACCAGAGGAACACGGCAGGAGGGACACCGGCAGGGAAGACGAAGCCATAGTTCACGAGGAAGCCTGTCGGGTCCAGCTGGTGGAACCGGAGTTGACGAGGCCAATGCCCCCCCGGCAACTCGCTCTGCCGGGGTCCGGCTACAGATGTTGGTGCTACTGGCGCCTAGCTGATGGTGACAGTGCGATCGATGCTCAGCTAGGGTCCGAGCCGCCGTCCTCCCGCTCGGCGCCATCGTCTTCGCCATCAGTGTCCTCTTCATCGCTGTCGCTCAAGGAGGAGCTTTCGTCATCAGTAGAGCTCTCCGCGAAGCACCCTAAGTGAGCACCTGAACGCCCGAAGACCTTGATGGAGAGCAGATCCGCCTCCATTAACTTGAAATGAAGAACGTGCCCCTCTGCCAGGCTGTGGGCACGTGCGAAGGTTTTCCAGCCACGCCGGAGAAGCATGACATGAGGTGAGGGGAACTCGACGTCCACCCGCATGTTGCCATTACAGCAACCTCTCATGTGCAGCTTCAACCCGTGCGACTTTTCAACCTCCATCACCCTTGCAAATGGGCCAGGAAGCTGAAGACAGCTGCGCGGGGGCTCGCGCAGCCTGACGAAGAACTCCAGCGGCGTATCTCCAACATGATCCTCCATTGGGGCCAAAGCAGCTGGGGGAGGAGCGACTGGAGTCCCCCCCGCGTCCTCCTTGGCCCCGAGCACTGCGTCGGTCACGACCACGTCCCACAGCTCCGCCTCGTGCACTCGATCTTGCTCATGCATCCTCAGCTGGGGCAGGGATACAGTGCCGAGAGGAGACCCTTGTCGCCGCTGCCGGTGCTCGAGCGCGCCCTCTTCCCCTCACCATAATGGGAGAAGGGCACACGAAGAAGAAGAAGATGTGTCGATGAGCCCTTTCGTTCACCTCTGCGCCCCCTTTTTATAGCGGGGCGTGGCAGGGGGCTGGCTCCCTACCGCCCTGTCGCCCCACTTCACCAATCTGGTCCATCTGCATCACCAACAACGCCCAAAATCGCCGACCGCCCTCCTGCGCCTATCCGTGGCACCGAGCTTTCTACTATGGCACTCATTCCCGCGTCCTGCGCATCCGCCACCAACCCTGCGCAATGCATGCAGCGTACGTGGCGGAAACGGCAGGATTAGTGGGATGGGTAAAATGGCAGTTACCTCCCCGAACCACGCAGACACTTAAATCAACTTCCTGTGAACGTGGGCATCCGTCGGTCCATTACGTGGGTAACCCCATGTTGTTTGACACCGCCCGGCTCATGGAAAAACCGGGAATCAATTCAATTTTAGGTTAACGAAGAAGCAAAGAAGATCTCAAGAACTTGAATCCAGCCGCACCTTGGTCAGGATGCCCGCTTGCGCATTGTTAGGGCCTACCCCAACGATACCTAGCGGCATGTATGGGCCAGGCCCAGGGGCTACTGTCGGTGCAACAAACATTCGCGTTTGTCGACCGAGCTCGTGCGCAGGCGTTCTAACAATAAGACATCCAGCACTAGTACATGCCACAAGGACAAGCCAGAAAAGCCTCTCTTGGTGATATCAAGGAGAGCACTAAGAAGAACAAGATAGCTGAAGGCCACCTTGGGAAAGCTTCCTTTCCCGGGCAGGAGAGCCTGGCCAGTTCGAGACCGCCCCAAGGACAAATCCGGATATGCCCCGACAAAACCAAACCCCGCCAAGCTCTTTCAATGAAGAACCTCCACCAAGATGCCACCGCTCCACCTCACTGCACCCAAGTCACTAATCCGTGCGGTGTCAAGGTGTTAAGCAACCAGGTGGATCCTTTCAAGCATGTTGCAGCCTCAAGGAGAAGAGATTAGCTTTATTGACACCTATCCAGGAGGCATGTCAAGCTGATAAGAAGAGGCAGATAAGCGGCACGACAGGCTTGCTGGGATTCGCCCTCGGCACGACACCTAGCAGTGCATTTAATGCACTTTGTCCTAACTGCCAGAGTTAGGTATGATAGCACTGTTAGCTATCTAAGCACACCCAAATGACTGTTTAGCCACTGTGGTCGCTCCTTAACCTATAAAAGGAGGCCCGAGGCAACCTAGCAAAGGGTTCAAACACTTCGACCCCCAGCATTTGTAAGCTAACGTTGCTCTCCCCGAGGCACCCTTGCCAGGCTAGAGCGCGTCAAGCCTTCTTCCACCTCCAGATCAATCCACCAAAGCAGGAGTAGGATTTTACACTGCAAAGCGGCCCGAACCTGGGTAAAAGAGAGGGAGTCCATTGTTGTGCTCTCCCCCACTACTTGTGCTCCTTCTGCAACGCGGCTGTCCCCATGTCAAACCATAAAGGGGCACCCCTGCCCCATAGGTGATCGTCCTTCCACGCCGACACATGTTCTTACTATGCAGTGTGCCACTGGTCTTGGCAGTGCAGCTACCCCCAGAATTGAATGCTCCCAGGATGTGAACACTAGTGCTCCCTCTGAAGTACCTGGAGGTTCTTCTACCCATATTAATGTTGCATCTTGCATTTCTTCAGATTCTGTGAAGGGTTTCTTCAACGCCGTCAGCGTTTCCCTTGGTAGGCTCGATGGTCTTTTAAGCACTGTTTGTGGGGAGATTCACCCATGTTCTGAAGACGGTTGAGCGTCTTAGTCGTCTTGATGGGATTCTTCCACCCGGTCAATGTTTTGATGCGGACTCTTTGAAGGAGGCTTTGTCAATTGAAGTTGAAATTCTTGCTGAGATTCGTCAGAGCACGGTCCACCTCCGTACTAGGTTTGGATTGTTCAAGAAAATGCAAGATGCTCGTTGCAAGCCTTTTGAAGATGAGGCTAGTGTTGTTATCAGACAGATAGAAAGGCATGATAATGTTGATTTGGGTCGTGACGGAGGCAACGAGGAGTGTGTCTGAGAGGTTTGTTTTCTTGTTTCTGATAGTTCTTTAAAATAATGTTTAGTGTTAGTGTCTAGTTTTTAGTGTTTTTAATAGGTGACCTTTTTTCAGTATTAGTGTTCATAGCTGACCTTCTTTCTATACATTATCTGAACTTCTTCTTTGATATGTTAGTGATAATAGCTGACCTTCTATATTCACTGTCTTTGAACTTCCATGATATGTTTGTGGTCAAACCTGACCTTCTTTATTTACAGTAACTGGACTTCTTTTTTAGTGTTATTTTTCACAGTTGACCTTCTATGTTTACTGTCTTTAGACTTCCTTCATATGCCAGTTGTCAAAGCTGACCTTCCTTATTTAGTGAATCTGAACTTCTTCTAATTACACATTGTTCTACGTTGTCTTCTAGTCTTTTTTATTTTTAAGTTTTTTATGATATCTGTAGGCTGTTGATGATTGTGTTAGAGATGATATTATTTTACCTGAAAGTGCAACTGCTCCTCTGCATGAATCTGCTCCTGCATGGGATTTCTTTGTAGCTGGGGTTCATGATAATGTTTCTAAGGTAGTATCTTACTTGTCCATTTGTTTCCTTCTTCTTTTACTTCATGTTTTTTTTGCTATGTGCCCATTTTTATTGAGTTTTGTTGTTGTTGCAGTTTGATGATGTTAATGTTGCTTCAGAAAAGCTTGCAAACAAAGATGTGTCAAACATTGGCTGCTCCGATGGACTGGATCGAACTGAACATCATTCTTCCATTCGTGATGGGTTTTTTGATGCTGCGCAGGGCAAGTCAGCTTGAGGTGATACCATCATTAATGCCAATAGTTCTGAGAAAGATTCCATCAAGGCAGCTGTTGAGACTGGTAGCGCTCATGCAGTACCGGTGAAGTCTCTTACAACAGAGCCATCCGTGGTTGTTGATGCTGATTCTCCAGCTCCTCCTACTGCAGCACAACCAATAGTTTTTGTTGTTTCAGATTCTCCAGCTCCTACTGTTGTACGTGAAGATGATATTACAATATCTACTGGAGATGGCGATGATTCAAAAACTAAAATTGATAGTTTCAGAAAGGAGGAGGATCTGTCTAGTTTTGCTACTGCTTTAGGCAAGAATCCATACAAGAGAGGACCATGCTTCTCTCATCTTTCCCCATCCCCATGCCTTTTGTTTTTGTTTTCCTTTCTGATATCCCTGTGTATTGGCAGTGTGCTACAAGTTGAACTTCTGGTTTGTCCTATAATCTGAAATGTGTCATGTGAATGTAAATAAAGTGAAGTGCAGATGTTGTTATGTTGGGGAAGGTGTGTATTGCATGGGTTGTGATGTTTTTAATGTTGTGGGTTCTCTTTGACATAGCAGCTGAATGTTTTTGTGTTGTTTGTAGCTCCTGTCATGATCTATGTGTTTGAAACTGATTTTTGTTAGTTATGTGCATGGCAATATCTTCATTTTTAAGGTAACACTTGTGTCTATGTGTTGTATGGTTTTCCCCATACTGGGAAATCATTTATATATATATATATATATTGTGTTTTGTGTTTTATACCCAACCCTTCTTCCTAAATCCTGTGTATGTGCAACCATTATTCCTGGGTATATTCAACCCCTCTTTCTTGTATATATTTTAAGTATGTTTTGTACCTTGCTCTTATTCTATTATTTGCTGAGCAGACCATGAAATTGTGGTCATCAAGAAGAAGGTTGATGACTTTCATTTCAGTGTAACTAGGCTTAAGAATGATCGTTCTAAGAGATGAGTCCAGCCAGTCAGAATTTGATCACATCTAACTTATGAACTGCCTGTGGTTTTATAGCTGAACTTCTTGACTTCTTATGTCGGTACTCTCTGTTAGTTATTAAAGGACACTTTGAATGTAAGGGGAGCTTCATAGTTGAATGAATCCACATTTGATGTCATTATTTCTTGTTTTTAGATCAAAGGTGATGTTCCGAAATAATGAGTGTGAAGCTACTATTGAAGATGTCGCATCTTCTTTTGCTTCTCGCAGAATGCTTCGATCTGTTGTCGCTGAGGTTGCCCTTTATTGTCTACGTTGCAAATACGAGGGGCCAGACAAGCTTATCCCGCCATATTGGGTTTGTGTAAGTCAACCTTATAGCTTTTTCTTTTATCTTATTATTTTCCAAATTAGTTTAAACTTGTCGGTCTCATTATATTTATATGTACCTCTTTTATTGCCCATTATCTGTTATTTTGCTGTTATCTGTTTATTAAGACAAGATTTACAGAGGGCAATTTGATTCCCATGTGAGGAAGTTTTTCAATGCAACTGGTCCCAATAACATGGATGCCCATGATTCTGTAAGAATTTTTTGTACTTGTCTCTATATTTGTCTTCCACTATGATGATCTCTGTTTGTTTATTATTTATTTTTGCTCTTGATATTAATATCAGTTTTAATGATTGTGTGTTTATCTCGCGTTAGGCTATTTTCCCTACTTTTGACCCACCTGAAATTCCTGCTCACATGGGTGGTGTTGGGCATTGGGTTTCTATTTTTCTTGACTTGAAGAATGAAAGGTTTCGGCTTCTCGACTCCTACTATGGACCAAGGGATGAATGTGCAGTGCGTCTCTTTCGGCGGATGACTGACAACATCAAGAAGCTTTGGAGCAATGTCAACAATGACAGGGAGACACCCTTCAGTCCAGTTTCTATTAACGACTTCCCTTTAGATTGGATTGATGTCCCCCGACAGAATAACAAGTATGAGTTCCATTTTCTCTCTAATATTTTTTTATAAGTATGAGTACGTAAGCTGCAGCGTTTCGTTATGCTTTGGCTTTCTTTTCTTTTTACAATGTTTCCTTGTTTGATGGCAGTATCGACTGTGGGTTCTTCATGCTTACGAACGTTAATTCATTTCATGATGGCATTCTTACGAACAATTCCCATGAGAATATCTTGGATATCAGGAAGACATGGTTGTATTCAATTGCGTCTTCTAACCTGCTTGAAAGAGGTTTCATGGACCTGTTTGGCTACTATACATGTAAGTCTTGAAACTTACAGTTTTGGCTAATTTATATCACTTTTTGTTATTTGTATCGTGATACATTGTCTTTTATGTACTTGTATATTTTGTTTTAATAGTTTTTCATGTCATTAATTCCTGGAGTCGTAGCTTTTATTGTACATGAACTTCAGTGATGATACCTTCATATGTTTTGGTAGCCGAACCTGAATGATTTTCATGTCATAAGTTTTTCTTTACTGTACCTTGTGTTGCACCTGAACTGCATTAGATCTTAAATGCAACACTTTCTTTTAGCTTAAGTTTTTTATTTTTGTAGCTGAACTTGAATAGTAATCATGTCATCTACATTTGTTGGATTGAAGCTTGTGTTGTACCTGAACTTCAATTGTTTTATGGTCTTTTTTTGACAGTGGAGCAGTTGGATTTGACTGACTACCCTTACGCATTCCTCGGGACACAGGATTATCAGCCTAGGGAGGAATTGATGAGTACAAGTCCAAGACATGATGAGTGTGCTCGAACCCTTGTTCCTTCCAAGGTTGGCAAGCAGCCTGTTGGTATTGGTGTGTCTAAAGCACTAGGGAGTGCCGCACCAAAGACCCCTTGCACTGGGAAGGTGGATGCAGTCCAAGATGAAGAGATTTCATTGGATCATGATTTCGAGACGATTGATGGCATGAGGAAGGGTAAATCTGCTGCAGATATTGTTCTTGGGAGAGGTGGAAAGAATGTTGTCATCGCTAGGAGGAATCCGGCACTTGAGTCTGGAAACATGACCTCCTCAAAGAGAGCAGCAAGATTGCCTCTGAAGTGGCGTTCTCCTATCTGTCCCCTAAAGAAATACAGATACCCTCATCTAGCTGAGGCCCGAAAGTTGAAAGATTTTGTGCTTAGTGAAAATGGTCTGAAGAAGCATGCGGTGCCCCCATGATATGCTATAATGTGAACTTTTATTGTTGAAAGAACATGCGGTGCCCCCATGTTTGGTTTTGGTAATTGATGACAATCTCAATGGACCGGTCTCATTGCCGAATCGTGAGGGTGGCAGTTGGCTGGCGCGGTGGGAGTGGCACCTGGAGATCTTGAGCTTGATCAACCGGCGACTTGCCATGCGGACATAGTTGTGGAGGCACAGCAGCTCCACATGGCATCACGTTGCGTTCATCTTGCGATGGGCGTGGTGTGTGTCTTGATGTTGTCTCCCCTGCAGTTGCTGGAGTCGGTGCAGTGGGAGGATCTCGGCTCACGCCAGATCGGGCGGCGTCGCTCCGGTGGATGTGCTGGCCCTGGTGCGCGGGAAGCGGGAGTTGCGTGTCCGCGCCGCCCGCACCATTATTGTGGTTGTCACCAGAGGGTCGTGGGAGCTGACCGGCTCCTGCGCACCTACTGTCCGCTCCTACCACGGCGGGCACGGCGACAACACCTCCTGTGCTGGCCGCATGCGATGGGAGTCTGGACGAGTATGGTTTCGTCGTCATGGAGCCCTTCTTCTTGGGCTCCATGGATGATGGAGAAGACGCAGAGCTTTTCACGGCCGATGTGCCGCTTCCTGTCTTGATTCACGCCAATGCAGAGCCCCTACCTGGCGCGCGAAAGATGTCGGTGTGGAGCTGGAGATCCATGGGGCAAATGAGCCCCTTTACCGGTTCAGGGAGGGATGGCGATCAACGCAAAGAGCAACTACAACGAGGAGCACACGATTTTACCCAGGTTCGGGCCGCCTAGGGCGTAAAACTCTACTCCTGCCTTTGGTGTATTGGGTGGTGTTTGAGCACAAATACACGGATCACTGTCCCCCAGCAAGTGGCAGGAAGAGAGCAATTGCACGAATACCTATGCATGTGCGTTGCAAAGATTCGAACCCCTTCTAATGTTGCCCTGGCAATTCTTTTAGAGCTCAAGGGGTCACCATAGTGGCAAAAAGGTCATTACAGGGGTGATTATACTAATACAGAGCTATCATACCTAACTCTGACAGTTAAGACAAAACGCATTACACTGTTAGGTGTCATGTGAAGGTTGAATCTCGGCAAGGTTGTCGTGCCGCTTATCTAGCTACCTCCTATTAGCGTGACACGCCATCAGGACAGGTGTCAATAAAGGTGATTTACTCCTCCAGCAAGATGACATGCACGGGTTACGTCCACCTAAGCACCTACGGGCTCAACACATCACTAATCAGCGGCTAGCTGGTCAGAGAGGTAGAGCGCTGGTGTTGGCGGGAAGCCCATGCCCGAAGGGCTTGCCGGGGCTTGACTTGCCGGCTCATTCCTGCCGGAGTTGGTTGCTTCTGTTGTGATATTTGTAGCTTGTTCCAATGTTTGGTCTTCTTAATGCTCTCCTTTATCTCATGAAGAGCGGCTTCTCTGGTTTAGTTGTGTATGAGACTTGGAACTTGATGTATGAGTTGCAATGCACCTGTGCATAAGTCAGGGCGGCAAACACTCATGTTTGTTGCACCGACACATGGTCGGTATCCTGAAGATTGCATGGAGGCGGCTGGGGATATCTTGGAGTATACGTCAAGTCTTCGGCAGGTATAGTCTTGATCTCATCTAGGCATACAACTTCCGGAGTCTTCCTTGATGAGAATGCAGGCCTACTAGCCCAACCCGAGGACTATGGACTAACTAGGTTAGTACCCCCTATTCTGGGACACCGTCAGTAGCCCTCGAACTGGTCTTCTATGCCGAGGACAACCTCCTTTCTATAAACCACTTCGGATTCGAAGTCCTTGGCTTGACAGACGAGTTCTCCGTCCCTAGTGATTCGATATTTCTTCCCTTTAAAGGATACCATGAACAACCTTTCAAAGGAACAACATTCCACAACCTCGGCTTAGCCGCACTCGCTTAGCGTCCGAAGATGTGGGGTTACTTAGCCTCAAAGGCTTGCCGCATAGGTGTGAATAGTGCTTTCTAGGCTGACAACTTTACCGAAACGGCACTACTCATGACTGGTCAAGCAATTACTGCTCACCCAAATTGCAGCCTGAGGCAATCTTTTTACTGGCGATGTCGGTGTATTAAACATGGATGCATAATACCCTAACTTATGCACAGACAAGTAGCAGCACCCCCGCCAACCTAAAGTCCTAGTGAAGGTTTCCAAGTCAGAAGGAACAGTTCTTTGAGAGATCAAAGAGCACATCAAGAATACCAAGAGCAACACAAGCATCGAAGCAATCCCTGCCGGCAAAGCCGGGCCAGCAAGATGAAGACCCGGCAAGCATCTTGGCAAACAGATCCCCGCCAAACCACCAGCGCTCCACCTCACCAGCCAGCTAGTAGCCATTTTGGTGAGGTGTCGATCCCGTAAGCGGTGCGGTGGAGCTCGCCTATACGTGTCAGCTCGCTGGGAAACAAATTACCTTTATTGACACCCGTCCTAATGGCATGTGATACGTCCATTTTTCATCATGTTTTCCTACTGTTATTTATAATGTTTTTATGCATAACTAGCAAAGTGGCCTGCTCGATGCGCGAGCTAGATCTTTAGAAAGTTTAATAATGGGAGTATTTTATTTGTATTAAAAAATTGGGACCAAATATGATGACATTTGAAACATAATACTTTTGCAAACATAGTTCTCTATATATTATTCATTTATCATTTACATGCCTAGTATGCATGCCGTAGTAAATGTATTTTCATGATAAATCCTGCTGGGCAATTCATGTTTTGTATAATTTTTCTAGCATTTTCACTTCAAAGATGGATTTATTTGCACGGGCCAGTACTTAACAAAATTTAGTAACGCAACAAAGTAAATATTGGTTATTTTTGTCAGTTGTTCGTTAGTGGCGGTTGTAAACATGATTTTACGTTTATACATATCCTTGGTGGTTTTCCCTGTAAGGGAATTTCCCTTCCATGTTTTAGGAAATATTGGTCACGAACATTCTCATCAAAATCTTCGGGAGTGCGTTGCTCCAACCCGTGGGTTTGCTTGATGCGACCGCACAGATGGATCTTATATATATTTTTAAAAGTCTCCAACCCTTTTCATTACTAATGAATTGGTGTTCATCGTGTGTGTTAGTTTGACATGAAATGGTAGTTCCATATGCATAGTCTAAATATAAATGATTGGTACTAGATAGACATATTTTTTATGATCATGTACTATATTTCTTTTTGCATGCATTTGTTTAGAATATTCTGAGAGAAAATTATACTATGATTTAGGTTCAACCCACATCATGAACTCTACCATTATAGTGCGTGTATACTGTAAGTAATCTTATTTTATGCGTATGTATGAGTGCATGTGTCTGTAGTGTGTTAGAAAATATATATATACTGTACGTAATTGAATTTGCATTTTGTGTTGTTTCTACATAAGGGAAACTTTTTCTGGTGGATTGATTTGCTGGGCTTCAGCCCAACAGATTCACACAGACGTACACAAACCTTCAAGTCTTCTTCTCTCGCACTCTTGGCAAAAAAAAAAGAACTTCTCACACTCACACCTTGCCATTTCTAATACTCAAAAATAAAATAAAAAATGCTTGCTATTTCTTGATCCCCTTTTCATTTCCTTCTTTCCTCTCGCTCCTCCTTCCACCCGATGAGATCTGGCTGTTAGCGTTGGTAATTGGTGCTGTTGATTCAATCCCAACAGCACCTCAGTTTTCTCTCTTAATTCCCTGCCGCGACCTTGATCGTACTCACTTGCACGCACACCTGCAGCTCAACTCACTGGTGCGGCCATGGGTTGGCCGTCTACGGCGCCTGGTTTGGCTCCTATACGCCTTGTCAATCTCTCAGACCGGTCAACGGCAACGGAGTGGTAGCAGGGCCCAAGGAGAAGCGGCTCAAGGGAGGAAGCGAGCTCGTCGATCTCGATGGCGCCATTGCCGTCGGCGTCCATCCAGGTGATGTTGGTGTGGTCGTGTGGATCTTATCTCCCACAGCCAGCTTGGATCCACCTTGATTGTGAGATGCTGACGGCGTTGTTTTCGATCGCATCGTGGCTACCCCCGAGCGAGGCAGCCCGGCAGGTCATCTTCATCCTGGACCGGCAGCCTGATTTTGGCAGCTCATTCTTCCACTTGCAGGTCCCCCTTCTCTCTTTTCCTGCCCCTCTCATGTTTTTGTTTCTTATCCTTTTTCTGCATGTGTATGGGTAAACAATGTAATGCGATTAAGGTAATGCTTGTTAGGATGTATATCTGTTTATGGCCCCCTGCCCCGTTCATATTCAACAAATTTAGTAAGTAATTAGTGTATTCGTGATTAGCCATGTCTTACTATTTAGTACTACCAAAGATAAAGTTTATAGGAAAATAGGTGCGATTGCATCCTACATATGAACTAAAACGATGCGTGGATGTTGTCACTATTGGCTTATACTATAGAATAAGCTTAAAATATCAGATAACACAAAGTGTTGACATTTGGTATTGTAACACCTTGGATTTTGCCCATTTTTTTCTTTTGATTTTGGTCTGGATTTGCCTTTCTGTGGCTTAGTGGTCTTCAACCTGGAGGGATCATCCTTGATTCCTCTTCCCAAGTTGCTTGCCAACTTCAAAACCATCCCAAGACCTTGTCATTTCCATCTTGGACCAATCTCAATATTCTTTTCTTGGGAATATTCCTTTTTCTATTAAAGGAATAACCCTGTTTGCCCTGAGTTGTGAAGCAACCCACATTTCCATCATTCCAAAGATTCCCAAATAATTCTCATAAATTGTTTGGGTCAGATCTTCCACAAATATGTCAAAACCCTTCCTTGACATGTTCAAAAATATTTCACAAATATTCCTTTTCTGATTCTGCCCTAGCTGTAAAGTTGAGAAGCAAGTACTTTTTATATTTGCTTGCTTGGTCTCAAACTTTTTGGGCATTCTTTCCTATCCATATCTTTGCCACATGCCAAAATTCAACTTCATTTGGCTATTACATCTCCCTTGGCTAATTTCCAAAGTTTCTAGTCAACTGGAAGCTTTGTGAAGCAAGTACTAGCTAGGTTGATCCAAATGAGTTGAAATTTTGCAAGAATCTTCATATACTCAAATAATGACTCTCCACCAATTTTGAACCCTATCCAATCATCTATGTGAGCACAACCTCAAATCTTGGTTTCTAGTTAGATTTTCACATTGTGAAGCAACTATATTTTATACTTCTCTATAATTGCTGAAAATTTACCAGAGCATTCTCCTACCCATATAACCTATCTCCACAAAATTTGGGATCATTTCATCTTCCCAATAACTCCCTAGAATTTTTCTAAGATTCTATCCAGTAGGATGTTGTGTGAAGGAAGTACCATTTTGGTTTATCCAAATGGTATGAAATTTATACAGTGTCTTCATATGGCCAAATTATTCATCTCCTCCAAATTTAAGCTCAATCCAAGCAAGTATGTGAGTGCCACTTCATACTTTGCATTTCTGTTCAGTAGAGCCCATTGAACTGTAAGTGCTAGCTAAACTCCTCCATTTGATCTCAAATTTTGCCATGATGGTCACCTTAGTGAGTGATCATACTCAGCCAAAGATCAGATCAAATGAAGTAGTGAGCTAAGTGCACCTCAGATCAAACACATTGCTATCAGTCACTGTTTTACCATCGATCAGTCTCATCCGAGCTCCCTGTTTCTGTCTGATGGTGCAAGTCAACTATTTGAGGTTGAGGACGCATGCCAGACATGTTTTTGTCTCAGTTCAGTGCCCAGTCCCCTCGCTCTTCTACCCCTCCCCGGCCACTTGCCAGAGCTCCGGAGCCGCTCCTCGCCTCGGTTGGTCGCCATGGCCGCCGCCCCTGCCCTCTACAATTCGAGTCGAGTGGAGCTCCTCCCCTCCTCCTTTCCACTCCATAGCTCCCCCTCGACCACCGCTAGCCGCCCCATCCACTCGCAGCATCTCCAGGAAGCCCGTGCCCTCGCCCCCAAGTCAGGCCCTCACCCTCCGCCGCGGGCACCTAAAGCCGCCAACGCCTGGACCCTCCATGGCGTCCGCGTCTAGCCGGGATGGATGCGGTGATCCATCCTGACGCCGCCGGTGGCCGGACCTCGGCCAGAGGTGGCCCCTGCCGCCGGGACGGGCGCCGGCACCGAGTCCCATCTCTGCTTTGGCCGCACGCAGGCGTGAGGTAGAAGACGAGCCGGGTCAGCGCGGGTCCCGCCTGTCGGTCTCACGGCGTTGACCAGCCCCGGGCCCGCGTGGATAAGTGGAGGCGTAAACACTGGTTTACGTTTTCACTTCCTGAAGGCGTACTTTGGTTGCTCTTCGGGCCAGATTACGCTTTCTCCACTAGAAAGCGTACTTCTGAGAAAGACACGACCGGTTTAATCAGCCAGGGACCCAGAAGTCAATACTTTTCTTACAGAAAGGTCCTTGGCAGTCAAACCATCACATCTTTTTCCTCGGAACTCCGATCGAGGTGATTCCAAAGCCCACTTCTTCGTCTCTTCGAGCCTGTCATGTTGGTATCATTTTCATAATGTTTTGACACTATGAAAATAACCATTTTGCCCTTGGCTGTAAACAGCCCCCTCCGAGAGAGACTGTTTCCAGCAATCATTTCCGCGGACTATCCGCACTTCTTCCCGATGGTTCCTTTAACCCCAGGCAAGCCACAACTTTCATCTGCATAATTGCATTTCAATATCATAGTTTAACCATTTACTTTAACAGCAAGTATGAGTTATTTGTGAAGTGGATTGGATCATACAAGGCTTGAGTAAATTCTTGGATAGGTGACTACCATGTTGAGTACCGGATTGTAGTGACTAGTAGTTTACCCACTCATTGATGCCATGATGTTGAGATTACCATCTATGATTATTCTGGATTTCGTCCAGCAGTTCGTGGAGATGAGTTAGTAGCAGTGGCTTAGGCATACTGGTTACCGGATTTCTAGCCAGATATCATTTTGACTTGGATTGCTATGATATCGGAGTGTCAGCCATGACAGAGATTGTTCGGAGATTAGATACTTCATGGTTGATCCAGAGTCACCTGTCTGGACTTATCCGTGCAGCCACATTTGCCGGTATGGGATGACCTTGACTTGGTCTGATCGCGTGCTCTTTCACCGGTACCGCCCGACAGGGAAGGTTATGCGTGCGCGCTACCCTGGCCCGGTAGGCGGCGATAACCTTGTGAGCCCAGTTGAGTTATATGGTACCAGGTCCCCGTTTGAGATAGTTTGTTAGCCACGATGGTGGCAGGTGTCACGCGGTGACACAGGGGCCACCCAGGGTAGGACTCTAGGGGAGGATGATTGCCGGTGGTACGATGGGAGAGTCACGGGTCAGGCGGGTTTCGTTGGAGCAACGCTGGTCCACCCGAATGGGATCACGAGGTCAGGTGCTCCATGGTGTGGGTAAAGTGCGCAACCTCTACAGAGTGTAAAATCTATTCGAATAGCCGTGTCCACGGTATTGGACAGTCCGTCCAGACCTCTTTAGGTGGTCAACCATAGTAGTGATAAGGATGGAAGAACTCGTCTTTTGATCGGAAGTACTCGATGGATCGTGAGTATTCTAAAGGTTGTGAGGCAACCCAGAAGAGAGTAAGTTTGTCAGACTTACAGTGCAGATGGTACTAGGAATATGATATGTTAGCCATGGGATGGCTATGAGATGAGTGGTCGGATGACCACATGATTTGGATTGGATTTGGAACAGATTCAGATTGGATCCTGAGGTTATTCGGAGTATGGATTAAACTACTTAATATGCTTTACCTTACTGCATCTACTTCAGTAGCTATCTTGCTATGATGTTGTCTTGCCTTAATGCTGATGTTTGTTGTGGGCTTGCGAGTACATTCAAAGTACTCACCTAGCAAGTCATGCCAGTTTGCAGGTCATGCCAAGATTGCTTGCTTGTCGAGGATCCCGAGTTTGCGACCTAGGATACGCGTTCTAGCCAGAGTCCCTGCAGAGTGGAGTCCATCACCGCCGTTGCTGTTCCGCTGCCGAGAGAGTTACTCCACTGTTAGCATAGAGCTACCCCGGGTTGGCATAGCGTCGCCGTGCCGATGTAATCCTTGTACCCTTTGTAACCATATCCATTGTAATAAAGAGCTGATTTGTCCTATGCCAACAGTGCCGTATTCCAGAGGACTTGTCCCTGGGCTGGAATACGGGGCGTTCCGGTCTTCTCTGAGCCGGGGTGCCACAGGTATTATCCAGCTATTTCCTTCAAATGTTGATGCATGTTTCCAATAATTCTAGGAGTAGTAGATCATATCAATTCTGCCATATAATGCTAGCACAGAAAAGTCAGTTTTTATTTTGAAGATAGTTTTGTAGTGAACTATTTTTCCATCTACTTATGTTTATCTAAAAGGCTAGTAGCATCTGGAAGTTTGTTTTTGTTCTTACGTTTAGAATATTTCTGTGTAGACTATGTTCTTGACCACATCATCCTTGTTGTTAGTTCATTTGCTATAGAAAAGAAAATAACAGGTATGATCAAGTTAGTAGGCCATTACTGGCAAGTGTTTTCCCAAAGTATCTCCTTTTTCTTATGTCCCTCATGAACTCATTGAGATTTATGTGGAACATTCGATCAACAATATCAGGTTTCTCTGTTTTTCTTTGGCCTACTTCCATAAGCATAGATTGAAAATCCGGCCAAGTTGTGTTGCACGTGAATGCCACAAATAGGTCTGTGTATCAAGCCCATCGACACCTTGCTATAGCATCTTGGTAGTTTTGTGCTTGTAACTGAGGTTATCTATGAAGCTGGATGGCAGTAGTATTCTCCTTCCTACCTCGTCAGCCCTTGTATCTCCTCTTTATGTTGTGTCCTGCAAGTCAGCATATAATTCTGCTCTTATGTTTCCTTGATGTTTTTTGAACCAGTCTAGTCTGTACTACAAAATGCATGCAAGGGCATCCATGTTGAACTTCCGAAGTTAATCTTTTGTTGAGGTTCTTCTTGCCTTGTATGCATGTCAGAAGGCCCTTCTCAAGTTGCTCTTTCTTCATACCAGAAAATTGCACCACACCATTCACACTTGCGTCTTGGACTTCCGAAGTTCCAAATTTCCATATCTGTCCTTTTCGATGTCCTGTTTAAGTTTCTGAATTTAGCATCAATTTGAATATTAGTATGTTCTTTTTTCTTACTAATACAACAAACTTAATAGAACTGGCATATCTGGTTTTTCTGCCCTTGATTTTTCTATTGTACACTTTGTGTTACTTTTAGTAATGTACACACGCTTAACAGAAATCATAGTAGATGAATAAATACAATTTTATTGACAACTGGTCTGAAATTTTGTTTCAGATGGAGCTACTGGCATTACGACAAGAACCCACTATCGAATTTGAGGTTGGTCAAATATGAAAACCATCCATATGTTTCTCTATATTGCAGCAAGCAACCCCATTCGTTTCTGTTATAGCTGTAGTATGGCTCTAGTCTTCTAGAGTATATTATCTTAACATGAATACACTAGAACCAACATCCATGGCATCAACTTTCTATAGTTGAGTAAAAGTATGAACATGCAACCATTAAGATATGAACGTGCAACCATTAATATATGAACCTATACCTATAGAATTGCATTACTTAATGTAGAATACACTTCATAGTTTCTTTTGTTTTTGCATAACGAACCTTGTGAGGTAACATGTCTAATCTTTTAAGATTAGCACTGCCTATAGTATAATTTAAGTATTATTGATCCATTAAGAGGTCTGATCTATAATATGAAAACCATCTGATGCACCATATATGTTACTCTATGTCACAACAGGCAATCCCACTTGTTTCTATTATAGTTGTAGTATAATTCTAATTTATAGTATACTATCTAAACGTGAATACACTGGTGTCGGGGAACACATATAGGGGTATATGTTTTCCCCTGACTGTGCACGGACAGCAAGCCAACAGGCTCAGAGACAAGATTACAAGACCAAGATCAAACAAAACAAAGAGGATCAATTCGTTTGAAGGATCCAAGTGCAGATCAAGAAGGCCAAGGTGAGCCAGAGGAACAAGGCATCGCTAAGGAATGACCTACCTTGCCGGGCAGGCGAGCCTGGCAGGGTTGGGTTTTGCCCCGGAAGCAAGCTCCCAGATCGCCCCGGCAGGCCTGCCGGGGCTGGCGGAGGCAAGCCACTCCACCGCTCCACCTCACAAGCGACGCAAGTCATTAATCAAAGCGGTGTCTAGCTCCAAGGTGACTAAGTGGCTACTTTCTGCCACATGGCAGCCACTTCCTACAGCAAACACCTCCATATGACACCCATCCTGAGACGTGTCAAGCGAGCAGGCGCGAAGCTGGCAAAACAGCCCGACAGGGCCTGCCGGGCGAGCTGTGATGTGACACTGAGCGGCGCATTTAATGCGCTCTGTCAGCCTGCAGAGTTAGATATGATAGCACTATTAGCTATCTAATCAGTACGCAAAGACTGATTTGCCACTGTGGTGACCCCTTAATCTATAAAAGGAGGCCCATGGCAATGATAGAAAGGGTTGGACCCTCGCATATCCATACGCGCGTAGCCACTCTCGCCCCCAGAGCGACCTTGCCAGGCAAGCGTGCTGCGTCCACCACCATTATCCACCATCAATCCACCAAAGCAGGAGTAGGGTTTTATGCCTCGCGGCGGCCCGAACCTGGGTAAAGACTGCCCGTGTGATCTCTGCTGTGCTGCGCGACGCTTCTCCACTCTTTGTGCAATGTGCCCATCCCCCCACCGAACCAAAAGGGGCTCATGGCCCCATAGGTGGCCGTGGTTTCCCACGACATCTTTGGCGTGCCAGGTAGGGGATCACTTGCGCAAACTTGAGAGCATTGGTAGCTCGTCGTCTCCATTGTAGCCCAGCCAAAGCTTTTGGCATCGGTGGTGCTCATGGAGATATGAAGGAAAAGCGGGAGAGCGGGGCCATCCCCGCACCTGCTTTGTTCGTCATCTCATCCCACCG
Organism: Thinopyrum elongatum; assembly: GCA_011799875.1. Taxonomy (NCBI): domain Eukaryota; kingdom Viridiplantae; phylum Streptophyta; class Magnoliopsida; order Poales; family Poaceae; genus Thinopyrum; species Thinopyrum elongatum. Next base: position 217,829,292 of record CM022299.1, on the reverse strand, counting down.
CGGTCGCGGCCGCGGTGAAGATCGGCGCTGACGATGGTATGCTCCCCCCCAGGCAGCCTAGGCGGCGCGACCACCGCTCGGGCGCCGTCCGGGGAGAAGGGGCAAGGCGCGCGGGAATGAGGCTCCTCTTTCCATCTCTCTCCCTCTTTGGCAATCGAGCTGCTCTGACCCTGGCATCGTCAATGTCGACGAGTACCGCGCGATACTCGGTTTAGCATTTACCCTGCTTAGGGAAATCCTGAGTAAAATGCCGGTACGAATCCATTGATCGATGCCCCGGCAAGTATGCTTCGGCAAGGCCGTCCGCACTGGCGGGACTCTTGCGCCAGCCGCTGTCAGATTGTTCGAAAAGAGTGGAGGAGAGAGAGAGGGGCCTGGAAAGCCCGGCACCATATCCTGCCACCCGCCAGACACGCCTGATGTATGTTGGTCCCTGCCGGGAACCAGAGAGTTATTCACTGGCCTCCGTCTTTCCGGGTATTGCGAGCACGCTAAACGCACGCAACTAGAAAGGATGGGAAGGAGCAAGAACAAAAGCTAAGTCCACGCAATCATTTCCTTTTGATGAATCCTAGATTTTTGCATCCATTTATCCCTCGGTTTTAGTAAGTGTCCGTACTATGAAATCCTTCGTGTGATGGAACCTTGGCTAGTTCTTTGTCTGCACCCTCTTTCTGTCCTGAGCCTTGCTCACAGAATGAGCGGCCGCGTCAAGAGCTACCAAGGAAAAACTTGCCGGGATGCATCCACGCCAAGATGAATGTTAAGGGCCGGACCCTTACGACAATCGTGGCAATATGATACCGGCAAGCAACCCGAACATGCATAGGGACTAATCGTACGAACACGAGCATATAAGCTTAGAGGGATAAATGTGCGTTTAAGGTTAAGCAGGGGACATCAGCTCCATGCAAACATAAATAGTACGACACCTAAACACGAAGCATACATCATGTTTTGTTATAGGATAGCACGATGACAAGAATAGCTCGGTGTCAAGCCTGGCGACTGCGTGAAGCCATTGGGACGTGAAGGGCCCTGGCGGCCAGAGGGGCAGCTTTCTCTTTGGCAGCTGGAACATCAGCACCCACCGATGGCTCCTTAAATCCGTCGGCAAGGTCGAGGTCTGGATGATGGCAGGCGATGTTGCTTAGGACCATGAGGAGGGCATTGTGAGCAAGCTTTCGGGACTCGGTCGCGAAGCGCTTGGCCCTCCCCTCTTCATGCACCTTCAACTTTTCGATCAGCTCGTTGAAGAAAACTCCTAGCTTGGCACTAGGAACCTCCTGCCTGTTGATCGAGAAAGCTAGCCCGTCCATGCCCATCGCTACAATCTAGGCAGCAAAGCGCATAGCGATGTCAATCATGCTCCTAATCCAGAGGTTCACCTGCTCGGATTGGTTCGTCAGCTTGTCCTCTGCATCCTTCCGGAGGCGCTGGGCGGTGTCTAGATCTTTGGATAGCTGTTGCTAGCGGGCTCCGTTGGACTCTACCGTGCTTTCCAAGGTGCCGATCCTGGCCTTCAGATCCGTGATGGTGCCGTTGGCGGCTTCAAGGCCTTAGGTCCTGGATGAAAGCTGCGACTGCACATCACTCAGAAGGACCTCTGCCTTTCGTGCTTCCTCCTTGAGAGCCTCCATCTCCTTGGTGCTCCCGACAAGCTCCTCAGTCAGCTTAGTCACTTGTCGATCAAGGTCAGTCCTGGCAGCAGATGCGGCAGCAAGATCATCAGTGAGTTTCTTCAGTCGAACAGCAGAATCAGTTGTGAGGACGTCCAGGGCAGCTTTGTGCTTGTCCTCCAACTCCTTGGTGCGTTGCTGCACGAGGGCTTCCAGGTCATCATCTTTGGCGCGAAGGATGGCTCCAAGCTTCTCCTCCCGGAGAGAAATCTCTTGCTCTCTGGTGTCCAGACGTGCCTTGCAATCCTCCAGGCGCGCTTCATGGGCTATGACGTCTTCCCTCGTCATGAGGATCGCCTCCTGCTGCCTCATAAGTACCTGGAACTGCTTGTCGTGCCATTCGCGCAGCTCCAGGCACTTGTCCTTTAGCTTCTTGTCCACTTTGTTGGCGGACTTGCTCTGCTCTTTGAGCGCCTGCCACTTCTGGTCGTGTCGGGCCTGCATTTCTTTGACACCCACCGCCACGGACTCCAGGAAGGACAAATCCATTGCAACGGCAACAGAATCGCCCGATTCTTCAACCCCTTGGTGCAGCAACGCCAGGATTCGCTGTAGCTCTTCATCAAGATCCATGTTCATTGATGCCGATGGGCCGGGGGCTCCAATCCCGGGCTGCACCAACACCAGCGCCAACTAGCTTGAAGGGGATGGCGAGGTCCACACCATGGGCCCAAAAGAGGGAAGGGGATCCATGGTTCGGAAGAGAATCTTCCCCTCGACCACCACTCCCACCTCTGGGGCACTTTTAGAAGTATGTTCCGCCACCACCAAAGGATCTTGAACACTCCCGGCAGCGGGGCCCTATCCCTCCGCGATGGCGATCTCGGCAGCCTCGACCGCGGCAGCTCTCCCTGTGCTGGCCACCTCTTCCAGCAGTTCTGGCTCTTCGGCCTGGAGGACTGCGGATGAAAGGACAAAGCGAATGGCAAAAAAGGCAGAAGTTTTAGATTACCGGGATATAGGGAGAGGGGATACATAAGAGAAAGAAGGAGAAGAGTAGAAATTAAGCACCCGGAGAAGCCTGCCGGGCAGGGGCCTCAGTTTCACCAGCAGCATCAGTTGCCGGGCCATGAGCTCCAACCCCTGCCGCGGCAGCCACGGCGACGCTCTATGCGGGCTCATCCACGGAGGATCTCGCCAGGGGTTCTTTGGCTGGGTCAGTGGGAGGAACATACCCTTCCAGGGAGGGCTCATCCCGTGTCATCTTGCTACCTCCTCCAGTTGAAGGGGTGGAAAGTTCGTCTCCGTTGCCCCCAGTAGAAGGAACCAACCCTCCACTTTCAGGCTGGGGGCTCGGTGAGGGATCCTCCATATTGCTCCCCACCAAACCCAAGCTCTCCATAGTCTTCGGCGACCCAGCACGTCGAAGCCTCTTCGACCGATGGATGAGGGTCTCCATTTCCTCCTCCTCCTCCCTGCCAACGACAGCAAAACAAAAGGTCAGCCAGCAAAGACAATCAAGTATACTAAAGTTATCATGGAAAGGGAAATCTTCCTTACTCCTCATCAATGAGCATGAAGCTCAAATCAAATTCCATGGGCGGCAGGGATGCTCTGCCTCTCTTCTGGGATGGAGGGACGGAGCTTTCCGGCAGCCCCAAACCCTGCTAAAGCGCTGGGGGCTCTGATGAAGACGATCTCTGCGAAGAGCTCGAGCCAGAATGAGAGCTGGAATCGCCCTCCACATCCACTGATTGCTTGGCGGGAGAAGCTTCGATCCTGGCAAGGCGAGGAGACTGGCGGCACACCACGTCTGTCTTGGTATTTTTGGTGGTGGTCTTCTTCACCTTCTTGGCGGCAGGCGCTGGATTTGGGGCCGCCGTTCCCCGGTTAGCAGCACGCCTGAGGGGATGCTGATCCAAAATCGGCTCGGGGGCTTGAGGACCAGCTGCAAGCCACTCCGCTTCGGGCTCCACTGCCTCAGCAGCCTCCTCCTCCTTTTGGAGCTCTGCTACCGCGGTAGCTAGAGCCTCAAGCCTGGAAATCTCGTCCTGGGCAAGGTCTTCCCAGGCAACCTCTTCCGTGGCCTGCGCCTCGCTGCCACCGTGGGATGAACTCTCATCCTTAGCTTTTCCCTTCCCGACCTTTGCAGCCCTTGCCATTGCAGCAATTCGGGCAGCTTTGTCCTCCTCAATCCTCCTCTTGATAAACGCTGCCTCCACGGTGGAGGTGTGTTTGTACACATTGGTCTCCACCCTGATAGCCCTTTCCGCCAGGGCGTTGGACCATTCAAGTTCTTCGTCAAGAGTGGGCAACCGCAAATCACCTGCCACCCCATGAGCATTGCAATCCGGCATCCACTTCAAGATCTGGTCCTGGGCCGAATTGACAATCAGAGGGATAACGGTTGCTGGGAGATTGAACAGCTCGAAGCGGCCAAACAGCTGGTCACACAACTAGGCATGGCCATAAACAGACAAGTTATTGGCCAAACCTGGGAGCAATCTCATCCTGTCCCCAGCATCACCATACAACCAGGCGGGTCTGTCCCTCTTCTGAAGTGGCGAGATGCGACGAAGGAGAAAATCTGCCCCCACGTGCTCAATGGTTAGCCCGACAGCCTTCAGATAGGTGATCCTGTTTATTGCCGGGCTAAGCCTGTCATTGGTGAGGCCGAATGCGCTCCATTCCTTGCCGCGCTCGACACACACTGTCCGTGCTTCGCAGAACTCTGGGGCTTCCACATCCTGAATCCAGCACCAGTCTCCTCTCCACTCATCCCACCTCTCACGCTGCACACCAGGGATATAATCCCAGGACTTCCTTGCCCCTCGTGGCATCCAACTGATGTTCCCAGAGCGGTGAGTTTTGTTCTCCACCCACGGAACAAAGTAATGCCTGAACAGATCAACATTGGGGGCAACTCCAACAAAATTCTCACACAAATGGGCAAAGATGGCCATGGTCGCCATTGCGTTTGGCGTAAAGTCCAGGAGGTGGAATCCATAAATCGTCATCATCACCTCAAAGAAATTAGAAAAAGGAGGGCAGAGGCCGCAGATGAAATATGCGCAGAAGAATCGGTATGAATTTGGCGGATCTTCTTCCCCCTCCGCCAAAACATTGGGCGCGCCGTGCCCTTTCAGGACTTCCCTCCCCCACAGGTACCCGTACCTTGCCTGCAAAACCGGGCAGTCCAGGTTCGATGGAAAGAAGACGATGTCTCCCCTTCGCTTCCTATCCAGCTCCGGCGCCCTCTTGCTTCCCTCGGCGACCACCTCCTTCGCCGCGGCCGTCTGCTTCCCTTTTGCTGCAGTTTTCTTCCCCATTCTTGCGGACGCCAGTGCGAATGGGGGAAGGAATCAGGTGGGGGAACGGCGATGGGCGAGGGAGAGAAAGGAGGGGCGGTTGCTTGGCTTGCGGAGGAAGATGATGGGAGGGCAGGACAGGCGACAAGTGAACCGTGGCGTTCCGTGTTTTCCGATCTTAAGGGGAAAAGGCGTGGAGCGGGGACGCGACGGTCCAGAAGTTACCGTTTTACATTAACTGCAACCGTCCCATGACTCGCAGTAATTGGGCGAAGTGGACGTTGGATTGACTGGTCATCATGACGAACTATGATGCAAATAGCCCTTTTTTGCCATGTGTCCGTGCACTGTTTGGGGCCTAACCCAACATGCACAGCGACACGTATGGCTTAGGCCCGGGGGCTTATGTCGAGGAACACAGACAGGGGTATATGTTTTCCCCTGACTATGCATGGACAGCAAGCCAACAGGCTCAGAGACAAGATTACAAGACCAAGATCAAACCAAACAAAGAGGATCAATTCCTTTGAAGGATCCAAGTGCAGATCAAGAAGGCCAAGGTGAGCCAGAGAAACAAGGCATCGCTAAGGGAAGGACCTACCTTGCCGGGCAGGCGAGCCCGGCAGGGTTGGGTTTTGCCCCGGAAGCAAGCACCCAGATCGTCCCGGCAAGCCTGCCGGGGCTGGCGGAGGCAAGCCACTCCACCGCTGCACCTCACAAGCGACGCAAGTCAATAATGAAAGCGGTGTCGAGCTCCAAGGTGACTAAGTGGCTGCTTTCTGCCACATGGCAGCCACATCCTACAGCAAACACCTCCATATGACACCCGTCCTGAGACGTGTCAAGCGAGCAGGCGCGAAGCTGGCAAAACAGCCCGGCAGGGCCTGCCGGGCGAGCTGTGATGTGACACTGAGCGGCGCATTTAATGCGCTCTGTCAGCCTGCAGAGTTAGATATGATAGCACTGTTAGCTATCTAATTAGTACGCAAAGACTGATTTGCCACTGTGGTGACCCCTTAATCTATAAAAGGAGGCCCATGGCAACGATAGAAAGGGTTGGACCCTCGTATATCCATACACGCGTAGCCACTCTCGCCCCCAGAGCGACCTTGCCGGGCGAGCGTGCTGCGGCCACCACCATTATCCACCATCAATCCACCAAAGTAGGAGTAGGGTTTTACGCCTCGCGGCGGCCCAAACCTGGGTAAAGACTGCCCGTGTGATCTCTGCCGTGTTGCGCGACGCTTCTCCGCTCTTTGTGCAACATGCCCATCCCCCCGCCGAACCAAAAGGGGCTCATGGCCCCATAGGTGGCCGTGGTTTCCCACGACAACTGGATGCGCCATCCTTGACATCAACCTTCTCTAGATGAGTAAAAAGCATGAACGCTACACCATTAAGATAGAAACCCACGCATATAAAATTCTACATAATCAACTTTCTCAGGTAACATGTGAAATCTTTTTAGATGAGCACTGCCTTGAGCATAATTAAACTATAATTGATCCATTAACATGTCTGATCTATTTTTTGCAGATTGTACTTACTTGATATGGTCTAATTGCTCGACGGAGCTGGGTTGTGCCCGCTGGAGGAAGACAATTCTGAAGTGCCACTGGCTGGGGGAAGTTGACCTCGAAGCGTTGTTTGCCACAGGAAGATGATGTAAAATTGTACCCTAAAACCTAGAGGGCAGTGGACCTCTGAGACCGTGGAAGCATTGCATGTGGGAGGTAGTATAGGGATGGCTGAGTTCACCAAGTTTGCTTGATGGAAAGAGAGATATTCTGTTTGCAGAGATTGGATCTTTGTACATTATTGATGATAGTTTGGATTTGTTTGGGGATATTGTACCTGCATGCGTCCGTTTTTTTGGAATGGTCTCATCGCTCATGGTAAGGTATGGTACAACCTGTACGTGTGGGAGATGCAAAAAAATTGTACGTGTGGGATGGCCCAACCTGTATGCATTTTCTTTCAATGTTGTATGTTTTTTTTGTTGAAGGTCCAACCTGGGATCGTGAAATCTGATCCCTCATGGGGTGGTCTTGCCTGGGAATCGTGAAATTAAACATGGAGTCCTTATCTCATGGTATGGTCCCACCTGGTTTATGAAGATTTAACAGTTGTACTTTGTTAACTGGGAATACACACACCAAATCAAAGGTCGGATATTTCTAATTATTGTGGGATTTTGTAAGCTATTTATCTTTATTCTGGTAACCCATCAAGTACTTTTTAATATAAATAGATAATGCTTTATGGAGTAATTCTAATGCCTTTTCTCTCATAATATGCAAGGTTCACACAAAGAGGGAGAATACCGGCAACTGGAATTCTGGACCTGAAAAAGCTACGTTAGGCCACCTATTTTGCACAACTCCAAATGAGCTGAAACTTCATGGAGAATTTTTATGGAATATTTAAGAATTATTGGAGCAAATAACTACCAGAGGGGCCCCACCAGGTGGGCACAACCCACCTGGGCGCGCCCTGGTGGGTTGTGCCCTCCTCGGCCCACCTCCGGTGCCTCTCTTCTGGTATATAAGTCATTTTGACCTAAAAAAATAAGGAGAGGACTTTCGGGACGAAGCGCCGCCGTCTCGAGCCGGAACTTGGGCAGGAGCACTTTTCCCCTCCGGTGGAGCGATTCCGCCGGGGGAACTTCCCTCCCAGAGGGGGAAATCATCATCATCATCATCACCAACAACTCTCCCATCTTGGGGAGGGCAATGTCCATCAACATTTTCAATAGCACCATCTCCTCTCAAACCCTAGTTCATCTCTTGTGTCAATCTTTGTACCGGAACCTTAGATTGGTGCTTGTGGGTGACTAGTAGTGTTGATTACATCTTGTAGTTGATTACTATATAGTTTATTTGGTGGAAGATTATATGTTCAGATCCATTATGCTATTTAATACCCCTCTGATCTTGAGCATGATTATCATTTGTGAGTATTTACTTTTGTTCTTGAGGTCACAGGAGAAATCTTGTTGCAAGTAATCATGTGAATTTGATATGTGTTCGATATTTTGATGGTATGTATGTTGTGATTCCCTTAGTGGTGTCATGTGAACGTCGACTACATGGCACTTCACCTTATTAGGGCCGAAGGGAGTGCATTGTGGGGTAGTTATTAGATGATGGGTTGCGAGAGTGACAGAAGCTGAAACCCTAGTTTATGCGCTACTTTGTAAGGGACTTATTTGGATCCAAAAGTTTAATGCTATGGTTAGATTATATCTTAATACTTTTCTCGTAGTTGCGGATGCTTGCAAGGGGGTTAATCATAAGTAGGAGGTTTGTTCAAGTAAGAACAACACCTAAGCACCTTTCCACCCACATATCAAATTATCATAGTAGTGAACACGAATCAAACCAACATGATGAAAGTGACTAGATGAAATTCCCGTGTACCCTCAAGAATGCTTTGCTTATCATAAGAGATCGTTTTGGCCTATCCCTTGCCACAAAAGGATTGGGCTACCTTGCTGCATATTATTTGTCATTACCGTTACTTGCTCGTTACAAATTATCTTGCTATCAAATTACTCGCTACTTATAATTTCAGTGCTTGCAGAGAATACCTTGCTGAAAACCGCATGTCATTTCCTTCTGCTCCTCGTTGGGTTCGACACTCCTACTTATCAAAAGGAATATGATTGATCCCCTATACTTGTGGGTCATTGAGGCTCTTTTTTGGCGTTGTTGCTGGGGAGTGGAGCGCTCTTGGTAAGTGGAAATTGGTAAGGAAAAATTATTACTACATGCTGAAATTTATTGTCGCTTGTTACTATGGAGAACAATCCTCTGAGGGGTTTGTTCGGGGTATCTTCACCTCGACCGGAACCACAATTAGTTACTCCTCAACCTACTGCACCTACTGAAAATATTGGTTATGAAATTCCTTCGGGTATGATAGAAAAACTGCTAGCTAATCCTTATGCTGGAGATGGAACCGAACATCCTGATATGCACTTGATATATGTGGACGAAATTTGTGGATTATTTAAGCTTGCAGGTTTACCCGGAGATGAAGCTAAGAAGAAGGTTTTCCCTTTATCTCTGAAGGTAAAATCATTGGCATGGTATAGTCTATACGATGATATTGGATCTTGGAACTGGAACCGATTGAAATTAGAATTTCACCAAAAAAATTATCCTATGCATCTATTTCATCGTGATCGGAATTACATATATAATTTTTGGCCTCGTGAAGGAGAAAGTATCGCTCTAGATTGGGGGAGGCTTAAGTCAATGTTATATTCATGCCCCAATCATGAGCTCTCAAGAGAAATTATCATTCCAAATTTTTATGCTCGGCTTTCTCGTGATGATCAATCCATGCTCGATACTTCTTGTACTGGTTCTTTTATGAAGAAGACTATTGAATTCAGGTGAGATCTTTTAGAAAGAATTAAATGCAACTATGAAGATTGGGAACTCGACGATGTTAAAGAGTCAAGTATTAATCTTAAGTTTGATTGTGTTAAATCTTTTATGAATACCGATGCTTTCCAAAAGTTTAGCACTAAATATGGACTTGACTCTGAGATAGTAGCCTCTTTCTGTGAATCATTTGCTTCCCGTGTTGATCTCCCTAAGGAGAAGTTGTTTAAATATCACCCGCCTATTAAAGAAGAAATTAAAGAACTGATCATAACTGAAGAAGAAACTATTATTTATAATGTTGACCCAGTTGTTCCTACTGCTTATATTGAAAAACCACCCTTCCCTGTTAGGATAAAGGAACATGTTAAGGTGTCAACCATGGTCAACAAAAGTTATATTAGAGCACCTAAACCTGATGAACAAATCAAAGTAGAACCTAGTGTTGCTATGGTTAAATATCTCTTGGTAGAAAATATAGATGGGCATGTTATTTATTTCTGTGATGAAGATGCTAGAATTGCTAATCCCGATGAAAAATATAAACATAGAACTATTGTTGGCATGCCTGTTATCTTAGTTAAAATAGGAGATCACTTTTATCATGGTTTATGTGACTTGGGTGCTAGCGTGAGTGCATTACTTTTACATTATATCAAGAAATTATGAATGACATAGCACCCGCTGAAATACAAGACATAGATGTTACTATTAAACTTGCTAATAGAGACACCATCACACCACTTGGGGTTGTTAGAGATGTTGAAGTCTTGTGTGGGAAAATAAAATACCCTACAGATTTTCTTTGTCCCGTTATCTTTGGTAGACCTTTCTTGAACACTGTTAATGCTAAAATAGATTGTGAGAAACAAACCATCGGTGTTAGTTTTGGTGATGAGTCTCATGAGTTTAATTTTTCTAAGTTCAATACAAAACATCATAAGAAAGAATTGCCTAATAAGGATGAAATAATAGGTCTTGCTTCTATTGCCGTGCCTCCTACTGATCCACTAGAACAATATTTGCTAGACCATGAAAATGGTATGCACATGCATGAAAGAAATGAGATAGATAAAATTTTCTTTGAACAACAGCCTCTCCTTAAACATAATTTGCCTATTGAAACTCTAGGAGGTCCTCCTCCACTTAAAGGTGATCCTGTGTTTGAATTAAAACAATTGCCAGACACTTTGAAATATGCTTATCTTGATGAGAAAAAGATATATCCTATTATTATTAGTGCTAACCTTCCAGAACATGAAGAAGAAAGATTATTGAAAATTCTGAAGAAGCACCGAGCTGCTATTTGATATACTCTTGATGATCTTAAGGGCATTAGTCCCACTCTATGTCAGCATAATATTAATATGGAACCTGATGCTAAACCCGTTGTTGATCACCAATGATGTTTAAATCCTAAAATGAAAGAAGTGGTAAGAACTGAAATACCGAAGCTCCTGGAAGCAGGTATAATCTATCCCATAGCTGATAGTAGATGGGTAAGTCCCATTCATTGTGTCCCTAAGAAGGGAGGTATTACTGTTGTTCCTAATGATAAAAATGAACTTATTCCACAAAGAATTGTCACTGGCTATAGAATGGTAATTGATTTTAGAAAATTAAATAAAGCAACTAGAAAAGATCATTACCCTCTGCCTTTCATTGATCAAATGCTAGAAAGACTATCAAACCACACACACTTTTGTTTCCTCGATGGATATTCTGGTTTTTCCCAAATACCTGTTTCACAACCTGATCAACAGAAAACCACTTTTACTTGCCCTTTTGGAACTTATGCTTATAGACGTATGCCTTTTGGTTTATGCAATGCACCTTCTACTTTTCAAAGATGTATGACTGCTATATTCTCTGATTTTTGTGAAAAGATTGTTGAGGTTTTCATGGATGATTTCTCCGTTTACGGAACATCTTTTGATGATTGCTTACGCAACCTTGATCGAGTTTCGGAGAGATGCGAGCAAACTAACCTTGTCTTGAATTGGGAGAAGTGCCACTTTATGGTCAATGAAGGTATTGTCTTGGGACATAAAATTTCTAAACGAGGTATTGAGGTGGATAAAGCCAAAGTCGATGCAATTGAGAAAATGCCATGTCCAAAAGATATCAATGGTATTCGTAGTTTCCTCAGTCACATTGGTTTCTATAGGAGGTTTATTAAAGACTTCTCTAAAATTTCTAGGCCTCTTACAAATCTTTTACAAAAGGACGTTCCATTTGTTTTTGATGATGATTGTGTAGAAGCCTTTCAACACTTAAGAAAGCCTTAATTTCTGCACCTATTGTTCAACCACCTTATTGGAACTTACCTTTTGAAATTATGTGTGATGCTAGTGATTATGTTGTTTGTGCTGTTTTAGGACAAAGAGTTGATAAGAAATTAAATGTTATTCATTATGCTAGTAAAACTCTAGACAGTGCCCATAGAAATTATGCTACTACAGAAAAAGAATTTTTAGCAGCTGTGTTTGCTTGTGACAAATTAAGATCTTACATTGTCGATTCTAAAGTTACTGTTCACACTAATCATGCTACTATAAAATATCTTATGGAAAAGAAAGATGCTAAACCTAGACTCATTAGGTGGGTTCTCCTGTTGCAATAATTTGATTTACATATCATTGATAGAAAAGGAGCTAAGAACCCCGTAGCTGATAACTTCTCTAGGTTAGAAAATTTTCTTGATGACCCACAACCTATTAATGATAGTTTTCCTGATGAGCAATTAGCTGCAATAAATGTTTCTCATAACACTCCTTGGTATGCTTACTATGCTAATTATATTGTTGCTAAATATATACCACCTAGCTTCACATACCAACAAAATAAAAATTCTTCTATGATTTAAGACATTACTTTTGGGATGACCCACACCTATATAAAGAAGGAGTAGATGGTATTATTAAACGTTGTGTACCTGAGCATGAACAGGAACAAATCCTATGGAAATGTCACTCCGAAGCTTATGGAGGACATCATGCGGGAGATAGAACTGCTCACAAGGTATTGCAATCTAGTTTTTATTGGCCTACTCTCTTCAAGGATTCCCGTAAGTTTGTTTTATCTTATGATGAATGTCAAAGAATTGGTAATATTGGTAAGCGTCAGGAAATGCCTATGAATTATTCACTTGTTGTTGAACCATTTGATGTTTGGGGTTTTGATTATATGGGACCTTTTCCTTCCTTTAATGGGTATACACATATTTTGGTTGTTGTTGATTATGTTACTATGTGGGTAGACGCTATTCCAACTAGTAGTGCTGATCACAACACCTCTATTAAAATGCTTAAGGAAGTTATTTTCCCAAGGTTTGGAGTCCCTGGATATTTAATGACTGATGGTGGTTCGCATTTTATTCATGGTGCTTTCCGTAAAATGCTTGCTAAATATGATGTTAACCATAGAATTGCATCACCCTATCATCCTTAGTCTAGTGGTCAAGTTGAACTTAGCAATAGAGAAATAAAATTAATTCTACAAAAAACTGTTAATAGGTCCCGAAAGAATTGGTCTAAGAAATTAGACGATGCACTTTGGGCTTACCGAACAACATATAAAAATCCCATGGGTATGTCTCCTTATAAAATGGTTTATGGAAAAGCTTGTCATTTGCCTCTTGAGTTAGAACATAAAGCATATTGGGCAATTAAAGAACTCAGCTATGATTTCAAACTTGCCAGTGAAAAGAGGCTATTTGACATCAGCTCACTAGATGAATGGAGAACCCAAGCTTATGAAAATGCTAAGTTATTTAAAGAAAAATTTAAAAGATGGCATGATAAAAGAATCCAAAAGCGTGAGTTCAAACTTGGAGAATATGTTCTTTTGTACAACTCTTGTTTCAGATTCTTTGCAGGAAAACCTCTCTCCAAATGGGAAGGACCTTATGTTATCGAGGAGGTTTATCGATCTGGAGTTATCAAAATAAATAATGCCGAAGGTACTAACCCAAAGGTGGTCAACGGGCAAAGAATTAAACACTATATCTCAGGTACGCCCATAAATGTTGAAAGCAATATTATTCAAACAATGACACATGAGGAACACATAAAAGAGACCTTACGGAACACTCCAGAATAACTAAAAAGGCGGAGGTACATGATACGGTAAGTAAACGGACTCCGAAAAATCCGCAAAAAAAATTTCTGTCAGTTTTGGAATATAAGAAAATTTATGAAATAAGAAACAACCAAGAAGGCAACGCTGGTGGGCACAAGACACCAGGGCGCGCCTGGCATGCCAGGCGTGCCCAGGTGGGTTGTGCCCACCTCGGGTACCTTCCGGACTCCGTTTTTCTCTCGTTTGCTTGTTTCCCAAGATAAAAAATCTTTATACACCCCCCCGAACCTATTGACCACCGTATCTCAGAGAAATCTTCTATTTTCTTTTCTTGCTATTTTCTGACAGATCTAGATTACCATGGCTGCTTCAAGCTCCTCCAAGGACAAGTTCTTCGAGAACGTCATCAACCCATACTTGCGGGAGGTGATGCATCACCCTCAAGCCATCGAGATGCGTGAGGGGGTGCTCCACATCCGTGACGTCCAGGGTCCCAAAGGGACGGGGATCGTGGATGCTCGGCTTGAAGCTATGGAGCAGGAGGTCTTCAAGTGCAAGGGGATGGTGGAACGTGGACTCAATGCCAATCACCTCATGATCGCGGATTACACCCGTGATCTCAAGGTGGATGGCAAATCCATGAAGGACATCGTCTTCACCTTCAACGAGCAAGTCAACTTTCTGCAAAGTCAAATCTATGATCTCCAAAACCAAGTCTTTGAATATGAGGCAAGGTTTAAAGGTATGAGTTTGGCTGCTAGTTGCAGGACTCATGAGACTCACTCCTCCTCTGATGATGGTGAGCCATTGCCATGGAAACCGGAAGATATGATAGCTACTTCATCACCACCACCTTCTTCATCACCAAAGGAGACTTGAGTATCGGGTATGGGCACTCCCCTTGGCTTCTACCAAGCTTGGGGGAGGTGTCCTGGTATCGTATCACCACCACTATCTTTGCTTTCATCTATTTTAGTTCGATCATTAGTTTTCCTATGAATTAGTCGAATAAAAGTTTAGTTCGATCCTTTCTTTTCAAGTTTTTTCTTAGTGATCTATCTATCATTGTAATCGTGTTCGAGATATATAATAAAGTTTAGTTTGAGTTTTGTTTTCTTTACTTTCATGTTCAGTAAAAAGAAAGGAAATAAATGAAAAAGATCATATGCTGATCTTATGGTAAGTAATGACATCACATAAGGAAGAGTATAAGTAGTAAAATTTATTGGAGATTGACAAACATAGCATTAGTCAATGATGCAATTCATGAAAGAATTAATAAGGGAAGAGAAGATTCACATGCAAATACACTATCTTGGATATCTTTTATGATTGTGAGCCCCCATTAAATATTTTGTGTCAAAATAGTTGACGTTGGACAAGGAAGACAACATAATGATTTATATTGTTCATATTCACATCGAAGTTATTTTGTCATAGATCCTTTAACATGTGGTGCTTGCCGAATATCTTTTCTAGCCAAAAACTCCGCACTAAGTAGAGATACTACTTGTGCATCCAAAACCCTTAACCCAAATCTTACTTTGAGAGTCCACCATATCTAGCTATGGATTGAGTGAGATCCTTCAAGTAAGTTGTCATCGGTGCAAAAAGGCAATAAAAATTGCTTCTAAATGTGTTGGATCATTTAGTGTAAGAGAAAATTGAGCATTGTACGAACTTGTGATGGCAAAGAAGAAAAGTGACAGACTGCATAATAAATGTTGCTATCATAATGGGCAATATAACGTGATGTTCTTTTGCACTAAGGGATTTGGCATGCACAAAAAATAAGCGCATGAGAACCTCTGCTTCCCTCTGCGAAGGGCCTATCTTTTACTTTTATGTATTTACTTTTATGAAGAGTCAAATTTTTCTTCCGTATCCTTTTTTTTATTTACTCCTTTTGCAAGCATCATGTGGTGAGGAAAGATCTAGGCACATATATCCAGTTGAATATGAGTGGGCATGAGTTATTATTGTTGACATCACCCTTGAGGTGAATACGTTGGGAGGCGAAACTATAAGCCCCTATCTTTCTATGTGTCCAGTTGAAACTTTTTGTTCATGGGTACGCTGTGAGTGTTAGCAATCATAGAAGATTAAATGATGGTTGAGTATGTGGATGTGGCACCCCGGCTCAGAGAACCGGTTTACCAGTGTTTCCAACCCAGAGATCAAGTCTTCTGGAAACACACAACAACTTGGAATAGAACATAGCTGAACTTTTATTGATGATAGTCGAGTACAAGCTCATATATTACATAATCATCGAGGCCAAAGGCACATCTAGTGCTATGACAGTATCTACATTATTTATCTAATATATCAGGGCCTCGGTATTACTGCGGAATACTACAGCGGAAGACTACTACGTAGTGGAACATGAAAGTAACTCCATCCACAGGGACACTGCTGTGGACACATCCTAGGCATCGCAACACGGACCTTCGAGACCTCCGTCTCAGTCTTCTCCTGCATCTGGCATGATACGCCAGGTGAGTACTTTGAATGTACTCGCAAGCACATGACAACCAAATATGCAGCAAATAATAGCATGGCATTGAGCATGTCAAAACTTAAGTGATTCACTTACTGTCACCAACTTACTCATATCCGGGTTGTCTCACAACCCTCAGAATACTCGACCTCGACGAGTATTTCTGCTTATAAGACAAGTTCTTCCATCATTACTATGGTTATTATGGTTGATCACCTAGAAAGGTCTGGACGGGCTATCCAATTCCGTGGACGCGGCTATTCGAATAGATTTTACACTCTGCAGAGGTTGCGCACTTTACCCACACTATGGAGCACTGACCTCGTGATCCCATTTGGGTGGACCAGCATTGCTCCAACGAAACCTGCCTGACCCGTGACTCTTCCATCATACCACCGGCAATCGCACTCCCTGGAGTCAAGACTTGGGTGGCCCCGTGTCACCCCGTGACACCTGCTACCGTCGTGGCCTAACTAAACTGTCCCAAATGGGGACGCCGGCAAATAACTCAACTGGGCTCACAGGGTTATCGCCGTCTACCTGATCAGGGCAACACGCACGCATAACCCTCCCTATTTGGAGGTACCGGTGAAAGAGCACCGAGCCAGACCAAGTCAAGGCCGTCCCATACCGGCAAATGTGGCTGCACGGGTAAGCCCGGACAGGTGACTCTTAATCAACCAACTAAGTTTCACTTAGCAAGCAAGGTTAATCAGCATATCAATTTGAGTTATCAACATAAGGCACTTGAATAATTTAATTTGAATTATCAATGATAATTTCAATGCAAGAAATGAATATGAATTATGCAATGCTATGAAATGCTTCATAATATGGATGTCCTGGCTTGCCTTGATCAGTTGGGTTGTTCAGAAACTCCTGGTCTTCAAATCAACAAGTATCCCCTTCTGAAAAAAAATTAAATGGCAAAAGAAAATGTCACATAAAGCCTTTTTATTCACCAACAATTCTATGAGTATTGGAAAAATACCAAACTTGGTGGAAAAATAAAGGGCTTCATTATGAACACAATGCAAAAAGAATCAGGTCAAATGGACCTTCCTGTGAAAAGTTATAAGCAGTCAAACCTACTGGTCAACTCTGTTAAATAAATCAAAAATGGAAAAACCAGAACGGGCCACGTCGAAGGCGTATTTGCCCCGGGCGCCTCCACTTACCGCTTCGTCTAGTCACTGGCAAGTGGGGCCCGACTCGTTTAAACAGAGGAGGGAGAAAGAGCAGAGAAGAGGGGCGGCTCATCGGCGATGATTGCCGGCGATAGCGACGGCGGTGGGGCTCGTGGATGGTTGGGATGGATCGGGTGTTCGATGGCGGTTCACCCTATACCCGTAGCTCCACCGAAGATGGCCGGACGGTGTCGCGCCCTTCTTCTCCAGCGGATGGGTGATACGGTGATCATCGGCGATGGCGATTCCGGTGGCTGTTTGATTCGGGGAGGGGTCTGGAAGCACCAGTGGAACACCACGAACTCAACGGTGGGCTCGGGCGGAGTTGGGGTGGCTTGGAGAGGGCTGGTGGTGGAGTTCAGCTCGCGGCGGAGCTCCGGCGAAGCTCGAGGCCAGAGGGCCTCTCGGCCTTGGCTCTTGCTTTGAGGGGGTGATAGAGGAGGAGGGAGAGGGGTGAGGAGCTAGGCGAGGCCGGGCGGGGCATTAAATAGGCGGGAGGGGGCGCTCGGCGAGCTCTCTGGATGTGGCTCGAAGCAGGCCATGGCGCTGGCGAGACGTACGCTGTGCTGGCTGGATGTTTGCGGCAAGGGACGTGAGAGAGCAGCAGCATTCAATGCGGGAGGCGACAGCTCGGGACGAAACGACGAGCAGCGCCGCAACTATGGCCGCACGAGTCTCACAGTGCGGCGATGGCGTGGCGGCCGGCGAGGGCGAGGGTTCTGGAGGGGCTGCGTGTCGACCAGAGGCGACGTCGGCTGCCCAGACAAGCTGCTGCAGCGCCATGGTCTCGCTCGGATGAGACCTGAGCCTGGCGCAGCACAGAGTGCGGCGACAAGCATGCCAGCGCCGTGCTCACCACGGTGCTTGGCACCAGGAGGCCATGCAAGCCTGGCAAAACATGTCCAGCATGTCGACCTTCGATCCCTCTCTTCACCTGTACCCCTGGTTTGGCTTGGTTCACGCAGAGATGAGAGGTAAGATCATCAACAGTCTCTGACAGCAAACTTGTGGAGATTCCAGAGAAGAAATGAGGTGGAGATTGAGCCAAAGAAGGTGTCTGGAGTGATCCTCGTTGGAAGGACTCCAAACTGGCCAAGTTTGAGGTGGTTTGGATAAGTTTTGAGGGTAGTTCATGTGTAACCTGCAAAACTGGTCCAGAATCAAAATGTTGAAGTACTGCTCACTTGGAAGATCTTTAGATGCTGAAACTTGGTGTATGGAAGTCATTTGTAGGTGTCCTCATGCCACAAAAATTTGAGATCATTTGGATAAACCTAGCATGTACTTCCTTCACAAAGGTCCAGTCTGACCTGAAGCAAAACTGAATTATTTTGCAAAATAATTGAACTAGGTCATGGAATATTTTTGGATATTGGGTCAAGATATGATCCAAAGTATTTTAGGTAATTATTTGGGAATTTTCTGAGCATCATAGCTATAGGTTGCTTCACAACCCATAGTAATGCCCTAAATTCTCAAATAAAAGAAAAGAGTTATTGAAAATGATTTAAATTGGGATTTGGGTTCTTGAAGTACTTGGCAGGGTTTTGGTAAGGTGATGAGGCTTTGGATCACTTGAAAAAGGTTCAGAAATGTCCAAGATCAATGAATAGGTTCAGAAACCATTCAAAATTCAAATAAAGCCAAGAAAAGTTTGAAAAGAAAAAGTTGCAAAAATGAGGGTGTCACAAACCTACCCCCTTAGGATGAATCTCGTCCTCGAGATTTGGTTGCTCAGGGAACAAATATGGGTAAGCAGATCTCAGAAAATCTTCTCTTTCCCAAGTGGCCTCTTCCTCGGTGTGGTGCTCCCACAGCACCTTGTAAAATCTTATCACCTTACTCCTTGTGGTTCTTTTCATCTCATCCAGGATCCTGACAGGTTTTTCTTCGTAGGTCAGGTCCTTAGCCAATTCTAATTCACTCATATCCTCTTGCTTGGCTGGGGGTGCAATGCATTTCCTCAACTGTGAGATGTGAAAGACATCATGAACGTCAGACAGTACTGGTGGCAATTCCAACTGATATGCGACTCTGCCCTTCCTGGCAATCACTGGAAAGGGACTGATGTATCTTGGGGCCAGTTTTCCTCAGGTGCCAAACCTCTGTACTCCCTTCATAGGATTTACCCGTAGATAAGCATAGTCTCCGGGCTCGAAAGTTACTTCCCGGTGCTTTGGGTCGTAATAGCTCTTTTGTCGGGACTTGGCTGCTCGTAGTCGTTCTTGAATATCCTTGACTTGCTTTTCAGCTTTGAGCATCAAGTCTGTACCAAAAATGCGACTATCTCCTATCCGGGACCAGTTCAGTGGTGTGCGGCACTTCCGTCCGTATAATGCCTCAAAAGGCGACATCTTGAGACTTGCCTGATAGCTGTTGTTGTAGGAGAATTCCGCATATGGTAGACTATCCTCCCATTTGGGTCCATGGGAAAGAGCACATGACCGAAGCATATCTTCTAATATTTGGTTTACACGCTCGGTCTGTCCGTCTGTCTGCGGATGGTACGCTGTGCTGTGTTTCAGCATGGTTCCCAAAGCTTGATGTAGCCGTAGCCAGAATGCTGAGGTAAATAGGGAACCCCTATCTGAGGTGATAGACTTGGGTACTCCGTGCAGTGACTATCCGGGACATCTAGAGTTGTGCCAGCTGATTTGTGTTGAAAGTAGTCTTTACTGGGATAAAGTGAGCCAACTTTGTGAGTATGTCTACAATGACCTAAATAGCGTCGTTTCCTCTTATGGACTTGGGCAGTCCCACAATAAAATCCATACATATGTCATCCCACTTCCACTGGGGCACTGGTAAAGGTTGCAGTAGCCCAGCAGGTTTCTGATCCTCTACTTTGACTTTATTGCAGATGTCACAGCAGGCGACATAGTATGCTATGTCTTTCCGCATTCCAGACCACCAAAAAGTTTCCCTCAAGTCCTGATACATCTTGGTACCTCCCGGGTGGATCGAATATGCAGACTCATGTGCTTCCTTGAGTACTTGTTGCCTCAAGTTGTTCTGATTTGGCACACAAATTCGTTTCTCCAACCACACGGTACCCTGTTCATCTATACGGAAGGACTTGGCCTTCCCTTGCCGAATTAACTCCTTGATCTCCCGAATTTCTTCATCTGACTTCTATGCTTCCTTGATTTCCTCCATGAGAGTTGGAGTAATTTCCAATGTATCCGGGGTCATTGGGCCGCATAGCACCATATTGAGCTTGACAAACTCTTCTTGTAAGCTCGGATGCATACCCTCAACTAGTGCATTCATAGCAGCTTGTTTCCTGCTCAGGGCGTCAGCGACCACATTCGCTTTCCCTGGATGATAGTTTATTCCAACATCATAGTCCTTGACTAGCTCAAGCCATCTTCGTTGTCTGAGGTTCAGGTCGGGTTGAGTGAAAATATACTTGAGACTCTTATGGTCTGTGTATATTTCACATCCCTGTCCGATAAGGTAATGCCTCCAGATCTTCAGGGCATGAACCACAATAGCTAGCTCCAAATCATGTGTGGGATAGTTTTCCTCATGAGGTCGTAGCTGTCGTGATGCATAGGCTACAACCTTCCCTTCTTGCATTAGCACGCATCCGATTCCATGCCTGGATGCATCGCAGTATATGTCAAAACTCTTGTGAATGTTTGGAAGGACTAAGACAGGGGTTGTGGTTAGCCTCGTCTTTAATTCCTGGAAACTGCTGTCGCACTCGTCTGTCCAGATAAACCTTTGGTTCTTTTTCAACAATTCCATTAGTGGCTTGGCTATCTTAGAAAAGCCTTCAATGAAGCGACGGTAGTAGCCTGCCAAGCCTAGGAAACTACGGACTTCAATCACCGTGACTGGTGTCTTCCAGTTCAAGACCGTAGTAACCTTACTGGGATCAATGGCTATTCCTTTCTTTGACATAATATGTCCAAGGAATCCCACCTCTTTTAGCCAAAATTGGCACTTACTGAACTTGGCATATAAGCGATGGGTTCTCAACCTTTCCAAGATAGCTCTGAGATGTTGCTTATGTTCTTCTTCACCCTTAGAGTATATCAGGATATCATCAATGAAGACCACTACAAACTTGTCCAGAAAGTCCATAAAGACTTTGTTCATCATACTCATGAAGTAGGCTGGAGCGTTGGTCAATCCAAATGCCATAACTGTAGATTCATATAGTCCATAACGAGTGGTGAACGCTGTCTTGGGGATATCCTCCTTTCGGATTTTCAATTGATGATATCCCGTTCTGAGGTCGATCTTAGAGAATACCCGTGCTCCATTCAACTGGTCGAATAAGTCATCAATTCGAGGGAGTGGGTACTTGTTCTTGATAGTGACCTCATTAAGCTGGTGATAGTCTACGCACATTCATAGACTTCCATCCTTTTTCTTGACAAATAATACTGGTGACCCCCATGGCGAGATGCTTGGATGAATGTATCCTTTTTGTAGCAACTCGTCCAACTGCTTCTTTAATTCTGCCAGCTCTGGGCCTGGCATACGATAGTATTTCTTTTATATTGGAGCTGTACCGGGAATTACCTCAATCGCAAACTCCAATTCTCGGTCGGGCGACATTCCTGGTAATTCCTCAGGGAACACATCTGGAAATTCTCCCACTACCGGAATCAGATTCATATCTGTAACAGTAGTCTGGTATGCCATGCCCTTCTTTGTTATCATTCTGCTGGCCAGAAATTGAACGGTCTGTCCGGCGGGGTTCACCAATGTCACGGTTCTGGTGGCGCAATTGATACACACTTGGTGTGGTGCCAACCAGTCTATTCCTAGTATTATGTCCAGTCCTGGGGATTCAATAGCAACCAGGGTAGCTGGGAATTTGACTCCATGGATCGATATTTCCAGCCCCTTGTATATTATATTTGTTCTGAGCATAGAGCCAGGGGATTGCACCACCATGATTTTGTCCAAAAGCGAAGGAGAAAGTTTGTGCAAGGTAGCCAAATTTCGCGAAATAAACGAGTGGGAAGCCCCAGAATCAAATAAAATTACTGCAGGTATGTTATTGACAGAAAACATACCAAGGACAATATCTGGAGCTTCGCAGATTTCTTCGGCAGAGATGTGGTGGATGCATCCATGGCTGAAGTTGTGGTTGGGGCGGCATCCAAGGTGATTGACTTGTGGCTTGTGGTCAGCTGATTGCTTCCCGTTATTAGTAGGGCACTGCTTGGCGTAGTGTCCACTCTGGCCACAAGTGAAACAGGTGTTGTTGTGGTGGCAGTCCTCTATGACCGGCTGCTTGCCGAAGGTCTTGCTCTGGTTGCCTGGCTTGCTGTTGTTGCCACCATTGTTCCACACAGGTTTGTTCTCAGATGGCCCTGACTGCCAGCTGCGCAGCTTTTGCGTATATGGCTCCCTGTTGTCCTTCTTGGGCTCGAACTTCCTCTTACGATCATCATTACCAGACTTGTGTTCTCGTTCGGCGATGAAGGCCTTATCCACCAAGGTCTGGAAATCGGGGAAATCCAACATACATAGCTGACATCGGAGGGCGTGATTAAGTCCTCTGAGGAACCGGTCTATTTTCCTTTCTTCGGTTGCCACATCATAAGGAGAGTACCGGGCCAAATTGTTGAACTTGTTTAAGTATTCTCCCACAGACATGTTTCCTTGGGTGAGAGCCAGGAATTCTCTTTGTTTCACTTTCATGATGCCCGTGGGAATATGATACTTGCGGAACAACTCTTTGATTTCTCCCAGGAAATCTCTTCAGCAGGCCACATTAACTTGGTGTTGTCCCACCTTATGGCTGCCGGGCCTTCGAGATAATGGGTGACAAATGGAACTTTATCTGCTTCTTCACAACGGGCGATGTCCAATTTCTTCTCCATGGTTCTTAACCAGTCATCAGCCTCAATAGGACCCACGGCCTGACCAAAGTTGGGTGGTTTTGTGCGCTGGAAGTCAGACAGTTTGGAATGCACCCCATTGCCATTATTCTGACCTACTATTGTCTGCATACTCTTGAGAAATTCCATGAGGTCTTGGTTTCTCTTTTCATCAAACATTCTCATTATCTGATATGTGGTTGGTGCTTGAGGTGGTGGTGGTGGTAAGTCTTCGGGCGGTTGCCCTGCCTGCCTGGCGGATCGACGGACGGGGTTTCCATCGCCGCCTTGACTGCTACTTCCTCTCTTCATCCTAATTTTGTTCCCATGGTAAACACCGAATCAATGAGCAACATCCATAAGGAGAATACGGTAATATGACACCAAAAGAATTCATGAAAAAGACAAATAAAGAGAACAGCATAATTATACAAGATAACCCAACATCATACATGGCAAGCTAGTAGGGGGAATATCATGGCTAGACTGCTCATACGACAGTCGGCATATGCAAAGATACATGCGTTACTACTCAAACTCTAGTTTAGTGCATCGGTGACACGAACACTGCCCATCTGAAGAGTCCTCGTCGTCAGATCCTGAGTCGGAATCAGAACTGATGATGTGAGTCACCGGGTCAAAGGAGACGCAACGACGCTGCTGAGACGGCTCTCCTTCTGCGGAAGAAAGAGCACGTCGCCTCAGCATCGGCGGAGTAGGAGTGGCTAGAAGTGAGGCCCACTCAGCTGGGGTCTCAAGTCGACTACCAGACGATAAGCCTGATGGCCCAGAAAAACCAGAAGGGGTATCAAGCACACGCGGAGGTGGAACTAGTGGTGGATAACTAGGTGGAACTACGGAAGGAGGTGCTGGAGTCACTGCTGCAAGTGCCCCCTGAACCCGACACAGCTCCTCAACCAAGGAAATGATCATACGGTAACTGGCGTTCAGGTAGCGAGACAAAACACCAGCCGCATGATCACACGCCGGGTCAATAGGTGAGAAAAGGACTCACCCTGTCGCAGGTGACAGGGTGGGATAGTGGAAGAAACCTGGATGGGTCTTCATCTCAGCCTCGTGGAAGCGCAAGTCAGTAATAGCCTCCATGGTAGCAAACTAGATCGACAGCTCCGGAGTAGAAGCCACTCCGCCCTTGGAAGAGCGAGAAGAGCTTCCAATATCCAAAGTCATGGTCAGGTAAGCCACTGCATGGTACTCATATACTGACTCGCCCAACTGCTCCTGGAACACCTGGTACACCGGGTCATCACCGTTGGGATACAGCCAAAGCCAGACGCTGCGAAGCAGAGCTGGAAAAGTGTGGGGTTTTGGCTCATGATGGAAGTGATATGGAACTGGTGCCATCTACACTCACAATGCCAAAGGTTAGTATCATAATGAATTATGACGCATGAGACATGGCATGCAACAATCAAATGCAACAAGCAGGATGCACACTCAAAGTCCTATACTAATCGCAGTCCTAGCGCGGGTTACCTAGGGTGTCCTACAGTCAGCACGGCTCTGATACCAAGCGTTGTGGCACCCCGCCTCAGAGAACCGGTTTACCAGTGTTTCCAACCCAGAGATCATGTCTTCTGGAAACACACAACAACTTGGAACAAAACATAGCTGAATTTTTTTTGATGATAGTCGAGTACAAGCTCATATATTACATAATCATCGAGGCCAAAGGCACATCTAGTGCTATGACAGTATCTACATTATTTATCTAACATATCAGGGCCTCGGTATTACTGCGGAATACTACAGCGGAAGACTACTGCACAGAGGAACATGAAAGTAACTCCATCCACAGGGACACAGCTGTGGACACATCCTAGGCATCGCAACACAGACCTTCGAGACCTTCGTCTTAGTCTTCTCCTGCATCTGGCATGATACGCCATTTGAGTACTTTGAATGTACTCGCAAGCACATGACAACCAAATATGCAACAAATAATAGCAATGCATTGAGCACGTTAAAACTTAAGTGATTCACTTACTGTCACCAACTTACTCATATCCGGGTTGTCTCACAACCCTCAGAATACTCGACCTCGACGAGTATTTCTGCTTATAAGACAAGTTCTTCCATCATTACTATGGTTATTATGGTTGATCACCTAGAGAGGTCTGGACGGGCTGTCCAATTCCGTGGACGCGGCTATTCGAATAGATTTTACACTCTGCAGAGGTTGCGGACTTTACCCACACTATGGAGCACTGACCTCGTGATCCCATTCGGGTGGACTAGCATTGCTCCAACGAAACCTGCCTGACCCGTGACTCTTCCATCGTACCACCGGCAATCACACTCCCCCAGAGTCAAGCCTTGGGTGGCCCTGTGTCACCTCGTGACACCTGCCAACGTCGTGGCCTAACTAAACTGTCCCAAACGGGGACACCGGCAAATAACTCAACTGGGCTCACAGGGTTATTGCCGTCTACCTGATCAGGGCAGCGCACACGCATAACCCTCCCTCTTTGGAGGTACCGGTGAAAGAGCACCGAGCCAGACCAAGTCAAGGCCATCCCATATCGGCAAATGTGGTTGCACGGGTAAGCCCGGACAGGTGACTCTTGATCAACCAACTAAGTTTCACTTAGCAAGCAAGGTTAATCATCATATAAATTTGAGTTATCAACATAAGGCACTTGAATAATTTACTTTGAATTATCAATGATAATTTAAATGCAAGAAATGAATATGAATTATGCAATGCTAAGAAATGCTTCATAATATGGATGTCCTGGCTTGCCTTGATCAGTTGGGTTGTTCAGAAACTCCTGGTCTTCAAATCCACAAGTATCCCCTTCTGAAAATATTTTTAAATGGCAAAAGAAAATGTCACATAAAGCCTTTTTATTCACCAACAATTCTGTGAGTATTGAAAAAACACCAAACTTGGTGGAAAAATAAAGGGCTTCATTATGAACACAATGCAAATAGAATCAAGTCAAATGGGCCTTCCTGTAAAAAGTTATAAGCAGTCAAACCTACTGGTCAACTCTGTTAAATAAATCAAAAATGGAAAAACCAGAACGGGCCACGTCGAAGGCGTATTTGCCCCGGGCGCCTCCACTTACCGCTTCGTCCAGTCACTGGCAAGTGGGGCCCGGCCCATTTAAACAAAGGAGGGAGAAAGAGCAGAGAAGAGGGGCGGCTCACCAGCGATTATTGCTGGCGATAGCGACGGCGGTGGGGCTCGTGGATAGTGGGGATGGATTGGGCGTTCGATGGCGGTTCACCCAGTACCCGTAGCTCCTCCGAAGATGGCCGGACGGCGTCGCACCCTTCTTCTCCAGTGGATGGGTGCTATGGTAATCGTCGGTGATGGCGATTCCGGCGGCGGTTCGATTCGGGGAGGGGTCTGGAAGCACTAGTGGAACACCACGAACTCAGCGGTGGGCTCGGGCGGAGTTGGGGTGGCTTGGAGAGGGCTGGTGGTGGAGCTCAGCTGGCGGCGGAGCTCTGGCGAAGCTCGAGGCCAGAGGGCCTCTCGGCCTTGGCTCTTGCTCTGAGGGGGCGATTGAGGAGGAGGGAGAGGGGTGAGGAGCTTGGAGAGGATGGGCGGGGCTTTAAATAGGCAGGAGGGGGCGCTCGGCGAGCTCTCTGGATGTGGCTCGAAGCGGGCCATGGCACCGGTGAGACGTACGCCGTGCTGGCTGGATGTTTGCGGCCAAGGGACGTGAGAGAGCAGCAGCATTCAATGCGGGAGGTGACGGCTCGGGAGGAAACGACGAGCGGCGCCGCAACTATGGCCGCACGGGTCTCATAGTGCGGCGATGGCGTGGCGGCTGGCGAGGGCATCTCCGGCAAGGGCGGGGGTTCTGGAGGGGCTGCGTGTCGACCAGAGGTGATGTCGGCATGCCCAAACAAGCTGCTGCGGAGCCGTGGTCTCGCTCGGATGAGACCCGAGCCTGGCACAGCACAGAGCGCGGCGACAAGCATGCCAGCGCCGTGCTCACCACAGTGCTTGGCACCAGGAGGCCACGCAAGCCTGGAAAAACATGTCCAACATGTTGACCTTCGATCCCTCTCTTCACCTGTACCCCTGGTTTGGCTTGGTTCACGCAGAGATGAGAGGTAAGATCATCAACAGTCTCTGACAGCAAACTTGTGGAGATTCCAGAGAAGAAATGAGGTGGAGATTGAGCCAAAGAAGGTGTCTGGAGTGATCCTGTTGGAAGGACTCCAAACTGGCCAAGTTTGAGGTGGTTTGGATAAGTTTTGAGGGTAGTTCATGTGTAACCTGCAAAACTGGTCCAGAATCAAAATGTTGAAGTACTGCTCACTTAGAAGATCTTCAGATGCCGAAAATAGGTGTAGGGAAGTCATTTGTAGGTGTCCTCATGCCACAAAAATTTGAGAGCATTTGGATAAACCTAGCATGTACTTCCTTCACAAAGGTTCAGTCTGACCAGAAGCAAAGCTCAATTATTTTGCAAAATAATTGAACTAGGTCATGGAATATTTTTGGATATTGGGGCAAGATATGATCCAAAGTATTTTAGGGAATTATTTGGGAATTTTTTGAGCATCATAGCTATATGTTGCTTCACAACCCATAGTAATGCCCTAAATTCTCAAATAAAAGAAAAGAGTTATTGAAAATGATTTAAATTGGGATTTGGGTTCTTGAAGTACTTGGCAGGGTTTTGGTAAGGTGATGAGGCTTTGGATCACTTGGAAAGGGTTCAGAAATGTCCAAGATCAATGAATAGGTTCAAAAACCATTCAAAATTCAAATAAAGCCAAGAAAAGTTTGAAAAGAAAAAGTTGCAAAAATCAGGGTGTCACAGTGGACTTGCCTAAAGGCTCCTGAAAAGATGATGAATTGTAGTTGCAAAGTTGACTAAGAACATAGTTTGTTGGTTTTCAATAGAGTTTATGCTTTATACTTCGATGTTGTGATGAATTGTTACTTGTTCATGGGAAGTTATATGATAATATTTTTGTGATAAAAGTTTTATAATAAAGTTTGTTGGTATTATAATAATATGCATGATGCTTCTATGTCCGTTGTTGGATTTCGGGTTCCGCAAACCCTTGAGAGGTTCGATCTCTGGGGTGCGTGCGAAGAACTCGTCCTCCCTAGTCTGCCTACTCGCTAATCTCACAGCCTAGCTCGACGAACTGTAAGGAAAAGAGACACGGTAGTTTACCCATGTTCGGGCCACCTTGCGGTGTAAAACCCTACTCCTGCTTTGTGGTGGATTGGCCTCGAGGGGCTGAGGATGAACTAGTACCGTGGAGAACAGCCTCGGGAGGAGAGGTGTTCTTGAGCTCGGGTGAGCCGGTGGAGTGAGGGTGATCTGAATGATCCGTCCTCCACTTGTCCCTCCATGGTGGTGGCTAAGTCCTATTTATAGTGGCCTTGGTCCTCTTCCCAAATGAAAGGCGGGAAGGGATCCCACAACGGCCAAATTCGAAGGGAGACAGCTAGTACATGCTATCCTGACAAAAGTAGTCTTCGTCTGCAAAAGCCTCTGGTTGTGACGCTGTGGTGGGCTCGGTGATGACCTCCGTCCTGCCATCCTGGCGGTCTTGGTCTTGTTGCACGGGAATGGAAACCTTTGGCTGATTCCTCGGGACTCCACGCCTGCGCTTGCCCCTTTAGCACCGAAGAGGAAACTGGTACACTGCGCCCGCTAGCGCCCACCTGGCCTTGGTTGTCATGGCTCATGTCATCCGGACCTCACGAGGTGAGGCTTGCATAGAGATCTCCGCTCCTCGGGAGCCAGCCTGAGGAGGCCGCTCCTCGTGGAGGTCTTGGTGTCATCTGCCTCACGAGGCTTGGCCCCTCGCGAGGGTCTTGAGTCGTTGTCGTTGAAGCTGGGCCATACCAGGCCGTCGATGGAGCCACGCCATGGGCTGCAGGCAGGCAAGTCTAGGTACCCCCGTTCCCAGAACGCCGACAGTAGCCCCCGGGCCCAAGGCACGCTCGAACTTGGCTTCGAGGCGAAGCCAAGGGGCAAGTGCGGAGTGCCGCGGGCCCTAACCGCCTGCGGCCTTGGTCGACGTGTGGCGATTGATGGGACGTGGATGTCTCCGCTTCCCCACGCTGCCTCGGCAACCGTTTGACTTGACAAGACTCCACTGCATGCAGAGAAGAACCATCTTGCGTGGGATCGTGGAGGCCAGCGGTTGGCCTCCCTCTGGCTATAAATGGGGGGAGGGGCAGAGCCCCCCCTCACTCATCTCCATCTTCTCGCTGCCCGCTCCTTCTTCTTCTTCTTTGTCTCGCCGTCTTCCAGCAGCATCCATGGCGCCGATAAGAAGATTATCTGCAGTGGAGAAGGGAAAAACCCTTCGGGAGGAGCCGGGGCCACTTCCGCCGAAGAAGAGGCTCGGCCGTCCTCACTTCGCCTGCGAAGGACAAGAGGTGACGCGGCCTTGGTACGAGCGGCCTCTGCCTGGCTTCCCGCTTCCTCTGTACACCCGCGCACAGGGCTCTGGATAGGGCGGCAATGCCCAGCGCCGCGTGGGCCGGGGTCTTGGCGGACAAACCGAGGCTGCGTGGCCAGCAGGCCGGCGAACCCATGGCGAGGGGACCTCGTGCTAGTTCGTGGTGTGGGCAACAATGCCGCCGCGCACGTGGATCCGGCTCCCGAGGTTCTTCGCTGAGGGGGCCACTTGAGCTGTGGCTGCAGCACACCGGGTGCTGCAGCCTGGCCACGGGGGCGGAGGTCGAGGTCGTGCCCCCAGGCGACATCTTCATGACCCGAGGATGGGGCGAGGTCGCCCGCGCCTGCCATCCAGAGGGGGCCCTCGCCATCCACTTTGAGTACGATGGCGCCTCTACGTTGTACTTCAAGGCTTTCGATGAGGAGGGCCGGCATTTGGAGTGCTGCCCCAGGAGAAGCGGTCCATGCGGTGTGGCCGCGGACGTCGAGCCCGCCTCCGGCAGCTCCTCCAGCAGCAGCGACGACTCCTGGGAATCCAGCGACTCTCCCGAGCCCAGCGATTCTCTGGAGTCCAGTGACGACAGCTATGTGCCGCCGAGCTCTCGCCGTGCCCGGAGCACGGTAGCAGCATCCGCTCGGCGTTGTAGGTGATGCCCAGCAGCCGGGGTCCCTTGACGCTTCCTTCTTTTGTTTCCCTGTGCGGAATTGTGACAAACCGCGTGGGGGTATGTAAAAAACTATAATGCTTTTGCTCCAATGTTTATTATTCCTAGTATGATGTTGCAGCCACGTATCTTGCTTCGGCATGGTTCCCCCTTTTCGTTATCGCGGTAGCTTAGTGCTCTACGCCGGCAGGTCCCAGTCCCCAGGCAGGCTTCAGCCGTCGCTGGTATGCCAGGTCGCGATGCCGTGGTCAAGGCCAGGAGGTGAGTAGCCCGAGGTCCGGTAAGAGCTCCTGAGGCGCGATCCTCAAGAGGTCCCCTTTGGCATGCAAGCAGATCCCTAGAGGCTGAAAAGGGAGGCAGCATTGCTGAAGCGAGATTGCAAGAATCAAAATACCAGACGATGAGGTTCACTCTGATATGCACGGGTGACTTATCTTAGTAGGCCTAAAGTGATTCCTTTGCGCAACACCGGATTGTGCCTTGGCAGCGATGCTTCCAGGTCGGGCTCACGCTGACCTCCCCTTCTCCCTGCTCATCTAGGTGCTCTACGTCCTCGGGTCCCGACCCTCGAGCGAGGCTCAGCCGCCGCTGGTATGCCAGGTCGCGATGCCGTGGTCAAGGCCAGGGGGTGAGGGCTGGAGAGTTAGTAAGAGCTCCTGAGGCGCGATGCTCAGGAGCCCCCTTTAACGTGCAAGCGAATTGCATGAAAAAGGGATGGCCAGCGGGGCCACCCGTGGATAAACTGCATGGATTCCTGTGGGTTAGTCCGAGAGGGGAGTATAACTCATAATCACACTTGCTGTCCTGCCGCTGATCTTTCCGCAAGAAGATGAAGGCACTGAGGATCTGGTGAGGTGACGTGCGCGGGGCAGGCCGCGAGCCAGAGCTCGATCTCTCAGATTTGTCAGCATTGCAGGGATGGACCCGAGCACAAGCGTCGTGCCAGCATGTGTAGCCCCCGTTGCGGAACGAGCAAGAGGCTGGTCAATAATGCGGGAGGCCGCGGAGGCGATAGAACAACAGGCAAGCAGGTGATAACTTAAATCAACCCATAGATAAGGTAGAGCTAGTTCTGATAGATGCAAAACGATACATGCCGCAAGGATGGACCCACGCGGCTTGGGGATAATGTAGCCTGAGGGGCGCCCCCAACTGAACAAACCAGAAAATGTCACCTGGCACCGTTGCTGAAGAGATGTTGGAGTAGCTGAAGACACGTGCCGCAGAAGTCGCTCCTCATGAGCTGCCCAGGCCCTGAACCTCGGGAGGCTCTGGGGGCCCGGGGGGCTCGCGAGGATCCATCTCCTCCTCTGACAGGATCGCCTGGCTTCTAGCCTCAAGAGCCGCCAGGACGCCCCGCATGTGGCGCTGGAATGCAGCAGCTGCGCTCGGCAAGCCCAAAGGCATGCGAACATAGCTGTGAGGGGGACCCTCGCATCGGCCAGCGCGGGACGGCCGGAAGCGCTCCTGAGATGCGGCCCTGTTGAGCCCTGGGATGTTGACGCAGACGCGCAGCTCACTGTCCTCGCCGGGACAATGAGCCGCGCTGGGTGGTGGGTGATGGTCGCCTCGCATAGCTCTTGCCTCCTGAAGCTCCTTGATTGCCTTGGTGATGAACTCCTGAGCACCTGGTACCGCACGCCTTGTGTTCTCCTGGAGGAAGCGCGCGTCGAAGCCTGCCTCCACATGGTGCCCGAGCGCCTCCCTCGTGACGTTAGCCAGGTCAGAGGCCCTCCAAAGGAGAGCCCCCGAGCCCAGCCTAAGAGGGGCGCCAGGCGCGCCTTCCTATGCGAGAGAGGGAGGCGCCCCGTCAATGGGTGCAGGGCCTGGGGTGGTGCCGCTGGACACCCCGCTCTCCTGAGGCCCTTGGCGGGGCAGCTGCTTCTTCTTCTTGGGGACAACCTCAGGAGGGTAAACGGCGCCTTCATCGTCTGGGTTCTCGACCACCGCAGCCTGGTAGGCGCGCTCGAGAGAGCACACCACGTCCTTCTCCTCGCAGGCGACCGTGATGACGCTGCAGCTCCCTGGCATCTTGATGATATTGTAACCATGATGAGTCACCGCCATGAACTTGGCTAGGGCCGGATACCCAAGGATGGCATTGTATGGAAGGCGAATGTGGGCGACGTCGAAGTCGATGAGCTCGGTGCGGTAGTTGTCGCGCTTGCCGAAGGTGACAGGGAGGCGGATCAGCCCTATCGGGGTGGTGGAGCCGTCGGTCACTCCTGAGAAAGGCTTGGTAGGCTGCAGCTGGTCGTAGGGCACCTGGAGTCGGTTGAATGTATCGATGGAGAGAACGTTGAGCCCCGCACCGCCATCGATGAGAGTCTTGGTGACGAGCACATTGCTGATGGTAGGCGAGCAGAGCATCAGGAGAGCGCCGGTAGTTGCCGCGCACTTGAGCTGGCCGGATGGGCTAAAGGTGATGGTGCACTTGGACCACCTGAGCGGACGCGTCGCCTCGAGCTTGGGGAGGGCCGCGTTCACGTCACGAGCAAACTGCTTGAAGATGCGACGAGAGGCAGGGGCCTGAGCGCCGCCCAGGATGCAGGCAATGGCACGAGGCTCCTGGAAGCCCCCAGCCCCCTCGTCCTGGTGGTGGTCGTCATTCCTTCTTGGTGGTGGCGGCAGCGGGGGAAGGCCAGCATTGCCCTGAGGACGGTTCTCACGAGGCTGGTCCATCCAGGGGCCCTCGCGAGGTTGGCCCTGCCAGCGGTCCTCACGAGGTTGATCGCGCCATTCTTGGCGGGGGTCGCGGCCGTCCCAGCGTCCGCCACCTCGGCCTCCTCCGCGGTTGTAGCCTCGGTCGCTGCGCTCTGGGTGACGACCGAGGCGCCCGTTGCGGATGGCCCTGAGCAACTGGCAGTTGTTGGTGTTGTGGATGTGCACATTGTGGAAGACGCAGAACGGGCGGCTGCCCTTGGATGACTCTGGGTAATCGCAGCCGCGCTTCATCTCTGGCTCGGCCGCGAGCAAGGCCGGTCCCTTGCACTTCACGTCCTTGGCTTTAGTCTTCTTGTCTTCTGGGTAAGCCTCTGGGAGCTCCAGGAGAGAGAGGCGACCCTCCTGAGTTCTCACACACTTGGTTGCCATGTTGAACATCTCCAGAGCCGTGCACAGGTCCTCATGTATGGCGAGCTCCTCCTTCATCTTGACGTCGCGGACGACATCAGTGATTGCCGAGATGATGGCCTCGTCTGACACCTTGGGGATCTTGAGGCGGACGCTGCTGAAGCGCTAGATGTACTTCTGCAAGGTCTCTCCTGGCTGCTGCTTGATGCGCCGCAGGTCACCCGCAGCCGGTGGACGGTCGCGAGTGCCCTAGAAGTTGGCGACGAAACGCTCCCGCATTTCGTCCCAGAAGGAGATCGATCCCGCGGGCAGGTTCAGGAGCCACGAGCACGCACCATCCTTGAAGGCCATGGGAAACTAGTTTGCCATAACCTTCTCGTCGCCGTTGGCTGCCTCGATGCTCAGCTCGTAGAGCTATAGGAACTCGGCAGGGTCAGGGGTGCCATCGTAGCGCGGAGGTACGTCAGGCTTGAACTTCCCCGGCTAGACGACGCTGCGAAGCTCCGGAGTGAACGCACCGCAACCCGCTGTGGTCACGGGAGCCCATCGTGGAGGTGTAGCCTGGTCTTGGCGCTCGCGCACCACCGCTGCAGGCGGCGCGCGGTCTTGATGTGGCAGTGCTGGGAGTGCACGAGCATCTTCTTGCGGCCGTTGCACCACCTGGCAGCTTTCGTCTTCACACGCCGGCGCCATGCGCGGTGGGTCGCGCCGCGGGGCCTCACGCCTTGGCTCGAGGGCGACATCTTGACGGGGAGGTGGAGGAGGTGCTCCGTGGGCTACGTCACCCGCAGCAGGCGGCGGGTGAGGCAGCGAGCGAGACGGTGCAGGAGAGTCCCCGGCAGCGCTGACAAGCTCGGCGATGCGGTCCAGCCAGTCTTCGTAGAGGTCGTCGATGGGGCGGTAGCGCAGGAGCTCGCGCGCCATAAGCAACGCAGCCTGCGCGTTCGCCGGCCCACGACGAGCATGAGACGACGAACCAGCCGAAGTCAGTGACGGGGTGGCGGTGCGTCCATCCTACCGCACAGAAGGGTGCAGCGACGAAGCGGTGGTGCGGTGGTGGACCGACCGGCGGAAGAGAGGCTCCGACGCACCCCTACCTGGCGCACCAAATGTCGGATTTCGGGTTCCGCAAACCCTTGAGAGGTTCGAACTCTGGGGTGCGTGCGAAGAACTCGTCCTCCCCAGTCTACCTACTCGCTAATCTCACAGCCAAGCTCGATGAACTGTAAGGAAAAGAGACACAACAGTTTACCCAGGTTCGAGCCACCTTGCGGTGTAAAACCGTACTCCTGCTTTGTGGTGGATTGGCCTCGAGGGGCTGAGGATGAACTAGTACCATGGCGAACAGCCTCAGGAGGAGAGGTGTTCTTGAGCTCAGGTGAGCCGGTGGAGTGAGGGTGATCTGAATGATCCGTCCTCCACTTGTCCCTCCATGGTGGTGGCTAAGTCCTATTTATAGTGGCCTTGGTCCTCTTCCCAAATAAAAGGCGGGAAGGGATCCCACAATGGCCAAATTCGAAGGGAGATAGCTAGTACATGCTATCCTGACAAAAGTAGTCTTCGCCTGCAAAAGCCTCTGGTTGTGACGCCATGGTGGGCTCGGTGATGACCTCTGTCCTGCCGTCCTCGCGGTCTTGGTCTTGTTGCACGGGAATGGAAACCTTTGGCTGATTCCCCGGGACTCCGCGCCTGCACTTGCCCCTTTAGCACCAAAGAGGAAACTGGTACACTGCACCCGCTGGCGCCCGCCTGTCCTTGGTCGTCATGGCTCACGTCATCCGGACCTCACGAGGTGAGGCTTGCATAGAGATCTCCGCTCCTCGGGAGCCAGCCTGAGGAGGCCGCTCCTCGTGGAGGTCTTGGTGTAGTCCGCCTCGCGAGGCTTGGCCCCTCGCGAGGGTCTTGAGTCGTTGTCGCTGAAGCTGGGCCGTACCAGGCCGTCGATGGAGCCACGTCGTGGGCCGTAGGCAGGCAAGTCTGGGTACCCCCATTCCCAGAATGCCGACATCCGTATTTTGTTTTTATCGACACCTCTCTCTCTAAGCATGTGGACATGGTTTTTGATTTCGGTTTTTCGCTTGAGGACAAGCGAGGTCTAAGCTTGGGGGAGTGGATACGTCCATTTTGCATCATGTTTTCCTACTGTTATTTATAATGTTTTTATGCATAATAATGCTTTATGGAGTAATTCTAATGCCTTTTCTCTCATAATATGCAAGGTTCACACAAAGAGGGAGAATACCGGCAGCAGAAATTCTCGACCTGAAAAAGCTATGTCAGGCCACCTATTCTGCACAACTCCAAATGAGCTGAAATTTCACGGAGAATTTTTATGGAATGCTTAAGAATTATTGGAGCAAATAACTACCAGAGGGGGCCCACCAGGTAGGCACAACCCACCTGGGCGCGCCAGGGCCCCCAGGCGCGCCCTGGTTGGTTGTGCCCTCCTCGGCCCACCTCTGGTGCCCCTCTTCTGGTATATAAGTCATTTTGACCTAGAAAAAAATAAGGAGAGGACTTTCGGGACGAAGCACCGCCGTCTCAAGCAGGAGCACTTTTTCCCTTCGGCAGAGCGATTCTGCCGGGGGAACTTCCCTCCCGGAGGGGGAAATCATCGTCATCATCATCACCAACAACTCTCCCATCTTGGGGAGGGCAATCTCCATCAACATCTTCAACAGCACCATCTCCTCTCAAACCCTAGTTCATCTCTTGTGTTCAATCTTTGTACCAGAACCTTAGATTGGTGCTTGTGGGTGACTAGTAGTGTTGATTACATCTTGTAGTTGATTACTATATGGTTTATTTGGTGGAAGATTATATGTTCAGATCCATTATGCTATTTAATACCCCTCTGATCTTGAGCATGATTATCATTTGTGAGTAGTTACATTTGTTCTTGAGGTCACGGGAGAAATCTTGTTGCAAGTAATCATGTGAATTTGATATGTGTTTGATATTTTGATGGTATGTATGTTGTGATTCCCTTAGTGGTGTCATGTGAACGTCGACTACATGGCACTTCACCTTATTAGGGCCTAAGGGAATGCAATGTGGAGTAGTTATTAGATGATGGGTTGCAAGAGTGATAGAAGCTTAAACCCTAGTTTATGCGCTACTTCGTAAGGAACTGATTTGGATCCAAAAGTTTAATGCTACGGTTAGATTTTATCTTAATACTTTTCTCGTAGTTGCGGATGCTTGCAAGGGGGTTAATCATAAGTATGAGGTTTGTTCAAGTAAGAACAGCACCTAAGCACCGGTCCACCCACATATCAAATTATCAAAGTAGTGAACACGAATCAAACCAACATGATGAAAGTGACTAGATGAAATTCCCGTGTACCCTCAAGAACGCTTTGCTTATCATAAGAGATCGTTTTGGCCTATCCCTTGCCACAAAATAATTGGGCTACCTTGCTGCATATTATTTGTCATTATCGTTACTTGCTCGTTACAAATTATCTTGCTATCAAATTACTCGCTACTTATAATTTCAGTGCTTGCAAAGAATACCTTGCTGAAAACCACTTGTCATTTCCTTCTGCTCCTCGTTGGGTTTGACACTCTTACTTATCGAAAGGACTACGATTAATCCCCTATACTTGTGGGTCATCAGCATGTCAAGCTAATAGGAGGTAGTTGGGCATGTGGTGCCTCATCCTTGCCGGGGCTTCTCCTCCTCACGACACCTAGCAATGCATTTAGTGCATTTTGTCCTCACTAGCAGAGTTAGTTATGTCAACACTGTTTCTATCTAATCATCCTGTAATGACCCTTTTACCAATGTGGTAACCCCTTGAGCTATAAAAGGAGGGCCAGGGTAACCTTTACAATGGTTCGAACCCATTGCAACCCCACGCATACGTATCCGTGTAGCTGCCCTCTCCTTGCGACTTGCTGGGGAAGAGCGCTCCGTGTACTTGCGCACACATCCATTCAATACACCAAAGCGGGAGTAGGGTTTTACGCTTCCCAGCGGCCCGAACCTGGTTAAAAACTGCAGCGCCTCTTGTTGTTCTTGCTCTTTGCGTTGAGTGCACCCCCCCTCGCCGAACCAAAAACGGGCAGCATTGTCCCATAGATAACAGGCTCCATGTGGACATCTTTGGCGCACTAGGTAGGGGGATCATTGGCGTGAACCAAGGAAACAAGCGGTGCACCGACTTCATCAGGTTCAGCTTCTTCTTCACCATCCATGGCGCCCAATAAGAAGGGCTCCATGGCGACAAAAGCCTCCACGTCCAAGCTTTCGTCTCGCTCGTCTGCAGGAGGCGCAGGCAGTGCCGCCGCCACGGACGCTACGGTGGGCGCGGCCGGCACAGGAGGTGCGGTCACCGTACCCACTACGGCGGGAACGGGCGGTGGAGGCGCTGGAGTCCGACATCTTCCTCGACACTCCGGCGAAGACAGTAGCAATGGCGCGAATGGCGCGGGCGGGCATCTTCCGCCTCCTCGGCGCACCGGCGAACCCAGCCATCAAAGTGACCTTCTCCGGTCGGCACGAGCCTCGACCCTCCCACTGGGACGACTCCGGCAGTGGCAACAAGGGGAATGACATCGAGGCACACGTCGCATCCTTCACGAGATGGGCGTCACATGACGCCAAGTGGCATTGTTGTACCTCCACAGCAGCGCCCGCACGACAAGAGGCATGTCGATCAGGTTCAAGATCTTCAGGCAATACCCCCGCCACACCAACCTGCTGTCACACCCGTAGTTCAGCGACAAGATCGTAATGGCGCTCCTGCTGGCTCTGCCAGGAGTCGAGCGACGTCGTGTTCTTCATGCTCCAACATGCCTTTGACAGCAATTGGGGCGATGGCACGAGCCCAGATGCTGTTGGATTTCCCTCCAATAGCAGACAAAAAGGATGAGTGTAGATCCACCATCCGGAGCCTGATTGTGTTTGCCGATGCAAATAGATCCCTGCAGGCGGAACCCTCACGGCGCCCACCAACTGCGCCCATAGCTCAAACTGATGGTCGTGTGGCAGGAGGTGCACCCACGGTACAATCACCTCCACGGCAGAAATCCCGGCAGCAGCGCCGGCACACAAAACAGACCCAGTAGAACGCATAGCCCGACGACGTGTCGATGGATTCCTCAGATCCGTGGACGCAGCCAGATCAGCGACATGTGCTACTGGACGGACGAGCAGAAGATGCTCGCACTACCATCCAACGGCGCCGTGAGGCGCGCCATCAATTAGACAAGCGCAACAGTCTAGTCGTCGATGAGCCAACCCCGGTTGTTCGTGGGTACCTGCCTTACGAGGTTGGGTGCCCCACTTTCACACGTGAGCTGCGGCAAGTCTGCTGGCCGTCCGTCTGTGTGTTCAAGCCCAAAGTATAAGAAAAGTATGACGGCAAGCTCAACCCATCAGAATTCCTGGCCATTTACATGATTGCTATGCAAGCTGCCGGAGGAAGGGACGAGAAGATTCTAGCCAACTATTTGCCATTGGTGTTGAAGCCCAATGTGAGATCTTGGTTGAAGAATTTGCCAAAAACTCCATTTCTTTGTGGTTAGATCTTTCAACGAGTTCGTTGGTGCCTTTACTGGAGGACAGAAAGCTCCAGGGTTGCCCAGCGACTTGCAAGTGATCCCACAAAAGTAAGCAGAAGATCTGCGCAAATACATCCAGACATACATCCTGCGGCTGTGATTGCCGCATTCCACACGAATGTGCGCAATCACAAGATGTGGGAGAAGATGCATATTCCATTGCTGAGAACTGTCAATGAGCTTTACACGTTGGTGGACAAGTGTGCACGGACTGAAGAAGGAAGGAGGCTTCCCGGGGAATATGCTGGCATTGAAGTCGACTCAGATGACGATGATGTTGCCGCCCCAAAGAAGAAAGGTCGAAGGCGTAACAGAAAGCGCAAAGGCAAGTCAATTATGGTTGTAGAGGGATCCGACAATTCTAGCCCCGCCAAGAAAACCAAGACGGAATGCACCGGCAAGGAAGCAGCTGCATGCGCTGATTCCCAGGTTGTTGCGGTAGGAGAGAAAGACGGCAAATCTGATGGGTCCAACTGCAAGATTCACCATACTAAAGGTCATGACCTCCACGAGTGCTATCAAGTCGAACAGCTAGTTGAGAAACAGAAAGCTGAGTACAAGAAGCAGGACAAGGAGAAGGGCCAGGATGTTGCGGGTGGATCCGGCAAGAAGGGTCACGGCAGTCGAGGCGGACATCGTGGCAATGCTAACCAGAAGAAAGCAAAGCCCGCCAGGGGTAGAGAAAAAAAAAGAACAGGATGAAGGGAGTGAAGAGTAGGATGACGAGGAGTCTAGTGAACCAGAATTCCAGAAGGCAATAGAGGCCATGTGCATTGACGGGGGTGCATCTTTGCACTCCTCTCACCGCCAGCTCAAGCAATGGGCACGTGAGGTCAATGCTGCGGAACCGGCGGCGGATGCTTGAAAGCCCCTCAAGTGGTCCCACACACTTATTATTTTCGAGGCCGAGGACCACCTTGATCGCACGACTGCGGTCGGGTGTTTTTCGTTGTTGGTCTCACCAACAATACACAACCTCAGAGACACGAAAATACTAGTTGAAGATGGGACTGGCTTGAACTTGATCTCCCCTGAGGTGATAGAGAGGATGCAGATTCTTGAGGAAGAGCTCAAGAAGACCAGGACGTTCCAAGGAATCAACCCGGGAAGGAGCCAACCTAAGGGAAAGATCACGCTGCCGGTGATGTTTGGCGGGGAGCTGAATTACAGGACGGAGAAAATTGTGTTTGATGTTGTTAAGACCCCCTTGCCGTTCAATGGAATTCTTGGTCGCCCAGCCTTCGCCAAGTTTATGGTAGCATCACACTATGCCTACAACACACCGAAGATGCCAGGGCCCATGGGTGTCATCTAGATCAACTTCGACAAGAAAGATGCAGTTATATGTGTAGACAAGCTCTACAGAGATGCGGTGGCAGCGGAGTCTGTCAAGACCACAGCCCCTGCCAATGAAAAGAAAGGACAGAAACCCAGCAGGACATCTAGCGAGACTTCCGAGAAGCGCACCTCCTCAGAGCGCTGTGCACCCATTAAGGACTTGCCGGAAAGCTCTGCCGGCAAGAGATCCAGGGCCACTCCACCTACGACAAAGAAGGTGCCAGCGAGGGAGGACGGCACTAGTGGTACTTTTACTGTTGGTGCCACTCTGGACAGTAAATAGGAAAGCGCGCTCATTGCCTTCCTATGGGCGAACGTAGATGTGTTTGCATGGCAACCATCTGACATCCCCGATGTTCCCAGCAACGTAATTGAGCACCACCTTGCTGTCTGTCCTCATGCTTGGCCCGTCAAGCAGAAGGTCAGGAAGCAAGCTTTGGAACAACAACAATTCATAGCTGAAGAGATCAAGAAACTTGAGGCAGCAGGCTTGGTTAGAGGAGTGTTACATCCAACTTGGTTGGCAAATCCAGTTGTCATGCGCAAGGCGAATGGGAAATGGAGACTTTATATTGATTACACTGATCTCAACAAAGCATGTCCGAAGGATCCTTTCCCTTGCCGCGCATCGATCAGATTGTAGACTCCACTGCTGGCTGTGATTTGCTCTCGTTTCTTGATGCCTACTTCGGGTATCACCAGATATTCATGTCCAAGGAAGATGAGGAGAAGACCGCATTCATTACTCCATGTGGCACGTATTGCTTTGTACATATGCCTTTTGGACTAAAGAGTGCTTGTTCAACATTTGCGGGAGCAGTTTAGATTGGTTTTGAGCCACAATTGCACATAAATGTAGAAGCCTATATGGATGATATAGTGGTCAAGACCAAAGACAAATCGACCCTCATTGGAGATTTAGAAGAAATGTTTGCAAACTTGCGCAAAATGAATATAAAGCTCAACCCTGAGAAGTGCGTGTTTGGAGTTCCATCTGGCAAACTTCGCGGGTTCTTTGTGTCCCAGCATGGAATCGAAATGAATCTCGACAAAATCAAAGCTATCGAGCAGATTCAAGCGCCCAAGATCGTCAAGGATGTGCGACGTCTTGCCGGTTGTGTCGCAGCTTTAAGCAGGTTCATTTCAAGGCCCGCTGAGTGCCCTGCCATTTTTCAAGATATTGAAAAAGGCAGGTCCAGTGAAATGGACTCCGGAAGTGGAGGCTGCATTGCAAGATCTGAAAAGGTACTTGTCCTCTGTGCCAACCTTAGTCGCGCCTAAGCTACAAGAACTGTTGTTGCTATATTTAGCGGTAATGAACCAAGTGATCAGTGTCGCGCTGGTTGCGCAGAGAGAAGCTAGCGATGAGGAAACAACGGCGGCAAAGCTATCCCATGATGAAGTAGAGTCCTCCCCGGCAGGTCCAGATACTGAAAAGGCAAAAATAGTGCAGGAGAAAGTAGTAGATTAGCATATTACGCCAAAGAAGAAGGTGGTGCAGCGGCTGGTGTACTTTGTTAGCTCTCTCCTGCATGGGAGAGGTTAAGGTATTCGGGCATGCACAAATTGCTCTTTGCCATACTCATGGCCTCAAGAAAGTTGCACCACTACATCCAAGCACATGAGGTCACCGTGGTCACTCGCTTCCCATTGCAGCGCAATATAAGGAATCCAGAGGCAACTGGTAGGATAGTAGAGTGGGTACTAGTGCTGTAGACTTTTGACTCAAATATGAGAGTACATCAACTATTCAGAGCGAAGCATTGGCAGAATTCATTGCAGAATGGACACCAATGCAAGATGACGAGATCCATGGATCAGCCCTCCCCGGCAAGGAAACTCAAAAGGATTGGATCATGTACTTTGACAGTGCTTTCTCGCTGTAAGGCACCGGTGCTGGAGTGCTGCTTGTCGCACCCACCTGGGAGCATCTGAAGTACGTGATTCAAATGCACTTTCCCAGAGAGGAAGCTACCAACAACACTGTGGAGTATGAGGGGCTGCTTGCCGGCCTCAGAATTGCAGTGGAATTGGGAATCAGAAGCCTATCATTCGTGGAGATTCGCAACTTGTGGTAAAACAAGTGAATAAGGATTACCAGAGCATGTTGATGGAAGCGTATGTAAATGAAGTGAGGAAATTGGAAGAACACTTTGATGGTTTGCAAACAGAGCACATTCCCCGTGCAGAAAATAGCATTGCTGATCAACTGTCACAGTGTGCTTCCTAGAAGCTACCTGTGGAACCAGGGACTTTTGTGCTCCATTTGAATCCACCAATAGTTACCCCATCAATGAGAGCCAAAAAGAGAAGAAAGATAAGCACCGGCAAATATTTTCTAGCAGAGCTACCTGAAGCCAACGACAAGAATGTTGCCAGGAATGATGATGTGCTTGCCGGTGAGCTGTGGCCTCAAGCAGAGTCTCGGATTCTTGACATCGAGGTTAGCACTCCCGCGGCCGAAGAAATGCCTTTAGTCCTTGTCGTCGAGCCACAAGCTCCAGCATGGGCCCAACAGATAATTCAGTTTCTCCAAATAGGAGAACTTCTTGAGTAACAAGAGCAAGCTAAGAAGGTAGCCCATCAATCGAATATGTATCAGTTTGTGGACAACATCCTGTGCAGAAAGAGACTGAACAGAGTGAAATTGAAGTGCATTTGCGGGGAAGATGGACTAAACTTGTTTGCGGAAATACATGGAGGCATATGTGGTTCCCATATAGGATCGAGAGCCCCATTCGAGAAGGCCTTCCAACAAGGTTTTTATTGGCCCACTGCCCTCCAGGATGCAACTGAACTAGTGACGAGATGTGAAGCATGCCAGTTCCATTCAAAGAATATACATCAGCCGACACAAGCCCTCCAAACAATTCCTCTCTCCTGGCCCTTTTTGGTCTGGGGGCTCGATATCTTGGGCCCCTTTCCCTGTGCTACGGGGGCTTTGAGTTCTTGTAT
The DNA here is from genome assembly GCA_011799875.1 of Thinopyrum elongatum. Lineage (NCBI taxonomy): Eukaryota > Viridiplantae > Streptophyta > Magnoliopsida > Poales > Poaceae > Thinopyrum > Thinopyrum elongatum. Next base: position 217,786,353 of record CM022299.1, on the reverse strand, counting down.
GTTGCCATCGACAAGTCACAAAGTGGCAGGAAGTAGAGCCAGTGAGAAAGGTGACTGCACAGTCTGCCGTCAAGTTCTTCAAATGACAAGTTTGCCGTTTTGGGATTCCTAATAGAATCATCACCAACAACGGCACACATTTTACGAGCCGCACCTTCATGTAGTACATCCAGAGCCTTGGAAGCAAGGTCTGCTTTGCCTCCGTCGCTCACCCAAGGAGTAACGGGCAAGCGGAAAGGACAAATGTTGAAGTGCTGCGCGGGCTCAAGACAAGAACTTTTGACAAGCTACACAAGTGCGGGAGGCGTTGGATTCATGAGTTGCCGGTGGTTCTTTGGTCACTCAGGACAACACCAAATCGAGCTACTGGCCAAACACCCTTCTCCCTAGTCTATGGTGCAGAAGCAGTGCTACCCACGGAACTCATATACAGGTCACCTCGAGTACTTGCCTAAGATTAAGTAGAGAAAGAGCAGCTTCGGCATGATGAAGTCATGCTCCTCGAGGAAGATCGTCTTTAGGCAGCTGTGCGAGCTGCACGCTACCAGCAAGCCTTGCGTCGCTATCATAGCTGCAAGGTTCATGCCCAAAGCCTTGAGGAAGGCGACCTTGTCCTTCGGCGCATTCAGTCTGCCAAGGGAACAAACAAGTTGAGCCAAAGTGGGAAGGCCCTTATCTGGTAGTACAAGTCACCAGACCCAATGCAGTCTGTCTGGAGACCAAAGATGGCATTCGTGTGCAAAACTCGTGGAATATCAAGCATCTTCGCAAGTTCTATCCATAAGGCGCCATTGCCGGGCCCTGTCCGGGCAACCCCTTTTCTACAAGCATAATCTCAATGACTTGTAACCCTTTGTACAAAGCCAGGCGTAGATCCTATGCATATCTGAATAATGCTAAGTGCTCCACAAACTATCATGCATGTTTACTCATGTACTAATGCATAATATAGTGTGATAGTGCTTTGCTTGAATGAAATGACTAACATACCGCCAAGGTCTCCGCATTACCGTATTTCTCCTTTCAGTTTTCTACAAATGCCCAAGGATTCCCCGCATACATGTTTCCCGGGGAGGAACGAAGATGGAATGTTTGATAAATGATGTTTTGCGTTCATTTCATATACGATAAGAAGTACAGCAAAGAAAGATAAGTTGGAAAAATTTCAACTGTAATTTCATTGTTTGCATCTTGGAGATTCTCCTTACACGTCTCTGTATTTGTACGAAAAACCTGCACACGAAAGAATCCTGCCGCATTTTGTCCCACGCTCTAGCTCCACCTCGAGTCCACTCGACATAGTCTATGCAGCTGCGTTCAAGACCGGCAAGTTGCTTTGCCGGTGGTCGCGCCTCGGCTAGCTTCCAGATAGCGTAGGGTATTAAATTGAAAATTGAATGAAGGCAGAGACAAACAAGGAGGATAATTTACATTTATTCAAGCACATCGAGTATCATACATTTATTGAAAAACGAAAAGTGCTCAATAGTGCCTTTCTTGGCCCTCTCCTCCCAGGGTTTACATCGATTGCAAGGAGAGCAAAAGGGGCACCTAGGCGAAGCACCCCCGGCAAATCGCTCTGCCGGGGTCCAGTTGCAGATGATGGTGCTGCCGGTGCTGAGCTGGCAATGATGGTGCTACAGCGTTCAGCTGGAGTCCGAGTCGTCATCTTTGGACTTGACGACGAGAGACTCGGTGTCATCGTATTCACCATCTACGTCCTCCCCTTCACTGTCGCTCGAGCTTTGCACATAGCACCCTGGACGAGCGCCTAAAGGCCCAAAGAACTTCACGGAGAGCGCGTTGGCCTCCACCAACTTCAAGTGGAGGAAGTGCCCCTCTGCCAAGTAGCGGGCGTGAGCGAAGGATTTCCATCCTCGGGTGAGGTACATGATGCCATTGGCAGGGAACTCTACATTCATCCAAACGACGCTATTGAGGCAACCATTTACGCGCAACCACCACCCGAGTGGCTGGTCCATCTCCATTACACTAGCGAAGGGACGAGGGAACTATAGCCTGCTCCTCGGCGGGTCACCCAGCTCCATGATGACTTCAAGAGCGGTGTCCCCCGCATGGCCTTCCGTCGGGAGCGGGGCAGCTAGAGGCGGAACCACCAGTGCTCCGATCTGGCCTCCTCGATCACGAGCACCACATCGACCAGGGCCTCGCCCTACGGCCCCGCCCCGCGCACTGTAGCCAGCCTCCGTGGCCGCTGCCGAAGCAGAAGCTTGGTGTCGGGGAGAAGCTCTTGCTACCACAGCGAAAAGCACGAGCACGACCCCTTCCTCTTGCCATGGAGATAAAAGATGCAAGAATAATGGAGGAGAGGGAGACGGATGAGCATCGCCTCCCATACCCTTCCCCTCCTTTTATAGGAAGGGACATGGGGGCTGGCTCTCCACAACCCTAGGGTGACTGCCCCACTCCACCAATCCCACACCCTACATTGCTAGCTAGACCTTTACCCCATCGACCGCCTAGTCTCGCCAATCTAGCGTCCTGGGTCCTTTGATCAAGGCACTGCCACCGTGACCTCCCTTCTGCGTCAATCCTGCGTCCCGCGCCTAATCCGCGTCGGGGGAAGCTGCAGTAAAGGAAGGAGTGATGGTAGAGATGGCAGTTACCCCAAACCATGTATGATCATGGGCCTGCCCATGCCGAACCTGGTAGCGACCCACGTTCGCACGCACCCCCTGGTTTCTGGCACAACAATGGATGCCGTTTGAAAGACGAGAATGCCAGGAAGAAACTGGGGGCTCACTCTAAGTTTAGGTTAGTGAAGAAGCAAAGCAGATTCCAAAGTGTTGGCATCATTCCACCCAGATCAACATCGTTTGTCTGTGCATTGTTTGGGCCTTGCCCAATAGTGCCCGGCAGCACGTATGACTAAGGCCTGGGGGCTCCTGTCGGTGTATTAAACATGGATGCATAATACCCTGACTTATGCACGGACAAGTAGCAGCTCCCCCGCCAAGCTAAAGTCCTAGTGAATGTTTCCAAGTCAGCTCTTTGAGAGATCAAAGAGCACATCAAGAAGACCAAGAGCAACACAAGCATCAAAGCAATCCCTATCGGCAAAGTCAGGCTGGCAAGATGAAGAACCGGCAAGCCTCGCGGCAAGAAGATCCCCGCCAAACCACAAGCAGCCTCCTGAGCTTTAGCACTCATATCCAATCTCGTCGTTCTTCCTCTGTAGTGCATACCACTCTCCATTCCCAGCAATGGCCGACACCCTCAAGGGGCATTAGGGTGGTTCCGTCGTGATGGAGGGCACCATCTTGGAGCTACGCAGTGCGGGGTATATCCCCACGGAGGTCGCCACCCGCGTGCCTGACGCCAACCAGCAGGTGCCCTCTCCCAAACTGGGGGAGATGGTAGTCTTTGTCCCCCACCTTGTCAGAGGTCTAGGGTTCCTGCTGCACCCATTTGTGTCCAGGGTAATGTTCTATTAGGGGCTAGATTTCCACCATCTCGCCCCGAACTCCATCCTCCACCTCGCCTCCTTAATCATGGTCTGCCAAGCCTTTCTCCGTGTCGAGCCGCACTTCAGCATATGGCATCTTCGGCGTCAAGCAAAACTCCAGCGGCTCCGACCTCGCGGACTATGGGGGTGCCATGATTAGCAAGAACCAGAAGGTCGACTAGTTCAAGGGCACCTTCATAGAGATTGTCAAAGAATGGCAGCGCGAGTGGTTCTACATAACTATGCCACTCACCGCTAGTCAGGCCGGAGTCCCAGCATTCTCGGCTGGCCCCCCGAAGAAGCTCGTGTCCTGGTAGAAGAAGGGCATCGCGTGGGGGAACCTGGAGGAGGCGGAGGCATTGATCAAGAAGATCAAGTGGTGGTCCAATCAGAAAAACCTCCAGCTAGCAGACATGGTGAATGTCATGCTCCATCGCCGCATCCTTCCGCTCCAACTCCGGGCCGTCCCGATGTGGGAGTATAAGCCCGAGGACGTGGCACCCGTCCTCAACTTCTTCCACTCCACCTTGGTTGGGATGTGGGCATGACTTTTTAAGCCATTCGAGGATGATTTTCCCTCGGAGGGGGGTCACCTCGGGTTTGAAGCCGGCCACGATGCCCCACCAGTAAGTATTTGACATACAAGTTTTACACTTCTGTATTACTCCAAGTGTTAACGACCTCGACTAATTGATGGATCTCTTTCTTGAAGAAGTGGGTCATCAAGGCGGAGTAAATGATGTGCCCGGCGCCACTACCGGAGGGGGAAAGGACCCCCCTACTTGCGGCACTCCTAGTCAAGGAGCCGCATGTGGTGATCCCTAAGGGGTCCAAGCTCCAGAAGGGCAGGCCCGATCTTTGGACTAGGGAGACCTTGGTCACTAGATTCGAGGGTACCCATGACTCCTCCTCCCATGGACGATGGAGCCTTCGAGGAGGATGGCTGGGCAGTGGCACCGGGTTTCTTCTTGGGCGCCATGGACAATGTAGCCATTGATGAGGAGAGTAATGATGAAGATGACGCGCTACGTATGCTTCTCGTTTTCGCGCAAGAGCATCCCCCTACCTGGAGCACCAAAGATGTCGTGGGAAACCACAGCCACCTATGGGGCCATGAGCCCCTTGTGGTTCGGCAGGGGGATGAGCGCATTGCATAAAGAGCGGAGAACATCACGCAGCACGACAGAGATCACACGGGCAATTTTACCTAGGTTCGGGCCGCCGCGAGGTGTAAAACCCTACTCCTGCTTTGGAGGATTGTTGGTGCATTGTGGTGGAAGCTCAACGTTCTAGCCCGGCAGGGTGGCCTCAGGGCGAGAGCAGCTATGCACGTATGAGTGTACAAGGGTCCGAATCCTTTCTATGGTTGCCATGGGCCTCCTTTTATAGATGAAGGGGTCACCACAGTGGCAAATCAGTCATTGTGTACCGATTAGATAGCAAACAGTGCTATCGTACCTAACTTTGCAGACAGGGTAGAGCGCATTGAATGCGCCACTTAGTGTCACATCATGGCCTACCCGGCATGCCTTGCCGGGCTGTTCGGCCACCTTCTCTCCTGTCTACATGACACGTCGCTGAACGGGTGTCATTTGGAGGTGATTTGTATAGGAAGTGGCTGCCATGTGGCAAAAAACAGCCACTTAGTCACTTTAGGGCTTGACACCGCACCGATCGATGACTTGCATCGCTGTGAGGTGGTGCGGTGGAGTCTTGGCGGGATGTTTTGCCTTTGTAGGACCTGGCAGGCCTGCCGGGACGGTCTTGACGCTTGCTTCCGAGGCAACCTTGACCTTGCCAGGCTCGCCTGCCCGGCGAGAGAGGTTTTCCCTTAGTGGTGTCTTGCTCCTTTGGCTTGACTTGGTCTTCTTGATCTGCACTGTGATCCTTCCAAGAGCTGATCTCTTGTGCTTGGTCTGGTCTTGGATGTTGTAATCTTGATATTAAGCCTGTGCACGGTCCAGGCAACAGTCCCAGGGTTTGTTGCACTGACAGGAGCCCCTGGGCCTGGCCCGAATGCGCTGCCGGGCGTCGTCGGGGTAGGCCCTAACCAGTGCACAGGCGAGAGGGTAGTAGTTGCTTGTCCCTTGAGATCTTCTTTGCTTCTTCATTAACCTGAGTCCAGGTCAGTTTCCGGTTCTCCCGGGCGCCGCGTAACACCAATTGTGGTAGGGCCACTTTTGTAATGGCCCGTGAATGACTTTAACGCACGGGTGAGTAACTGCCAAATCACTCTTCCCACCATGCCCTTATCCTTAGCCACGTATGCCGCATGCATTGAGTAGGGTAGGTAACAGAGGCATGTGGTGCGAGAGAGCATCAAGGCAGGGGCCTGGCCTTCTTGGATTGGTGGAGGAGGACGGCGGTTACCCGCCGAGGGGTCGGCTCCCAGCCCCAGCCCGCCTATAAAGAAGGGGTGGGGGGAGGAGTGGGAGTATTCATCCACACACCCGTCCTCCTCCATTTTCTGCTTTCTTCTGGGGTATGCTGAAAGGGAGAGCCCGGGGCTAGGCCCCGAGCCCTAGCTCAGGGTTGATGATGTCGAACGCTCGTGTTGATGCTCGGGGAGTAGGAGAAGGGTGCGGTCACGCCTTTGCTGGGGTTGGATCCCCCTCCTGTCTTCACGCAGGCCTCCGGGGGGCGTGCGGGCGGTGCGGTGGTAGCACTAGAGGTAGTGACTCTGGTGCGCTCATCGTCGGGCCGCCCATGGCTTCAATCTTAGTGAGGGGCGATGCAAGCGACACCACACCGGAGCCCACAATGGACGCAAGGCGTGGTAGTCAATCGTGGCCTATCCCCCCTTTCCCTGTGATGTCAGAGGGAGGCCGCAGAAGTGGTTCGTCATTGGTAATGGCAGATCCTTCCTTTCAGGGTACTCTCTGTCCAGCGCACGGGCGGGCTCCTTGTCCCCATGCATGCTTCTTCAAAGGGCAGCAACCTTCTATCTTCGAGTCGTTGGAGACGACCATGCTCTCCGTGGAGCCACCCAGAGCGCCTGGTGTCTGCCCTGGCCGCCGTGGTGGGGGCTTTAAGTGACAGTGGTGAGGAAGGTGGCGGCAACACACGACGCGTCAAGAGCGAGGACAACCGCTCCGATGAGGCATGCTTGCCGGCAGCACCATCATCACCAGCTGGGCCTCCGGCAGCGTCACCATCTGCACTTGCACTCCGGTTTCTTCCTCCCAGCCCGGGAACTGCGCCATCCTGATCCTGGGGAGGCGCCAAATCCCAGCCGGGCCTTCCCTCCGTCTTCTTCGTCTCCCTTCTGTAGCTTCAAAGAGGGGAAAGGCAGTGCAAAGGCGTTACGGGGCACTTATCTTTTTTTAATCTAAAATATGTAGGCACTTGCCAAACTTTAGTTCAAATTATGTAATCTCTTTTATCCATGTTTGTGTTCTGCAAGATCTGTACTTGTTGATCAGCATATTAACGAAAAGGGTAAATCTTGCCGGGCACTTGTGCATGTAACATGTCCATGCAGAGGTAGAATGCCTCTATACACTCAGGTAAACAAGTTTTCCACGGCAGGCTATCCTGCTGGTACCCTCAGTTTGCTGCCACGGAGCTAGTCCTGCCGGGCACAAATCGTAAAGAGGGACTAGCCCCCCGCCAAACCTTCTCGCCAATGGCCACTACAACCACCCTGACCGAAGAAACGTTCGAGTCAAGGGACGGGAGCACCTAAGTTTCGAAAGTGGTGAGGTTTTCTTTTGCACAAGTTTTTACTTACAGAGCACGTAAGGATAAGAGAGAGAAAGAACTTATCTGTTTGGGCTTGCCGAGGATCACAATGTAGGCTTGTCTTCTCTTCTCCTCTTCGGGACCGAATCCACGGCAAGAGCCTGCAGTTTGGTGCAGATGAAAATGATGCCTCATGTGATCTTATCTACATGAACATGCTATGCTCATGATATGCTTATGCATGCATGCAATTTGTCGGGGCCCCCCTAGCGCTTCATTTATTTCTCTGTTGCTCAGGGTCAGCGCCTGGCTTTGTACAAGGGGTTACATGCAACAGAGGCAAGGCATGTACAAAAGGGTGGCTGCCGGGCAAGGCCCGAGAGCCGCGCCTTACGGGTAGAACTTGCGGAGATGCTCAATGTTCCATGAGTTTTGCAACTGAATGCCATCTCTGGTCTCCAGATGGACTGCGCCAGGTCTGGTGACTCGTACTACCCGGTAAGGGCCTTCCCACTTTGGCATCAACTTGTTTGTACCCTTGGTGGACTGAACGCGCCTAAGTACAAGGTCGCCTTCCTCAAAACTTCGGGCATGAACCCTGCGGCTGTGATAGCGATGCAGTGCTTGCTGGTAGCGTGCAGCATACGTAGCAGCCCAGAGACGGTTCTCCTCAAGTAGCACAACGTCGTCATGCTAGTGTTGTTCCTGCGCTACTTCGTCGTAGGCAAGTACTCGAGGTGCCCGTAAATGAGTTTCGTGCGGATAACTGCTTCTGCCCCATAGACTAGGGAGAAAGGAGTCTGCCCGGTAGCTCGATTTGGTGTCATTCTGAGGGACCAAAGAACCACCGGCAGCTCGTCGATCCACCGCCTGCCACACTTCTGCAGCTTATCAAATGGTCTCGTCTTGAGTCCTTGCAACACTTCAGCGTTCGCCCTCTCAGATTGCCCGTTGCTCCTTGGATGAGCAACAGAGTCAAATGAGATCTTGCTTCCGAGGGCATGAATGTATTGCATGAAGGCATGGCTCGTGAATTGGGTTCTGTTGTCGGTGAAGATTCGAGCAGGGACTCCGAAGCGGCACACCAATCCTTTCAAGAACTTGATAGCTGACTGAGCAGTCACCTTTCTCACGGGCTCTACTTCTGGCCACTTTGTAAACTTGTCGGTTGCAACAAACTAGAATTCAAAGCCCCCGGTAGCACGGGGGAAGGGGCCCAAGATGTCGAGCCCCCAGATTGAAAACGGCCATGACAAAGGGATTATCTGAAGAGCTTGGGCAGGCAGGTGGATATGCTTGGAATGGAACTGGCATGATTCACATTTGGTGACCAACTCAACTGCATCTTGGAGGGCTGTGGGCCAGTAAAATCCTTGCCGGAAGGCTTTTCCAACCAAAGCCCTCGATCCAATGTGTGAGCCGCACATACCCTTGTGTATCTCTGCCAGCAGTTCCTTTCCTTCTTCCCGGCAAATGCACTTCAATTTCACACCGTTGGGCCTCCTTCTACATAGCGTGTCATCAATGAACCGATACATACTGGCCCTCCGGGCTACTCTTTCAGCTTCTTCTTGCTCTTCGGGAAGTTCTCCAGTTTGGAGGAAATGGACTATGTGCCGCGCCCAAGTTGGAGCCTAAGGCTTGGCAACAAGGACTAGCCGCACCTCCTCATTTGTGGGAGTGCATTCCTTGACTGCGCGGACTGGTGGCCTGGCGGGAGGATGCAGCTCAGTGACCGAAGGGGAGTTGTTCCCAACAAGCTCTCTGTCGGGAGCCTCGGAAGGTTCTACCAGGAGAGGCTTGCCGGAGTCCAGTTTCCTCCTCTTTCTGGCCATTATTTCCGGGGATACGGAGGGCTGAGTCAGATGGAGAACAAAAGTTCCTGGTTCCACAGGAAGCTTTTGCGCAACGCACTTCGACAGATGATCAGCAATGCTGTTTTCCGCACGTGGTACATGCTCTATTTGCAATCCGTCAAAGCGCTCCTCCAACTTTCTCACTTCCTCAACGTATGCCTCCATCAATGGACTTTGGTAATCCTTGTTGACTTGTCTCACCACAAGTTGTGAGTCTTCGCGGATGATCAGCTTCTTGATCCCCAGTTCTGTTGCAATCCTGAGCCCGGCAAGGAGCCCTTCATACTCTGTAGTATTGTTGGTAGCCTTCTCCCGGGGAAAATGCATCTGGACAACGTACTTTAGGTGTTCTCCAGTGGGAGCAACAAGAAGCACGCCAGCCCCTGCACCTTGTAGGGAGAAGGCACCATCGAAATACATGATCCATTCTTGGGGCGCTTCCTTGCCGGGAATAACTGTCTCCAACACTTCTTCATCAAGAGTTGGCATCCATTTTGCAATAAACTCTGCCAATGCTCCGCTCGGAATAGTTGATGTCCTCTCAAACTTCAAACCAAAGCTGGAAGGCCCACTCCACTATCCTGCCGGTAGCCTCAGGGTTTCGGAGTATCCGTTGCAAAGGGAAACGGGTGACAACCATGATCTCGTGGGCTTTGAAGTAGTGGCGCAGTTTCCTTGAGGCCATGACAAGGCCAAAAATCAACTTTTGCACGCCAAAGTACCTGGATCTAGCCCCCTGCAATAGGGAGCTGACGAAGTACACTGGGCGCTGCACCACCTTCTTCCTTACCACAACCTTGGGGCTGCCTCCGCTGCCTTGCTCTTCTCTGTCTTGATCTGCATCTGACCATGCCGAGGTGTGCTCACTTTCCTCTCCGGAGGGGACACTGGCTGTGGCTGCCGCTTCATCCACTTCCCACTACACCACCAGTGCTGCGCTAACCACTTGATTAGTTGCCGCCAACTATAGCAGTAACGGCTCTTGTGGTTTGGGAGTGACCAAAGTGGGCACAGAGGAAAGGTAGGCCTTCAAATCTTGCAGTGCAGCGTCTGCCTCTGGGGTCCACTCCACGGGTCCTGCCTTCTTCAAGATTTTGAAGAACGACAAGGCACGCTCGACAGACTTGGAAATGAATCTGCTAAGCGCGGCAACACATCCAGTCAAATGCCTCACGTCCTTAACTGTCTTGGGTGCTTGAATCTACTCGATAGCATTGATCTTGTCGGGGTTGGCCTCTATCCCCCGGTGGGACACAAAGAAGCCAAGTAGCTTGCCGGAAGAAGGAACGCCAAACACACACTTCTCCGGGTTCAGCTTCAAGTTGATCTTATGCAGATTAGCAAATGTCTCGTCTAAATCCTGAATGAGGGTTGATCTGTCCTTGGTCTTGACCACAATATCATCCATGTAAGCGTCAATGTTTCTGTGCAACTGTGACTCAAAACCAATATGGACTGCCCTTGCGAAAGTGGATCCGGCGCTCTTCAACCCGGAAGGCATCCGTACGAAGCAGTATGTACCACACGGGGTGATGAACGCGGTCTTCTCTTCGTCTTCCTTGGACATAAAGATCTGATGATATCCAGAGTAGGCATCCAGGAAGGAAAGCAGGTCACACCCGGAGGTGGAATCCACAATCTGGTCAACGCGCGGCAAGGGAAATGGGTCCTTCGGGCACGCCTTGTTCAGATCTGTAAAATCTATGCACAGCCTCCATTTCCCGTTGGCCTTGCGTACCACCACAGGATTCGCTAACCATGTTAGATGCAATACTCCTCTGACCAGACCAGCTGCCTCAAGTTTCTTGATCTCCTCGGCAATGAACTGCTACTGCTCCAAGGCTTGCTTTCGGACCTTCTGCTTGACGGGTCGGGCATGTGGGCAGACAGCAAGGTGGTGCTCGATTACCTCCCTGGGAACACCGGGGATATCAGTTGGTTGCCAGGCAAACACATCGATATTCGCCCACATGAAGGAAACAAGCACGCTTTCCTATTTGTCATCGAGGATGGCCCTGATAGTGAAAGTACCATCAGCGCTAGCCAGCCCTGCCGGGTCCTTTTTCACAGCGGGTGCAGCAGCCTTGGATCTCTTGCTATTGTAACTCTCCGGCAAGTCATCAACAGGCGCCAAGAGGTACGCTTCCCGGATTCCTTGCTGGCGTCCCCGTTAGCTTTCTTCTTTCCTTTACTTTCCTTGGCGGGAACAGCGGCCTCTACCGTGACTGCTTCCCGGTACATCTTGTCCACGCAAATGATTGCATCCTTCTCATCTGATGGAATGGAAATGACGCCTACCGGCCCTGGCATCTTCAAGGTGTTGTAGGCATAGTGGGATGCCGCCATGAATTTGGCCAGAGCTGGGCGACTAAAGATTCCATTGTATGGCAGGGGAAGTTCGACCACATCAAATACGATCTTCTTAGTTCAGTAATTCAACTCTCCCCCGAATGTCACTGGCAACATGATCTTCCCCTTAGGACGACTCCTGCCGGGGTTGATTCCTTGAAACATACTAGTAACCTTGAGCTCTTCCTCTGCTATCTAAAGTTTGCTGATGACCTTTGGAGAAATCTGATTCAACCCGGCCCTGCCGTCAACCAACATCTTTGTGACTTTGAGGTTGCGGATTGTTGGTGAGACCAACAACGGCAAGCACCATACCGCGATGGTGCGGTCAGGGTGGTCCTCTTCATTGAAGGTGATGGGCGTGCGGCACCACTTGAGCGGCCTCCGAGAATCTGCCGCTGGCTCCATGGCATTGACTTCACGCGCCCACTGTTTAAGTTGGCGGTGAGAGGAGTGCAGAGATGCACCCCCGTCAATGCACAGGGCGTCAGTGGCTTTCTGGAATTCCTGCTCGCTGGTTTCCTCTTCATCTCCTCCATCAGTGTCATCATTGCAATCCTCCTTCTCACAGCCTCTGGCGGGTTTTCCTTGATTCTAAGGAGCCTTGCCAGGGCGGCTTGCTCTGCCGCCTCGGCCCTTCCCGCCAGTGCCATTCTGACCTTTTTCTTTATCATGCTTCTCATATTCAGCCCTCTGCTTCTTGACGAGCTGCTCAACCTAATGACACTCCTGGAGATTGTGGCCCTTGGTCTGATGGATCTTGCAGTACGGCCCATCACCTTTCTCGGCCTTCTCGGCAGCCGTGGCTTGCCGGCAATCATTGCACGCGGCAACTTCCTTGCTGGGTACCTCAGTCTTGCCTTCTTGCCGGTACTAGGCGTGCCCGATCCCTCAACGGTCATCACTGCCTTATCCTTGCGCCTTTTATTGCGCTTCTTGTTCTTCTTCTTCTGAGTGGTGGCCTCGTCATCATCCTCTGAGTCGATGTCGATACCGTCCTCTTCTTCGGGGAGCCTCCTCCCCTCCTCTACTCGAGCACACTTATCCACTAGAGTGTAAAGCTCCTTTACAGTCTTGGGCAATCAAACGTTCATCTTGGAACGTATCTTACGATTGCGCACGTTGGACTGGAACGCAGCTATCACAGCTACCGGGTGGATGTCTGGAATATTTCTGTGGACTCGGCTGAACCTCTGCATGTACTTCCACAGGGTCTCTCCTTCTTTCTGCGGGAGGAGCTGCAAGTCGCTGGGCCGCCCTGGTTCTTGATGGCTGCCCATGAAGGCGCCAACGAACTCATGGCATAGGTCAGCCCATGTCAAAATGGAGTTCTCTGGCAGGTGCCTCAGCCAAGACCTCACATTTGGCTTGAGTGCCGAAGGGAAGTAGTTGGCGAACACCTTCTCATCTCTTCCTCCGACAGCTTGAACAGTGATGGTGTAGATGCTCAAGAACTCTGCCGGGTTCAGTCTCCCGTCATACTTCTCTGGTATCTCTGGCTTGAATGTGCGAGTGGATGGCCAACGGACTTGCCACAAGACACGGGTGAAGGCAGGGCACCCAGCCTCGAAAGGCAGGTACCCGCCTTCGGCATGTGCGGATTCATCGACGTTGGGGCCATCGCGCCTGTCGGACTGGCGGTGGGTGTCGCGGCGTCCCTCGATGGTGACACGCGCGCCTTCCCTTTTCCTATCCTCCAGGACTCGTCGTTGCCCTTGACGCGCTCGAGGGTCGGATGAAGCCATCGAGACATCGTCGGGTTCTTGGTCACGCGGCTCCCGCACTAGCTGCCATGGAGGGGACTGCACCATAGGGGTGGCCCCTTCCGCATGGCCAGCAGCGTGGGCTGTTGTCGTTGCCTGGGGAGGCCGTGGTGGGCCAGCTCACCATGATCCTCCCGCCTCGGTGAAGCCAATCAGGCTCTAAATGGTGGCTCTCCATTCATCCATCTGATCGGCTGCCGGCGGAAATCTCAACAGCAGCTGAGCCCGCGCCATGGCCTCCGAAGCGGTGCTTGGCATGGATGTCGATGAAGATCGTAATGTCGCCCGGCTCCTGATGGTGCCGGTAGTGGTTGCGCCATGCTCTCGTCGTCGTGAGCCAGTCACCAAGATGGTGTGGTGACGAGGTGGAGGCGTTTGTGGACCAGCGACTCCGTTTGGTGCATCGGCTGGGTCAGCTTGCCCCGGGAGTGGTGCATGCCCTGCGGTCGCGCCCGTAGCGGGGCCGGCCAGAGGATTGCGATTCGCCCCATAGCGAGTGCCACCGCTGTGGTTGCGCCCTTTGGCCGGGCGAAGAGGTGCAGACGGAATGATCTCTCTATCCGTACCTCGTAGAGCGTGGCCACTGGGATGCTGTTGGTGTTGTCCTTCTTCGGTGCCTCCTGCTCATGTTTCGGCCACAGGGGAGGTGGTGACGACGCCGCCTGTGTCGACCACATCCCCCGCAGCGTCCACATCCCCAGGTGTTCCCGTCGCCCCGCGGCATCGCTGGTTGTGTGCGACAGGGCCTTCAAGAAGGACGGCTGGGCGGCAGCACCGGGTTTCTTCTTGGGCGCCATGGACGATGGAGCCGTTGATGAGGAGAACGATGATGAAGATGACGCGCTACATAAGCTTCTCGGGTTCGCGCAAGCGCATCCCCCACCTGGCGCGCCAAAGATGTCGTGGGAAACCACGGCCACCTATGGGGCCATGAGCCCCTTGTGGTTCGGCAGGGGGGATGAGCGCATTGCACAAAGAGCGGAGAACATCACGCAGCACGACAGAGATCACATGGGCAATTTTACCCAGGTTCGGGCCGCCACGAGGCGTAAAACCCTACTCCTGCTTTGGTGTATTGATGGTAGATTGTGGTGGAAGTGCAGCATTCTAGCCTGGCAGGGTTGCCTCAGGACGAGAGCAGCTACACGCGTATGAGTGTACAAGGGTCTGAATCCTTTCTATAGTTGCCATGGGCCTCCTTTTATAGATCAAGGGGTCACCACAGTGGCAAATCAGTCATTGTGTACTGATTAGATAGCAAACAGTGCTATCATACCTAACTCTGCAGACAGGGCAGAGCGCATTAAATGTGCCGCTTAGTGTCACATCATGGCCTGCCCGGCACGCCTTGCCGGGCTGTTCGGCCACCTTCTCTCCTGTCTACATGACACGTCACTGGACGGGTGTCATTTGGAGGTGATTTCTATAGGAAGTGGCTGCCATGTGGCAAAAAACAGCCACTTAGTCACTTTGGGGCTTGACACCGCACCGATCAATGACTTGTGTCGCTGTGAGGTGGTGCGGTGGAGTCTTGGCGGGATGTTTTGCCTTCGTAGGACCCGGCAGGCTTGCCGGGACGGTCTTGAGGCTTGCTTCCAGGGGAGCCTTGACCTTGCCAGGCTCGCCTACCCGGCAAGGGAGGTTTTCCCTTAGTGGTGTCTTGCTCCTTTGGCTTGACTTGGTCTTCTTGATCTGCACTCTGATCCTTCAAAGAGCTGATCTCTTGTGCTTGGTCTGGTCTTGGATGTTGTAATCTTGATCTTAGGCCTGTGCATGGTCCGGGCAACAGTCCCAGGGTTTGCTGCACCGACATGAAGGAGGACAAAGGGGAGGAGAACCCTTCCCTCAAGAGGAAGAGGGTGGAGTCCGAGGAAGCTGAGGCCGAGGCACGGCCGAAAGGCCAAAAGAGGGCGCGCAAGGCCTCTGTCGCGCCCGCCAGTGGGCCCATTCTGCCGAAGAAGATGATCCTTTCCGATGAGTTGGATGACGACGACCTCAAGATGAGGAGGAGGAAGCCTGCACCCTGGAGGTAGGTCGTCATTATCATCTCCTTTTCAACAAGTTTTTCCAGCAAGATATAACTCATGTTAACCACTTTTATCCAGTCCACAAAGGGTGCACCTCGGCAGCGACTCCTCAAACGGGCTGCCACCCCCAGTGGGACACCAGACACCGCCACTCTGCCTCGAGCCCAAGAGGGGCTGGGCGAAGCAACGTCCGCTCTGGCTCCCCTAGTCGATGCTACGGGGGCCGAAGAGTCGGTCGTCATGGCCGTGGTCGAGACCTCAGTCCATCAGGGCCAAAGGGACGGGGTCCCCGAAGTTGTCGAGGAAAGGCTGGGCCGAATGGGCCCAGCCGAAGTTGACTCTGGTGCCGATGCAACAGCCGGAGACCTTTGCTCCTAGCACTTTGGTGCTGGGTTATGAGGTTTTACCACCCCCACCTTCCGCACAAGGGCTTGCCAATGTGGGGTGGACCAAGGAGATGGAGGAGGCCTTAATGGGCTCCTCCCTTAAGGAAGAGCACCGCGCATTAATTGGCGTGGCACTGCAGGGCTTCCGGTCTACTAAGGCCAGAATGCGTGAGGTCTTCAACGGCCTTGTCACAAGCTTCGAGGTATTTTTCTGTACCTTCATTTAGGAATGACTTCCATTCTTAGCTTTATGTGTATCTGTTCGAGGACATCTGTTGGCATTCTAGGATCAGGGGTACCCAGACCTGCCTGCCTGCGGCCCACGGCATGGCTCCCTCGACGGCCCTATACGGCCCAGCTGCGACAACTCCAAGACAAGACCCTCACGAGGGCCCCCTGGCCTCGCCAGGCAGACAGCACCAAGACCTCCAAGGGAGTAGCCTCCCTAGGCTACCTCCTGAGGAGCACATATTTCTATGTAGGAACTCAGCCTCACGAGGCTGCGATGACGTGAGCCATGATGACCATGGCCAGGCGGGCGCCAGCGGGCGCATAGGAGGCAATTTCCCTTTCGGTGCTAAGGGAGCAAGGACATGAGTAGGTGCCTGAGGAGTCTCCCAAAGGTTTCCATTCCAGTGCCACAAGACCAAGACCACGAGCTCGGTAGGACAGATGTCATCGCCGAGCCCACCGTTGCATCACGACCAGAAGCTTTGTAGGCGAAGACCACCTTTCGTCAGGATTATATGTACTTCTTGTCCCCTTTCAAATTGGCCATTGTGGGATCCCTTCCCGCCTAAGTTTTGAGGGAAGAGGGCCAAGGCCACTATAAATATAGGTTAGCCACCACCGAGGGGAGGGGAGATCGATTCCACCCTCACCACCAAGCCCTCGCGAGGTTGTTCATCCACTGTACTTGTTCATCCTCAGCCTCCTCGTGAGGCCAATCCACCACAAAGCAGGAGTAGGGTTTTACACAGCAAGGTGGCCCGAACCTGGGTAAACTGCTGTGTTCATCTTCTTCCCCACTCGCGTGCATTTGGCGAGGCTAGGCTATAGGGCGACGAGCTTGAGACTCTAGAGGTTGAGATCTTCGCACACGCCCTAGAGTTCGAACCTTCTTGGGTCTGCGGGAGAGGCCGAGCTCGCACCGAGCGCCGGGCCGCTCGCGTTGCCTAGACGGCGCCTGTGGGCCACGGTGTCCCCTGCCGCTCGGCCTCTCCCACGGCCAATACCGCCACTCCATCGCCCACTCCCACCATGGCGTCGTCTTCTCATGTCCGCCGTGGGCCGGCGTACGCGCAGGCTGTGCTACTCATGCCGCGCGAGCTGCTATGTTCCCGCCCCACTCACGACCGCTACGACGACTGGCTTGGCCGCATTGCCGAGCTCGTCAACGCCGCTGGAGAGGCCCCTGCACTATCCCGCTCGCACCGTCCCCCGCCATCCCAGGTGTGCGGCGTGGCTCATGGCGCGCTTCCTCCTCTTGCTCTGCGCGGCACCGACCCCGAGCCTCGGCGTGATGCGCCCCAGCACGACCCGCCGTGCGGAGCGCCGGCGCGCGATGAGGCGAGCTACCAGGTGGTGCAGCGGCCGCAAGATGATGCACGCGCGCTCCCAGTGCCAGCACCAAGACCACGCGCCGCCGTAGGCTGTGGCGTGTGGGCGTCAAGACCGAGTTCACCCCGTGCGCGCTGCGCTCGTGAGCGCGGCAGCAGCGGGCTGCCGCGCCTTCACCCCGGAGTTGTGCCGCGTCAACTGGCCCAGCAAGTTCAAGCCAGACCTGCTTCCATGTTACAATGGCAACCCTGACCCTGCGGAGTTCCTCCAGCTCTACTCGGTGATCATTGAAGCGGCAAATGGTGACAACAAGGTCATGGCAAACTAGTTCCCCATGGCCCTCAAGGATGGCGCACGCTCCTGGCTCCTGCACCTCTTGGAGGGATCAATCTCCTCCTGGGATGAGCTCCGCGGGCACTTCATTGCCAACTTCCAGGGCATCCGTGACCGCGCCTCGGTGGTGTGCGACCTGCGGCGCATGAAACAATAGCCAGGTGAGACCCTGCACAAATACATACAGCGCTTCACTAACGTTCACCTCAAGATACTGAAGGCTTCAGATGAGGCCATCATCTCGGCGTTCACGGATGGCGTTCAAGATGTCAAGATGAAAGAGGAGCTCGCCATCCACGAGGACCTATGCTTGGTCCTGGAGATGTTCAACCTGGCGAACAAGTGCACGAGGGCGAGGAAGGCCGCCTCTCCCTCCTCGAGCTTCCGGAGGCCTATCCTGAAGACAAGAAGGCCAAGGCTAAAGAGGCAAAGCGCAAGGACCCCGCCGTGCTCGAGGCCGAGCCCGTGATGAAGCGTGGTCGGGACCACGATGAGCCTCCTAGGGGCAACCGCCTATTCTGCATCTTCCACAATGTGCGCAGCCACAACACCAATGACTGCCAGGAGCTCAGGGCGCTCCGTGACGGGCGCCTTGGCTGCCGCTCCGACCGCGGCGACCGTGGCTACGGCCGTGGAGGAGGCCGTGGCGGAGGACGCTGGGACAACCGCGACCCTCATCAGGACTGGCACGACCAGCCTCGCAAGGACCGCTGGTGGGACCAGCCTCGCGATGGTCCCTAGCGAGACCAGCCTCGTGAGGACCATCCTCAGGGCAATGCCGGCCTCCCTCCGCTGCCGCCACCACACAGGAGAAATGATGACAACCAACATGATGATGGGGCTGGTGGTGTCCAGGAGCCTCGTGCAATCGCCTGCATCTTCAAGCAGTTCTCCCGTGAGGTGAACGTGGCCCTCCCAAAGCTCGAGGCCATGCGTCCCCTCCGATGGTCGCAGTATGCAGTCACCTTCGACTCTAATGACCACCTCAAGTCCTCGGCCGCTGCTGGTGCGCTCCCCATGCTCTGCACACCCACCATCAGCAAAGCTGTTCTCCGGAGTGACCGATGGCTCCACCGTTCCCCTGGGGCAGATACGCCTGCCAATCACCTTCAGCAAGCGCGACAACTACCACACAGAGCTCATCGACTTTGACGTCGCCCACATCGGCATCCCATACAACACAATCCTTGTCGTGGTATTCTCACGTCAGATGCCAGGGGGTGGCTTATCATGGGTGGAGCCAAGAGGACGTCGTCGGGCCCTGGAAGCGGGAGTGAGCACGAGCTCGATCGCACACGAGACGTACCCAGGTTTGGGGCTCTCCAGAGAGATAACACCCTAGTCCTGCTCTGCGGGGTCTCCGCATGATGACTATGATCAAATGGTGTACAAGATGCTCCTTGAGCTGTGTTGCTAGAGGAGGAAGAAGGGCAAGGCTAGCTCTCTTCTCCTAGCTATGATGTAGGGTGGAATGAGGGCTGAACCCTTTGCATGGGTGAGCCCTGGGGGGTTTTATAGGCCAACCCCCTAGGGGTACAATGGTAATAAGTCCAGGTGTAGGACCCGGACATCAGTGTCTAAGGTCGTCGGGTTCTCCGCCGGCTGCTAGGGCCCACCGCTTGGTGGGCCCCACAGGCTGCCTAGAATTCAGCCGACAAGTGGGGCCTGCCGCCTGCGGGCCATACTGATTGCCTTTTGCTGTAGCTTCGTACTTGATGACGGAGGCCTCATCAGGAGTCGTATGGCCACAGTCCCGCCATCAGACGGGTTGGTGGCCGCTTGGTCAGCGCACACTGTAGCCATGCTCCATCTCGTCGAAGCAGGTGAGTGCGGACTTCGAGGGAAGGGAAGGACCACCTGCTGGAGGCCGGCCCACCCCCGAAGTCGCCTTCCAGGAATGCGCCGTCTTCTGGGAGCTCACGGACAGGTAGAGCCCGCCGCCTGTGGGCCGTACTGATTGCCTTTTGCTGTAGCATGACCCTTGCTGACGAGGGCCATGTCCTGAGTTGCATGGCTACAGTCCTGCGCCAGGCGGGTAGGTGGCCGCTCGGTCAGCCTACATTGTAGCCATGCTCCTCTGGGATTCGGGGGAGCAGTTGGCTCTGCAGCCACGCCCCGTCCCGTCAGAACAGGTGAGTGCAGACTCCGAGGGGAGGAGGGTCTGTCTGCTGGGAGCCGGCCTCCCCCGAAGCCGCCTCCTAAGAGTGCTCCGTCTTCTGGGAGCCGGCCGCTTGGGCCCAGCCGGCCCAAGGAGCCGGCCGCGTGTCCGGAAGGCGTGAGGGGCTTTGCTAGCCCCGATGTCTTGAAATGCTAAGGGGTATGGATGAGGCTACCCATGGTCTATCCCCACGACAATCCTTGGGTATCCTGTCCTCGCCAAGTTCATGGCAGCAACCCACCATGGCTACAATGTCCTCAAGATGCCAGGTTGCAGCGGCATCATAACGGTCGCTTGTGATGAGAAGGATGCGGTCTGCTCCCTTGAGCGTGCCTATCAAGCAGCGGCTGAGAACTCTGACGACGTGGGTGGCAACTAGCTTCTCGAGGCCATCGCCAAGAAGAAGAAGCAGCTCCTTCCCAAGAATCGTCAAAGGGCTGGTGCGCCTGCCGGCGGTGCCTCAGGCTCCGCACCTGCTGCCGACCGCCTCTTCCTCCCGCATAGGAAGGCGCTCCCGGCGCCTCCCTCAGGATGGGCTCAGGGGCTTCTGCCTGGCGAGCCTCTGACCTAGCCAGTGTGACGAGGGAGGTGCTCGGGCACCACTTGAAGGCGTGCCTTAATGCATGCCCCCACGAGCGAGGAGCAACGTGCAAGGTGCCAGGAGCAAGGGAGTTCATCACCAAGGCGACTGAGGAGCTTCAGGAGGCAAGGGCCATGTGTGGCGAGCAACGCCCCGCACCCCCAGTGCGTCTACGCCCCCTGATGCGGGTGACGAGCTGCGCGTCTGCGTCAACATCCCGGGCCTCAACCGGGCCGCTTCGCAGGACCTCTTCTGGCCATCCCACGTCGGTCGGAGCGGGGGCTACCCCTGGAACTACGTCCGCATGCCGTTTGGCCTGCTGAGTGTAGGTGCCTCGTACCAACGCCTCACGCAGCGTGGGTTGGCGTCTCAAGAGGCCAGGTGCTTGGCGGTCATGTCTGAGGAGGTCTCGGACCCTCGCGAGCCCCTGGGGCCACATGAGCCCCCCAGGCCTTCGGAGCCGTCCAGCTCGTGAGGTGCAGCTTCCGCGGCACGTATCTTCAGCTACCTCGATGTTTCTACGACAATGGTGCCAGGTGACTTTTTGGTTTGTTCAGTTGAGGGCGTCCCTCGGGCTGCATTATCCTCAAGCTGTCAGGGTCCACCCCCGCAGCTACACTGTTTCAATTCGTGTACTTTGGACAAGTTATATTTTCATGGGCTACTGTGGTTATTAACTTTGCGCTTGATGACGTATTGCCCCCGGAGCCATCCCCACGGGCTTCACGCGTTGCCAGCTCTCCCCTTGAACGACCCATGAGAGGGGGCTACCGGCACGGCGCCTGTGCTCGGGTCCATCCCTGCAGCGCTGATAAACCTAAGAGACTGAGATCTGACTCACGGGCCAGCCCTGCGCACGTCACCTCACCAAGTCCTTAGTGCCTTCGTCTTCTGGTGTAGTGGTCATGAGAAAATTAGCAAGCGCGCGCTGCCCCTTGTGTTTCGTGACTAATTAGTACGGAGGAACCTCGGGATCAAGCGGCACTCCAGCTCGCAAAAGGCTAAGTAAAATTGCTTCACACGCCGCATGCTGTTGAGTACGACCTCTCCCAAGCGCCTCCGCAAGGCGAGTTATTCCCCTTTTGCGCAAATCGCTTGCACGTTAAAGGGGGGGGGCACTTGAGCATCGCGCCTTGGGAGATCCTACTAGCTTTCGAGCCCTCACCCCCTGGCCTTAACCACGGCATCGCGACCTGGCATACCAGCGGCGGCTGAGTCCTGCTCGAGGGTCGGGTCCTGAGGACGTAGAGCAACATGACGGGAGAAGGAATGGGGGTTGCCAGCCTCGCGGGGGAATGCAGGGAGAGGGGTGTGCCTCGGCGACGCTAGCATTCATTCTCTGAGAATATGGTGGGCATCAGTCTCCTCACGCACCCCTGGCGGGGTTTACCTTAATCCATTGCTGAACAGGGAACATGCACAAGGTCAAGAACTCCAGAGAAGCCCACCCTCGCGATGAAGGAACCACCGCGGGCCATAACCTTGCCAAGCTAAGTTATCCTACATACGCCAGCATGAGCCCCACTGCTAACGTTTTATTCTTCCGCGACCTCGATCGGGTAAGGGACCCCCTCTTTAATCTTTTGACAGCTGCTTGAACGTCAAAGGGGACCTCCTGAGCATCGCGCCTCAGGAGCTCTTACTGGACCTCGGGTCGTTCACCTCCTGGACATGCACACGGCATCGCGACCTGGCATACTAGCGACGGCTGAAGCCGCCTGGGGACTGGATCCTGTCGACGTAGAGTAACGCGCTATCGCAAGACCAAAAAGGGGACCGGTGCCCAAACGAGAAATGCGAGCATAGCCAAGAGCGTGGACTGGAAACAATAATATAAAGGCGCAAGTGCCATGATTCTTACACGCCCATGGGGCTCTTCACGGTTTTGATGCAGGGAAGGAAACAAAAGAAAAGGCCTCCCGGGGCCGTAGCTCAGGAGGCGCCGGCTCTGGCGTCATGGTGCCTGGTCTGTGTCATCCCCATCCTAGGCCTGGGCACGGCGGCATGGCGGCTCGTCGTAATCATCGTCGCTCGAGCTTGACACGGACGAGGCACCGCCACTGCTGGAGGTGCAGTGGCCAAGGGCAAGTTCACCGCCGAGGGCTTCGCCGCCACTGTCGCCGCCCCTGGGGCAGCACTCCAGGCATTCGCCATCTACTCCAAAGACCTTGAAGAAGAGCATCGACGCCCCGTTGTACTTAAAATAAAGGGCGTGCCTCCCTTCCGAGCCACGGGCGCAGGCGATCGTTCCCCATCCACGGGTCATGAAGACATCGCCGGAGAAGGTGGCCTCGACCTTCGCCTGTGAGGACTGGTTGCAACAGCCATCGTGCTGTAGCCACAGATCGATGGGTCCCCACGCTGGCAACTCCTCCGCCAAGGCACGTGCGAGTCGGATGCAGGTGCACAACGGCATCATCACCCACACCACAAACTCGCGGGCTGTGCCATCGGCATGGGCCCGTGAGTGAGGTGGTCGGACGGCCATCGCCTGTCTCCCTCCTTGGCCTCGTCCGCCGCGGTCCTCGCGCCGATCCCCTTGGGAAGGACCCTGCGCGTGAAGGCTAGAGCTGGCATGAACCCCTGGCGGGGCACGCTCGTATCAAGGAAGGGTAGCTATGGGCATTGCGGTGGCCTTGCGTGGGCGGCCGCGCCCCCTTTTCGGCGGGAGCTGCTCCGGTCCCTCCCGTGGAGCCTTCCCCTTCTCGACGGCAGAGAACCTCCTCACTGGCGCCGTGGATGCTGCTGCAAGAGTGCGGAATAGAGGAGCAAGGAGATGAAGATGGGCAAGGGGGCTCCGCCCCTCCCCCTTTTATAGGCAGAAGAAGGCTAACTGGCGCCCTTCCACATTCCGAGTGATGATGGCCCTGTTGCATGCACCAGGCTGCTGTCAATTCGGAGCGGTTGCCAAGGCGACATGGGGAAGCAGAGGCTTCTGCGTCCCGTCGAGCACCACGCGTCAAGCCTGGCCCGCAGGCGATTGGGGCCCGCGGCACTCCGTCCTCTCT
Source organism: Thinopyrum elongatum (assembly GCA_011799875.1). Taxonomy (NCBI): domain Eukaryota; kingdom Viridiplantae; phylum Streptophyta; class Magnoliopsida; order Poales; family Poaceae; genus Thinopyrum; species Thinopyrum elongatum. The sequence continues at coordinate 217,763,186 of CM022299.1, read as the reverse complement.
CTCTCTCTCTCTTTAGATTCGCCTCGAACCCAGCCCGAGCGCGCCTTGGGCCCAGGGGCTACTGTCGGCGTTCTAGGATTGGGGGTACCCACACCTTCCTACTTGCGGCCCACGGCGTGGCTCCCTCGAAGGCCCTGTTCGGCCCAGCTGCAACCACTCCAAGACAAGACCCCCGCAAGGGCCCCCTGGCCTCGCAAGGCAGACAACACCAAGACCTCCAAGGGAGCGGCCTCCCCAGGCTGCTTCCCGAGGAGTGGAGATTTCTATGCAGGTACTCAGCCTCACGAGGCTGCGATGAAGTGAGCCATGATGACCATGGCCAGATGGGTACCAGCGAGCGCAGAGGAGGCAGTTTCCCTTTCGGTGCTAAGGGAGCAAGGACAGGTGTAGGTTCCCGAGGAGTCTCCCAAAGGTTTCCATTCCAGTGCCACAAGACCAAGACCACGAGCTCGGCAGGACGGATGTCATCGCCGAGCCCACTGATGCGTCACGACGAGAAGCTTTGCAGGCGAAGAACACCCTTCATCAGGATTAGATGTACTTCTTGTCCCCTTTCGAATTGGCCATTGTGGGATCCCTTCCCGCCTAAGTTTTGAGGGAAGAGGGCAAAGGCCACTATAAATATAGGTTAGCCACCACCGAGGGGAGTGGCGATCGATTCCACCCTCACCACCAAGCCCTCGTGAGGTTGTTCATCCACTATACTTGTTCATCCTTAGCCTCCTCGTGAGGCCAATCCACCACAAAGCAGGAGTAGGGTTTACACCACAAGGTGGCCCGAACCTGGGTAAATTGCCATGTTTATCTTCTTCCCCGCTCATGTGCGTTCGGCGAGGCTAGGCTGTAGGGCGACGAGCTTGAGACTTGAGAGGTTGAGATCTTCACACATGCCCCAGAGTTCGAACCTTCTTGGGTCTGTGGAGCCCTGAATCTGACAACATCTTTGCTTATGTTGTGACGCAGTACTTAGACAGTGTAGCCAGTGAGTAGCCCCTGAGCCAAAGGCTTGTTTTGAGAAACTGGTCTTGCGGTCAATAGAGATAACCATAAAAAGGATAAAGGCGGATCCCCCATGACTCTGGCATGCATCATAAAAATGTGTTGTCCGAAGTGTTGACATCTGGAATAGGGGTTAATTATAAATTGTGTGTTTGTAGGTTTCGACCTTGGCGCCAAGTTCCGCCTCCGGAGAGATTGCGGAGATGAACCGGAAGATGGAGAGGTCCGAGGAGGACCTTGATCTGATCAAAAAGCAGATCAAGCAGTCTCAAGGTAAAATCCTGAACATCGTCAAATTTACTTTGCATGAGGAAAGTTTCTGTGGAAAACAAAAGCTAATGCCGAACAGTTTGAATGACAGTGGCTTTGGACGTGATTGTGAAAGCTCGGCAGGAGGCCCAGCAGCAGAAGGCTGTGGCCGCCAAGGCGGAGAATGACCTAAAGACCAGGGAGGTTGAGGAGACCCTAAATGGCGTGTTTGAGGCATGCAACACCCTTCAGGCCGGGGAGAAGAAGGCGAAGGAAGAGCTCGAGAAACTCCACCTTGCGCACTCCGAGCTGCATACCCAGACCAAGGCCAACCGCGAGGTACTCCAGCAGGTGGAGCTGATTGCCGCGGGTAAGCCATATTTACTTCAATGCATGTTTGGCATCAAAGGGTTCGTCGAGGTTACCCAACTGTGGCGCTCCGCAGAGGTTTTCTCAGAACTGCTGAGGAGTGCATTGGATGGTGCACACCACTTCGGCGAGCGGGAGGGCCATGAGACAGAGTAGGCGTTCTGGCAACAATTCTAGGCGTCGCCTCATCCAGAGCTGCCGAACCATCGAATGAAGTAGCTGGCGGAGCTGATTCGTATGGCTAGGCCGGCACTCCAGGACCTTTGAATCAATCTGTGGCCCGTGGAGGTGTTGCCCACCTGCTTCTTCGGGCTAATAGCTCGGCTACAAGAAGCCATGCCATAAGTTGCCCGGTGGAAGTGGTCTGCGTGCCTGGAAGGGGATCAATGGGTGTACGCCCGTGTAAAGACGTATTTTCGTCTCGTTGAAGCAAAGGTCGTGGCTGCGGGATCCCCTGAAGGGAAAAATTGGACCGCGGAGCAGTTCCTGGCCGCGATGGAGGAAGGGGCACGGATAACCGAAGCCATGTGTCCCAAGGACACTTTGTATTTTTAGATAGTACTTTGGGATCCCTAAGTGTGCGACGTACAAAAAATTATCCCTTTGTTTTTAATGAAATGCGGTTTTAAATTTTGTCATATGATTGTATGTTTATTATTTTGACTCATGTGTGACCGTGTTAAACTGAAAGTGGCCAGTCATCGGCTTCGACCCCCTTTGTACAGAATACAAAATGTTGTTCCTTTAGGCAGTCGTAACCCTTAGCCAATGTCTCGGTTCCCGAAGGCATTCCATGCTCATATGAACTAGGCAATCAGACTATGTTGGCTTGACGACTTTCACTTAGTCATAGGAGCTTGACTGTGGGGGCCGATGACAAGCCCCCGGTGCATGAAGCAGTTGACTTAAGTAGCCGGGGTATATCCCACTGACTGCTTCGGCTAATGCTAGAAACAAGCTCTTCATTTGACACGGGTGATTGCTAACGACACATTGCTTAATGCGGTCTTCGGATGGCCGAGCAGTTTACACTTACCAAGATAGTCAGTTTTCGGCTTTCTCCACTGAGGCGCTCTCCCATACGAGCTGGCAGCACTATCGCAGTGGTTCTCTCATTATGCCCTTAGCCGAATTGTTCGGAAACTTAAGGGGTACATATAGGCGCCGGGCAAACCAACTGTTGACCAAAATGTAGGTTCAAAATTGATTTATATAATGCAAACATCCGAGACGCCAAGTAGCTCAGACTTTGTAGTTTGGGGCGTGCGATTAAAAGTGAAGCCCTTTGTATCATGAAGTATTCTTTTGGCTTGAAGGCGGTAGCTACAAGGAAATGCTAAAAAAAATGTTGAGAGGCACAGTTTCTTTATTTCATACGGTCAAGCCGTACATGCCGAGCTTGAAAAAAAGGACTTTGAAAAGATACAATCCGAGGAATGTAGAGAGAAAAATGAGGAGTAAATTAAAATAGGGCAGACTTGACGTCAGATTTGTTGGCTCAAGCCGCTTCCTGCCGCACGTCTCCATCCCCATGCTATTGACCAGTGTATCTTCGCTGATGGCAAAGTTGGTATAGGCTGCCTGCGACCTCGGCCGTTTTACGTGCTTTATGTTTTACACGCTCGAGTCCTTTGAAGAGGTCCACGGCTGCCTTTTGGGTGGTTAAGGTCACCTGGGCATGCTTATGGGGCAGGTCTTTGACAAAACCCTACCTGTGCGCGAGCTCGTAGTGCATCACTGCTTGGTCTAGCTGATCCCGATGTTTCTATTGTTTTGGCTCCTCGGCGACCCAGGGAATTTTTAACACAAAGTTATGCGCCCAGGGGATGTAATGCCACTTCTAGAGGAGGTGTGCGAGGAGCCCGCACCCTCTATTTAGGGTGGGGGAGTGCTTGTCTGAAGTCGGCTGGCACGACACGTGTGCACTTTTATGAGCTTGCGGCACACTTGCCCGTGTGGGCGGCCTCCTTAGATGCCTGCACTTTGGCTATGAAAGCGTCAGTATGCTCCCCCGTCCGTAGAGAGCATTCAATGTTGCCATTTACTATGATAACATCGTTTGGTCCCGGCATTTTGAGCTTGAGGTAAGCATAATGTGGGACTGCGTTGAAGCGAGCAAATGCGGTGCACCCTAGGAGCGTGTGGTATCCACTACGGAAGGGTGCGATGTCGAAGATTAATTCCTCGCTCCTAAAGTTCTCGGGTGACCCGAAGACTACCTCTAGCTTCACATGCCCGCACAGCGAGTTTCTATGCCTTGTATTACACCTTTGAAGGTGGTGGTGCTGGGCTTGATCCAAGATGAGTTGATGCCCATCTTTCTGATCGTGTCAACATAGATTAGATTGAGACTGTTGCCTCCATCCATGAGGAAGTGCGTCACATGAAAGCCATCTACAATTGGGTCCTGGACCAGCTCAGTCGATCCGCCTTGCCTGATGCTAGTCGGATGGTCGTGTTTCTCAAATAGGATCAGATAAGCCGACCATGGATTCAACTTTGGGGTGATGGGCTCCGATGCATAGACGTCCCGAAGTGCACATTTCCTCTCCCGCTTGGGGATGTGGGTGACGTAGATCATATTTACGTCTTTCACCTCATGAGGAAACTGCTTCTGGCTACCATTATTTGGCCATCGAGGATCATCCTCGTCCTTGCTGTAGGGTTGGGCTTTACTATTCCCCTCTGCTGCCACTTTGACAGCCTGCTTGAAGACCCAACAATTCATGCTAGTATGGTTTGCTGGCTTGTCCGAGGTACCATGGATTTGGCACGGCCTGTTCAGGATCTTGTCTAGCTGGCTGGGTCCATCCTTGTTCCCTTTAAAGGGCTTCCTTTTTTGTCTGGATCTAGATCCGCCGAACCCTGCATTGACTACGGCATCCTCTGTGTCGCTTCTGCCGTTTCTGTGCCTGCGCTCATTGTTATTGCACTTTGGCTTGCCATTGGCGTCACGAGTCTCTGACGTGCCCACCTCACCATTGTGAGTACTGCGGGCCAGCCAGCTATCCACTCCTGCACAAAAGCGGGTCATAAGTGAGGTGAGGGCTAACATGGTCCTCAGCTTGTCCTACCCGAGCCATGGGCGAGCCATTCATCTCAAATATTATTTTTGAATGTCGTGATGGCCTCGGTGTCGGAGCAGTCTATGATCTGATTATTTTTAGTGAGCAACCTATTCTAGAACTTTCAAGCTGATTTCTCCGATTGCTGGATGACACAGCTAAGGTCATCGGCGTCCGAAGGTCGGACGGAGGTTCCTTCGAAATTTGCCCTAAAGGCATCCTCGAGGGCTTCCCAGCTCCGAATGGAGTAAGGAGGCAGGCTGTTTAGTCAATGCCTTGCCGGCCCCTTTAGCTTGAGCAGCAGATACTTGATGGTGCGGAGATCATCTCCATTGGCATGTGTATATGCAGGAGGAAATCCTCGATCCACACAGCTGGATCGGTTGTGCCGTCATATGATTCTATGTTGATGGGTTTAAACCCATCCGGGAACTGGTGTTCCATTACTCTGTATGTGAAACAGATCGGGTGGGCGGGACCTCTGGTCTGATTAATGTCGCACCAGATATCGGGGATATTCGTGCGTAGGCTTGGTCCTGAGCTCGACTACTCCTGTCCATCCAGGCATCATAGCCATCGAGTGCCACCGGTTCGTGCCTTCTTGATCCGTAAATGGACAAATGCGGCACTCGGTTTCCCTCTATCTGACGTTGATAATCGTGAGGATCTAGTTAGTCCATCGGGTCCTTGCCATGACAACGTGGTGCCGGTTGGGTGTGGAAATTTTCCCGCACTGGCCTGTCACGCCCTCTAGGGGGTCGATCAGGCACGTCGGAGGCTATCTCGTCATTGAACTTAGGCAGTAAACACCTGCAAGGGTAAGAATTGGGCGCGCTATGGTGTCGCTCTTTGATCTTGTTCAGCCGAGACTACTTCCATCCACTTTTCGTTTAGTGCATCTGTGTTGGCCAATAGATGTTGCTTCTTGTGTTTCATACTTCAAGCAGTGGCGAGGAGATGCCGCTGGAAGCGCTCTTGCTCAAAGGGACCTTCGGGGACGATGTAGTCCTCGGTGCTGAGGCTGTCGTCTTCCTCGGACTCAGGCATGTAATTGTTGTCAACCCCTTCGAAGAGGTCGTTGGGGTCTAGGTCCTCAGGGATTCCTTTCGGGGTGGCTTGACCCTCTGGGGAAGCTTGAAGATCTTCCCCTGGGTCATCGGCCTCGTCTACTGTCGTACCACCATTATCGGCAGTGGGAATGTTCCCGCTGGGCTCCGCGTTGGTACCCCGCCCGCGTCTGTGTTGATGCCTGGGGGGTTTCTAGGAGTGTCGACCAATGTATACATCTCAGGCTGGCAATGGGGATTACCCAGGCAAGTACTGGACTCCCATCCCCATCCCCCTGACAGCCTTCCCATACCCGTCCCCATCCCCATACCCGTCTGCGGGGATAATAATATTCCCGTCCCCATCCCCGTCGCATTTTTTATCCCCATGGGGAAACCCATACACGCAATCAATAACAACCTTCGATAGCATTTCAGTAGAAAAATAGCATTTTAGCACAATAAATAATATGTTGTGGCTAGGTTAGGGTTTTCTTAGGGCTTTTTGGCCAAAGGGATGGGATGGTTGGAAATTTGGGTGGTTAAGGGCGGAATTATATGGGGTCTGCTAATTTTAGAGCCCACATGTAAGGCCATAATGAGTAAGGCAGGTAACAGGCACGGGTAATGCTATCCCATCCCCATCCCCGTCTTGCACGATGGGTGAGGTATTTGACCCACCAGCTTCCCCGTGGGCATTAAAGCTGGCGCATACCTGTCCCCTAATAGAGTAATACCCACGGGGATGTGGGTAACAGTTAACCATTGCCAGCTTCATATACATCATAGGTAGATGTCCGAGTCCTCGTCATAGTCTAGCACGTCGGTTAAGTCATCAACTATGGCGACTAGGTGGGTGGTGGGTCGGGTGTAAATTTCCCGATCGTTGGCTTTAAGTCCGATCTTATCATAAACCAAGGTCTTGTCGTTTGAGATTGACATGCTCTGGATACGGTCTATGATCTCGTTCAAGTGAGATAACTCCTCGGAGTTCATGGCCTGGCTATAGTTGGGGCAAACTCACAGTATGCCCAGCGTATAACTCGGCATGTCTTCAAGGACAATTCCAGATCTTGCGCCAGGGTCAGTTCTAAATACGATGTGGCTTCTGAGATGGAAAACGGACTAGCGTCCGGGTGGGAGTCGAGGAGACATCGCCTGGGGTCACTATGCTAGGCTCCTCTGGTAGTGCCAGAGAGACTGGTCCGACGTCCTTGAAGGACATCGGTTCCGGAGTCGAACCGCCGATGTCTGACGAATCCTCAACCCGACCTGGCATCCAGCCAGATAGGATGAGCTCGCCACGGGAGTCCGTAGTGTACTCCAGGCCTCCGAAGGTTACAATCCGACCTGGGGCATTGTTCTCGATGGAGGCCAGATGGCCTGTTGAGTCGGTGTAGAAGATCATGCTTCCGAACACAAAGAGATGGCCGGGGACGTAAGCGTCTCTATGGCCAGTGCCGTACTTGATCTGCAGATGAGCCATCGATCCTTCTGGTGATCACACAACGGAACTCTCAATGAAAGCACCAGTGTCGGTGTGAAATCCGGCAGACCTCGCGATATGGGGTCCCGAGCTGTGGATCTCAGATTGATGATAATAAAAACAGAGAAGAAAATATTTACCCAGGTTCGGGCCTGTCGGGGTACGACACCTATGGGATCCTAAGGGACCCCTTTACGATTCGGCGGGGGGAGAGGTATGCGCAAAGAGCAGAACCAACGATCGACGTGGGAAGATTTTACCCAGGTTTGGGCCGCTGATCAGCGCAAAACCCTACTCCTGCCTTGTGTTATTATTGATGTTCTTGAGCCCAGCCTCCAGGAGCGCTCGCAGTGAACAGTACGTTCAAAGAGCAGCTACGCATGCAGAATGGGCCAGAAGATCTCGTCCCCTGTAGCAGTTGCCGTGGGCCTCCTTTTATACCATCAAGGGGTCACCACAGTGGCAAAATGTACATACATTGAGGTGTAAAGTAGCTACAGGGTTACCATACCTAACCCCTGACGGACCAGGACGAACGCATTTAATGCACCCTGAGGTGTCCGTTTAGGTGTCCTTACTTTCTTGGGGATGGAAAAAGGGGCCATCCCATCAGCACCGCTTAAGCTCTCCTCCACTGGCGCGTCACCACGCATCCAAAGAAGGATTCAGAATGCCAGGTTTGTTGCTGTGCCAGAGTGGTGGCATAGCAACAAAACCTTGCCGGGCGCCGAAACTTGCCGGGCGCCGATCCTTGCCGGGCTCCGCAGGCCACCCCGGCAAGATCTTGCCGGGGAAGCTGGCCTTTGGATTCCAGCTCTTCTTATCTGCTGATCCTCAGATCTCTGACTTGAAGATTTCTTTGGTGGCCTGAGCCAACCTTGAACTGTTCCCCGACAAGCCTTGCCGCGAGTATGGCTACAACTGCCCATGCACAAGTACGGGGTACTAGTGGCCCAATACTTAGTACACCGACAGGAGCCCCCGGGCCTAGGCCATACACGAGCGTGAGGCGTTGTTGGGCTAGGCCCAAATAGTGCACGGGCACGCGTGGCAGAGGATTAACTGCTCGTAAATATCCCGTTTACTGTGCCCCCACTACGCGCGCCGAACGCGCAATGTGGGAAGCGTGCCTCAAAAGCTGCAACTGCAACGCGCCTATAGAGGCGCATTCACATTGGGGAGTAAAAGAGGCGGCCCCGCTCCTTCCCCATAAAAAGGAGAAGCCGCAGAGGCACAAGCCTATTTACCCCCCTCTTCTTCTCAATCCGGCCGTCGCCATCGCCTTCCTCCTCTCGAGCTCAGAGCGAAGCTTTCCCTCTTCCGCCCGCCGCTTCCACGCTCGCTTCATCCCCGGCTTCCGCCCTCATAGCCGCCATGCCGCCCAGGGCCAGCAAAGGCAAGAGGAAGGAGGCGAAAGCCGATGTCCCGGAGAGCGAACTGGTGAAGATGCAGAAGAAGTATGTCGTCTTCGCCCCGTCGCTCGATGCAGAAGCTCTGAAGAGGTGGTACCAATGCATGTGGGCGAAGGAGACACAGGCTCATCCTGCCACACGCGTGATTCCAGGTTCTTGTTCCAAAAGTGGGTCGGATAGATACCCCTTTTTCGCCGCGTATTTCTATTGCGGGCTCTGCCCCCCATTTTCCGACTTCTTCAATGATATCATGTACACATACGGCTTTCATCTTCTCGATTTCACGCCGAATGCGGTATTGTGCATGTCCATCTTTGCCCATCTTTGTGAAAACTTTGCCGGAGTGATTCCCAACACTACCCTTTTTCGCCATTACTTCTTCCCCCGCATCCAAAAAGGAGAGGCCCTCTCTGGTTCTATCGCCTGGATTCCAAGGGCTTGGAATAAGGAAATATACCCAGAAGGAGTTTACCACGAAAAGTGGGACGAATGGCGGGCTGAATGGTGCTGGATCAAGGAAGCAAATCCCCATCTGTTTTGTCTGCCCCGGCAATAGAAGGCGGTCCGCGGCAGTGGCTGGAGCAGTCTTGCCGCTGACGATGAAAAGCTCACAATCGCCACCACCAGGATTCTTCGCCTGAAAGCTGCCGAGCTAACAATGGAGATGATTGGCTTCGACTTTCTCCGCCGCCGCATCGCCCCCTTGCAGAACAGGGGAAGGCTAGCTTGGGAATACCGAAACGCGGCAGACATCATGAGATTGCGCCCCGGGTTGAATAATAATCTGACTACTATGCAGCTTGGCGCTCTCCGTCAAAAGCTGTTCCAGCGCGATGACAAGCAGCGGCTGCCGCCAAGGATTGTCCCTTTGTGCAACAACTCTGCCTTGGGGTCAATCATCGCCTTCATGCCGATGTTCAACGCCCATGGTCTTGACGCGACTTGGGCCGAGCCAACCGAGGAGGAAGCACAAAAGTTTTTTGATAACTTGACGGAGGGACCTGTCCGGGAAGAGGCAGACTTCATCCGAGCCACCACCGACCAAGAAGTAGCATACATCGCCACTAGGGTGGAGGAGGCAAATCTTGCCACGGAGGCCGGCAGCGTTGGCTTCACAGAATGGGAAACCAGCGACGCAGAGGTAGTAGTGGAGGTAAAACCTGCCGGGAAGGACAAAGCTGCCAGGGAACAGAGCAGCACAACCGGTGAGAGCTTGTCCGACAAGGACACGGCCGAAGAAGAACCGCAAGAAGAGCTCCCAGCCCCGAAGAAGACGAAGCGTGTTCTTCGGAAGGCTGCATCTGGCATCCCGGCAAGCCAGCCTTCTTCGAGCGGCGAGGCTCCCGGCAAGAAAGCGGCCGGCAAGACTGCACCGCGGCAAGGGGTTCGTCAGCAACCTGCGCGGCACGCGAGACCCACACCAGCGGCCACTGCTGGAGCGGCAGGGGTGTCTCGCACTACCGCACCGGAAACTGAGGCAACGGAAACACGCCAACCCCCGGCGCCTGCCGCAGCCAAGCGACCGAGGACCCCTCCTCCGCCTTCTCACTCAGACATCGCAACGGAGGCCGATTTCGACATCTCTGGCTTTAGTCCGGAGTGAGAAGAAGAAGAGTGAGTGTTTTGCCACAGCCTTTATTTTCCAATCTTGGATCAATCTTACTGACTTGCTCGTATTGTCTCTATAGTGATGTAGAAACCTTGATGGAGAGGATGGCGAAGAGGACAAAGACTTCCACGGGCGACGAGCCCCCGGCAGGCTCCACAAGCGTGCCAGAAACCGTCGTCGTCAGCCCGGAGCTCAGTCCGGAATGCAGCCCCCAGCACAGCCCCCAGCGCAGCCCCCAGCGTAAGTTCACTGTTCTTTTTCCGCTAGCGGGTGCTGAGGCTCCCATTCTTGCCGCTGATATCTTTGGGCTTGCAGGAGAAGAACGGCAACAAGGGGAGTTGCTGGAAGACGCCCCCATCGTGCCACCTCCATCGACTACGCCGCCCACAAGCACGTCCCCGGCAAGGGATCCTACCGACGAGCCCATCTTAATTGAGGAGGAGCCGGCAAGCATGGACTCCGGCAACCGAAGTTGCCGGGAGGGGCGAGGCCACCTCCCAACAGCTCGACGCAGGTAATTGATTGCCTCAGAATGCTTGTTACTCTTTCCCTTATCTCTTTGTCTTTGGTCCCTTCGAACTTCAATCTTGATCTTACTCTGTTTCCCTCCTTCGTCCTCCAGAGTTCCCTGTGATGGAACACATGGACATCGATGTTGTCATCGAGGAGACCGCCAGGGATGCCGCTGCCGAAGCAGACAGGATCGCTGCCAGCGAGGCCGCCAAGGACGCCACTATCGAGGACGGTGGTGCTCTTGGCGAGGAGGCCGCCAAGACTGCACAGGAGGAACCCGCCAAAGAGTCTACTGAAGGGGGCGGCAGGGAGACTGATGACCGTACTGACGGCATTCCTGCCGCAGGAGCGCCAGGCGCTGCACCGGCCACGGAGCCCCCTGCCACTGGTGAGGCGGTTGCTGAAGACCAACCGTCAACATCTGAAGGCCCCTCATCCAGCAAATATCTCAAGGTTGGCGAGAACCTGTTTGTCAACTTGTCGGGGACGGCAAGCATTGGGGCACCAGCCGAAGGAGAAGCCTTTGACGAAGAAATCATCACTGCTGCCGGGCTCGAGGTTGTTGACGATCCCAGCGCTAGCAGCGGCAAATCTGAAGAGGATCAGCTCCTTCAGGCCATGGGCGAGAATTTCCGCAAGCTCCAGGCTCTCCACCGCGCCCAGAAAGATAAAGCGGATTCCAGAATGGCAGTTGTCAAGGCGGCCGAAGCAGATTTCCAGAGGCGCGTCGAACAAATGCAAGTCTGGTACGCTGAGGCCCTCCAGGAGTTGACTGCCGGCCGAGAACAAGTGAGCCAACAGTGGACAGAAATCCTCCTGAAGCAATCTGACATGGAGAAGGCGCAGGATGAAGCCACTCAAAGAATCGCCGCCGAAGATGCCCTCCTGATGGGGCGCCGCGTTGCTCTTGATGCTCATGAGGAAGATCTCACCGCACATGAGCAGGCGCTCGCCGCCAAACTTCGCAGCAAAGATGAAGATATCGAGAAGCTTGTCACGCGGCGGACCCAGGAGCTGGAGCAAAAACATAAAGAGGCGCTTGAAGCTCTGACTGCAAGTCACGCCGGCAAGCTCAAGGAGGCCGTCGATGCTGCCGAAGCTGTAGAGGCCGCCAAGAACGAGCTGAGCGACAAGGTAAAGAAGCTAGAAGTAGATCTTGAAGAGCACGGCAAGGAGCTCTCGATGCTCAAAGGTGATAGGGAAAAAACCCTCCACACCTTGGCGGAGATGCAAGTTGCCCTGTCTAACAAAACCAAGCAGCTCTCCTCTGCGGCTGATGCTATTGCAGTTCTGGAATTGAAGCTGACCACGTTGCAGAAGTCTCTCGAGGCCGGCAAGGCCCGTGAGAAGGCTCTACTCAAGGATCTCCAGGGAGAGAGGAACCTGCTCAAGAGCGCTGCCGCCGCCCAAATCGATTATGAGAAGGGGGTGGAGATCTGGACTGGACATCTCATCGCCGCTACGGAGAAGCTTACGGCAGAACTGTCAACCATGGGCCTGTCAAACTTCAGGTATTCTTCCGAGGAAAGGATATCTTCAAGTGCCAGGTTGACGATGTTCTTTGAAAGCATCATCGACGCCTTGAGGTTGCTCCAGTCTAGCCGGGCGACCCAATTGGCCAACGAGACTCGCCGGCTTTGACAGGCCGTCCTTCGCACGGTGCTTATAAAGGTGGTGCACAGCAATCCCGGCATTGACCTCTCCAACGCGCTCGGCCATCTGCCAAAGGACGCAAATGTCGAGGCACTCGAAGAACGTATCGCGCCTCTCCTTGAGAAGGTGGACTCCATCAAAAGGATCGAAGGCCAGCGCAGAGATTAAGTGCTCCCCCTTTTCTTGCCGTCGTCATTCCATGTCAAAGACAATTAAGTCTCAAGTTAGAATTGCGGCAACTCATTAATGTAATATAACTCGCCTATGTTTAGGTACATGCTTGCTATTTTCCTTGTCTGATTCTTTTATGTATGGAGTTCACCCTACGCTTACTGAAAAACTTGCCGGCGGGCAACCTGCCGCGAGCGCTGGGTGCGGGACTTCAGCAGCTTGCTGGAGGCGCAGTGGCCGGCAAGACTCCTTGGCGTTCTCAGTGCAGCCACTCAAATCGTTGAGCAGACTCGAAACAAAATAAGGGTGCAACTGATTACAACAAGGGTTCCTTCGCGTGCAGATTTTCCATACAAGAGTCGGAATCGTCCAAGGAAATAACTTTGCAATAAAAGAAACTTGTTCTAAGTTTTTAGAACTTAGCTTTCTGTCGCTATCCTTCCTCCGGCAAGCCTCGATTCTGAACGTCGCCAACTGGTACTCATATCTCCCTTCCCCCCCCCCCCCCCGGGCAAATGTGCACGTGAGGAATCCTTCTGTCTTTTAAGAAAAAGAAAGAAGAGAAAATAAAGATATGAAACCTTGGCGGTTCGTTAGAACTTACCGGGAGTAGGTGTCATACAACATCTTAGACAAACAAGCATATATAAATATGAACATGGGAATCGATAAGGGAATGCATAACACTTAAATTTATTCATCTGTGCTTAGGGTCTGTGCCTGGCTTTGTACAAAGGATCATATACCTTGCCGGCAAGACTTGTACAAAAGGGTGGTTGCCGGGAGCTCCCGGCAACCGCGCCTTATGGGTAGAACTTGCGAAGATGTTCGATATTCCAGGAATTGCTCACTGGAACGCCATCTTCGGTCTCCAAGTGGACAGCGCCGGGCCTGGTGACTCGTACTACCCGATAAGGGCCTTCCCACTTTGGCGTCAACTTGTTTGAATTCTTGGCGGACTGAATCCGCCGAAGAACAAGGTCGCCTTCCTCAAGGCTTCGGGCATGAACTTTGCGGCTATGGTAGCGGCGCAAAGCTTGCTGGTAGCGTGCAGCTCGCACAGCAGCCTGAAGATGATTCTCCTTAAGGAGCACAGCGTCATCTTGCCGCAGTTGCTCTTGCTCAAGCTCATCATAAGCGAGCACTTGAGGTGATCCGTACGTGAGTTCCGTGGGGAGAACTGCTTCCACTCCGTAGACCAGAGCGAAGGGTGTCTGGCTGGTGGCTCGATTTGGTGTCGTTCTGATTGACCAAAGAACCGCCGGCAACTCATCAATCCAGCGTCTTCCGCACTTTTTCAGCTTGTCAAAGGTTCTGGTCCTGAGACCGCGCAGCACTTCATCATTGGCCCTCTCTGCTTGGCCGTTGCTTCTCGGGTGAGCAACAGAGGCAAAACAAATTTTGCCGCCAAGGTCTTGGATGTACTGCATGAAGGTGCGACTTGTGAACTGTGTGCCGTTGTCGGTGATGATCCTGTTGGGTACACCGAAACGGCAAACTATCCCTTTAAAGAACTTGACGGCTGATTGTGCTTTCACCTTCCTCACTGCTTCCACCTCCGGCCACTTTGTGAACTTGTCGATAGCAACGTACAAGTACTCAAAGCCCCCGGTAGCACGGGGGAAAGGGCCCAGTATGTCGAGCCCCCAGACCGAAAATGGCCAGGAGAGAGGGATTGTCTGAAGAGCTTGAGCTGGTTGATGCGATTTCTTTGAATGAAACTGGCACGCTTCACACTTAGTTACTAGTGCAGTTGCATCCTGGAGAGCGGTGGGCCAAAATAAACCTTGCCGGAATGCTTTCCCGGCAAGTGCTCTTGACCCTATGTGAGAGCCACATATGCCTCCATGTATCTCTGCCAACAGCTCTAGTCCATCCTCCCGAGGAATGCACTTTAATTTCACACCGTTTGGTCTCTTTCTGTACAGAACATCATCGACGAACTTGTACATAACAGACCGACGGGCTACTCTTTCCGCTTCTTCCTGTTCCTCCGGGAGTTCTCCTGTTTGAAGGAAATGGACAATGTGCTGCACCCATGCTGGAGCCTGGGGCTCGACAACTAGGACTAAAGGCATCTCCTCTGCCGGGGGAACGTTTGTCTCGACGGCAAGGGCTTGAGCCCCGGCTGGAGCCTGTTGTTCCCCGGCAGGCATGTCATTGAACCTGGCAACTTCCTTGCCGGCGGCTCCCGGGAGCTCTGCCAGAAAGTACTGACCAGAATTCAATTTTCTTCTCTTTTCTTGCCGCATTGATGGCGCCATGGATGGTTGAGTCAAATGGAGCACAAAAGTCCCTGGTTCCACAGGCAACTTGAGGGCGGCACGCTTTGACAGGTCATCAGCAATACTGTTCTCGGCACGAGGAATGTGCTCCATTTGCAGACCGTCAAAGTGCTCTTCCATTTTTCTCACTTCATCCACGTAGGCTTGCATCAATGGACTCTGATAACTCTTGTTAACTTGCCTGACGACAAGCTGTGAATCGCCTTTGATGACGAGCTTTTTGATACCAAGGTCTGCCGCGATCCTAAGATCGGCAAGCAAACCCTCATATTCTGCTGTGTTGTTGGTCGAACTCTCCCGGGGAAAATGCATTTGGATTACGCACTTGAGGTGCTCTCCGATGGGTGCGACAAGCAGCACGCCAGCACCGGCGCCTTGCAGCGAGAAAGCCCTGTCAAAGTACATAACCCATTGCTGATCGATTTCCTTGCCGGGGAGAGTTGTTTCTTGAACCTCTTCGTCCGGTGTTGGGGTCCATTCTGCAATGAACTCCGCCAAGGCCCTGCTCTGAATTGTCGAAATGCTTTCAAACTTGAGGCCAAAGCTCGACAACTCCAACACCCACTCCACGATCCTGCCGGTTGCTTCTGGATTTTGCAAAATCCGTTGCAACGGAAAGCGAGTGACGACGGTGATTTCATGTGCTTGAAAATAATGGCACAGCTTCCTTGAGGCCATAAGAAGGCCGAAAAGCAACTTCTGTACGCCAGAATATCTTGACCTAGCTCCTTGTAAAAGAGATCTAACAAAATAAACTGGGCGCTGCACCACCTTTTTTTCTGCGATGGTTCTTCTGACTACACAGATCTTGTCTTGCCGGGATCAATCCTTGCCGAAGGAGATCCTGCCGCATCATCTGACGGTCCTGCCACTGGTGTCGCTTCCTTATCGGCCTCTCTCTGCGCCACTAGCGCAGCACTAACCACTTGATTTGTCGCTGCCAGATATAGCAGCAACGACTCTTGTAGTTTAGGCGCGACTAGCGTCGGCGGAGAGGAAAGGTATTTCTTCAAATCTTGCAGCGCAGCCTCCGCCTTTGGAGTCCATTTCATTGGACCTGCCTTCTTCAAAATTTTGAAAAAGGGCAGGGCGCGCTCAGCAGATTTGGAAATAAACCTGCTTAGAGCAGCAACACAGCCGGCAAGACGACGCACAACTTTGACGCGCCTCCGCGCTTCAATTTGCTCAATAGCTTTGATCTTGTCGGGGTTCGCTTCGATTCCCCAGCAAGATACAAAGAATCCGAGAAGCTTGCCGGAAGGAACACCGAACACGCACTTCTCAGGATTGAGCTTTAAGTTGATCTTGTGCAGATTTGCAAATGTTTCTTCTAAATCTTGAATGAGTGTCGCTTTGTCTTTGGTTTTGACCACTATATCATCCATATACGCCTCCATATTTCTTTGGAGTTGAGGCTCAAAACCAATTTGAATTGCTCTCGCAAATGTCGAACCAGCACTTTTCAACCCGAAAGGCATTCGTATAAAATAATACTTACCACATGGGGTGATAAATGCGGTCTTCTCTTCATCTTCTTTCGCCACGAAAATCTGATGATACCCTGAATAGGCATCAAGGAAGGACAGGAGATCACAACCAGCGGTGGAATCCACAATCTGGTCGATGCGCGGCAAGGGAAAGGGATCTTTTGGACAGGCTTTATTGATATCTGTATAATCGATACAAAGCCTCCATTTCCCATTCGCTTTTTGCACTACAACCGGATTGTCCAACCAGGTTGGATGAAGCACTCCTTTGACCAATCCTGCCGCCTCCAGCTTACTGATTTCCTCGGCAATGAACTCTTGCCGCTCTAAGGCTTGCTTCCTGACCCTCTGCTTGACGGGCCGCACGTGAGGACAGACAGCAAGGTGGTGCTCAATTACCTCCCTGGGAACACCGGGGATGTCAGACGGTTGCCATGCAAACACGTCGACATTCGCCAGCAAGAAGACAACGAGCGCGCTTTCCTATTTGTCATCTAGGGTGGAACTTATGGTAAATGTTCCCCCTGTTCCGTCCTCCCTGACGGGCACCTTCTTGGTCTCCGGCGGAGCAGCCTTGGATTTCTTGTTCTTGCCGATGGAACTCTCTGGTGCATCCTCGACGGAAGCGCAACACTCCGAGGAGGTGCGCTTGCCGGAGTTCGCGCCAAGATTCTTGCCGGTCTTCTTCTTCCCCCCGGGAGTTCCAACGGCAGGAGCAGATGCCCTGATGGCAGGTGCTGCAACTGCTTCCCGGTAAAGTTGGTCGGCACAGATGAGCGCATCCTTCTTATCGGAATGGATAGTGATGACGCTCAACGGCACGGGCATCTTCAAAACATTGTATGCGTAGTGTGATGCCGCCATAAACTTAGCCAGCGCTGGCCGACCAAGGATCCCATTGTATGACATGGGGATCTTGGCAACATCAAACACTACCTTCTCAGTCCTGTAGTTTAGCTCGCTACCGAATGTTACCGGTAGCATGATCTTGCCCTTTGGCTCGGTTCTCCCTGGATTGACCCCTTGAAACGTGCCCGTTTCTTCGAGGTCTTCATCAGGAATTTGTAGCCTCTTGAGCACATCCGGTGAGATTAGGTTTAGGCCGGCCCCACCGTCAACTAGCATTTTCGTCACCTTGAGGTTGCGAATCTTGCAATACTGCTTGCCGGAGTTTTCCGACTTGTCGGCAGCCGCCAAGCCCTGACAGGAAGGGCACCCAGCAAGATCCTTGCTGGGGTCACCAACCTTGGCCTTCTTGGCGGCGCCGGGGTTGTCGGATTCCTCGACAGCAAGCACAGCCTTGCCTCCACGTTTCCTGTTTCGCCGCCGGCCTTTCCTTGACGGGGTCGCGGCATCTTCATCTTCAGATTCGCCTGCCACGCCAACAACCTCGCCAGGGAGTTTCCTCCCCTCTTCAGCTCGAGCGCATTTATCGGCCAGAGCGTAAAGCTCGGCAATACTCCTGACTTTGTTCATCGCCAGCTCTTCCCGCAATCTATGGTTACGCACGTTCTAATGAAACGCGCTAATGACAGCAGCAGGGTGAACGTCAGGAATATTGTACTGCACCCGGCTGAACCTCTGCATAAACTTGCGCAGGGATTTGCCCTCCTTCTGAGGGATGATATGCAAATCACTCTCTTGGCCAGGAGCTTGGTGGCCTCCAACAAAGGCGCCAACAAACTGATGGCACAAATCTGACCAAGAAGAAATAGAATTCTCCGGCAGATGCATCAACCATGACTTGACGTTGGGCTTAAGCACCAACGGGAAGTAGTTGGCAAGTATCTTGTCATCTCGGCCCCCGGCAGCCTGCACCGCAATGGTGTAGATGCTCAGGAACTCCGAGGGATGGGTCTTACCGTCATATTTCTCCGGGACCTCCGGCTTGAAGGTTCGGGAATTGGGCCACTGGACTCGTCGCAGCTCACGGGTAAATGTTGGAGTCCCCACCTCATAAGGCAAGTCTCCTACGTCCCCTGGCGCAGGCTCGTCGACAGCCGGCCCTGCACGCTTATCAGACTGATAGCGCGCTTCCCGTCGCCGCTCGATGGTAGTTCGAGCGTCCTCCTTGCCTTGTTCCTGGAGAACTTGACGCTCATCGCGGCGCATCCGTGGATCAGATGACGCTGTGGAAACTTCTTCACGGCGGTCGACCTGCTGGGTTGTCGGCCGCCGCTGGTGCCACGGAGGGGAGTGGACCGTGGTTGCACCACCTCCGGTTTTCTCCACATCGGCTCGCGCTGGATCAATGGGACTTCGTTGTGAGGGCCCTGCCTCTTGCGGCCCATCTTTGTTGGCGAAGCCGATAAGGCTCTGGATAGTAGCTCGCCACTCCTCCATCTTCTCCGAGGCAGGAGGGAAATCGAGGAGCAGCTGCGCACGTGCCAAGGCTTCCGCTGGCGTAGGCGGTGGCAATAGGTGCGAGGTACGTGAGGTGCTCTGACTCCTAACCATATTAGAAGGAGCACCACCACGGTCATGCGACCGCGCGCCACCTCCGCCGGCAGCTCGGTGTGCATGCTGGTCCCGCGCATCTTGGGATCGATGCGCAGAAATCTTTTCATGGGGACTCCCTGAACCACCAGTGCCATGACGTCGCTCGTCGTGCACGACCTGGGTAGGTCGTGATGCTTGCGCCGGCGCGGGAGCTCCAGCAGGCGCCCTCCGATCTCTGGAATTCGTTGTGCCACCCGTAGGCAACACAGCTCCGTCTCTGGATCCAGCGGCGTGTAGGTTACCGCTGCCACTGCGAACGATGCCGCTCGCCTGGCTCAGATCACCAGAACGCCGTGGGGGTTCTAGTCCTCTTCCTACTGCACCCACGCCATCGCTTGTACGCGAAGGCTCAGGTAAAACGGACGTGGATGGTTGCGCCGTCGCAGCGCTCTTCTTCTTGGGTGGCATGTTGATGAAGATGATGAAGAAACTAAGGCGCCGATCACTAGATCAGGTTCACGCAACCTTCAATCCCCCTACCTGGCGCGCCAAAGATGTCGGGGTACGACACCTATGGGATCCTAAGGGACCCCTTTACGATTCGGCGGGGGGAGAGGTATGCGCAAAGAGCAGAACCAACGATCGACGCGGGAAGATTTTACCCAGGTTCGGGCCGCTGATCAGCGCAAAACCCTACTCCTGCCTTGTGTTATTATTGATGTTCTTGAGCCCAGCCTCCAGGAGCGCTCGCAGTGAACAGTACGTTCAAAGAACAGCTACGCATGCAGAATGGGCCAGAAGATCTCCTCCCCTGTAGCAGTTGCCGTGGGCCTCCTTTTATACCATCAAGGGGTCACCACAGTGGCAAAATGTACATACATTGAGGTGTAAATTAGCTACAGGGTTACCATACCTAACCCCTGACGGACTAGGACGAACGCATTTAATGCACCGTGAGGTGTCCGTTTAGGTGTCCTTACTTTCTTGGGGATGGAAAAAGGGGCCATCCCATCAGCACCACTTAAGCTCTCCTCCACTGGCGTGTCGCCATGCATCCAAAGAAGGATTCAGAATGCCAGGTTTGTTGCTGTGCCAGAGCGGTGACATAGCAACAAAACCTTGCCGGGCGCTGAAACTTGCCGGGCGCCATGTCTTGCCGGGCGCCGATCCTTGCCGGGCTCCGCAGGCCACCCCGGCAAGATCTTGCCGGGGAAGCTGGCCTTTGGATTCCAGCTCTTCTTATCTGCTGATCCTCAGATCTCTGACTTGAAGATTTCTTTGGTGGCCTGAGCCAACCTTGAACTGTTCCCCGACAAGCCTTGCCGCGAGTATGGCTACAACTGCCCGTGCACAAGTACGGGGTACTAGTGGCCCAATACTTAGTACACCGACAGGGCCCTCTTGATGTAGGTAAAACCCTATGTCCTGCTCTTGTTTATATTGATGGAGATGTACCAACTACAGAATTGATCTACCTCGAGATTGTTGGTTGTGTTGCACCTCTAGGGCTAGGCACTGGTACAGCGAGGTGCTATACAAACGGTTTTTAATCCCTTTCCACGATGGCATTTTGAACCGTCGCCAAGTGAGTAACTGTGATAGGGGGGTCCTTCCCACACGACCCAGAAATTATCGGGGATAGGGAGCCTTGATGCATACAGTTGTCCCTATATAACCATTTCTGATATCTCGAATATCCCAAACGTTTCATCCTTGCTACTCGTTTGTGCTCGCATTGCCATCGCAGTCAGAGTTTTGTGGTTTTACCTAAAACCAGGCACATTCCAGGCACGGGAGTTTTCCAGGCACGTACCAAACTGGCTCTACGTTTACGATGCCTGGCACATCACAAAAAGTTCATGATTGTAAACCGTGTACGATAGGTAGACAATCACACACATTTATTTTTCCCGCACCGTTTGTGATAGTGTCTGACATCACACACACTTTGCAAACAACAACTATGTGCATTGTTACACAGGTTTCCTCTCCGTGAACCATGTCGGATTATGATGTATATCGCACACGCTGTGCTTTATAGACCGTGTGCGCTGTAATGACCTGCACACCCTAATTTCACCCTAATTTAATTGCTGCTATTTAAAATTGTAGCTAATTTGAACTTGAAAGTAGGCTATAGATTTATTCATATCCATTAGGTTCAAACAACCAATGCATTATTCGATTCACAGGTACATATGTTCAAGAATTACATAAGCACCAAATAAAGAATGATGAACCAGGGTTCTATACTTGTACTATTACAGATGGTAAAGAAAGAGGCGATAGACATTCTGGTTGCTGAACAAGGTGAAGTGGAATGGCCCTATTGTGCTCTTCTAGATGCAAAAGGCACACACGACTCTAGTCCAACCCGTTGTGATGGCCGGCCGCCAATCATGTAGTTTGAGAGGTAATCTTGAGTAAACTGCTTCAGGATCCACTTCAAACGAAAAAAGATTCAGACATTGTCATCTAACACAACTCATTACGGGCAGTAAAAAGAAGGCTACAGAGTTCTTACTTACCATCCTGCAGTTCACTGTTGTCTTGCATAAAGTGTAAACAAATAGTTTGATTGACATCTTTTGACCCATTTTAATAACAATCTTTATCAGTTTCCTCACTTGATGCTGGTTCATGAATATCTCATTGCCCCATACGCAGAAAGGGTCGAAGTGTGGATCTTTGGCAATGACATATGTACCTAAAAGCACCAAGTTAATATTAGAAGCTAAACAACAATTGCAAAATGATGTAGTACAACACTCCCTCCATCCCATTATATAAGATTTTATTACATGTATATCTAGACATCATCAGAACATTAAGGTAACACTCTTCCTTGTTGCTATGTGGCCTGGGATTGCATATTTAGTCATTCAGTACAATGCATGTTGCTATGTAGCCTCAGATATATTAAATATGGCCCTAGTTAACCTACTGATAAATGGGTTATAGATATATTCAGCGAAATGTCCGATTCGACGATTAATCCCTTATTAGCCCCCAGGCTATATGATACCAGCTACCGATATCCTGAACAGTGAGTACATATAAGCAATGCGATGAAACTAACCTCGATGGAAAACAACACTGTTCTCAATATTGTCCTGTATGAGTACATATGAAGGCATGTTAAGCACAACAGGCTAAACATCAACCAAATATATCCATGGTAGACAACATAATCTACAAATGATAGCTTCAGTGTGCAGGTTTAAGAACGCTAGTTAAGCAAAACAAGAAGTGGAAAGGTGTGTTAAGTGCATCAGGCATAACATTTAAAAACAAGCAAATAATCATTCAAACTGGTATTGTGCAGGTCTAAAGTACACTAGTTATTGTTAAAAAATGAAAAGGCATGTTAACTGCAACATCCTTAACAGCAACCAAATATCGTAATTCATAGTGGTATTGTTGAAACTATTACTGATGAAATTGAACTGCACGGCAAATAGTTGCACATATAGAGCATCACATTGTGAAGAACTGAAATAAACAAGGCATAATGCCATCTCTAGCCGATCCTTTATAAGTTAGCGAACTAAAACCCTTAGTGGATATATATATATACTCCAGCAATTTTTGGCCGTTTCTAGTCGATCCCCTAAGCTTAACGTTGTAAACTTCAATTTGATCAAGTTCAAAGCAGGTTCAACCGAAAGTAGCATGCATTCAAACATAAACATAGATAGTTTTGCATAACCGAACATAAAACATAAATTTAAAACAAGCTAAACTACTTTCGGTCGAAGTGGAGGTCGAGCCAATCCTTCCTCATCAGGTACGGTGTGCCGCGAGCCGGGTCCAGGCCGGTGCCGTCGTCGGGTTTGTTGGGGAAGACACTCCTCCACTCGTCGACATCGATCTCCTCGTCCTCGCTGCCCACCTTGACGCCCCGCGCCGCCGTCCTCGCCGCCTTCGACCTCGTCATCGGAGGAGAGCACGATAACCTCACCGCCCACCGCACCGGCAAAGATCACCCGCTCTGCCTCCATGAGCTCCGGGTGCTGCCGGCGGAGCTCTTGCATGTAGGCCTCGTCGGCGGCCTCGGCCTCAAGGCGCTCCCATGCCTCGCGGTCCTCCCACGCCATAGCCGAGCTCACCACCCCTAGCTCTGGTGGAACATGGTCGACCGGACATGTGTCGAAGGGGAAATTGAGCCTAGCCGCCGCGCCGTGGTAGCGGACCTGCCAGCGGTCGTACTCCATGGCCGCGAGCTCGGCCGTGTGGAAGCTACCGAGCCACCGGTGGGTGTGGGTCTCACGATCCGTAATCTCGGCGACCCACGTCCCTCACCACCGCTGCCGGACCCCGAGGTAGGACCTCGTCGGCGGCCGGGCCCGAGGGAGGACGACGGGGACACCTCGGCGGCCACCTCGCCGGCGTCGGGCGAAGAGGCCGCGATAAACCTCTTTTTGGCCATTGGCTCCTCGAGCTCCCCGGCACACATGCAGAGGTTGAGGATGGAGGCGGCGGCGGCGGTGGCGGCGACCTACCAATGGTTTCGAGCGAGGGAGGGGTGGTGTGTGTCTGTGTGAGCGAAGGTTTTGGGGAGTGTGTGGTGTGTGTGGAGGGGGAGCAAGGTGGTGTTTGAGGAAATACCGCGGCAACTGAAAATTTTACTAGGCAGGAGTAACAAGGCGGGGCTACTGAAAATTTGGATCAAGGGCGAGCAGATATTTTGTAGATTGCGAGGGATGCAGAGGCGGGAGTAAAATGCTGGAGCAACTAAAAATTTGAATCAAGGGTGAGCAGATATTTTTGAGATTGTGAGGGATGAAGAGGCAGGAGTAAAATGCCGGGGCTACTGCAAATTTGAATCAAGGGATTGAAGCAGAGCGGGAGTAACAGACATCGCGCATGGTCCGCACATACTAATCGTGTGCTATCAAACATTAAAACCTTCCAGGCGGTAGATATTTTCGAGATTACGAGGCAGTAGATATTTTCGAGACCGGGAGACAAGCCTCATGGAGCCCAATCTACTGTGCTGATGTGAGTGACTGCAGGGCACAGGCGTGGCACACGGGTAGTCTGATCGAACCGTGTCTATTGCGTACCCAATCACAGACGGTTTCTACATCCAACTCATGTGCTATTTATAAATTTGGCAAAAAGAATAATGGAGGAGAGGGTCAGAACACGAACACACTTGCATGTGGACCAAATATATGTATGAAAAGGGTGGTTTGATGTTCGAATACCCAATGCACAACTTTAATGTGGCACCTGTCGCACAAAAGCACAGTATTGCTAGTCAGCCACCCCCTACGAACCCCACTTTGTGTCGGTGGTAAGGGAATCCTAGCTACGAATGCATGCCCCCAAATAGGTAGGTTTGAAATCTCACCCTACCATAACACAAAACCTATAGGAGTCCATCATATATATATGGTCAAACTTCCCCTTTCACTTCCCGACAAAGGTGGACCGTGTGCCGACCCACAAATGTGTGCTTGTGGCATGAGATGGGTGAGACCACATACGAACCACATGCGGGTGGCCCTACTATATGTATGAAAAGGGTGTGGTGTGATATTTAACTACCATTCGCAACTTTGATGTGGCACGTGTGCCTCGCAAATTAACCGGACTTCCGCGACCCCACGAAGGTTGCAGCTAGCGCGAAGTAGCCCCCCCCCCCACACACACGTCAGGGGGAGGGCATCTCACCAAGACGTACTGTAACACGGACCAAGCAGAATCCAACTTCATCGTACAACCTCTCTCGCTTGTTGTTGGTCAAAGTGATGGACGTCCACACAGCCCTGCAAAATGGGCTAGCTTGTCGCCGATAACCTCGCGAGGGATTACTATGTATGAAGACAAACCAACTCTGTGCATGTGGCCCAAGTATGTATATGGAAGTGGTGTGTGTGGTGTTTGAATACCCAATGCGCAAATTTGATGTGGCACCATGCTTTGGAACCATAAAATCCCCACACTGAGTGAGGGTTCACGACACGTAGCATGCGCTCAAACTTAATTAGGATTGGAATGTGGACCTACTATACGGTAACTCAAAGTGAAGAAGAAGAATCCACCCTGGTAACCTTTTTCATCATTGGTCGAAATGATGGACATCCACGCGGGCCCATGAATATATATAGGCTTGCCGCCCATAACCAAGCGAGTGAGAGTGTGTCCAAAGACAACCATTGCATGCGTGTGTCCCGAACATATTTATGGAGGTGTGTGATGCATGCATATGTGTTGAATACCCGACCCAATGCACAACATTCATGTAGTGCATGCGTTGAAAATCGTAGAGGTCCCCACACAGAGCAAGAGGTCGTTCATGACGTGTCGTGTGCTCGCCCCCCCCCCCTTCGATCCAACCAGATGGATTCATGTGTACACATGCGCTATTATATATATGTAATCTCACATCATGATCTATATCATGAGACAAACAAAAAATTAATCCCCTCCTAAGTCAAATTAGTTAATCTCTCTCTCGCTGTCGGTGAAAGTGATGGACCAAGCAGGCCGACAGATGGAAGCATCGCCGATAACCGTGTGAGTGAGTGCCATATATAGAACAACAACCATCGCGATTGCACGTGTGCCAGAACATATATATGAAGAGGTGTGTTGTGATGTTTTGAATACCTAATTAATGCACAACTTTGATGTGGCATTTGCCTCAAAAACCGCAAAGTCCCCACACACAGTGAGGTTCATGTGACACCTAGTATATATATATAAATATATATATGCTGGTCACCCCCCCCCCTCGACACGTACTTTACACCTAGTAACACAACCCTAAAAGAATTAATCCTCCTTGTTCGTCAAACGTACCTCTCTCTCGCTGGGTCAAAGTGATGGACGACGAACTTGCGGGCCTAGCACAGAAGCGAGCGTACGTCGCACGTGAGTGATCATCCTATATAGGACTACGTACCACCATCTATATGTGGCCCAAAGAGGTGTTTGTGTGATATTTGAATACGCAATGCACAACTTTGATGTGGCTCCACATATATAGGAAACCAAAAAGTCCCCACAGAGAGCGCGAGGTTCATGATGCGTGGTATGTGCTATATGTACGCCCCCATTCTACGCATGGTATATTTGTACTGCTACTGTATAGCACAAACCAAAAAAGAATCATCCCTTGATGGTCAAATTAATGTCTCGCTTGTTGGGTCAAAGTGATGGAGGACAACCTCGCATGTCCACGGATGGAAGCGCCACACGCGAATGAGCTCCTATAGGGCAACCACCGCCTGTTGGTATTGCGTGATGTTTCAATATCAATATAATGTACAACTTTGATGTGGCACCTGCCTTGGGAACCGGAAAGTCCCCACATGGAGTGAGGTTATGACACACATATATATAGAGTATTCATGTTGCCCCCTCTTTGACATGTACATACTCCTACCATGCATATACGTAACACAAACCAAAAAAGAACCATCCTTGTTGGTCAAATTAACCTCTCTCTTGTTGTATGTTCAACTGGTCGATGATGACCTCGTGGTCCCACAAAGAGAGGCACACGCGAGTGATGTCATAGGACAAAACCACTGCGTGCATGCGCCCGTGTGTTATGTGATGTTTGAATACTACCCAATGCACAACTTTGACATGGCACATGCTTCGCAAACCGGAAAAGCACTACACCATGATGCGTGTAGCCCCCTCACTTCAAGCCGGTGGGAGGGTGTGTACGCACGTGCTCGAACTTTGATATGGAATCTCACCATGATCCACACCACACACATGCCAAGATGAATCCACCTTTTGGTCAAATGCCTCTCGTTGTCGGCGGAAACTGAAAACCTTTGCGGGCTAACGAATGGGCACGTCACTGATAACCGCACGAGGGAGAGTGTCCGAGAGGACCACCAATGCATGCATGTGGCCCGAACATGTATGTATGAAAGGGTTGTGTAATGCTTTAAATAACCATTCACGACTTTGATGTGGCATATATGACTCACAAAATGATCAATAATCCCACACGGAGGTTCACGACTCGTAGTGTTGACTGCCGGACCCCTCCCCCCCCCCCCCCCCCCCCCCACACACAGACACACACATCCTGCACCACCACAGCCACTCTGAGGCATGTCAAACTTTTTCTGCAATGAACATGTGACCAAAGGCGGAGTGTCGTGTTAAACTTTTCTAAAAAAACAGACATCATTCGACCATTTTTATACATTGATTGATTTCCTAGGGATTTAATGTGCAAAACTCAAATTTGAGCTACATGTGCACCAAAATGGATTGCAAAATCATATGTGTCCCTGGGTGCATGTTTCCTTGTGCAAGAGATATCAAAACATTGAGAATATATATTTTTAAAATTTAGTAAATCCAAAACTTAGTTGAAATTCATGAAACTTATCGCGGTGTCATATATGGACACCAGTAGACTGTGATATTGTATTTTTTTCAGCAAATTTGAGACCTGTTTTGATATAATCTTCTTACAAATGAGAGATTATTAATAACTAGCAACCAATATCTCATACGGATTATTTATTCGGACTGTGTGCGTTAGACCGTGCCATGCTTCGGTTAAGTAGTAAAGCGGCAGAATGAATCATCAATAAACCAAAAAATATGCGTGCTGCCACACGCCCCGTGTGCCGTGCGAGCAGGCATGACTTGACGAGAAGCATGCGAGCAGTCCGCCGCACAGGCATACCGGGAGGCGTGCATGCAGGTGTGCGTATTGACAGGAGGCATGCGAGTAGCTGTGTGAAATGATGGTAGGAATGGCAGAAGTCCGCCGCGCAGGCTCACCGGGAGGCGAGACAGCCTTTGACCGCCGCCCGCCTCGCTCCCACTGGTCTGTATTAATTGCGCGCCCAAGCCGCCGGCCATAATAGGCGGCTGCACCCCCGGTCCACAATGGTCACCAACGTCTGGACTCTGGATTGTATGAGGATGCTGCCAAAGTGCACCATCGGAGGGAGTGACGACGCCGGGGCTGGTGAAGCACCCGCGAAACGCGTGAAGCTGGGCACAGCGGTTGCCGTCGCTGCCGCCGACGTCTCGCGCGGGTAGCAGCACGACCTTGACTTCGTCGGCGCCATCGTGCCCCCCCAGCCGGAGCCGGAGGTCAACAGCAACTCCGGCAATGACTGCGACTCCGACAGAAAACCGGTTAGTCATCTATATACCCATTTGTGCGGCAAACATATCATGTGTTTTCTCTCGTTACTCCCCCCCCCCTCTATAATTTTTTGGAATACAAATCCTATGGTTATGTTCTCTCAGTCCATGAAATCAGAGTAATTAAAATCCGTTAGATGCACGTAGTGCATTGATTGTTTGAATGTTATCCGTATAGAGTTAGTGATTAATTGTTTGTTCTGTACAAATGATTTTTGCTAATAATCTGACTAGGGTTAGCTTGCGAGCTAATAATTCATGGGCAGATCTTGAGAATTGATTTTGAATGTCCTACATATATGTTTGTGCCTTTTTTTCTTCTAGATCTTGAGAATTGATTTTGAATGTCCTACATGTATGTTTCTGCCATTTTTTTCTTTCAGATTAGTATGTACATAGATGAGGCTCCGGCCAGCGCTGCCGCCGGATGTAGATCTTGGACCTGGCTGCGCGGCCAGAAGCGGCCACGCCCCCTGGACCTGAGGAACCAGTAGAATCTCCGGCGGACCGCATCAGCGATCTCTCGGACGACATCCTTGGGGAGATCATCTCCCTTCTCCCCACCAAGGATGGCTGCCGCACACAAGTCCTCGCATCTCGGTGGCGCACTCTGTGGTGCGCCGCGCCTCTTAATCTCGACTGTCGTCAGCTATCTGTCGATGATGATTCTGAACTCCCTGGAGCCATCATCTCCTCCCACCAGGGCTCCGTTCAACGCATCTGCATCCCGGCATGCTACCTGCTGGACATATCCTGCATGGTGGCCACCTGGCTGACATCCCATCAATTCGATAAACTACAGCAGCTTGAGTTCTACCATTACTACAGCGATAGGTTACCACCAAGAGCTGCATCTGTGCCCTCACCACCGATGCCCATCTCACGGTTTTCCTCCTCTCTCCACACCACCACCTTGACCCGGTGCCATCTAGCAGACAATCTGGTACAAATGCTTCGACTGCCACTGCTGAAAAAACTTGTGCTTGTGTTGGTTGATCTATCGGTGGCCTCACTACACAGCATCATCCACTCCAGCTGCCCTGCACTAGAGCGTTTGGAGCTTGTTTTTGGACTAGGAATCCATATCCCTTGTCTCAAAATAAAGTCGCCTCACCTTGTAAGCATTGGAATTGATTTTGAAGCACAGGAGCTCATCATCAAAGATGCCCCTTCACTTCAAAGGTTGCTCCTTGATTGTTGTTATAAACCTTCGCAAATAACTGTGGTCTCTGGGCCTAAACTGGAGACCTTGGGTGCAATTCGTGATCCATTTGAATGGTCTGAGATGGTGTTTGCCACCACACCTATTGAGGTACTGTATATTATTCATGTACACTTTTGTAATTTGCATTTTTTGTTTGTGCACATAAGTTAAGTATCATCTTGGAGTACACTTTCAGTGCTAATATTATGTTCTATGCTCAATGAAGAGCTTGTCCATCCTATCAGTGGTGGTGGATTCTGTCAAGACCTTATATATCAATATGTGGTGTTTTGATCTCAACATCATTATTGCTTTGCTGCAATGCTTTCCATGTCTGGAGAATTTGTATATAAAGGTGACGATTTCACGCACATTGAAAGCCCATATATAATGTACTATAATTAATCGTTCAGCTATCGCTCTTTCAACATAATTTTTTTAGACATTAACTATTTTCAATCTTCATCTCTATTTAGGCACTAACACATGGAGAAAAAGGTATAACAAATCGATGGTTCAAGAAGAACCGGGATTTTCTCATATCTCATGACATTCGTTTGAAGACAGTAACCTTGGAAGGATATGCATCCAACAGTGCAGACACTAGCTTTGTCACATTCTTCATGTTGAATGCGAGGGCGCTATTATCCGTGAGGATTAAGTTTTTCAACAAGAAATTTCTCATGGAATTGTATGTGGAACAGCATAAAAAGAAGTTTCAGGTGGACCTAAGGGCTTCCGATCGTGCTC
Organism: Thinopyrum elongatum; assembly: GCA_011799875.1. NCBI lineage: Eukaryota > Viridiplantae > Streptophyta > Magnoliopsida > Poales > Poaceae > Thinopyrum > Thinopyrum elongatum. The sequence goes on along the minus strand of CM022299.1, from coordinate 217,733,308 downwards.
GGCTTATATTTACAACAACTTGTCGTCATCATGGACCAGTAGAACTTTTGTACTAGGATCTTGATTTTATGGATCGGACCGATCCATTTGATTGTGACTGCCAAAAACTTTGGTTGAGTTAGATGTTATTGCCCTGTTCAATCCGGGTTATGTGTAAACCTGATGAACAATTAATCCTCGTGCTTTTGTACCTTTTATAAGCTGGAGTTAGACATTGTTGCCCTTTTCAACTAGGGTTTGACCCACATTTTCTTTCATACTGGGCGTCTATGTTCCTATAGGTACTACCTCTGTCGTGGTTTATTCTTTATTGGGCCCCCTTTGTATTTTGTAGTACCAAACTTTGACCTTAGATTTAACTAAGAATATATTAATGCATGTCATCGAAAATAATATTGTTGGACGGCTATTCCCGGCTATGTTCATCTGCTATATGCAATAATTATGCATGTGCTTGCTTGCTGTTTAGGCGGCCGCGGCGCGCTCTGCTCATGTGCCTCTGCGCGTTCTACTCGCCGTTTAGACGCCCTTGGGTCGCGCCCCTCTGCGCGCTCTGCTTGCCATTTAGGCGCCAAGTCTCGCTCGGGTCGCGTCGTCCCTCCGCGCGTGCTCTGCTAGCGGTTGGGGAAGCTTTAGTTATTTGATAATAGATTATGTTAATTAATTATACCTCCAGAGACAGAATCATCTGGCTCTGGAGGTATACTTAATTAACCTAAACTATGATCTCAGTGCCCGTTACCGTCGTGCAACTCCATCCTGTCGTCGGCCGTTGGGGGTATGCCGGTATGTGTTGGTAACTAGCTAGCAAGTGGATCAGTAGCGAGTCACCACCGACGGCCACTGCTGTGGTTATTTATAGCTAGCAGCTGGCTAGAGGATTGGGGATTTTACAATTCACCCCTGTGGAGCGCGGGAAGCCTTCGCTGGAGCGCGGGAAGACTTGAGCACACAACCCGACAACCATATGCGTTGTCACGTGTTACCGGACACGTGTTAACATAAGGAAACATATGTGTAACCTACTAATCATCACACACAAGTACTCGCACACGCATCATGTGCGATACTCCTAGCCATCGCAAGCAACTAGTATGCATTTTCAAAGTTTTTAGTACACAGATAATCGCACACGAATTAACTCTAGTAACCGTGTGTGTTATATTTTCTCATCGCAAACAGTTCATCCGAGTGGGCTGTTTGCCGCGTATCACACACATCTTGTTTACACGAATTGTTTGTGTTTTTTTGGCTCATCGCAAATAGTTCATCTATGTGAACTGTCTGCCGCATATCACACACATCTTGTTAAGTTGAACCATTTCTGTTGTGTTCCCTAATCAAAAATAGTTCGTCCGAGTGAACCGTATGCTGTATATCACACACACTTTGATCTAGCTGACCGTTTTTGTTGCATTCCCTAATAGCAAACAGTTCATCGAAGCGAACTGTATGCCGTATATCGCACACACATTGATATGGCTGCCCGTTTCTGTTGTTCTGCCTAATCACAAACAGTTCGTATGGATCAACCGTATGCCCCGCATCGCACACGTAACTAAAATCTGAACCGTGTTTGATGTCTCCACCATCACAAACGTTTTGCATCTTTTTTGACGGTTTTTTTACATCCCCATTTGCGATTAATGCATCGCACATAGTTTCATCAAAGGGTCTCTGATCGTAGTGTCGCGTTAGCAGCATCCTGCAGTAGTGAGGTGAATGTAATTGTGATTTGGTCAGGCATTAAGGAGATGTAGGGCTGGCATAGCCAGAAATGGCAGGCGCTCAAGGAGCAGCGCAAGTCCGCCAACAAGGTGGACCAGCAGTTGAGGGACAAAGGTAACGAGCTGTGTGACTGGCATGGCAAGCAGTTCCAGGTCCTCATGAAGCAGCAGGAGACAATCTCGATGGCGAGGGAGGATGTCATTGCCGGGAGGCCCGCATGGCGGAACACAAGGCGCTTCTGAATGCCAGGGAGCAGGATATCTCTTCCCGGGAGGAGAAACTTGAGGCCACCCTCCGCGCCAAGGACTATGACCTGGAAGCCCTCATGCAGCAGTGCACCAAGGAGCTAGAGGACAAGCACAAGGTCGCCCTGGATGCCCTTGTTGCTGATTCTGCCACGCAGCTGAAGAAACTCGCTGATGACCTTGCCGCTGCATCTTCTGCCAAGGCTGACCTCGAGCAACAGGTGACCAAGCTGACGGAAGAGCTTGCCGGGAGCACCAAGGAGGTCTCGACCCTCAAGGAGGAAGCACAGAAAGCAGAGATACTTCTGAAGGATATACAATCGCAGCTCTTCTCCAAGAGTCAAGGCCTCGAGAGCGCCAACAGCACCATCGAAGACCTGAAGGCCAGGATCAGCACCTTGGAGAGCTCGTCAGAATCCAGCAGGGCCCATGAGCAGCAGCTAACGAAAGACCTGGACACTACAAGGTGTCTTCGAAAGGATGCAGAGGACAAGCGGGAGAATCATTCCGAGTAGGTCGACCTCTGGATCAAGAGCTTGATCGACATTGCCGGGCGTCTCACTGCTCAGACTACAGCGATGGGCATGGACGGGCCAGTCTTTTCGGTCAGCAGGCAGGAGGTTCCCAGCGTCAAGCTAGGGGTCTTCTTCAACGAGCTGATCGACAAGCTGAAGGCGCATGAAGAGGGAAGGGCTGGTCGCTTCGCGACTGAATCCCGGAAGCTTGCCCGCGACGCCCTCTTCATGGTTTTGAGCAACATCGCCTGCCGCCATCCGAACCTTGACCTTGTCGATGGCTTCAAGAAGCTGCCGGAGGGGGCAGACATTCCTGCTGCTGAGGAGAAGGCTGCCCCACTTGCTGCCAAGGTCCTCTCCATCCCAACGGCTCCACGTGGCAGCTAGGCCCGGCGCTGAACTGTCTTCGCCACTGTGTTGTCCTGTAACAAAACATGATGCATGTCCTGTGTTTAGACATCATTTTATTTATGCTTGTGCGAGACTGATATTTTTGTTTAATCTTAATTGCGTGTTTATCCCTCTAGAGCTCGCCCGTTAGTGTTCGTATGATTAGTCCCTATGCATGTTTTGGTTGCCTGCCGGTATCATATTTGCCGCGTGTGGCACCCCAGCTCAGAGAAACCGGAACGCCCTGTATTCCAGCCTAGAGATCGAGATGAAGTCTTCTGGAATACGGCACTGCTTGGCATAGAACAAATCAGCTCTTATTACAAAGGGTAATAATACAAGGGTCTGATGTTACAAAGGATCCCATCAGCACGGCGACGCTACGCCTGCGATACTACACTTGCTCTATGCTAGCTGCGGAACAACGACGAAGGTGGTGAACTCCACTCCGCAGGGACTCTGGCTGGGACATGATCTAGCTCGCATGAACGGAAAGCACGACAAACAATCAATCACGGCATCACCTGCAATCTGGCATGACACGCCAGGTCAGTACATTGAATGTACTTGCAAGCTCACAACAACCAAAAGCATCAAGGCAAGACAACAACATAGCAATTAAACAGGTTAATTAATTAACAACTACTATGATACGAAAGCAACTACTAAGCATGATATGAAACTACTACCATACTGATAAACCACCATCTCAAATCTCAGTAACCATCTCACTCTTGGCTAACCGGCCAAGCAATATACCATCTCGATCACCTCGTGATCCACCTGATCACCTCGTGATCAAAACATCCTCATGATCACCCCATGACCACAAATCCACATGATCACCTAGTGACCACATCACAAACTGAATGATCATCCTCGAGATCATCCCAATATCATCATCAACATCCTGCCAAGCTGTTACTGCTCACAATATGTCAACATATAAATCACCTATAAGTCATTCCGTCATGTGAGTGTTGATCGAATGGTGTGACCTAGTACGAACTGTGCCAATGACCGAGGACGCGGCTATCGATAGATTAACACACACTCTGCAGAGGTTAGCGCACTGTACCCACACCACAGAACCCATGGCCTCGCACTCCCATTCGTGTGGACCAACAACGGTCCGACAAAACCGATCTACTGCCATGACACTCTCCCGGCCACTCCGACCAACTCCCTTTTGGGCTAAGTCATGGGTGGCCCCGATGTCTACCAAAGACATCCAACAGCCACCGTCGTGGCAAAACATAAACGGTCCCAAACGGGGACAAAAAGGCGCCTACAACAACTACGGGCACACAAGGCTTATGTCCGCCTACCTGATCAGGGTAGCGCGCCCCCATAACCTTCCCTCGTTGGAGGCACTGGCGAGAGGCATGCCAATAGACCACGTTAGGGCCTTCCCATAAAAGGCAAATGTGGTTGCACTGGAAAAGCCCGGTTCGGTGGCACCTGACCAACTTAATGACAGAATTTATCCCCAAAATATAACAGTGATAACTGATACTCCGATATCATCTATCAACCTGTAATCCAACTCATAGTAATATCCAACAACTAATCCAAAGCATACTATCGTCATATCAAAATACTCCAGGGCAACATATCACTACTATTATGATGAATCCAAGAATGATAATACTACTACTCCAATAGCAAGAACAAGCTATCCAGCTGAGATCCATATGCAAGCATCATCTCCGAAACCATACTCCAAAACATAATATCAACTATCATCATGATGAAAATAATACTAGCCACTAATATTCCAAAGGCAACATGACATCCAAAGTAATACTCCAAAATATAATACCAAATATCAACATGAAAATAATCATAATAGCCACTAATAATCCCAAGGAAACATGTCATCCTCATAAACTGCAAGATATTAGTCCTAGAACTCCAAGCAACATCATGGCAATAGCAAGACCGAAACAACTCCAAGAAATGCCATGAATAGATCATACATAGCTAATGCAATATTTTAAATAAGTTTAAATAATTTAAACCATGTCACTGCATTGCAATCATGCAAATGGAGGGTGTGGCTTGCCTGGGATGGAGGGATTCATTGCGAAGAAGTGCGAGAAGCTCGCGGAAAGAATAGCCAGAAAATGTTCTCTCTTGGAGGGGGCTGAATAAGGGCAAGGGCATAATGGTCATTTTCAGAATGTTAACACATGGTGAAAATGATACCAACAGAACGGGCTCGACGAGATGAAGAAGTGGACTTTGGAATCACCTCATTTGGAGTTAGGATCAAAAAGTTATAAAGGTTTTTCTGCCAGAGACCTATCTGTAATAAAATCATCACAAACAGGCCCTTGAGTGAAAAAACAGAACGCTCCTTTTGGCAGAATACGCTTTCCAACTGAGAAAACATAAACTGGGTCGAAGCAGAGCCAAAGTACGCTTTCGGAAAGGGAAGACGTATTCCAGCGGAATACGCTTCCACTTATCCTAGTCAGCAGAGGCGGGGCCGAGCGCTGACTCGCTGCCAGGTGGGGCCCGCTGCTGACATCTCTCTCTCCTGCTCCTCCTTCTTCTTCCCCCGCGCCTGCTCGCTGGATAAGGAGTGGGTCGACGGCGCCGGCAGGATTCCGGCCAGCTCCGGCCACCATTTGGGACGCCGCGACCACCGGAGAACTCAGGAGGCTGCCGCGCATCCGTTACTGGGACGCACGACCACCGGAGATGCCCGGAGTGGTGAAAGGTGAGAGAGTGGCGGACGAGGTCATCGGCCGAGGTGGGTGCCGGTGATGCGGTTGCTCTAGAGGAGAAAAGAAGACATGGGGAGGATCAGAGGGTCTAGGAGACTCCTCTGATGGTGGTAGGAGGGAGAGGGGAGGCTCGGTTCGCCGGAATCGAGGCGGACAGAGGCGGCGGCCGAGACGGCAATGGGAGACATGGAGGGCGGCTCGAGCTCGTGGAAGTGGTCAGGGGGCTAGAGGAGGGATCTGGGAGTGAGGTTAGGGCGATGAGGAGCTCGGGAGGGGCTCAGAGTGGCTATATATAGCCGAGCGGCGAGGGGGTGACCGCGGACGCGTGGCCACGGCTCGGGCGTGCCCGCGTACGCGTGGGTGGACAAGCTTGCTCGCCGCAAGGCAACGGGAGTGGGAAGAGGGCAGGCTCACGGGGCGGAGGAAGCCAAGAGGCACGAGGAGGAAGCGGCCAAGACGAAGACAGAGCCAAAGGGCCACTGTTTGCCTGTGGGTGCGCGGCGTCTAGCTCCGGCAAGGAGGTTTCTGGGGGGGCAGGGACACGAGAGTGACGGGAGAGGAAGGGGGAGTCAGGTCGGCAAGTTCGAACGCGCGAAAATCGTCGATGCCGAGCTGCCCGTTGCTCAGAACGCGCCGGATGTCGCCAGAGCGCGAGAAACGCCATGCCAGGGCGGCAGTCACCACGGGCACTGGTATGGAGAGGACAAGAGGGACTGCAATGAGATGTCTGGTGATGAGTCCCTGCATCAATGAGCCTGAGGGAGGTGATAGATCGAGAAAAGGAGCACTGAAGCGATGTGAGGATTCACTGAAAGTTTGTTGTAGCAAACTTGGTTGTGCACTGGTGATCAACAGAGAATTGATTGGGGCCAACGGAGTTGTCTGGGAGGTTAAGCTTAGGAAGGACTATAATCCTGGAGGTTTTGAGGCGAATTGGACCAAGATACATCATAGTTGCTTCACAACTACATATTTGGTCCAGAATCAAGATCAAGATGATGCACTCACATAGAGTAACCACTTGAGCTCAAATTTGGCAAGGCAGGGTTATCTGGACATATAATGATGCTGTAAAAATTTCATACCAAATGGACTTGCCAAAATGGTATTTCCTTCACAGCTATCCCCTCTGTCCAGAAACTTGAGAAAATACTATAGAAATATTGGCTTGATGAAATGATCCCAAAATTGATGGAGAGAGGTCTTATGGTCATGAGAATGCTCTGATAAATTTTCAGCCAAAATGAAGCAATATAAAATATACTTGCTTCACAACCTGAAAATATTGACAGAAGCTATGATTTGGTCCTGTGCTCACATAGCTGATTGGATGAAGCTGAAAATTGGAGGGTGATAATATGAGCACATGAAGGAGTGTGCAAAATTTCAACTCATTTGGATACTCCTAGCTAGTACTTCCTTCATAATGCCTTCTGTCTGACAGAAACTTTGAAAAATTGCTGCGGAAGATTAGCTAGGCAAATAAAGTTGAATTTTTTTGTGGGTCAATGATTTGGATGAAATAGCATGCCCAAAAAGTTTGGGAGCAATCAAGAAATGATAGGTGGCACTTCCTTCACAGAAAGCCACACTAGACAGAATTGAAGAATAATTATTGGGGAATTATTCTTGGGCTAGGACAGGAATGTTTGGAGATATTTGAGCAACATATGACCCAAAGAAATTATGAGAATTATTTGGGAATTTTGGGAGTGACAGAAATATAGGTTGCTTCACAACCTAGGGCAGACAGGGTTATTCCTTTAATAAGAAAAGGAATATTCCCCAAGAAAAAGAATTATGGAGTTGGGCTAGGATGGAAATGTCATGGTCTTGGGAAAGTTTTGAGAATGATGAGCCACTTGGGAGAGGAAATGATGATGATCTCCCAGGTTGCAAGGCCACATAACCACTCCAAAAAGAAAAATCAAAGCAAAAACCAATAAATTAAAAAGAAAAAGAAAAGGGCCAAAAACCAGGGTGTTACACCACGATTGTCGTAAGGGGCAGGCCCTTAGCATTCATCTTGGCGTGGATGTGTCCCGGCAGGTTTTTCCTTGGTAATTCTTGACGCAGCTGCTCATTCTGCGAGCAGGTTCAAAACAGAACGAGGGTGCAGACAGAGAAACTAGCAAGGTGCCATTACACGAGGGATTTCCTCATACGAACACTTCAATACCCAAGGGATAAACAAATGCGGAATCTTAAACTCATAAAAGAGCAATGACTGCATGGACTTAGCTTTCGTCCTCGCTTCTTCCCATCCCCTTCAGCTACGAGTGCTTGCCGCGTTTGCATGCTTCGGGAAGGATGGATGCCGTGTGCGTAGTTCTCAGGCTCCCGGTAGGGGGCGATAAGAAAAATCATATGTATCTCGCGGTGGCAGGACGCGGTGCAAGGTACGACCGGTTTCTCTCTCCTCCACTCCACACTTTTTCAAACAATCTGGTGGCGGCTGGCATAGAAGTCACGGTAATGCGGACGGCCTTGCAGGAGCACACTGGCCGGGGCATCGATCAAAGGATTCGCACCAGCGCTCCACTAAGGATTTCCTCTAAGTAGGGTAAATTTTGAACTGAGTTTCACGTGGTACTCATCGACGTTGATGATGCTAAAACCCAGAGTGGCTCGATTGTCGATAAGGGAGAGTGGCGGAAGGAGAAACCTTGTACCTATGTGCTTTGTCCCTTTCCCCTGGATGGGGCTTGCATGGCGATTACGCCGCCCGAACCACAGGGGTTGGCTTGCCGCCGCTGTTATCGATTCTTGCCACTACAGCAGCTGTGGCGGAGGGCAGCGATGGAGATTGAACGGGGTGTGGGGGAAGCGACATCGCTCCCCTCTCCGTTCCGATCGCCTCCCGCCTTTCCTCGGGCATCACGGATGATGAAGCCGTTGATGAAGAGTACAATGATGAAGATGACGTGCAACATACGCATCTTGGGTTCGCGCAAGCGCATCCCCCTACCTGGCACGCCAAAGATGTCGTGGGAAACCACGGCCGCCTATGGGGCCATGAGCCCCTTGTGGTTCGGCAGGGGGATGAGCACATTGCACAAAGAGCGGAGAACGTCGTGCAGCACGGCATAGATCACAGGACAATTTTACCCAGGTTCGGGCCGCAACGAGGCGTAAAACCCTACTCCTGCTTTGGTGGATTGTGGTGGAACCGCAGCGTTCTAGCCCAGCAGGGTTGCCTTAGGGCGAGAGCAGCTACGCGCGTATGAGTGTACAAGGGTCCGAATCCTTTCTATGGTTGCCATGGGCCTCCTTTTATAGATCAAGCGGTCACCACAGTGGCAAATCAGTCATTGTGTACTGATTAGATAGCAAACATTGCTATCATACCTAACTCTGCAGACAAGGCAGAGCGCATTAAATGCGCCGCTTAGTGTCACATCATGGCCTGCCCGGCACACCTTGCCGGGCTGTTCGGCCAAGTTCTCTCCTGTCTGCATGACACGTCGCTGGACGGGTGACATTTGGTGGTGATTTCTATAAGAAGTGGCTGCCATGGCGGGATGTTTGGGGCTTTGGGGCTTGACACCGCACCGATCATTGACTTGCGTCGCTGTGAGGCGGTGCTGTGGAGCCTTGGCGGGATGTTTTGCCTTCGTAGGACCCGGCAGGCCTGCCAGGACGGTCTTGAGGCTTGCTTCCGGGGCAACCATGACCTTGCTATGCTCGCCTACCCGGCAACAGAGGTTTTCCCTTAGTGGTGCCTTGCTCCTTTGTCTTGACTGGGTCTTCTTGATCTGCACTCTGATCTTTCAAAGTGCTGATCTCTTGTGCTGGGTCTGGTCTTGGATGTTGTAATCTTGTCGGGTTGGTGGCTTGCTATCCGTGCACAAGTCAGGGGGAAACATACGCCCCTGCTTGTGTACCCCGACATGCATCTTTGCACTCCTCTCATCGCCAGCTCAAGCAGTGGGCACGAGAGGTCAATGCCGTGGAGCCAGCTGTAGACTCCCGGAAGCCGCTCAAGTGGTCCCGCACGCCTATCATCTTTGATGAAGAGGATCACCCAGACCGCACTATCGCGGTAGGGTGTTTACCGTTGTTGGTCTCCCCAACAATCCGCAACCTCAAAGTTACAAAGATGCTAGTTGACGGCGGGGCTAGGTTGAATCTGATCTCCCCCAAAGTGGTCAGCAAGCTGCAGATTCCTGATGAAGAGCTCAAGGTTACTGGCACGTTCCAAGGAATCAACCCCGGCAGGAGCCGTCCTAAGGGAAAAATTACATTGCCTATGACATTTGGTGGGGAACTAAACTACTGGACCGAGAGAATCGTGTTTGACGTGGTTGAGCTTCCCTTGCCTTACAATGGGATCCTTGGTCGTGCAGCTCTGGCAAAATTCATGGCAGCATCCCACTATGCTTACAACACCTTGAAGATGCCAGGGCCATTGGGCGTCATTTCCATTCCATCAGATAAGAAAGATGCAATTATATGTGTCGATCAGATGTATCAAGACGCGGTAGCAGCCGAGGCAGCTGAAGCCACAGCTGCCGCCAAGGAGGGAAAGAAGGGAAAGAAAGCTAGCAGTGATGCCGCCAAAGACTCCAGGAAGCGCGCATCTTCGGAGTGCGCCGCACCTGTTGAGGACCTACCGGAGAGTTCCACTAGCAAGAGGCCCAAGGCTACTCTACCTACTATGAAAAAGGTCCCGGCAAAGCAGGATGGCGTTGGCGGTACGCTTGCCATCAGCGCAACCCTTGATGACAAATATGAAAGCGCGCTCGTTACCATCCTGCAGGCAAATGTTGATGTGTTTGCTTGGCAACCATCTGAGAACCCCGGTGTTCCCAGGAGGGTAATCGAGAACCACCTTGCTGTCTGTCCTCACGCTCGGCCCGTCAAGCAGAAGGTTAGGAAGCAAGCTTTAGAGCGGCAGCAATTCATTGCCGAGGAAATTAAGAAACTTGAAGCAGCTTGTTTGGTGAGAGGGGTGCTGCATCCAACGTGGTTAGCGAACCCAGTGGTAGTGCGCAAGGCAAATGGGAAATGGAAGCTTTGCATTGACTTCATATACTTGAACAAGGCATGCCCGAAGGACCCTTTCCCCCTGCCGCGCATTGATCAAATCATAGACTCCACTTTCGGGTATGATATGCTTTCCTTTTTGGTTAAAGAGCGCTGGATCCACTTTTGCAAGGGCAGTACAGATTGGTTTCGAACCATAGCTGCACACAAACGTAGAAGCCTATATGGATGATATAGTAGTCAAGACCAAAGACAAATCAACACTCATTCAAGATTTGGAAGAGACCTTTGCAAACTTGCGCAAGATCAATTTGAAGTTAAACACTGAGAAGTGTGTGTTTGGTTTTCCTTCCGGCAAGCTACTTGGTTTCTTTGTGTCTCACCGAGGAATAGAGGCCAACCCCGACAAGATCAGAGTGATCGAGTAGATATAAGCACCCAAGACTGTCAAGGATGTGAGGCGCTTAACTAGATTCGTTGCCGCGCTAAGCATGTTCATTTCTAAATCTGCCGAACGTGCCTTGCCTTTTTTCAAAATTTTGAAGAAGGCAGGTCCGATGAAGTGGACCCCGGGGCCAGAAGCAGCACTGCGGGACCTAAAAGCCTACCTTTCCTCTGCTCCCACCTTAGCCGCTCCTAAACCACAAGAGCCATTGCTGCTGTACTTAGCGGCAACGAACCAAGTGGTTAGTGCAGCGCTGGCAGCGTAGCGGGAAGTAGACGAGGAAGCAGCTGCCGCCACTGTCCCCTCTGGAGATGAAACCGAACCAGTCACGGCAAGGTTGGACACGAGTCAAAGGGAAGCAGAACAAGTTAGCGAAGGCGATCCCAAGACTGCGACAAAGAAGAAAGTGGTACAACGACCAGTGTACTTTGTCAGCTCCCTGTTACAGGGGGCTAGGTCAAGGTACCCTGGAGTGCCAAAGCTAATCTTTGGCCTCATCATGGCCTCGAGGAAACTGCGCCACTACTTCCAAGCCCATGAGATCATGATTGTCACCCATTTCCCACTGGAACGCATACTGAGGAACCCCGAAGCTACCGGCAGGATAGTTGAATGGGCACTAGAGCTGTCAAGTTTTGGCCTGAAGTATGAAAGTACCTCAATGATTCAGAGCAGAGCGTTGGCAGAGTTCATTGCAGAATGGACGCCTACTCCAGATGAAGAAATACCAGAGACAGTTATCCCCGGCAAAGAAGGGCCTCAGGAGTGGATCATGTATTTTGATGGTGCTTTCTCATTACAGGGCACCGGAGCCGGTGTGCTTCTTGTTGCACCCACTGGATAGCATCTCAAATATGTAGTTCAAATGCAATTTCCCTGGGAAAAGGCCACCAACAACACTGCTGAGTATGAGGGGCTCCTTGCCGGGCTCAGAATCGCGGTGAAGTTGGGAATCAAAAAGTTGATCATCTGTGGAGTCTCGCAACTTGTGGTGAGACAAGTTAACAAGGATTACCAGAGTCCATTGATAGAGGCGTATGTAGAGGAAGTGAGAAAGTTGGAGGAGCACTTTGATGGATTACAAACAAAGCAAGTGCCACATGCAAAAAACAACATTGCTGATCATTTATCAAAGTGCGCAGCCTAAAAGCTCCCTATGGAACCAGGAACTTTTGTCCTCCACCTGACTCAACCATCAGTGTCCCCTTCAACGATGGCTAGAAAAAGGAGGAAGTTGGACTCCGGCAAGTATCTCCCGGCAGGGCTTTCCAAATCCGCTGGTAGAGAGGCTGCCGGGAACAACTCTGCTTCAGTTGGTGAGCAGCACCCTCCCGCGGAACCACAAGTTCTTGCGGTCGAGGTGAGCGCTCCCACGAACGAGGAGGTGCCATTAGTCCTTGTTGTTGAGCCTCAGGCCCCAACTTGGGCGCAGCACATAGCCCATTTTCATCAAATAGGAGAACTTCCTGAAGATCAGGAAGAAGCTGAAAGAGTAGCCCGAAGGTCCAATATGTACCAGTTTATCGATGACACACTATACAGGAAAAGGCCGAATGGTGTGAAATTGAAGTGCATCTGCCGGGAAGATGGGCAGAAGATGCTAGCATAGATACATGAGGGTATGTGCGGCTCTCATATTGGATCAAGAGCCCTGGTTGGAAAAGCCTTTCGTCAGGGTTTCTACTGACCCACAACCCTGCCAGCTCCACTCCAAGAACATCCATCAGCCAGCTCAAGCTCTCCAGACAATTCCTTTATCCTGGTAATTTTTGGTATGGGGGCTAGACATCTTGGGCCCCTTCCCCTGTTCTACTGGGGGCTTTGATTTCTTGTATGTTGCAATCGACAAGTTTACAAAGGGGCCGAAAGTGGAGCCAGTGAGGAAGGTAACTGCACAGTCAGCTATCAAGTTCTTGAAGGGATTGGTGTGCCATTTTGGAGTACCCGCCAGGGTGATCACTGATAACGGTACCCAATTTACAAGCCGCACCTTCATGCAATATGTCCAAACCCTCGGAAGCAAGGTCTCCTTTGCCTCTGTTGCTCATCCCCGGAGCAATGGACAAGCTGAGAGGATGAACGCTGAACTATTGCATGGGCTCAAGATGTGAACTTTTGTTAAGCTGCAGAAGTGCGGCAGATGTTGGATCGACGAGCTGCCGGTGGTTCTTTGGTCCCTCCGTACGACACCGAATCGAGCCACCAGCCAGACTCCCTTCTCCCTAGTGTATGGGGCAGAAGCAGTAATCCCCAGGGAACTCATATACGGGTCACCTCGAGTACTTGCCTATGATGAAGTAGGGCAAGAGCAGCTCCAGCATGACGATGCCGTGCTCCTCGAGGAAGATCGTCTCCGGGGCACTGTGCGTGCTGCACGCTATCAGCAAGCCTTGCGTCGCTATCATAGCCACAGGATTCATGCCCGGAGCCTTTAGGAAGGCGACCTTGTCCTTAGGCGTGTTCAATCCGCCAAAGGTTCCAACAAGTTGACACCGAAGTGGGAAGGCCCTTACCGGGTAGTACGAGTCACCAGACCTGGCGCAGTCCGTCTGGAGACTAAAGATGTCATTAAGGTGCAAAACTCATGGAATATTGAGCATCTTTGCAAGTTCTACCCGTAAGGCGCGGCTGCCGGGCTCGGCCCCGGCAACCACCTTTTGTACAAGCCTTGCCGATGTGCATGTAACCCTTTGTACAAAGCCAGGCGCAGACCCTGTGCAAAGATAAATAAATGAAGCGTTGGCGCCCAAAAAACTTGCATGCATGTTTATTTTAGCAGGATTCTACCATGGTCATTTAAGAGAGGGTCATATGCTATTGATTTCCACCCTGCGCTAACCATAGGGCCCCTGCCGTGGATAAATTCCCAAGAAGGAGAAGAGAGAACAAGTTTACATATCGGCCCCTGCCAACCCAAAGCAGATAAGTTGACTTTAAGACATCCATAGTGTACCTATGTGAGGAAAACCTGTGCATAGAAAAACCTTGTTACCCTCAAACATTTGTGCTCCCATCTTTTGATTTGAAGATTACTTCAGTCAAAATTGGTTGTAGTGGCATTTGGGAAAAGGGTTGGCAAGGGGCCAAGCCTCGTTGCGGCGGTGGAAGGGGCCGGCAAGATATCTTGCTGGAAAACCTTGTTTACTTGAAAGTATAGAGGAAGTCATTCCTCTGCATGGGTATGATACTTGCACAAGTGCCCGGCAAGCATGTCTTTTTTCATTAATATGCTGATAAACAAGTACAAGCCTTACAGAGTAGAAATATGGATGGAAAAGATTACATATTTAAGACAGAAAAGAATAAGTGCCCCGTAATGATTTTCTTGTCCCTCTCCCCCTAGGAGCTGCAGTGGGAGGTGAAGAGGGCAAAAGGAGTGCCTGGGCAGAAGCCCAGCCTAACCCCGTCAGGGCCCATGGGATGCATTCTGACAAGATCGAGAGGGGCGGGGGCAAAGACGACGGACGGAGAGAGCGGCTAGGCGATGCCCTGGTCGCCACTGCGAGGACCAGCGGAACGTGGCAGGAGGGTCCCCGGCAGGGAAGATGAAGCCGGAGTCCACGGGGAAGCCTGCCAGGGTCCATCTAGAGGAGGCGGACACATCCACACCCAACACCCCTGCAAATTGCTCTGCTGGGGGAAGAAGACCCAGGTGTAGATGATGGTGCTGCCGGCGCCTTGCTGACGGTGACGGTGCGACTGATGCTTACCTAGAGTCCGAGCCATCATCCTCCCACTCGACGCCTTCGTCATCACCGTCATTGTCCTCTTCATCCCTGTCGCTCGAGGAGGAGCTTTCGTCATCGGTCGAGCTCTCCGCGCAGCACCCTAAACGAGCACCCTGATGCCCAAAGACCTTGATGGAGAGCAGATTGGCCTCCATTAGCTTGAAATGGAGAACGTGCCCCGCTGCCAAGCTATGGGCATGAGCAAAGGTTTTCCAACCATGCCGGAGAAGCATGACATGAGGCTCGGGGAACTCTACGTCCGCCCGCATGCTGCCATTACAGCAGCCCCTCATGTGCAGCCTCAATCCTGGCGGCTGCTCTACCTCCATCACTCTTGCGAAAGGAGTAGCAAGACGAAGGCGGCTGCGCGGAGGCCCGCACAGCTTGATGATGAACTCCAGTGGCTGGTCCCTGATGTGGCCTTCATTTGGGGCCAGGGCGGCTGGAGGAGGGGCGATCAGGGCACCGCCACGACCTCCTCGGCCCCGAGCCCGCAACGGCCGCGCCCACGTCCTGCAGTGCCACCTTGTGCGCTGGACTCTGCCCGTGCTTCCCCAGCAAGGGGAGGGAGGCGCTGCCGAGAAGAGACCCTCGTCGCCACCACTGGAGGATGACCACGTCCTCTCCCCCTTACCATAGTGGACGAAACATACCAAAAGAAGAAGGAGGAGATGTGTGTGAGTGAGCACCTCGTCCATGCCCCCCTTTTTGTAGCGGGACGTGCTGGGGCCTGGCTCCTCACTCAGGAGGCAACCGTCCCGCTCCGCCAATCCTGCCCCTCTGCGTCACTAATGGCGTCCAGAATCAACGGCCGCCCACTGCGTCTATCCATGGCACCTAGCTTTCTGTCATGGCGCTCATTCCCGCGCCCTACGCGTCTGCCACCAACCCTGCTCAATGCATGCAGCGTACGTGGCGGAAACGGTAGGCGTGTGGGCAGCCCATGAGCCATTACATGGGTAACCCCACGTCGTTCCGCATGACTCGCGGGAAAACCGGAAATGGATTCAAATCACAGGTTAATGAAGAAGCAAGGAAGATATCAAGAAAGACATGAGTCCCATTGCGGTTTGGCCAAAGTGTACACCTATGTATTTGTTGGGGCCTACCCCAACGATGCCAGGCGGCACATATGGGCCATGCCCGGGGGCTCCTGTCGGTACAACAAACACTTATGTTTGTTGCCCAGACTAATACACATGCGTGTTGGTATCACATGGTTACACCAGCATACAAAGCAAGGCCAAGCCAGAGAGGCAGCTCTTTGTGAGATCAAAGAGCCGATCAAGAAGACCAAGACAGCAAAGCATCACCTTGGAAAGGCCTCCCCTGCCGGGCAGGAGAGCCTGGCCAGGTCGAGGTCGCCACAAGGACAAATCCAAGATTTCCCCGGCAGGCTTACCGGGTCCGCCAAGAAAAAATCTCCCTGCCAAGGCGCCACTGCTCCACCGCACCACAATGCAAATCAGTTATCAGTGCGGTGTCGAGCCTCCAAGTGATTAAGTGGCTTCCACTAGGCACGTGGCAGCCATTTCGAAGACAGATTACCCCCATATGACACCCGTCCAGAGGTGTGTCAAGCAAATAAGCAGAAGATGATTAAGCGACACGGCAGGCTTGCTGGGCTTCATCCTCAGCATGACACCTAGCAGTGCATTTAATGCACTTTGTCCTAACTGCCAGAGTTAGGTATGATAGCACTGTTAGCTATCTAATCATTAGATAAAGACTACTTTGCCACTATGCTCACCCCTTAATCTATAAAAGGAGGTCCAAGGCTAACTAGCAAAAGATTCAGACCCTTGCACACTTGTAGGCGCGTAGCTGCTCTCCCCGAGTCTACCTTGCCTGGCTTGAGCGTTGCGTGTTCATTGTGTTCCTCCATCCAACCCATGAAAGCAGGAGTAGGGTTTTACGCTTCCCAACGGCCTGAACCTGGGTAAAAAACACCAACGTCACCACCGTCGTGTTGTTTCATGGCCTCCGCTCTTTGTGCGACATGATCTTCCCCCTTGCCGAACCACAAGGGGCCGATGGCCCCATTGGTGATCATGTTCCACCATGACAGCGCGAGAGTCATTTACCGAGGTTCGGGCCGTTGACAAGCATAAAACCCTACTCCTACTTTTGGTGAATTGAAATGTGGAGCACAAGTACACGGAGCACTCTCCACCGGCAAGATGCAAGTATGTGTGGGGTTAGAGTGGGTTCGAACCCTTGTATCGGTTGCCCTGGCCCTCCTTTTATAGCTCAAGGGGTTACCATGGTGGCAAAAGGGTAAAAATATCATGATTAGACAGCAAACAATGCTATCATACCTAACTCTGCTAGTTAGCACAAAGTGCCTTTAATGCATCGCTAGTTGTCGTGAGGAGGAGGTGTCCCGGCAAGGCTGCTGCATTGCATGCTCAACCGCCTCTCTATTATCTTGACACGCCATTAGGATGAGAGTCGATAAAGGTAATCTTCTCTCCAGCGTGCCGACATGTGCTGGCGAGCTCCACCACGCCGCCTGCGGGCTCTACACCCCAATGATCAGCAACCAGCTGGCTGGTGCAGTGAAGCGCGGGTGGTTGGCGAGGATCTGCTTGCCACGGGGCTTGCTGGGTCTTCGTCTTGCCGACTCAGCCTTGCCGGTGAGGATTGCTTCCAGTGCTTTGCTTCGATGCTCATATTGTTTTTGTTCCTTGGTCTTCTTGAAGCGCTCCTTGATCTCTCAAGGGCTGCTTCTTTTGATTTGGAAATCTTTGTTGAGAATTTACCTTGCCGGAGGAGCTGCTACTTGTGTGTGGATAAGTTAGGGTATTACCCACCCATGTTTAATACACCGAGAGGAGCCCCCGGGCCTTGGTCACACGTGCTGCCGGGCATTGTTGGGCGAGTCCCAAACAATGCACAGACAAGCAGTGTTAAATCTATCTTAAAGAGATATTGGTGCTTTTGAAATCTTCTTTGCTTCTTCATTAACGTGAACTTGGGCCAGCCCCAAACATTATTCCAGTATTCTTATCGCCTTGGTGGTGTTTCAGCGCCCGCGTCAGAAACCAGGGGTGCACATGCATGCGGGTTGCTACCAGGCTTAGCCCGAGCAGGCCCACGGTCACACGTGGCTTGGGGTAACTACAATCTTTGTCATCACTCCTTCCTTTTACTGCGCTCCCCACGACATGGATTGGGCACGAGACGTGGGATTGGTGCATAAGGGCGGTCGTGGAAATAACGCTCCGATCAGAGGTGTCGGATTCAGGGCTCCGCAGACCCAAAGAAGGTTCGAACTCTGGGGCGTCTGCGAAGAACTCAACCTATCCGGCCAACCAAACACATTTCCCTATGATACGTCCATTTTGCATCATGCTTTTCTATTAATATTTATCACATTATGGGCTGTTAGTACACATTATATCACAATACTTATGCCTTTTCTCTCTTATTTTATAAGGTTTACATGAAGAGGGAGAATGCAGGCAGCTGGAATTCTGGACTAGAAAAGGAGAAAATATTAGAGACCTATTCTGCACAACTCCAAAAGTCCTGAAACTTCATGGAGAATTATTTTGGAATATATAAAAAATATTGGGCGAAGAAAGAACCAGAGGGGGGCCACGAGCCATCCACAAGGGTGGGGGGCGCGCCCTACCCCCTGGATGTGCCCCCTTCCTTGTGGGCCACCTGGCAGGCCCCCGATGCCCATCTTTTGCTATATGGTGTGTTTTGACCTAGAAAAAATCAGAAGGAAGCTTTCGGGATGAAGCGCCGCCATCTCGAGGCAGAACTTGGCCAGAACCAATCCAGGGCTCCGGCGGAGCTGTTCTGCCGGGGAAACTTCCGTCCGGTAGGGGGAAATCGAAGCCATCATCATCACCAACGATCCTCTCATCAAGAGGGGGTCAATTTCCATCAACATCTTCACCAGCACCATCTCCTCTCAAACCCTAGTTCATCTCTCGTATCCGATCTTTGTCTCAAAACCTCAGATTGGTACCTGTGGGTTGCTAGTAGTGTTGATTACTCCTTGTAGTTGATGTTAGTTGGTTTATTCGGTGGAAGATCATATGTTCAGATCCTTACTGATAATTAATACTCCTATGATTATGAACATGAATATGCATTGTGAGTAGTTACGTTTGTTCCTGAGGACATGGGAGAAGTCTTGTTATAAGTAATCATGTGAATTTGGTATTCGTTCGATACTTTGATGAGATGTATGTTGTCTTTCCTCTAGTGGTGTTATGTGAACGTTGACTACATGACACTTCACCATGATTTGGGCCTAGGGGAAGGCATTGGGAAGCAATAAGTAGATGATGGGTTGCTAGAGTGACAGAAGCTTAAACCCTAGTTTATGCGTTGCTTCGTAAGGGGCTGATTTGGATCCATATGTTTCATGCTATGGTTAGATTTATCTTAATTCTTCTTTTGTAATTGCGGATGCTTGCGAGAGGGGTTAATCATAAGTGGGAGGCTTGTCCAAGGAAGGGCAGCACCCAAGCACCGGTCCATCCACATATCAAATTATCAAAGTAACGAACGCAAATCATATGAGCATGATGAAAACTAACTTGACAACAATTCCCATGTGTCCTCGGGAGCACTTTGCTTTATATAGGAGTTCGTCCAGGCTTGTCCTTTGATAAAAAAAGGATTGGGCCACCTTTCTGCACCTTAGTTACTTTTTTTACTTGTTACACGTTATGAATTATCTTATCATACAACTATCTGTTACCGATAATTTCAGTGCTTGCAGAGAATACCTTGCTGAAAACCGCTTGTCATTTCCTTCTGCTCCTCGTTGGGTTCGACACTCTTACTTATCGAAAGGACTATGATGGATCCCCTATATTTGTGGGTCATCAAGACTCTTTTCTGGCGCCGTTGCTGGGAAGTGAAGCGCCTTTGGTAAGTGGAATTTGGTAAGGAAACATTTATATAGTGTGCTGAAATTTACTGTCACTTGTCACTATGGAAAATAATCCTTTGAGGGGCTTGTTCGGGGTATCTTCACCTCGATCGAAAGAGCAAAGAGTTTCTCCTCAACCTACTGCACCTACTGAAAATATTTATTTTGAAATTCCTTCGGGTATGATAGAGAAACTGCTATCTAATCCTTATGCAAGAGACGGAACATTACATCCTGATATGCACCTAATCTATGTGGATGAAGTTTGTGGATTATTTAAGCTTGCAGGTTTGCCCGAGGATGATGTTAATAATAAGGTCTTCCCTTTATCTTTGAAGGGAAAGGCATTGACATGGTATAAGCTATGTGATGATATTGGATCCTGGAACTACAACCGATTGAAATTGGAATTTCATCAGAAGTTTTATCCTATGCATCTGGTTCATCGTGATCGGAACTATATATATAATTTTTGGCCTCGTGAAGGAGAAAGTATCACTCAATCTTGGGGGAGGCTTAAGTCAATGTTATATTCATGCCCCAATCATGAGCTCTCAAGAGAAATTATTATTCAGAATTTTTATGCTCGGCTTTCTCGAAATGATCAATCCATGCTCGATACTTCTTGTACTGGTTCTTTTATGAAGAAGGATATTGAATTCAAATGGGATTTATTGGAAAGAATTAAACGCAACTGTGAAGATTGGGAACTCGACGAAGGTAAGGAGTCAGGTATAAACCTTAAGTTTGATTGTGTTAAATCTTTCATGGATGCCGATGCTTTTCTTGATTTTAGCACTAAATATGGACTTGAATCTGAGATAGTAGCTTCTTTATGTGAATCTTTTGATACTCATGTTGATCTCCCTAAGGAGAAGTGGTTTAAATATCATCCTCCCATTGAAGTGAAAGTAGTAGAACCTATTAAAGTTGAAGAAGAAACTATTACTTATAATGTTGATCCTATTGTTCCTACTGCTTATATTGAGAAACCACCTTTTCCTGTTAGAATAAAGGATCAAGCTAAAGCTTCAACTGTGGTTCGTAAGAGTTATACTAGAACACCTACACCCCCTGAACAAATTAAAGTTGAACCTAGTATTGCTTTGGTTAAAGATCTCTTGGTTGATAATATTGATGGGCATGTTATTTATTTCTGTGATGAAGCTGCTAGGATTGCTAAACCCGATATTAAAGATAAACATAGACCCGTTGTTGGCATGCCTGTTGTTTCTGTTAAAATAGGAGATCACTGTTATCATGGCTTATGTGATGTGGGTGCTAGTGTGAGTGCAATTCCTTATACCTTATACCAAGAAATTATGAATGATGTTGCACCTGCTGAGATAGAAGATATTGATGTTACTATTAAGCTTGCCAATAGAGATACTATATCACCAATTGGGATTGTTAGAGATGTTGAAGTCTTGTGTGGGAAAATAAAATACCCTACTGATTTTCTTGTTCTTGGTTCCCCACAAGATGATTTTTGTCCCATTATATTTGGTAGACCTTTCTTGAACACTGTTAATGCTAAGATAGATTGCGAAAAGGATATTGTTACTGTCGACTTTGGGGATGTGTCTCATGATTTTAATTTCTCTAAGTTTCGTAGACAACCCCATGATAAAGAATTGCCTAGTAAGGATGAAATTATTGATCTTTCTTCTATTGCCGTGCCTCCTACTGATCCTTTAGAACAATATTTGCTGACCATGAAAATGATATGTTTATGAATGAAAGAAGGGAAATAGATGAAATATTCTTTAATCAAGGGCCTATTTTGAAACACAATTTGCTTGTTGAAATCCTTCGGGATCCTCCTCCACCCAAGGGTGATCCCGTGTTTGAGCTTAAACAATTACCTGATACTCTGAAACATGCTTATCTCGATGAAAAGAAGATATATCCTGTTATTATTAGTGCTAACCTTTCAGAGCATGAAGAAAAGAAATTATTGAAAACTCTGAGGAAGCACCGTGCAGCTATTGGATATACTCTTGATGATCTTAAGGGCATTAGTCCCACTCTATGTCAGCACAAAATTAATATGGAGCCTGATGCTAAACTAGTTGTTGATCACCAATGAAGGCTGAATCCTAAGATGAAAGAAGTGGTAAGAAATGAAATATTAAAGCTTCTGGAGGCATGTATAATTTATCCTATTGCTGATAGTAGATGGGTAAGTCCTGTTCATTGTGTCCCTAAGAAGGGAGGTATTACTGTTGTTCCTAATGATAAGAATGAATTAATTCCACAAAGAATCATTACAGGTTATAGAATGGTAATTGATTTTCGTAAATTAAACAAAGCTACTAGAAAAGATCATAACCCTCTACCTTTTATTGATCAAATGCTAGAGAGATTATCCAAACATACACATTTTTGCTTTCTAGATGGTTACTCTGGTTTTTCTCAAATACCTGTGTCAAAAGAGGACCAAGAAAAGACCACTTTTACTTGCCCTTTCAGTACTTTTGCTTATAGATGTATGCCTTTTGGTTTATGCAATGCACCTGCTACCTTTCAAAGATGTATGACTGCTATATTCTCTGACTTTTGTGAAAAGATTGTTGAGGTTTTCATGGATGATTTCTTCGTTTACGAAACTTCTTTTGATGATTGCTTAAGCAACCTTGATTGAGTTCTGCAAAGATGAAACTAATCTTGTTTTGAATTGGGAGAAGTGCCACTTTATGGTTAATGAAGGTATTGTCTTGGGGCATAAAATTTCTGAAAGAGGTATTGAAGTTGATAAAGCTAAAGTAGATGCTATTGAAAAGATGCCGTGTCCTAAAGATATCAAGGGTATAAGAAGTTTCCTTGGTCATGCTGGTTTCTATAGGAGGTTTATTAAAGACTTCTCTAAAATTTCTAGGCCTCTCACTAATCTCTTGCAAAAAGATGTTCCTTTTGTTTTTGATGATGATTGTGTAGAAGCATTTGAAATACTTAAGAAAGCCTTGATTTCTGCACCTATTGTTCAACCACCTGATTGGTATTTACCCTTTGAAATTATGTGTGATGCTAGTGATTATGCTATTGGTGCTGTTCTAGGACAAAGAGTTGATAAGAAATTGAATGTTATTCATTATGCTAGTAAAACTCTAGACAGTGCCCAGAGAAATTATGCTACTACTGAAAAAGAATTTCTAGCAGTTGTATTTGCCTGTGATAAGTTCAGATCTTATATTGTTGATTCCAAAGTAACTATTCACACTGATCATGCTGCTATTAAATATCTTATGGAAAAGAAAGATGCTAAACCTAGACTTATTAGATGGGTTCTCTTGTTACAAGAATTTGATTTGCATATTATTGATAGAAAGGGAGCTGAGAACCCCATAGCAGGCAACTTGTCTAGGTTAGAAAATGTTCTTGATGACCCACTGCCTATTGATGATAGTTTTCCTGATGAGCAATTAGCTGTCATAAATGCTTCTCGTAATACTCCATGGTATGCTGATTATGCTAATTACATTGTTACTAAATTTATACCACCTAGTTTCACATACCAGCAAAAGAAAAAGTTTTTCTATGATTTAAGACATTACTTTTGGGATGACCCACACCTTTATAAAGAAGTAGTAGATGGTGTTATTAGACGTTGTGTACCTGAGCATGAACAGGAACAGATCCTACGCAAGTGCCACTCCGAAGCTTACGGAGGACACCATGCTGGAGATAGAACTGCACACAAGGTATTGCAATCCGGTTTTTATTGGCCTACTCTCTTCAAGGATGCCCGTAAGTTTGTCTTGTCTTGTGATGAATGCCAGAGAATTGGTAGTATTAGTAGACATCAGGAAATACTTATGAATTATTCACTTGTTATTGAACCATTTGATGTTTGGGGCCTTGATTATATGGGACCTTTTCCTTCCTCTAATGGGTATACACATATTTTAGTTGCTTTTGATTACGTTACTAAGTGGGTAGAAGCTATTCCAACTAGTAGTGCTGATCATAACACTTCTATTAAGATGCTTAAAGAAGTTATTTTTTCGAGGTTTGGAGTCCCTAGATATATTATGACTCATGGTGGTTCACATTTTATTCATGGTGCTTTCCGTAAAATTCTTGCTAAATATGATGTCAACCATAGAATTGCTTCTCCATATCACCCTCAGTCTAGTGGTCATGTAGAATTGAGCAATAGAGAGATTAAATTGATTTTGCAAAAGACTATTAATAGGTCTAGAAAGAATTGGTCTAAGAAACTTGATGATGCATTATGGGCTTATAGAACTGCTTATAAAAACCCTTCGTATAAAATAGTTTATGGGAAAGCATGTCACTTACCTCTTGAACTAGAACATAAAGCTTATTGGGCTATTAAAGAGCTCAACTATGATTTCAAACTTGCCGGTGAAAAGAGGTTATTTGACATTAGCTCGCTTGATGAATGGAGAACCCAAGCCTATGAGAATGCCAAGTTGTTTAAAGAAAAAGTTAAAAGATGGCATGACAAGAGGATACAAAAGCGTGAGTTTAATGTAGGTGATCATGTTTTGCTATACAACTCTCGTTTAAGATTTTTTGCAGGAAAGCTTCTCTCTAAATGGGAAGGTCCTTGCATTATCTAGGAGGTCTACCGTTCCGGTGCCATTAAGATCAACAACACCGAAGGCACAAATCCGAAGGTGGTAAATGGTCAAAGAATCAAACATTATATCTCAGGTACTCCCATAAATGTTGAGACCAATATTATTAATACCATAACACCGGAGGAGTACATAAGGGATACTTTCCAGAATGTTTCATACTCCGAAAAGGAATAGGTATGTGGTACGGTAAGTAAACCGACTCCAAAACTGTTATAATAGCAATTTTTCTCCGTTTTGTAATATTTAGAAAAATAGAAAAATTAAAAGTAGTCTGAAAGATGCACGAGGAGACCAGGCGTGCCCCCTCGTTCTTGTTTCGAGTTATTTTCTCCGTTTTGTAATATTTAGAAAAATAGAAAAATTAAAAGTAGTCTGAAAGATGCACGAGAAAAATTAAAAGTAATCCTCTGTTCTTGTTTCGAGTTATTTTCTGTTAGAGTTTTCAAGGCCAGGCATCATGTCGTCTCCCTCCTCCAACAATGGTGGCGATGATGCTTGGCTAATGAAGATAGAGATGAAGAGAGAAGAACTTGGGGAAACCAATGAGGGTGACAAGATCAAGAAGGTCGTGGGAGATCAAGTTCTCGCAGTAGAAGAAGAAGACATCCTTCAACCATACAACAGTCATCTTACCCCTACTAAAGTTGAAGCTTTTAATATCATTGAAATAGTTCGTGTGCAAAATAAATATCTCACTCGTGAAAACATTCTGTTGCAAGAGCATATCATCACCCTCCAGAGCATCATTCATAGATTGGAGTATATCCTGCGCTCGAAGTATGGCACTACTTCATCAACAACTCCATCATCACCTCCTCCGAAGAAAGAGACATAAATACATGGGTATGGGCACTCCCCTTGGCAACTGCCAAGCTTGGGGGAGGTGCCCCGGTTTCGTATCACCATCACACCTTTACTTTTATCGTTTTTCTTAGTTCATTCCTTTTGGTTATATTTTGATCTAGTAGAATTAAGTTTTTAGTATGATCTAGCTTTGAGTTTTGTTTCGAGATCTATCTATGTAATCGAGTCCGTGAGCTATATATAATAAAGAGTAGTTTTGAGTTAAGGGCTTTGCTTTCTTGCCATGATCTTGAGGGAATAATATAAGAGAAAGAATAAAAAGAAATAAAAAGATCATATATTGATCTTATGGAGAGTAATGACTTCACATATAAAGAGTATGATGAATAAAATTTGTTGAGAGGTGACAAACATAGTTTTGGTCATTGTTGCAATTAATAGGAAGTAATAAAGAAAGAGAGGCTTCACATATAAATATACTATCTTGGACATCCTTTGTAATTGTGAGCACTCATTAAAATATGACATGCTAAAAAGTTGATGTTGGACAAGGAAGACAACATAATGGGTTATGTTTTCTTATATCCGAATAGAAGTTATATTGTCATGGATCCTCCAACATGTTGAGCTTGCTTTTCCCGCTTATGCTAGCCATATCCTTTGCACCAAGTAGAGATACTACTTGTGCATCCAAACATTCCTTAACCCAGTTTTGCCATGAGAGTCCACCATACCTACCTATGGATTGAGTAAGATCCTTCAAGTAAGTTGTCATCGGTGCAAGCAATAAAAATTGCTCTCTAAATATGTATGATCTATTAGTGTGAAGAAAATAAGCTTTATACGAACTTGTGATATGGAAGAAATAAAAGCGACAGACTGCATAATAAAGTTCTTTATCACAAGCGGCAATATAAAGTGATGTTCTTTTGCATTAAGATTTTGTGCATCCAACCATAAAAGCGCATGACAACCTCTGCTTCCCTCTGCGAAGGGCCTATCTTTTACTTTTATCTTCTACCCTTATACAAGAGTCGTGGTGATCTTCACCTTTCCTTTTTACACTTTTTCTTTTGGCAAGCACTATGTGTTGGAGAGATCCAGATATATATATCCACCCGGATGTAGGTTATCATAAAGTATTATTGTTGACATTACCCTTGAGGTAAAAGGTTGGGAGGCGAAACTATAAGCCCCTATCTTTCTCTGTGTCCGATTGAAGCTTTGAACTCATAAGTATTGCATGAGTGTTAGCAATTGTGAAAGACTAAATGATAGTTGAGTATGTGGACTTGCTGAAAAGCTCTTGAATTGACTCTTTTCGATGTTATGATAAATTGCAATTGCTTCAATGACTGAGATCATAGATTTTAGTTTTCAATGAAGTTTCTGATTTATACTCTAGCTTGTGAATGAATTGTTACTCTAGCATAAGAAATTATATGACAATATATGTTGTTGTCCTAAAGATGATCATGATGCCCTCATGTCCTTATTTTATTTTATCGACACCTCTATCTCTAAACATGTGGACTTATTTTTTGATTTTGGCTTTCGCTTGACGACAAGCGAGGTCTAAGCTTGGGGGAGTTGATACGTCCATTTTGCATCATGATTTTATATTGATATTTATCGCATTATGGGCTGTTATTACACATTATATCACAATACTTATGCCTTTTCTCTCTTATTTTATAAGGTTTACATGAAGAGGGAGAATGTCGGCAGCTGGAATTCTGGACTGGAAAAGGAGCAAATATTAGAGACCTATTCTGCATAACTAAAAAGTCCTGAAACTTCACGGAGAATTATTTTGGAATATATAAAAAATATTGAGCGAAGAAAGCACCAGAGGGGGGCCACCAGCCATCCACAAGGGTGGGGGGCGCGCCCTACCCCCCTGGGCGCGCCCCCCGCCTTGTGGGCCACCTGTCAGGCCCCCGATGCCCATCTTCTGCTATATGGTGTGTTTTGACCTGGAAAAAAATCAGAAGGAAGTTTTCGGGACGAAGCGCCGCCGCCTCGAGGCGGAACTTGGGCGAAACCAATCTAGGGCTCTGGCGGAGCTGTTCTGCCGGGGAAACTTCCCTCCGGTAGGGGGAAATTGAAGCCATCGTCATCACCAACGATCCTCTCATCGAGAGGGGGTCAATCTCCATCAACATCTTCACCAGCACCATCTCCTCTCAAACCCTAGTTCATCACTCGTATCCGATCTTTGTCTCAAAACCTCAGATTGGTACCTGTGGGTTGCTAGTAGTGTTGATTACTCCTTGTAGTTGATGCTAGTTGGTTTATTCGGTGGAAGATCATATGTTCAGATCCTTAATGATAATTAATACTCCTCTGATTATGAACATGAATATGCTTTGTGAGTAGTTACGTTTGTTCCTGAGGACATGGGAGAAGTCTTGTTATAAGTAATCATGTGAATTTGGTATTCGTTCGATATTTTGATGAGATGTATGTTGTCTTTCCTCTAGTGGTGTTATGTGAATGTCGACTACATGACACTTCACCATGATTTGGGCCGAGGGGAAGGCATTGGGAAGTAATAAGTAGATGATGGGTTGCTAGAGTGACAGAAGCTTAAACCCTAGTTTATGCATTGCTTCGTAAGGGGCTGATTTGGATCCATCTGTTTCATGCTATGGTTAGATTTATCTTAATTCTTCTTTTGTAGTTGTGAATGCTTGCGAGAGGGGTTAATCATAAGTGGGAGGCTTGTCCAAGGAAGGGCAGCACCCAAGCACCGGTCCACCCACATATCAAATTATCAAAGTAACGAACGCAAATCATATGGGCATGATGAAAACTAACTTGACAACAATTCCCATGTGTCCTCAGGAGTGCTTTGCTTTATATATGAGTTTTTCCAGGCTTGTCCTTTGCTACAAAAAGGATTGGGCCACCTTGCTGCACCTTAGTTACTTTTGTTACTTGTTACTCGTTACGAATTATCTTATCATACAACTATCTGTTACCGATAATTTCAGTGCTTTAAGAGAATACCTTGCTGAAAACCGCTTGTCATTTCCTTCTGCTCCTCGTTGGGTTCGACACTCTTACTTATCGAAAGGACTATGATAGATCCCCTATACTTGTGGGTCATCACCCTACAGCCTAGATCGATGAACAAGGAAGAAGAAGGACATGGCAGTTTACCCAGGTTCGGGCCACCTTGTGGTGTAATACCCTACTCCTGCTTTGTGGTGGATTTGCCTCACGAGGGGCTGAGGATGAGCTAGTACAAGGGAAGAACAACCTCACGAGGTCTGCTCTAGTGTGGGTGTGAGTTCAGGATTTGATCCCCTCTTACGGTGTTGGCTAGCCTATAGTTATAGTGGCCTCGGTCCTCTTCCCAAAACGAAGGCGGGAAGGGATCCCACAACGGCCAATTTGAAGGGGGACAAGTAGTACATCTAATCCTGACAAAAGGTGGTCTTATCCTGCAAAGCCTCTGGTTGTGACGCTGTGGTGGTCTCGGTGATGACATCCATCCTGCTGTCCTGGCGGTCTTGGTCTCATTGCACGGGAATGGAAACCTTTGGCTGATTCCTCGGGACCCCACGCCTGCGCTTGCCTCCTTAGCACCAAAGAGGAAACCTGCTTCTCTACGCCCGCTGGCGCCCGCCTGGCCTTGGTCATCATGGCTTGCATCACTTCCATCTCATGAGGTGGCTACCTGCATAGAAATCTCCGCTCCTCAGGAGCCAGCCTAGGGAGGCCGCTCCCTCCGAAGGTCTTGACGTCGCCCTCCTCGCGAGGCTTGGCCCCTCACGAGGGTTGTCTTGAAGGCGCTACAGATTGGCCGTACCAGGCCGTCGATGGAGCCATGCCATGGGCCGCAGGCAGGCAAGTCTGGGTACCCTGTTTCCCAGAACGCCGATAGTAGCCCCCGGGCCCAAGGCACGCTCGGACTTGGCTTCAAGGCGAAGCCAAAGGGTAAGGGCAAAGCGCCGCGGGCCCCCATCGCCTGCGGACCGAGCCGACGCGTGGCGCCTGATGGGATGTCGGCGTCTCCACTTCCCCACACTGCCTCGACAACTGCCCGACTTGACAACTGCCTGGTGCATGCAGATAAGCCATCATTGCCCGGGGCGTGATAGGTCGGTGGTTGGCCTTCTTCCTGCTATAAATGGGGCAGGGGCGGAGCCCCCAGACCATCTTCATCTTCTCGCCGCTTGCTCCCCCTTCTCCCTCGTTCCGCCGTCTTGCCAGAGCGTCCATGGCACCAGTGAGGAGGTTTTCCGCCGCTGAGAAGGGAAAGGCTCCCCAGGAAGGGCTGCGCTCGCCACCGCCCAAGAGAGGCCGTGGTCGGCCCCGGAAGCACGCTGCGACGCCAGCGGTAGCTTCTCGAGGGTGCGGTCGCACCCCTTTGAAGGCCGGTGCCGCCTCCGGTAGTCGTGGGGGTGCCTCTTCCCACGGCGGAGGTTGCCGCGGTCGGGACGGCCCAGGCGATGGGGGAAGGCATGCGGCGTCTATCCGACTGCTGCGCCCACGCTCCCACTCGGCCAACGCGTCCCCGGAGTTCGTGGTGTGGACGGAGAGGACCGCCGGCGTCTGGTTCCAGCTCCCGCGCTTCTTTGCAGGAGCGCTGCCGGCTAGTGGACCCGGTGACCTCTGGCTACAGGCCGACGGCTGTTTCAGCAAGGCCTCATGGGTCGAGGCCGAGGTCACCGCCGCCGGTAATGTGTTCCTGAACCACGGGTGGCATCCATTTGCCCGCCCGCGCGGCCTGCATGGGAGGTGCACCCTTCACTTCAAGTATGATGGCGTCGTGACCCTCTTCGTCAAGGTCTTCGGGGAGGATGGCCAGCGGCTGGGGCGCTGCCCAGAGAGCGACAGCGACGACGACGACGGCGACGATGATGACGGCCGGAGGGGCGGCACCATCGCTGGCGGTGAGCTTTCCCTTGGCGACGGTCGTGCCGCCTCCAGCAATGGTGGCTCCTCTTTCGAGGAGAGCACGAGCGACGGTGACTACGATGAGCCGCCACGCCGCCGGGCTCGGACCAAGGAGGGTGACGAGCGACCTCGCTGCCGCGCCCCGGTGAAGCAGGAGGGGGACTCTGACTGAGCGCAGGCGTTGCTGGAGCCGGGTCTCGAGAGCCGTTGTAGTCACGCGGCCGCTTTTGTTTCTTTCTTTTCCCTGCATCAGGAAAGTAAAAGGCCCTGTCGGGGCATGTAATGAACCAGGCGCTTGCGCCGTTATGCTATCGCTTTCGTATCATGTCGTGATATCCGCGTTGCTATTGATTGAGATGACTTAGCTTGGTGTGCTTGCGGTAGATTCTTGTGCTGCGAGGATGTGCCTCTCTAGGGCTCGGGTTTCCTTCTTGAAGATTCGAAAGTCGTTGACCCTCAGGCAGCACCCTGTGACTGCAGGGTTAGGAAACCTCCGGAGGTGCCGTACCTTGCGCGAGCCCCCCGAGCGTGGGCTGGTCGCCGCTAGTACGTCACGTCATGATGCCCGGAGGCACGGACTCAAGAGGGACGTGCATGCCCGTAAGCTTGTTTCAGAGTGTCGCCCGAGGATTAAGACGCCAAAGGCTGGGGCACCAAGGTTTTGGCAAAGGCTTTGGCGAGGTGTGCTTGTGGGTCGTCCCGACGTACACACCGTGTCCAGCCCCCATGCGTGCAACGTGCGAGGAAGAGCGACGGGCAACTGTCACTCTCCCTAAGGCAAGACCTGAAAGAGCGAATGCTGCGAGGAGAAAAATTTCCGAACCCTTCAAATAAAAGACCCGAAAGCTCCAAATTTCATTTCAAGAAGTTGCAAGTCAGCTACAGAAAGCAAGCAAAAGAACAGCCGCGTCCAGCACCTACACTAGTCTTTAGGTCTTCCCACCAGCGCGGAGCATGGGGCCTCCACTAGGACGTGGGTGGGAACCCCCGTGAGGCCCAAGGGCAGCACTCAGGAGACTCCGGGGCGTGTACGGCCCCAACTTATTATTACGTGAGAGTGTCACGAGCAGAGACTTGAGAGGCGCAAGGCCTTGATCACGGATAGAACTTCCGGAGGGGCTAGATGTTCCAGGCATTCTGGATGGGGACCCCGTCCTGCGTCTCTAGGCACGCGGCGCCAGGCCTGGAGTCACGGGTGGTCCTGAACAGGCCCTCCCACATAGGCGAGATATTGTGAAGCCCCTCCTTGGAGAGGACCCGCCTCAGGACGAAGTCACCCACCTCGAGGGTCCTGGAGCGGACGCTGCGGCAGTGATACCGCCGCAGCGCCTGCTGGTACCTCGCAGCGAGGAGTGAGGCCTGGCAGCAGCCCTCCTCCCCCAGCACGAGGTCCATCCCCTGCGAGGCTGTAGGATTGAAAGTATGTCTAGAGGGGGGGTGATTAGACTACTTGACCAAATAAAAATCTAGCCTTTTCCCAATTTTATGTCTTGGCAGATTTTAGCAACTTAACACAAGTTAAGCAATCAACCTACACATGCAATTCTAAGAGTATAGCAGTGGAATGTAAATCATTGCATATGAAGGTAAAGGGGAGGAGTTTGGAGAGAGCAAATGCAATGTAGACACGGAGATTTTTGGCGTGGTTCCGATAGGTGGTGCTATGGTACGTCCAC
This sequence comes from Thinopyrum elongatum, assembly GCA_011799875.1. Lineage (NCBI taxonomy): Eukaryota > Viridiplantae > Streptophyta > Magnoliopsida > Poales > Poaceae > Thinopyrum > Thinopyrum elongatum. The sequence goes on along the minus strand of CM022299.1, from coordinate 217,701,647 downwards.
ATTGATGGAGACTTCAACCCACGAAGGGTAACGGTTGCGCGAGTTCACGGAGGGCTCCACCCACAAAGGGTCCACAAAGAAGCAACCTTGTCTATCCCACCATGGCCATCGCTCACGAAGGACTTGCCTCACTCGGGTAGATCTTCAAGAAGTAGGCGATCTCCTTGCCCTTACAAACTCCTTGGTTCAAATCCACAATCTTGACGGAGGCTCCCAAGTGACACCTAACCAATCTAGGAGACACCACTCTCCAAAAGGTAATAAATGGTGTGTTGATAATGAACTCCTTGCTCTTGTGCTTCAAATGATTGTCTCCTTAACACTCAACTCTCTCTGACAGATTTGGATATGGTGGAAAGATGATTTGAGTGGAAAGCAACTTGGGGAGGGCTAGAGATCAAGATTCTTGTGGTTGGATTGGAATGTCTTGGTCTCAACACATGAGTAGGTGGTTCTCTCTCAGAAAATGAGTAGTGGAAGTGTAGGCATGTTCTGATGGCTCTCTCTCTAATGGAGAAGGGGGTGGAGGGGTATTTATAGCCTCCACACAAAATCTAACCGTTACACACAATTTACCAAACTTGCTGGGACCGACTAGCGAAACTCGGTGAGACCGACATGGTTCAAAATGTGAACGTTTGGCTTTTCGGTGGGACCTACAATACCAACTCGGTGAGACCGATGTGCTAGGGTTAGGGCGAAACCTCATCACGGTGAGACCAATCACATGAACTTGGTGAGAACGATTTCAGTAATTAGAAAATAGAGACTTGGTCAGGCAAACTCGGTGGGACCGATAGCTCATTTTGGTGAGACCGAAATGTTACGAAAAGGAAACAAAGAGTTTGCATTGCCAACTCGGTGGGACCGATCGCTCATCTCGGTTAGACCGAAACGTTACGAAGGGAAACAGAGAGTTTGCAATCCCATCTCGGTGAGACCGAGATCCCTATCGGTGAGACCGAACTGATTAGGGTTTCTGGCAATGGCTATGTCAAGTAAACTCGGTGGCGCCGGATGAATCAAATCGGTGGGGCCGAGTTTGACTTTAGGATTAGGACATATGTGGAAATGAGAAAGTGGTTGAGGGCTTTTGGAGCATATCACTAAGCATTTTGAGCAAGCAAGCCATTAAGCAACACCTCATCCCCTTTTAATAGTATTGGCTTTTCCTATGGACTCAATGTGATCTTGGATCACTAAAATGAAAATGTAGAGTCTTGAGCTTTTGCCAATATGTGTCCTTACCATTTTGAGGGGTCCACATCTCTAGTCCATGCCATACCAATCATTGAACTTTCTGAAATATTAATCTTGAATGGATATTAGTTCAATGAGCTATATGTTGTTATGAATTACCAAAACCACCCGGGGATTAGTTGCACTTTCAATCTCCCCCTTTTTAGTAATTGATGACAACATATAGATCAAAGCTTCGACAAATGATAATATAAATGAAGTACATCGTTGCTTTGAGAAGTATGTGAATAGCAAGAGCTCCCCCTAAATTTGTGCATTATTTAAAATTTGCTTTTGAATGCAAATGCACAATCGATTAGGATCATGGGTTACTCTTCTATGTCAATACATCTTGGTGGAGCGCTCAAAATGATAGAATATGAAATATGCACTCATTACCATGACAAGATATGAATGATCATATATGAGAGATAGAATATCATCTTTCAAGCACAAACATTAAAGTATGATATGATCAAGCACATGATCATATAAGTATCTCACACACACATAAGTAGAGTATCAACCAAACAAGCAAGCAAATAAAGTAGCATGAGAGGCAAAAGAAGCAAAACACTCTCTCTCGAAGACTATGATCTATACACTTTCTCCCCCTTTGGCAACAAGTTACCAAAAAGCTTGAAAATGCATAGTGCTATGCGGCTCTCTAAGCACGATCACCGGGAGCTCCGGAGTGCGAAGGTGGCGTGGAGAAGAGTCCTACAATGAATGCATCCCAAGAGGTCTGTGGAGCTGGTGGAGTAGCAACTGGAGGGACAACAGAGGCTGTAGCTACTGGTGCTGATGTAGTAGCCCTTGTGTCACTGGCTGGCATAGCGACAGACCTTTGTGCCCTAGGCACTCTCTGAAACGCTTCAGTGGTAGCTCTCCCTCTTCTCTCTTCAGCTTCATCCTGGAGTTGCTCAACTGCAGTCTGGATCTCTGTGACCTTCAAGTCTAGATCATAAAACTTTGTCTCGATGATCCTCTCAAGACTCTCTTGATTTTGAGTCAGGGTTGTTAATCCTTTCTCAATTCTGACAGTGGCCTCAAGCAGATAGCTCAGCTGATCCTGCTTGGTCTTGAGGTGAGCAGTTGAAGCATCTGGAACTTGTGAAGATTGTGTTGCCTTCTCTGCTTAGTAGCAGCCTTAGGTAGGTTGCTAGGAGTACTTCTGCTCCCATCATCATAGCTGTCAGAGGGACTAGTGCCCTCACTTAAGTTAACCTGTTCCTCAAATCTGTTTTGGCTGTCACTATTGTCTAACATGGCTGAAAGCTAACCCTGTGAATAGATATAGTTGAGACAGAGTGGATGAGCATCACAAAGTGCAGAGATTTTGCAAAACAAATGAGTCAAAAACTTAGTTTTAGTCTTCTACAGAAGTCATTTCGGAGCTACCGATTTGTTAAACTCGGTGACACCGAAGCAATATTAGAGTCTAAACTAGTGAAATCGGTCAGACCAAGACATAGTTCGGTGACTCCGAGATTGCTAGGGTTTCACAGAGAATCGAACTCGGTCACACCGATTTGTAAGTTTCGGTTAGACCGAAAATCACAAGTGCAATGGCCTGGGCCAAATCGGTGAGACTGATTTCTACAACTCGGTCGGTCCGAGATGAATTCGGCGGAAACCTAACCCTAAGTTTTCGAATCAAAACTAATCTAAAGGAGTTTTTGATTGGATAGAAGTATTTCAAACATTTTAAGATTCATGGCATTTACCTAAGTGCAGGAATCAGAGGTAAAGATTGCACAAAGGGGTCGAGTTCATACCCTAACTCGATGGTGAACTCGCTACGGCGACAACGGCGGTGAAGATTCTATTGACGGCGGCAGAGACCAGTGGCAGGAGGTCGCTGGCAATGAAGGAGATGATCCGGAGACCTCGAGACAGCAGAGCTGGACAGGCGAGGGCGAAGGGTTTCGGAGAAATTTCCAAAATTCGACCCATGGGTATATACCAGACCCTGTCGGTGTGACCGAGTTGAGCAACTTGATGGCACCGAGATGCAGAATCGCAAGCGGTTTCTGCAACTCGGTGAGACCGAATTGTTCAAATCGGTTGCACCAAGATTGAAACCTAGATCAACTCAATGAACTCAGTATGACCGAAAGGAATTAATCGGTCACACCGAAATACATCAAGAGGTTTTGGAAGTTTTAAGTCTATGACGAATCGGTGGCTCCGAGTGCTCCTCACCCAGAGGGTTCGAATCTGACTTGATCAAACTTTGTGATGTAGTATGAATAGAGTTTGAGACGAGAAAAGCATAGATAGCTAGAGGGAGTACTTAGGCATTCTTGTCCATCCATTTGGCAAAATAAAAGACCAAACAATCAAAGCAACAAATGGATGTCCTTGAATGAAGAAAATTATGCATCCAGCATGCTCACAAAATAAGATGGCAAATGAAATATGTGGCAAAGCATGCACAAACACTCTAGCATCTATCAAGCAATTGGCGATGACTAGGTCATCTATATATGAGTATATTGACTTAGGAGTCAAATGAGAACATTTGATCATAGGTCATACTCATCGTTTAAGCACAAGTGGGGTTACCACTTTTACATAAAGCGTTGTTGTGTTCACACCATTAGAGTTGCATTAGCTCAATTCTTAGAGTAAAGCTCCCCCTAGATATGATATCCCCCCTAAGAGGGATGAACTAACCTTGGGTTTTGTCGATGATGACTTCGTGTAGATGTTGAAGATGTGGATGCTCAATGTTGATGTAGATCATTTGGAGCAATCCTTTGGAGTGAGTTGCACTTTCAATACCTACACGGCTTAGTCCCACAAGGAACATGCAAGAATATCCATAGACATAGAGTGAAGTACACACAAGATGATGTCCATGAAAGCATTAGGTTACCTTGTCCCTTGACTTACCAACAAGAGGGTTTGTGACTCCTTGAACTAGTGCAAGATGTGGAAGTTGATTGCACTTGTCCTTGCCAAAATGAATATGAGTGAAGTATGTTGGCGAAGTCACCCTCATGAGCTCCCTAGTTCTTCTTCTTCGGGACCCACATCATCTTGATGGGAATCCTTGGGGTTGTAGATGTACTTGATGAAGTAGAACTTGACGTAGTCTTGGGAACCCACTTGACCAAGGCCTTTGGAGCTTCTTCAAATGCATCAATCTCCTCTTGAAGCTTGTCCTTGCCTTTTAGCTTGTGGTCTTGTGGTGGAAGATCATCTTGAGCTTGTGTCCCCTTGAAGAAAGTAGGATCATACTTCTCTTGTTGAGGAACAAACTTTGTCTTGGGGTATTGATCTTCTTCCCACTCAACTCCATTGGCATTGAACTTTCGTTCAAAACCAACACCTTGATTCTTCCGGTGCCTTCCTTGCTTGCGTACAATTTCCGCAAATTGCTTACTTCCGGCAAGGATCTTGTAAACACCTTTCTCTATAATTCCCTTCAATAAGCTATTTTCTTGCTCAAGTGTAACTTGGCTAAGAGAATCATTAGTGGAATCAAGAGAACTACTAGAAGCAACAATATTGGATTTAGCATGATTATTGTTACTACTAGAAGAAGAATCTTTCTTACTCTTGTTGCTAGATTTTACTTGTGGCATGGAAGTAGACAAGAGTAAATGCTTGGCAATGTAAGAAGAACTTTTCTTCCAAAGATCATCATTGGTAGCTTTTAAGAAACCATGTTCTTGCTCTAGGTTGAGCTTCTCGAAGCGTAGCTTCTCATGAGTTTTTAAAAGTTCTCGATGATCTTCTAAAGTAGTTTCATGAGCTAACTTAAGAGTGTTTAGTTCTTTAGTTAGATGCTCAATCTCCTTCTTATCATTTTCATTCGTTTCATCTCGATTAGCATGATTAATAGTAGTTTCATCATAGTTTTCATCACTAGCATTGTCAACAAGTAACTCATCATCACCTAACAAATCATCTTCATCACTATTGAAATCAATATACTCGGGGTGTGATACCTTGGGGCCTTTAGCCATGAAGCATCTTCCAATTCCTTCATTTGGTGAGTCAAATATGTCATAGGAGTTGGTTGACACAAGTGCAAGACCGGCAACACCTTCATCTTGAGTATATTCGGAGTCGGAGTGATGGTCGGAGTCAGAACCGGATACCCATTCACCAACATGAGCTTGATGTCTTTGTTTTGTATAGCTCCTTGATGACTTGTCCTTCCTTCCTGAATCCTTGCTTCTGCGAGAGGTTCTTCGTTCATAACGGTCATCTCTACTCCTTCTCTCTCTTGGAGGTGATTCTTCTCTTCTACTTCTTCTTTTAGGTGAGTCTTCTTTTCTTTTGTATGGGGCCGTACACTCATTGGAGTAGTGTCCAGTTCTTCCACAATTGTAGCAGTTACGTTCACGACTAGAAGATCTTTTGTCATGGTAGGATATTTATTTGGAACTTCTATCTTTGCTTCTACTCTTGTAGAATTTGTTGAAGTTCTTCACCATTAAGCTCAATTCCTCATTGAAGACTTGTTTTTCACTTGATGTGGCAGGAACATCACATGAGGCTTTATAAGCACGACTAGACTTGTTGTGAAGCTCTTCTTTGTCCTTGAGTGACATCTCATGAGCAACAATTCTTCCAATGACTTCCGTTGGCTTGAGATCTTTGTAATTGGGCATCATTTGGATCAATGTGCACACGGTATCATATTTTCCATCCAAGGCTCTTAGGATCTTTTTGATGATGAATCTGTCAGTCATCTCTTCACTTCCTAAGCCGGCAATCTCATTTGTGATGAGAACAAGCCTAGAGTACATTTCAGCGACACCTTCACCATCCTTCATTTTGAACTTGTCAAGTTGACTTTGAAGCGCATCCAACTTGGATTCCTTGATGAACTCGGTACCTTCGTGCATATCAATCAAAGTATCCCAAATTTCCTTTGCATTCTCAAGACGGCTGATTTTGTTGAATTCTTCGGGGCACAATCCATTGAATAGGATATCGCAAGCTTGAGCGTTGTATTGCAGCATTTTCAACTCTTCCACAGTTGCTTCATGATTTGTTTCTCTCCCATCAAAGAATTCACCTTGCAAACCAATACACACAATAGCCCAAACGGCGGGGTTATGTCCAAGAATATGCATTTTCATCTTATGCTTCCAACTAGCAAAATTAGTACCATCAAAGGAAGGACCTCTACGGCGGTAATTTCCCTCGCTAGACACCATACTCTCCTAGGTTGTGAAACCAAGGCTATGATCACCAAAGCTATGGAAATAGAGGCAAATGGAGACCAAAGCTCTGATACCACTTGTAGGATCAAAAGTATGTCTAGAGGGGGGGTGATTAGACTACTTGACCAAATAAAAATCAAGCCTTTTCCCAATTTTATGTCTTGGCAGATTTTAGCAACTTAATACAAGTCAAGCAATCAACCTACACATGCAATTCTAAGAGTATAGCAGCGGAATGTAAATCATTGCATATGAAGGTAAAGGGGAGGAGTTTGGAGAGAGCAAACATAATGTAGACACGGAGATTTTTGGAGTGGTTCCGATAGGTGGTGCTATCATATGTCCACGTTGATGGAGACTTCAACCCACGAAGGGTAACTGTTGCATGAGTCCACAGAGGGCTCCACCCAAGAAGGGTCCACGAAGAAGCAACCTTGTCTATCACACCAAGGCCATCGCCCACGAAGGACTTGCCTCACTCGGGTAGATCTTCACGAAGTAGGCGATCTCCTTGCCCTTACAAACTCCTTGGTTCAACTCCACAATCTTGACGGAGGCTCCCAAGTGACACCTAACCAATCTAGGAGACACCACTCTCCAAAAGGTAATAAATGGTGTGTTGATGATGAACTCCTTGCTCTTGTGCTTCAAATGATAGTCTCCCCAACACTCAACTCTCTCTCACAGATTTGGATATGGTGGAAAGATGATTTGAGTGGAAAGCAACTTGGGGAGGGCTAGAGATCAAGATTCTTGTGGTTGGATTGGAATGTCTTGGTCTCAACACATGAGTAGGTGGTTCTCTCTCAAAAAATGAGTAGTGGAAGTGTAGGCACGTTCTGATGGCTCTCTCTCTACTGGAGAAGGGGGTGGAGGGGTATTTATAGCCTCCACACAAAATCTAACCGTTACACACAATTTACCAAACTCGGTGGGACCGAATAGTGAAACTTGGTGAGACCGACCTGGTTCAAAATGTGAATGTTAGGCTTTTCGGTGGGACCGACAATACCAACTCTGTGAGACCGATGCGCTAGGGTTAGGGCGAAACCTCATCTCGGTGAGACCGATCACATGAACTCGGTGAGACCGATTTTAGTAATAAGCAAACAGAGACTTGGTCAGGAAAACTCGGTGGGACCGATCGCTCATTTCGGTGAGACCGAAAGTTTACGAAAAGGAAACAGAGAGTTTGCATTGCCAACTCGGTGGGACCAATCTCTCATCTTGGTTAGACCGAAATGTTACGAAGGGAAACAGAGAGTTTGCAATCCCATCTCGGTGAGACCGAGATCCCTATCGGTGAGACCGAACTGATTAGGGTTTCTGGCAATGCCTATGTCAAGTAAACTCGATGGCGCCAGATTTATCAAATCGGTGGGGTCGAGTTTGACTTTAGGATTAGGGCATATGTGGAAATGAGAAAGTGGTGGAGGGCTTTTGGAGCATATCTCTAAGCATTTTGAGCAAGCAAGCCATTAAGCAACACCTCATCCCCTTTTAATAGTATTGGCTTTTCCTATGGACTCAATGTGATCTTGGATCACTAAAATGAAAATGTAGAGTCTTGAGCTTTTGCCAATATGTGTCCTTAGCATTTTGAGGGGTCCACATCTCTAGTCCATGCCATACCAATCATTGAACTTTCTGAAACATTAATCTTGAATGGATATAAGTTCAATGAGCTATATGTTGTTATGAATTACCAAAACCACCCAGGGATTAGTTGCACTTTCAGAGGCGTCCTGGCGTGCCTCGTCAAACACCAAGACCCGCGGGGAGCAATGTTTGACCCGTGGGGAGGCATCCTGGCATGCCACGATGTTTGACCGCCTCAGCCCCGTAGACGAGGAAGAATGGGGTCTCGCCCACGGGCTTGGTCGTGGTGGTGCGGATGGACCACAGCATGGACTGGAGCTCATCGAGCCAGCCCCTGCCGCAGGCCTTGAGCTTCTTCTTGAAGCTCCTTGCCTTGAGGCACCTCAGGACCTCCGCGTTGTCGTGCTCAGCTTGGCCGTTGCTCCGTGGGTGTGCCACCGAAGAGTAGCATATCTGCGTTCCAAGGTTAGCACAATATTTTTTGAAAAGGTTGCTCATGAACTGAGAGCCATTGTCAGTGATGATACGGTTGGGGACCCCAAAGCGGCTCACGAGGCCCTTGATGAACTTGACAGCCGAGCCAGCTGGTATGGTGCGCACGGGCTCCACCTCCGCCCACTTGGTGAACTTGTCGATGGCGACGTAGAGGTAGCGGTAGCCCCCGGCTGCTCGGGGGAAACGGGCCCAGGATATCCAGCCCCCAGACCATGAACGGCCATGAGAGTGGGATGGTCTGGATGCCCTGAGTAGGCTGGTGGATCTATTTGGCATGGAACTGACATGCCTCGCAGGATCTCACCAGCTCAATGGCGTCGTTGAGTGCCGTGGGCCAGTAGAACCCACCGCGGAATGCCTTCCCCATGAGGGTGCGCGACGAGGAGTGATGCCCGCAGTCCCTGCTGTGGATGTCGACCCGTAGCTCAGACCCCTGTTCCTTGGAGATGCACCGCAGGGATACGTCATTTGGGCGCCTTCGGTGGAGCTCGCCATCCTGGATGCAGTACGCGGTGGCCTGGTGGGCCACACGTTCTGCGTCTTCCTCCTTCTCTGGCAAGGTGCCCCGGAGCAGGTACGCCTTGAACTCCTCGGTCCAGCACCCCTCTTGAGGTTCGAGCGTGAGGAGTAGGCGGGCCCTCGAGGTCGGGCCGCAGGCGGGGGCATCTGAGGGGGGCGCCATGGGCGGCTCCTCCCGAAGCAGCGCTGGGCCTACAGTGAGGGGAGCCGCCGATGGCTTGAAGAGCCGCTCTTCGAAGATGCCAGGCTTCTAGGGTTGGTGCCAGGACGCTCTCTTGGCGATGTCGTCCGCCTCCTTGTTCGTGCCGCGTGGTACGTGCTGCAATTCCAAGCCCAAGAATCATTTTTCAATCTTGCATACCTCCTCTAGATACGCTTCCATGTGCTCATCTTTTGGCTTGTACTCCTTGTTGGAGAAGCTGACGAGGAGCTGAGAGTCGCCTTTGATGGTGAGCCGCCTGATCCCTAGAGCCGCCGCGGTCTTGAGGATGGCAATTAGGCCCTCATACTCCGCGATGTTGTTGGAGACCTTCTCACCATGCTGGAAGCAGAGCTGCACGACATAGTAGAGCTTGTCCTGAGTGGGTGAGATGAGCATGGCTCCAGCCCCCGTGCCCTGTCGTGCGAACACGCCGTCAAAGTACATGACCCAGCCATCCGGTGCCTCATCCTCGAGCATGAGGGAACGGTCCTCGCCCACCCCTTGGTCAGGGGCGTCGATCCATTCCGCCATGAAGTCAGCGAGGGCCGCACCCTTGATGACCCTGGTGGTGCTGAACTCTAGCTGGAATGCCTGCAGCTCGATGTTCCACTCGGCAACTCTGCCTGCAGCGTTAGGGCTCTGGAGCACCTTCTCTAGGGGGTAAGCCGAGACGACTTTGATGGGGTGGCCTTGGAAGTAGTGGCGCAGCTTCCTGGAGGCGACGAGGAGCACGAGCAGGAGCTTCTGCGGCATAGGGTAGTGCGAGCATGCGTCGCGCAACACCGTGCTGATGAAGTACACCGGATGCTCATCGAGGGAAGAGGTGTCGATGGCGTCCGGCCCTGCCTGAGGCGTGGGGGACTCAGGAGGCTCGCCTTCTATCGGGATGATGGTGGCCTCAGGAGCACCGTCCTGAGGTGGCGGTGGCGTGGCAGAAGCAAAGGCACGGCGCTGCGCACCAACGCCCGCGTGCTCCTCCTGAACTGCCACGAGTGTCGCGCTAGCTGAGTGGGGTGTGGCGGCCAGGTAAAGCACCAGGGGCTCAAGGGGTCGAGGCGCTACCATCACTGGAGGGCTGGTGAGATACCTCTTGAGGTCTTGGAAGGCTTCCTCAGCCTCCGGAGTCCATCCAAACGGGCCCTTTTTCTTCATCAACTCAAAAAACGGAAGAGCGCGTTCACCGAGCTTGGAGATGAAGCACCCCAGCGAGGTCATGCAGCCCGTGAGCTTCTGCATTTTCTTGAGGGTCTGTGGCGGGCTCATCCTTTCTATGACCTTGATCTTCTCGGGGTTGGCCTCAATTCCCCTGTGCGACACCAAGAAACCCAGCAGCTTGCCGGACGGAACGCCGAACACGCACTTCTCCGGATTGAGCCACAAGTTTACCTTGCGTAAGTTGGTAAATGTTTCCTCCAGGTCCTTGATGAGGGTCTTTGCCTCCCACGACTTGACTACTATGTCGTCAACGTATGGCTCAGCATTCCTTCCGAGCTGCTTGCCCAGGGTGATGTGCATCAATCACTGGAAGGTCGCGCCAGCATTACGCAGCCCGAACGGCATGCAGGTGTAGCAGTACACCCCACACGGGGAGAGGAAGGCCGTCTTCTCGATGTCTTGCACCGCCACATTGATCTGGTGGTAGCCCGAGAAGGCGTCTAGGAAACACAGCAGGTCGCACTCGGTGGTGGAGTCCACGTTCTGGTCGAAGCGCGGAAGAGGGAAAGGGTGTTGAGGGCAAGCCTTGTTGAGGCTTGTGAAGTCGACGCACATGCACTCCTTCCCTCCTTTCTTGGGGACGATGACCGGGTTGGCCAGCCAATCTGGGTGCCACACCTCTCGGATGACGCCGGCTTCTTGCAGCTTGTGGACCTCGTGGACGATGAATGATTGCTTCTCCGGGGCTTGTCGCCGCGCCTTTTGTTTCACCCCACGCGCACCGGGGCATACCATCAAGTGGTGCTCAATCACGTCCCGCGGGACGCCAACCAGGTCCATCGCCTCCCATGCAAACACATCCTTGTTTGCACGAAGGAAGCTGACCAGCGCCTCTACCTGGTCCGGTGGGAGGCCGGCACCTATGGTGAAGGTGAGGCTGGAGCCCTCATCGTCGACCCGCACCTGCTTCGTCTTGGCCCGGTCCTGAGAGAATAGCTATTTTTTCTTCGTGGGTGCGGCCGCCGTTGATGAGGGTTCGGGTGACCGTGACGCTGCTGATGGTGGGCGTGCACAGCAAGGGAAGCATGCCCACGCCGACCGTAGTCTTGGGGTGATCCCTGGAGTCGAAGGTGATGTCGGCCTCGGGCGTCACTCAGCCCAAGGGAGCCCCCGAGTGTGGCTGGGCAGCCCCCATCTGCCAGAGGAACTGCTCGACGTGGCGGCTCGAGGCCGGCGCCTGTGACCCACCGAGGATGGCTGCAATGGCATGGGGCAACGGCGCCGCGAAGTGCGCGACGAACAGGTCGCGCAGCTCTTCCCAGGAAGCCACCGAAGATTCTGGCAGGCCGAGCGGCCAGGGCGCGGCGCGCCCGTGAGGGCCATGGGGAGTCAATTCGCCATGACCTTGTCGTGGCTGCTTGCCACCCAGATGGCCTCCGCGTATACCCAGAGAAACTCCACGGGGTCCGCCGTGCCATCGTACCGCGGTGGCAAATCCGGCCTAAACTTCAGCGGCCACCGCACCTGTCGCAAGGTGGGGGAGAAAGATCAGAGGCCCGCGATGCCCCCGAATGCGCCTGGCGGCCCGGCGGGTGGAGCAGCGCCTGCCATGGAAAACACGCGACGTGGGCGGAGCGTGGTCGATGGAGAAGCGGATCTTCGACACGCCCCTACCTGGTGCGCCAAATGTCGGATTCAGGGCTCCGCAGACCCAAAGAAGGTTCGAACTCTGGGGCGTGTGTGAAGAACTCAACCTATCCGGCCAACCAAACGAGCTGCCATACAGCCTAGCTCGATGAACAAGGAAGAAGAAGGACATGATAGTTTACCCAGGTTCGGGCCACCTTGCGGTGTAATACCCTACTCCTGTTTTGTGGTGGATTTGCCTCGCGAGGGGCTGAGGATGAACTAGTATAAGGGAAGAACAACCTCACGAGGTCTGCTCTAGTGTGGGTGTGAGTTCAGGATTCGAGCCCCTCCTACGGAGGTGGCTAGCCTATATTTATAGTGGCCTCGGTCCTCTTCCCAAAACGAAGGCGGGAAGGGATCCCACAACGGTCAATTTGAAGGGGGACAAGTAGTACATCTTATCCTGGCGAAAGGTGGTCTTCGCCTACAAAGCCTCTAGTTGTGATGCTACGGTGCACTCGGCGATGACATCCGTCCTGCTGTCCTGGCGGTCTTGTTCTCATTGCACGGGAATGGAAACCTTTGGCTGATTCCTTGGGACCCCGTGCCTACGCTTGCCTCCTTAGCATTAAAGAGGAAACCTGCTCCTCTGCGCCCGCTGACGCCCGCCTAGCCTTGGTCGTCATGGCTTGCATCACTTCCATCTCATGAGGTGGGTACCTGCATAGAAATCTCCGCTCCTCAGGAGCCATCCTAGGGAGGCCACTCCCTGCAGATGGGCCATACCAGGCCATCGATGGAGCCACGCCATGGGCTGCAGGTAGGCATGTTTGGGTACCTTGGTTCCTAGAACGCCGACAAGAGGAGCCAGGATGCCGGATTGGCGAGGCGGGGCGGCCGATGGAGTAATGCGATTGCCAGGGGCGCATGGCGTGGGATTGGAGGAGGAGGGCGGTTGCCCTAGGGTCGTGGAGAGCCAGCCCCCACTCATTCCCCTATAAAAAGACGAGGGGCACGGGAGGCGATGCTCATACATCTCTCCCTTCTCCACTCTTCTTGTGTCTTGTACCACCATGGTGAGATGAAGAGTTCGGGCTCGTACTTCCACCGCGGCAGCTAGAGCTTCTCCTTGGCACCATGTCCTTGCTTCGGCTGCAGCCACGGAGGCCGGCTCTAGTGCATGGGGTGGGGCCGTAGGTCGAGGACGAGGACGGTGAGGCGCTCATGGTCGAGGAGGCCGGACCGAGGTGCTGGTTGTTCCGCTTTCGGCTGCTCTGCACCCGGTGGAAGGCCATATGGGGGACACCACGCTCGAGTTCATCAAGGAGCTGCGCGACCCACTGAGAATCAGGCTGCGGCTCCCTTGTCCCTTCACCAGGGTAATGGCGGTGGACCCACCGCTCGGGTTGTGGCTGCGCGTGAATGGTTGCCTTAATGGCGCCGTTTGGGTGAACGTAGAGTAACCCGCCAACGGCGTCATGTACCTCACCCGAGGGTGGAAATCCTTCGCTCGTCCCCGCTACCTAGCGGAGGGCCACTTTCTCCACTTCAAGTTGGTGGAGTCCGACGCGCTCTCCATGAAGCTCTTCGGGCCTTCAGGCGGTCGTCTAGGTTGCTCCACGGAAAGCTCGAGCGACAGCGAAAACTTCTCCTCGAGTGACAGCGACAAGGAGGAGGCAGATGGTGAAGACGACGGCGGTGAGCCCCCGGTCATCAAGTCCAAAGAAGATGGCTCGGACTGTAGCTGAACATCGGCAGCACCATCATTGCCAGCTGAGCACCGGCAGCACCATCATCTGCAACTGGGCCCTGGCAGGCTGGTCTGCCGGGGGTGCTTCGCCTACGTGCCCCTTTTCCCTGGGTTGCACTCAATGTAAACCTGCAGGGAAAGGGCTAGAGAAAATGTCAACAAGCACTTTTTTTAACAAATATGTAATATTTGCCGTGCTCAGAAAACCATGTACTGTTTCCCTTATCAGCGTTTATCCCTGTATGAATTAGTTTCGACACCCTGCGTAGTTTGGGAACTTGCCAGGATACGTACTCGCCGTGGTGCTTTGAAGGACTGGCCCTTAGCAGCTTGCTAGAAGTAAGGTACCCGGCAAGGTGACTTTCCGGTTTTAACACTACTGCAAACTATCCCGTCGAGTGGGCTCAAGGCAGGGATATGAGCGTAGACGAAACACGGCAAAATTCCTTCACGTGCAGTTTTTTCATACATAGATAAATCTGAGACAAGGAAAAATTCCAAATGTAACAAAGAAATTCTCAGTTGTCTTTCAACTTATCTTTCTTTGTTGTACTTCTTGTCGTATGAAATGAAATGAACGTCAAACGCCGCCAATAGTACTCCATCGCCTTCCCCAGGAACCATGTACGCGAGGAATCCTTCTGTCTTTGTAGAAAAAGAAAGAAGAGAAAAAGATGGAATGGAGATCTTGGTAGTATGTTAGCCATTTCATTTAGACAAGGCGTATTCATATCATACATGCATAAGTACATAAGTAAATATGCATAAAATTTTGTGGAACACTTAGCTTTATTCACATATGCACAGGGTCTGCGCCTGGCTTTGTACAAAGGGTTACAAGTCTTTGAGACTAGGCTTGTACAAAAGGGGTTGCCGGGGCATGGCCCGGCAACTTCGCCTTACGGGTCGAACTTACGAAGATGTTTGATATTCCATGAGTTCTGTACTCGGATACCATCTTCGGTCTCCATACGTACTGCGCCAGGTTTGGTGACTCAAACTACCTTGTAAGGGCCTTCCTACTTTGGTGTCAACTTGTTTGAACCCTTGGCGGATTGAACATGCCGAAGGACAAGGTCGCCTTCCTCAATGCTTCAAGCATGAACCTTGTGACTATGATAGCAGCACAAGGTTTGTTGGTAGCGTGCTGCTCGCACAGCTGCCCGAAGATGATCTTCCTCAAGGAGCACGACATCGTCATGCCAGAGCTGCTCTTGCTCTACTTCGTCGTAGGCAAGTACTCGAGGTGTCGTGGGAAACCACGGCCACCTATGGGGCCATGAGCCCCTTGTGGTTCGGCAAGGGGGATGAGCACATTGCACAAAGAGCGGAGAATGTCGCGCAGCACGACAGAGATCACACGGGCGATTTTATCCAGGGTCGGGCCACCGCGAGGCATAAAACCCTACTCCTGCTTTGGTTGATTGATGGTGGATTGTGGTGGAAACGTAGTGTTCTTGCTCGGCAGGGTTGCCTCGGGGCGAGAGCAGCTACGCGCGTATGAGTGTACGAGGGTCTGAATCCCTTCTATGGTTGCGATGGGCCTTCTTTTATAGATCAAGGGGTCACCACAGTGGCAAATAAGTCATTGTGTACTAATTAGATAGCAAACAGTGCTATCATACCTAACTCTGTAGACAAGGCAGAGTGCATTAAATGTTCCGCTTAGTGTCACATCATGGCCTGCCCAGCACGCCTTGCCGGGCTGTTTGGCCACCTTCTCTCTTATCCGCAAGACACGTTGCTGGACGGGTGTCATTTGGAGGTGATTCCTACAGGAAGTGGCTGCCATGTGGCAGAGAACATCCACCTAGTCACTTTGGGGCTTGACACCGCACCGATTAATGACTTGCATCGCCGTGAGGTGGTGCGGTGGAGTCTTGGCGGGGTATTTTGCCTTCATAGGACCCGGCAAGCCTGCCAGGACGTTCTTGAGGCTTGCTTCCGGGGAAACCTTGACCTTGCCAGGCTCGCCTGCCCGGCAAGGGAGGTTTTCCCTTAGTGGTCTCTTGCTCCTTTGGCTTGACTTGGTCTTCTTGATCTGCACTCCGATTCTTCAAAGAGCTGATCTCTTGTGTTTGGTCTGATCTTGGATGTTGCAATCTTGATCTTAGGCATGTGAGTCTGGGCAACGGACCCGGGGTTTGTTGCACCGACAGGAGCCCCCGGGCCTAGCCCGAACGCGCTGCCGGGCATCGTTAGGGTAGGTCCTAACCAGTGCACGGGCGAAAGGGTAGCAGTTGCTTGTCTCTTGAGATCTTATTTGCTTCTTCAATAACCTGAGTCTAGGTCAGTTTCCGGTTCTCCCGGGCGTCGCGTAATGCCAACTGCAGCGAGGGAGATAATGGGCCATGATCCGCGGGGTACCCACGTCCCACGTTCACGGGGCGGTAACTGCCACCCCACTATCCTTCCCGCTCCAAGCGCTTCTGCCACATGTATCGCATGCATTGCGCGAGGTTGGTGGCGAACCCGGAGGGCCCGGGAATGAGTGCCATGGTAGGAAGCCAAGCGTTGTGGATTGGCGCAGGGGGTTGGCCTTGATTCTTCGAGCCGTTAATGGAGAGGGGGAGCCGAACTGGCTGAGCGGGGCGGCCACCTTCAGGAGAGAAGTCTAGCCCCTGCCCCGCCCACCTATAAAAGGGGGTCGTAGTGCGAGACGTTCCTCCACACTTCCTTCCTTTTACGTTCCTGCAGTAGTCCCCGCTCATCATGGTGAGAGGTCGAGGGTCCAGCCCTGCTCCAGTGGCGACGAGAACTTCTGCTTGACAGCGTCTCCCTCCTCCCTCCGACGATGCGGGAGCAGAGCCCGCCACGGGAGGAGGCGGGAGAGGGCGAGGTCCGGGTCATCACGGCACACGGGGCCTAGGAGGACAGGGCGGCACTTTGGTTGCACCGCCACTGGCCGCCCCTCCCCCGCTGGAAGGCCATGTTGGAGACCAACCCCTGGAGTTCGTCATCAGGCTGTACAAGCCCCCACGCGGCCGCCTTCGTTTGCCTACTCCATTCGCAAGGGCGATGGAGCTCGAACAGCCGCGAGTGTTGAAACTGCACATGAGGGGCTGCGGGAATGGCAGCATGCGGGTGGATGTGGATTTCCCCGCCCCTCATGTCATGTTCTTCCGCCGTGGGTGGAGGACCTTTGCTCGTGCCCATAGCCTGTCGGAGGCGGATTTCCTTTTTGTCAAGGTTTTTGGGTGCTCGGGTGCTCGCTTAGGGTGTTGCGCGGAGAGCTCGACTGATGACGAAAGCTCCTCCTCGAGTGATAGCGACGAGGAGGACAGTGATGGTGATGATGACGGCGTCAATCGGGAGGACGACGACTCTGACTCCGGTTGAGCACCAGCCGCACTATCACCGTCAGGCAGCAGCACCATCATCTGCACCTGCATCTCCTCTCCGGCAAGGTGATTTGCCGGGGAGTTGGGTGCAGGGGTGGGGATGGTGCCCCTGGCTCCTCCAGCAGCCTTCGAGCTGGGCCCCGGCTGGCTTCCTCGCGGGCTGCAGCTTCGTTCGCCCTACCGCGTCCTGCTGGCCCTGGTGGTGGCGGTTGACGGGTCATCTCCGCCAATCTCTTCACCACCACCTTCGCCCGCGCCCTCCCGCTCTCACCAGGCTCCTTGTTAGGGGACCTGACGGGGTCAGGCTGGGTGTCGGTGCAACAAACCCTGGGTCTATTGCCCAGACTGTGCACAGGCACGGGGACGAGATTGAAGCACCAACCCAAGTCAAAATACAAGGGACTAAGAGGTTCAAAGGACTAACATGCAGATCAGAGGGACCAAGATCAAGCCAAAGAAGCAAGGCACCATCAGGAGAAGGGCCTCCTTTGCCGGGCAGGCGAGCTCGGCAAGGGGCGAGGCCACCCCCGGAAGACGACGTCCAAGACGTCCCGGCAGGGCCTGCCGGGGCACACGGAGGCAAGACCACCTCACCAACTACTCCACCATGACCCACGTCGTAAATCAGTGCAGTGTCGAACCGCGGAATGACTAAGTCGTAGCCATTCACCACATGGCAGCCTCTCCCTACAGGAAACACCTGCAGAAGACACCTGTCCTGTGACATGTCAAGCGAGCAGGCGTGGAGCTGGCGAGATAGCCCGGCAAGCCTTGCCGGGCAACCAACAATGTGACATTGAGCGGTGCAATTAATGCGCCCTGTCAACCCGCAGAGTTAGGTATGATGGCACTGTTTGCTATCTTAGCAGTACATACTGACTGTTTTGCCATTGTGGTGACCCCTTAATCTATAAAAGGAGGCCCATGGCGACCGTAGAGAGGGTTAGAAGGTTGGATAACTCAGACCCCCATACGCGCGTAGCCACTGCCGCCCTGAGGCAACCCTTGCTGGGTAAGTGTACTACACTCCACCACCACCTTTCCACCATCAATCCACCAAAGCAAGAGTAGGGTTTTACACCTCACGGTGGCCCGAACCTGGGTAAAAATGCCTGTGTGATCTCTGCCATGCTGCCACACGCTCGTCTGCTCTTTGTGCAATGCGACGCCCCCTGCCGAACCAGCAAGGGTCCTCCTGGTCCCATAGGTGGTCATGGTTTCCCGCGACATCTTTGGCGCGCCAGGTAGGGGAGCGCTTGCGCGAACCTGAAGGCGTGTGTAGCGCGTCACCTTCATCACCATCAGCATCTTCAACGACGCCATCGACCATGGCGCCCAAGAAGAAACCCGGTTCTTCGGCTCGTCCTTCCACCTTGAAGGCTTCGCCGCCCGTGGCCTCTAATGCTGCGAGGGGTGCGGAGACACGCGAGGATGCGAACGCTGCTAGGGACGTGGTCGGAGCAGGCGGCGCCGTCACAACTTCCCCCGCGGCCGACACAGGAGCAGGAGACATCGGAGGAGAGCAGCATCAGCAACATCCCAACGGCCACGCTCCAAAAGGTACGAGTGAAGGGGTTACTCCATCTGCGCCCCTTCTGCTCACCGACAGGCACAGCCGCAACAACGGCGCTTGGGCCGGGGCGAATCGCCGCCCTCCGACCGCTCCCACCACGGGTGTGGTCGCAGCGCGTGCACCGTCCCCGGAAATGGTCGACCAAGCCACTGCGCCCGACGGAGCCACTGGCCCTCGAGCACCTTCGCCGCACCACCCTGCAATCTAGGTGGTCGCCCCGCAACAGCGAGGGTGCAGTGCTGCCGCCACTGGCACCGTCAGGAGCCGAGCGATGGTGCGATCGACTTCATCATCACCCATGCCAAGTACAGCCTCGGAGGCCATGGCGCGGGCTTAGCTGCTGCTGAGGTTTTCGCCAGCGGCCGAGCAAATGGACGAATGGTGTGCCACCATCCAAAGTCTGCTCAGTTTCGCCGAAGCTGGGGGCTCACGGCGAGCTGGCCCGCCACGGCCGCCCCAAGCGACAACAACGGCTCATGCTGCTGACCGTACAGAAGGGGTCGTCCCCACGGTGCAGTCCCCGCCACGGCAGCCAGCGCGAGCGCAACAGAATCAAGACCCCGATGACATCTCAATGGCCTCTTGTGACCCTTGAGTGCGTCCAGGCCAACGACGAGCCCCAGAGGATAGGCGGAGAGGAGACACATGCGCCGTTGTCGAGCAATGCCACAACAACCTCCGCCGGACCGATGGGTGTGATGGCCTCAGCGTCGACGAGCCCGCGCTCGGTATTGGCGGGCGCCTACCTTTTGAGGTTGGCTGCCCTGCCTTTACCCGTGAGCTGCGGCAAGTCCGTTGGTCGTCCGTTCGCATGTTCAAGCTAGAGATACCTGAGAAGTACGATGGGAGGCTGAACCCGGCAGAGTTCCTGAGCATCTACACCATCGTTGTTCAGGCTACTGGGGGAAGAGATGAGAAGGTGTTCGCCAACTACTTTCCTTTGGCCCTCAAGTCCAATGTGAGGTCTTGGCTGATGCACCTGCCGTAGAACTCCATTTTGTCATGGGCAGACCTGTGCCATGAGTTCATCAGTGCCTTCACCGGTGGCCACCAAGAGCCGGGCCGACCCAGCGACTTGCAGCTTCTCCAACAAAAGGAAGGAAAGACCCTCTGTAAGTATTTACAGAGATTCAGCAAAGTTCATAGAAATATCCCAAATATCCATCCGGCAGCCGTGATAGCCGCCTTCCAGTCCAATGTGCGCAACCGCCGGATTCATTCCAAGATGAACGTACGGTTGCCCAAGACTGTGAAGGAGCGCTACACATTGGTGGATAAGTGTGCTTGGATGGAGGAGGGAAGAAAGTTGCCTGGAGAGGAAGATTGCACCAATATTGATTCAGAGGATGAGGATGAATCAACCAGTCAGAAGAAGAGCAAGAAGCGCAGTAAGAAGCGAAGGGATAATGCAGTAATGACTGTTGAAGGATCGGGTACACCTAGTACTGGCAAGAAGGCCAAAGCTGAGGCCCATGGCAAGGAAGCTGCCGTGTGCACTGACTACCGGGAAGCCGCTGCTGCTGAGAAAGCCGGGAAAGGTGATGGGCCGTATTGCAAGATTCATCGGACCAAGGGCCACGACCTTCAAGAATGTTATCAGGTTGAGCAGCTTGTCAAAAGATAGAAAGCAGAGTATGAGAAGCGTGACAAGGAAAAGGGTCAGAATGTTGCTAGCGGCAAGGGCCGAGGTGGTGAAGTAAATCACCCCGGCAAACCCTTTCGGAACCAAGGAAAACCCGCCAGAGGTCGAGAGAAGGAAACCCGTGGTGATGAGAGTGATGGAGGGGATGAAGAGGAAACTAGTGAGCAAGAGTTTTAGAAGGCCACCGACGCCCTGTGCATCGACAGGGGTGCATCTCTGCACACCTCTCACTGCAAACTCAAGTGGTGGGCGTGAGAAATCAAAACCGTGGAGCCAGCGCCCAAGGCCTGGAAGCCGCTCAAGTGGTCCCGTACGCCCATCATCTTTGACGACAAGGATCATCCTAGCCGTACCACTGCGGTAGAGTGTTTGCCATTGTTGGTCTCCCCAACAATCCGCAACCTCAAGGTCATGAAGATGTTGGTGGACGGCGGGGCCGGGTTGAATCTGATTTCCCCAGCAGTTATCAGCAAGCTTCAGATAGCAGAGGAAGAGCTGGAGGTTACCGGCACATTTCAAGGAGTTAATCCCGGCAGCAGCCGTCCTAAGGGAAAGATCATGTTGCCGGTAACGTTTGGGGGAGAACTGAACTACCGGACTGAGAAGATTGTGTTTGATGTGGTTGATCTCCCCCTGCCATACAATGGGATTCTTGGACGCCTAGCCCTGGCTAAGTTCATGGCAGCATCTCACTATGCGTACAACACCGTGAAGATGCCTGGCCACTGGGAGTCATCACCATCCCATCAAATGAGAAGGATGCAATCATTTGTGTCGACAAGATGTACCGGGATGCGGTCGCAGCAGAGGCAGCGGTAGTAGTAGCTCCCGCTAAGGAAAGCAAAGGAAAGAAGAGGGATTGTAGGGACTCCGGCAAAGAGTCCGGGAAGCATGCCCCCACCGAGTGCACGACACCCATTGACGACGTGCCGGAGTGTTCCAATGGCAAGAGATCCAAGGTCGCTGCACCCCACGTGAAGAAGGTCCCGGCAGGGCTGGCTGGTGTTGATGGTACTTTCACTATAAGCGCCACCCTCGATGACAAATAGGAAAGCGCGCTCGTTGCCTTCCTGCGGGCGAATGTCGATGTGTTTGCTTGGCAACCATCTGATATCCCCGGTGTTCCCAGGGAGGTAATTGAGCACCACCTTGCTGTCTGCCCACATGCCCGACCTATCAAGCAGAAAATCCGGAAGTAGGCCTTGGAGAGGCAGGAGTTCATTGCAGAAGAGATCAAGAGACTAGAGGCAGCTGGATTGGTCAGAGGAGTACTGCATCCCACGTGGTTGGCAAACCCAGTGCTAGTCCGGAAGGCTAACGGAAACTAGAGGCTTTGCATAGATTTCACAGATCTCAACAAGGCTTGCCCGAAGGACCCATTTCCCTTGCCGCGTATCGATCAGATTGTGGATTCCACTTCAGGTTGTGATTTGCTCTCCTTTCTAGATGCGTATTCTGGGTATCACCAGATCTTCATGTCCAAGGAAGATGAAGAGAAGACGTCGTTCATCACTCCATGTGGTACATACTGTTTTGTCCAGATGCCATTCGGATTAAAGAGTGCCGGGTCCACTTTTGCAAGGGCAGTCCAGATTGGTTTTGAGCCACAGTTGCACAGAAACATAGAAGCCTATATGGATGATATTGTGGTCAAGACCAAGGATAGGGCCACCCTTGTTCATGATTTGGAGGAGACATTTGCTAATCTACGCAAAATCAATTTGAAGCTCAACCCGGAGAAGTGTGTATTTGGTGTTCCCTCCGGCAAGTTGCTTGGGTTCTTTGTATCCCATCGCGGGATCGGAGCCAATCCCGACAAGATCAAGGCTATCGAGCAGATCCAAGCACCAAGGACAGTTAACGATGTGAGGTGTCTGACGGGATGCGTTGCCGCGCTAAGCAGATTCATCTCCAAGTCTACCGAGCGCGCCCTGCCGTTCTTCAAAATTTTGAAGAAGGCAAGACCCATGAAGTGGACCCCGGAAGCAGATGCAGCTTTTCAAGAGTTGAAGGCCTACTTGTCCTCCATGCCTACCTTGGTCGCTCCCAAACCCCAGGAGCCGTTGCTGCTGTACCTAGCGGCAACCAACCAAGTAGTCATTGCAGCTTTGGTAGCGCAGCGAGAAGTGGATGAGGCAGAGAGTGAGCAGAGACCGGCAGAGTTAGAGAAGGATCAGGACAGCAATGAGCATGGCAATGAGAGCAACCCCAAGGACACGGCAAGGAAGAAAGTGGTGCAGCGCCTAGTGTACTTTGTCAGCTCCTTATTACAGGGGGCTAGATCAAGGTACTCTGGCGTGCAAAAGTTGATTTTTGGTCTCATCATGGCCTCAAGGAAACTGCGCCACTACTTCCAAGCCCATGAGATCACGGTTGTCACTCGTTTCCTGTTGCATCGGATACTCCGAAACCTTGAGGCTACCGGCAGAATAGTGGAGTGGGCGTAGGAGTTATCCAGTTTTGGTTTGAAGTTTGGAAGCACGTCAACTATTCAGAGCAGGGCGTTGGCAGAGTTTATTGCAGAATGGACGCCAACCCCTGATGAGGAAGTGACGGAGACAGCTATCCCCGGCAAGGAATCACCCCAAGAATGGATTATGTATTTTGATGGTGCTTTTTCCCTACAACGTGCAGGAGCTAGCGTGCTTCTTGTTGCCCCCTCCGGGGAGCACTTGAGGTACGTCATCCAAATGCATTTTTCCCGGGAAGAAGCAACCAACAATACAGCAGAATATGAAGGGCTCCTTGTCGGGCTCAGGATTGCAGCTGAATTGGGAATTAAGAAGCTGATCATTCGAGGAGATTCACAGCTTGTGGTGAGACAAGTTAACAAGGATTACCAAAGTCCATTGATGGAACCATACGTCGAGGAAGTGAGGAGATTGGAGGAGCACTTTGACGGATTGCAAACAGAGCACATACCCGGTCCGAAAAACAGCATAGCTGATCATCTGTCAAAGTGTGATGCGCAGAAGCTCCCTATGGAACCAGGGGCTTTTTTTCTCCATCTCACTCAGCCCTCCGTATCCCCAGCAACAATGGCCCGGAAAAGGAGAAAGTTGGACTCCGGTAAGCCTCTCCCGGTAGTCCCATCCGCTCCTGGCAGAGACCCTGCCGGAAACAACTCCTCGCAGTCTGCCGGACCACACCCTCCAGCCGGGCCCATGGACCCCGCGAACGAGGCATGTGCTCCCGCAGCAGAGGAGGTGCCGCTAGTCCTAGTTGCCGAGCCCCAGGCTCCAACTTGGGCAAAGCACATTGTCCAGTTCCTCCAAACCAAAGAGCTTCCCAGCAACCAAGACGAAGCTGAAAAAGTAGCCCGGAGGGCCAGTATGTATCAGTTTGTCGATGACACTCTGTACAGAAGGAGGCCCAATGGTGTGAAATTAAAGTGTGTCTGCCGGGAAGAAGGAAAGGAACTGCTGGCTGAGATACACAAAGGCATGTGCGGCTCCCACATTGGATCAAGGGCACTAGTTGGGAAAGCATTCCAGCAAGGATTCTATTGGCCCACAGCCCTCCAAGATGCGGTCGAGCTAGTCACCAAATGTGAAGCCTGCCAGTTCCATTCCAAGAAAACCCACCTGCCTGCCCAAGCTCTTCAAACAATCCCTCTATCATGGCCATTTTCGGTCTGGGGGCTTGATATCCTCGGCCCCATCCCCCGAGCAATCGGGGGCTTTGAATTCTTGTTCGTTGCTATCGACAAGTTTACAAAGTGGTCGGAAGTGACTGCTGTGAGAAAGGTGACTGCTCAGTCAGCTATCAAGTTCTTGAAATAATTGGTGTGTCGTTTTGGAGTTCCGGCAGGGATCATTACCGACAACGGCACCCAGTTCACGAGCCGCGCCTTCATGCAATATGTTCATGCCCTCGGATGCAAGATCTCATTTGCCTCTGTGGCACACCCCCGGAGCAATGGGCAAGCTGAGAGGATGAACGCTAAAGTGCTGCGTGGACTCAAGACGAGAACCTTTGATACGCTGCAGAAGCACGGTAGGTGGTGGATCGAGGAGCTGCCGGTAGTTCTCTGGTCCTTCAGAACGACACCAAACTGAGCTACCGGGCAGACTCCCTTCTCCCTGGTCTATGGGGCAGAAGCAGTTATCCCCGCGGAACTCATTTACGGGTCACCTCGAGTGCTTGCCTACGATGAAGTAGTGCAAGATCAGCACCGGCGTGACGACGCTATGCTACTCGATGAGAACCGTCTCCGGGATGACACGTGTGCTGCACGCTATCAGCAAGCCCTGTGTCGCTATCATAGCCGCAGGGTTCACGCCCGGTGTTTTGAGGAAGGTGACCTTGTCCTTAGGCGCGTTCAGTCAGCCAAGGGTACGAACAAGTTGTCACCGAAGTTGGAAGGCCCTTACCGGGTAGTACGAGTCACCAGACTTGGCGCAGCCGTCTGGAGACCGGAGATGGCATTCAGTTGCAAAACTCATGGAATATTGAGCATCTCCGCAAGTTCTACCCGTAAGGCGCGGCTGTCGGGCCCTGCCCGGCAGCCACCCTTTTGTACAGGCCTTGCCTCAGCTGCATGTAACCCCTTGTACAAAGCCAGGGCGATGACCCTGTGCAAGAGAAGATAAAGAAACGCTGTGGGGGGGCCCCGACCAAGATTGCATGCATGCATGAGCATTCCAAGATCACTGCATAAGCATTTCATGAGCATTTGCATATGCATATAGATATGATCGCATCCTGCATTCATTCTCATCCGCATGAAGCTGCAGGTTCCTGCCATGAACTTGGCTTTGACAAGGAGTTGAGAAGATTGCCCGGCACTGCGATCCCCGGCAAGCCAAACAGATAAGTTCTACCTCCTGTCCATTAGTGTTCTGTAAGTTATAACTTGTGCATAAGAAAACCCTGCCACTCTTTTGAGACTTAGGTGCTCCCATCCCTAACTCGAACGTTGCTTCGGACAGGATGGTTGTAGTGGCCTTTGGTAAAAAGAAGTTGGCGGGGGGTTGGCCCCTTTGCCTGTTGCCCGAAAGACACATTTCTACGGTAGACAGAAAAGGTGCTGGCAGGGTAGCCTGCAGGGGAAAGCTCGTTTATTTACACTAAAGAGGCATCTCACCTCTTCATGGACATACACATGCACGAGTTCCTGGCAAGGTTCATCTTTTTCATTAATATGCTGATACAAGTACAAGCATTACAGAACACACACATGGACT
Source organism: Thinopyrum elongatum (assembly GCA_011799875.1). Taxonomy (NCBI): domain Eukaryota; kingdom Viridiplantae; phylum Streptophyta; class Magnoliopsida; order Poales; family Poaceae; genus Thinopyrum; species Thinopyrum elongatum. The sequence goes on along the minus strand of CM022299.1, from coordinate 217,676,131 downwards.
CGAGAGATTACATTATTTGAATTAAAATTTGGCAAGTGCCTGCGGATTTAAGATTGAAAAAAGATAAGTGCCCCGTAATGCCCTTTCTTGTCCCTCTCCTCCTAGGCACGGCCGTCGAAGGCGAGGAGAACCCGCAGGCCACGATCAAAGTTCTTCCACAACATTGCGCACGACGCGCGGAGAAACCGGAAACTGGCCCAGAATCAAGGCTAATGAAGAAGCAAAAAAGACCTCAAGAGACCAGTCTTCAGCGACCCCGCCTGTGCACTTATTAGGCCCTACCCAGACGACGCTCAGCAGCGCATTCGGGGCAGGCCCCGGGGCTTCTGTCGATGCAACAAACCCTGGGTCTATTGCCCAGACTGTGCACAGGCACGGGGATGAGATTGAAGCACCAACCCAAGTCAGAATACAAGGGACTAAGAGGTTCAAAGGACTAACATGCAGATCAGAGGGACCAAGATCAAGCCAAAGAAGCAAGGCACCATCAGGAGAAGGGCCTCCTTTGCCGGGTAGGCGAGCTCGGCAAGGGGCGAGGCCACCCCCGGAAGATGACGTCCAAGACGTCCTGGCAGGGCCTGCCGGGGCACACGGAGTCAAGATCACCTCACCAACTACTCCACCACGACCCACATCGTCAATCAGTGCGGTGTCGAACCGCGGAATGACTATGTGGCAGCCATTCACCACATGGCAGCCTCTCCCTACAGGAAACACCTGCAGATGACACCCGTCATGCGACATGTCAAGCAAGCAGGCATGGAGGTGGCGAGATAGCATGGCAAGCCTTGTGGGGCAACCAACGATGTGACATTGAGCGATGCATTTAATGCGCCCTGTCAGCCCACAGAGTTAGGTATGATGGCACTGTTTGCTATCTTATCAGTACATACTGACTGTTTTGCCATTGTGGTGACCCCTTAATCTATAAAAGGAGGCCCATGGCGACCGTAGAGTGGGTTAGAAGGTTGGATAACTCAGACCCCCATACGCGCGTAGCCACTGCCGCCCTGAGGCAACCCTTGCCGGGCAAGTGTACTACGCTCCACCACCACCTTTCCACCATCAATCCACCAAAGCAGGAGTAGGGTTTTACGCCTCACGGTGGCTCGAACCTGGGTAAAAATGCTTGTGTGATCTCTGCCATTCTGCCACACGCTCGTATGCTCTTTGTGCAACGCGACGCCCCCCTGCCGAACCAGCAAGGGGCCTCCTGGTCCCATAGGTGGCCGTGGTTTCCCGCGACACTGGGCTTCTGCTCAGGCACTCCTTTAGCCCTCTTCACCTCCTGTCACAGTGCCTTGGTGGAAAGGGACAAGAAAGGGCATCACGGGGCAATTATCTTTTTTCAATATAAAATATGTAGGCACTTGCCAAACCTTACTTCAAATTATGTAATCTCTTTTACCCATGTTTGTGTTCTGTTAGATCTGTACTTGTTGATCAGCATTTTAATGAAAAAGATAAACCTTGTCGGACACTTGTGCATGTAACATGTCCATGCAGAGGTAGAATGCCTCTATACATTCAAGTAAACAACTTTTACCCGGCAGGATATCCTGCCGGTACCCTCAGTTTGCTGCCGCGGAGCTAGGCTTGCCGGGCACAAATCATAAAGAGGGACCAGCCCCCCGCCAAACTTTCTTGCCAAATGCCACTACAACCACCAAGACTAAAGCAACGTTCGAGTCAAGGGACGGGAGAACCTAAGTTTCAAAAGTGGCGGGGTTTTCTTATGCACAAGTTTTTACTTACAGAACACATACGGATAAGAGAGAGAGAGAGAGCTTATCTATTTGGGCTTGCCGGGGATCGCAATGTAGTCTTGTCTTCTCTTCTCCTCTTTGGGACTGAACCCACGGTAGGAGCCTACAGTTTGATGCAGATGAAAATGATGCCTCATGCGATCTTATCTATATGAACATGCTATGCTCATGATATGCTTATGCACGCATGCAATTTGTCGGGGGCCTCCCAGTGCTTCATTTATTTCTCTGTTGCTCAGGGTCTGCGCCTGGCTTTGTACAAGGGGTTACATGCAACAGAGGAAAGGCCTGTACAAAAGGGTGGCTGCCGGGCAAGGCCCGAGAGCTGCGCCTTACGGGTAGAACTTGCGGAGATGCTCAATGTTCCATGAGTTTTGCAACTGAATGCTATCTACGGTCTCCAAACGGATTGCTCCAGGTCTGGTGACTCGTACTACCCGGTAAGGGCCTTCCCACTTTGGCGTCAACTTGTTTGTACCCTTGGCGGACTGAATGCGCCTAAGGACAAGGTCGCCTTCCTCAAAACTCCGGGCTTGAACCATGCGGCTGTGATAGCGACGCAGGGCTTGCTGGTAGCGTGCAGCATGAGTAGCAGCCCGGAGACGGTTCTCCTCGAGTAGCACAGCGTCATCACGCCGGTGCTGTTCCTGCGCTACTTCATCGTAGGCAAGTACTCGAGGTGACTCGTAAATGAGTTCCGTGGGGATAACTGCTTCTACCCCATAGACTAGGAAGAAAGGAGTCTGCCCGGTAGCTCGATTTGGTGTCGTTCTGAGGGACCAAAGAACCACCGACAGCTCGTCGATCCATCGCCTGCCACACTTCTGCAGCTTATCAAATGTTCTCGTCTTGAGTCCTCGCAATACTTCAACGTTCGCCCTCTCAGCTTGCCCGTTGCTCCTTGGATGAGCAACAGAGTCGAATGAGATCTTGCTTCCGAGGCCATGAACGTACTGCATGAAGGCGTGGCTCATGAATTGGGTGCCGTTGTCGGTGATGATTCGAGAAGGGACTCTGAAGCAACACAACAACCCTTTCAAGAACTTGATAGTTGACTGAGCAGTCACCTTTCTCACGGGCTCTACTTCCGTCCACTTTGTAAACTTGTTGATGGCGACGAACAAGAATTCAAAGCCCTCGGTAGCACGGGGGAAGGGGCCCAAGATGTCTAGCCCCCAGACCAAAAACGGCCATGACAAAGGGATTGTCTGAAGAGCTTGGGCAGGCAGGTGGATATTCTTGGAATGGAACTTGCAGGTTTCACATTTGGTGACAAACTCAACTGCATCTTGGAGGGCTGTGGGCCAGTAAAATCCTTGACGGAAGTCTTTCCCAACCAGAGCCCTCGATCCGATGTGTGAGCCGCACATACCCTTGTGTATCTCTGCCAACAGTTCCTTTCCTCCTTCCCGGCAAATGCACTTCAATTTCATACCGTTGGGCCTCCTTCTGTACAGCGTGTCGTCAACGAACTGATACATACTGGCCCTCTGGGCTACTCTTTCAGCTTCTTCTTGCTTTTCGGGAAGTTCTCCAGTTTGGAGGAAATGGACTATGTGCCGCACCCAAGTTGTTGCCTGAGGCTCGGCAACGAGGACTAGCGGCACCTCCTCATTCGTGGGAGTGCATTCCTCGACCGCGGGGACCGGTGGCCTAGCGGGAGGACGCATCTCAACGACTGAAGGGGAGTTGTTCCCGACAAGTTCTCTGCCGAGAGCCTCGGAAGGTTCTACCAAGAGAGGCTTGCCGGAGTCCAGTTTCCTCCTCTTTTTGGCCATTGTTGCCGGGGATACGGAGGGCTGAGTCAGATGGAGAACAAAAGTCCCTGGTTCCATAGGAAGCTTCTGCACAGCGCACTTCGATAGATGATCAGCAATGTTGTTTTCCGCACGGGGTATGTGCTCTGTTTACAATCCGTCAAAGCGCTCCTCCAACTTTCTCAGTTCCTCAACGTATGCCTCCATCAATGGACTTTGGTAATCCTTGTTGACTTGTCGCACCACAAGTTGCGAGTCTCCGCGGATGATCAGCTTCTTGATCCCTAGTTCTGTTGCAATCCTGAGCACGGCAAGGAGCCCCTCGTACTCTACAGTATTGTTGGTAGCCTTCTCCCGGGAAAAATGCATCTGGACAATGTACTTCAGGTGTCCTCCAGTGGGAGCAATGAGAAGCACGCCAGCCCCTGCACCTTGTAGGGAGAAGGCACCGTCAAAATACATGATCCATTCTTGGGGCGCTTCCTTGCCGGGAATAACTATCTCCAACACTTCTTCATCAGGAGTCAACGTTCATTCTGCAATAAACTCTGCCAATGCTCTGCTCTGAATAGTTGATGTGCTCTCAAACTTCAAACCAAAGATGGATAACTCCAAGGCCCACTCCACTATCCTGCAGGTAGCCTCAGGGCTTGGAAGTACTGGCGCAGTTTCCTTGAGGCCATGACAAGGCCAAAAATCAACTTTTGCACGCCATAATACCTGGATCGAGCCCCCTGCAATAGGGAGCTAACGAAGTACACAGGGCGCTGCACCACCTTCTTCTTTGCCGCATGCTTGGGGCTGCCTCTGCTGCCTTGCTCTTCTCTGTCTTGATCTGCATCTGATCTTGCCGGGGGATGGTCACTTTCCTCCCCGGAGGGGACACTGGTTGTGGCTGCCGCTTCATCCACTTCCCGCTGCGCCACCAGTGCCGCGCTAACCACTTGATTAGTTGCCACCAAGTATAGCAACAACGGTTCTTGTTGTTTAGGAGCGACCAAAGTGGGCACAGAGGAAAGGTAGGCCTTCAAATCTTGCAGTGCAGCGTCTGCCTCAGGGGTCCACTCCACGGGTCCTGCCTTCTTCAAGAATTTGAAGAATGGCAAGGCACGCTCAGCAGACTTGGAAATGAATCTCCTAAGCACAGAAACACATCCAGTCAAACACCTCATATCCTTAACTGTCTTGGGTGCTTGAATCTGCTCGATAGCCTTGATCTTGTCGGGGTTGGCCTCTATCCCCCGGTGGGACGCAAAGAAGCCAAGTAGCTTGCCGGAAGGAAAGCCAAACACACACTTCTCCGGGTTTAGCTTCAAGTTGATCTTGCACAGATTAGCAAACGTCTCTTCCAAATCCTGAATGAGGGTTGATCTGTCCTTGGTCTTGACCAAAATATCATCCATGTAAGCTTCAATGTTTCGATGCAACTGTGACTCAAAACCAATCTGGACTGCCCTTGCGAAAGTGGATCCGGCACTCTTCAACCCGAAAGGCATCCGTACGAAGCAGTATGTACCACACAGGGTGATGAACGCAGTCTTCTCTTCGTCTTCCTTGGACATAAAGATCTAATGATATCCAGAGTAGGCATCGATGAAGGAAAGCAGTTCACACCCGGAGGTGGAATCCACAATCTGGATGATGCGCGGCAAGGGAAATGGGTCCTTCGAGCTTGCCTTGTTCAGATCCGTAAAATCTATGCACAGCCTCCATTTCCCGTTGGCCTTGCTTACCACCACAGGATTCGCTAACCATGTTGGATGCAATACTCCTCTGACCAGACCAGCTACCTCAAGTTTCTTAATCTCCTCAGCAATGAACTGATGCCGCTCCAAGGCTTGCTTTTGGACCTTCTGCTTGATGGGTCGGGCATGTGGGCAGACATCAAGGTGGTGCTTGATTACCTCCCTGGGAACACTGGGGATATCAGATGGTTGCCAAGCAAACACATCGATATTCGCCCGCAGGAAGGCAACAAGCGTGCTTTCCTATTTGTCATCGAGGGTGGCACTGATAGTGAAAGTACCATCAGCACCAGCCAGCCCTGCCGGGACCTTTTTCACAACGGGTACAGCAGCCTTGGATCTCTTTCTATTAGAACTCTCGGGCAAGTCATCGACAGGCGCAGCATACTCCGAAGATGTACGCTTCTCGGATTCCTTGCTGGCGTCCTTATTAGCTTTCTTCTTTCCTTTACTTTCCTTGGCGGGAACAGCGGCTTCAGCGGCCTCTGCCGTGACTGCCTCCCGGTACATCTTGTCCACGCAAATGATTGCGTCCTTCTTATCTGATGGAATGGAAATGACTCCCATCAGCCCTGGCATCTTCAAGGTGTTGTAGGCATAGTGGGATGCCGCCATGAATTTGGCCAGAGCTGGGCGACCAAGGATTCCATTGTACAGCAGGGGGAGGTCACCACATCAAATACGATCTTCTCCGTCCGGTAGTTCAACTCTCCCCCAAATGTCACTGGCAACGTGATCCTCCCCTTAGGACGACTCCCGCCGGGGTTGATTCCTTGAAATGTACTAGTAACCTTGAGCTCTTCCTCTGCTATCTAAAGTTTGCTGATGACTTTTGGAGAAATCAGATTCAACCCGGCCCCACTATCAACTAACATCTTTGTGACTTTGAGATTGCGTATTGTTGGTGAGACCAACAACGGCAAGCACCCTACCGCGGTGGTGCGGTCACGGTGGTCCTCTTCGTCGAACACGATGGGCGTGCGGGACCACTTGAGCGGCCTCCGAGAATCTGCCGCTGTCTCCACGACATTGACTTCACGCGCCCACAGTTTAAGTTGGTGGTGGGAGGAGTGCAGAGATGCACCACCGTCAATGCACAGGGCGTCAGTAGCTTTCTGGAATTCCTGCTCGCTAGTTTCCTCTTCATCCCCTCCATCACTCTCATCATTGCAATCCTCCTTCTCACGGCCTATGGCGGGTTTTCCTTGATTCCAAGGAGCCTTGCCGGGGCGGTTTGCTCCACCGCCTCGGCCCTTCCCACCAGCGCCATTCTGACTCTTTTCCTTATCACGCTTCTCATATTCAGTCCTCTGCTTCTTGATGAGCTGCTCAACCTAATGACACTCCTGGAGATCGTGGCCCTTGGTCCGATGAATCTTGCAGTATAGGCCATCACCTTTCCCAGCCTTCTCGGCAGCTGCGGCCTCCCGGCAATCAGTGCACGCGGCAACTTCCTTGCCGGGTACCTTAGTCTTAGCCTTCTAGCCGGTACTAGGTATGTCGGTCCCTCAACGGTCATCACTGCCTTATCCTTGCGCCTCTTATTGCGCTTCTTGTTCTTCTTCTTCTGACTGGTGGCCTCGTCATCATCCTCTGAGTCATTGTCGACGCCATCCTCTTCTCCGGGGAGCCTCCTCCCCTCCTCTACCCGAGCACACTTATCCACCAGAATGTAAAGCTCCTTCTGATCGGCTGCCGGTGGAAATCTCAATAGCAGCTGGGCCCGCGCCATGGCCTCTGAAGTGGTGCTTGGCATGGATGTCGATGAAGATCATAACGTCGCCCGGCTCCGGATGGTGCCGGTAGTGGTTGCGCCGTGCTCTCATCGTCGTGAGCCAGTCGCCAGGATGGTGTGGTGACGAGGTGGAGGCGCTTGCGGACCAGCGGTTCCGTTTAGTGCACCGGTTGGGTCAGCTTGCTCCGGGGGCGGTGCATGCCCTGCGGCCGCACCCGCAGCGGGGGTGGCTGGAGGATTACGATTCGCCCCAGAGCGAGTGCCACCGCTGTGGCTGTGCCCTTCGGCCAGGCTGAGAGGTGCAGACGAAATGATCTCTCTACCCGTACCTTGTAGGGCGTGACCGCTGGGATGCTATTGGTGTTGTCCTTCTCCGGTGCCTCCTGCTCCTGTTTCGGCCACAGGGAGGTGGTGACGATTCCGCCTGCGTCGACCACATCACCTGCAGCGTCCACATCCCCAGGCATCCCCGTAGCCCCCGCGACATCGATGGTCACAGGCGGCGGGGCCTTCAAGGAGGACGGCTGGGCGGCGGCACCGGGTTTCTTCTTGGGCGCCATGGACGATGGAGCCGTCGATGAGGAGAACGATGAAGAAGATGACGCGCTACATATGGTTCTCGGGTTTGCGCAAGTGCTTCCCCCTACCTAGCGCGCCAAAGATGTCGTGGGAAACCATGGCCACCTATGGGGCCATGAGCCCCTTGTGGTTCGGCAAGGGGGATGAGCACATTGCACAAAGAGCGGAGAACGTCGCACAACACGACAGAGATCACACGGGCGATTTTACCCAGGTTCGGGCCACCGCGAGGCATAAAACCCTACTCCTGCTTTGGTGGATTGATGGTGGATTGTGGTGGAAACACAGCGTTCTTGCATGGCAGGGTTGCCTCAGGGCGAGAGCAGCTATGGGCGTACGAGTGTGCGAGGGTCCGAATCCCTTCTATGGTTGCCATGGGCCTCCTTTTATAGATCAAGGGGTCACCACAGTGGCAAATCAGCCATTGTGTACTGATTAGATAGCAAACAGTGCTATCATACCTAACTCTGCAGACAAGGTAGAGCGCATTAAATGCGCTGCTTAGTGTCACATCATGGCCTGCCCGGCATGCCTTGCCGGGCTGTTTGGCCACCATCTCTCCTGTCCGCATGACACGTCGCTGGACGGGTGTCATTTGGAGGTGATTTCTTTATGAAGTGGCTGCCATGTGGCAGAGAACAGCCACCTAGTTAGTTTGGGGCTTGACACCGCACCGATCGATGACTCGCATCACCGTGAGGTGGTGCGGTGGAATCTTGGCGGGGTATTTTGCCTTCGTAGGGCCCGGTAGGCCTGCCGGGACGGTCTTGAGGCTTGATTCCGGGGCAACCTTGACCTTGTCAAGCTCGCCTACTGGGCAAGGGAGGTTTGCCCTTAGTGGTGTCTTGCTCCTTTGGCTTGACTTGGTCTTCTTGATATGCACCCTGATTCTTCAAAGAGCTGATCTCTTGTGTTTGGTCTGATCTTGGATGTTGCAATCTTGATCTTAGGCCTGTGCACAGTCTGGGTAACGGACACGGGGTTTGTTGCACCAACACGAGGTGACCCGTATATGAGTTCCTTGGGTAGCACCGCTTCTGCACCATAGACTAGGGAGAAGGGAGTTTGACCAGTAGCTCGATTTGGTGTCGTTCTGAGTGACCAAAGAACCACAAGCAACTCATCAATTCAGCGCCTCCCGCACTTGTGGAGCTTGTCAAACATTCTTGTCTTGAGACCGTGCAACACTTCTGCATTTGTCCTTTCTGCTTGCCCGTTGCTCCTGGGATGAGCAACGGAAGCAAAGCAAACCTTGCTTCCAAGGCTTTGGATGTATTGCATGAAGGCGATGCTCGTGAACTATGTGCCGTTGTCGGTGATGATTCTATTTGGAACCCCAAAAAGGCAAACTAGTCCTTTGAAGAACTAGACAGCTGACTGTGTAGTCACCTTCCTCACTGGCTCCACTTCAGGCCACTTTGTGAACTTGTCGACGGCAATGTACAAGAACTCAAAGCCCCCGGTAGCATGGGGGAAGGGGCCCAGGATGTCGAGCCCCCAGAATGAAAAAGGCCAGGAGAGAGGGATTGTTTGGAGGGCTTGTGCTGGTTGGTGTATGCTCTTTCAATGGAACTGGCATGCTTCACATCTTGTTACTAGCTCAATTGCATCCTGGAGGGCAGTGGGCCAATAAAAACCTTACCGGAAAGCTTTCCCAACAAGGGCTCTTGATCCTATGTGCGAACCACATATGCATCCATGTATCTCTGCCAACAACTTCAGTCCATCTTCCTGGCAAATGCACTTCAATTTCACTCTGTTATGTCTCTTTCTGCATAGGATGTTATCCACAAATTGATACATACTCGACTAGTGGGCTACTTTCTCAGCTTGCTCTTGCTCGTCGGGAAGTTCTCCTGTTTGGAGAAACTGAACTATTTGTTGCACCCATGTCGGAGCCTGTGGCTCGACGACAAGGACTAAAGGCATTTCTTCGGCTGCGGGAGTGCTAACCTCAACGGTAAGAATCTGAGACTCTGCTTGAGGCCCCTGCTCACCGGCAAGCGTATCGCTATCTCCGGCAGTGTTCTTCTTGTTGGCAACTTCAAGGAGTCCTGCCAGAAGATATTTGTCGGTGTTCAGCTTTCTTCTCTTTATGGCTTGCATTGATGGAGTAACTGATGGTCGATTCAAATGGAGTACAAAGGTCCCTGGTTCCACTGGTAGCTTTTGGGTAGTGCACTTTGATAGGTGATCAGCAATGTTGTTCTCCGCACGGGCGATATGCTCTGTTTGCAACCCATCAAAGTGCTCCTCCAATTTCCTCACTTCATCCACGTAGGCTTCCATCAACGGGCTCTAGTAATCCTTATTCACTTGCCTCACCACAAGTTGCGAATCACCACGGATGATCAATTTTCTGATTCCCAATTCCACCACAATTCTGAGGCCTGCAAGCAGTCCTTCATACTCCACGGTGTTGTTTGTAGCTTCCTCCATGGGAAAGTGCATTTGAACCACGTACCTGAGATGCTTTGCAGTGGGTGCGACAACCAGCAGTCCTGCATCGGCACCTTGCAGCGAGAAAGCACCATCAAAGTACATGATCCACTCCTTCTCAGTTTCCTTCCCGGGGAGAGTTGATTCTGGGTTTCTTCATCTTGAGTTGGTGTCGGTGCAACAGACCCTGGGTCAATTGCTTGGACTGTGCACAGGCCAGACACGAGATTACAAGACCAAGATCAGACCAAACAAGGAGGATCAATTCCTTTGAAGGATCCAAGTGCAAGTTGAGAAGGCCAAGGTGAGCCAGAGGAACAAGGCATTGCTAAGGGAAGGACCTACCTTGCCGGGCAGGCGAGCCCGGCAGGGTTGGGTTTTGTCCCGGAAGCAAGCTCCCAGATCGTCCCGGCAGGCCTGCCGGGGATGGCGGAGGCAAGCCACTCCACCGCTCCACCTCACGAGCGATGCAAGTCATTAATCAAAGCGGTGTCGAGCTCCAAGGTGACTAAGTGGCTGCTTTTTGCCACATGGCAGCCACTTCCTACAGCAAACACCTCCATATGACACCCGTCCTAAGACGTGTCAAGCGAGCAGGCGCGAAGCTGGCAAAATATCCCGACAGGGCCTGCCGGGCGGGCTGTGATGTGACACGAAGCGGCGCATTTAATGCGCTCTGTCAGCCTGCAGAGTTAGATATGATAGCACTGTTAGCTATCTAATCAGTACGCAAAGACTGATTTGCCACTGTGGCGACCCCTTAATCTATAAAAGGAGGCCCATGGCGACCGTAGAAAGGGTTGGACCCTCGCATATCCATACATGCGTAGCAACTCTCGCCCCCAGAGCGACCTTGCGAGGCGAGTGTGCTATGTCCACCACCATTATCCACCATCAATCCACCAAAGCAGGAGTAGGGTTTTACACCTCACGGCAGCCCAAACCTGGGTAAAGACTGCCTGTGTGATCTCTGCCATGCTGCGCGACGCTTCTCCGCTCTTTGTGCAATGTGCCCATCCCCCTGCCGAACCAAAAGGGGCTCATGGCCCCATAGGTGGCTGTGGTTTCCCATGACATCTTTGGCGCGCCAGGTAGGGGCATCACTCGCGCGAAACCGAGAGCATACGCTGCGCGTCATCTTCATCGACATTTTCGTCGTCGACGGCGTCGTCGACTATGGCGCCCAAGAGGAAGCCCAGAGCTGCAAATCACCCGTCCACCTCGAAGGCTCCGCCTCCCACAACCGCCGACGTCGCGGCGAATGCGGGGGCTCATGAGGGTGTGGATGCTGCGGGGGACGTGCTCGGCGCAGGTAGCGCTGTCACCACCTCCCCCACGGCCGAAGCAGGAACGGGAGGTACCGGGGAAGGACAGCATAAGCAACATCCCAACGGCCATGCTCCATGAGGTATGGATGGAGGGATCATTCCGCCTGAACCCCTTCTCCTCGCCAACGGGCACAGTCGCAGTGATGATGCTTGTTCTGGGGCGAATCGCAACCCTCCGGCCACCCCCGCTGCGGGCGCGACCATAGGGCACGCGTCACCCCCGGGGCGGGCTGACCCAGCTACTGTGCCCAAAGGAGCCGCTGGCCCTCAGGTGCCTCCGCTGCGTTATCATGCCGTCCAAATGGCTGGTTCGCAGCAACAAGGGCGCGGCACGGTCGCCACTGGCAACGTCAGGAGCCGAGCGACACTACGATCTACATCATCATCACCTATGCCAAGCACTGCCTCAGAGGCCATGGTGCGAGCCCAACTGCTATTGAGATTTCCACCGGCGGCAGACCAGATGGATGAGTGGCGAGCCACCATCCAAAGTTTGATTGGTTTTGCCGAGGCGCAAGGATCACAGTGGGCCAGACCACCACGGCCTTTCCAGGCAGCAACGGCGGCTCGTGCGGCTGGTCGTGCGGGAGGGGCCACCCTCACGGTGCAATCCCACCATGGCAAGCCGCCCGGGAGCCGTAAAACCAAGCACCCGATGACGTCTCGATGGCCTCGTCAGACCCTCGTGCGTGTCAAGGCCGACAGCGTGCCCCGGAGGGCAGGCGAAGGGAAGGTGCGCGCGTCATCGACAAGCGGCGCCGCGACAACCCCTGCCAGTCCAATGGGTGTGATGGCCCCGATGTCGACGAGCCCGCGCTCGGAGATAGCGGGTGCTTGCCTTTCAAGGTTGGGTGCCCTGCCTTCACCCGTGAGCTGCGGCAAGTCCATTGGCCGTCCACTCGCATGTTCAAGCCTGAGATACCCGAGAAGTATGACGGGAGACTAAACCCGGTAGAGTTCTTGAGCAACTACACCATCGCTGTTCAAGCTGCTGGGGGAAGAGATTAGAAGGTGTTCGCCAACTACTTCCCTTTGGCCCTCAAGTCAAATGTGAGGTCTTGGCTGATGCACCTGCCGGAGAACTCCATTTCGACCCGGGCTGACCTGTGCCACGAGTTCATTGGTGCCTTCACGGGCGGCCATCAAGAACCAGGGCAGCCCAGCGACTTGCAGCTTCTCCAGCAGAAAGAGGGAGAAACTCTACAGAAGTACTTGAAGAGATTCAGCCGAGTCCACAGAAATATCCCAGATATCCACCAATCTGTTGTGATAGATACCTTCCAATCCAACGTGCGCAACCGCAGGATACGTTCGAAGAAGAACGTTCATTTGCCCAAGACTGTGAAGGAGCTCTACACTTTGGTGGACAAATGTGCTCGGGTGGAGGAAGGGAGGAAACTTCCTGGAGAGGAAGATTGCGTCGACATCGACTCAGAAGATGAAAATGAAACCATCAGTAGGAAGAAGCACAACAAGAAGCGCAAGGATAAGATAGTGATGACTATTGAGGGGTTAGGCACGCCTAGTACCGGCAAGAAGGCCAAGGCTGAAGCCCCCGGCAAGGAGGCTACCGCATGAGCTGACTGCCATGAGGCGGCGGCTGCCGAGAAAGCTGGGAAAAGTGATGGGTCGTACTGTAAGATTCATCGGACCAAGGGCCATGATCTCTAGGATTGTCATCAGGTTGAGCAGCTCAACAAGAGATAGAAGGCTGAGTATGAGAAGCGCAATAAGGAAAAAGGTCAGAATGGCACTGGCGGGAAGAGCCGGGGTGGTGAAGCAAATCACCCCGGCAAGGCTCCTCGAAACCAAAGGAAACCCGCCAAAGGCCAAGAGATGGAGGATTGCAGTAATGAGTGTGATGGAGGGAATGAAGAGGAAACCAGCGAGCAGGAATTCCAGAAGGCCACTGATGCCCTGTGCATTGACGGGGGTGCATCTTTGCACTCCTCTCACCGCCAACTTAAACAGTGGGCACGTGAAGTCAATGTCATGGAGCCAGCGGCAGATTCTCAGAAGCCGCTCAAGTGGTCACGCACTCCCATCATCTTTGATGAAGAGGACCACCCCGACTGTATTACTGCAATAGGGTGCTTGCTGTTGTTGGTCTCACCAACAATTTGCAACCTCAAGGTCACAAAGATGCCGGTTGATGGCAGGGACCGGGTTGAATCTGATTTCCCCAAAGGTTATCAGCAAACTCCAGATAGCAGAGGAAGAACTTAAGGCCACAGGCACGTTTCAAGGAGTCAATCCCGGCAGGAGCCGTCCTAAGGGAAAGGTTACGTTGCCAGTGACATTTGGAGGAGAGTTGAACTACAGGACTGAGAAAGTTGTGTTTGATGTGGTCGACCTCCCCCTGCCGTACAACGAGATCCTTGGGTGCCCGGGCCTGGCTAAATTCATGGCAGCATCCCACTATGCCTACAACACCTTGAAGATACCAGGGCCGATGGGCATCATTTCCGTTCCGTCGGACAAGAAAGACGCAATTATTTGTGTGGATAAGATGTACCGGGATGCGGTCGCGGCAGAGGTTGCGGAAGCCACAGTTCCCGCTAAGGAAAAGCATAGCAGAGGCACTGGCAAGGAATCCGGGAACCGTACGTCTGTGGAATGTGCCGCGCCCGATGATGGCATGCCAGAGAGTTCCAACAGCAAGAGATCCAAGGCTGCTCCACCCCAAGTGAAAAAGGTCATGGCAGGGCTGGCTGCCACTGATGGTACTTTCACTATCAGCGCCACCCTTGATGACAAATAGGAAAGTGTGCTCATTGCCTTCCTACGGGCGAATATCTATGTGTTTGCTTGGCAACCATCTGATATCCCCAGTGTTCCCAGGGAGGTAATCGAGCACCACGTTGTTGTCTGCCCACATGCCCGGCCCGTCAAGCAGAAGGTTCGGAAGCAGGCCTTGGAGCGACAACAGTTTATTGCCGAGGAAATCAAGAAACTTGAAGCAGCTGGTTTGGTCAGAGGAGTACTGCATCCAACATGGTTAGCAAACCCAGTGGTTGTGCGCAAGGGTAATGGAAAATGGAGGCTATGCATAGATTTCACGGATCTGAACAAGGCATGCCCAAAGGACCCATTTCCCTTGCCGCGCATTGACCAGATCGTGGATTCTACTTCAGGATGTGAGTTGCTCTCTTTTCTGGATGCATATTCTGGATACCATCAGATTTTTATGTCCAAGGAAGACGAAGAAAAGACCTCATTCATCACCCCATGTGGCACATACTGCTTTGTGCGCATACCTTTCGGGTTGAAGTGTGCCGGGTCCACTTTTGCAAGAGCAGTCCAGATTGGCTTTGAACCATAGTTGCACAAGAACATTGAAGCCTATATGGATGATATTGTGGTCAAGACCAAGGACAGATCAACCCTTATCCAGGATTTAGAAGAGACATTTGCTAATCTGCGCAAGATCAACTTGAAACTGAATCCGGAGAAGTGCGTGTTTGGCATTCCCTCCTGCAAGCTACTTGGTTTCTTTGTGTCCCACCGTGGGATAGAGGCCAACCCCGATAAGATCAAGGCCATTGAGCAGATACAGGCACCCAAGACAGTTAAGGATGTGAGTCGTTTGATAGGATGCGTTGCCGCGCTTAGCAGATTCATCTCCAAGTCTGCCGAGCGCGCCTTGCCGTTTTTCAAGATTTTAAAGAGGGCAGGACCCATGAAGTGGACCCCGGAAGCAGATGCAGCGCTGCAGGATTTGAAGGCCTATTTGTCTTCTGTGCCTACTTTGGTTGCACCCAAACCACAAGAGCCGTTGCTGCTATATCTGGCAGCAACTAATCAAGTGGTTAGTGCGGCCCTAGTAGTGCAGCGGGAAGTAGAAGAAGAAGCCACCTCAACAAGTGTCCCGCCCGGGGAAGAGGAAGAGAGCGGCCCGGCAAGGCCAGATACGGATCAGGACAAAGAGGAGCACGGCAGCAGAAACAACCCCAAGGACACGGCAAGGAAGAAGGTGGTGCAGTGCCCAGTATACTTCGTCAGCTCACTATTGCAGGGGGCTAGATCTAGGTATTCTGGCATGCAAAAATTGATCTTTGGCCTTGTCATGGCCTCAAGGAAACTGCACCACTACTTCCAAGCCCATGAGATCACGGTTGTCACCCGATTCCCGTTGCGAAGGATACTTCGAAACCCAGAGGCCACCGGCAGGATAGTGGAGTGGGCATTGGAGTTATCCAGCTTTGGCCTTAAGTTTGAAAGCACATCAACAATCCAGAGCAGGTCATTGGCAGAGTTTATTGCAGAATGGATGCCAACCCCTGATGAAGAAGTACAGGAAATAGTTATCCCCGGCAAGGAAGTGCCCCAAGAATGGATCATGTATTTCGATGGTGCCTTCTCCCTACAAGGTGCACGGGCTGGCATGATTCTCATGGCTCGCACTGCAGAGCACCTAAGGTACATCGTCCAGATGCACTTTCCCCGGGAGGAGGCGACCAACAATATAGTAGAATATGAAGGGCTTCTTGCCGGGCTCAGGATTGCCACAGAATTGGGAATCAAGAAGCTGATCATTCGAGGAGATTCACAACTGGTGGTGAGACAAGTCAGCAAGGATTACCAAAGCCCATTGATGGAGGCATACATTGAGGAAGTGAGAAGATTGGAGGAGCACTTTGACGAGTTGCAAACAGAGCATATACCCTGTGAGGAAAACAGCATTACTGATCACCTGTCAAAGTGTGTTGCGCAGAAGCTTCCTGTGGAACCAGGAACTTTTGTTCTCCATCTTACTCAGCTCTCCGTATCCCCAACAACAATGGCCCGAAAGAGGAGGAAATTGGATTCCGGTAAGCCTCTCTCGGTAGAGGAAGGGAAGCGGGTGACAACCGTGGCCCGAGACGAGATTACAAGATTACAAGACAAAGCGGGAGGAAATGGGTCCATTGCACAGACTATGCACAGGCCAGAGACGAGATTATAAGACCAAGATCAGACCAAACAAGGAGGATCAATTCCTTTGAAGGATCCAAGTGGTAGTCGAGAAGGCCAAGGTGAGCCAGAGGAAAAAGGCATCGCTAAGGGAAGGACCTACCTTGCCGGGCAGGCGAGCCCGGCAGGGTTGGGTTTTGTCCCGGAAGCAAGCTCCCAGATCATCCAGGAAGGCCTGCCGGGGCTGGCGGAGGCAAGACACTCCACCGCTCCACCTCACGAGCGACGCAAGTCATTAATCAAAGCTGTGTCAAGCTCCAAGGTGACTAAGTGGCTACTTTTTGCCACATGGCAGCCACTTCCTACAGCAAACACCTCCATATGACACCCGTCCCGAGACGTGTCAAGTGAGCAGGCGTGAAGCTGGCAAAACAGCCCGGCAGGGCCTGCCGGGCGGGCTGTGATGTGACACGCAGTGGCACATTTAATGCGCTCTGTCAGCCTGTAGAGTTAGATATGATAGCACTGTTAGCTATCTAATTAGTACGTAAAGATTGATTTGACACTGTGGTGACCCCTTAATCTATAAAAGGAGGCCCATGGCGACCGTAGAAAGGGTTGGACCCTCGCATATCCATACGCGCGTAGCCACTCTCGCCCCCAGAGCGACCTTGATGGGCGAGTGTGCTGCGTCCACCACCATTATCCACCATCAGTCGACCAAAGCAGGAGTAGAGTTTTACGCCTCACGGCGGCCCGAACCTAGGTAAAGACTGCCCGTGTGATCTCTGTCGTGCTGCGCGATGCTTCTCTGCTCTTTATGCAACCTACCCATCCCCCCGCCGAACCAAAAGGGGCTCATGGCCCCATAGGTGGCCGTGGTTTCCCACGACAGCTGGTGTCCATTCTGCAATGAATTCCTCTAGGGCTCTTCTTTGAATGGTTGAAGTGCTCTCAAACTTGAGTGCAAAACTTGACAACTCTAATGCCCACTCCGGTTGCCTCTGGATTCCTTAGAATACGCTGCAACAGGAAGCGGGTGACGACAGTGATCTCATGTTCTTGGAAATAGTGGCGCAGCTTTCTCGAGGCCATAAGGAGACCAAAAAGCAGCTTCTACACCAGAGTACCTTGACCTAGCCCCCTGCAAGAGAGAACTAACAAAGTACACCGGCCGCTGCACCACCTTCTTCTTGGACAGGATCCGCTAGTCAATTTCTCTAGCTTTTACCACCACTGACTCGCCGGAGTTGGGCTCTGTCGGGAAGGATTCTGCCTTGTCGTGGGAAGGGCTTGCCTCTACTGTCTCCTAGTCACCAACTTCTCTCTGCACAACTCGTGCAACACTTACCAACTGGTTTGTTGCCGCTAGATATAGCAGCAACGGCTCCTGTGGCCTAGGGGCGACCAAAGTTGGCACAGAGGATATGTACCTTTTTAGGTCTTGTAGCGCAGCCTTTGTTTCTAGAGTCCATTTTACTGGACCCGCCTTTCTCAATATTTTGAAAAATGGGAGGGCGCGCTCAGCAGATCTTGAAATGAACCTACTCAAAGCTGCAACACAGCCGGCAAGGCGCCTCACATCCTTGACGGTTTTGGGTGCTTGAATTTGCTCGATAGCCTTGATCTTGTCAGGATTTGCCTCTATTCCCCGCTGAGACACAAAGAACCTGAGAAGTTTCCCGGATGGGACGCTGAACACACACTTCTCGGGGTTGAGCTTCATGTTGATATTGCGCAAATTTGCAAATGTTTCTTCTAGATCTTGGATGAGAGTTGATTTATCCTTGGTTTTAACCACTATATCATCCATATAAGCCTCTATGTTTTTGTGCAATTGTGGTTCAAAGCAGATCTGAACTGCTCTTGTAAATGTTGAACCAGCACTCTTTAGTCTGAAAGGCATACGCACAAAGCAGTATGTGCCACATGGAGTAATGAATCCGGTTTTTTTCCTCGTCCTCCTTAACCATAAATATCTGATGATATCTAGAGTATGCATCAAGAAATGAAAGCAAATCACAGCCAACAGTAAAGTCTATGATCTGATCAATGCACAGCAAGGCGAAAGGATCCTTTGGACATGCCTTGTTGAGATCAGCGTAGTCAATACAAAGTCTCCATTTCCCATTGGCCTTGTGCACTACCACTATGATTGCCAACCAAGTTGGATGTAAAAATCCCCTGACTAGACCTGCTGCTTCAAGTTTCTTGATTTCTTCTCCAAAAAACTGTTGGTGTTCCAAGGCTTGCTTCCTAACCTTCTGCTTGACGGGTCAAGCATGAGGACAGACAACAAGGTGGTGCTCAATTACCTCCCTGGGAACACCGGGGATGTCAGATGGTTGCCATGCAAACACATCTACATTCGCCCGCAGGAAGGTAATGAGCACGCTTTCCTATTTACTGTCAAGAGTGGCACTGACGGTAAAGATACCACCAGTGCCATCCTCCTTTGCAGACACCTTCTTTGTTGTCGGCAGGGTAGCTTTGGACCTCTTGGCGGCAGAGCTCTCCGGCAATTCTTCAACAGGTGTGCAGCACTCCGAAAAGGTGTGCTTCCCAGAATTCTCGCTAGATGTCTTACCAGGCTTCTTATTCTTCTTTCCTTTGGCGGGAACGGTATCCTTAATGGTCTTTGCTGCAACCGCATCTCTGTAAAGCTTGTCGACACATATGACTGCATCTTTCTTGTCTGAGCTAATGGAGATGACACCCATAGGCCTCAGCATCTTCAGTGTGTTGTAGGCATAATGAAATGCTACCATGAACTTGGCTAGTGCCGGGCGGCCAAGAATTCCATTCAATGCTAAAGGGATCTTGACAACATCGAACATGATCTTCTCGGTTCTGTAGTTCAGTTCCTCACCAAACATCACCGGCAGCGTGATTTTCCCCTTGGGCTAGCTCCTTCCCAAGTTAATTCCTAGGAACGTCCCGGTTTTCTTGAGCTCTTCCTCATGAATTTGCATCCTCTCGATCACTTCAGGAGAGATCAAGTTCAAGCCAGCCCCACCATCAACTAGCATTCTTGTGACCTTGAGGTTGCGTATTGTTGGTGAAACCAACAACGGCAAACACCCGACCGCAGTTGTGCGATCAGGGTGGTCCTTGGCATTGAAAATGATAGGTGCATGAGACCACTTGAGGGGCTTTTGGCCATCCGCTGTCGGCGTCGCCGCATTGACCTCATGTGCCCACTGTCTAAGTTGCTGGTGAGAGGAATGTAAGCACCCCCGTCAATGCACATTGTCGGATTCAAGGCTCTGCAGACCCAAGAAAGGTTCGAACTCTGGGGCATGTGCGAAGAACTCAACCTATCCAGCCAACCAGCTCATCGCCCCACTACCTAGCTTGAGGAATAAGGAAGAAGATGAACACGGCAATTTACCCAGGTTCGGGCCACCTTGCGGTGTAAGACCCTACTCCTGCTTTGTGGTGGATTTGCCTCACGAGGGGCTGAGGATGAACAAGTACAAGGGATGAACAACCTCGCGGGGTCTGCTCTGGTGAGGGTGGAAAGGATCCAATCCCCTCTACGGTGGTGGCTAACCTATATTTATAGTGACCTCGGTCCTCTTCCCCCAAAACGTAGGCAGGAAGGGATTCCACAGTGGCCAATTTGAAAGGGGACAAGTAGTACATCTTATCCTGACGAAAGGTGGTCTTCGCCTGCAAAGCTTCTGGTCGTGACGCTGCGGTCTGCTCATCGATGACATCCGTCCTGCCGTCCTGGCGGTCCTGGTCTTGTTGCACCGGAATGGAAACCTTTGCCTGATTCCTAGGGAACCCACGCCTGCGCTTGCCTCCTTAGCACCAAAGAGGAAAATGTCTTCTCTGCACCCGCTGGTGCCCGCCTGGCCTTGGTTGTCCTGGCTTGTGTCACCGCAACCTCATGAGGTTGGGCACCTGCATAGGAATCTCCGCTCCTCAGGAGGCAGCCTGGGGAGGCTGCTCCCTTGGGAGGTCTTGGCATCATCTTCCTCGCCAGGCTTGGCCCCTCGCGAGGGTCTTGTCCTGATAGTCTTTGTAGATGGGCCATACCAGGCCGTCGATGGAGCCACGCCATTGGCCGCAGGCAGGCAAGTCTGGGTACCCTAGTTCCCAGAACGCCAACAGTAGACCCCGAGCCCAAGGCGGGCTCGAACTTGGCTTCGAGGCGAAGACAAAGGGCAAGGATGAAGCGCCACGGGCCCCAATCGCCTATGGACCGAGCCGACGTGTGGCGCTTGATGGGACGTGGGTGCCTCCACTTCCCCACGCACCTTGGCAACCACGTGACTTGACAACTGCCTGATGCATGCAGATAGGCCATCATTGCTTGGAGCGTGGGAGGCCACCGGTTATCCTCCCTTCGCCTATAAATGAGAGAGGGGGGGCAGAGCCCCCAGTCCATCTTTGTCTTCTTGCTGCCCGCTCCTTCTTCTTCTTCATCCCGCCATCTTGCTGGAGCATCCATGGTGCCAGTGAGGAGGTTCTCGGCCGCCGAGAAGGGAAAGCCTCCCAAGGAGGGACCAGGCTCGCCGCCGCCCAAGAGGGGCCGCGGCCGTCCCCGCAAGCAAGCCGCGACGCAAGCGGTGGCTCCCCGAGGGAGTGGGCGCACCCCCTCGAAGGCTGACACCGCCTCCGGTAGTCATAGGGGTGCTTCCTCCCACGGCGGGGGCTGCCACGGCCAGGGTGGCCGCAGCCAAGGAGGGAGGCATGTGGCAGCCATTCGGCCTCCGTGCCCGCGATCCCATTCAGTCGATGCGTCCTCGGAGTTTGTGGTATGGGCGGAGAGGCCTGCAGGTGTCTGGTTCCAGCTCCTGCGCTTCTTCGTGGGCGCGCTGCCGACCGGGGGACCTGGCGGCCTCTGGCTGCAAGCCAATGGTTGCTGCAGCAGGGCCTCGTGGGTGGAGGTCGAGGTCACCCCCGCCAGCAACGTGTTCCTGAACCGCGGGTGGCAGCCGTTCGCTCGCGCACGTCGCCTGCAGGGGAGGTGTACCCTCCACTTCAGGCACGATGGCGCTGTGACCCACTTCGTCAGGGTCTTTGGGGAGGACGACAGGCGCCTGGGGTGCTGCCCGGAGAGCGACAGCGACAACGACAACGTCCACCCCTCCAACGACGATGGCCAGAGGGGCTATAGCATCTCTGGCAGTGAACTTGCCCTTGGCGACGGTCGTGATGCCTCCAGCAGTGGCGGCTCCTCCTCTGGGGAGAGCACGAGCGACGGCGAATACGACGAGCCACCACGCCGCCGAGCTCGGACCGGGGAGGACGATGAGCCGCCTCGCCATGGCGCCCTAGTGAAGCAGGAGGAGGACTCCGAATGAGCGCGGGCGTTGCTGGAGCCAGGTCTCGGGAGCCACAGTGGTCGTGCAGCCACTTTTGCTTCTCTCTTTTTCCTGCATAAAAAAAGTAGAAAGCCCTGCCGGGGCGTGTAATGAACCATGGCTTGCGCCGTTATATTATCGTTTTTATATTGCGTTCTGACATCCGTGTTGCTGCTAATTGATGGGTTCTTGCTGATCGTGATTGGGATGACTTAGCTTAGTGTGCTTGCGGTAGATTCCCATGCCGCGGGAGCGTGCTTCTTTGGAGCTTGTACCTCCTGCGCACCCCTCATTCCAGAGAGGTCCTACCAGGGGTTCCCTTCTTGAGGACCCGAAGGTCCTCAAGCCTCGGGAGGCACCCGGTGGCTGCAGGGTTAGGGGACCTCTAGAGGTGCCGTGCCCTGCGCGATCTCCCGAGCATGGGCCGCTGGTATGCCATGTCATGATGCCCAGAGGCACGGACTCCGGGGGGCGTGCGTGCCTGTTGGCTCGTTTGAGGGCGTCACGCGAGGATTAAGATGCCAAAGGCCAGGACACTAAGGCTTTGGTGAGGTGTGTTCGCAGGCAGGCCCAGGCGTACACACCGTGCCCAGCCCCCACGCATGAGACGCGCGAGGAATAGCGATGGGCAACTGTCACTCTCCCTAAAACGAGACCTGAAAGAGCGAATGCTGCAAGGAGAAAAAAATTCCCAACCCTTTCAAATAAGGATGCGAGAACTTCAAATTTCATTCCAAGAAGTGGCAAATCAGCTACAGAAAGCAAGCAAAAAGAATAGCCGCGTCCGGCACCTACACTAGTCTTCTGGTCTACTCGCCAGCGCAGAGCATGGGGCTTCCACTAGGACGTGGGTGGGAGCCCCCGTGAGGTCCAGGGGCGGCACTCAGGAGACTCCGGGGTGTGTACAGCCCCACTCATTATTACGCAAGAGTGTCACGGGCGGTGACTTGAGAGGCGCATGGCGCTTGCTTGTCACGGATAGAACTTTCGGAGGTGCTGGATGTTCCAGGCATTCTGGATGGGGACCCCGTCCTGTGTCTGCAGGCGCCCGGCGCCAGACCTGGAGACACGGGCGATACTGAACGGGCCCTTCCACATAGGGGAGAGCTTGTGAAGCCCCCATTGGAGAGCACCCGTCTCAGGACAAGGTCACCCACCTCGAGGGTCCTGGAGCGGACGCTACAACAGTGATACCGCCGCAGTGCCTGTTGGTACCTCGCGGCACGGAGCGAGGCTTGGCGGTGGCCCTCCTCCCCGAGCACGAGGTCCATCCCCCGTAAGGCATCCTGGCATGCCTCGTCAAACACCAAGACCCGCAGGGAGCGATGTTTGACCTCATGCGGGAGGACCGCCTCAGCCCCATAGACGAGGAAGAACGGGGTCTCGCCGGTGGGCTTAGTCGCGGTGGTGCGGATGGACCATAGTACGGACTGAAGCTCATTGGGCCAACCCCTGCTGCAGGCCTCTAGTTTCTTCTTGAAGCTACTCGCCTTGAGGCCCCTCAGGACCTCGGCATTGGCATGTTCGGCTTGGCCGTTGCTCCGTGGGTGTGCCACTTAAGCGTAGCATATCTGCATTCCAAGGTTAGCACAATATGTTTTGAAGAGGTTGCTCATGATCTGAGAGCCATTATCAGTGATGATACAGTTGGGTACCACAAAGCGGCACATGAGACCCTTGATGAACTTGACGGCCGAGCCCACTGGGATGGTGTGCACGGGCTCTGTCGTGGGAAACCACGTCCACCTATGGGGCCGTGAGCCCCTTTTGGTTCGGCGGGGGGATGGGCACGTTGCACAAAGAGCGGAGAAGCGTCGCTCAGCACGGCAGAGATCACACGGGCAGTCTTTACCCAGGTTCGGGCCGCCGTGAGGCATAAAACCCTACTCCTACTTTGGTGGATTGATGGTGGATAATGGTGGTGGACATAGCACACTCACCTGGCAAGGTCGCTCTGGGGGCGAGAGTTGCTAACAGTGTATGGATATGCGAGGGTCCAACCCTTTCTACGATCGCCATGGGCCTCCTTTTATAGATTAAGGGGTCACCACAGTGGCAAATCAGTCTTTGCGTACTGATTAGATAGCTGACAGTGCTATCATATCTAACTCTGCAGGCTAATAGAGTGCATTAAATGCGCCGCTCAGTGTCACATCATAGCCCGCCCGGCTGGCCCTGCCGGGCTGTTTTGCCAGCTTCGCGCCTGCTTCTTTGACACGTCTCAGGATGGGTGTCATATGGAGGTGTTTGCCATAGGAAGTGGCTGCCATGTGGCAAGAAGCAGCCACTTAGTCACCTTGGAGCTCGACACCGCTTTGATTAATGACTTGCATCGCTTGTGAGGTGGAGCGGTGGAGTGGCTTGCCTCCGTCAGCCACGGCAGGCCTGCCGGGACGATCTGGGAGCTTGCTTCCGGGGCAAAACCCAACCCTGCCGGGCTCGCCTGCCCGGCAAGGTAGGTCCTTCCCTTGTTCCTCTGGCTCACCTTGGCCATCTTGACTTGCACTTGGATCGTTCAAAGGAATTGATCCTCCTTGTTTGGTGTGATCTTGGTCTTGTAATCTTGTCTCTGGCCTATGCACAGTCTGTGCAATGGATCCAAAGTCTGTTGCACCGACAGGAGCCCCCGGGCCTGGCATGAACGTGCCGCTGGGCGTCGTTGGGGTAGGCCCCAACCAGTGCACAGGCAGAAACGTAAGGGCGGCTCCGCCCTTTGAGATTTTCTTTGCTTCTTCATTAACCTGAGCTTGGGTCAGTTTCCGATTTTCCCGCGCGTCTTGCAACGCCAATTGTGGTGGATAACTGCCAATTCACTCTTCCCACTATGCCCTTATCCTTAGCCACATATGCCGCATGCATTGAGTGGGGTAGGTAATGGGGGCGCGTGGTGCAGGAGAGCATCAAGGCAGGGGCCCGATCTTCTTGGATTGGTGGAGGAGGATGGCGGGTACTCGTCGAGGAATCAGCCCCCAGCTCCAGCTCGCCTATAAAAGGAGGAGTGGGGGAGGAGTGGAGGCATTCATCCACATTCTTCTCCTCCTCCGCCTTCTACTTCCTCTGGGTATGCTAAAAGGAAGAGCCCGGGGTCAGGCCGCGGGTCCTAGCTTGGAGTTGCTGACAATGTCAAATGCTGATGCTGATGCTTGGGGAGTGAGTCTGGTCTAGTGATGCGCGTTGCCGGGGGTCGCCACCCTGTTGGCGAGGTGTCCGGGGCTCTTGATGCTTGCCTAGGATGCAGTATATGGGGTCCTTGGTAATCCCAACACTACTCCTTCTGGCGAATCTTGCATTCTTGCTAAGGATGGCGGCGTCTTCCTTCCCGCCAAGGTGGGGAGCTGCGCGCATCGAGTGTTCTGCTTGTCGCAGTCGCCCACCGTCTCTTCGGGGGAGGTGTTGGGCAAGGGGCCCGGCATCTTCCTGGAGTGACGGTGATGGAGAGAAATTGAGGGAAGACGGGGGAGGCGGGAGGTAGGGCGTCAGGTCGGAGTACGATGGCACCGACGCCTTCATCTCGTATTGGTGACCTGCTGTCTCGTCTTTCCGCTCTTCCCCTCCCTCCCCGGCACCATCATCACTAGCCTCTTCGGGTGATAGCCGGGGAGGGATGTTCCCTTGGTGCCTTCCCCCTCCTCCAGTAGTCTTCCAGCTGGGCATCGGTGGTTGATCCCTCCGGTGCTTGAGCTGGGGCTTCTTGCTGGTCCTGGAGGTGGTGACCAAGGCACCGCCGAGCTGCTCTTTGTGCCCCTCCTTCGCAGCCTCGCCACTCCTGATCTTGTCAGGCCACGCCCGGCAGGCCATGACGGGATTGGGGGTGGGCTCCTGCTTGGGTGCTCTTTTAGCCGTCTTCTCTTCCCCCCGCAATACCTGGTGGAGGGAAAACGAAAAGAGGAGATCACGGGGCACTTATCTTTTTTCAATCTTAAATCTGTAGGCACTTGCCAAATTTTAGTTCGAATAATGTAATCTCTTGTATCCATGCTTATGTTCTGTGAGATTTGTACTTGTCGATCAGCATATTAATGAAAAAGATAAGCTTTGCCGAGCACTTGTGCATGTACGATATCCATGCAGAGGTGAAATGCCTCCATACTTTCACGTAAACAAGTAGATCCCAGTAAGCTACCTTGCCGGCACACCATAGGACTGCTGCCGTGAGGCTGAGCCTGCCGGGCGCAGAACCCATTGGGAGAGATCAGCCCCCCACCAACCCCTTTCAGCCAAAGGCCACTACGACCATCCTGACTGAAGCAGTGTTCGTGTCAGTAGATGGGAGTACCTTTGTTTCCAAGGCGGCGAGGTTTTCATATGCACAAGTCCTACTCACGGAACATGTATGGATAAGAGACGGAACTTATCTGTTTGGCTTGCCGAAGACCGTAGTGCTGGCTTGTCTTTGCATCCTCTTCCTATGACTAAGTCCACGGTAGGAGCCTGCAGTTTATGCAAATGAAGATGATGCTAGATGCAATCTATCTACATGATCATGCAACCTATCTACATGAATCATGCGATGCTTATGATACGTTTATGCATGCATGCAACTTGTTGGGGGCCCCCAGTGCTTCATTTATTTCTATGTTGCTCAGGGTCTGCGCCTGGCTTTGTACAAGGGGTTACATGCAGCTGAGGCAAGGCCTATACAAAAGGGTGGCTGCCGAGCAGGGCCCGACATCCGTGCCTTACGGGTAGAACTTGCGGAGATGCTCAATATTCCATGAGTTTTGCAATTGAATGCCATCTTCGGTCTCCAGATGGACTGTGCCAGGTCTGGTGACTCGTACTATCCAGTAAGGGCCTTCCCACTTCGGCGACAGCTGTTTGTACCCTTGGCAGACTGAACGCGCCTAAGGACAAGGTCGCCTTCCTCAAAACACCGGGCATGAACCCGGTGGCTATGATAGTGACACAGGGCTTGATGATAGCGTGCAGCACACGTAGCAGCCCGGAGACGGTTCTCCTTGGGAAGCACGGCGTCGTCACGCATGTGCTGTTCCTACACTACTTCATCGTAGGCAAGCACTCGAGGTGACCCGTAAATGAGTTTCGTGAGGATAACAGCTTCTACCCCATAGACTAGGGAGAAGGGAGTCTGCCTAGTAGCTCGGTTTGGTGTCGTTCTGAGGGAACCAAAGAACCACCGGCAGCTCATTGATCCATTGCCTGACATGCTTCCGCAACGTATCAAACGTTCTTGTCTTGAGTCCTCGCAGCACTTCAGCGTTTGCCCTCTCAGCTTGTCCATTGCTTCTGGGATGTGCGACAGAGGCAAATGAGATCTTGCTTCCGAGGGCATGAACATACTGCATGAAGGCGCGGCTCATGAACTGGGTGTAGTTGTCGGTGATGATCCGGGCAAGGACCCCGAAGTGGCACACCAATCCTTTCAAGAACTTGATAGCTGACTGAGCAGTCACCTTTCTCACGGCATCTACTTTCGGCCACTTTGTAAACTTGTCGATGGCAACGAACAAGAATTCAAAGCCCCCGGCAGCTCGGGGGAAAGGGCCGAGGATATCGAGCCCCAGACCAAAAATGTCCATGACAAAGGGATTGTCTGGAGTGCTTGGGCAGGCAGATGGATATTTTTGGAATGGAACTGATAGGCTTCACACTTGGTGACGAGCTCAATCGCATCTTGGAGGGCTGTGGGCCAATAGAATCCTTGCCGGAATGCTTTCCCAACCAAAGCACTTGATCCAATGTGGGAGCCGCACATGCCTTTGTGTATCTCTGCCAGCAGTTCCTTTCCTCCTTCCTGGCAAATGCACTTCAATTTCACACCATTGGGCCTTCTTCTGTGTAGTGTGTCATCGACAAACTGATACATACTGGCCCTCCGGGCTACTCTTTCAGCTTCTTCTTGCTCTTCGGGAAGTTCTCCAATTTGGAGGAAAAGGACTATGTGCCTTGCCCAAGTTGGAGCCTGAGGCTCGGCAACAAGGACTAGCGACACCTCCTCATTCGTGGGGGCGCATCCCTCGACCGCGGGGACCAGTGGCCCGGTAGGAGGGTGCAGCCCGGGAATCGAAGGGGAGTTGTTTCCGGCAGGGTCCCTGCCAGGAGCCCCGAAAGGCTCTACCGGGAGAGGCTTACCGGAGTCCAGGTTCCTCCTCTTTCGGGCCATTGTTGTCGGGGATACAGAGGGCTGAGTAAGATGGAGAACAAAAGTTCCTGGTTCCACAGGAAGCTTCTGCGTAGCGCACTTTGACAGGTGATCAGCAATGCTATTTTCCGCACGGGGTACATGCTCTGTTTGCAACCTATCAAAGCGCTCCTCCAATCTTCTCACTTCCTCGACGTATGCCTCCATCAATGGGCTTTGGTAATCCTTGTTGACTTGTCTCACCACCAGTTATGAATCTCCTCGAATGATCAGCTTCTTGATTCCCAATTCTGTGGCAATCCTGAGCCTGCCAAGAAGCCTTTCATATTCTGCTGTATTGTTGGTCGCCTCCTCCCGGGGGAAGTGCATCTGGACGATGTACCTCAGGTGCTCTCTAGTGGGAGCCACGAGAAGCATGCCAGCCCCTGCAGCTTGTAGGGAGAAGGCACCATCGAAATACATGATCCATTCTTGGGGCGCTTCCTTACCGGGGATAACTGATTCCAGTACTTCTTCATCAGGGGTTGGCTTCCATTCTGCAATAAACTCTGCCAACGCCCTGCTCTGGACTGTTGATGTGCTTTCAAACTTCAGGCCAAAGCTGGACAACTCCAATGCCCACTCCACTATCCTTCCGGTGGCCTCTGGGTTTCGAAGTATCCTTTGCAACAGGAAGCGGGTGACGACCATGATCTCATGGGCTTGGAAGTAGTGGCGCAGTTTCCTTGAGGCCATGACAAGGCCAAAGATCAATTTTTGCACGCCAGAATACCTAGATCTAGCCACCTGCAATAGGGAGCTGATGAAGTATACTGGGCACTGCACCACCTTCTTCCTTGCCTTGTCCTTGGGGTTGCTTCCGCTGCCGTGCTCCTCTTTGTCCTGATCCGTATCTGGCCTTGCTGGGCCGCTCTCTTTCTCTTCCCCGGGTGGGACACTTGCTGAGGTGGCTACTTATTCTACTTCCCGCTGCGCTACTAGGGCCACACTAACCACTTGATTAGTTGCTGCCAGATATAGCAGCAACGGCTCTTGTGGTTTGGGTTCGACCAAAGTAGGCATAGAAGACAAGTATGCCTTTAAATCTTGCAGTGCTGCATCTGCTTCCGGGGTCCACTTCATAGGTCCTGCCCTCTTCAAAATCTTGAAGAACGGCAAGGCGTGCTAGGAAGACTTGGAGATGAATCTTCTAAGCACGGCAACACATCCTGTCAAACGACTCACATCCTTAACTGTCTTGGGTGCCTGTATCCACTCAATGGCCTTGGTCTTATCGGGGTTGGCCTCTATCCCACGGTGGGACACAAAGAAACCAAGTAGCTTGCCGGAGGGAACGCCAAACACGCACTTCTTCGGATTCAGTTTCAAGTTGATCTTGCGCAAATTACCAAGTGTCTCTTCTAAATCCCGGATGAGGGTTGATCTGTCCTTGGACTTGACCACAATATCATCCATATAGGCTTCAATGTTCCTGTGCAACTGTGGTTCAAAGCCAATCTGGACTACTCTTGCAAAAGTGGACCCGGCACTCTTCAACCCAAAAGGCATGCGCACAAAGCAGTATGTGCCGCATGGGGTGATGAATGATGTCTTTTCTTCATCTTCCTTGGACATAAAAATCTGATGGTATCCAGAGAATGCATCCAGAAAAGAGAGCAACTCACATCCTGAAGTAGAATCCATGTTTTGGTCGATGCGCGGCAAGGGAAATGGTTCCTTTCGGCATGCCTTGTTCACATCCGTGAAATCTATGCAAAGCCTCCATTTTCCATTAGCCTTGCGCATAACCACTGGGTTTGCTAACCATGTTGGATGCAGTACTCCTCTGACCAAACCAGCTGCTTCAAGTTTATTGATTTCCTCGGCAATAAACTGCTGCCGCTCCAAGGCCTGCTTCCGAACCTTCTGCTTGACGGGCCGGGCATGTGGGTAGACAACAAGGTGGTGCTCGATTACCTCCCTGGGAACACCGGGGATATCAGATGCTTGCCAGGCAAAGACATCGATATTCACACGTAGGAAGGCAACAAGCGCGCTTTCCTATTTGTCATCAAGGGTGGCGCTGATAGTGAAAGTACCTTCAACGCCAGCCAGCCATGCCGTGACCTTTTTCACTTGGGGTGGAGCAGCCTTGGATCTCTTGCTATTGGAACTCTCTGGCATGTCATCAACAGGCATGGCACATTCCGCAGAGGTACGCTTCCCGAATTCCTTGCCAGTGCCTCTGCTATGCTTTCCCTTGGCGGGGACTATGGCTTCCGCGACCTCTGCCGCGACCGCGTCCCGGTACATCTTATCCACGCAAATAATTGCATTTTTCTTGTCCGACGGAACAGAAATGACGCCCATTGGCCCTAGCATCTTTAAGGTGTTGTAGGCATAGTGGGATGCTGCCATGAATTTGGCCAGGGCCGGGCGCCCAAGGATCCTGTTGTATGGCAGGGGGAGGTCAACCACATCAAACACAACTTTCTCAGTCCTGTAGTTCAACTCTCCTCCAAATGTCACTGGCAACGTAACCTTTCCCTTAGGACAGCTCCTGCCGGGATTGACTCCTTGAAACGTGCCTGTGGCCTTAAGTTCTTCCTCTGCTATCTGGAGTTTGCTGATAACCTTTGGGGAAATCAGATTCAACCCGGCCCCGCCGTCAACCAGCATCTTTGTGACCTTGAGGTTGCGAATTGTTGGTGAGACCAACAACGGCAAGCACCCTACCGTAGTAATGCGTTCGGGTTGGTCCTCTTTATCAAAGATGATGGGCGTGCGTGACCACTTGAGCGGCTTCTGAGAATCTGCCGCTCGCTCCACGGAATTGACTTCACGCGCCCACCGTTTAAGTTGGCGGTGAGAGGAGTGCAAAGATGCAACCCCGTCAATGCACAGGGCGTCAGTGGCCTTCTGGAATTCTTGCTCGCTGGTTTCCTCTTCATTCCCTCCATCACTCTCATTACTGCAATCCTCCTTCTCTCGGCCTTTGGCAGGTTTCCCTTGGTCCCGAGGAGCCTTGCCGGGGCAATTTGCTTCACCACCCCGCCCCTTCCCGCCAGTGCCATTCTGCCCTTTTTCCTTATCACGCTTCTCATACTCAGCCTTCTGCCTCTTGACGAGCTGCTCAACCTGATGACACTCCTGGAGATCATGGCCATTGGTCCGATGAATCTTACAGTACGGCCCATCACTTTTCCTAGCTTTCTCGGCAGCCGCCGCCTCCCGGCAGTCGGCGCATGCGGTAGCCTCCTTGTCGGTGGCTTCAGCCTTGGCCTTCTTGCCGGTACTGGGCATGCCTGACCCCTCAACAGTCATCACTGTCTTATCCTTGCGCTTCTTGTTGTGCTTCTTGTTCTTGTTCTTCTTACTGATGGCCTCATCGTCATCTTCTGAGTAGATGTCGATGCAATCTTCCTCTCCAGGAAGTTTCCTCCCCTCCTCCACCCGAGCACATTTTTCCACCAAAGTGTAGAGCTCCTTCACAGTCTTGGCCAACCGAATGTTCATCTTGGAACGTATCCTGCAGTTGCGCACATCGGATTGGAAGGCAGCTATCACGGCAGCTGGGTGGATATCTGGGATATTTCCATGGACTCGGCTGAATCTCTGCAAGTACTTCCGTAGAGTTTCTCCCTCTTTCTGCTGGAGAAGCTGCAAGTCGATGGGCCGCCCTGGTTCTTGATGGCCGCCCGTGAAGGCACCAATGAACTCGTGGCACAGGTTAGCCCAGGTCAAAATGGAGTTCTCTGGCAGGTGCATCAGCCAAGACCTCACATTTGACTTGAGGGCCAAAGGGAAGTAGTTGGCGAACACCTTCTCATCTCTTCCCCCGGCAGCTTGAACACCGATGGTGTAGATGCTTAAGAACTCTACCGAGTTTAGTCTCCCATCATACTTCTCAGGTATCTCTGGCTTGAACGTGCGAGTGGACGGCGAATGGACTTGCCGCAGCTCACTGGTGAAGGCAGGGCACCCAACCTCGAAAGGCAGGCACCTGCCATCTCCGAACGCGGGCTCATCGACATCGGGGCCATCGCACCCATTGGACAGGTGGGGGTTGTCGCGGCGCCGCTCATCGATGATGCGCGCGCCTTCCCTTCGCCTGCCCTTCGGGGCACGCTGTCGGCCTTGACGCGCTCGAGGGTCTGATGAGGCCATCGAGACATCATCGGGTGCTTGGTTTTGTGGCTCCCGGGCAGCGTGCCGTGGTGGGGATTGCACCGTGAGGGTGGCCCCTCCCGCACGACCAGCCGCATGAGCCATCGTTGCTGCCTGGGAAGGCCATGGCGGTCCGGCCCGCTGTGATCCTTCTGCCTCGGCAAAACCAATCAGACTTTGGATGGTGGCTCGCCACTCATCCATCTGGTTTACCGCCGGTGGAAATCTCAACAGCAGTTGGGCTCGCGCCATGGCCTCGTAGGCAGTGCTTGGCATAGATGATGACGATGTAGATCGTAGTGTCACTCGGCTCCTGAAGTCGGTGGCTACCGCGCAGCACCCTTGCTACTGCGAACCAGCCGTTTGGACGGCATGGTGACGCGGCGGAGGCGCCTGAGGGCCAGCGGCTCCATTGGGCACAGTAGCTGGGTTAGCCCGCCCCGGGCGTGGCACGTGCCCTGCGGTCACGCCTGCAGCGAGGGCGGCCGGAGGGTTGTGATTCGCCCCAGAACGAGAATCATCACTGCGGTTGTGCCCGTTGGCGAGGAGAAGGGGTTCAGGCAGAATGATCCCTCCATCCGTACCTCGTGGAGCATGGCCGTTGGGATGTTGCTGATGCTGTCCTTCCCCGGTACCTCTTGTTCCTGCTTCGGCCATGGGGGAGGTGGTGACGGGGCCGCCTTCACCGACCATGTCCCTCGCAGCATCCACACCCTTGCGAGCCGCCGGATTCCCCGCGACGACGGCGGTTGCAGGGGGTGGAGCCTTCAAGGTGGATGGGTGATTTGCAGCTCCGGGCTTCCTCTTGGGCGCCATAGTCGATGACGCCGTCGACGACGAAAATGTTGATGAAGATGACACGCAGCGTACGCTCTCGGTTTCGCGCAAGTGATCCCCCTACCTGGCGCGCCAAAGATGTCGTGGGAAACCACTCCACCTATGGGGCCATGAACCCCTTTTGGTTTGGCGGGGGGATGGGCACGTTGCACAAAGAGCGGACAAGTGTCGCGCAGCATGGCAGAGATCACACGGGCAGTCTTTACCCAGGTTCGGGCCGCCATGAGGCGTAAAACCCTACTCCTGCTTTGGTGGATTGATCGTGGATAATGGTGGTGGACGTAGCACACTCGCCCGGCAAGGTCGCTCTGGGGGCGAGAGTGGCTACCAGTGTATGGATATGCGAGGGTCCAACCCTTTCTACGGTTGCCATGGGCCTCCTTTTATAGATTAAGGGGTCACCACAGTGGCGAATCAGTCTTTGCGTACTGATTAGATAGCTAACAGTGCTATCATATCTAACTCTGCAGGCTGACAAAGCGCATTAAATGCATCACTCAGTGTCACATCATAGCCCGCCCAGCAGGCCCTGCCGGGCTGTTTTGCTAGCTTCGCGCCTGCTTGTTTGACACGTCTCAGGCCGGGTATCATATGGAGGTGTTTGCTGTAGGAAGTGGCTGCCATGTGGCAAGAAGCAGCCACTTAGTCACCTTGGAGCTCGACACCGCTTTGATTAATGACTTGCGTCGCTTGTGAGGTGGAGCGGTGGAGTGGTTTGGCTCCGCCAGCCCAGGCAGGCCTGCCGGGACGATTTAGGAGCTTGCTTTCGGGGAAAAACCCAACCCTGCCGGCTCGCCTGCCCGGCAAGATAGGTCCTTCCCTTAGCGATGCCTTGTTCCTCTGGCTCACCTTGGCCTTCTCGACTTGCACTTGGATCCTTCAAAGGTATTGATCCTCCTTGTTTGGTCTGATCTTGGTCTTGTAATCTTGTCTCTGGCCTGTGCACAGTCCGTGCAATGGACCCAGGGTCTGTTGCACCGATAGGCTCCACCTCCGCCCACTTGGTGAACTTGTCGATAGCGACGTAGAGGTAGCGGTAGCCTCCGGCCGCTCGGGGAAATGGGCCCAGGATATCCGGCCCCCAGACCGTGAACAGCCACAAGAGCGGAATGGTCTGGAGGTTCTGAGCGGGCTGGTGGATCTGCTTGGCATGGAATTGATAGGCCTCACAGCATCTCACCAGCTCAGTGGCATCGTTGAGCGCCGTGGGCTAGAAGAAACCGCTGCGGAATGCCTTGCCCACGAGGGTGCATGACGAAGAGTGATGTCCACAATCCCCACCGTGGATGTCAGCCAACAGCTCGCATCCCTGCTCCTTGGACATGCACCGCAGTGAGACGTCGTTTGGGTGCCTTCGGTAGAGCTCGCCATCCTGCAAGTAGTAAGTGGTTGCCTGACGGGCCATGCATTCTCCATCTTCCTCCTTCTCCGGCATGGTGCCTTGGAGCAGGTACGCCTTGAACTCCTCGGTCCAGCACCCCTCCTGAGGTTCGAGTGCCAGGAGCAGGCGGGCTCCGGAGGTTGGATCACAGGCTGGAGCGCCTGAGGAGGGTGCCATGGGCAGTTTCTCCCGGAGCAGCGTCGGGCCCGCAATGGAGGGGGCCACCGATGGCTTGAACAGCTGTTTCTCGAAGACGCCAGGCTTCTGGGGCTCCCGTCGGGATGCTCTCTTGGTGATGTCGTCTACCTCCTTGTTCATGCCACGCAGGACGTGCTGCAACTCCAAACCCAAGAAATGTTTTTCAATTTTGCGTACCTCTTCCAGGTATGCCTCCATGTGCTCGTCCTTGGGCGTGTACTCCTTGTTGGAGAAGTTGACGAGGAGCTGAGAATCATCCTTGAGGGTGAGACACTCGACCCCTAGGGCCGCAGCGGCCCTGAGGCCGGCGATCAGGCCTTCATATTCAACGATGTTGTTGGAGACCTTCTCGCCATGCTGGAAGCAGAGCTGCACGGCGTAGTAGAGCTTGTCCTGGGTAGGCAAGATGAGTACGGCTTCAGCCCCCGTGCCCCGGCGTGCAAACGCGTCGTCGAAGTTCATGACCCAGCCATCGGGCGCCTCATCTCCTGGTGTGAGGGAGCGGTCTTCACCCACCCCTCGGTCAGGGGCGTCAGTCCATTCCTCCACAAAGTCAGTGAGGGCCGCGCCCTTGATGACCCTGGTGGTGCTGAACTCCAGCTGGAACGCCTGCAGCTCGATGTTCCACTCAGCAACCCTCCCCGCGGCATTGGGGCTGCGGAGCACCTTCTCCAGGGGGTCTGCGGAGACGACCATGATGGGATGTCCTTGGAAGTAGTGTCACAGTTTCCTGGAGGCGACGAGGAGCGCGAACAGGAGCTTCTGCAGCATGGGGTAGCACGCGCGCGTCACTCATCATCGTGCTGACGAAGTACATGGGGTGCTCGACGAGGGAAGAGGTGTCGATGGCATCCGACCCTGCCTGAGGCGTGGGGGCCTCAGGAGCCTCACTGTCTGATGGGGTAGTCGAGGCCTCAGGAGCGCCCTCTTGAGGTGGTGATGGCGTGGTTGTAGACGGGGCGCTGCGCCGCGCACCTGCGCCTGCGCGCTCTTCCCGGACCGCCACGAGTGCCGCGCGAGCCGAGTGGGGTGTGGCGGCCAGGTAAAGCACCAGGGGCTCAAGAGGTCGAGGTGCCACCATCACCGGAGGGCTGGTGAGATACCTCTTGAGGTCTTGAAAGGCCGCCTTAGCCTTCGGAGTCCATTCAAACGGGCCCTTCTTCTTCATCAGCTTGAAAAACAGGAGGGCGCGCTCGCCGAGCTTGGAGATGAAGCGTCCCAAGGAAGTCACGCAGCCCATGAGCTTCTGCATTTCCTTGAGGGTGTGCGGTGGGCTCATTCTTTCTATTGCCTTGATCTTCTCTGGGTTAGCCTCGATCCCTC
Organism: Thinopyrum elongatum; assembly: GCA_011799875.1. Taxonomy (NCBI): domain Eukaryota; kingdom Viridiplantae; phylum Streptophyta; class Magnoliopsida; order Poales; family Poaceae; genus Thinopyrum; species Thinopyrum elongatum. The sequence goes on along the minus strand of CM022299.1, from coordinate 217,640,586 downwards.
TGTGCGACACTAGGAAACTCAGCAGCTTGCCGGACGGGACGCCGAACACACACTATGTTGTCAACGTACGCCTCGGCATTCCTCTCGAGCTGCCGGCCCAGGGAAATGTGCATCAATCGCTGGAAGGTCGCGACGGTGTTGCGCAGCCCGAACGGCATGCAGGTGTAGTAGTACACCCCGCACGGGGAAAGGAAGGTTGTTTTCTCGATATCCTACACCACCATCTTGATCTGGTGGTAGCTCGAGAAGGCGTCCAGGAAGCACAGCAAGTCGCACTCGGCGGTGGAGTCAACGATTTGGTCGATGAGCGGAAGAGGGAAAGGGTCCTGATGGCAAGCTTTGTTGAGGCTCATGAAGTCGACGCACATGTGCTCCTTTCCCCCATTTTTGGAGACGATGACTGGGTTGGCCAACCAATATGGGTGCCGTACTTCCCGGATGACACCGGTTTCTTGCAGCTTGTGGACCTCCTGGACGATGAACAATTGCTTCTCCGGGGCTTGCCGCCGCACCTTTTCTTCACCGGGCGCGCGCCGGGGCACACCACCAAATGGTGCTTAATCACGTTTCGCGGGACACCAACCAGGTCCGTCGCCTCCCATGCAAATACATCTTTGTTCGCATGGAGGAAACCGACCAGCGCCTCTTCTTGGTCTGGGCGGAGGCCGGTGCCTATGATGAAGGTGGGGCCTGAGCCCCCGTCGTCGACAGGCACTTGCTTCGTCTCGGCCCGGTACTGAGAGAACAGTTGCTTCTTCTTCGCAGGTGCGGCCTCCAGGATCTCCGGAGTGCCCTCCGCGTCTGGCCGCGTGGATACCGTGGCCTTGAAAGCGAGCTTGAGGGCCAGGAGTGCATCCTTGGTGTCTCCCTCCACAGTGAGGATGCCGCTGCTCCCAGGTATCTTGATGACGTTGTAGCCGGGGTGTATCGCCGCCATGGACTTGGCAAGGGCTGGATACCCAAGGATGGTGTTGTATGGGAGGCTGATGCGGGCGGCGTCAAAGTTGATGAGCTTGGTGCGGTAGTTGCAGCGCGTGCTGAAGATGACGGGGAGGCGGATCTGCCCCAGGGGAACGATGGAGTCGTCGAGCACCCCTGAAAAGGGTCTGACGGGGGCGAGCCGGTCGTAAGGCTCCTCGAGCAGGGCGAAGGCTTCCACGAAGAGGACATTGAGGCCAGCGCCGCCATCGACGAGGGTTCTGGTAACCGCGACACTGCTGATGGTGGGCGTGCACAGCAAGGGGAGCATGCCGGCACCGACCGTAGTCTTGGGGTGATCCCTGGAGTCGAAGGTGATGTCGGTCTCAGGCGCCGCCTGGCCTGAAGGAGCCCCTTGCCGTGGTTGGGCAGGCCCCACCTGTTGGAAGCGCTACTTGACGTGGCGGCTTGAGGTCGGCGCCTGCGACCCACCAAGAATGGCCGCGATGTAGTGGGGCACCGGTGCCGCGAAGCGCGTGATGAACTGATTGCGCAGCTCCTCCCAGGAGGCCACCGAACACTCCGGTAGGCTAAGCTTCCAGGAGCGCAGCACGCCCATGAGAGCCATGGGGAGCCAGTGCGCCATGGCCTTGTTGTCGCTGTTCGCCGCCTCGATGCTCAGCTCGTACAGGCGAAGGAACTCCGCGGGGTGCCCCGTGCCATCGTACCGCGGAGGCAGTGTCGTCCTGAACTTCGGCGGCCACCGCGCCTGCCGCAGGGCGGGGGAAAAGGCCCGGTGGCCCACGACGTCTCCGAGTGCACCCATCGGCTCAGCGGGCGAGGTGGCGCCTGCCATGGGAACCACACAACGTGGGTGGAGCGCAGCCGATGGAGAGGCAGAGCTTTGACACGCCCCCTACCTGGCGCGCCAAATGTCGGATTCAGGGCTCCGCAGACCCAAGAAAGGTTCAAACTCTGGGGCGTGTACGAAGAACTCAACCTATCCAGCCAACCAGCTCGTCGCCCCACGGCCTAGCTCGAGGAACAAGGAACAAGATGAACATGGCAGTTTACCCAGGTTTGGGCCACCTTGCGGTGTAAGACCCTACTCATGATTTTTGATGGATTTGCCTCACGAGGGGCTGAGGATGAACAAGTACAAGGGATGAACAACCTCGCGGGCTCTGCTCTGGTGAGGGTGGAAAGGATCCGATCCCCTCTACAGTGGTGGCTAACCTATATTTATAGTGACCTCGGTCCTCTTCCCCCGAAACGTAGGCGGGAAGGGATTCCACAGTTGTCGGATTCGTGGTTCCGCAGACCCTTGAGAGGTTCGAACTCTGGGGTGCGTGCGAAGAACTCTCTCTCCCCAGTCTGCCTGCTCCATGATTCCACAGCCTAGCTCGACGAACCCAAGGAACAAGAGACACAGCAGTTTATGTAACACCCGAAAAATATTTTTTCCGAATATTTGAAATCTTTCCTTTAAAAATAAAAGTTTTGAAAATCATTTTTGGTCATATCACCTTTCTTCAATTTGAAAACCTTTTCAAATTTTATTTGGGTTTCAATCTTCTTTAAATATTCTGGTTGAAGAGTTTAAAACTATATGGATAATTACTTTGGGGTTTTCAAACAATTTATTTTTAGCAAGAAAAGTTTTGGGGATAATTAAATTTTCAAAGGAAATAACCTTTTCACCTCCTTTTTACCCCTACTAAAATCCATCCAACAAATTTTCTTCCACTCCAAAATTATCCCACAAGTCACTCACCTCATCTAGGATAGAATCCAACTCTTTCCTACCCCACAAAAATATTTTTCACCACCCAAATAAATTCCAAAGTTGGAATTCATATATTCCATCATTTCTTTGGTTTACTAACGAACCACCATTTCTACAAGGATGCCACCTCCACCAAAATTATCCCAACAAATATATGGTACCCACAACCCATTTTTCCAAAAACATGGGGTACCCCAGTTCAAAATTTTCAAATCCCACTCAATTAAAATTTGGACCAGATTCAATAATCCTGATCCAAACATATTATTAAATGCTCCAAAAATTCCCAAACTCTGCCAAACTCATTTTTGCGCATCCACACATTACCACAAAAATCCCCACAAAATCCTAAAATCTCTAGCACCTTCTGTCATTTTATCAAACAGCTAATGTGCACACTGTTCATCGCTGACCAAAATTCAGTTAACTGAATTTGGTTCAGTGGCAGGAGCAACGATGCCGTGCACTCCACTCCATCCCCACTCCTTCTCGTCCACGCCTCCTCCCTCGTAACTGTGCCGACCTGGACTCCTCCTCGTCAGTGCCTCACCGCCGACAGCACAGAAGGAGGCCGGTGCACCTGCCTCCGTCCTCGGCGGCGGCAACCCGAGCTGATCCAAACGGCGCCCGCCATATTCACTCCCTCGCTGACCTCCCTCACCTAACTACTCACCACGCGGCACCTCCTCCGCACTCTCTCCACGCTGATCACGCCGCCCTTGGCCCCCTGTCAGCCACCGGAGACGGACGACGTCCGCCGCACCCGTACACCGACCTTGCCGTGGATAAAGCCACCAAGCCCGAGCTCGTTCACGCTGACGCTTCGGGCAGCTTCCTCCACCCTCACTGACACTCACCGACCACAACCACCGCCCAAACCGACCTCGCCGACCATCATAACTCCGGCGTGATCCGAACCCCGCCGGACCGCCTCGGGATCGGCTATATAAAGGCCCCCGAGCCCCGTTCTTCTCACCCATCGCCTCCACCACCTCCCAATCGCCCCTACACCACTCGCCTGACCTCGAGGAGGTCTTCTTCTTCCCCTCCGATCACCGCTCCGCCGCCACTGTCACCGATCCGTTCATCGTCGTTACTCCACCTCAACTGCTCAAATCTTGCCAGTAGTCATATATTCCACCAAATCATCGATTCCCCGCTTCAATTCCACTCCCCGAGCTCTCTCCAACGAGATCCCAACGCCACCAAACCACCGTCCGCCACCGTCGACCTCGCCGGCGTTCAGGTGCTTCCCAGCGACCACCACCACCTCCCTCTGACACGGCACTCCTCCCTGGTCATGTTCCGACCATCGCTGCCTTCCAAGACCCCGGAGATCACCGCCGGTGAACGCCGTCTCCTCTCTGTTTCCGCGCGTGGGTTCAAATATTCGAACCTGACGGGTGGACCCCACCCCGCGCCTTTTCTTTTCTTTTTCTCTGTGTAAAAACGAATACGTAATCTCGACTTTTACGCCTTCCACGCTGAGAAGCGTATTTCGGCCCGAAGCGTTTTCTTTATAAACGTACAGGGACTGGCTTTTTACAGAAAAACCCCTGGTTTTGAAAGTTTGATAAGTTTTAAACCACAACTCCGTTTGAGTTGAACTTTTTTTTGAAATTCTTATTTTTCTCTCTAGTTTTTTTTAGTATTTATTTAAAAATGTTTTGGGACAACTTTTTGTACTGTTGCCAAAAAATTTAATTTGAGTTGATTTTGAATTTTCAGAAAAAGAAGAGGGAAACTTTGCCGAGAATTTTGAAGGGTTTTCACCTGACTACTTTGGACAAGGCAAGCATTATTGAACTTGGGATATGGTGATTGCATTGGCATTTGCATGTTGCATCGGTTGATATTGCACCATATGTGTAGTATGTCACTAGCACTTGCATGCATGGTCATACCTCTTTTGCTCATAGCTTGCAAATCACTCAAGCAAGAGATTCTTCTGACATGGTAAAGTTGTGGAAATACGGGAGAGTGTCTCCTGCCTTGGACGTGCTGGTGGGCACGGGCCATTATGCTTGACACGGTGGTGTCATGTGACTTAAGTGGATTATTCCGGTGATGTTAATTAACACCTCCTGAGTCGGCCTAGATCGAGTCTTGTTCCGTTACACCTAGATGGATACCGTCCTGCCACGGGTCCTTCCGCAAGGAAGGTGCGGCTGAGTAAGTTGTTAACCCCTGTCCAGGTACACACCGTACAGAAGGCCATGATGAGGGTTTCCAAAGGCCTTGGACTAAATCCTGTCATCGGGTCAGGGGGCATGGGTGTTTCCGGTTGTGACAGAGAGGGGGGCACCCCTTGTAATCCGCGCGTATTAATAGTGATCCCATGCAGGACGTTGGTCTCTCCGTCTCAGAGTTTTTCTTGAACGATGCTTTGGGTGATTCCTGGCATCCGGAGAGTTATTCTGGTGTGTGTGCTGGTCAGGTGTGTTTTCAACCCAAAGAGCATAATGGGAATTAGTCAGTGTCACGGTACTGACTAAAGAAATCCTTTACTTGTGGGTAAAGAGTATACCCTCTGCAGAGTTAAAACTGTTCGAATAGCCGTGTCCTCGGTCAAAGGGCGTAGCTGGCTGGGTCAAGTGTCGGTCCCGGTATCGGTCTTCGGAGGAAATAATTAAAACATGTCAGACTCATTTTTGTAGTATAATTGTTGATACCCTGTTGCTACCTTGATTATTTTATGCTTATTAAATACTATTATGGTTATGTATAATATTGAGGACTAACCCGTTTCTAGACTACCCCGGGCACTCAACTATTATTTTCAAGACCTCTCGTGGCGTCTCTCGAGTTAACAGGCGGTTTATCTCGCCACTACTCTTGTGGACACCCGATTGGCATTTCTCTTCAAGTCCAACCATGGCGTCACTTGACGCCCGACAGGCATTTCTTTTCAAGACCTCTCGTGGCGTCTCTCGAGTTAACAGGCGGTTTATCTCGCCACTACTCTTGTAGACACCCGACCGGCATTTCTCTTATTTTTTCTGAATGTCACTTGGGCTGGCTAGACTACCCGTGGCATTCACTTGCTTTTATTTTCTTAAGAGACTGGTTATGGCTAACATGTTTTATTTACTTCCGCATCATTTTATAATTATGTCCTAACCAGGATTTTAGTCAGCATGAGCATGTCATTATGTTCCTACATGAGCATGTGCATCCATTATATCTTTTGTTCAAAATGTTTGTGAGTACTTTCCAACGTACTCACTGGCTTGTGCTTGGCTATTTACTAGGCCAGACTTGGAGGAGGACGAGCTTGTGGAGAAGGATTGCGCTAGCGAGCCCGACGCTTAGAGGAGTCCCAGTCAGTCAACCTATGAGATAGGAGTCTACCACCTGTATCATCCGCTGAGCTTCTGCTACACCAATAAATAGTCAAGCCTCACTCTGACGCTTGGCTTTACGTTATTGTATCAGAGATGTATCACCACCACACCACTGTCATATTCCGCCGCTGCCATATTTTGGCGAGTTTGTAATAATTTTGTTGAGCCTTCAGACTCAACCCTGTGTAATATTATTTGTACTGGTTATCTGTATCAAGGAAGTCCATCAGTTGTGTTGATCTTGGGGCTGGTGTGACTTAGGGCCTTTTCTGAGATTTATTCCCAGAAAGGGGGTCGATAGGACTTGGTACCAGAGCCAGGCTGACTGTAGGAAACCCTAGGCACGATCACTAGCACTCGAGTCAGTACTAACTTTTTTTTAGCATGCATTTCATGCATCGTAACAAATTTTCCTTAGTCATCATATTCTTATGATATGACTATTTGGATTTTTGTCTACTGGTGTAGATGTCTGGCGGCAGCTGCCCATCCCAGATTTTTGCCAATGAGCCGGCGGGATTTTCCCGTCTTCTTGCCGTCATCGCTAGGGATGCGATGAGGTCTTCGAGCCGTCCTGAGTACACGATTTTTCCTGACAGGGTCACAGACACTCTGACTATGTACCAGGCTTCGGTATATATTCGGGGCGGAAGTAACCTGTCCTTCCGCAACTACCGTTTCATGGGGAGAGTCATGCCCTCTGAAAGGCATGCTATCCAGATGGCCGCACGTGAGGCTATTGCACGTCTTAGGGACATCCTGCCTATTATGCAGACTCATCCCTATCACTACCTTCCGTGTCATGTTCCTTATACCAACCATTACGCTTTTTCCTGCACCGCGGGAGAAAGGGATGGGGCGATCGAGCCCCTTGTTCAGTACATCATGGCACTCGAGTCGATCTTTATCGCACTGGTGGACGACCATCTTGCTGCACTAATGGACCTGGCTCTGCGAGGATCACTCGCAGGAGTGAGTTCCGTTCGCCTTCACCACGTGCCCCTCGTATTCCGACTCCACCACACTACTCTCCTACTCAGCCCATGGTTCAGCACTCATCCCCGAGTGATGAGGCTAGTCGCTTGGCTGCTCCTGTTCCAACCAGAGCTCCACTTTCGACGCACACGGTGCCACCTCAGACAGGCGTGGCATCAACCGCTACACGACTGGAGACCATCCCAGAGGAAGAGGAGGTTGAGTCTCGAGAGCCACAGCTGGGACTCACCCTCAGCGGTGCTTACAGTGTCTCAGACACTCCGTGAGGACTGATCGTGTGTCAGCACCGTAGTAGTCTTTTTATGATGACATGGTTGTAAGATATTTATTTTTTGTTTCTTCTTCTTTTCCTTTTTTTGTAAGATGGCGAGTAATGGACTCGGACCACGGCTCGTTGAGAGGACGAAGTAGTACGCTAGTTGAATAGGTGGTCTTGTAGTATACGGTTTCTGCAAGCATCTTGTATAATTAAGTCCTGCTTGTATAATTAAATCCTGCATGTATGATATAACCTGTTGTACTTGCATCCTGGGGGGGTTTATTTTCAGTCTCTTAAATTTTTTTCTTGTTGCCTTTATAATTTCTTTTCTCATTGTTGTTACACAAATACCCCCAGAAAGAAAATGCATCGCCTCTGGACCCGTTCTATGCCAAATCCGCCAGAGAGTAACCATGGACAGATGGGAAATAATTTTACACAAGGACAGAGTAGTCAACAGGACAATGACACAGCATTTTCACAAGTGTGCCGTCTGTACGAGCAAAGCCAGCAACAGCACCAAGAAATGATGCAACATTTAATCAATATGGGAAACCACCAAGGACAAAATCAGAACAGGTCAAAATTATCTGAGCTCCAGAAGACCAATCCTACTGTGTTTTCTCACACCGACAAACCATTGGAGGCTGATGATTGGCTACGTGATATTGAAAGAAAATTGGTTATTGCCCAGTGTACGGACCGGGAAAAAGTACTTTATACCCCGTACTATTTTTCTGGTACAGCAGCATCATGGTGGGAAAACTTATGCCACACTCATCCCAACGGAGCCAATATGACATGGGAACAATTCAAGGAAAATTTTCGGGGAGCACATATCCCCAACAGTATCATGAAACTGAAAAAGAGGGAGTTTGAGGATCTCAAGTAGCGAGGCACCACGGTGACACAGTACCTGGATCAGTTTACTCAGCTGGCCCGGTACGCCAATGATGAATATATGACAGAAGACAAAAACATGGAAAAGTTTCTCGATGGACTTATTCCGTCTTTAAAATGCCAACTGGTGGTCCACACCTTTCCTGATTTCAAGACACTCGTGGACAAGGCAATTATACTGGAGAACGAGCATCGTAACATGAATGAGATACGCAAACGCCGTATGAACCAGTCATCTCAGGTTCGCAACAATAAACCCAAGAATGAGTTTCAGAAGCCCACAACACACCGACCAGCAACACTACTACCTCGACCACCGCAGCAGAACCGCAGTGCTTTCAACAACAGAACCAGAGATACAACATACTATCCGGGCATTACCTGCTATGCCTGCGGAGGAGAAGGGCATTACTCCAGGCAATGCCCAAAGCAGGGAAATAATACTACTAAGCCCAACAACAATGGCCGTGGTACAAACACATCCCCCAAGCACAACAACATCAACCACAATAACAACCAAAGGAAGGGACAAGTCAACCACGTGACCTTTGAGGAAGCACAAAATGCACCGGATATTGTGTTCGGTATGTTTCCTGTCAACTCAATTAATGCTACAGTTTTATTTGATTCCGGAGCTTCGCATTCATGCATCTCTAAAAAGTTTGCCGCGGAGAATCAATTTTTTTTTCGCCTTTGCAAAATTCCATGGTTATTCAGTCCCCGGGATCGAAGCAAAGCACACAATGGTACTGCAAGGATGTAAATATCGAGATCAAAGGAATGGTATTTTTAGCCAACCTTATTGTTCTGGAAGCAGTCGAACTGGATGTTATTCTGGGAATGGATTGGTCAACCAAAAATAAAGGTTTCATAGACTGCTACAACCGCACGGTGACTCTTACAAGCTGCCAAGGAGAAACAATAAAATTTGGCACAAGGAGGATTTCCGCATCATAAGGAAAATTAAATCAAGTGGATGCGGCAGAATTAAGTAAGGTCCTTGTAGTCTGTGAATACCCCGATGTATTTCCAGAAGAGCTACCAGGCATGCCACCTGATCAGGAAATTGAGTTCGTTATTGAATTAGCACCTGGAACGGCTCCCATTTATAAGAAGCCATATTGTATGGCTCCAACCGAATTGGCTGAACTAAAGAAACAAATTAAGGAATTAATGGAAAAAGGGTACGTCAGACCCAGCTCATCACCATGGGGATCGCCAGTTTTATTTGCTAAGATAAAGGATGGTACCCTTAGACTATGTATTGATTACAGGGCTCTCAATATGGTCACCATCAAAAATAAATACCCGCTGCCCATTATAAATGACTTGTTCGAATAGCTAGCAGAAACCAAGGTATTCTCAAAAATAGATTTGAGGTCAGGCTACCACCAATTGAAAATCCGACCGTCAGATATACCCAAGACTGCATTTACTACCAGATATGGATTGTACGAATTTACAGTGATGCCGTTTGGCTTAACCAACGCTCCTACTTATTTTGTCCATCTCATGAACAAGGTTTTCTTGAAATATTTGGACAAGTTCGTGGTCGTATTTATTGATGACATACTTATCTACTCTAAGACACCCGAAGAACACGAACAACACCTACGAATAGTCCTGGAAGAATTGAGGAAAAACCAACTTGATGCCAAATTCAGTAAATGTGAATTTTGGTTACGAGAAGTTGGCTTCCTAGGACACGTTCTGACATGGGATGGGATAGCAGTGGACCCAAGCAAGGTAAAAGCTGTCCAAGAATGGAAACAACCCACCAACATGACTGAGGTCAGGAGTTTTATTGGTCTGGCAGGATATTACCGAAGATTTATCGAAGGATTTTCCACCATAGCTAAACCCATAACCCAATTGCTTAAGAAGCATAAGAAGTTTGAATGGACTGAAGCTTGTGAGAAAAGTTTCCAAGAATTGAAGAAAAGATTAACAACGGCACCCGTTCTGGTCGTACCCAATGTGCACAAAAAGTTTGAGATATACTGTGACGCGTCCAGGAAAGGCCTTGGATGTGTATTAATGCAAGAAGGAAAAGTCGTGGCTTATGCCTCAAGACAGCTACGACGACACGAGGAGAATTATCCTACGCATGATCTGGAGCTAGCTGCAGTAATACACGCACTCAAAGAATGGCAACACTTTCTTCTCGGTGAGCGATGTGAAATATACACGGACCACAAGAGTCTTAAGTATATTTTCACCGAGCCGGAATTAAACTTGAGACAACGTCGCTGGCTTGAGTTAATAAAGGACTACAATATCGGAATTCATTATCATCCGGGTAAAGCAAATGTTGTGGCAGATGCTCTCAGCCGAAATCCCTGCACCAATAATAATAGTGTGCAATTTTCACAACATGAGTTCAACCAGGAATTTGCCAAACTCAACATGGTCCTAGTCACAAAAGGAACCATTAATCAACTGGAGATGAAACCAACATTAGAGGATCAGATCAAAGAAGCCCAAGAAGGACACCCAAGTATTGAGGGGATTAAGAGGAAAATGAAACTAGGCAAGGCGCCCGAGTTTACCGTTGATGGTCAGGGAATTTTATGGTTCAGAAAAAGAATATGTGTGCCTAATAAGGAAGAATTAAAGCAACAAATTTTGGCAGAAGCCCATACCACTCCATATTCTATCCATCCTGGAGGAACAAAAATGTACAAGGATTTACAAGAAAATTATTGGTGGCATGGGATGAAAAGAGATATAGCCGTATATGTCGCACGTTGTGATTCATGCCAGCGTATAAAAGCAGAACACCAGAGGCCAGCAGGACTATTGCAGCCACTCAGAGTACCTGAATGGAAATGGGACGTAATAGGAATGGATTTTATCGTCGGACTGCCAAGGTCACGACATGGAAATGATGCTATCTGGGTTATAACGGATTATTTGACCAAGGTGGCACATTTCATTCCGGTAAAAACCACATACACCACACAACGCCCGGATTGTTTGCCTACACGGAGTACCCAAGACCATAGTCTCTGACAGAGGCACCCAATTTGTCTCTAGATTTTGGGAACACCTACAGCAAGCCCTAGGAACTCAACTGACATTCAGCACAGCATACCACCCGCAAACCAGAGGACAAACTGAGCGGGTAAATCAAATATTGGAGGACATGCTAAGATCATGTGTGCTCACTTACGAAGTTAGCTGGGAAGACAGTTTACCATACACGGAATTCTCATATAACAACAGTTATCAAGCCAGTTTAAGCATGTCACCTTTTGAAGCCCTATACGGACGGAGGTGCCGTACCCCACTCAATTGGTCAGAAACCGGAGACAGTCAAATTTTCGGTCCTGAAGTTCTTAAAGAAGCAGAAACAAAAGTGAAGCTTATTCAGGATAGACTGAAAGCAGCTCAGAGCCGTCAAAAGAGCTACTACGATCAAAAGCACCGCCAAATCAGTTTTGAGCCCGATGAATACGTGTATCTCAGAGTATCTCCAACTAGAGGACTATAGAGATTTAAAGTCAAAGGAAAATTGGCACCAAGATTTATTGGGCCATTCCGTGTAATTGCAAGAAGAGGCAAGGTTGCTTATCAACTAGAGCTACCAGCAGAATTATCAGATGTCCACGATGTGTTTCACGTGTCACAACTAAGGAAATGTGTTAGTAATCCAGACAAGCAAGTGCAACACCATGACTTGGACCTTCATCCAGACCTCACATATAGGGAGCATCCTATAAAGATTTTAGAGGAGTCTGAACGGAGGACCCGGCAGAATGTAATAAAATTTTACAAGGTTCAATGGAGTAATCACACCGAGGAAGAAGCAACATGGGAAAGAGAGGATCATCTGAGGACTGAATATCCGTACCTGTTTAAGGGACAGCTGAAATCTCGGGGACGAAATTTTTCTTAAGGGGGGTAGGTGTTGTAACACCCCAAAAATTTTTTTTTAATATTTGAAATCTTTCCTTTAAAAATAAAAGTTTTGAAAATCATTTTTGGCCATATCACCTTTCTTCAATTTGAAAACCTTTTCAAATTTTATTTGGGTTTCAATCTTCTTTAAATATTCTGGATGAAGAGTTTAAAACTATATGGATAATTACTTTGGGGTTTTCAAACAATCTATTTTTAGCTAGAAAAGTTTTGGGGATAATTAAATTTTCAAAGGAAATAACCTTTTCACCTCCTTTTTACCCCTACTAAAATCCATCCAACAAATTTTCTTCCACTCCAAAATTATCCCACAAGTCACTCACCTCATCTAGGACAGAATCCAACTCTTTCCTACCCCACAAAAATATTTTTCACCACCCAAATAAATTCCAAAGTTGGAATTCATATATTCCATCATTTCTTTGGTTTACAAAGGAACCACCATTTCTACAAGGATGCCACCTCCACCAAAATTATCCCAGCAAATATATGGTACCCACAACCCATTTTTCCAAAAACATGGGGTACCCCAATTCAAAATTGTCAAATCCCACTCAATTCAAATTTGGACCAGATTCAGTAATCCTGATCCAAACATATTATTAAATGCTTCAAAAATTCCCAAACTCTGCCAAACTCATTTTTGAGCATCCACACATTACCACAAAAATCCCCACAAAATCCTAAAATCTCTAGCACCTTCTGTCATTTTATCAAACAGCTAATGTGCACACTGTTCATCGCTAACCAAAATTCCGTTAACTGAATTTGGTTCAGTGGCAGGAGCAACGACGCCGTGCACTCCACTCCATCCCCACTCCTTCTCGTCCACGCCTCCTCCCTCATAACTGCGCCGACCTGGACCCCTCCTCGTTAGTGCCTCACCGCCGATAGCACAGAAGGAGGCCGGTGCACCTGCCTCCGTCCTCGGCGGCGGCAACCCGAGCTGATCCACACGGCGCCCGCCATATTCACTCCCTCGCTGACCTCCCTCACCTAACTACTCACCACGCGGCACATCCTCCGCACTCTCTCCACGCTGATCACGCCGCCCTTGGCCCCCTATCAGCCACCGGAGACGGACGATGTCCGCCGTACCCGTACATCGACCCCGCCGTGGATAAAGCCACCAAGCCCGAGCTCGTTCGCGCTGGCGCTTCGGGCAGCTTCCTCCACCCTCACTGAGACTCACCGACCACGACCACCGCCCAAACCGACCTCGCCGACCATCATAACTCCGGCGTGATCCGAACCCCACCGGACCGCCTCGGGATCGCCTATATAAAGGCCCCCGAGCCCCGTTCTTCTCACCCATCGCCTCCCAATCGCCCCTACACCACTCGCTCGACCTCGAGGAGGTCTTCTTCTTCCCCTCCGATCACCGCTCCGCCGCCACTGTCACCGATCCGTTCATCATCGTTACTCCCCCTCAACTGCTCAAATCTTGCCAGTAGTCATATATTCCACCAAATCATCGATTCCCCGCTTCAATTCCACTCCCCGAGCTCTCTCCGACGAGATCCCAATGCGACCGAACCACCGTCCGCCACCGTCGACCTTGCCGGTGTTCAGGTGCTTCCCAGCGACCACCACCACCTCCCTCCAACGCGGCACTCCTTCCTGGTCATGTTTCGACCATCGCCGCCTTCCAAGACCCTGGCGATCACCGCCGGCAAACACCGTCTCCTCTCTGTTTCCCCGCGCGGGTTCAAATATTCGAACCTGACGGGTGGACCCATCCCGCGCTTTTTCTTTTCTTTTTCTCTGTCTAAAAATGAATACATAATCTCGACTTTTACGCCTTCCACGCTGAGAAGCGTATTTCGGCCCGAAGCGTTTTCTTTATAAACGCACATGGACTGGCTTTTTACAGAAAACCCCTGGTTTTGAAAGTTTGATAACTTTTAAACCACAACTCCGTTTGAGTTGAACTTTTTTTTGAAATTCTTATTTTTCACTCTAGTTTTTTTTTTATTTAAAATTATTTTGGGACAACTTTTTGTACTGTTGCCAAAAAATTTAATTTGAGTTGATTTTGAATTTTCAGAAAAAGAAGAGGGAAACTTTGCCGAGAATTTTGAAGGGTTTTCACCTGACTACTTTGGACAAGGCAAGCATTATTGTACTTGGGATATGGTGATTGCTTTTGCATTTGCATGTTGCATCGGTTGATATTGCACCATATGTGTAGTATGTCACTAGCACTTGCATGCATGGTCATACCTCTTTTGCTCATAGCTTGCACATCACTCAAGCAATAGATTCTTCTGAGATGGTAAAGTTGTGGAAATACGGGAGAGTGTCTCCTGCCTTGGACGTGCCGGTGGGCACGGGCCATTATGCTTGACACGGTGGTGTCATGTGACTTAAGTGGATTATTCCGGTGATGTTAATTAACACCTCCTGAGTCGGCCTAGATCGAGTCTTTTTCCATTACACCTAGCTGGATACCATGCTGCCACGGGTCCTTCCGCAAGGAAGGTGCGGCTGAGTAAGTTGTTAACCCCTGTCCAGGTAAACACCGTACAGAGGGCCACGATGAGGGTTTCCAAAGGCCTTGGACTAAATCATGTCATCGGGTCAGGGGGCATGGGTGTTTCCGGTTGTGACTGAGAGGGGGGCACCCCTTGTAATCCGCGCGTATTAATAGTGATCCCATGCAGGACGTTTGTCTCTCCGTCTCAGAGTTTTTCTTGAACGATGCTTTGGGTGATTCCTGGCATCCGGAGAGTTATTCTGGTGTGTGCTGGTCAGGTGTGTTTTCAACCCAAAGACCGTAATGGGAATTAGTCAGTGTCACGGTACTGACTAAAGAAATCCTTTACTTGTGGGTAAAGAGTACACCCTCTGCAGAGTTAAAACTGTTCGAATAGCCGTGTCCTTGGTCAAAGGGCGTAGCTGGGTGGGTCAAGTGTCGGTCCCGGTATCGGACTCCGGAGGAAATAATTAAAACATGTCTGACTCATTTTTGCAGTATAATTGTTGATACCCTGTTGCTACCTTGATTATTTTATGCTTATTAAATACTATTATGGTTATGTATAATATTGAGGACTAACCCGTTTCTCTCATTTTTATATTCTTCCTGAGTGTCTCAGGGGCTGGCTAGACTACCCCGGGCACTCAACTATTATTTTCAAGACCTCTCGTGGCGTTTCTCGAGTTAACATGCGGTTTATCTCGCCACTACTCTTGTGGACACCCGATTGGCATTTCTCTTCAAGTCCAACCGTGGCGTCACTTGACGCCCGACAGGCATTTCTTTTCAAGACCTCTCGTGGCGTCTCTCGAGTTAACAGGCGGTTTATCTCGCCACTACTCTTGTAGACACCTGACCGGCATTTCTCTTATTTTTTCTGAATGTCACTTGGGCTGGCTAGACTACCCGTGGCATTCACTTGCTTTTATTTTCTTAAGAGACTGGTTATGGCTAACATGTTTTATTTACTTCCGCATCATTTTATAATTATGTCCTGACCAGGATTTTAGTCAGCATGAGCATGTCATTATGTTCCTACTTGAGCATGTGCATCCATTATATCTTTTGTTCAAAATGTTTGCGAGTACTTTCCAACGTACTCACTGGCTTGTCCCTGGCTATTTACTTGGCCAGACTTGGAGGAGGACGAGCTTGTGGAGAAGGATTGCGCTAGTGAGCCCGACGCTTAGAGGAGTCCTAGTCAGTTAACCTGTGAGATAGGAGTCTACCACCTGTATCATCCGCTGAGCTTCTGCTACACCAATAAATAGTCAAGCCTCACTCTGACGCTTGGCTTTACGTTATTGTATCAGAGATGTATCACCACCACACCACTGTCATATTCCGCCGCTGCCATATTTTGGCGAGTTTGTAATAATTTTGTTGAGCCTTCAGACTCAACCCTGTGTAATATTATTTGTACTAGTTATCTGTATCAAGGAAGTCCACCAGTTGTGTTGATCTTGGGGCTGGTGTGACTTAGGGCCTTTTCTGAGATTTATTCCCAGAAAGGGGCTCGACAGTTTATCCTGGTTCGGGCCACCTTGCGGTGTAATACCCTACTCCAGCTTTGTGGTGGATTGCCTCGGGGGGCTGAGGATGAACTAGTACAGAGGTGGAACGACCTCAGGAGGTGAGGTGTTCTTGAGCTCGATGAGCTGGTGAGGTGGTGATGGTGGAATGGATCTGATCCAGCTCCGGTTTGCCTTCTCGATGGTGGTGGCTAAGTCCTATTTATAGTGGACTTGGTCCTCTTCCCAAATGTAGGCGGGAAGGGATCCCACAACGGCCAAATTCGAAGGGAGACAACTAGTACAAGTTATCCTGACAAAAGTAGTCTTCGCCTGCAAAAGCCTCTGGTGGTGACGCTGCAGTGGGCTCCTCGATGACCTCCGTCCTGGCGGTCCTGGTCTTGTTGCACCGATATGGAAACCTTTGCTTGATTCCTCGGGACTCCGCGCCTGTGCTTGCCTCCTTTGCACCTAAGAGGAAACTGGTACACTGCGCCCGCTGGCGCCCGCCTGGTCCTGGTCGTCATGGCTCACGTCAGGTGAACCTCGCGAGGTGCAGCTTACATTGATATCTCCGGTCCTCGAGCTCCAGCCTGGGGAGGCCGCCCCTCGTGTAGGTCCTAATGTCGTCCGCCTCGCGAGGCTTGGCCCCTTGCGAGGGTCTTGTGTTGTCGTTGCTGAAGTTGGGCCGTACCAGGCCGTCGATGGAGCCACACCACGGGCTGCAGGCAGGCAAGTCTGGGCAACCCCGGTCCCATGACACCGACAGTAGCCCCCGGGCCCAAGGCGCGCTCGAACTTGGCTTCGAGGCGAAGCCAAAGGGCAAGTGCGGAGCGCCGCGGGCCCTAACCGCCTGCGGGCTTGGTTGCTGCGTGGCGATTGATGGGACGTGGGCACCTCCGCTTCCCCACGCTGCCTCGGCAACTGCTTTCGACTGACAAAAGGGGCTGGCATCCGCTGTGAAATCTTTATTTTCTTCCTTTCGTCTTGCCCCAGATCCCTTTCTCCTTTTGCCTAGAGAACTCTTAGATCCGCCAATCTCCCCCGAGCTCGCCACCAATGGCTTCTAAGCAAGCAGGATCTTCAGCCGCGGCTGCGCGCTCTGTCCCCTGGCATGAGCCGGCCTTGAGCACGTCCACCATCACCGAGGAGAAGCACCTCGGCTCCGCGCTCCAGCTGACAGCGGGGGGTAGCAACGAGGGGGGTGAGACGAAGCTCTGGGTCGGCTCCGCCAAGCCGGAAGCTTTGGGGAGCATCGTCTACCCCTTCTTCTGTCACAGCGTCCTCGCCGGGTTGGTTCCCCCTTTCTCCAAATTCTTCTACACCGTCCTCCGCCATTACGGGCTCCATGCCCTCCATCCTCATCCCAACTCTGTCCTCCTCCTGTCGGTCTTCACCTTTTACTGTGAAGCGTTCTTGGGGGTGATGCCTTCTGTTGCACTTCTCCGCCACTTCTTCTACCTTCGGGTCAACGGCAGCCAGTGCTCGGGGTGCGCCAGCTTCATTGCTACCAACGGCAGCAATGCGATCTCTCAGACGGGGAAAAAGGTGGATACCTTCCGGAACAAGTGGATCTTCCTGGACGCCAAGCGCGCTGACGTTCGGCTGGAACTGCCGACCTCGCAGCCGGCGCCCCTGGAAGGATGGGCTCACGAGAAGCTCATCGATCCCAGGGTGGAACTATTGCTGGAGAGGATGGCAGCAGACCTGAAGAACGATGACCCGAAGGTGGAGAAGCTGACAGGGGCCATGATTGTCAAGGAATTCCTGACGCAGCGCCTGGCTCCGCTCCAGGCACATTCGCGCCCCCTGTGGAAGCTCAAGGGCGCAGAAGAGGGTCTCCGACTGCGCCCGGACGACTTGTCCAAGGAGGAGCTGGACAAAATCGTCCGCGCCTTTCTTGGAGTGGATCAGGGCTGCCCCCCGGACTCCCATCTTCCACTGTACCGCCGCCCTGACGGGGAGAAGATTGCTGATGCCATGCCTGTCTTCAACGAGCGCGGGCTCGCACCTCAGGGGCCTTCCCAGCCTCCGAGCTCCCCTGTCCCAGTGTCCTCCGGCGAGCCCGGTGAGGTTGAGGGGACGGACTCGGAGGCGACGTGGGAAAGTGCAGGGAAGACCTCCCCTCCGCGCCAGACCGATCTCCTCCGCGACCTCTCTGACGATGACGACGCCAGCGAGTACCCGGTCAGGGAGGCGCCGCGATCCGCAAGCGTCACCACGCGGTCGAAGGGCACCCCTCCGAAGAAGCTAAAGTCGGGGGTCACGAAGAAGGGCAGGTCGGCGCTAACCTCTCAAGGCGGCGCCCCCGCCTTGCCGCCAGTCGTTGCTGCTGTAAAGCCGGTCATGCGCCCGCCTGTTCCTGAGGGCACGATGGCTCCCATGCCCGCAAAGCCTGCGGGCCTCGCGCTCTTGAAGAGGGCGAGGGACTACGTTGCCACGGACCAGTAAGTGCGCCATCTTGCCTTTGCTTCCTGCTCATGTCTTGGTATCTTAACATCTGCCTCTTCTGTGGCTAGGCCAATGTCGGCGGCGAAGAAGAAGAAGGAGGAGGGTGTAGCTGTTGCCGCGACGAAGGTGCTTGCCGCAGCCGCACCACCTCCGGCGCAAAAGGACAGGGCCGGCCTGTGCGCTCCTGCGGCCGGGTCATCCCCTGGTGGCTCGAAGACCCAGCCTCGGGAGGAGGCATCCCCTGCAGTCGGGCCTGCTCAGGAGGTGCTCGCCCTCAGCTCGCCTGCCGAGGCCTCGAAGCCTCCGGAGCCCCCAGCCTCTTCTGGCGCTGCTGCTTCGCCAGCCCTAGTGCCTGCGCCATCTCCTCCCTCGTCCATGGCTCTTCTGCCACGCCCGTTGCTCTGGAGGAGGCCCTTTTCGCGCTGAACCAGCTTCGCGTTGACCTTCAAGGTGCCGACCGGCGCCTGGCGTCTGGGCGCCTGGAGCTGGTCTCAGGGTGGCTTCGAGCCGACACATTCGTCAGGATGGCCTGGCAGCAAGCCGTGACGGCCTCGGAGGAAGGTGAGAAGGCAGCCGGCTTGGCCGCGGCCACCCACGACGCATCGATGAAGGACGCCGAGGCCGCCGAGGAGCGCTGCCGAGCGGCAGAGGCCGAGCTGAGTACCCTCCGCGACAAGCAGGCCGCCGAGGCACGTCAGCGCAAGGTGCAGGTGGAGGAGCTGAAGGCCCAGAAAGCTGCAATTGCTGATCGTGATGCCGAGCTGGAGCGGGCGGCCCGGGAATAGGCCACAGAGCGCGGCCGCCTGGAGAAATTGAAGGAGGAGGTGGAGGCGAAGAAGGCCCAGCTGGAGACCAGGGAGAAGCTCCTTGCCAAGGCTGAGGAGGCAGCCGCTACGAGGTGTGCTGCCTTTGACTCCCTCGAACAGAGGTCCCGCAAGGCACTGCAGGACCTTTACGGGAGCGAGTTGAAGGAGCTGCTGGTGACCTCAGAGGAGGGCCCCGCCGAGCTACTCCCCAAGCTGGTCACGGCGCTCGAGGGCGTCGTTGTTGGATTTGGCCCCATGGTGGAAGGGGAGGCCCGCGCGCTTTCCACCTCGGCCGTGACAAGCGTCTTCTACCACCTCCGTCTTTGACCTCAGTGCCATGCTTGAGCCTGTGAACCCGGATCGCTACACCGCCATTGCTGAAGCCGTGAAGGACCAGGTGGAGACCCTGCTGCAGAAGTTCCTTGCCATCGACCGCGCGACTACGGCCGGCAGCACGGGCGACGGCGACGTTGTCGACGACGGGGCTCCCCAGGCGGGCGATGGTGGTGCCCAAGGCTGAAGGAGAAGCTTGATGGTAGAGTTCGCTCCATTTTATTTCCTGCAATATGAACCGTGCCTCGCGGAGGTGTGAGAACTCATGTTTGGTAATTCGAAGAAATAATATGTCTTGTAATAATTTGCTAGGATTTTGCGATTTCCTTCCCGTTTGCTTTAGTGTTCTGCGTTGGCAGGGCCCGACCCCGCGCGTACCTCAGCTGCCATTGGGTCGTCCGGATCGCCAGGACGAGACCAAGGGGTGAGGGGCTACGTGACCAGTTAGGCCCTTCGGTCGCGATGCCCAAGGGTCCCACTTGACGTACAAACAGCCCTCAGGAAGGAGACGCGAGATTAGGCCTTAGCGTTCTGCGTCGGCAGGGCCCGGCCCCGCGCGTACCTCAGCCGCCATTAGGTCATCCGGATTGCCAGGACGAGACCAATGGGTGAGGGGCTACATGACCAGTTAGGCCCTTGGGTCGCGATGCCCAAGGGTCCCCCTTGACGTACGAACAGACCTCATACCTGTCCTCGGTGGGCTCTCGCTCGGGAGGGTTGCGCGAAGACCAGGTCCGAGGGACCTGGCGAGGTGGCGTACGCCAGGCGTGACCTGAGCGTAGCCCCCGTGCCCAACCCCCTCGCGCTACTCTCCCGAGGGAAAGCAGCGCGATGAGGCTAAGCACCGAGCCTGGTGGCTTCCTGAGGTTACTGCGGCCGTGAGGCCACCCTCAGTTGTTTATCACCAGCGCGGAGCATGGCGCTACCGTTCTTGCACGGGCATAGCCGCTCCTCGACCGTGTCGACTGCCAGTGCGGAGCATGGTGCTTCCACTGGCACGTGGGAGGGGGCTCCCTCTGAGGAGAGCCCCCGGGGCGTGTACAGCCCCACCCTGACACGTGGCCTACACGGCAGGGCTAGAGGAGGTGTGTCTGGGCACCCGTGAGCCAGCGCGGGACTCACGGGGCCCTACCTCAAGGCGGGTTGCGCCTGGTCTTGATTGAGAGCACTTGTAATGATCCTGCGAGATGGTTAGGCAGCCTGCGCCGAGTGAATCTCCTGAGGTTACCACATGAGAAGGCCAAGCACCAACGGCCCCAGGAGGTGATGTGAACGGGGCCGGCCCGCCAGACAGAGCTCAGCCGTTGGGTTTATCGATGCTGCAGGGACGGACCCGAGCACAAACGCCGTGCCCAGTCTTCTCATGCGGATGTCCTGAAAAAAGACAGCCGGCGCACGGCTCCCGTGTAGACAGGGCACCGTGTCGCGCGCCCTCACTCATCCACCCGCGATTAGCTCATGCGAGGATGAGGCACCAAGGACCATGGGAGGTGACGTACACGGGAGCTGGCCCGTGAGATAGAGCTCAGTCTCTTGGGTTTAGCGACACTGCAGGGACGGACCCGAGCACAGACGCCGTGCCAGCCCTTAATCATGAGGCGGTCGTGGGTGGGCTTGCAAGGGCATACGACGTTCATGGCAACGAAGTACCGGACAGGCAGATGATAATCATAAAGCGACCGATGGCAGGAGTAAGGCTAGTTCTGATAGATGCAAAGCGATACATGCCACAGGGATGGACCCACGCGGCTTGGGGATGATGCAGCCCGAAGGGCGCCCCCAATGGAGTGAATCAAGATGCTAAAGGATACATGTCGCAGGGACAGGCCCACACGATCTGGGGATAATGCTGCCCGAGGGGTGCCCCCAACTAAATAAACTGGAAAATGTCACCTGGTATCGTTGCTGGAGAGATGTTGGAGTAGCTGAAGATGTATGTTGAAGAAGTCGCTCCTCACGAGTCGCCTGGGTCCTGAACCTCGGGAGGCTCTGGAGGCTTAGGGGGCTCGCGGAGAACCGTCGCCATCTCCACCAGGACCGCCTGGCGCCTGGTCTCCTAAGCCGCCAAGACGCGCCGCAGGTGGCACTGGAAGGTGACAGCCGTGTTCGGCAGGCCGTACGGCATGCGAACGTAGCTGTGAGGGGGGCCCTCGCACCAACCAACACGCGATGGCCAGAAACGCTCCTGAGCCGCAGCCCTATTTAGCCCGGGGTAGTTGATGCAGACGCGCAGCTCACCATCCTCGCCAGGACAAGGAGCCGTGCCAGGTGGCCGGCGGCGGTCGCCGCGCATGGATCTTGCCTCTTGAAGCTCCTCGATTGCCTTGATGACGAACTCCTGAGCACCGGGCACCTCGTGCCTTCTGTCCTCT
Organism: Thinopyrum elongatum; assembly: GCA_011799875.1. Classification (NCBI taxonomy): domain Eukaryota; kingdom Viridiplantae; phylum Streptophyta; class Magnoliopsida; order Poales; family Poaceae; genus Thinopyrum; species Thinopyrum elongatum. The sequence goes on along the minus strand of CM022299.1, from coordinate 217,618,510 downwards.
TGGCGGAAACGCGCACTGAAGCATGCCTCCACGTGGTGCCCGAGCGCCTCCCTCATGACGTTGGCTAGTTCAGAGGCCCTCCAGAGGGGAGCCCCCGAGCCCAGCCTAAGAGGGGCGTCGGGTGCGCCTTCCTATGCGAGAGAGGGTGGTGCTGGTGGAGACGCCGTTCTCCTGAGGCCCTTGGTGGAACAGCTGTTTCTTCTTCTTGGGGATAGCCTCAGGAGGGTAGATGGTGCTTTCTTTGTCTGGGTCCTCAACCGCCGCGGCCTGGTAGGCGCGCTCGAGAGAGCACACCTCGTCCTTTTCTTTGTAGGTGATCGTAATGATGTCGCGGCTCCCTGGCATCTTGAGGACATTGTAGCCATGATGAGTCACCGCCATGAACTTGGCTAGGGCTGGGTAACCAAGGATGGCATTGTACGGAAGACGAATGTGGGCGACGTCGAAGTTGATGAGCTCGGTGCGGTAGTTGTCGCGCTGGCTGAAAGTGACAGGGAGGCGGATCTGCCCTATCGGGGTGGTGGAGCCGTCGGTCACTCCTGAGAAGGGCTTGGTGGGCTGCAGCTGATCATAGGGCACTTGGAGGCGATCGAACGTTTCGATGGAAAGGACATTGAGCTCCGCACCACCATCGATGAGGGTCTTGGTGACGAGGACGTTGCTGATGACGGGAGAGCAGAGCATCGGGATGGCGCCGGTGCTTGCCGCGCACTTGAGCTGGTCTGCCGAGCTGAAGGTGACGATGCACTTGGACCACCTGAGTGGGCGTGTGGCCTCGAGCCTAGGGAGAGCCGCGTTCACCTCATGGGCGAACTTCTTGAAGATGCGCTGGGAGGCTGGGGCCTGAGCACCGCCCAGGATGCAAGCGACGGCACGAGGCTCCTAGAAGCCCCCAGCCCCCTCATCCTGGTGGTGGTCGTCGTTCCTCCTTGGTGGCGGTGGCAGCGGAGGGAGGCCGGCGTTGCCCTGAGGACGGTCCTCACGAGGCTGATCTCTCCAGGCGCCCTCGCGAGGCTGGCCCTGCCAGCGGTCCTCACGAGGCTGGTCACGCCACTCCTGGCGAGGCCCGCAGTCGTCCCAACGTCCTCCACCTCGGCCTCCTCTGTGGCCGTAGCCTTGATAGTTGTGCTCAGGGCGTCGACCGAGGCGCCCATTGCTGATGGCCCTGAGCTCATGGCAGTCGTTGGTGTTGTGACTATGTACGTTGTGGAAGATGCAGAACGGATGGCTGCCCTTGGATGACTCTGGGTGGTCGCAGCCATGCTTCATCTCTGGTTCAGCCACAAGCACGGCCGTCCCCTTGCGTTTCACATCCTTGGCCTTGGCCTTCTTGTCTTCTGGGTCGGCCGCTGGGAGCTCGAGGAGGGAGAGGCGTCCCTCCTCAGCTCTCGCGCACTTGGTCGCCATGTTGAACATCTCCAGAGCCGTGCACAGGTCCTCATGTATGGCGAGCTCTTCCTTCATCTTGACATCGCGGACGCCATCAGAGAATGCTGAGATGATGGCCTCATCCGACACCTTGCGGATCTTGAGACGGACGCTGTTGAAGCACTGGATGTACTTCTGTAGGGTTTCCCCTGGCTGCTGCTTGATGCGTCGCAGGTCGCCCGCGGCAGGCGGGCGGTCATGGGTGCCCTGGAAGTTGGCGATGAAACGCTCGCGCATCTCATCCCAGGAGGAGATCGATCATGCGAGCAGGTTCAGGAGCCATGAGCGCGCGCCATCCTTGAGAGCCATGGGTAACCAGTTCGCCATGACCTTCTCGTCGCTGTTGGCCGCCTCGATGCTCAGCTCGTAGAGTTGCAGGAACTCAGCAGGGTCGGGGGTGCCGTCGTAGCGTGGAGGCAGGTCAGGCTTCAACTTCCCCGGGAAGACGACGCTGCGTAGCTCGGGAGTGAAGGCTCGGCAGCTCGCGGTGGTTACGGGAGCCCGACGTGGAGGTGGAGCTTGATCTTGGCGCCCGCGGGCCCCCACCACAGGCGGCGCGCGGTCTTAGTGTGGGGGCGCTGGGAGTGCAGGAGCATCTTCCTGCGGCCGATGGACCTCCTGGCAGCTTGCTTCTTCGCGCGCGGGCTCCCGGCGCGGTGGGTCACGCCGTGGGGCCACGCGCCTTGGTGCGAGGGCGACATCTTGACGGGGAGGTGGTGGAAGCGCCCCGTGGGCTACGTCGCCCACGGCAGGTGGCGGGCGAGGTAGCGAGAGAGAGGGCGCGGGCGAGCCTCCTACGGCGCTGATGAGCTCGGCAATGCGCTCGAGCCAGTCCTCGTAGAAGTCGTCGATGGGGCGGTAGCGCAAGAGCTCGCGCGCCATGAGCAATGCAGCTTGCGCGTCCACCGGCCCGCGACGAGCGTGAGACGACTAACCTGCCGGGGTCAGCGACGGAGTGGCCGTGCGCCCATCACGCCGCACAGAGGGGTGTAGCGACGAAGCCTGCTGCTCGTGTCCCGCCGGGCCGGTGGTGGCGTTAGCAGCAGGCGATGGAGAATGGTGGGGAGGCCCGCTGGCGGGCGCCGTCTGGGCGACACGAGTGGCGAGGGCGGCCCGATGCTCAGCACGGGCTCGACGGGTGTCAGCCATGGAAGCAGTGGAGCGGCGGCGGGTCGACCGACAGGAGAAAGGCTCCGACGCACCCCTACCTGGCGCGCCAAATGTCGGATTCGGGGTTCCGCAGACCCTTGAGAGGTTCAAACTCTGGGGTGCGTGCGAAGAACTCTCTCTCCCCAGTCTGCCTGCTCAACGATTCCACAGCCTAGCTCGACGAACCCAAGGAACAAGAGACATAGCAGTTTATCCTGGTTCGGGCCACCTTGCGGTGTAATACCCTACTCCAGCTTTGTGGTGGATTGCCTCGGGAGGCTGAGGATGAATTAGTATAGAGGTGGATCGACCTCAGGAGGTGAGGTGTTCTTGAGCTCGATGAGCTGGTGAGGTGGTGAGGGTTGAATGGATCTGATCCAGCTCCGGTTTCCCTTCTCGATGGTGGTGGCTAAGTCCTAATTATAGTGGCCTTGGTCCTCTTCCCAAATGTAGGCAGGAAGGGATCCCACAATGGCCAAATTCGAAGGGAGACAACTAGTACAAGTTATCCTGACAAAAGTAGTCTTCGCCTGCAAAAGCCTCTGGTGGTGACGCTGCAGTGGGCTGCTCGATGACCTCCGTCCTGCCGTCCTGGCGGTCCTGGTCTTGTTGCACCGATATGGAAACCTTTGCTTGATTCCTCAGGACTCCGCGCCTGCGCTTGCCTCCTTTGCACCAAAAAGGAAACTGGTACACTGCGCCCGCTGGCGCCCGCCTGGTCCTGGTCGTCATGGCTCACGTCAGGTGAACCTCGCGAGGTGCGGCTTACATTGATATCTCCGCTCCTCGGGAGCCAACCTGGGGAGGCCGCCCCTCGTGGAGGTCTTGATGTCATCCGCCTCGCGAGGGTCTTGTGTTGTCATTGCTGAAGTTGGGCCATACCAGGCCGTCGATGGAGCAACGCCACGGGCCGCAGGCAAGCAAGTCTGGGCACCCCCGGTCCCAGGACGCCGACAACAGTGGCCAATTTGAAAGGGGACAAGTAGTACATCTTATCTTGACGAAAGGTGGTCTTCGCCTACAAAGCTTTTGATCGTGACGCTGCGGTGGGCTCGGCGATGACATCTGTCCTGCCGTCCTGGCGGTCCTAGTCTTGTTGCACTGGAATGGAAACCTTTGTCTGATTCCTCGGGAACCCACGCCTGCGCTTGCCTCCTTAGCACCAAAGAGGAAACTGTCTTCTCTGCGCCCGCTGGCGCCCGCTGGCACCTGCCTGGCCTTGGTCGTCATGGCTTGCGTCACCGCAACCTCATGAGGTTGGGCACCTGCATAGGAATCTCCGCTCCTCAGGAGGCAGCCTGGGGAGGCTGCTCCCTCGGGAGGTCTTGGCGTCATCTGCCTCGCGAGGCTTGGCCCCTCGCGAGGGTCTTGTCTTGATAGTCTTTGTAGACAGGCCGTACCAGGCCGTCAATGGAGCCACGCCATGGGCCGCAAGCAGGCAAGTTTGGGTACCCTGGTTTCCAGAACACTAACACACATGGCTTCCGTCGCGTTCTGGAACTCGTACTCATTGGATTCGTCGTCATCCTCGTCTTCGCTCTCTTCATCTCCTTCTTTTTTCTCTCTGCCTCTAGCAAGCTCCTCCTTTTGCTGATTGGTTTTGCCGTGCCGCCCTCCCTAGCCGCCGCGGCCCTTCTTGCCGGACCCACCTGTACCATCCTGGCCCTTCTCCTTGTCGTACTTCTCATATTCAGCCTTCTGTTTCTCGACCAGCTTCTCGACTTAGCGGCACTCTTGGAGGTCGTGGCCCTTGGTACGATGAATCTTGCAGTATGGCCCGTCAAACTTGCCGGCTTTCTCAACCGCCGCGGCTACCTAGTAGTCAGCGCATGTGGCAGCTTCCTTGCCGTTGCGCTTCCTATTGCACCTCCGACATTTTTCCTTCGGGGCGGCAGCATCGTCGTCCTCTGAATCGACTTCGACGCCAGCCTCTTCCCCAGGAAGCCTTCTCCCTTCTTAAACACGTGCACACTTTGTCTGCCAACATGTAGAGTTCATTGACGGTCTTCAGTAATTGTATGTTCATCTTCTCCTGCATCTTGCAATTGCGCACATTCGTGTGGAATGCGGCAATCACAGCAGCAAGGTGCACGTTTGGTATGCTATGATGCACATGGCTGAATCTCTGGATGTATTTGCGCAGATCTTCTCCCTCTTTCTATGGCATCACATGCAAATCACTGGGTTTTCCGGGTCCTTCCTGGCCCCCTGTAAAGGCACCAACAAATTCATTGCATAGATCTGACCACGAGGAAATGGAATTATCCGGCAAATTCATCAACCAGGATCTCACATTGGGTTTGAGTACCGATGGGAAATAGTTGGTGAGGATATTTTCATCACTCCCCCCGGTAGCTTGCACAACAATCGTGTATATGCCTAGGAACTCCGCCAGGTTGAGCTTGCCATCATACTTCTCCGATACCTCTGGTTTGAACGCCAGGACGGACGGCCAATGGACTTGCCGCAACTCACGTGTGAAAGCAGGGCACCCAACCTCGTAATGCTGGTACCCACCAACCATGGGTGTCAGCGCATCAACGACTGGACTGTTGCACTCATTAGACTGGCGGCGCATCTCCCGGCGCAGCTGAATGGTGGTACGGGCATCTTCGGCTTGCCTGTCCAATAGAACTGCCGCGGATCTTGTTGTGTCTATGGATCCGAGGAGGCCATGGACACATCATCAGGCACAACCGCTCTCCGGGTCCGCAGTGACTGCTGAGGCTATTGTTGGGACGGATGTCCTGGAGGTGACTGCACTATTGGTGCGCCACCTACAACATGGCCATCAATCCGAGCTACTGTTGTGGTTTGAGGGCGTCGTGAGGGCTCCACCAACTGGGATTTGTTAGCCTCTGCAGACCAGATCAAACTCTCAGTGGTAGTCACCCACTCATCCATCTTATCGGCCGTTGGAGGGAAATTCAACAGCATCTGGGCTCGCGCGATCGCCTCTGTTCCCGTCGAAGGCATGTTGGAGAGCAAAGATCATGACGTTGCTCGACTCCTTGCAGAGCCAGTAGGAGCGCCGTTGCGATCTTGCCATCGTATTGCGAGGGCGGCAGTAGGTTGGCGTGGCGGAGGTGGCGCCTAAGGATCTTGCACTTGATCGACATGTGATTTGCCGTGCGGGGCGCTTCTACGGATGCTTAGCAATGCCACTCGGAGTCACGTCGCGGCCATCCCGTGATGGGCACAACGTGTGCTTTGACGTCGTCTCCCTCGCCGCTGCCGCCACTGCGGGAGGGTCGCGGCTCATGCCCGGCCGGGCTACGTTGCCCAGATGGCTGTGCTCGCCGGTGCGTGGAGGAGGTGGGAGCTCCGTGCCCACGCCACTTATGTCTTTGTTGTTGTATCCATCGGAAGGTCGTGGAAGATGACTGTTTCCAGTGCCTCCACCGCCCGCCCCCGCTGTAGTGGGCACAGAGACCGCGCCGCCTACGCAGGTCGTGCCTACTGCGACGTCCGCACCGTCTGGGGCGAGGGCGCCGCCTGCGCCGCCCACGTACGTGTGTGGAGGAGGCTTGGACGTGGAAGGTTTTGTCATCATGGGGCCCATCTTCTTGGACGCCATGAATGGTGAAGAAGATGCTGAAACTCGATGAAGTTGACGCGCCGCCTGCTGTCCAGGTTCATGTGAGTGATGCCCCTGCCTGGCGCGCCAAAGATGTTAGTGTGGAATAATGATCTATGGGGCCAACAAGACCCTTTGTGGTTCGGCGAAGGGATTGCACAAAGCACATAGAGCAGGATAGCAGAGGGCTCGAGAGTCATTTACCCAGGTTTGGGCCGCTGAGAAGCGTAAAACCCTAATCATGCTTTTGGTGTATTGAAATGTGGAGCACAAGTACACGGAGCACTCTCCCCCGGCAAGATGCTAGGAGAAGGCAACTACACGAGTAAGTATGCGATGGGTTAGAATGGGTTCGAACCCTTGTATCGGTTGCCCTGGCCCTCCTTTTATAGCTCAAGGGGTTACCATAGTGGCAAAAGGGTAAAAACATCATGATTAGACAGCAAACATTGCTCTCATACCGAACTCTGCTAGTTAGGAGAAAGTGCATTTAATGCATCACTAGGTGTCGTGAGGAGGAGGTGTCCCGACAAGGCTGCTGCACCGCTTGCTCAGCCGCCTCTCTATTATCTTGACACGCCATTAGGATGGGTGTCGATAAAGGTAATCTTCTCTCCAGCATGCCAACACGTGCTGGCGAGCTCCACCACGCCACCTGCGGGCTCGACACTTCACTGGTCAACAACCAGTTGGCTTGTGTGGCGGAGCACGGGTCGTTGGCGGGGATCTGCTTGCCATGGGGCTTGCCGGGTCTTCATCTTGCCGGCTCGACCTTGCTAGTGAGTAATGCTTCTAGTGCTTTGCTTTGATGCTCATATTGTTTTTGTTCCTTGGTCTTCTTGAAGTGCTCCTTGATCTCTCAAGGGCTGCTTCTTTTGATTTGGAAATCTTTGTTGAGAATTTACCTTTCCGGGGGAGTTGCTACTTGTCTGTTCATAAGTCAGGGTATTACACACCCATGTTTAATACACCGACAAGATTGGACTTCAAGTCGAACTTGAGTTGCAGAATACCTTTCTGCTTGAAGTTGAGACTGAAGACGTCGAACTGATTCAGGCAGTAAATTCTATGAGCTTGTGTGACTGCTAGTCTCGAGTAACTTGAACACTGCATCAAGACATGACTTTGGGGTTGTCTCGCTATCTTCAAGATGTTTTGCCTTCTTCGCTACAATATATGTTGGGTTTTTCTCATAGCCTTTAGCAGACTTGTGCATGCCATTAGGCATATCAACTTGAAACAAGAAGACAGATGATGGTTTTTGCATGTATATAAACAAATATGGTAAGTGCGCTGTCAATTCCATCGAATTTCATATTAGAAAATAAAGAGACAGTTCAAAATGTCAATAGCACAATTTGGCATTGTTCATAATGCGAGGGGATTCACCACACTACTAGATTACATATCAACAAAACAAGCATAGATGCAGGTCAAAAGAAAATCATTGTACCTCTTTTGGTTAACATGCATGGCATGTTGTTCATATCATCAGCCAGATCAGTAAGATAAAGGAGGAAATGACAAGGTGCAAATGTGGGCAGCTTCACCACACACTGGATTATAGATCAAAAAACAAGCATACATGCAGGGCTAAAGAAAACCATTGTATTTGTATTGAATAATGTGCATGGTATGAATAAGGAATTTGGTTTTACGACTAAAACTTGGAACTTACAGTTGTTGCGAACATGCATTTTGATAGAAGCAGCAAACTAAACAGCAGTTGATGATAGGGAGTATGAGAAAATTAAACAACAATTGAGGATAAAGGCTTTAGAAGGATTGACTTACATTAACAGTTAACACCAGCTCTATAATGCCCTTCTCCATGTCAAGGGAGGTATAACTCAAGAATTTCAGCACAAAATCTTCATAAGCATAGCCTGTACTCTACATTCTGTAGAGAGTAATTATAGATATGATAATACTGGAAGGGATAGAGAATAATGAAGATAAGATGTATATTAATCCTACATAATGAAGTACCTATCCATGTAAAGTACAAGTACAGGACAAAATGTTTTTTTTTAATGTTGGCAGTTGCTCTGCCAAATTCATTGATCAGAAGGGGACAAAAACAAGGAGACAGCCCAAGCGGGCAAACACCCAGCAGGTGAAATCAGAGAAAGAGAGAAAAAAAACCCAAAAAAAGGAACAGGCAGGAGCCTACAACTCAGCCAGGGTCAAAAGGGATGCCAGCGCCGGCCATATTCCAGAGCCTGATTTCATCTTTAATCTTGCGAACAAGAGCTGTTTTGTGCATAGCCTCCTGTTGAAACAAACGCCTATTCCTTTCCCTCCAAATTTCCCATGTAATGAGCTGGATGAGTGAGAGGGTACTTTTCTTTGTCGCCGCTGGAGCAAGATGGAAGCATTTGCTCATCCAATCTTTAATGTCCGGGCATCCGCTCCAAGTAGTTGGGCGCAGCGACGGAAAATTTGCAGCCGAGGCGACCGAGTCCCAAATGTCCTTGGACCACGGGCAATCCACGAGAAGGTGGTAAGATGTCTCCAAGCTGTGCTCACATAAAGGGCAGAAATAATTGTTTTCCCATCCGCGGCGAAGCAGCACATCTGCCGTGAGTATTTTGCCCAGGAAGGCAGTCCAAATGAAAAAGCGGCATTTCCCTGGCGCCCAAGGTGACCAGATTAGTTGGAATCCATCCATGGGAATCGATCCCTCAAACTGGAGCAAATAGGCGGAGCTAGCAGAATATTTCCCATCAGATGATAGCCGCCAAGTAATCAAATCCGGTTGGTCTTGCTGCAGCTCAATCTCATCCAGCAAGGAAGCCAAGGTGGTTAGCTGATGCGTCATTTGTTCCGTCAGTCCATTAGCCAGATCCGTCAAGCATACTTCATTTTCCATGGCCTCTTTGACCGTTCTGTTTTTGCGAGTGGAGATATTGTAGAGAGTTGGCGCAATGGACTTTGGGCACTGGCCATTAAGCCAACGATCATGCCAGAAATTGGTGCGTGCGCCATCACCCAGAACGATAGAGGTTGCCATGGAAAAGAGCGCCTTATCAGTGTCATCGCATGGCAGCGGGCCTTGCGCCCAAGGCCTGACAGGGTCTTGCCATGCTAGCCACATCCAACGCAGGCGCAATGCTCTGCCAAATTTAGCGAAATCCATAACCCCCAATCCTCCCAGATGCTTCGGCCGGCAGAGCAAACTCCAGGCCACGCGGCACTGTCCGCCATTGCAGACGCTCTCTCCACTCCACAGCCAAGCCCGGCAAAGTTGGATCAATCTTTTGAGAACCCACTTCGGCAGACGATGCACGGTCATCATGTACACCGCAAGGGAAGCCAAGTTTGATCGGAGAAGAACTAGCCGACCGCTCTTGGCCATCATGCCACCTTTCCAGCAGGACATTCTTTTTCCGAACTTGAGAACAAATGGTTCTAGATCAATCTTGGTCAGAGTTCTCAGAGATAGCGGCATCCCAAGGTAAGTAGTTGGGAAGTGCTTTAATGGGATCCCAAGCGGCGCCAAGATGCGGTGCAGGTTCAAAGCAGAGCAGCGGATTGGAAGAGCCGAGCTCTTGTTGGCGTTGGTGCAAAGGCCCGACACCGAGGCGAAGCAGTCAAGTAGCAGTTTGACCATTCGCGCATCACTTACCGAGGGGTTAATGAATAATGCGACGTCATCCGCATAGAATGAGCAGCGCATAAGGTGCCGCCGACCAGGCAGCTTCGAAAGCACACCCTCCTCCGTGGCCATCCTCATCATACGTTGTAGCGGGTCCATCGCCAGGATAAACAAGAAAGGTGAAATTGGGTCCCCTTGCCGGAGGCCCTTGCGATGAATAATCTCCTCTGAGTGTTGACCATTGATGAGCACACGAGATGAGGATGTGCGCAGGAGCATAGCAATCCAAGTCCTCCAATGAGAACCAAATCCTCGGGCCTAAAGCATATCAAGAATGTATTCCCATGCTACGGAATCAAATGCCTTTGTGAAGTCTAATTTAAGAAGGATTGCTGGCTTCTTCATCTTGTGCAGATATCTGATTGTGGTTTGGATGTACAGGAAGTTTTCCTGAATGCTGCGGTACTTAATGAAAGCACTTTGGGAAAGGTCAACTAGATCTGACAGCTTTGGAGCTAGGCGACGAGCAAGAAGTTTTGTGAAAATCTTAACAAGGCTGTGCAGAAGTGAGATAGGTCAAAAATCTAAAAGATTGTCGGCCCCATGCTTCTTGGGGATAAGCACAATGAAAGCCTTGTTCACTCGTGCCAACCCTCTACTGTCCAAGCGGTGAAGTTGATTCAAGGCCGCTACCACATCCAGCTTGATAATGTCCCAGCAATGCTTATAGAAACCAGCATTGTAACCATCCGGGCCGGGTGCCTTGTCCGACGGCATATCATCAATGGCCAGCTTCACCTCATCCATGGAAAACTCTCCCTCAATATCTGACAAATCCGCCTGGTCCAGATCCAATGTGTCCCAATCCAAAGTGGCGGTGACACCTTGAGATGCACCAAAAATGCTCTTGAAATGCTTGCAGGCTAAATCCGTCATGGCATCAGTACTGGAGACCATCCCATCGGGCCCGTGAAGCAAATGGATGGTATTCTTGCTATGTCTTGCGTTTGCTTTACGCTGGAAAAATCGTGTGTTGGCATCCCCTGCCTTCAACCAGAGGACGCGACTCCTTTGTCGCAGCTTGATTTTCAATAGAACAGCTAGCCCCAATGATCTGGATTTAAGCTTTGCTCGCAGGTTGCTTTCATCCATAGATAAACTTCTGTAGTCTTGTGCTGCATCTAACTGAAGGTTGATTTCGTTGACCACATTCATCTGCATTTGAATGTCACCAACGATGGTTTTGCTCCAGGCCCGCAGTGCTTTGCTCAGCCGCCATAGCTTGAAATCCAGAGAGGCAATGGGCGATCTACCACCAACCGGCTCAGCCCAGGATTGGCCAACTAGCTCCTTGAAGCCTCCAATAAACTGCCAGTAGGGTTCGAACCGGAACCTCTTGTTGGTTTTCAGCATCGCATCATTTCGGAGGAGCAACGGACAGTGATCAGAGATAGAAGACGCTTGTGGCAGTAGCTTGGCTGCCGGGAACAAGAGCTCCCAATCTATGTTGGAGAAGGCACGGTCGAGACGAACAAGCGTTGGCGGGGACTGTTCGTTGCTCCAAGTAAACTTCCAACCAATCAATGGCATCTCATGAAGGTTCGATCTGTTCAGTGTTCGACGAAACTTATTCATCCAGCGTCTGCAAATACGATCGTTGTTCTTGTCAGTCGGGTCCGTGATCAGGTTGAAGTCCCCAATCAGCATCCACGGCCCCGACATGGAGTTGTGGATATCAGCAAGCTCATTCAAAAATGCCTGTTTACGCGCGTAGTCGTGCGGACCATACACGGTGGTCAGCGACCAAGGCATGGTCAGCCCCTCCGTTAAGAAAGTAGCCGTGATCGAAAAGGTGCGGACTACAATCACGGAAGCAGTAACATTGCTGGAGCGCCAGCATAGCAGCACGCCACCACGGGCGCCCTCCGCCAAAAGAGCACCATGGCGGTCAAAAGCAGGCCCGGCGATCTCCCGGATGTCCGCATCGATAACAGCCGCAAGCTTCGATTCCTGTAAACAGATGATCGAGCATGAAAGCTGATCCAGCATGGCGCGAACTGCAGCCCGTCGCGCTCGGTTGTTCAAGCCCCTCACATTCCAGCTAGCAAGGGAAAGCGTGCTAATCATAAGAAAACTTAAAGGTCCACTGAATAAGGCTGTAGCATGAACAGCACAAATGGGAAAGATACACGGGGAGCTTCGGAGCTCTCCAAGCAGCCGAACGGTGCATAGCAACACACATCATGAAGTTCAAAGGAAAGCAATACATGGGAAACTAAAGGACTGCAGACAGCAACAGCACGGTGAGCGAGGCTCAGGCAGCACGCCCGGCAAGCTCTTCCAAGATGGCTTGCAGCTCCGCGTCCGACAGGCGCAACTGCAAAGGAGAAGCAAGGCCCGCCAGCTTGGCCACATTCTCCGGTGGCATAGGCGCACGAAAGAACTGAAGGTATGCAAGCAGGGTGTCATCACAGAAGTCCTCCGGGCGCTTGATGAAGCCAAGCCTGATGCTGATGAAAGCCTGCAAGCGCCTAGATGAAGACAGGTTGGAGCGAAGCTGCTGAAGCCGAGAGCTCTGCCGGGAGGCCTTGACCGCTCTAAGAAGCCGCTGCTTGAGCTTACAGGGTGACGGCGTAGAGACAGTTGGTGGCTCGCCCAGAATGGAGGAGGAGATAAGTGCTGCAATCTTGCCAATGAACTGACGCTGCTCATCAATGTGTAGCCCTGCCACCTTTTCTGTGATCGCAGAAACAAGGACAGGGCCAGACAGATTAGCCTCGGCCAGCGCCGAACGAGCCCTATGTTCCTCTACTGACTGCTGGTTCGGGCCTGGAATGCCCCAGTCTCCGACTGGCCATGCATCGTTGCTGGCCCGGAGAGGTTCACCGTTGATTACACCGGCCCCTGGTCCGAAAACGATCTCCGGCCCAAACGCCCAACCCGGCTCAAAGACCGGCATGGAGGCCCTCGCCTCGGCCCAGCTTGGAAGCCAGCAAGGTCCTTGCAGAAAGGCAACCGGCTCCTAGATCGAGGTCAGCTGTGGCGCACACGGCAGAGTTGAGGTCATGATAGGCCGCTCCCAATCTGATGAGGCCCATTGGTTCAAGGCGGGTGGCAGAGGTGGTAGCTCATAGCTCTTGTGGCTGCTGCATCTTTGATTGAAAGGAGATGTGACCCCATGCCTGTAATGGGAGCCCCTTCTGCATCACTAATCCAAGAGAGAAGCTGCTGATGCCTGGAAGGGGAGTACAGAGGCATGGGGCCACTAGCTGCGACGTCCCAACCCATGAAGATCCCAGACAACTCGTCCTCCCTGAGAGACGCATGGGCCAAAGCTCGATCAGCCAGCTCTTGCGGGGGCAGCACCGATGATGGCATGTTGTCGGCCTAGAGCTGCTCAACTGGTGGCGCAGCACCGCTGTGAGCATCAATAAGCTCAATGTCATGCTGGTCGGCTTGCTCCCCCTGGATCGTGGAGGGGCACCCTTGGACCACCTCTAAGGCTGGAGTGACAAACATCCTTGACGTCTCTGGTCCTAAATGCTGTCTTGGGGTAGTTTCCATTGAGCTTGAACTGCGGGGATCAAGCAAAAGTCCAGCCGGCGGCGCCGGCGCTTCGCTTGGCCCTTCTCCATGCCAGTGGTGCCTACGGGGGGCAAGGGCACGTGCATCGGTATCCCTGCAGTTTGTTTGCTCTCGCACACCTTGCCAGAACCTCCTGTGTGCACCTCCCCTCTTTCCTCGCTTCATGTAGCCGCCTCCATTGCCATCATCCCTATCATCATCTCTCTGGTGACCGCCAATGAACGAGCTAGCAGACGCGACGGCACGAGCACGACCTTCACCATCCTTGATTCCCATCCTCCAGCCCTTGTGCTTGTATGTGCGAGGCCACTCACGCACCCCGTTGATCGGGCTAGCCGACGGCGACAAGGGGGTGTAGTCCTTGACGACATCAAGGTGGATGAGCACCGGGAAATCAGGCCCTTCCTTGCCCTCCTCCACCGGCACACCCTCCGGCAGTGAGTCTCGAGATCTAACCACATCTGGACGGTGCAGCACGTTGAAATCAGACGCCCGAGGGATCATATCCGGGTCCCAAGTCCACAGCCATGCGAACAGCGCAGATCTGTTCCTCTTGGTCATGGACTGCCGCTCGATCAAATCCAAACGGCAGGCCTTACCGAGCACTTCCTGGACACTGTCCCAGTCCCAAGCATTCAGAGGCAGCCTATCAATGGCAACCCTGCAGTAAAATCTCCAAACTTTGTTGCCACCCGGCGGCGGAAACCATGGGCAAAGCTGGAACCTCACCCTGGCGACCTCGATGACCTTTCTTTCATAAATCAGGTCGCGCTGGACAGACTCCAACAGCGTGATGATGAAGTCCTCGGGGAAGCATGGCGCAACAGAGATATCTTGCAGCGGGAACTGGTGATCGCGCGCTAGCACTCTAGCAACCATGTCCGACGTGATGCCAGAACAGTCACTAGTGGCCGTGAGCAGCAGCGACAGGGTCCTCAGATGGTACGCCTCCTCTTCCATGGAAGGTGTGCTCACAACCGAGCAGGTCGACATGGCCAGGCGCCACTCAGGCGCACCCGGGATGTACTCCATCGCCCTGACCGCCGGCACCACAGGTGCACGGACCGCCAGCGCGCCAAGAGGCAGGGAGTTGGGCTGGGCAGGCGGGACAGCCGAGGAGCGCGAGAGCGGTGGCGGGGTTGTAGGGCGCAGAGGTGGGAAGGAGGCGTGCGGAGCAGAGCAGCGAGCCTGGGCTGAAGCTTTGGCAAGACGAACTGGGCAGGAGCGCTCAAGATGCCCGGTCTTCTTACATGTGTAGCAGATTGCAGGATCACGGCATTCAAAGGACTTGCGGCGCAATGCCAGGCAACGGTAGCAGCTATTGCCAAAGCGAGGCTTGAATGCCTGCGCAGCAGCAGCCCGGGCGCGCTCCTTATGGAGCAGCGAATCATTTGACCGCTGGGAAGGGGGATCCGCCTGGCGCATGGCCAGACGCCGGCCACGCCGAGAGCGCGCAGTTTCCCACCCCGCGCCATCTTCCTCCTCGCGATTGATGGCGCACACAGAAGCAGCAGCCAGTGGAGGGAGGTCTTCTTGGCGGAGTGCAGGAGCGCGTGCTTGCCTGAGGTCAGGGGCCGGCGCAGATCGAATCACCGACGCAGAGGGGATCCCTGCGGCTGGAGCCACAATAATGGATCGAAGGGTGGACCGACCTGGATCTGCCACCGCCGCCTAAGAGGGGAAGGAGGAGCCTGCGAAACCTAGCTGCGCAAGGGGCAGCAGCCCGGAACGGGAGGAAGGAGAGGAGATGGAGCTTACCAGCATGGCCGCATCTGCCTCCATCGCACTTAACGCCACACATGGGAAGATACGCCCGGAGATACGGTCCACAATCTCCGGACGCGAACCACAGACAGCATCCCGAAGCGCGACGCACGGCAGGACGCGACCCGAGATCTCATCCATGAACGAGGGCCGCGTCCCAGCCAAGCAGGGGCCAGCAGCCGGCGCGGTGAGGTTTCCTGGCGGGGCAAGCAGAGGAGGGGCGCTCGAGAGGAGAATGGGCTACACTTCTGCACTGGCATTGTCTGTGTATTCAATTTTTTGGTAAGATTAAATATAGATCTGATATTTTTTAGTAAATGGTGGGTGAGGGAGATAAGATGCAGAGTAATGCTACACAATGAACCACTCCCTCCTTACCATAATATAAGAGCATTTTGTATACTACACTAGTGTATGAAACACTCTTATATTATGGGACGAAGGGATTAGCTGTTAATGTAAGTACAATGATACAATACATTCGGTCCTTACAAGAGGACTACAGAGCTAAGCCTCTTCAAAAGCATTGGTTTGATTCTAAATTTATGTAAGAGTCAATACGGATCTTATAATGTCCACCAAATGGAGGATAAGGAGGCTAACATGTGCAGTGATGCTACATAATCAACCAGATATGAAAGTAAGTATAGTGATACAGTGCAAGAGGTACTCACATGAGCAATCCAGTGTGTCGCATAGTTGTGAGAGTCTGTCGTCCCTTGAGAATGAATATTCTTCTGCAAATAGTTTCCGTACAAGTGAGACGGTAAGGCAGATGCAGAAATGTAGTTCAAATTGTGATGTGATATCATACACAGTACCTTACGCTGTAGACAAGATCAATCTCTAAGAAGATTATTCCGGTCACTATCTACTAAATGTAGCACCGACAACTTTACAAAAAAAATTGTTTAGAGCCTTGCCATCAAAGTACGCATGCCTCAGGTAGCAACGACACTTCATCAACGCGTGCTTGAAAAGCGCAACCAAGCTTTGCTCGTCTTGACTATCCAGTTTGGTCCTCGCCTATTTATAAGAATGAAATCTTTTGTCTTCTGTCAGCAGAAATATAGGCACTAATTATCATGAGTACATTACTTACACATAAGTTGCAGAGGAAGATTGCAAATTGTTCTTTTTCTGTCGTATAATCTTTCCACGAAGGAAAGATGCACACAAAGTTCCTGACAACAATAAAAACTTTGTCTTCGAAAGTGGGAAGAAGTGGAACAGGGGTCCTATTTTCTGCAATTGGGGCTCTCTCCTATTCGAAAAGGGATTTGGCAACTGGAGTTGGTGTAGTCTTTGCTGGAATGGGGTTTTTGTGTCGTAGAGTTGGTACTATGTCAACTGACATCGTCATACTATTTGCTGCAGTTGGGGTCTGTTGAGTTGGGGCATCTGAGATGGTTAGTGGAGTAGGGCTAGGGTCTGTTAGAGTTGGGGCTGTGTTTTGTGGGTCTGGTGATATTGCCACTACACTAATGGGCTATTTGATTTATCAGGTGTCACTACCTTTTCCAAATACATTGTTCGTGCTCCTTCGCGATTAGCAATTTCCCTCCTCCTTTTGAACGTCTGATACACAAGAATAGCATTTGAATGGAGAAATATGGTATGATGACAAATGGAATATTTACTAAAAATGGATAGGCAGGGCATATTCACATAGACAATGTGTAAACTAAGCAAATGGCAGTGCAACAACGTAGAAGCAATGCAAAGCATCATTTACAAGATATGTGTGACCAATATAACCTGGCAAAGTTAGAGCAAGCACCTTGATGGGTGAATAAGATAGAGCATCTGCCTCTGACTCCTCCACTAAGGAGCTACATTGACTTAGGTCTCCCTCTAGCTCAGAATCATTGTTAGGATCATATTCTGAACACGAATCTATAGGTGGAGAGCGTGTGCATTGCATTGCATCCAGACTGGATCTCAGCCCCTTAATGCCAAGTTTCACAGCCATGGCATTGTTCTGCTTTATTCTTCTCATGCGCACAAGCTCATAAACATTATGATGATGTTCAGTATCTGAGATTCATGAAAACATAAAAAGTAGTCATATTATCTATGGAATGCATTGCGGATTCTACTCCAATAGTGTCTCCCTAAAAAACCCTGCATGTACAAAGTTCATCCCCCAACCATGCTGACCTGAACACACACAAAAATACAAACCTCTTATGTCTCTATAAGGGGCGGACACACATTTCAAAACTGAAGTAGGAACATTAGCATCATATCAAATTCCTACTTGAACAAATAAATTTCAGAATTATGAGTGGCACAATGTTTAGCTTCAAGGGTGGAGTGCTGGTAGTGTGACACAAAGCAAGTAGGCAGATTGTATTCCATGCAAAAGATCATAGTCTATGTAAAAGGTGAAACACCAACGGCCTCGGGGTGGAGGTGCGATGATGTGCTCGGTGAAGTAGCCACGGTGAGGTGGGAGACGGCATCGATGAAGCACACCTGATATGGTGGAATTCGGTGTCTATAAAGCACGTCAGCCGCGGTGGCCGACGTTATCGGTGGACCACCCGGTGCGGTGGATGAGGGCATAGATGAGGTAGCTCCGGTGCGGTGGTGAAGCGCGACCGTCGTTGTCGTCCGGTACAGAGGTAGGGAAAGAGGCGAGACGAGGGGAAATTTGAATTTTGCTTGGGTGGCGGTGAATTAGGGATTTGGGCGCTCTGAGCGTGGAAGGGGATAGGGGGAAGGGGGATTTTGCAGGGCTGGAATTCGGGTCACCCGATATTTCAATCCGAAACATGGAGGCTTTTTTGTCACCGTTCTTTTTTGGGGGGGGGCAACATCCGTATGACACACGCCACCACCATGACACGACCCTGGTCTGCCTGGTGCGCCTACATTTGAGAATGCAAACGAATCTTTTTTTTTCATTGGCAAATGAATCTGTATGTATTATCATGCCTGTGTTTTCCTTGCAAATAATTAGTCCTTCGAAACGAGATACTAGTAATTAATTAACGATGAGTTCTTTGAATTAGAGTGTGTTTGTGACATAGCAATCTCCAATTCTAACATGGATTTTCGCATTTCATGGTATCCATGCTAAGTTTTTTAACGCAAATTCATATGGATAAGATGAACACTATGGTTGTGAGAAAATTTTGGATGTATTCAAGCATATGACCACACACATACAAAATACCACAACAATCGAGTCAATATTAGTGCTTCAACTTTTCCAAACCTAGTATGGCATGAATTTGGAATAATTACAAAAGCCAAATACATGGTCCTCAATTCAAATTTTACAATGTACACTAAATTGAAACTTCAATATTAAGTCTAGTACTATCTGCATTCAAAGGTTGTGTTTCCGCCCCCCCCCCCCGGTACACACACTACGTACTTCCTCTATCGAGCAATCTTTCCTTATAGAGATATTTGTTTCTGACACACGCTCATTCTTTCTCTCCATGCTTCGATCTCTAACTCTTTCAAATACATAACCCCCTTCCCTCACTCTATCAAAAAACGTATTTCTCTCACACACACCCGCAGTTGCACTCCATGCCGATCTCTCTCTCTCTCCCTCCCACCCTCTGTTCCAACATACATCACTACAAAAAAAGAGACATCCGTGACATTTTGGGCCGAACGAATTTTTTTCTGTCATGCTTATGACACTTCTATGACGATAATTGTGACAAAACATGGTATCATCATAGATGTGGTGGGCTCCTGCTTGACAAAAAATCATGACAGAAAATGGGCTTTTCGTCCTGGGCGGGCCGGAGACGCACCTGCATGTCATTCTTTGGGCCGTCCATGATGAAAAAAATTGTGGTAGAAGCGAGGGCGAGGA
Organism: Thinopyrum elongatum; assembly: GCA_011799875.1. NCBI lineage: Eukaryota > Viridiplantae > Streptophyta > Magnoliopsida > Poales > Poaceae > Thinopyrum > Thinopyrum elongatum. The sequence continues at coordinate 217,599,568 of CM022299.1, read as the reverse complement.
AAGTTTCGGGGAGTTCCCGGTTACGGTGGGTGGTCGGGGCCGAGCGATGCACGGAGGTTTGCACGTTTCTCTCATACACGTACGCGCGTGTGTGCGAGGCGTTGGGCTCTAACTGAACCCGAGCGAGGCGTTGGGCTCTAACTGAACCTGAGCAATTGCAGTAGCTACGTTACTGACCCCCGATCGATCCCTTGGCTGTTAACTGAACCCGAGTGATTCCTTCGCTACTGCTACTAACTGAAGCATATCGAAGCTGCCTCTTGATGAACAGTCTCCGGTGGGGGTTGGATGAACAGTTCCCGGTGGGGGTTGGATGAACAGGATCCCGTGGTAGTAGAGGCCGTTGCCGCTGGATGAACAGGACCGCGATCAAGGAGGTGGGGGTGGATGAACAGTAGCCGGTGGAGGGACCCCGTGGAGGGCTGGTTGAACAGGACCCCGTGGAGGGCTGGTTGAACAGTAGCCGATGGAGGCTGGATGAACAGGACCCCGTGGAGGGCTGGTTGAATAGTAGCCGATGGAGGCTGGATGAACAGGACCCCGTGGATGAATAGTAGCTGGTGGAGGCAGGAGGAAGTCGACGGTGGATGAACAGTAGTAGGTGGAGGTTGGGGGAAGCCGACGGTGGATGAACAGTAGCCCGTGGTGTCCCGTTTTGCGGTACGCCACACCCCTCCCGACGAACAGGACCCATTTCGACCGTAGGCGCTCCAACACAATTCTGTTTCCTCCGTTTTGTGGTACGCCACACCGCTCCCGATCAACAGCATCCCGTTTCAACTGTAGGCACTCGAACAGAAGTCTGTTTCCTCCGTTTGGCGGTACGCCAGACCCTTCACGATGAACAGGACCCCGTATCGACCATACGCGGTCGAACAGAAGGCCATTTCCTCTATTCTGTGGTACGTTTCGGCTGTTCCATCCAAGCCGGTTGGCTCCCGATGAACACGTGACGCTATTTACTCCGTTCCGACCCAGCCGGTTGGCTGCCAATGAACAGGACGACATCGCTGTACGCGTTAGTAACCCCGCCCATATGTACGTACGTAGCCGTATTTACTATCTTGCAGCGTGGCTATACGAACATGTACACGATATATACGAGACTGCGTGACATGCTACGTCGGCGCCTCTACTTCAACACGTGCCGCTTCTTACTCGGCCACGGTACGTCCTTGCAGAGAGACCGATCGACCGCTATGTACGTACATGTTCGCGGCCAGACATATAGCGCTACCTTCACTTCAACCTGGTGGGTCCTAGCTATCAGGGGGTAAGAAGGCAGTTCCTTACGTGCGAAAATAAAGCCGGTGGGTCCCAGCTGTCAGGTGGGAACTTTTTTTCGCGAAATACAGAGGCCCTTCCGGTAGGTCCGAGTTGTCAGGCGGAGGAATCATTATTTTGCGCATAATAAGGAGGCACTTCCTTGCGTGTGGCCATGGACCCAGCTGTCAGCCTCTCCACGTACAGTCCTCTTCTGATGGCTGTTGTTCGTTGACCACGTTAACGACGCCTTACCGTCCGAGAGCACCAAGCTAGTGGACGACGGTGCGACCTAGGAAGGGAACGACCCGGAGCCGGGGAACACGCGGAGGGTAGTACAAGGGTTGACTGGTTCGGGTGCGGTGTGAGGCTGCCATCACCGCAGAATAACAGGGGGTGTGGGTGAGTAGAGGGATGGCCTGGCCAGCGGTGGGAGTAGTAGTACTCGGGAGTAGTAGGGGGTGGTGAGGCTTGCACGGCAGCACATCCAGCCATGGGAGGCAGGAGCACGCGGTGGTTTGGACGGCTGGAGCAAGAAAATCCGAGGTTGAAGAAGCAGGACGACCGTTGGATGTACAATCCAATGGTCACTAGTGATAGAATCATTTGTTGACTAAGTTGACAAAGCCCTGCGTACGCGTCAACTTAGTAGGGCCACAATTCAGCCTCCAAATCTGGTGGGCCCCAGCGGTCATGGGAAGCACTCGTTATTTTTCGCTTAATAAGGAGGCACTTCTTTTCGTGCCAAGATATAGCTGGTGGGTCCCAGCTGCAATGGGGAGGATTCATTCTTTTTGGCGTAATAAGGAGGTACTTGCTTGGGTGCAGCCATGGACCTTGTGGGTCCCAACTATCAGCCTCTCCATGTACGTCCCTCTTCGATGTTGCTGTTTGTTGACAACGTTGACCACGCCGTGCCGAGAACACCAACGCGATGGACGACGGCGAGACCCAGGAAGGGAATGACCCGGAAGTGGCAAAGCCACAGCAGTGGAGGGATGTGGGTGAGTAGAGGGATGGCCTGGCCAGCGGTGAGAGTAGTAGGGGGCAGTGAGGCCTGCGCAGCAGCACAGCTGGCCACGGGAGGCGGGAGCAGGCGGTCCCGCCGGTGCTAGATTTGGCGGCTGGAGCAAGAAGATCAGAGATTGAAGAAGCCCGACGACCGTTGGATTGACATCCAACGGGCACATCTGCTAGAATCGTTTGTTGACGTATATAATAAGTAAAAAAATTCTTGCGTACGCGTCAACTTAATAGGCCCACTAGTCAGACCATTCCTTTTTTTAATAATTTACAGCTCATTGCAACTTCTTATGCAATTTATTGCAGTCCATTTTTTATTGTTGGCCAGGGCCAGGGTTAAAAATTTAAGCTAAATTTTGCATATTTCAGTGGGTTCCAAACTATTTTTAATACCGAAATGTCGAGCCAGATTTAAAGTACTTTGAGGATATATTTAAATTAGGTTAAAGCCTAGTGAAATTGGAATCTGAAAATGTGAAAAAATTCAGAAATTTGAAAGTAATTGCCAATTCGTCATGTGTTTTTTTATATTTACAGCCCATTTCATATTACTTTTAAGATTTGCATCCGTCTTGTAAGAGTTGCAGCCGAGCAGGGCATAGAAAAATAAGTAGGCCTGGATTGGGTATTCTTCAGAAAAAATAAACTGGGCTAGCCATTTTCACAAAGAAAAAATAGCTGGGCTGGTCATGTGGTGAACGAAAAATAGAAGCCTGGGCTAGACGGGCCACAGCCCAGTTGAAACCCTGCTCTGTCTCAACAGTAACAAAAAAATACTACTCGAGCAGCTACGTCCCAGGTGTCAGCCGATCTTGTGCTATTCTCTTGTCTATTGACTATACACTGACAATGTCGTGGGTCCCAAATGTCAGCAAACCATTAGGAGGAAGCATTTTCTTTTTCTATACGCTGACAATGGAGTATATAACAAAAAGTGAGGAACTTGCTTGCGTACGGCCATGGACATGGTCGGTCCCTATTATCATCCTCTCGACATACAGACCTCTCCCGATTCCTATTGTTTGTTGACCATGTTGACAACACGAGAGGGCGGCGCCGCAGTGACAGCACCAAAGCGCGCGGAGGACGACGGCGAGGCCTCGGATGTCGGCGTTAATGATTTAGGAGACGGTGGGGCGGCGATGCGTGCGCTGAGGTGCAGCCAGCCGTGGGAGGCGGAAGCAGGCGGCCCCGCCGGCGCTGGTTCGGTTTTGGCGGCCAGAGGAAGACGAGACTGAAGAAACACGACAGACTATAAAAGCAGCAGGAGTACTTAACAACCTTAACTAAAACCAGCAGGGGCACTTAACAACCATAGCTGAAAGCAGTATGAGTACTTATACAGGTTCAACCATACAAAGCATGCCTCGAACAGTGCTACTTTGCCTAAAGTTAACCAAGGGTGAGGCCACCAAGCCCCAGGACAAGGCCCAGGCGCCACCCCACGCATCCACAACCTTCTGAAAGCGGCTTCATCTCGCAATGTGTTCAATAAACAGGATATTCGCTTTAGAGCCATGGAAAAGCATGAGCATAACCTTCTGTCGTATTCTACAAGATGGACGGCCCTTCATTATTTGAGACCACCCATGAATAAGTATTTTTTTCACCTCCAAGGGAAATGGAGTAGGTCGACATAAACATCATGTTGTGATCAAGCGCAAGTCTAACCCGACCATGGTCAGGCATCTGTATAGGAACAATAGAACTGGGCAGTTTTTGTTTCAAGAAGATCACAGTTGTAAAACTGTGTATAAGCAAGAGTTTATGAACAACATATATAATAGAAAACATCTCATACCATAAGTTTCTTGACACAGTTGGACCTGTTCAACGTGTGCACCAGTGACACACATATCCCACGTGGCCTTCCACCATTGAAACGCCCCACAAGGACCTCAAGACGATCAATAAAGTGTAGGAACTGGTGGATGTCGTCCCAGTCAACTTGAATGCCATCAGTGACAGTCGAGTTCTTATAGAATAACAAACGAGTAGTGTGCTTAACTTTGAAATAACCTACACGTGCCACCAATTATAAGAAATATTAGTTAGAAGTAGCATCTTCATGAGAGATGGGAATCACAAATCGTTGCTACTTCTAAAGTCAAATTGTGATTAGTTAGACAGAATAGGTGGATTAAGAAGTAATCGAGGCAACATGCAAGAACCAGATACAAAACTAACATGGATGAACTACTGGAACGATGTCGAGGTGGAATATCACAGTGAAGATGAGACCAGGTTCTGCTATTTCCATCAACATTCGTGCGCCAACTTTCAGTCTGTAACACCTGAGAAAGTTTATCCAAGTTCGACCATAAAAAAAGCAGCGATCTTCTTGGTTCATGAACCCAACCCAAAACTTATATCCATGGCTTGTCTTCAATGTGACCATTAAACTGGTGTATTCAGTTATGGCAAGGCCGACCATCTTGAGTACATGTGTTCTGGCAGAGCAAGGAATGCACTGCAGGAAAAATAATATGAGAACACAATGTATTCGCTATCCAAATCTAGAAATAATTTCCTATTTCACATCAGTGTTGACCACGGTACTGGTACCTTTTATCTAAATATAGCAATCCAAATTTCCAAATTAGTCGACAGCACGTTCAAAAAACCCCACCCTCCCAGATAGAAAAGAGGATTCTAGGAACATAGTGTGCGCGTTTTAAAAGGAACAAGTGTGGCGTCTCGCCGAGGGCGCAGAAACCTGTAGGGTCCTCACACTTCAGGCACTGCAAATGAAACACACTAGATTCATTAGGAAGAAAAATGCATCAACGACGGCGGCTGCCATCCTAGGATTACCCGCGACCAAGGGACTAGGATTTATCGGGGATGGATGAAGAATTCGTACCTGGTTCTCCATGAGAAAACCCTACGCAATCCCCGAGAGGAGGTTTTCTCTGAACAAGCAGACGAGGGAGAAGGGGATTCAGGCCCAGTGAAATATTGCTGCATCGTCCATCCAGCTTACTGCTACTGCTGGAAAGGTGGGGGTTTTTGTGATTTGACGGCTCATTGGGCATTACTACTGTGCTACGATCGGGGTGAGTCTACCGTGCAGTTGGGCACTCTAATTTGGTGCATGGCACATGGACCCCGTTGCCAGATGCCCCACATATCGGCGAAAGGAAGTAGAAAGGCAGGAGTAACTTGTTACACATAAATATATTTTCGATAGAGAGATACTCCCTCTGTAAAGAAATATAAAAATCTTTTATATCCCCTACCGCAAGAGTAACTGGATGTCTCACATATCAGTGAAAGGAAGTAGAAAGGCAGGAGTAACTAGTATCACATAACTTTATACAGAAGAAAAATCAAGGGGAACATATAACATAATATGGGGGTTCAGATGAGAATATAATAATCAGATAGGCTAACGGTTCTGGACTTTGGGCCACAAGCAGGTGGGCCAGCATGTTTGGGGGCCCATGTGTTCTAACTTAGCGCATTTCATATTGCAAGCGATCGGTACGTCGCTGGTTTTAGATGCTGTCGCAAGGCGAATACAAAAAATTAAATAAAGCATGGTAGTTGTTAGAAAGAAATCGAACGACAGTTCCTAACCAGCAATCAGAGTTGCAATTCTTTCACGATATACTACATGATAAATAATACTATCGTACTACTTATACACACATGACACTTGTTTCACCATGCCATATTATTACATCAAAAGCTCTCGGAGGATAGATTAGTTCGGCAGTTGCGTGCTGCTACTAAAGAATTTCAAAGTTGATTTGGACCAGCTCTCCTTGCCGAGAAAGTTCGATTTTGACATCATCCCCTACCGCAAGATTTGATAGAGGTTTGAACCTTGACCATCCTTTAGCATCAATCATCATGCAACCATCCTTTGTACTTACGATATATTGAGCAGGTTCATTCACACCAAGGCTGCGCATGGTAAGAGAAACTTGGCCACGGTCACCTGGATTATTGAACGACTCCCTCGTTGCTCTAGGAATTCTCTGTTTGCAAACAAGAAGACATACACAAACAGTTAAATCAACACAGTGAATCATGTGAAACAACATGGAAAGAAAAAAGAACGAAGCACTTGGGCTGCCAATGCTTACCAAGAAGGTGGAGATGTCGGTTTTTGTAAGGACTTTGGTATATGTAGTGCGAACTGCAGCCCAGTCTGTTGTTGGTGCAAGTGCTGATTCCGTTGTCGCTACACGGGCCGAAGCAGATGCAAGTGCAACTTCAAGTGTTGGTGCATGTGCTGGAGCCATTGCTTGTGCCCGTGCCGGTCCGACTGGTAGTGCCACAGATGCTGCCGGAGATGGTGCTCCTTGTGGAGCTGGTGCCGGTGTCGGAGCAGGTGCCCATGTCGGTGCCTGATCCTTCGGTAGATCAGCCTGATCCGCTGACGCGGTCGGTGCCCAATCCTCTGGTGGATCAGACTGAGCTGCTGCCGCTGTCAGTGCTAGAGCCAGTGTCGTCGGAGAAAGTGCCGGTGCTCGATCCGATGCTGAAGGTGGTACCGATGTGCGAGACAGCAGTGATCATCTCTGGTCTGCTATGATTTCATACTTCAGCTTTCTAACTTCACTAGGCTCTGTGACCTTGATCTAGTCTTTTTCCTCACTTCTTTTAAACGCGGGAAGGACTAATTGTGGTGTGTTTGCTAAACCAAACTGCAGTTCATCATAGGGCTTCAGATTGTACTCAGATAACAGACTGATCCAATTGTGTCCAGTAATATAAGTGATGGATAGTGCCTTCGTTACTGACACGACATAAGAAGTGAAACCTGCAAAAATAACCATCATAGAGCAAAGCAAATGGTTTATTCTGTAACGAATGTCACATGGCAAAACCTGCATCGTAAAATTGCAGCAAAAGTAAGAAAACATGACAGTAGATCAATAAGATTTAGACACTAAATCAATAAGATTTACTTGCTGTGACACGAGTGAATCCTTACCAGGAAATCACTATGTTCATGTTCTAAATTGAAGGTTGATCTTCGAATTACGGGTGGCATGCAGGGCCCCCGCTTACTCCCACAAGCAGGATAGTCCAAAGGTCGTGACAAATCATATGGACCGAACATCCATGGGACTGGAAATCCTAGTGGGTGCGATAAACCCTGCAATGCATACAGATATTGGAGTGTAACCATAATTGATAAACCGTCCTCACAAAAAAGATGATCTGGATACTTCAAAATATACAGATTGAATTGAGTGGACAGACATTAACATAGATTGTTCTCAGGACTCACCACACAACAAAAGCGGCAGTACTAAACAATGCAGGGTTCACACACACAAATCAAGTACTGAACAATAGTACTTACTACAGACAAGAAAAGTTGCACTAATTAAACTCTGCATACTATTTCTTGCCACCGACCTACGGGATGTACACCACATAACTAACTATGCCATGGACTTCGTGAGAGATGTCTACCAGCACCATCGACATCTCATCAACCTTGGAGAACCTAACAGAGTGGTCTTTCCACTCATAAACATGACGATGAAGACAGTCTGCATTAGATTTGTCGGGAAGCTTTACAAGAACCACAACCTTCGTAATCGAAGGCATAGCTAGGAAATTGTTTTGGTGAAGTACACCCTCGAGAACACGCCTGACAACAATGCTACCGGAAAACACATGTTCATGACAAGTGGCGACAAGGACACAGCAGCTGGATAGTTTAGTAGTAGAACTCATCCTCAGGTCTTCCAGTTCACACGGCATGACTTTGAGAACTTCATCTCCACCGTGGACCTGATTCTAATTAAAACAGAAACCAAATATTTTTTTACTACCTTCGTTCAGAAATATAAGATGATTTTTGATATTTTACTCCATATAAGACTACATATACGCACAGAAATGAGTGATCAAAGACACTAGAACATGTCTTCAAAGGCATGAGAGCAGAGGGATTACTTGCAATATCCATAACACAAGTTACTGAGGCTACTATACTCTCTTCAAAGGCATCAGAGCTAAAATCTTGCATTTCCTACAGCTAGCATTGATGTTCATAAAGTAGATAAAAGTGATCTATAAGAAATTAGTGTTATGTGCAATAATCATATGTATGTCAACCTCTCACATATTTTGGTCAAAAGAGAAATTTAGAACCATCATTTGCACACAAAAATCACATGCAAGATCACCCAGAAAGTTGTACTACTAGTACTAGTACTGCATGTTAGATTAAAAAACATGATCAAGATCGCCAAAAAGATCGTCAAGAAGAGATATTACCTGGACTTGCTTAACGAGGGATCCCGGAGAGGGGGGCTTGGACAGGGCGATGGCCTTGAGCTTGTCTGCGGTAGTCTCTGCGGGGTGCTTGCACTTCTTTGTACCCTGAGCCTCGACAGTTTTGGCCAGAACCATAGACATCACTTCGGCCGGTCCTCCAGGGTCCATCAAGAAACTGTCAAATAGAAATAAAAGAAAAGAAACCATAATCACAAACACAAAAGAAGAACAGAGAGGGAGTTATAGGATCAGTCTCGGGGTTGCAAGACTGGGCCTTGGCCAGAAGCAACACCATTGATGCGCTCACCTTTCCTTCTTTGGGAGAGAAGAACAATGGCAGAAGCGCGGCGGGGTTTTCTTGAAGAAATGGGGAACAAGATGAGGGATAAGCGAGTTGGAGTTTTCTTCAAGAGAGCAAGATGAGGGATAAGCGAGTTGGGGTTTTCTTCAAGAGAGCAAGATGAGGGAGAAGAGTGAAATGATGGTTGCTTCGTCCGTCCAACTTACTGCTGGAAAGGTGGGGGTTTTGTGATTTGACGGCTCATTGGGCATTACTGCGGCGCTTCGACCGGTGTAGCCTACCGTGCAGTTGTGCACTCTAGTACGGAGTAATTTAGTGCATGGCAAGTGGACCCCGATTCTGGCTGTCCCACACGTCGGCGAAAGTGAGTAGCAAGGTTCCTGATGACTTTCGAGGAGGATCCGCACGGTAGAGCGTGTCCACTGTTTCTGGAAAAAAATGATTACAGCAAGCGTTTGCACTCTTACCACGGAGGAGGGCGAAACACGGCAGCCACTTGAACTTACACAGTACTCCTACTACTAGCCATGTGCAGTGGTTCATACGTCAGTACTGTATAATCTTGTTGCTAGTGTAGTAAGATATGACGATAACAAATGATGTTATGCGCATGTCAACTATATGAACAATAATGTAACATACCCCTTTTTTGACAGTCCGGTCGAGAATGAACGGTGAGATCAATGTTAACAGAACTAGGTCTACAGCGCACGGAGAGTAAGGTGCTACAGTAATCCACGGAACATGAACCATATGAAGCATGAATCAGTGTTAGGCAGGGTGTATGAAGGGTGCATGGGAGCAAAAGTTCCCTTCTCGACCCACTTTTGGGTGTTTGGCAGAGTGCATGAAGGGTGCATGAGTCCACAGTAGTAGGTTAACACAAATACACTAGGAGCATGCATGAAGAGGGGTGCTGAGATGAGCATGCACGAAGAGGGAACAACAATATTGAGGTGAGAATGCAACCAAACACACCCACACGCTTTGTGCTACAGTGACTGACCTGCACCGTCTGAGTTTGATCCAACAGTCATGTTGCGCCGAGACATGGACATGCCCATGCAGAGGACGCTTAAACACTACCGAAGTCCCTCTGCTTCTCGAGGCGCACAACATTTGTGATGCAGGGTGCCACCGCCCGCAGAGCCCGCTCCCGGTCGACGGGAGCCAGCTCGTCAAAGACGGCATCCAATGGCACGAATGGATTCCGATGACGAAGCCCTGAGAGGATTCGCCCGGCAACGGCAATGGCCGCCCGCAACCCCTCCTTATCCAGCTCCGCCCCCACCATCGTGCGGAGACTGCTCAGCTCCTCAGAGATATAGGTGAAGAAGGAGACCAAGTCAGGAAGCCGCAACTCGTTGAAGTTGACGGGGTGGTCGAACGGGTTTAGCCGACGGCCGGCAAGGTCGCGCTGGCACGACAGTAGGCATCGCGCAGCCGCAACACATGCGTGGCAACATGGTCCACCAAGTGGTTGAGGCGATCATGGACCTCGTCATGATCAGCCAGCTCGCGCTTCAGCCGGCTCGCCTGACCACCTATCGTATCTCCCGCTTTGTGCAGCGATGCCGCCGATGCCTCGAGCATCTTTTTGGTGGACGCCTGCCGCTTTTGAAGCTCCGTGAACTCTCACACATAAAGGAGGAGCATGGCACTCCTCTCCTCCTTGAACTCATGGAGTTGTATGTCCTTGGCCCTGAGCGCCGCATCCTTGGCATGGAGCTCCTATGTCAGGCGCTTCATCTCAGAGTCCGTCATCTATTGCGTCGCCATGGAACCAGGTAGAAGTATTGGGGAGAGGAAGCAAAGGGGGTGAAATGGCTGAAAGGCAATGTAATCTATGGGAAGGCGGAGGGAGCCAGCCGAGGAGCGGGGTGAATCTTTTTGTTTTCACCAAGGGAAAACACCAGTCGACGACTTTTCACTTCACGAAGCAGTGGGTTTTACAGGCGGAGTCATCATGACTAATTGCTGCTGCGCTTGCTCCCGTTAATCAAAAAAATAAAAATCCTGCCGAACCCAAAGGCCAGTGCAATGCAGCAGTAGATATTTAAATTTACCTACCGGCAAGGAGAGAAAAAAAGGGGTGAAAAAACAAATGTGGCGGCAGCCTAGCTACTCGGTCGCACTAGCCTAACTTGCTAGCCACCATGCTTCACTGATGTACTCGGCGGGAAAGATGGGATTTTGTGATTTGATGACTCATTTACTTGCTTCGGCGCTACGACCGAGGAGGTCCGAGAAAATGCGCGGTAGGGCGTCCCACGTCTCGGCAAGGAAGAAAATATGCGTACACCACCCGGGAGGTCCCGGAAACCGCGCGGTAGGGTGTGCCACGTCTCGGCATGGAGGGAAAATGTGCGTGTAAAAATAAACTGTATCATACTACCTATGGTTCCACCTCGGGACCTAGCCAGTCGGTCGAAAACAGCCCACTAGCCACACAGCTTCATCATGCTAACGTGGCACGAAGGATAGGTTTGGTTAGCTCCGTCTCGACTAGCCACAACGTCTCTTGTTATAGGCGATTCATCTATTTTCCTAGCATTTTTTTAGTTATAATAACACCACGGCAAGCTCGCGTCGCTCTTCGTGTGTGCCCGTGCGTCTAAAGTTGTGCTACTAGATGGAGAGGAGAGAGAGAGAGAGATGGCAGACATGGGACCCACCAGTAAGTCAGTCAAAGTTAATGCACCTGTTGACGAGCCACTCCCTCTACTCAATGTAATACTGTATAAGATCAAGTTATGCGACAAAGCCAACAACTGTTGCGGTTTCAGGCTATCGACATATGCTTTGTACTCCAGGTTGCCGGTTCGAATCTCGTCCTTCAGATTTGTTAGTTTTAGGTCCAAATTTTATCAATGACAAGTGGGCCTCTCGTGTGTTGTTCCGATATTTCAGTGTAGGATGGTTTTTTTGCACAAACACTTTGCGCGGTTAGACAAGTTACGGCACCAGTTACACGTATTTTGCAAGTTTAGGAACAAAAATGACAATGGCATAGCATATCACCTGCTCCCCGCAGCTTAGATGCTATGGTGATACGAGATTTTACGTCGTTGGATTTGAGATCCAATGGCTTGGGAGTAGTCTTTGTAATTATGCGCAATTTCCAAACTCTCAAGTGTTTTTTTTTTGCAAAAAAACCATTCAGGCCTCGTGTGAGCCGCTGGATCTTGGATCCAGCGGCTCCCAGTAGCTCATATTAGGTGCTCCCCACAGCTTAATTACCCGTTACGGTGATATGAGCATCTAGGTCGTTGGATCTAAGATCCAATGCCATGTCCGTAGTATTTGTACTTTCTGCGCAATTCCCAAACTCTTTGAGGCCTATATTGCAAAAACATTCAAATCTCCTACTGCGAGCCGTTAGATCTCTCGCGAACTCGTATCACCATAGAATCTACGGTGTGGGAGCACCTCATATTCCCCTGTGCGAGAAAACATCTGGTGCTCTTGCAGCTTGGATGCTACGGTGATACGAGCTTCAAGGTCGTTCGATCTGAGATCCAATGGCATCTAAGTAGTCTTTGTGCTTGTGGGCTACGCCCAAACTCTTTGGGGGCTTTTCTGCAAAAACATTTGAACCACCAAGGAGTTGTTGGATCTCAGATCCAACGGCTCTGAGGAGCTTGTATCACCACAACATCTAAGGTGTGGTAGCACGTGATATTCTTAAACACAAGAGAATATGAGGTCTTCCCTCATCTTAGATGCTATGATGATACGAGCTTCGAGGCCGTTGGATATGGGATCCAAGGGCATCTGAGTAGTTTTGGTACTAATTGTGTGCAATTCCCAAACTCATTAAGGTTTCTTGTAAAAATATTAAGACATCTATGAGCCGCTATATCTCAGATCTACACGCTCCAAGGAACTCGTATCACCATATAGCATCTAAGGTGTGGGGGCACATGATATTCTCTCGGGGGGGTGCACAACCCATCGGTGTTTGGGAGGGTGGGGACAAATATAATGTTCAAAATATATAATCGAAACAATCCTAAACAGAGCTTCACAATTTTATCTAAGGTCGAGGGGTTACCCCCCGACAATCTACATAGCTCCGCCTATGCAAGAGGTATAGTGGGAGTGTCTAGGTGTGAGAGAGACGATGCGAGAAAGCGAGGTCAATCGAGTCATTTATAGAGGGAGAGATCGAGTGAGTGTGGCATAGCGTACACTCGAATGTTAAAGACGATGCACCGAGATATCGTGCGGCGAAGCTGCAGTGAGGGCTGGAGGGAGATAGTTACCGAGAGTGGCCTAGATAGACTTTGTGTGTGCGCGCACGGTGAAGGTGTTTTACAAAGGCAACGTACATGTCTTGAGAGAGAGGGAGGGTTTGTCATGGAGGGCACGACGAGGTTGCGTGTGAGAAATACATTTGTTGAGAGTGCGTGGGCGGGTGTGACATAATTGGAGATCGAAACGTGAAGTGAAATAATGAGCGGGCGTGTGTCGGATACCAATAGCTCTATTAACAAAGAAATGAAGATCGATCGATACATGAAGTATGTGTGGTGGTTGGGGGGTGTCGATGGAGAGACCTAAACACAACATTTGCATGTACATAGTACTAGACTTAATATTCATGTTTCAATTTTTTGTGCATTTTAAATATTGAATTGAGGACCATGCATGGCTTATATTTTAGTTTTGAATTCGTGTCATACATGCATGGTCATACATCCACGTTAAGATCACTATATCACAAACTCACTCTAATTCAAGAACTTGTCATAAATCAATTACCGTGCCTTTTGGAAGCAAGGAAAATACGGGCATGGTAATACATATAGATTCGTTCGGCAATTTAAAAAAAAGATTCCTTTCGCACTCTCGAATGGTAGCACCCGACGGCGTACCAGCCAGACCCGGGCTCGTGTCCTGGTGGTGGCGTGCGTGGTACGCACATTAGCCAACCCCAACCAAAAGAACCGCGATATTAAACTTCGCACCTCCCCTTGAGCCTCCGTGTTTCTAGTCAAAATATCTGGCGGCCAAAATTCCAGCCCTAGGAAATTCCCCTCATGTCCCCGGTCCATAATGACTACCGATGAACAATGGTGGGATGCTTTAGTAACTAGCCCACGTTACCTACCGTGCCGAGCACAGTTCAATTCCCTTGGTCGCCGCTATGCAAGGTCACTCGTCAACTCCATTGCCTAGTACTAATAGAACTACACCAGGATGAGCACAGAATGGAGCTCCGTTTGTTGATTTTGTTTGTGTGTTGTTCGTGCCTACTAGAGCCACTATATCAGGCAATGCACTGGTACGGAGGGATTATCTTTTTACTCTGCCTATATAACTTGTCTGAAGTCTAACTAAGCAAAATGTTTGACCAAATCCTTTCTTAAGAAATATTAACATCTACAACAGTAAAGATGTATGGCTTGAAAATTTATTTCATGATGCAGGTTATGGTATTGTTTTGAATCCTGGATTTAAATTCCAGAAAATCCAAAACTGACCTGAAATTCATGAAACTGAGCATGGTCACGTGATACGGCACAAATAGTCTATCGTATTTTTTGTTCAAGAGACAAGCTGCTTATGAAAAGTTGCACAAATGAAGAGCCAAGGTATTTTGGAACAAAGACATGTCACGTTAACGCGGACGGTTTCACTATTCAAACTGTGGGCGTTAGACCTACGTGCCGCCACGAGTCCCGCTTCTCATCGGCAGGTGCCATCTGAGCAGCTGACCGGGAGGCGTGCGAGCAGGCCACTGCACAGGCTCACCGGGAGGCGAGCCCTTTGACCAGGCTCCGCCGCCCACCTTCCTCCCAACCGCCCCCACTTTTAATGGCGCCGGTGCCACCGTTTAAATCACCCCCGCACTCCCCGGTCTTGCTACAATCTTCTCTCTTCCTCTTGGATTCTCCTGTCGTCTACCTCCAACCAGCCTGACCTCACCATACGCCATGCTGCATCATGATGGTCTACCCTTAGTCTTCCAGTTTCCTGAGGAAGACACCCAGCCGGAGTCTCAAGAACATAAGGCGCTTTGGGACGAGCTTGAACTGGCCTTGCGGGAATACGCTGCGCCTGTCACCGCTCTTGTTCCAGCTCCCATCGCCCCAACTGTGCTAGCGCCCATCCCCGTGGCATTGATGGCCTGGGAGCCGCACATTGTCGCCGAGCTTGAAGCCACGGGGTTCCACGAGGTCCCCACTGACTTTCACGTGCCCATGCACCTGCCAGCGCATGCGCCTGTGTGTGCACTGATGCGCGTGCCCATGCCGGTGCCCGTGCACACGAATGTCTCCGCCGCGCCGTTGCCAGAGCCTGTCCCCGCGCCGTTGACCGTTTCCTTGCACCAACGCCAGTCGCCTCCTCCCACTAGTTGACTGGCTCCTGGAGACTGAAGTCCAGAACATTCTGGCCTTCCTTGAAGCTAGGGCCAACGTCCAGGAGTATGCCAACAACGGCGCAAGACACCGCCGTCGCCGTCGGTTTGTGGCCCAACGACACACAGAGCACGGCAGAGGAGCCGCTTCCTGCCGCAAGACGCCTGCGCCGCCGCCGCGTGATCTAAATATGCCATGAAAAAAGTTCGGATTGCCATGCTTAAAATCCGAACCTTTGGGATTTATCATTTGCATTTATTTTAGTTTGATCGTGGTATGAATGTAAAGTCGTAGTCAGACTGAATGAAATCTATGGTTTGATCGATTGAATGTTGTTCTATAGCCATATCAAATTAAATATAAAACATCATCAAGCGACATGTATTCCTTCTCATCGCAAACATTTCATATTAAATACCACGTCAATTCCAAATATTTTTTTAGGGAAGCCAGTTCCAAATCCTTGTAGGGCGCGAGCAGTCCCCTTGTTCGTGCACTTTAGGTGATACATCTATTTATCCACACATTTAATTGTTAGTAGATACTACTAGCCTAACTTGTCCGTCACGGTCACTTTTGTTCCTAAACTTGTTACATACTCCAATACTAGTACTAGTACTAGCAAGATGCCCATGCGTTGCACGGAACATCAAGATGCATTTGTATGAGTAGTTTATCGTGTGGGAGAAAAGGATGAACGAGGGAAGGCCTTATTTGCAAATGTGGAGAGGGGTGTGGGTATGTTTTTGCAAAATTGGCATAGTTTCCTTCCTATCCGTCAGATATAAATCGGACGGGCTATATTGCAGGATGGCAGGCACACCATCATCACCAACTCTATTTTTTATAAGAGTAGGGATTACGTGAAATTGGTGCCGTAACTTGTGAACGCCTCCAGATTCGGTCAACGGCCACACCGCCCGTGCGTTCTTCGTGTTTGCCCGTGCGTCTAAACGTAGAAGGGGAGGAGAGAGAGAGAGCACACATGGAACCTACCAGTAAGTGAAGTGGAATAGTACGTGCTCACGAGCCGGTCCCACTAATGTACTAAAGTTAATATAAAAACATGTTATCCATTAAATAGGCCGTGGTAATATAAAAACAATATATCAACAAAGGGGAGTACAACAAACGTTGCTACTATGTTGCCTATTGACATGCGGCTTGAAGGCCCTGGTCGCATGTTCGATCCTTGTCCTTTTTCATTTTTAATTTATACTAGTAAGGTACACGTGCATTGCACGCATGAGATTTGGCAACCAAATTATGAATAAATACCACTCCATAGCATGTAAGCTTTGATTCATATATGCATGATGTAGATGTTCATTTAATTCTTATAGTTCATCTCATTCAAAATCAATAAGTTTTATAAAAAAGTTAATCTATTTTAAGATTCATGGAATTGTGCATTGTAGAGCATAAAGTAAAAACAAATAATGGCAATTCATTTAGAAAAAAGAAAATTTGGCAATTATGATACAGAAGATTCTAGAACAAAGGAGAAGTGCTTGTGTTTTGAGGTTTGTGCATTTTGCTTAAGTTCAACCATGCAGTCTTCTAGATTGTACATGCGGCAGAATGTGGTGGAATGTAGAAGATATACAACAACCAGTGGTGCTCAGATTTGCCATCTCTGCACCGTCGGATTGGCTTCATCCAATGACCATCTTTCAAAGTTATTCGCATACTATATAGGGGTGTAGATATGGTTCGAAATTTGCTCCATGATAGTTGGGCCCCCCGGTGTGTAGTTTGTAGCACTTTAATTTTTGGGTCGAAATTTGTTCCATTACAGGTGGACTCCGGGTGTGTAGTTTGTAGCTTATTTGTAATAATTAAAGAGAACACCAGATTTTTTTTGCAAAAATACCATGATGCGACGTGGAAGGTTAGAAAGGGCGTGTGAGAGAGCGCTGACCGATCCAGAGGGAGAACAATAGGGGGAGGGGCGGGGGTTGCAACGGTGTTTGGAGTAGTTGTGGGGCAAATGCTACAAAAATATAATCTAAACCCACCAGAATAAATGCCTTCAGAAATTAATCGAAGGTTGGAGTCCCCCTCGCAATGTAAATAGCTCCGGCTCTACGAGGGATGGAGAGATAGCTTTAATGTGTAGAAGAGACGGCGTGAGAAAGCGAGGTCAATCGAGACATAAATAGAGAGACAAAGTGAGTGTGGCCCGACATTCATTGAAAAGATATATATGTTGTGGATAGATATTGTCCGATTGAGCTTTTGGGAAGGGTGAGGGCTGTAAGAGAGAGCTTGAGAGATGATCCAGTCACAGACAGGTACACATATCGTTTGTGCGTGGGAGGAAGCAAGGTCAATCGATACATAGATAAAGAGAGAGAGATTGAGCCAGTGTGGGTCATCATGCGATCTAAAGAGTGAGACAGGTTGGAGAGAGTGACCTAGATAGACAATGTCCGTGTGAGAGTATACACTATGAATATGTCGAATTAGGCCCAAACATGGAGATATATCATTTGTGTGTGAGAAAGAGCAACGTCAATTGAGACATGCATAGAGAGAGAGAGAGAGATTGAGCAAGCATGGGCCGCCATGAGGTCGAATGAGTGGAATGGCTTGGAGAAACTGATCTAGATACACAATCTGCGTGAGAGAGTATAGAGTGTGTCGATCGAGGCCCGAACAGGGAGATATATCATTTGTGTGTGAGAGAAAGCGAGGTTAATCAAGACTTAGATAAAGAGAGAGAGATATTAAGAGAGTGTGGGCCGCTGTGTGGAAGAAAGAGTGAGACGGTCTCTCGAGAGTGACCTAGATAGACAATGTGCGTGCATGCATACAAGAGGGAGGAAGGGCGTTCTAGATAGGCAATGCACGTATCTACTGAGAGAGGGTGGGATGGGGGGAGAGAGAGAGCTCGGCATGGAGTGCAATGGCGGGTGTGTGAGAGTTAGAGATCAAAATATGGAGAGAAAGAATGAACGTGTGGAAACCAATAGCTTTGTAAGGTGGTTAGGAAGGGATGATTGATCAATAGAGGAAGTATGTAGCGTGTGTGCCGAGACAACATTTGAATGTAGATAGTACTAGACTTAATATTGATGTTTTAATTTAGTGTACATTGTAAGATTTGAATTGAGGACCATGCATATGGCTTCCGTATTTATTTCGAATTCGTGCCATACTAGGTTTGGAAAGGTTGATATTGACTCGATTGTTGTGGTATTTTGTATGTGTGTGGTCATATGCTTGAATCCATCCAAAGTTTTCTCGCTACCATGGTGTTCATCTTATACATATATGATTTTGTATTAAAAAAGTAGCGTGGATACCCTGAAATGTGAAATCCATGTTTGAATTGGAGATCACTATGTGACAAACATACTCTAATTCAAAGAACTCATCATTAATTAATTCATAGTATCTCGTTTCGAAGGACTGATTATTTGCAAGGAAAACACGGGCATGGTAATACATAGTACAAGATTCGTTTGCCAATGAAAGAAGATTCGTTTGCATTCTCAAATGTAGGCGTACTAGGCAGACCAGGGTCGTGTCGTGGTGGTCGCGTGTGTCATTCTCAAAAATAACGACGACAAAAATAATGAGCTTTTTGATACCAAGGTCTGCCGCGATCCTAAGACCGGCAAGCAAACCTTCGTACTCTGCAGTGTTGTTGGTTGAACTCTCCCGGGGAAAATGCATTTGGACTACATACTTGAGGTGCTCTCCGGTGGGTGCGACAAGCAGCACACCAGCACCGGCGCCTTGCAGCGAAAAAGCCCCGTCAAAGTACATAACCCATTGCTGATCGGTTTCCTTGCCGGGGAGGCTTGTTTCTTGAACTTCTTCGTCTGGCGTCGGGGTCCATTCTGCAATGAACTCTGCCAAGGCCCTGCTCTGAATTGTGGAAGTGCTTTCAAACTTAAGGCCAAAGCTGGACAACTCCAACGCCCACTCCACGATCCTGCCGGTTGCCTCCGGATTTTGCAAAATCCGTTGCAACGGAAAGCGAGTGACGACGGTGATCTCATGTGCTTGAAAATAATGGCGCAGCTTTCTCGAGGCCATAAGGAGGCCGAAAAGCAACTTCTGCACACCAGAATATCTTGACCTAGCTCCTTGCAAGAGGGAGCTAACAAAATAAACTGGGCGCTGCACCACCTTTTTCTTCTGCACGGGTTCCTCTGTTTGCGCAGATCCTGTCTTGCCGGGATCAACCCTTGCCGGGGAAGATCTTGCCGCGTCATCTGGCGGTCCTGCCGCTGATGTTGCCCCCTCATCAGCTTCCCTCTGCGCCACCAGCGCAGCACTAACCACTTGATTTGTCGCCGCCCGATACAACAGCAACGGTTCTTGTGGTTTAGGTGCGACTAGCGTCGGCGGAGAAGAAAGGTATTTCTTCAAATCTTGCAGCGCCGCCTCCGCTTCCGGAGTCCATTTCATTGGACCTGCCTTCTTCAAAATTTTGAAGAAGGGCAGGGCGCGCTCAGCAGATTTGGAAATAAACCTGCTTAGAGCAGCAACACAGCCGGCAAGACGACGCACATCCTTGACGCGTCTCGGCGCTTCAATTTGCTCAATGGCTTTGATCTTGTCAGGGTTAGCTTCGATTCCCTGGCAAGATACAAAGAATCCGAGGAGCTTGCCAGAAGGAACACCGAACACGCACTTCTCAGGATTGAGCTTCAAGTTGATCTTGCGCAAGTTCGCAAATGTTTCTTCTAAGTCTTGGATGAGCGTTGCTTTATCCTTAGTTTTGACCACTATGTCATCCATATACGCCGCCATATTTCTATGGAGTTGTGGCTCAAAACCAATCTGGATTGCTCTGGCAAATGTTGAACCAGCACTTTTCAACCCGAAAGGCATTCGTATAAAACAATACGTACCACATGGGGTGATAAAGGCGGTCTTCTCTTCATCTTCCTTTGCCATAAAAATCTGATGATACCCTGAATAGGCATCAAGGAAGGACAGGAGATCACAACCAGCGGTGGCATCCACAATCTGGTCGATGCGCGGCAAGGGAAAAGGATCTTTTGGACAAGCTTTATTGATATCTGTATAATCGATACAAAGCCTTCGCTTTCCGCACTACAACCGGATTGGCCAACCAGGTTGGATGAAGCACTCCTTTGACCAGTCCTGCCGCCTCCAGCTTCTTAATTTCTTCGGCAATGAATTCTTGCCGCTCCAAAGCCTGTTTCCTCACCCTTTGCTTGACGGGCCGCGCATGAGGACAGACAGCAAGGTGGTGCTCAATTACTTTCCTGGGAACGCCGGGGACGTCAGACGGTTGCCATGCAAACACGTCGACATTCGCCCGCAGGAAAGCAACGAGCGCGCTTTCCTATTTGTCATCTAGGGTGGAACTTATGGTGAAAGTTCCCCCCGTCCCGTCCTCCCTGGCAGGCACCTTCTTGGTCTCCGGCGGGGCAGCCTTGGACTTCTTGTTCTTGCCGGTGGAACTCTCTGGCACGTCCTCGACGGAAGCCAGCACTCCGAGGAGGTGCGCTTGCCGGAGTTGGCGCCAAGGTTCCTGCCGGTCTTCCTCTTCCCTCCGGGAGTTCCAGCGGCAGGAGCAGATGCCTTGATGGCAGGTGCTGCAACTGCTTCCCGTTAAAGTTGGTCGGCACAGATGAGCGCATCCTTCTTATCGGAATGGATAGTGATGACGCTCAACGGCCCAGGCATCTTCAAGACGTTGTATGTGTAGTGTGATGCCACCATAAACTTAGCCAGCGCCGACCGACCAAGGATCCCATTGTATGACATGGGGATCTTGGCGACATCAAACACCACCTTTTTGGTCCTGAAGTTAAGCTCACTGCCAAATGTTACCGGCAGCGTGATCTTGCCCTTAGGCTGGGTTCTTCCCGGGTTGACCCCTTGAAACGTACCCGTTTCCTCGAGGTCTTCGTCGGGAATCTGAAGCTTTGTGAGCACATCTGGTGAGATTAAGTTTAGGCCGGCCCCACCGTCAACTAACATCTTCGTCACCTTGAGGTTGCAAATTGTCGGGGAAACCAACAATGGCAAACACCCGACCGCAGTTGTGCGATCAGGGTGATCCTCGGCGTCAAAGATGATAGGCGTGCTGGACCACTTCAGAGGCCTACATGCATCGGGGGATGGCTCTGCCGCATTAACCTCCCGCACCCACTGTTTAAGTTGGCGGTGGGAAGAATGCAGCGAGGCACCCCCATCAATGCACATAGCCTTCGTAGCCTTCTGGAATTCCTGCTCACTGGATTCGTCATCTTCTTCATCATCATCTCCTTCTTTATCTCGGCCCCGAGCGGGCCGATCCTTCTGCTGCTTGGCCTTGCCGCGGCGACCTCCTCGGCCACCGCGTTTCTTGCCGGACCCCTCAGCACCATCTTGGGCCTTCTCCTTATCTCGCCTCTCGTATTCAGCCTTCTGCTTCTCGGCAAGCTGCTCAACTTGCCGGCAGTTCTGGAGATCGTGGCCCTTAGTGCGATGGATCTTGCAGTACTGCTTGCCGGAGTTCTCTGACTTGTCGGCAGCCACCAAGGCCTGACAGGAAGGGCACCCGGCAAGATCCTTGCCGGGGTCGCCAACCTTGGCCTTCTTGGCAGCGCCAGGGTTGCCGGATTCCTCGACGGGAAGCACGGCCTTGCCTCCGCGCTTCCTATTCCGCCGCCGGCCTTTCCTTGACGGAGCCGCGGCATCTTCTTCTTCTGAGTCGCCTGTCGCACCAACAGCTTCACCGGGGAGTTTCCTCCCCTCTTCAGCTCGAGCACACTTGTCGGCCAAAGTGTAAAGCTCGGCAATACTCCTGACTTTGTTCATTGCCAGCTCTTCCCGCATCCTGCGGTTACGCACGTTCTGATGGAACACGCTAATGACAGCAGCAGCATGAACGTCAGGAATATTGTACTGCACCCGGCTGAATCTTTGCATAAACTTGCGCAGGGACTCGCCCTCCCTCTGAGGGATGATGTGCAAATCACTTTCTTGGCCAGGAGCTTGGTGGCCTCCAACAAAGGCGCCAACAAACTGATGGCACAGATCTGGCCAGCAAGAAATAGAATCCTCCGGCAAATGCATCAACCACGACCTGACGTTGGGTTTGAGCACCAACGGGAAGTAGTTGGCAAGTATCTTGTCATCTCGGCCCCCGGCAGCCTGCACCACAATGGTGTAGATGCTCAGGAACTCCGAGGGATGAGTCTTGCCGTCGTATTTCTCCGGGACCTCTGGCTTGAAGGTTCGGAGATTGGGCCATTGGACTTGCCGCAGCTCACGGGTAAACGCCGGAGGTCCTACCTCGTAAGGCAAGTCTCCTACGTTCCCTAGCGCAGGCTCGTCGACAACCGGCCCCACGCGCTTATCAGACTGATAGCGCGCTTCCCGCCGCCGCTCGATGGTTGTTCGAGTGTCTTCCTTGCCTCTTTCCTGGAGAACCAGACGCTGATCACGGCGCATCCGTGGATCGGACGACGCCGTGGAAACTTCCTCATGGCGGTCGACTTGCTGAGTCGTCGGCCGCCGCTGACGTCACGGAGGAGAATGCACTGTAGTTGCACCACCTCCGGTTTTCTCTGCACCGGCTCGCATCGGATCGACGGGCCTCCGCTGAGAGGGCCCTGCCTCTTGTGGTCCATCCTTGTTAGCGAAGCCGATAAGGCTCTGGATAGTAGCTTGCCACTCCTCCATCTTCTCCGGGGCGGGAGGAAAATCAAGGAGCAGCTGTGCACGTGGCAAGGCTTCCGCTGGCGTAGGTGGTGGCGACAGGTGCGAGGTGCGTGAGGTGCTCTGACTCCTAACCAAGTTAGAAGGAGCACCGCCACGGTCCGGCGACCGCGCACCACCTTCGCCGGCAGCTCGGTGTGCATGCTGGTCCCGCGCATCTTGGGATCTATGCGCAGAAACCTTTTCGTGGGGACGCCCCGAACCACCAGCGCCATGATGTCGCTCATCTCGCACGACCTGGGCAGGTTGCGAGTCTCGCGCCGGCGCGGGAGCTCCAGCAGGCGCTCTTCGATCCCTAGAGTTTGTTGTGCCACCCGTAGGCAACACAACACCATCTCTAGATCCAGCGGCACGCAAATTACCACTGCCACTGCGAACAATACCGCTCGCTTGGCTTGGGTCACCAGAACGCCGCGGGGGTTCTAGTCCTCTTCCTTCTGCACCCACACCATCGCTTGTCTGCGAAGGCGCGGGCAAAACGGACCCGGACGGTTGTGCTGTCGCAGCGTTCTTCTTCTTGGGCGGCATGATGATGAAGATGATGAAGGAACTAGGGCGTCGACCACCAGATCAGGTTCACGCAAACTTCAATCCCCCTACCTGGCGCGCCAAAGATGTCGGGGGCACGACACCTATGGGATCCCGAGAGACCCCTTTACGATTCGGCGGGGGGAGAGGTATACGCAAAGAGCAGAACCAGTGATCGACGCGGGAGGTTTTTACCTAGGTTCGGGCCGCTGATCAGCGTGAAACCCTACTCCTGCTTTGTGTTCTTATTGATGTTCTTGAGCCCAGCCTTCAGGAGCGCTCGCAATGAACAGTACGTTCAAAGAGCAGCTACGCATGCAGAATGGGCCAGAAGTTCTCCTCCTCTGTAGCAGTTGCCTTGGGCCTCCTTTTATATGCTCAAAGGGGTCTCCATAGTGGCAAAATGTACATACATTGAGGTGTAAAGTAGCTACAGGGTATCATACCTAACCCCTGACGGATTAGGACAAACGCATTTAATGCACCGTGAGGTGTCCGTTTAGGTGTCCTCACTTTCTTGGGGATGGAAAAAGGGGCCATCCCATCAGCACTGCTTAAGCTCTCCTCTACTGGCGCATTGCCACACATCCAGAGAAGGACCCAGAATGTCAGACTTGTTACTGTGCCGAAGCGGTGGCACAGTGACGAAATCTCGCCAGGCGCCGATCCTTGTCGGGCACCAAACCTTGCCGGGCGCCAAGCTTTGCTGGGAACCAAGCCTTGCCGGGCGCCGAGGCTTGCCGGGCTCCATGGGCCATCCTGGCAAGGATCTTGCCGGGGAAGCTGGCCTTCGATTTCTAGCTTTGCTTATCTGCTGATCCTCAGATCTCTGACTTGACGATTTCCTTGATGACTTGAATCGACCTCGAGCTGATCCTGGCAAGCCTTGCCGCGAGGACGGCTACAACTGCCTGTGCACAAGTAAGGGGTACTAGTGGCCCAATACTTAGTACACCGACACTTACCGGGAACAAGTGTCATACAACATCTTAGACAAGCATGCATATATATATATGAACATGGAAATCGATAAGGAAATGCACAACACTTAAACTTATTCATCTGGGCTCAGGGTCTGCGCCTGGCTTTGTACAAAGGATTACTTGCCTTGCCAGCAAGACTTGTACAAAAAGGTGGTTGCCGGGGGCCCCCGGCAACCGCGCCTTATGGGTAGAACTTACGAAGATGTTCGATATTCCAGGAGTTGATCACTGGAACGCCATCTTCGGTCTCCAGGCAGACAGCGCCGGGCCTGGTGACCCGTACTACCCGATAAGGGCCTTCCCACTTCGGCGTCAACTTGTTTGAATGCTTGGCGGACTGAATCCGTCGAAGAACAAGGTCGCCTTCCTCAAGGCTTCGGGCATGAACTTTGCGGCTATGGTAGCGGCGCAAAGCTTGCTGGTAGCATGCAGCTCGCACAGCAGCCTGAAGACGATTCTCCTCAAGGAGCACAGTGTCATCTTGCCGCAGTTGCTCTTGCTCAAGCTCATCATAAGCGAGCACTCGAGGTGATCCGTATATGAGTTCCGTGGGGAGAATGGCTTCCGCTCAGTAGACCAGAGCGAAGGGTGTCTGGCCGGTGGCTCGATTTGGTGTCATTCTGATTGACCAAAGAACCGCCGGCAACTCATCAATCCAGCGTCTTCCGCACTTTCTCAGCCTGTCAAAAGTTCTGGTCCTGAGACCGCACAGCACTTCAGCATTAGCCCTCTCCGCTTGGCCGTTGCTTCTGGGGTGAGCAACAGAGGCAAAACAAATTTTGCCGCCAAGATCTTGGACGTACTGCATGAAGGTGCGACTTGTGAATTGCGTGCCATTATCGGTGATGATCCTATTGGGCACACCAAAATGGCAAACTATCCCTTTAAAGAACTTGACGGATGATTGTGCTGTCACCTTCCTCACCGCTTCCACCTCCGGCCACTTTGTGAACTTGTCGATCGCAACGTACAAGTACTCAAAGCCCCCGGTAGCACGGGGGAAGGGGCCCAGTATGTCGTGCCCCCAGACCAAAAATGGCTAGGAGAGAGGGATCGTCTGAAGAGCTTGAGCTGGCTGATGTGATATCTTCGAATGAAACTGGCATGCTTCACACTTGATTACTAGTGCAGTTGCATCCTGGAGAGCGGTGGGCCAAAAGAAACCTTGCCGGAATGCTTTCCCGAGGAGTGCTCTTGATCCTATGTGAGAGCCACATATGCCTCCGTGTATCTCTGCCAACAACTCTAGTCCATCCTCCCGAGGAATACACTTCAATTTCACACCATTTGGTCTCTTTCTGTACAGGACGTCATCAATGAACTTGTACATAACAGACTGACGAGCTACTTTTTCCGCCTCTTCCTGTTCCTCAGGGAGTTCTCCTGTCTGAAGGAAATGGACAATGTGCAGTGCCCATGCTGGAGCCTGGGGCTCGACAGCTAGGACTAAAGGCATCTCTTCCGCCAGGGGAACATTTGTCTCAACAGCGAAAGCATGAGGTTCCGCTGGAGCCTGTCGTTCCCCGGCAGGCTTGTCGCTGATCCCGGCAAGTTCCTTGCCGGTGGCTCCAGGGAGCTCTGCCGGAAAGTACTGTCTAGAATTCAACTTTCTTCTCTTTTCTTGCCACATCGATGGTGCCACAGATGGTTGAGTCAAATGGAGCACAAAAGTTCCTGGTTCCACAGGCAACTTGAGGGCAGCGCGCTTTGACAGGTCATCAGCAATACTGCTTTCGGCACGAGGAATGTGCTTCATTTGCAGACCGTCAAAGCGCTCTTCCATTTTTCTCACTTCATCCACGTAAGCTTGCATCAATGGACTCTGATAGTTCTTGTTAACTTGCCTGACAACAAGCTTCTTGATACCAAGGTCTGCCGCGATCCTGAGACTGGCAAGCAGGCCCTCGTATTCCGCAGTGTTGTTTGTCGACCTCTCCCGGGGAAAATGCATCTGGATTACATACTTGAGGTGCTCTCCGGTGGGTGCGACAAGCAGCACGCCAGCACCGGCGCCTTGCAGCGAAAAAGCCCCGTCAAAGTACATAACCCATTCTTGATCAATATCCTTGCCGGGGAGAGTCGTTTCTCGAACCTCTTCGTCTGGCGTTGGGGGTCAATTCCGCAATGAACTCTGCCAAGGCCCTGCTCTGAATTGTCGAAGTGCTTTCAAACTTGAGACCAAAGCTCGACAACTCCAACGCCCACTCCACAATCCTGTCGGTTGCTTCTGGATTTCGCAAAATCCGTTGCAATGGAAAGCGAGTGACGACAGTGATTTCATGTGCTTGAAAATAATGGCACAGCTTCCTCGAGGCCATAAGGAGGCCGAAGAGCAACTTCTGCACGCCAGAATATCTTGACCTAGCTCCTTGCAAAAGAGAGCTAACAAAATAAACTGGGCGCTGCACCACCTTTTTCTTTTGCACTGGTTCTTCTGACTGCGCAGATCCTGTCTTGCCGGGGAAGATCCCGCCGCGTCGCCTGGCGGTCCGGCCGCTGGTGTTGCCTCCTCATCAGCTTCTCTCTGCGCCACTAATGCAGCACTAACCACTTGATTTGGCGCTGCCAGATACAGTAGCAACGGCTCTTGCGGTTTAGGTGTGACTAGTGTCGGCGGAGAAGAAAGGTATTTCTTCAAATCTTGCAGCGCAGCCTCCGCTTTCGGAGTCCATTTCATTGGACCTGCCTTCTTCAAAATTTTGAAAAAGGGCAGGGCGCGCTCAGCAGATTTGGAAATAAACCTGCTTAGGGCAGCAACACATCCGGCAAGGCGACGTACATCATTGACGCGTCTTGGCGCTTCAATCTGCTGAATAGCTTTGATCTTGGCGGGGTTCGCTTCGATCCCCCGTTGAGATACAAAGAATCCGAGAAGCTTGCCGGAAGGAACACCAAACATGCACTTCTCTGGATTGAGCTTTAAGTTGATCTTGCGCAGATTTGCAAATGTTTCTTCTAGATCTTATATGAGCGTCGCCTTGTCCTTGGTTTTGACCACTATGTCATCCATGTATGCCTCCATATTTC
The DNA here is from genome assembly GCA_011799875.1 of Thinopyrum elongatum. NCBI lineage: Eukaryota > Viridiplantae > Streptophyta > Magnoliopsida > Poales > Poaceae > Thinopyrum > Thinopyrum elongatum. The sequence continues at coordinate 217,572,137 of CM022299.1, read as the reverse complement.
TATGGAGCTGAGGCTCAAAACCAATTTGGACTGCTCTCGCAAATGTAGAACCAGCATTTTTCAACCCGAAAGGCATTCGTATAAAACAATACGTACCACATGGCATGATAAATGCGGTCTTTCCTTCATCTTCTTTTGCCATGAAGATCTGATGATACCCTGAGTAGGCATCAAGGAAGGACAGGAGATCACAACCAGCAGTGGAGTCCACAATCTGGTCGATGCGCGGCAAGGGAAAAGGATCTTTTGGACATGCTTTATTGATATCTGTATAATCAATACATAGCCTGCATTTCCCATTCGCCTTGCGCACTACAACCGGATTTGCCAACCAGGTTGGGTGAAGCACTCCTCTGACCAATCCTGCCGCTTCCAGCTTCCTGATTTCTTCTGCAATGAATTCTTGCCGCTCCAAGGCTTGCTTCCTGACCCTCTGCTTGACGGGCCGCGCGTGAGGACAGACAGCAAGGTGATGCTCAATTACCTCCCTGGGAACACCAGGGATGTCAGACGGTTGCCATGCAAACACGTCGGCATTCGCCAGCAAGAAGGCAATGAGCGCGCTTTCCTATTTGTCATCTAGGGTGGAACTTATGGTGAAAGTTCCTCCCGTTCCATCCTCCCTGACGGGCACCTTCTTGGTCTCTGGTGGAGCAGCCTTGGATTTCTTGTTCTTGCCGGTGGAACTCTCTGGTGCGTCCTCAACGGAAGCGCAGCACTCCGAGGAGGTGCGCTTGCCGGAGTTCGCGCCAAGATTCTTGCCGGTCTTCTTCTTCCCACCGGGAATTCCAGCGGCAGGAGCAGATGCCTTGATGGCAGGTGCTGCAACTGCTTCCCAGTAGAGTTGGTCGGCACAGATGAGCGCATCCTTTTTGTCGGAGTGGGTAGTGATGACACTCAACGGCCCGGGCATCTTTAACACATTATACGCGTAGTGTGATGCCGCCATAAACTTAGCCAGCGCTGGGCGGCCAAGGATCCCATTGTATGACATAGGAATCTTGGCGACATCAAACACCACCTTCTCTGTCCTGTAGTTGAGCTCGCTACCAAATGTCACCGGTAGCGTAATCTTGCCCTTTGGCTGGGTCCTTCCTGGATTGACCCCTTGAAACGTGCCCGTTTCCTCGAGATCTTCATCAGGAATTTGGAGCCTCTTGAGCACGTCCGGCGAGATTAGGTTCAGTCCGGCCCCACCGTCAACTAGCATTTTCGTCACCTTGAGGTTGTGGATTGTCGGTGAGACCAACAATGGCAAGCACCCGACCGCGGTTGTATGATCAGGGTGATCCTCGGCGTAAAAAATGATAGGCGTGTTGGACCACTTCACGGGCCTACATGCATCGAACGATGGCTCCGTTGCATTAACTTCTCGCATCCACTGTTTAAGTCGACGGTGGGAAGAATGCAACGAGGCGCCTCCGTCGATACACATGGCCTCCGTAGCTTTCTGAAATTCTTGCTCACTGGACTCATCTTCTTCTCCATCATCATCATCACCCTCTTCTTTGTCACGGCCTCGAGCGGGCCTCTCCCTCTGTTGCTTGGCCTTGCCACGGCGACCCCCTCGGCCACCGCGCTTCTTGCCGGACCCCTCAGCACCGTCTTGGGCCTTGTCCTTGTCTCGCCTTTCATATTCAGCTCTCTGCTTCTCGACAAGCTGCTCAACTTGCCGGCAGTTTTGGAGATCGTGGCCCTTGGTGCGATGGATCTTGCAATACTGCTTACCGGAGCTTTCCGACTTGTCGGCAGCCGCCAAGGCCTAGCAGGAGGTGCAGCCGGCAACTTCCTTGCCAGGGTCGTCAACCTTGGCCATCTTGGCGATGCCGGGGTTGCCGGATTCCTCGACAGCAAGCACGGCGTTGCCTCTGCGCTTCTTGTTCTGCCGCCGGCCTTTCCTTGGCGGGGTTGCAGTGTCTTCATCTTCTGATTCGCCCCCTGCGCCAACAGCCTCGCCAGGGAGTTTCCTCCCTTCTTCAGCCCGAGCGCACTTGTCGGCCAAAGCGTAAAGCTCGGCAATACTCCTGACTTTGTTCATCGCCAGCTCTTCACGCATTTTGCGGTTACGCACGTTCTGATGAAACACGCTAACGACAGCGGCAGGGTGAACGTCAGGAATATTGTACTACACCCGGCTAAATCTCTGGATAAACTTGCGCAGGGATTCGCCCTCCTTCTGAGGGATGATATGCAAATCACTCTCTTGGCCAGGAGCTTGGTGGCGTCCAACAAAGGTGCCAACAAACTGATGGCACAGATCTGACCAAGAAGAAATAGAATTCTCTGGCAGATGCATCAACCACAACCTGACGTTGGGTTTGAGCACCAACGGGAAGTAGTTGGCAAGTATCTTGTCGTCTCGGCCCCCGGCAGCCTGCACCGCAATGGTGTAGATGCTCAAGAACTCCGAGGGGTGAGTCTTGCCGTCATATTTCTCCGAGACCTCTGGCTTGAAGGTTCGGGAATTGGGCCACTGGACTTGCCGCAGCTCACGGGTAAACGCTGGAGTACCTACCTCGTAAGGCAAGTCGCCTGCGTCCCCTGGCACAGGCTCGTCGACAGCGGGCCCTGCGCACTTATCAGATTGATAGCATGCTTCCCGTTGCCGCTCGATGGTAGTTCGAGCGTCCTCTTTGCTTCGTTCCTGGAGAACTTGACGCTGGTCGCGGCGCATCCGTGGATCGGACGACACCGTGGAACCATCATCATGGCCATCAGTCCGCTGGGTTGTCGACCGCCGCTGGTATCGTGGAGGGGAGTGCACCATGGTCGCACCACCTCCGATTTTCTCCACATCGGCTCGCGCCGGATCGATGGACCGCCGTTGCGAGGGACCTGCCTCCTGCGGCCCATCTTTGTTGGAGAAGCCAATGAGGCTCTGGATAGTAGCTCGCCACTCCTCCATCTTCTCCGGAGCAGGACGGAAATCGAGGAGCAGCTGCGCACGTGCAAAAGCTTCCGCTGGTGTAGGCGGCAGCGACAGGTGCGAGGTACGTGAGCTGCTCTGACTCCTAACAATGTTAGAAGGAGCACCGTCATGATCACGCGACCGCGCGCCACTTCCGCCGGCAGTTTGACGCGCATGCCGGGCTTGCGCACCTTGGGATCGATGCGCAGAAGCCTTTTCATGGGGACGCCCTGAACCACCAGCGCCATGGCGCTACTCATCGCACACGACCTGGGAAGGCCGTGACGCTTGCGCCGGCGCGGGAGCCCTGGAAGGCGTCCTTCGATCTCTGGAGTTCGTTGCGCCGCCCGTAGGCAACACAGCTCCATCTCTGGATCCAGCGGTGTGTGGGTTGCCGCTGCCACTGCGAACGACGCCGCTCGCCTGGCTTGGATCACAGGAACATCGTGGAGGCTCTAAACCTCTTCCTTCTGCATCCGCGCCATCACCCGTACGCGAGGGCACAAGCAAAGCGGATGTGGATGGTTGCGCCGTTGCGGCACTCTTCTTCTTGGGCGGCATGATGATGAAGATGATGAAGAAACTAAGGCGCCGATCACTGGATCAGGTTCGCACAACCTCGATCCCCCTACCTGGCGCGCCAAAGATGTCAGCGTACAACACCTATGGGACCCCAAGGGACCCCTTTACGATTCGGCAGGGAAAGAGGTATGCACAAAGAGCAGAACCAATGATCGACGCGGGGCGATTTTACCCAGGTTCGGGCCGCTAATCAGCGTAAAACCCTACTCCTGCCTTGTTTTATTATGAGTGTTCTTGAGCCCAGGCTCCAGGAGCGCTTGCAATGAACTGTACGTTCAAAGAGCAGCTACGCATGCAGAATGGGCCAGAAGATCCTCCTCCCCTGTAGCAGTTGCCTTGGGCCTCCTTTTATACGCTCAAAGGGGTCACCACAGTGTCAAAATGTACATACATTGAGGTGTAAAGTAGCTACAGGGTCATCATACCTAACCACTGACGGATTAGGACGAATGCATTTAATGCACCGTGAGGTGTCCGTTTAGGTGTCCTCACTTTCTTGGGGATGGAAAAAGGGGCCATCCCATCAGCACCGCTTAAGCTCTCCTCCTCTGGCGCGTTGCCATGCATCCAGAGAAGGACCCAGAATGTCAGGCTGGTTGCTATGCAGAAGCAGTGGCACAGTGGCAGAATCTTGCCGGGCGCTGAATCTTGCCTGGCGGTGAATCTTGCCGGGCTTCGCAGGCCACCCTGGCAAGATCTTGCCGGGGAGGCTGGCTTTCGGCCTTCAGCTCATCTTATCTGTTGATCCTCAGATCCTTGACTTGGGTGTTCCTTCGATAACTTGAATTAACCTCCAACTATCCCCCGACAAGCCTGGCCGCGAGTATGGCTACAACTGCCCGTGCACAAGTACGGGGTACTAATGGCCCAATACTTAGTACACCGACACCTCCGGTACAACAGCAAGGTCGATTCCTCTCATTTGATCAACCATTTGCCGTGTCAAAAATGCAAAGGGGGATGCGAGGAGCACAAGGCCTGCACATCCAAGCAAGTTGTAACATGGACTTGTACATGGAACATCCCAAGCGCAAGCAGAGCTGCAGTGAGCCTGTATAATGAGCTAGCGTAAGTCCCTGCATTTCATTTAATTTGTACTGGCCTGCGTGTATGATTTGTGTGCAGTGGCGGATCCAAGAATACAAGTTACCAGGGGCGAAAATTTAACTTAAAAATACGAAGGCACTTGCACTCCGGAAATCAACATAACTTGAGAAATGTGAAGCTACATGCACTTTGAAAACCAGCTAATAATCCAAAGTAGTTCCAGATTATAAAACACTAAATGATGTAAGCACCAAAAAACACAAAATGCAACATGGTGTACAAGGACTACTAACATGGACTGTACCTGCTTGAATTATTCGTTCTCTGGCCGAAAATATCCAAGTGTAATTGCACCTATAACCAGTGCGCAAACTGCATATCAATATATCTATCCTGCACAAGCATGCCAATAGTTTCAAACAACAGATTAGAAAAGTACTTATGCTAGGTTTTCATGATACGGGGACTTTCTGGTAGATGGCCTCGATGTTTCCTCAAGCCATGAAAATGTACTATAATTTGCTTGTCATCAATTCCTGCAAATCTCTCTCTCTCTCAACATAGTAGATCATCTTTAGACACTAAATCCTTGAATGGGAGCTTGCAAAATGCTTGCATTAGATCCCTCATTAGACACTATATGTTCATCACAATGAGCATGTAATGTTTGCATCAAATCCTTCATTAGCAGTCTGTTCATTAGACACTTCAGGCTCAAGAACAACATGATCTTGTATGTTTGCACCAGAAACTTGATTAGACACATCAGGTTCAGTCAGTTCAGTATTGATTGGGGGAGTTATAAAATAAGCAGAAATTGGTTTCATTTTTTTATAGATTTCCTACATACAAGCAGTTTTACAATACCATCAGGTTTAACTATTGGCCAGAAATTGAACAGTTGAATTAGATATAATCAGGGATGTGATGTACCTCCTTGTTGCGCATGCTGCTCTTGCAAATTGCGACTGTCCGTTTGCGCAAGCTCGATGCCATGCCCGTGCTGCCGCCACTGCCTCCCACGCAGGCTACACCCAGGGTTGGATCTTCCTTTTGCTTGAAGCCCGGTGACTGGCGTCCAACGAGGGCGCGAGGAAGTGCTATGTCGGTCTGTCCAGTGGCGGCTAGGTTAGGAACGAACCAGACTGGAGGCTGGAGCGAACGAATTGGGGATTTTTCCTGCTATCGATCGATATGGGAGGCGCTCGTTTGGGCCGCGAGCCTGCTATAGGGCCTGCCTTGCACTTACGTTATTGGCCCATCCAAATTGAAATGGTTTTCTTCATTTTTTACATTGCCTGCTCGTGCACTACGACGAACAAAACTAGCTTGGGCCAACCTGGACGACTCAAACTAGGTGCACACTTTCTAGCCACTCGAGCCGGCCGCCCATACCAGCCCCTACAGTGGTGTCGCCCCTTTTTGCGTGTATGATTGGGGTAGTGAAAAATATGCCAGTGGCGCTTTTGATTTACCCATAGGATGGTTGAATTGCTTGTTTCTATGAACTGAGTTCGCCAATAATGTGAAGGATGCCAATCTTTTCATCCTATTGTAGATTGCTTAGATCTCGATATGCCAAATGTAATCGCATGAAATATATAGTAAAAGCGAGTGTGATGTGTGTTGCTACAACTAGTCTGATAACCCGTCCTCATATAATATATCAAGGACGCACCATCTTATCAGATTAACCATTCGACTCACCAATGCAGTGTGGGAAGAAAGAAGTATTGGGACTGCGTATCCAAGCAATTGATCCGATGGACTCCTTCATAGAACCATGTAAGCGAAAAAGAAGTTGTAGTGTGCCTGTACAAAGAGCTAGCATAAGTTCAGTTACCTGCTTCTCGGAATTTTAGTTAGCCACTGATTGCAAAATTGTTCAATTACATTGCTTGGCTTAATTTAGTTTGCTACTAATTACCTAATGCCATAGCCTGTTAATCCTATTATAGACTGCGCCTATCTATGAGTTTGATACTTACTATTAAGAATTACCTGTTTGCCTGAACTTAAATAGCTATTTAAGCACGTAGATAGCTAGTCATATGTACTTCTAGGGTGCAGCAAAATTCATGTGTAATTTACGTTCTGATACCCTGTTTGTTTAAATGGTTTGCTGTTATCACTTGTAGCACTAGTAATGTTTGCATGTTCATAGACAGACAACTGTCAGGTTTATATGAGGGACAACATCTTTTTAACTTATATATATATATATATATATATATATATGTGTGTGTGTCAGAATCATTTTGCTTACATCAAAGATATTTACAGATGTCTATGTTGCTGGTAAACGGTACTGACTTGTTACTTTAATACATTGCCAAGAACTTGTTAGTTTTACTAGTTCATGTGTAATTAAATACATTGCCAAAACTGGTTAGTTTTACTAGTTTGATGTTAGTTTCTTACGGCTCTTGCAATACTTTATTTATGATTGCTAACATTCAAGTTTGTAGGATCCAACTGAAACTCCGTTGGCACAACAGGTATGTTTTCAAAAACTTCCTTCTTTACCTAGTTTGCTGCTATAACTTGTTGCTGTAATCATCTTACCAACTTCAAGTTTTCAGGATCCAATTAGAAGTCCAATTGCACAGTAGGTACATTTTCAAAAATATATTTGTGTAACAAGTTTGCTACTGTAACTTGTTGCTCTAATCAAGTTACTGACTACTCAACTTTTCAGGATCGAAGAGAAACTCCAATGCCACAACAGGTTCCTTTTGCAAAACTTGTTTGTTTAACTGCTTTGCTGCTGCAACCGGTTGCTCTAATCACGTTACTGGCTACTCAACTTTTCAGGATCCAAGAGAAACTCCAATGCCACAACATGTACCTTTTGCAAAACTTGTTTCTTTAACTGCTTTGCTGCTGCAACCGGTTACAATGATGTTAATAACTACTTTTCAGCATCCAATCGAAACTCTTTAATTCCTTGTTTGTTTAACTTGTTTGCTGTTCAAACTCCCAGTTGAGATGTTTTGCTAACTTCAACTTTTTGTAATCCAATAGGAACTTTAATGGCAAAACAGGTTAGCCCCATGGATGTTGTATCATCCCACGACAGTGGCACCGGCCCAATCGTGCATCTTGAATTGTCAACTGCTGATGCTCTAGAGGCTAAACTATCAGTAGAAAGAGATTCTGCTTCTGCACTTAGAGATGAAGTTGACATGTTGAGGAAGCAAACAACACAATCACAAGAAGTACTCAAGACAACCATTAAATATTTGGTGGATTCCAAAACGAAGCAAGCTGAGACTGACTGCATTGTTAAGGTCCTGAAGGAAAAAAGGAAATTAAATTCCCACTTGGTAAATCATAGGTGAAATGTTTTTTCCATTGTTGAATAACCTTTGTGTTGTTTGTTCATGTAATCGATCAAACCATTTGTTCTAGAGATCATGTAATAATTGTTTTTTGTTTTTTGGTTTGTAATTTTTTTGAGCACGAGTCTGTATTAATTGATAAGACTCTAAGACATTTCGTTTTGATTGCTATGCCAGACCTACAAATATGCCAATCGGGCTGAATGTGCATACAGCAATAATAGTAGTATAGATGGTCCTTAAGTGGCACAGATCTGAAAGGGCCAAGATGTTGTACTAGCTTTGCTAAAAATGATGCTCTTCTAGCAAAAAAAGTACATCGCCCTGGCTTATGTATGTTAGTTGATATTATTGATCCATATACTCTATAAGTGTTTATATGTCTGTTAGTTTTGTACATTATTGGTTGATTGACTTAGCATTTTGAATCTTGAGGCATCGCTTGTGTACATATCTAAATGGGAGTACACTATATGCTTCGTGTGTCTTACATGTAACACTTGAGTTGGACATAAAGTGGTTTCAAATATTCGAATTCACCTTAAACTGGATTCAACCTTCTGAATTCGAGTATCGGCGTTTGTAAATCATATTCATATATGATAGTGGAATACATCTTTGTTGTGCTTTTGAAGATATATAAAAAAACATAGAATGATTTATAAAGATTCATATAAGAATACAAAATGGATTCGAATTTAGTTGCCAGGGTAAACGTGAATGCTTATTGTCCCAAAATTTGAAAGAAGCGGCAAAATATCCACTCACACATCGGCTGCCCGAAGCCAGTGTTTGCGAGATGGAAATTATTGTCTACCCTTTACACGGACAATCCATCGGCCCGATTTCCACTGCTCTCAATAGGTGTAGGTTAGTAACTTCAATTAGACGTGACACGACCGCCTCTGAGCCCATTCAGACACGGTGGGCGCCAAACATGAGCGGCAAAACACATTTGTTTCAAGCTCGTCCGAAAGACCTCTATCTCTCCCTCCATTTCCCCATTCATACACGGTGGGCGGCAAAACAAACTCGACTCGGCTGAAATCGATGTAGGCAAATATTTTTAATAGGGGCAGGTTTGTAACTTCACTCAGACGTGACACAACCGCCCTACTTGTCAGCCCCGTTCATACACCGTGGGCGCCAATCATGGGCGCCAAAAACCCTCTCCTTGCCCGAAATCGCTCTGGGCAAATATTGGGGGAGATGCGAGATTACCGTCCTATCCCCAACTGACGAGACGTCCAAATTTTAAACGGGGTCTAAGTTCATAACTTTCCCATATTTCAGACAGGCGCGTCCCAAAAACATAGTTCCCCGTACCTCTCCCTCCATTTTCCCATTCATACAACATCCGCGCTAGAACACCATCCCCACACCAGCCTCCTCCGTCCGCCACCCCATCCATCGCCGCCGCCCTCCACCCCATCCATCGCCGCCGTCCTCCACCATGCCGGAGCGCCTACCAAGACCGCGTCGTCCACTGCTAGAGATGCACGTTTCTCATCCACGGCGATAGACCAGGAGCCTTGCATCGCGTCCTCTTGCTTCATCGGCGTCGTCATCCTCCTTGCCGGGGCCGCTCCCACGACCTTCTCGTCCACCGTAATGGGACTTATCCCCCGATGCACCCGTCTACTGTTGCAGATCTGCTTCAACGCCACCGATAGCCATCACACTCACGATGCCTACACGCTGCCTCAAGAGAGGTGGTACTACTTCATATCTTCTCAACTTTTTGACCTCAACCAGAAAATACATCGTAACTTGGTTACGGTACTTTCTTTTCAGCTCTTAAAATTTAGTTCTTAGTTCGAAGCAAACAATGTTTGCTAAATAGCATTTCTGCGGTTTGCAGCTTCAAATCTGCCGTGGCACAGTCATAATAGGGTTTAATTGATCATGCTTAGGGTTTCCCCCCTTTTATGATCACTATATGACCAGCCTACGTGCTTCGTGTCATAATAGCACTGCTCCACCCATCAAGCTAAACAAGCTTAGTTGTTCAAATACAAATCTGATATTATTATAATAGAGTCGTTTAATTGGTCAGCTAAATATTCCTAATTTAGTTTCAAAAATGCATGTTCGCTGCTGGGGTGTGGATCTACAAGGTGCCCATGGTGGGTCGCGGCCCACCCTGGGATTTTGGGTTGGCCCAGACCCCGATTCCCCTCTGTTCTGCTGCGCTTCCGATCTCTACTCGCCCCTAACCACCTGCCTCGCCATCCCCGGATGGCATGACTATAGGAGGAGATGCCAGACTAACAAGAGGTCAGGAGCTGCTTGCCCAACAGCGTCACCGCTGCCCGGGCGCGCCGCCGTGCCTACCTTCCTAGTCCGTTCAGGGCTCAGGAGTGCAGCACCCACTAAGCCAACCCGATTTATCCTGAGATACGTTCTCAACACTCAGCAGCCACTCCTCATCACCCATTTTCTAATTGATTCATTACTCATTAGGCATGACTGTCATTAGGGTTTGTTATGTACTGAGTGCTACCTACACTTAATGGTTTAGATATTTCAGTAATCTTTAGTACCTGTAAACTTCACAGGGTTTCAAAATTCCGGCCCTAGGAACAGACACTAGTCATGTTGGATTGTTGGTCATAGTGACATTGACCCAGGTTACTACTGTAGGCCAGGTTTGTTGACAATTTTACTTGTCTTTCTTACTCATTTGATATGATATCCAATTATTCACGTCGATTAGTTGCAAACAATAAGTGCTAGACCAACTTCTTGATTCAGATTTTGGACGGTCTCTTACTGCAGTTACAATTCTGCATACTTGTCCTAGTAAGCTCACAAGTAATGATTGAATCACTACCTCTATGCTTGCATTGTCATATTTTTTGTCAATATTCTTTTAGGGTGGACCACCCCATTTGAAAATACTGGAACCGCAGACATCAGTGAATAGTATTTCTCTGTGTGATCTCTTCCATCATGTGTGGGCAACGAACACTGCATTGTATAGAAAGAAAGTGTCATATCCACCTTCTACATAGACTACGATCTTTTACATGGAATACAATCTGCCTACTTGCTTTTTATCGCACTACCAGCACTCCACCCTTGAAGCTAAACATTATGCCACTCATAATTCCTTAGTTTATTTGTTCAAATACGAATTTGATATGATTCTAATGTTCCTACTTCAGTTTTGAAATGTGTGTCCGCCTATTATAGAGACATAAGAGGTTTGTATTTCTATGTGTGGTCTGGTTAGCATGGTTGGGGGATGAACTTTGTATATGCAGGGGTTTGTAGGGAGACACTCTCCGAGTTGAATCTGCAATGCATTCCATAGATAATCTGACTACTTTTTATGTTTTTATGAATCTTAGATACTGAACAGCATCATAATGATTATGAGCTTGCGCGCATGAAAAGAATAAAGTAGAACAATGCCATGGCTGTCAAACTTGGCATTAAGGGACTGAAATCAAGTCTGGATGCAATGCAATGCAAACGCTCTCCACCTATAGATTTGTGCTCAGAATATGATCCTAACAATGATTCTGAGCTAGAGGGAGACCTAAGTCAATGTAGCTCCCTAGTGGAGGAGTCAGAGGAAGATGCCCTATCTTATTCACCCATCAAGGTGCTTGCTCTAACTTTCCAAGGTTATATTGGTTGCACATATCTTGAAACTGATGCTTTGCATTGCTTCTACTTTGTTGCACTGCCATTAGCTTAGTTTACACATCATGTATGTGAATACGCCCTGCCTATCCATTTTCAGTACATATTCCATCTGTCATCATACCATGTTTATCCATTCAAATGTTGTTCTTGTGTATAAGATGTTCAAATGGAAGAGGACGATTGCTGATCGCGGAGGAGCATGAACAAAGTATTTGGAAAAGGTAGTGACACCTGATAAATCAAATAGCCCATTAGGTGTAGTTGCAATATCACCAGACCCACAAAACATGGCCCCAACTCTAGCAGACTCTAGCCCTACTACACTGGTCATCTCTGATGCCCCAACTCAGCAGACCCCAACTGCAGCAAATAGTATGATGATGCGAGTTGACATAGCACCAGCTCTACGACGCAAAACACCCATTCCAACAAAGAGTACACCAAATCCAGTTGCCAAATCCCTTTTCGAACGAGAGCGAGACCCAATTGCAGCAAGTAGGACGCCTGTTCCACTTCTTCCCAGTTTAGAAGATGAAGCTTATATTGTTGTCAGGAACTTTGTGCGCATCTTTCCTTCATGAAAAGATTATACCACAGACACAGAACAATTTCCAATCTTCCTCCGCAACTTACGTGTAAGTAATGTACTAATGTTATTCATGGTAATTAGTGCATATGTTTCTGCTGACAAAAGACACAAGATTTCATTCTTTTAAATAGGCAAGGACCAAACTGGATAGTCAAGACGAGCAACAGTTGGTTGCGCTTTTCAGGCACTCGTTGATAAAGTATCGTTCCTACCTGAGGCAAGCGCACTTTGATGGCAAGCCTCTAAATGAAATTTCTGTAAAGTCTCCAGTTGTACATTTATCAGATAGTGACTGGAATAATCTTGCTACACATTGGTCTCGTCTGTAGCGTAAGGTACTGTCTATGATATCACATCACAATTTGAACTACATTTCTGCATGTGCCTTACCGTCTCACTTGTACGAAAACTATTTGCAGAAGAACATTCATTCTCAAGGGACCACAGAATCTAGCAACTATACACCACACTTCATTGCTCTTGTGAGTACCTCTTGCCCTGTATGACCATACTTACTTTCATAGCTAGTTGATTATGTAGCATCACTGCACATGTTAGCCTCATTATCCTCCATTTGGTGGACATTATCAGATCTGTATCGACTCTTACATAAATTTAGAATCAACCCAATGCTTTTGAAGAGGTTTAGCTCTGCAGTCCTCTTGTAAGGATTGAACATCGTCTATCACTGTACTTACATTAATAGCTACTCCCTCCATCCCATAATATAAGAGCATTTTGTACAGTACACCAGTGTACAAAACACTCTTATATTATGGGAAGGAGGGATTGGTTCATTGTGTAGCATTCTGCATCTTATCTCCCTCGCCCACCATTTACTAAAAAATATCAGATCTATATTTAATCTTACCAAAAAGTTGAATACATAGACAATGCCAGTGCAGAAGTGTAGCCCATTGCTCTTGTCAGTACATTTTGTTCTGTAATGCTTGTACTTACAGGAATTGGTAGTTGATTATGTAGCATCAATCTGCATCTTATCTTCATTATCCTCTATCCCTTCCAGTATTATCATATCTATAATTACTCTCTACAAAATGCAGAGTACAGGCAATGCTTATGAAGAAGTTTCTGTGCTGAAATTCTTGAGTTATCCTTCCCTTGACATGGAGAAGGGCATTATAGAGCCGGTGTTAACTGTTAATGTAAGTCAGTCCTTCTAAAGCCTTTATCCTCAACTGCTGTTTAATTTGCTCATACTCCCTATCGTCAACTGCTGTTTAGTTTGTTGTTTCTATCAAAATGCATGTTCGCAACAACTGTAAGTTCCAAGTTTTAGTTGTAAAACCAAATTCCTTATTCATACCATGCACATTACTCAATACTCCCTATATGTATGCTTGTTTTTGTGGATCTATAATCCAGTGTGTGGTGAAGCTGCCCATGTTTGCACCTTGTCATCTCCTGTTTTATCTTACTGATGTGGCTAATGATATGAACAACATGCCATGCACATTAACCAAAATAGATACAATGATTGTCTTTTCCCTTCATCTATGCTTGTTTTGCTGACATGGTAATGTAACACCCCAAAAATCGGGTTATCGAGTTTTGTGCTGTTATTCCTTCCTAGCTTTTCTCTCCCAAATTTTTCCTCTGAAATCTGGTGAGTGACCAGGTGAATCCAGACAATCCTCAACCTCTCAGTGCCTTTCCCATGATCTTGTACCAGTCAAGTTTCCGTCAGTAAACCCCGAACCTCACTGAAACCCTAGTTCCAAAATATCGGAACTGGAAATCCTGCCTTTGTGTTTACAAAGGAGCTCTCATTTTCCTTGCTCTGTTAATCCTCTCAAAATTTCCAGCGATCCTCATTCACTCATAAACCCTAGATGTGCAAAAATATTGCTAAGTCATATGCAATATTTCTCATCTAGAATTAATTCATTTTTTTGCCTTTCTAAGGAATTAAATCCGGGAAAATATCTATCCATCTCCAAAGTTCATGAAAACTTGTGGCGATATTCTTTATGATCATATTAAGCTCTCATAAAAATATTGGCCATAATTAAATAGGGGAAATTGCATTTTCCTATTTAAAGCCAATATTTCAATTTGGGGCCTTTCCAAAGGAACTACCATTTTGGTAGCTAGGAAAAATCCCAAATAATTTGTGGAGCTTCTCCAATCCATATCTTCACCATTTCCATCAACATCACAAGTTCCACCAATTAAATTTTGAGCACAACACCACTTTGCAAATTTTGTCCAGATTTTCAGTTTGCAAAGTGTGGCGCCCCCTGCTCAATCGTACACTAATCATACACGCAAACGTGTACGATCAAGCACAGGGACTCACGGGAGATATCACAACACAACTCTAACACAATTTAAACGGAGGTCCATAATATTACAGACCAGGGATCAGAAGATCCAAATACATAAGTCAGTCGTACAAATATTATCTGAGTACAGACATAGTTAGACAAGTTTTGCCTTAAGAAGGCTAGCACAAACAGCGACACTAGATCGAAAGGCGTTGGCCTCCTGCCTGGGAGCCTCCGATCCTACTCCTGGTCATCTGGCTCGATCCAGTAGTAAGTACCCTCTGGACCCTCCTGGTAGTAAGCTCCGGTGGTGGCATCTGGCTCCTGGACTCCATCGTCTGTTTGTATCATCAATGTGGGGTATATGGGGAAAAGAGAAAGTAAAGCAACCGTGAGTACTCATCCGAAGTACTCAGCAAGCAAGGATCTATACTACATATGCAACATTATCAATGGAGAAAGGCTGTATAAGTGGACTGGGCTGCAGAAATGCCAGAATAGAGAGAAGGCCTAGTCCTATCGAAGACTAGCATCTTCAAACATCTTCACAAGGCCATCATCTTGCAGCAGTAGAAGAGAGTAGAATAGCATTTTATTTAGCAAACATGTTGAAGTACAGCTTAAAGATCCTTCCTCGACTCCCAAGCGAGAAAGCGATCCCGAAGCTTCAATTAAGTAACAAGTATCCAGTTTAAGTAGCAGATCAGGATACACAAACTGAGTGTCCTTTACTATAGGACCGGCTATCGATAGAAGATTCATCCCTGCAGGGGTGCACTACTGTTACCCAACACGCTCGATCAACTCTGGCCGGACACACTTGATGGGTAATGCCCGTCCTCGGAAGATCAACACGAAACAGCGCTCTACCTAGGCTCGGCAAAGAGGTCAGCACGCCGGACTAACCTATGCACCCAGAGGTCTCGGGCCATCGCCCTGGGCACCCTGCGCGTTGCGAGACTGGCCGGGATGCAGGCGCGACACTGAACTCGTCAGTGAAGTATCCAGCCCAATCCCGACAATCAGCCCGCACGGTGAATCGTGACGTCAGACGAGCTTTCGGAGAAACGTACTTCGCAGAGGGTCCCATAACCATTATCCCGCGTGGTGGTAGTGCGTATAGGGCACGTCGACCCACTCAGATCACACACCCAAATCCAATAGGCTCAATTAGTATCAAGCGGAGACAATCAGAGTCTCTGATGCTCCGCCACAATGTCACACTCGAGTGCCCTTCCGGCACACCCGAAAATCATAGATCCCTAGCGGGTACCCACCAGGGTGGACCCGCCTGTAACAAGGGTCAAAGTAATCGTGTGGTCATAACATCAAGGGGGAAACCCGAGGAATCACCCTCGGAGGATTCCACTCGATGAAAACATCAGGGTGAACGTATGAGGTATCACCCTCGAGGTTCACACTGAGGGTTGCACGACAGAGTCGTATCGGAAGTGGAGAAGGAGGAATCACCCTCGATGACCACGACCGAACAGCTACACTGCAGAGTATTCATCGGGAGTGCGTTACGAGGTATCACCCTCGACACTCGATAATTACTACGCAGAGTCGTACAACTAAGGGGGTGTGAAGTGAGGTGTCGGTCTCTGGTCGACGATCACGTTGATCGAGTCGTCGATGATCAAGCAGGGGCAACAAAGGAAAGGTGGTGGGGTCACTGATGGTTCACTCCAACCTAAACTAAACAGTTTATCATAGGCAGGTAAGGTAGCAATGAACAGGTTACAACAGCAGGCTATGCATCAGAATAGGAGCATACATTAACAGTAGCAAAATCTAATGCAAGCAGGAGAATAGAATGGGCGATATCTGGAATGCTCAAGGGGGGGGCTTGCCTGGTTGCTCTGGCAAGAGAGAGGGGTCGTCAACGGGCTGCTCGTCGGTAGAGTAGTCGTATCCAGGTGCAGCGTCGTCGGTCTCAGCGTCTATCGAGAGAGAGAAGGAGGGGGAGAGAAATAATAAATTCACGGTAATAATGCAAACAATATGTATGACATGCCTAAATGATATGCCGGGGTGTTCTACTGCCTAACTAAATGATTTAGTTAATTTAGGAATTTATTTGGATTTATTTAATTAAAGTTGGGCACTATTCATCTACTGAAATCGGTCTAAAGGTTCAACGTTCTTATAGCTGCGGGCGTCTGACGGGAATACGGAGGACGTATCCGGGTTCATATCGTCGTTCTGAGCAAGCTTCATGTATAAAATATTTCCATCGGAGTTACGGTTTATTTAATATGATTTTCTAAAGTTTTTATTAATTTCTGGAATTTAATTAATTATTTAATTCAACATTATCCGAAACAGTGCTGATGATGACATCAGCATGACATCATGCTGATGTCAGCGAGGTTAATTAAGTTAATTACTAATTACTGTTTAATTAACACTAACTAGTTAATTAGATTAACCTAATCAGGATTAATTAAATAATTAATTAACTAATTAATTAATTAATTAATTATTTTAATTACTTTTATTTTTATTTTTATTTTTTATTTCTTTTTCTCTAAACGTTTTTCGGGCGGGGCCCGTTTGTCAGCGTCTCAGGGGGGGTTCGGCCCCATGGTCAGTGGCACAGAGGCCGACCGGGGAGGCGCGTGCGCGCGGGCGCGCGGCAGGGGCGCGGAGACGCGGCGCGTGCGCGTGCGCGCGGCGACGGGCAGGGGCGAGCGCGGGCAGCGGCAGGCGGGCGCGCGCGCGGGTGCGGGGCTGCGCAAGCCGGTGGGAGGAGTGGTCGGGGCGCGGAGCGCGAGCAGCGGGCGGTGCGGCCGAGCGGCGCGAGCGGGCGGTGCGGGGCGCGGTGGTGCAGGGTAGCAGCAGCAGCTTCACAGCGGCAGAAGCAGCAGCGGGGTACGGCTAGGGAGAACGCGAGGCGGAGGCGGGCTCGACGCGGCGCGGGCGTGTGGGCGCGCGCACGGTGCGCGACCGGGGATGCACGGGCGAGGCAAAGCAGGGCGACGGCCCGGGCGAGCGAAGGCCGGCGCGGACGCGGCCGAAGCGCGGCGAGCGAGGCGAGAGAGGGGAGAGGCCGGGGCCGGGCCTCACCGAGCGGTGTAGGGCACGGGCAGTGGGCGCGGGGAGGCGAACGGCGACGATGGTCGGCGACGGCGTCGAAGGAGGCAGACCGGTGGGGAGGAGGAGGCAGGCCGGCGAGGTGGCGCGGGCTCCGGGCGGCGGCGCGGTCCGTGGCGTGAGGTCGATCGCGCGTCGGGTACTAGCGGCGCGGGTGAGTGAGGGCTGGCCCGAATCCGCTTCTGGATCGGGTGGGGGGGAGTGAGCGGGGGGTGGGGAGGGGATTAGGGTTTGGATTCCTGGGGAGGCCATATAGGGGAGAGGTGGGCCGGTGGCCCAGTGGGTCGTGGGGGGGGGGTAGGGGGGTTTCCTTTTTCTTCTTTTTCTTCCGTTTTCTTTTACCTTTTCTTTTATTTATTTTCTTTTCTCAGTTTAGTAAATAGTTAGGCCACCAAATATTTTTGTAAAACATAACAATTGCTCCAACAAATTACTAGGTATTACCTAGCACTACCAAAAATTAGTTTGGAGACAATTGGAGTTCACACAATTTTTATAATAATTAATATGCATTAATCCTAGCTGTTTTAATTATGTTAGAGCCACCTAATTATTTTATTATTTGTTGGTTTCAATTTTAGACTAGCCTCTGCAATATTTGTTATTTATCGAACATTTTAGTTTTTATGTTGGACAACTTTTATATTTCACTTTCATTTAAATTTGAATTTGAGTTAGGAGTTGAAATGCAATATGATGCAAATGATGATTATGCACTGTTAATCATGCTAACATGTCATTATCAAAAGTGATTACTGTTGCTAATCACCGGGGGTGTTACAATTCTCCTCATCTATTAAGAATTCTCGTCCCGAGAATTAAGAGGAAGACTGAAAGAAAGAGGGGTATTCTTCGCGAAGACGATCCTCGCGTTCCCAAGTGGCCTCATCTTCAGAATGATTTGACCACTGAACCTTGAGGAATTTGATTGACTTTTGACAAGTCCGACGTTCAGTTTCATCAAGAACACGGATGGGATATTCTGGATAAGACAGATCTTCCCGTAATTCAAGCACTTCGTGATCCACAGCTCTAATAGGATCCTTGAAGCAGCGACGGAGTTGGGATACATGAAAGACATCATGTATTTGTGAAAGATTTGGCGGCAATTGCAATTGATATGCCACCTCTCCTCGACGGGCAAGAATACGGAACGGGCCAATGTAGCGAGGAGCTAACTTGCCTTTGATTCCGAACCGATGAGTGCCTTTCAACGGAGTGACGCGGAGGTAAGCTTGCTCGCCAGGTTGATAGACTATTTCCTGGTGCTTTCGGTCATAGTTGCTTTTCTGACGAGACTGAGCAGTTTTCAAATGTTCACGGACAATGCGGACTTGATCTTCTGCTTGCTGAATAATGTCCGGTCCGACGAGTGAGCGTTCCCCAGTTTCTGACCAATTCAGAGGGGTTCGACACTTACGACCGTATAGAACTTCAAACGGTGCCATCTTCAGACTAGCCTGATAGCTATTGTTGTAAGAGAATTCGGCATACGGGAGAGATTCCTCCCATTTCTTACCGAAGGAGATGACACAAGATCGAAGCATATCTTCGAGCACTTGATTAACTCGTTCAACTTGACCCTGTGACTGAGGGTGAAAAGCGGTGCTGAAAGACAGATGTGTTCCCATAGCTTCTTGGAAACTATTCCAGAATCTGGAGGTGAAGAGGCTGCCACGATCAGAACTGATCTCCAACGGAACACCGTGGAGTGACACAATTCGGGAAACATACAAGTCTGCTAACTGGCTAGCAGTGATTGTCTCTTTAACTGGCAGAAAGTGAGCAACCTTAGAGAATCGGTCAATGACGACAAATATAGCATCATTACCCTTCTGAGATTTGGGAAAACCAGTAATGAAATCCATTTGGACCTTGTCCCATTTCCATTCAGGAATTGCAAGGGGTTGCAGAGTTCCTGCGGGCCTTTGATGTTGAGCTTTAACGCGGCGGCAAATGTCGCACTCAGAAACATAACGAGCAATATCTCGCTTCATATTAGGCCACCAGTATCTCTGACAAATGTCACGGTACATCTTTGTGCTACCAGGATGAATTAACAGAGGGGTGTCATGAGCTTCCATCATAACGTGTTCTCTCTCATCTTTGAACTTAGGTACGAAGAGACGGTGTTGGAAAAATAGGATCCCATCATTATCAAGATGGAACTCCGACGGTTTTCCTTTTTCAAGGTATCGCTTGATCCTTTCAACTTCAGAGTCATACCGTTGCATAGTCTTGATGCTGTGTTCTAAATCTGGTTCGACAACGAGGGTATTGAGATAACCCTGTGGAACAATATGGAGGTTCAATTTACGAAACTCTTCATAAAGAAGAGGTTGTGATTCCTGAACCATATGGTTGCTGCAATAAGCCTTACAGCTCAAAGCATCGGCCATTACATTTGCCTTGCCAGGGGTGTATGAGATATTCATATCATAATCGGCTATTATCTCGAGCCATCTTTGTTGACGAAGGTTCAGATCCGGTTGAGTATATAAATACTTCAAACTTTGATGATCCGTATATATCTCACAACGGTTACCGAGAAGGTAATGTCGCCATAGCTTCAGGGCATAGATAACCGCAGAAAGTTCGAGATCGTGCACTGGGTAATTTTCTTCGTGAGGACGCAATTGTCGGGAGGCATAAGCAATTACCTTGCGTTCTTGCATTAGGACACAGCCTAATCCTTGACGGGAGGCATCGCAGTATATCACGAAATCCTTTTGGGAATCCGGGGGTGCTAATACTGGGGCAGATGTCAATTTATCTTTTAGTGTCTGAAAGCTTTCTTGACATTTTTCTGTCCACTCAAATTTAACACCTTTGTGAAGCAGATTTGTCAATGGTTTTGCAATTTTGGAAAAATTCTCAACAAATCGACGGCAATAACTAGCAAGTCCGAGAAAACTTCTAACTTGCTTAACATTCTTCGGGGGAGTCCAGTCAAGAATAGCCTGAACTCGTTCGGGGTTAACAGCAATTCCATCCTTGGAAATCACATGTCCAAGGTAAGTTACTTCAGATAACCAGAATTCACATTTGGAATACTTGGCATACAACTGGTGTTCTCGAAGCCTTTCTAGTACCAAACGGAGGTGTTCAGCATGTTCTTCTTAATTCTTAGAATATATCAGGATATCATCCAAATAAACCACAACGAATTTGTCGAGGTAATCCCTGAATATATAATTCATCAGACGGGAGAAAGTTGTTGGAGCATTCGTTAGGCCAAATGACATGACGGTGTACTCATAGGAGCCATAACGAGTGACGAATGCAGTCTTGGGAATATCCTCTTCACGGACACGGATCTGGTGATAACCCAACCTCGGGTCGAGTTTAGAGAACACCGATGATCCTGCGAGTTGATCATAAAGATCATTGATTCGGGGCAGTGGGTATTTATTCTGGATTGTGGCTTGGTTAATGGGCCGATAATTCTGAACTAAACGGTTAGTTCCATCCTTCTTCTTAACGAAGAGTGAAGGTGCTCCCCAAGCGGAGGAACTGGGGCGGATGAAACCACTCTTAAGTGACTTGTCGATTTCTTCCTTAAGCTCGAGTAGGTGATGCGGAGGCATCTTATAAGGTCGCTTGGCAATAGGGACGGTGCCAAGCTTCAAGTCGATGACGAACTCGACAGCTCTAGCCGGGGGTATTCCTGGAAGTTCTTCTGGAAAGACATCTGGAAAATCTCGAACGACAGGAACGTTCTCGATCCCTTCCAGAGGTGAGGCGTTCAAAGCATTCAGAACATATATCTGAGCTTCGGCGTCCCGAGTAATGCGGGCGGTATAGTTCACTAACTCATCGGTGGGGTGAAGAAGTTGGACGACTTTAGTGGCACAATTGATCGAAGCAATGTGAGCTTTCAACCAATCCATTCCAAGAATGAGGTCTATGGTGGAAGATTTCAGGACGATGGGCAATGCAAGGAATTCCAATCCTTTAATTTCGACGGTAACGTCAGGTGCTATTACGTCAGCATGACAGTGACCTCCGGGAGTTTTAATGACTAACGGAGTATGCATTTTCTCATATCGAATGCCATGCATAAATGCAAATTTTCCAGAAATGAATGAATGTGATGCTCCTGAATCAAATAAAACAGAAGCAGGTACTGAATTAACAAGAAGGGTACCCATCACAGTAGCAGGTTGATCCTGGACTTCTTCAATGTCAATGTTGTAGGCGTGTCCACGACCATGTGCAGCATACCCAGTATTATAGTTGCGGGTCTGGTTGTTGCCACGACCATTGCCACGGCCAGCACGGGGAAAGGCTAACTGATTCTGATTCTGGCGGCAGTCTTTAGCCTGGTGTCCTGGTTTGCGGCACTTGAAGCACAGACCATCTTCAGGACGAAGAGGAGCATTGTTTTGAATAGCTTGAGTTTTTGGCTGCCTCGGCGGTGGAGGAGGCAGACGTGGTGAAGCATAGTTGTTCTTTGGCGCAGAGGTATTGGAACGGAACGCATTGTTGGGAATCCAAACCCGACGCTTCGATGCTGAGCCCGAAGATGAGCCAGCATCACGATAGCGCTTCTGCGAGTCCTTATACTCCATCTGAGCGGTCTCAACAAGAATAGCCTTGTTCATCAGAGTTGAAAAGTCATTGAAGTCTTGAGCAGCTAGTGCAAGCTTGAGGTCAGGGTGTAGTCCATTACGGAACTTCTCTTGTCTGCGTGCATCTGTGGCGATGTCTTCTTCAGCATAGCGGGAGAGGTCTAGAAATTCCCGCTGATAAGCTTCGACAGTCTTGTTGCCCTGAGTGAGGTTACGGAACTGGGTCTTCATGCGTTCCATAATTGCTTGAGGGATGTAACGTGTACGGAAAGCAGCCTGGAACTCATACCAGGTGATTACTGTTCCAACAGGCAGAGTACGCTTGTCTGTGTCCCACCATTGAGCAGCGGGTCCCTTTAAGAAAAAGGCCGCGAAGTTGACGTGGTTGGCAGGGGCGACATTAGCTGACTCCATCTCGTGAGTGATGTTGCGGAGCCAGTCATCAGCATCCAGGGGCTTGTCAGAATTGCGAAACTGAGTTGGGTTGAGTCGCATAAACTCTGTCAAAGTTATTGAAGCTGGGTTCTGGTTCTGGTTGTTCTGATGCGGAAACTGAGCCATGATTCCAACCATGAACTGGCGGTTAAGCTCAAACTGTTGCATCATAGCCGCCATATAGTCTGGCGGTGGTGGGCGTTCAGGGGCACGACCACGACCACGGCCACCTGGTCTAACCATCCTGCTAAGTATCAACAGGGGGTAGTTTAGTAAAAGCAATTGCAAGCGTTTAGTGACAAACATAATGTAACTCGACAACAATTTAAGTAGTGTAACAGATACATAACAGTAGTCGATTAAGACATACAGATCCATACACGGTCGGTTAAAATCGGGCAGCATAACGGCGCAAATTGAAAAACTAGAGACACACTAGGCGGCACGCAGGCACGCGGTAAGGAAGTACACAACGTGACATAGCAAAGTCTACATCAGCGTCGGAGAAAACCACTAAAACGGGGTAACTGCAAGTGCGGACGACGAATGTTCGTCACGGCAGGATCCTGTGCTCCATGTGCACTCTGATGCAGAACCCGGTCTCGAACTGTAAGAAGAGGTCCACGTGCAGGCGTGTGACCTCCCACTGCAGGCCAATCAATACCTGGGGGCATCTCGGTCCTGCGTGGGTAAAGAATATACTCCGGATGTATCCCTGCACGAACAGCTGGTAGCAATTGTGTCATAGCCTCGTAGTAGCGTGCTCGAGTGGCGAACAACTCGACGGCAAGAGCCCGAACAGTGCGATCCAGAGCCTGAGTGCACTGAATCAGAACCTGCGGGTCGTAGCGTCGAGACTCGTACGGGGCACAGATAGCTGTGTAGTATCCAGTAGCATCTCCAACAGGTGCATACGGAATGTACCGAAACACAGTATCATCCAAGTTAGCATTGTGCTCTCCTCGGAGACGTACGACAGCAGAGTAGGCGGCATCATGGACTGCCATCTCAATCGTCACGCCTAATCCGTGAAAAAGGTGTAGCTCAGTGTCTGAGTTGTTCTGCTGATCATAAATCCGAACTTCAGCATAGTACTGTTCCTGGTTGAACTCACGGTAAACCTCATAGACCATGTACTCGGGATACCAACGGTAGCCAAGTCTGTTCATGGGAGCGATCAGGACAGCTGGAAACCCAGGGGTATTACAAGCCCAAGTGCGAAGCACAAGCTGTGTCGTAGGACGCGGTGGAAACAAACGATCCATCTGAAACAGAGGAAATTCAGATTTGTCAAATGACAATGAGAAGTTTAACTCAACTCGGAGAGAAAGGTTAAACAAAACAATGGAAAGGAAAATGATTATCAGACTAATCAGATCAATGACAGGGAAATCGCACAGATATCCAGCTCTCCGGGTAGACAGGATTTACGAGATCCTAAGTGTCGGCGTTAGTAAAATTTATTTAACCCGAGTAGAAGAGAGATCAGAGTCCCAGAGTATAGACGAGGAATAAAAGATCCTAATACCACCCAGTTGGCGACGTGGGCCCGTAAGCCACACAGCCAAGTTAGTAAATCAGTTTTTCGGTTTCTAGACTCAACTTCGGCCAAGGAATTGGAAGGGGGCTTCCTACAGGCAGTCGGCTCTGACACCAACTTGTGGCGCCCCCTGCTCAATCGTACACTAATCATACACGCAAACGTGTACGATCAAGCACAGGGACTCACGGGAGATATCACAACACAACTCTAACACAATTTAAACGGAGGTCCATAATATTACAGACCAGGGATCAGAAGATCCGAAGACATAAGTCAGTCATACAAATATTATCTGAGTACAGACATAGTTAGACAAGTTTTGCCTTAAGAAGGCTAGCACAAACAGCGACACTAGATCGAAAGGCGTTGGCCTCCTGCCTGGGAGCCTCCGATCCTACTCCTGGTCATCTGGCTCGATCCAGTAGTAAGTACCCTCTGGACCCTCCTGGTAGTAAGCTCCGGTGGTGGCATCTGGCTCCTGGACTCCATCGTCTGTTTGTATCATCAATGTGGGGTATATGGGGAAAAGAGAAAGTAAAGCAACCGTGAGTACTCATCCGAAGTACTCAGCAAGCAAGGATCTATACTACATATGCAACATTATCAATGGAGAAAGGCTGTATAAGTGGACTGGGCTGCAGAAATGCCAGAATAGAGAGAAGGCCTAGTCCTATCGAAGACTAGCATCTTCAAACATCTTCACAAGGCCATCATCTTGCAGCAGTAGAAGAGAGTAGAATAGCATTTTATTTAGCAAACATGTTGAAGTACAGCTTAAAGATCCTTCCTCGACTCCCAAGCGAGAAAGCGATCCCGAAGCTTCAATTAACTAATAAGTATCCAGTTTAAGTAGCAGATCGGGATACACAAACTTAGCGTCCTTTACCATAGGACCGGCTATCGATAGAAGATTCATCCCTGCAGGGGTGCACTACTGTTACCCAACACGCTCGATCAACTCTGGCCGGACACACTTGCTGGGTAATGCCCGTCCTCGGAAGATCAACACGAAACAGCGCTCTACCTAGGCTCGGCAGAGAGGTCAGCACGCCGAACTAACCTATGCACCCAAAGGTCTCGGGCCATCGCCCTGGGCACCCTGCGTGTTGCGAGACTGGCCGGGGTGCAGGCGCGACACTGAACTCGTCAGTGAAGTATCCAGCCCAATCCCGACAATCAGCCCGCACGGTGAATCGTGACGTCAGACGAGCTTTCGGAGAAACGTACTTCGCAGAGGGTCCCATAACCATTATCCCGCGTGGTGGTAGTGCGTATAGGGCACGTCGACCCACTCAGATCACACACCCAAATCCAATAGGCTCAATTAGTATCAAGCGGAGACAATCAGAGTCTCTGATGCTCCGCCACAATGTCACACTCGAGTGCCCTTCCGGCACACCCAAAAATCATAGATCCCCAGCGGGTACCCACCAGGGTGGACCCGCCTGTAACAAGGGTCAAAGTAATCGTGTGGTCATAACATCAAGGGGGAAACCCGAGGAATCACCCTCGGAGGATTCCACTCGACGAAAACATCAGGGTGAACGTATGAGGTATCACCCTCGAGGTTCACACTGAGGGTTGCACGACAGAGTCGTATCGGAAGTGGAGAAGGAGGAATCACCCTCGATGACCACGACCGAACAGCTACACTGCAGAGTATTCATCGGGAGTGCGTTACGAGGTATCACCCTCGACACTCGATAATTACTACGCAGAGTCGTACAACTAAGGGGGTGTGAAGTGAGGTGTCGGTCTCTGGTCGACGATCACATTGATCGAGTCGTCGATGATCAAGCAGGGGCAACAAAGGAAAGGTGGTGGGGTCACTGATGGTTCACTCCAACCTAAACTAAACAGTTTATCATAGGCAGGTAAGGTAGCAATGAACAGGTTACAACAGCAAGCTATGCATCAGAATAGGAGCATACATTAACAGTAGCAAAATCTAATGCAAGCAGGAGAATAGAATGGGCGATATCTGGAATGCTCAAGGGGGGGGCTTGCCTGGTTGCTCTGGCAAGAGAGAGGGGTCGTCAACGGGCTGCTCGTCGGTAGAGTAGTCGTATCCAGGTGCAGCGTCGTCGGTCTCAGCGTCTATCGAGAGAGAGAAGGAGGGGGAGAGAAATAATAAATTCACGGTAATAATGCAAACAATATGTATGACATGCCTAAATGATATGCCGGGGTGTTCTACTGCCTAACTAAATGATTTAGTTAATTTAGGAATTTATTTGGATTTATTTAATTAAAGTTGGGCACTATTCATCTACTGAAATCGGTCTAAAGGTTCAACGTTCTTATAGCTGCGGGCGTCTGACGGGAATACGGAGGACGTATCCGGGTTCATATCGTCGTTCTGAGCAAGCTTCATGTATAAAATATTTCCATCGGAGTTACGGTTTATTTAATATGATTTTCTAAAGTTTTTATTAATTTCTGGAATTTAATTAATTATTTAATTCAACATTATCCGAAACAGTGCTGATGATGACATCATGCTGATGTCAGTGAGGTTAATTAAGTTAATTACTAATTACTGTTTAATTAACACTAACTAGTTAATTAGATTAACCTAATCAGGATTAATTAACTAATTAATTAACTAATTAATTAATTAATTAATTTAATTACTTTTATTTTTATTTTTTTATTTCTTTTTCTCTAAACATTTTTCGGGCGGGGCCCGTTTGTCAGCGTCTCAGGGGGGGTTCGGCCCCACAGTCAGTGGCACAGAGGCCGACCGGGGCGGCGCGTGCGCGCGGGCGCGCGGCGACGCGGCGCGTGCGCGCGGCGACGGGCAGGGGCAAGCGCGGGCAGCGGCAGGCGGGCGCGCGCGCGGGTGCGGGGCTGCGCAAGCCGGCGGGAGGAGTGGCCGGGGCGCGGAGCGCGAGCAGCGGGCGGTGCGGCCGAGCGGCGCGAGCGGGCGGTGCGGGGCGCGGTGGTGCAGGGTAGCAGCAGCAGCTTCACAGCGGCAGAAGCAGCAGCGGGGTACGGCTAGGGAGAACGCGAGGCGGAGGCGGGCTCGACGCGGCGCGGGCGTGTGGGCGCGCGCACGGTGCGCGACCGGGGATGCACAGGCGAGGCAAAGCAGGGCGACGGCCCGGGCGAGCAAAGGCCGGCGCGGACGCGGCCGGAGCGCGGCGAGCGAGGCGAGAGAGGGGAGAGGCCGGCGACGATGGTCGGCGACGGCGTCGAAGGAGGCAGACCGGTGGGGAGGAGGAGGCAGGCCGGTGAGGTGGCGCGGGCTCCGGGCGGCGGCGCGGTCCAGTGGCGTCGAGGGCGAGCGCGCGATCAGGGACGAGCGCGCGGGGGAGCAAGGGGCTGGCCCGATCCGGTTCTGGATCGGGTGGGGGGAGTGAGCGAGGGGCTGGGGAGGGGATTAGGGTTTGGCCTCCTGGGGGAGGCCATATAGGGGAGAGGTGGGCCGGTGGCCCAGTTGGGCCGTGGGGGGGGAGGGGGGGTTTCCTTTTTCTTCTTCTTCCGTTTTCTTTTACCTTTTTCTTTTATTTATTTTCTTTTCTCAGTTTAGTAAATAGTTAGGCCACCAAATGATTTTTGTAAAACATAACAATTGCTCCAACAAATACTAGGTATTACCTAGCACTACCAAAAATTAGTTTGGAGACAATTGGAGTTCACACAATTTTTATAATAATTAATATGCATTAATCCTAGCTGTTTTAATTATGTTAGAGCCACCTAATTATTTTATTATTTGTTGGTTTCAATTTTAGACTAGCCTCTGCAATATTTGTTATTTATCGAACATTTTAGTTTTTATGTTGGACAACTTTTATATTTCACTTTCATTTAAATTTGAATTTGACTTAGGAGTTGAAATGCAATATGATGCAAATGATGATTATGCACTGTTAATCATGCTAACATGTCATTATCAAAAGTGATTACTGTTGCTAATCACCGGGGGTGTTACACAAAGGAAGTGCTTGATTCCTTGATCTCCTTGGGCTGAAATTTTGCAGGGTGATTCATTATGATATATTACCCTTGGACACCAGAAACCAGCCCATTTCATCTAGCCAATCTTCCCCAGTAAATTATCTAAGTTTCTGTTCAGATTGCATCATTGTGAAGGAAGTACCCTCATAGATGATCAATTTGAGCTGAAACTTTTCCAGCTATCTCTAATGACCAAATAATCACTCTACACCAAAAATCATCCAAATCCATTTATCCATTTGACCCCTACTTCCTCATTTGCATTTCTGGTTAGATTGGTGCTTTGTGAAGGAAGTACCATCTAGAGTTGCCCATTTGAGCTCAAATTTTGCCAGCATGACTACCTTAGTAGATGACCAAACCTTGCCCAAGATCAAGCCAAGAGCAGCAAGGAGCTGTCCATATCATCAATCAAACACCTTTCTGTTCATCAGCAGTTGACCTTAGTGCAGTCACACATGAGCTTCATGTTCCTGTCTGAGGACTCACATCAGCTGTTTGATACTGTGCCCACGCGGTAGACACGATTTGAGAGCGTTTTAGAGCTTAGTCCACATGGTGCCAGTGGTGACTATGGACGTTGTCGGCAGAACCAAAGCGCTGCGCATTGGAGGCTTCGGGAGGCCACCTCCAGTGGGTTCTAGCTTGTCCGGGCGCGCCGGCGAGCTGCCCACCGCACGCGTGGACCTCCTGGAGTCTTCTTCCCCTCGTCCCCGAGTCCCAGGACGGGTGTGCCGACATGGATGCTCCACCGGAATCCCGCCACGGTGATGCACTTCTCGGCGCTTCGGTCGTCGCCCAGTGCCCTCCTCGCAACTATAAGTAGGTGCCCCGAGCCCCTCCTTGTAGCGCCCAAGATGCGATTCTATCCCAATCACGTGATAAATTCATGAATTGGGGCACAACCGCATTTCGAGCGCATAGCAAGGTGGATATCATTACAACATACCATGTACTGAATAGATGAGAATACAAGATAAATGCTTACACCCGCCACAAGCTACAACATGAATACAACAGTTCATCAGTACATAGCAATCATCATACAGAAGAGCAAGGTCCGACTACGGATGAAACCAAACGAAAAAGAAGAACGACATCCACCCTGCTAATCCCAGGCTCCCGACCCGGAACCTATCCCTTGATCGAAGAAGAAGCAGAAGAACTCCAAAGCAACCAAGCATCGCTCTCACGCTAGATCATCGCATTACCTGTACTTGCACCTGTTGTTGTAGTAAACTGTGAGCCACGAGGACTCAACAATCCCATTACCATGGGTATCAAGACTAGCAAAGCTTAATGGGTATGGAAATGGATAAGTGGTGAGGTTGCAGCAAGCACTAAGCATTGTATGGTGGCTAACTTACGAGTACCAGAGTAATATGAGAAACTACGCAACGGTCGCAATCTAGTAATGATCAAGAAGTGATCCTGAGCTACTTATGTTCAAACATAACCCAACCGTGTTCTCTTCCCGAACTTTGTCGAAAAGAGACGATCACGGTTACACACGCGGTTGGTGTATTTTATTTCGGATCTGGTGTCAAGTTCTCTACAACCGGATATTAAAAATTCACATCTGCCACATAACTGCGGGCACGGCTTTCGAAAGATCAAACCCTGCAGCGTTGTCCCAACTTAGTCCATCACAAACTCTCACGATCAACGGAGGAAAATCCTCCTCCCCGAATAACCCGATCAAGCTTGGAATCCCGGTTCACAAGACATTTCGACAAAGTTAAACAAATCCAGCAAGACCTCACGACGTGTCGACACCCTGATAGAAGCCGCGCGTATCTCGTCTCAGGCCACGATCGGATGGGACATCCTACGAGTAAAACCAATCCTCGAGTTTCCCCGTGGTGGCCCCGCAGTCTACCCAGTTTGGACCAACACTCATGAGGAGCACTGGCCCGGGTTGTTGATTAAGAATCCTCGAGTGCTAGCCGGGCCCTATGCAAGTTTTAGTTGTTATTAGGCAAATGATAAAACCAAAGTTGGGCCTTGCTAGAAGAGTTTTATTCAAAGCGAACTATCAAGGGGGGCCCATAAACCCCGACCGTGTTAGGAACGCAAAATCAAGGAACATAACACCGGTATGACGGAAACTAAGGCGGCAAGAGTAGAACAAAATACCAAGCAAAAGGCCAAGCCTTCCACCCTTTACCAAGTATATATAGATGCATTAATTAAAATAAGAGTTACTGTGATATCCCATGATATCCATGTCCCAACATGGAACAAACTGAAACTGCACCTGCAACTAGCAACACTATAAGAGGGGCTGAGCAAAGCGGTAACGTAGCCAAACAACGGTTTGCTAGGATGGTGGAAAAGGTTAGAGGCTATCATAGCAATTTGGGAGGCTTGATAAACAAGTGGTAGGCAGCGCGACATAGCGATAACATCGAGACAACTAGCAAAGCAAAGATAGTAGTGGTATCCAGGATAATGATCATCTTGCCTGAAATCCTGCTAGGAAGAAGATCGAATCCATGAAGTAGACGAACCAACGTAGTCGAACGGATCATCACAATCGCAACGTAACCGGAACTATAGAGAAGAAGCACAACCGGAAAGGAGCAAACAACATGGTAAACCAACAAGCATAAACATGGCATGATGCACAACCAAGTATGATGCATGTCTGGTTTAATGATTCATGGCATGGCAAAGTGCAACAAACAATACTACAAATTAAGTGGAGTTCAATATGCAACGAGTTGCATATTGACGAAACACCACATTCAATTATTTAGTTTGCTCTCATTTAAGAACAAGACAAGATTAAATGTTGGTTAACATAGCAAGAGGTGAAGCATAATTAATCTACCTATCTAGGCAATTTAAATGAGGCCGAAAACAACAAACAACAATTCCGAAAAATCCCCATGTGCATATTTTGAATTTGGTACTGTTCTGCCCTAAACTATATTTTAGAGGTGTTAAATAGGAAAATAAAGTGCACCATGTTAAACTATGCATTTTTCTACCCCATTTACATATAAAGTTTATTTAATTCAGGGCTACGGTTAATTAGTTATGAAATAAACTATTTTAGCATGTCATTTAGCAAAATAAATGCAAACAGCAATTTAAACATTTTAAACATGGATGCAAGTTGGATATTGTGAAACTACATGAAATTCTAAGCATTTTACACATATAAAGTATTTACATATGATGCATGGTTTGTGAGATATTAAATGCATGAATTGAAGGGGTTTTCAGTAAAACTGTACACTCTGGATAAATGCGAAAAATCACAGCAGCAGGAAAAAACACAACGGGCTAAAACTGGAGGGGCTGGGGGAGCTGCTCACAGTGGGCCTTGGGCCGGTTGGTGGAGGCAGGCCGAAGCAGGCCGGCTAGGCTCGGTGGAGGCGGCCTGGTGGGGCGCAGCAGCTGCTGGGCTGACCGGTTGCTGGGCCAGCTTGGGGCGAGGCTGGGCGCGACCCACGCACTGGCGCTGGTCAACGCGCGTGCGAGCGGTCATCAAGCGAGGCACGGGTCGAGGCGCTCCTCATCTCCCTCGACGGGAGACAGAGCAGCGACGGCAGGAGAGGCTACACTGACGAGCGGGATCCGGCGAGGAGGCGTCGAAGATGGCCGGATCCGGGCCAGTTCGGGTCGAGGAGGCGAGGTGGCTGGCCGGCGGCGGGGTGGTCGGATCCGGTGGCGCGGGCGCTGTGCTCCTGTGGAAATACAGAGAGCGAGAGAGCTTAGAGAGATAAGAGGGAGAAGCATGGGGAGGAAAGGAAGAGAAGGCAGGGACACGGGGGTCCTATTGGCGGCGCTGCTTGCGGCCGGCTCGAGGAGAAGGCAGAGGAGGCCGAGGGATCCTGCTGGTGCTCGCCGTCGGCGAGGTCGAAGCCGACGAGCGCAGAGCAGCGAGCTTGGGCGCGCTGGTCGAAGGGCGGCGGAGCTGACGAGGCCGCGGTCGGCATGAGTACGCTGCTGCTAGGTGAAAGAAAAACGAGGGAGAGAGAGATTAGCGGAGGCAGGAGGAGCAGGGGAAGAAGGAAAGGCAGCAAGGACGGCGCTCATCTGCTGTGTGCGCCGGCGACGTGGCTGGCCGGACAGAGGCGGGGATGCGAGGCTCCGGGCAAGTGCTCCTGGATCGAGGGATCAACGCTGTTGGATCGATGGATTGATTGGGTGGTTCGGTGGGAATCGGGGAAGGACAGGGGAGGCGCTGGATCGAGCGAGGTGGAGGGCGTGGGGATCTGGAGGCTGTAGGTGGCGAGCGATGGTTGGGGAGGGATGGATCCCGAGGGGGATTTGGTGGAGTGGCGGCGGCGGCTGGGAGGATGGGACAGCTCCCAGATTTTAGGGTTGCACGATATATATAGGAGAATTTTGGTTAGGTGTATTTGGTCCCTCCGATCGTAATCGGACGGCCCGGGATAAATAGGTTAGGAAGTCTAAATAAGAAACCGATGATATTTTAGGGATGTTCGGGGATGATCCGGATCCATCGGTAACGACAGAGCGGTTCGGGTTCGGGACAGTTTTCGGGCGCATGCGAGGGGTCTGTGTACTGTGCAGAGAGGCTCAAATGATCGGACAACAAAAGAACGGTTGGTCTCGAAAGGGACAACAAAGGCAACGGGGAGAAGCGGGATCTACGAATGACTACGAGTTTTATGAAAACATGCGGATGCAATGCGGATGATGCGATGATGAAATGCAACAACCAAATAAATACACACGATGATAACGAAAAACATGGAAGGCGTCTGGAGCGTCAGTCTCGGGTCATTACAACTCTCCTCCACTTACAAGAGATCTCGTCCCGAGATCTAAGGATGGCACCGGAGAGAAGCGAAAGAGGAAGAGGTAAAACAAAGTTGCTTCTTTGACAAACGAGTGAAACCACGAACCTTGAGGGATTGAACAAATTGAAAGAAAGAATAGAACAGAGTTGAACAAAATTGGAAACACTCCGTTAAGCAAGAGGTACAAGGAGTGCGAGAAGAACCAAGAGCTCAAGGGAGAAGATAGGTTTTGAAAACACTCCGGTTAACACAAGATAGAGAAGGAATATGAACGAAAGAATTCAGACAACACTCCGGCTGAAAAGCGAAGGAATTGAACAAGAACTAGACAAGATGGAATGTTACTTGATGTGAGCAACAACACAATACCTCCGGAATGAAAGAATAGAAGCCAGATCATTGGAAATAAAAGAATGGAGAAGAAAAATAACATCTTCTACCACAAATGAATTTGAAAGGGAAAGCTTACAACAAAAGGTTGAACGGAGTTGTTGACAACTCAACAACGAAAAGAATAAGCTTGTTGTGGGCTTATGGAAAACATCTCAAAAATTGAGGTGAAATTCTGCCACTAATGGAAACAAAAGATTGGATGAGATCAATGAAAAGATGAAAAGCCTCTTTCACCGAGAAGGATATGGAGAAAGCTTGGATCATTGATAAGCACCACAAATAGCAACATTCCCAATGGAAGGCTTTAGGTGAAATATAACCCAAGATAACTCCAACGAAGAGGTTGATGGATTTAAAATACCTCATTCTTGACAACATGTGAATCATGAAACACGAAGGGAAATTATCAAGAATGACATAACACTACCTCAAAAGATAAGATAGAAAGAACTGCACTTCGTAATTCAAGAAGAAGAATAGTTGATCTCTTCCAACAAAAGTCTTGATGAACACTTCGAGAATGAATTAAGTCCTTAACGAACCACCATGAACTCCGGTTAAAAAGAATGATAGCAAGGAAGTGAAAATTGAAGAGAAGAATATTAGAGCCTTGCAATGATTTAGATGGAGCTTCGTGACGAGATAATGAGAAAACTTTGAACTACGGAAAAGAAAGATGAACAGCTTGGAACCGAGAAATTGATATCATGAGCGAACTTCGGAAGAAGGAATTAATCACTTGGATGAAACAAGAATAAGTAGTATGTTATGCGTATCCTTCACCAATTTAAATTGATGACAAGTAACGGATTTGGCATACTACTTATTCTCATCGAAAAAGGATTGAGGAGAGATATGGTGCATGCTTGGGAAAAACTTCAACGAACCACCGTTAGAATTGAAAATGAACGAAGTAAAGGAACAAAACACCGGGAAGAATTAGAAAACGAATGAAGATACTTGAGGGAATTTAGACGCAAGAGAACGAAGAGATCACGAGCTAACTCGAATACTTGAACAATGCACCAGTAGAGTATGGGGACGAATGAAGAGGCATGAATTGAGAAGAATTGCGAACATGAAGTTGAAAGATGAGAATGAAGAAATCTTTTGAAATGATGGCCTTCGGATGATCGAGAGAGAAAAGCAACTCCTGAAATGCTTTGGATGGTTATGAAAAGAATTATCACAATCGAAAATAATTTGAGAGGATGTCATCAAGCTTGAACTACGCATGTTTGGAAGAACGGGTAAGGATTTAAGAGGAACTCTTCTTTGGTCTTCAAAATCCGAGAATGACGACGAGAAACACCACCATGAATTGTGGAGGCACTCCGGAATGAAGAATAGAAAGGTTGAACCAACGATGAAAAGAATTTGAAAGCAACCTTGGAGAAGGCATATGACTGATGATAATTCATTCTTACGTCAAACTTTGAAAAGAATTTGAGAATCGCTCTGGATAAATTAGAAGAGTTAGGTAAGATCCTGGAAAAAGACATGTGGGTTATGGTCCCACTCAAAAGGAACACCGTTGGAAAAGATTGTTTAGGAAGCGATAATGCACCGGTTGAATTGAATGGCTTGAGTGAGATAATAAACTCGAAATGACTTGAATGGATTGAGAATAGAAATGCGAATCTTCTGAGATATCTTTAACACTCCGGAGCAAATGAATAGCGAGATGAGAATGATTAAGAGGTGCACCGGAATGAGAAAGCATTTGAAACAATGAAAGGGATATGATCAACATCGGAGAAGAAAAGAGAACGAAGGATGATAAACTTGAAGAGCATCTTCATGAGAACCACCGGGTAAGAACATTGAAGGAAAAGAATGAAGAGACTTCACATGAATAAAATGGATACTTGATTAAGAAATC
This sequence comes from Thinopyrum elongatum, assembly GCA_011799875.1. Classification (NCBI taxonomy): domain Eukaryota; kingdom Viridiplantae; phylum Streptophyta; class Magnoliopsida; order Poales; family Poaceae; genus Thinopyrum; species Thinopyrum elongatum. Next base: position 217,537,067 of record CM022299.1, on the reverse strand, counting down.
TGAATCCTTGAAGAAAAAGGGTGGGTGGTGGGAAAAGAAGAAGATAATTTGGGACGGTTGAAACAGACACCGGTTGGGAAGAATTGACATGACAATCTCAATGATCCAGAAGGATTAGCGTTCACATAGAAATATGAGAATACCGCTTAGGAAAAGGTATGGAATGAACACTTGACAATGAAGCAACTCGAATACCACAACTCAAAACAAAACAAAGGATTGGCTTGGAAAATAAGCCGGAACAAACATATGATAGAGATTTCGTTCGAAATTTTCGTGGTGGGGCCCACACGGGCTCGCTCGTACAGCACCATCATGTACAAGGCAGTGCACAGGACATACGAAGCGTCCCCGAGTCAGCATAGCCAAGGACTCTTTAAGACACAACGAGACCACTGTAAAAACGACCGTGGACAGACGGACCACTAGACGTCGAACCCCAATCTCATATCATGCATCTGTCGGAAAGATATCCTAGGTAACTACTTGAATTCCCACCTATGAACTCCCGAAACATTCTGGTTATGCAATCTGGTGTTGGGGATACAGGGAGGCACAAATATCTCACACAACTAACAAATCCTACACTCCAACTGTATCCATCCATCAACACATAACCAAGAAAACCTCGGAAATCGTGTACCTCAGACCTTCGTAAAATCTGATATACCAGTTGAGGCAATACATCTGATCGCTCTCCCCAGTACTGGGTGGCGCCAAACTACTCTCACCACAAAGAGTATAGAAGCGTTTTCGATGTTGGCGTCCTCTGGTATCACGGAACTGAAACGATAAGCACTGTGACGGAAACACCTTGGAGCTCAACTCCCCGAGACACTGCCACAACCCCTAAATGTCAGGAGGCACCAAGACAGAATCCCCGTCATAATGATATCGAAACGATTCCACAATACCCGCGTGATCCTAAAAAAAATTTGAGTGAAAAAGGAGAGTGATGGAAACAAAACACCTACGTCATGATTCCTCACCAGAGCGATGAAGGGGATGAGGAGTAAAAAGAATTCCTACTCTCCGATATAACTAGACTCAAAATAGTTTTTTTTAGACTCAACAACGTCAGCGGTTCGATCAATCAAGGGGGCTCCTGCGGTCAGTAGGGCTCTGATACCAACTTGTAGCGCCCAAGATGCGATTCTATCCCAATCACATGATGAATTCATGAATTGGGCACAACCGCATTTCAAGCGCATAGCAAGGTGGATATCGTTACAATATACCATGTACTGAATAGATGAGAATACAAGATAAAGGCTTACACTCGCCACAAGCTACAACATGAATACAACAGTTCATCAGTACATAGCAATCATCATACAGAAGAGCAAGGTCCGACTACGGATGAAACCAAACGAAAAAGAAGAACGACATCCACCCTGCTAATCCCAGGCTCCCGACTCGGAACCTATCCCTTGATCGAAGAAGAAGCAGAAGAACTCCAAAGCAATCAAGCATCGCTCTCACGCTAGATCATCGCATTACCTGTACCTACACCTGTTGTTGTAGTAAACTGTGAGCCACGAGGACTCAGCAATCCCATTACCATGGGTATCAAGACTAGCAAAGCTTAATGGGTATGGAAATGGATAAGTGGTGAGGTTGCAGCAAGCACTAAGCATTGTATGGTGGCTAACTTACGAGTACCAGAGGAAGATGAGAAACTACGCAACGATCGCAATCTAGTAATGATCAAGAAGTGATCCTGAGCTACTTACATTCAAACATAACCCAACCGTGTTCTCTTCCCGAACTTCGTCGAAAAGAGACGATCATGGTTACACACGCGGTTGGTGTATTTTATTTTGGATCTGGTGTCAAGTTCTCTACAACCGGATATTAAAAATTCCCATCTGCCACATTACCACGGGCACGGCTTTCGAAAGATCAAACCCTGCAGGGGTGTCCCAACTTAGTCCATCACAAACTCTCACGATCAACGGAGGAAAATCCTCCTCCCGGAATAACCCGATCAAGCTCGGAATCCCGGTTCACAAGACATTTCGACAAAGGTAAAACAAATCGAGCAAGACCTCCCGACGTGTCGACACCCTGATAGGAGCCGTGCGTATCTCGTCTCAGGCCATGATCAGATGGGACATCCTACGAGTAAAACCAATCCTCGAGTTTCCCAGTGGTGGCCCTGCAGTCTACGCAGTTTGGACCAACACTCATGAGGAGCACTGGGCCGGGTTGTTGATTAAGAATCCTCGGGTGCTAGCCGGTCCCTATGCAAGTTTTAGTTGTTATTAGGCAAATGGTAAAACCAAAGTTGGGCCTTGCCGGAAGAGTTTTATTGTCGGGGATATCTTGCGACATATGCCAGGGGGTGGCTTATCGTGGATGGGGACAAAAGTACGTCGCCGGGCTCTAGAAGCGGGAGTGAGCGAGACCGCGTACACTTGCTAATCTTACCCAGGTTCTGGGCTCTCCTAGGAGATAACACCCCTAGTCCTGCTCTGCGGGGTCTCCGCATGATCACTACCTCAACAGGTAGCTACAAGCTTGCTCCTTGAGCTGTTTGGCTAGAGGAGGAAGAAGGGCAAGGCTAGCTCTACTCCACTCTCTCTACGTGTGTGTGTGTGTGGTGTTGTGGGTGCTCGACGAGGCATCTGCCAAAGTGCCAACCCCTTGCATGGGGTGACCTGGGGGGTTTATATAAGCCTACCCCCCAGGGGTACAACGGTAATCTGGCCAGATGCTGGGCCCGACAGTCAGCGTCACTGGTCGCCGGCTTCTCCGCCGACCGCCGGGGCCCGCCGCCTGGTGGGTCCACCGACTGCCGCGATCTCAGCCGACTGGTGGGTCCCGCCGTCTACGGGCCGCGTTGACTGCTTTATGCTGTAGCATTGCCCCTGATGACAAAGGCCTCGTTAGGGGGAGCGTGGATACAGTCCCGCCGCCTGGCGGGGGCTCACTGTAGCCATACCCCGTCGTATCTGGTTAATGGCGCACAGACTTCAAGGGAGGAGGAGGGCCGCCTGCTAGGAGCCGACCTCCCACTGAGCCGACTGGTCTGGGCTCGCCGCCTTCTGGCTTGTCACGGACAGGTAGGGCCCGCCGCCTGCGGGCCATACTGGCCGTCCGTCGCGGGAGCATGGCTTCCTCTGCCATGGGTGATGTCATGAGCGGCATGGCAACAGTCCTGCGTTGGGCGCAGGATGCCTGCTTGGTACGCTGTACTGTGGCCACGTTCTGCCCTGGATTCTGGGGTGGCAGGCCTGCACTGTAGCCATGCCCTGTCTCATCATGTTTATGTTGGCGCTGACTTTGAGGGCGCGAGGGGCCGCCTGCTAGGACTCGGCTTCCCAGGAGGCCGCCTGCTAGGAGTCGGTCCACTTCATGGCCGTCTTGTGGACTCCGCCGCCTCCTGGCAACCGGCTGCTTGGACCAGCCGGCCTCAAGAAGGCGGCCCTTTGTCCTTGATGTTTGAGGGGCGCAGCCTGCCCTGATGTCTTGAAATACCAAAGGGAGCTGATGGGGCTACCCGTGGTCATTTACTCCGACAGTAGTCCCCGAAGCTGATGAGGCGCTGCGGCTGAAGGGGCGAGAAGCCTCAGCAGCTTCATATTCCGGGTCGCCTGGTATTCTGCTTCGTCCGTCTTTCGAGGTGCCGACTGGTAGGTGTCGGCCATGACCAGGCAGGCCGCCTGGCGATTTCGAAACGTCGTGGTGGGGACCAGGTGGCATGCTAGCCAGACGTCAGGCTTGCCGCCCGCGCATGTCGGCCACGTGGCGTCATCAGGTCAAGCCGGCATGCCAGCCCACGCCCGTGACGGGACGGCGCCGCAGGCCGGGGCCCGCCACTACAGTGCCTCGGCACGCGCGCGGATCCGCTGCGGCCGAGGTGGACGGTTGGGCTTCTGCGGTAGTTAATACGCACCCTTACTGGCGCCGCAATCGTGGGAACATGGGGGAGTGAGCGTAGTTAATCCCACGATCCTCCATGCCCCCGCCCCCTCAGCTTCGCCGCCTGGGGCTATAAGTAGGGGGAGGAGGAGGGCGGCAGATGCACGCGCGCCCTCCTCTCCCTTCGCTGTTCTTCATCTTCTCCGTTGCCGCCGCGCCCTTTCCTCCCGTCGAAGTGCTGCCGCAGCCCGCCGTCGTCGAGCGTCCTCTCGCTGCGGCTTCCTTGCTCCGCCGCAGCCTCGCCCGCTCGCCACCGCGCCGCGCCTGCGACGAGCTCCTTCGTCCATGGCGCGCTCACGAACCTGCGACTGGGACGGCTCCAACGTCCATGATGATCACCTCTTCTTCCTCCGTCAAACACGGCGGCTGCCCCGGGAGGTGAACGTGCAGGTGCGCGTTCCCCCCGAAGCAGAAATCTCGCCGGCGCCGAAGGACGATGAACGCGTCGTCTTTCGGTCCCATTTCCTTTGCGGCTTCGGCCTTCCGGTGAGCGGCTTCCTCCGCTCCTTCCTTGACTTCTACCGAGTCCAGCCGCACCACCTCACGCCAAACACGGTGGTGGTGCTGGCCGCCTTCGTTACCATGTGCGAAGGGTACCTCGGCACTCTCCCCACCCTCGAACTCTGGGGGGAGTGCTTGTACCTCAAACTTGGCACCGCCGCCAAGGGCCAGGCGGCTCAATGCGGAGCCTGCGTGGCGGTGCGGCGCCTGGGCACCGGGAACCGCTTCCCGCCCATCTCCCTGCTGCAGTCGGCCAAGCTGTGGCCGAAATCCTATTTCTACGTCAAGAACATCCACTCGACAAGCGACTACGTCAACTTGCCGGCCTACGCAGCCGGCCCGCCAGCCGGGCCGCGCGCCAACTGGCAGTACAAGCCGAGTTCCCTGTCGGCCGCCTCCTCCGCCGCTCTTGCCCGACTTCAGGCGTTGACGGAGTCGGAGGGCCTGAAGGGGTCGGACTTGCTGGCTGCCTTCGTGACGCGCCGAGTGCTCCCCCTCCAAGCTCGGCCTCACATCATCAGCTGCATGAGCGGGCACCGGGACCCGTGCCGGACGTGCACACGGGACCTGCCGGACGTGGAGGTGGTCCGGCTGGTCAACTATATCTCCAACTGCAAGCTGTCGGAGGCGGACTGGCGGTTCGGCATGCGGCCGTACGACCGCGCACATCCGCCGCCTGCGGTGAGTCTTGTAATTCTTTTCTCTTTGCTGGTCTGAGTTCTTGTTTTGCCGCCTGACCAGTCGGCCATGGTGCGGGTCCTCCCAGCCCAGTCGGCCGCCGGTGCTCTGGATCCAGGTCAGCAGTATATGCCGGACCGAACGAGGAGCGACGTGGAAGACCCCGACTTGGGGGCGACCGCCATGGAGGAGGACGACACCACAGGTGGCGGCGGTGGAGCAGGCGGCTCCGGGGGAGGAGGCGGCCTTGAGGACTGGCAGGATGATGATGAGGAGGAGAACGAGCCGCGCCGCCCGCACGGCACCGACAGGGCGGGCGCGAGCTCCTCAGCCGCGCCGACCGCACCAGGCGGCCCACAAAAGCACCGAGCCGGATCGTTGCCGTTCGGCAGCCGGCCGAAGAAGTCCAAGAACGCGGCCGCCGCGACCAGGCGGCAAGAGGCCGCCGCAAGAGCGGCCCAGTTCCAGAGGGCCTCGAAGCAGCCCCTGATGGTGTCCGCGTAAGTGCTTGGTTGTGTTTTCCTTTCTTCTTCCTTGCAAACTTTTTCTGAGTTTTCTCTTGTCTTGCTTGAATCAGGGCCCCACTCACTCTTGAGCGGTCTGCCGCTGCTTCCGTGATCGGGGAGGCGGAAGGCTCCGCCAATACCCGCCGCGTGGACCCGCTCGCCGACCTCCGAGCGGCGACGGAGAGGAACGCGTGGGAGGCGCGCGAGGAGCGGGAGGAGGCGGAAAGGCAGGAGGCGGAGGTGGCCAAGGCAGCGCGGGCGGACGTGGACGCGGCGGCCAAGGCTCAAGCGGACGCTGCGGCCAAGGTCCGGGCGGACGCCGCCACCAAGGCTCAGGCGAACGCGGCTGCTAGGGCGCAAGCAGAAGAAACCGCGCGCGGCCGGACCCCGCAACTTGTCATTCCGTTGCACGCGGCGCCGCTAGCGCCAGAGATCCCGGTGCCGACTGGAGGAGCCGGCGATGACAAGCCGGTCGTGGAGAGGCGAGGAGGCGATGCCATCGTCTCGGAGGCGGCGGTGCCCCCGCAAGCGCCGACTGCCGGGGCCCGAGGCAATCGGCCTGACGTGCCACCGGCGCCGCCGGTCAGTGGCGAGTTGGTGGTGGGGGCGACTCCCGTGGTCCACCCTTCAGTGCGTCGGCGTGCGGCGAAGGCGGCCTCGGCACCGCAGGCGCAGGAGATCGGGGCCGCGAGCTCGTCGGCCCCAGACGCAGAGGCCACCAGTGCCGCCCCACCAGAATGGACGCCTGGGGGCGGGACGGGCGTGCTGAACAAGGCCGCGCAGGATGTTCAGGCCCAGCTCCAGGCCCTAGGCGCCGCCCTCCAGCAGTGTACGAAGGCGTTCTTGGCGACACGAACGGCCGTTCGGGTATGCTTCTTTGCTTTGTTTTTTGATTCTTGCAGTCTTCCGTGGGGGCGCGCCAGCGCACCCACTGGGTGTAGCCCCCGAGTTCCGGGCCGGCTGTTGAGCAGGCGGCTCGGAACTTTAAGGTAGGTTCCGAGTGCTAACTTGTTTTCTCTTCTTTTGTCTTCGTTGCAGGACTACCACAACATCCGCGCAGCCGCCTTCAACTCCCAGGTCCAGGAGTTGGCTAAGCGGACCGCCGACCTCACCGAAAGCCGACGTAAGCATTATGTCTACTTCCTCGTGGGGGCGCGTCAGCGCACCCGCTGGGTGTAGCCCCCGAGATTCGGGCCGACTGCTGAGCAGTCGGGCCGGATCTTCTGGCAACCACTTTTCTTTTTTGGTCATCTTTGTTGATTGCCCTCTCTTTCTCATTTTTGCAGGAGCCAACGCCACACTGCAGCAGCATCTGGGTGAAGTCCAGATTGAGCTGCGCGTCAAGGAGGAGGAGCGCCGTAAGGTGGCCCTGGAGCGCGACCGTCTGGCCAAGAAGTTGGCGGACCAGGCGGACCAGCACAAGGCGGAGCTCCAGAAGCTCAAGGAGGCGGAAGGCGCCCTTCAGGCCGAGTTTGAGCTCGAACGCTCAAAGTGGGCCGAGAAGGAGGCGATCCTCGCCGCTGGCTACGACGAGATTGCGGACATGATCGACGGTAAACTTCTTTCTTTGGAATAGCTGCCAACTGCATCAAGAGTCGGCTTTTGATCTTTGTTTTTCTTTTGCGTAGACTTCTTTCCTGGCCACGCCGTCGCCGTCAGCCAGGCCATCGAGGTGCGGCGTGACCAGCGTAGGAGGGAAGGAGTGGAGATCCCGCCCGACGCGCCTCGGAACATGAACGAGCAGCTTCTGGCCGTCAGGACGCGTTTGCAGCCGATTCACCGTCTACTCCGCCACCTTCAGCGTGCCGGGTCTCAGCTGGTTTCCGCCCTCTGGCCAGGCGGCCAAGCTCCACGCACCCCCAGTCGGACCGCCGACTGGTTGGAGGCGGCAATCGGCCGCTTCGAGGCTTGGAGGGGCTCCTCCGCTCGGGCAGGCGCCCGAAGAGCCTTGGAGTTCGTCAAGGCGTGGTATCCTGGGCTGAACCTAGCCCAGTTGGCCATGTTCCGGCAGGAGGCCATGGAAGAGTTGGTGGCAGCGGGGCCTGCGCTCACCCATCATGCGGTGGCGATCGCCGAGTACACCGACACTAGCATCTTCTTCCCCGAGCTGGACGAGGAGGGTGCCGAGGTGCCGATGAACTGGTTCGGGCTGAACCCGGATGACGGCGAGGACTCGGTGGAAGAAATCGCCTCAAGCAACAAAGGTGAGGACGAGGAAGATGAGGATGGTGAAGGTGACGCACCGGAGGGCGGAGCGGACGCCCAGCCTCAGCTTGATCGGGCCTCGAGCAACAAGCCGCATGCGAGTGCACCGACTGCTGCTAAAGGCGACCAAGCCGAGACTCGCCAGACGGCCACTCCACCAGCTGGCGCCGCCGACTCCACCAACCTGCCAGACTCGCCTGTTGCTCCTTTGGCCTAGGCTGCCAACTTATCTTATCTTTTCCTGCTTTGGTAATCTTTAGAACAAACTTTGTTAAATTCGCGCAGTTCCACCCGCTGGGGGTGTATTAAAACTTTGTTGAATGCTGGCCGAGGGCCTCTTGCTATGTGATTTAATTCTCGCACAAGATGTGCTTCGCCGAGCTCTGACTTGTTTTGCTTTCTGTTCTTTTGGCTTTTTCCTTTGCCGCTTTCCCTTGGCTGCCGCCTTGCCGGCCAGACAGCCATTCTTCGGTCTGCTGGCCAGGTCAAGTACTTGGCCATTTTGGGAAGACAAGTACTTTGGCCGCTTAGAACGTAGCAATTTAAGTGAGAAGCTGGCCGGCCGGCTGCTCAGCAATCGGACGGCTAGGCGAGGAGGCGACTTGGCCTATGTGGGTGCTTTCGTCCTTAGCCATTTTTCATGTGAGCACCATTTCCTGCCTTTGACTCTTGCCTGCCAGACAGTCGCTCTACGAGCTGCGGCTTATGGCAAGGGTGGGCTTAGATGCCAGCACACTACTTGTCCGACTGCAGGTAGAGCCAACATAGTACAAGGCGGCAAGCCCCAGGGCCGACTGGTCGGACCCGGTGTCGGGCGGAGGAATGAAATAACATACTCACAGACATGAAACTTATCATATAGATAAGAAAGGTAGCCCCCGAGTGCTCCTCGAGGGACCCGGTGCCTTTGCCCTTAGTACAAAAGGTAGCATGGTACATACTGTATTTAACTGTAAAATCTTCGGAGGAGATTTGCGTTCCATGGGCGCTCTGTTTCCTTGCCGGAATCGTCCCTTTTACCCGCCCTGGGCTTCTGCGCGTCGATGAGGTAATTGGAGTCGTTGCCCAAGGCTTTGCTGATGATGAAGGGGCCTTCCCAAGGGGCCGAGAGCTTGTGCTGGCCGGCTGTTCGCTGGATCAGCCGGAGCACAAGGTCTCCCTCTTGGAAGGATCGTGGCTTGACCTTCCGACTGTAGTAGCGACGCAGGCTCTGCTGGTAGATGGCGGACCGGCTGAGTGCTAACAGCCGGCCTTCTTCCAGCAGATCGATGCCGTCTTCTCGTGCTTCCTTCGCCTCCGCCTCCATGTACATGGTGACGCGAGGCGAGTCGAACTCGATGTCAGTTGGGATGACGGCCTCGGCCCCATACACGAGGAAGAAGGGAGTGAGACCGGTTGATCTGTTCGGAGTGGTGTGGAGGCTCCAGAGGACGGCCGGCAACTCGTCGATCCAGCAGCCGGCCGAGCGCTCCAGTGGCTCGACCAGTCGGGGTTTGATGTCGGATAAGATGAGGCCGTTTGCTCGTTCTACTTGGCCGTTTGACTGCGGATGGGCAACGGACGCTAAGTCCAGTCGGATGCCCTGCGTCGCGCAGAAATGGGCCAAGGCGCCTTTGGCAAAGTTAGTGCCATTGTCGGTGATGATGCTGTGTGGTACACCATACCGGACGGTGATATCTGCAATGAAGGTCACAACAGTCGGACCATTTAGTTTCTTGATTGGTTTTGCTTCAATCCACTTGGTGAATTTGTCCACGGCGACAAGCAGATGGGTCATGCCACTGCGTGCTGTCTTGAATGGGCCCACCATGTCCAACCCCCAGACGGCAAAGGGCCAGGTAAGGGGGATGGTCTTGAGTGCAGAAGCCGGCAGATGTTGCTTGGAGCTGAATTTTTGGCACCCCTTGCATTTCTTGACCAGATCCTTGGCGTCCTCCAAAGCAGTCGGCCAGAAGAAACCATGGCAGAAAGCTTTGGCGATAAGGGATCTGGAGGCCGCGTGGTGGCCGCACTCGCCTTGGTGTATGTCTCTGAGGATTGCCTTGCCTTTCTCTGGTTCGACACAGCGTTGGAAAACGTCGGTCACGCTGCGCCTGACAAGCTCTCTGTTTACTATCGTGTAAGCTCCTGCCCGGCGTTGCACCTGCCGGGCCGAGATCTCATCAACTGGCAGCTCTCCGCTTACCAAAAAGTTGAGGATGGGCTGCGCCCATGATGGTGCTTCGACTTCATCCACTGTCATTACGGCCACTGAAACTAGGGCGGTTGGGTTGGGAGGTGGCGGGGTGGAGTCGGCCGCGTCTTGCTGCGTTGTTGGAGTCCCCGGGACGGCCGCTGCAGCCCCCGGGCCGGGTTGTAGAGTCCCTGGGCCGGGTGCGACTGCCGCAGTCCCCGAGCCGCTTGGTGAAGTCCTCGGGCCGGCGGCCGCAGCCCCCGGGCCGGGTTGCGAAGTCCTCGGGCCGGGTGCGACTGCTGCAGTCCCCGTGCCGCCTGCCGAACTCCCCGGGCCGGCTGCTGCAGCCCCCGGGCCGGGTTGCGAAGTCCCCGGGCTGGGTGCGACTGCTGCAGTCCCCGTGCCGCTTGCCGAAGTCCCTGGGCCGGCTGCTGCAGCTCTGAGTCGGATCCGACTGCTTCGGGAGCAGCCGACACGAAGATGGATTCTGATTCCGGGGAAGGCTTGATAGACGGCTTGCGGAGGCACTGAAGGGACACGCCGGCTGGTATGGCTTGCCTGGTGGAGCCGATCCATGCCAGGGCGTCTGCTTGCTCGTTGTCGGCCCGTGGCACGTGAAGGAACTCGCACCCATCAAAATATCCGCTGATCTGCTGGACGAGGAAGCGGTAGCTCGCCATATTTGCATCCTTGGCGTCCCAGTCGCCAGACGACTGTTGGACCACCAAGTCCGAATCACCGTAGCACAGAATCCGGCGGATGCCAATCTCCTTGGCCAGCCGGAGTCCGTGTACTAGTGCCTCGTACTCGGCCACGTTGTTGGAGGCGGCAAAGTGGATTTGCAGCGTGTATCTGAGCCTGTCGCCTTTGGGAGAGGCGAGGACGATGTCGGCTCCCAAACCGGTGCGCATCTTCGAGCCATCAAAGTGCATCCGCCAATGAGTGGAGTCTGGAGCTGGCGGCAGGTACTGGGTCTCGGCCCAGTCGACGAGTAAGTCGGCCAGTGCTTGGGACTTGATGGCGGCGCGAGGCTGGTAGAAGATGGTGTAGGGGGCCAGCTCGATGGCCCACTTGGCCACTCGGCCCGATGCGTCTCTGCTACCTATGATCTCCGCAAGCGGGGCGGTGCAGACGACCGTGATGGGATGCTCTTGAAAGTATGGCTTGAGCTTCTTGGCGGCAAAATGCACGCCATAGCACAACTTTTGGTAGTGGGGGTAGTTCTGCTTGGAAGCTGACAGCACCTCACTCAAGTAGTAGACGGGCCTCTGGACCGGCTGTGCCTTGCCGTCCTCTCGGCGCTCTACCACCATAATTGTACTGACCACCCGGCTGGTGGCGGCGATGTAGAGAAGCATGGGCTCCTTGGCAACCGGAGCGGCCAGGACGGGCGGCGTGGTCAACATCTTCTTGAGTTGGAGGAAAGCCTCATCCGCCTTGTCGTTCCACTCGAAATAAGTGGTTTTCTTCATCAAATGGTACAGTGGAAGAGCCTTCTCGCCTAGCCGACTGATGTAGCGGCTGATGGATGCCAAGCAGCCGGTGAACTTCTGAATGTCTCGCAGTCGAGTGGGCCTCTCCATCCTCTTGATGGCCTTGATCTTGACAGGGTTGCACTCTATGCCGCGCTCTGAGACAAGGAAGCCGAGGAGCTGGCCGGCTGGTACTCCAAAGGCACACTTTTCTGGGTTGAGCTTGATTTGAAAACGGCGCAGGTTATCAAAGGTTTCCTTGAGATCTTCCAGGAGGGTACCGCGCTTCTCCGTATTCACCACAATATCGTCCACATAAACATGGGCATTTCTGCCGAGTTGCTTGAGGAGGCACTTCTGCATGCAACGCTGAAACATGGCACCGGCGTTTCTCAAGCCGAACGTCATGGTCAGGTAGCAGAAGGCTCCGAATGGTGTGATGAAGGCAGTCTTCAGGCGGTCGGCCGGGCTTAACTTGATCTGGTGGTACCCCGAGTAGGCATCCAAAAAACTCAACAGCTCGCATCCGGCTGTGGAGTATATCACTTGGTCAATCCGAGGCAAGGCGAACGGATCTTTTGGGCAAGCTTTGTTGAGGCTGGTGTAGTCAATACACATGCACCATTTGTTGTTCTTCTTTAGTACAAGGACTGGGTTGGCAAGCCACTCTGGGAAGAATACTTCCATAATGAAGCCGGCTGCTAGAAGCCGGGCTATCTCTTCACCAACAATTCCTCTCTTCTCCTCCGACAGGCGGCGGAGGGGTTGCCTGACTGGTTTTGCATCTACTCTGACATGTAGCTTGTGCTCGGCGAAATCTGTCGGAACTCCCGGCATGTCCTTTGGAGACCACGCAAAGATGTCCCAATTCTCATGGAGGAAATCGACGAGCTCGCTTTCCTATTTGCTGTCGAGGCGAGCTCCTATGACAGCGAACCTTTCCGGGTGCTCCGGGTCCAAGGGTATCTTCTTGGTTTCTTTGGCCGGTTGGAAAGAGCCCTGAGCTTCTGACCCTTTGGGATCTGGCGACAGGTCCGGCTGCTCGCCGGCCATGGCCACAACCCGGTCAAGGAGCCGTTTCTCGGCAGCAATCACAAGGGACTCGGCCAGCCGACTGCTGGCAGTGGCACAGGCGGCAGACTTCTGGTAGTCGCCGGCTATGGTGATAATGCCTTTGGTGCCCGGCATCTTCATCTTGAGGTAGGCGTAGTGGGGGACCGCCATGAACTTGGCCAGAGCAGGCCGGCCAAGCAACGCGTGGTAGGGGCTCTCAAGGTCAACCACCTCGAACCAGATTGGCTCTCGGCGGAAGTGATTCTTGTCTCCGAAGAGGACATCTATCTTGATCTTGCCGATTGGTGAGCAGGATAGGCCAGGCACAATGCCATGGAAGACAGTCCGGCTGGGCTGGAGCTATTTCTCTTTGATGCACAACTTCTCCATGGTGTCGCGGTAGAGGATGTTGATGCTGCTACCGCCGTCTATCAGAATTCGGGAGAAACGAGCAGCTCGCCTCTCTGTTGCAAAGGTGGCATCCAACACCAGGGCATAGGAACCCGGAGAAGGCATCACCTCCGGGTGGTTAGCTCGGCTCCAACTGATCGGCTTATCCGACCAGTGCATGAACTCTGGGGCTTCAGAGGCGACAGTATTCACTTCTCGGCGCTGTTGACACCGGCTGTGCCTGTCGTCAGTCACGCTGGTGAAGACGACGTAAGCTCCATGCTCTTCAGGAAACTCATCTTGGATCGCGCCGACTGGTCGGACCGCCGGCTGCTGGGGAGGCGGAGGCGGCAGGCCAGCAGGCGGCGGAGGCAGTCCTTCGCCTCTGGCAATGCGGGTGAGCCAGTGGCACTTCCGGGTGGTGTGGTTGGATGGCTTCGCGTCGCTGTGGAACTTGCAGGGAGCGTCGAGGGTTTGCTCAAACGAGAAGGCGGGCAACCAGGCAGGCTTGCCGCCCTTCTAGCGTTTGGGGCCGAGTTGCTCCTCTGGCTGCTGGTCTTCGACTGTCGCCACCTGCCGGCTGATAGTAGCCGGCTGCAGGGCCTTGCGCTTATTGTTGTTTGACTGTTGGTGCCGACTGGAATCACCAGCCGGTGTCTGAGGGGCCGGAGGGAGCATCTTTCCTGACGCATCCACTCGGAGTTCCGACTTCATGGAGGAGTCGACAGTGGCATACTTGTCCGCTATGATCAGCAGCTCATCGAGCGTGGCCGGCTCGTCGCAGAGGAGCCGGTGCTTGAGTAGGGTGCCCTCTCGGCACCCGGTAGTGAAGTATTCAATGGCTTGCACCTCATGAACCCCTTCGCAGGAGTTGTGCAGCTCGGCCCACCGCGTTAAGTATTCGCGGGTGGACTCGATCAGGCCTTGGATGCACAGGGAGAGCTGGCGAGGCTTGGGCGGCCGCTTGTAGGTGCTGGTGAAGTTGCGGATGAAAACTTCGGTGAAGTCTAGCCAGCAGTTGACGCTGTAGGGCTTGAGGCTGTTCAGCCATGTCCGGGTCGTGCCCTGGAGCATGAGCGGAACATACTTCGCGGCGACACGCTTGTTGCCGTTCGCTATGTTGACGGCAGTGGAGTAGTCGACCAGCCAATCTTCCGGCTTCACAGAGCCGTTGTACTTAGGAGTGTCCCGAGGGAGCGAGAACCCTTTGGGGAAGGGCTCGTCGCGAATGCAGGGGCCGAAACAAGGCGGGCCGATTGCATCTTCTTCTTCCAACACCAGGGACCGAGCCAAGCGGTCGATCCGGTTGCGGGCGTCGTTCTCTCCGACTCCTTCGCGGGGGCCCAGCCGGCGCCCAAGAGTCGGATGCTCAACAGGCGGCGGAGAGGCGCGCCTCTCCCTGCGCGGGGGAGGGCGCTGACGACCGTCCCGCCGTTCTACTGCTCGTGGGCGGCCGTCTTGGTCGCGCTCGATGGAGATGCGGGTGCGGCTGCGGCTAGCAACCGGCTCTGGGTCTCCTCGGTCGCGGGCGCTGGTTGTCGGTGTCCGGGAGGTCGCGCCGTGCTCTCGGCGAGGGGGAAGGTTCCCAGCCTATAGGCCGGGTTCCACCATGCGGCGGCTAGCTTCTTGCTGCGCGGCGGCCGCGTCGATGAGCTGCTGGACGCGCTCTGTCATGCAGCGACGCTTGTCGCCCTCCAGGCGGTCCAGCTCGTCTACCGCTGCCTGGGCGGCGCGCAAGTTCTCCATGGGCGTGGTGTAGACCGGGCGGTCGGCCCCCAACATGCTGGCGATGGCGGCGTCGCGCTGCCGGACCGTGCCCACGCGGCTGGGTTCTCCAGCAGCCGGTGTGCCACAGACGGCGCGGTCGATCTCGCGGTGGTAAGCCTCGGTGAGGCGTCTCATGGCCGCCTACTTGTTGGCACTGTCGAGAAGTGCGATACGGCATGCTTCCAGTGTTTCACCGCTCGCACCGGGCGCTACGGGAGCGGACAGGTCCCGCATTGCCGCCTGCAACGGGTCCCGGCCGGCCTGGTCGGAGGTTCCGTCGTGGCTGATGACCAGCACCTCAGTGACGGTGCTGGTGCTGGCGCTGGCGCTGCTATCTGCAGCGGGAAGTGGGTCGTCGAAGATCACCACGTCACCGGGGAAGGCATCAGGAAGCGCGACGTCGACGTCGATGACCATGTCGACGAGCAGGTCGGTGGAGCCAACGGACTCCGGGTCGGAGACCGGCTCGTCGGCGATGTGAAGCTTGCCGAGGAGATCGACGAGGCAGCTCTCGGAGCTAGCTGCGCCCGCGTCGAGTGCGGGCTCGTCGAAGAGGCGGATCCCGCCGATGAGATCAGCGAGGCTGCTTGCGGTGCAAACAACTTCCACGCCGTGCAGCGTGTCGGTGCAAACGCCGTCGGGCGTGCCGGGCTGGCTGCGCTCGCCAGGGAGGAAGAGGGTTCCCGTCTAGAACGTGTTTCCGGACGACGGTGCACCTAGCCCCACGGTGGGCGCCAAATGTCGGGGATATCGTGCGACATATGCCAGGGGGTGGCTTATCGTGGATGGGGACAAAAGTACATCGCCGGGCTCTAGAAGCGGGAGTGAGCGAGACCGCGTACGCTTGCGAATCTTACCCAGGTTCGGGGCTCTCCTCGGAGATAACACCCCTAGTCCTGCTCTGTGGGGTCTCCGCATGATCACTACCTCAACAGGTAGCTACAAGCTTGCTCCTTGAGCTGTTTGGCTAGAGGAGGAAGAAGGGCAAGGCCAGCTCTACTCCACTCTCTCTGCGTGTGTGTTAGTGGTGCTGTGGGTGCTCGACGAGGCATCTGCCAAAGTGCCAACCCCTTGCATGGGGTGACCTGGGGGGTTTATATAAGCCTACCCCCCAGGGGTACAACGATAATCTGGACAGATGCGGGGCCCGGCAGTCAGCATCACTGGTCGCCGGCTTCTCCGCCGAAAGCCGGGGCCCGCCGCCTGGTGGGTCCGCCGACTGCCGCGATCTCAGCCGACAGGTGGGTCCCGCCGTCTACGGGCCGCGTTGACTGCTTTATGCTGTAGCATTGCCCCTGATAACAAAGGCCTCGTCAGGGGGAGCGTGGATACAGTCCTGCCGCCTGGCGGGGGCTCACTGTAGCCATACCCCGTCGTATCTGGTTAATGGCGCACAGACTTCAAGGGAGGAGGAGGGCCGGCTGCTAGGAGCCGACCTCCCACTGAGCCGACTGGTCTGGGCTCGCCGCCTTCTGGCTTGTCACGGACAGGTAGGGCCCACCGCCTGCGGGCCGTACTGGCCGCCCATCGCGGGGTCATGGCTTCCTCTGCCATGGGTGATGTCATGAGCGGCATGGCAACAGTCCTGCGTTGGGCGCAGGATGCCTCCTTGGTACGCTGTACTGTGGCCACGTTCTGCCCTGGATTCGGGGGTGGCAGGCCTGTACTGTAGCCATGCCCTGTCTCATCATGTTTATGTTGGCGCTGACTTTGAGGGCGCGAGGGGCCGCCTGCTAGGACTCGGCTTCCCAGGAGGCCGCCTGCTAGGAGTCGGCCCACTTCATGGCCGTCTTATGGACTCCGCCGCCTCCTGGCAACCGGCTGCTTGGACCAGCCGGCCTCAAGAAGGCGGCCCTTTGTCCTTGATGTTTGAGGGGCGCAGCCTGCCCCGATGTCTTGAAATACCAAAGGGAGCTGATGGGGCTACCCGTGGTCATTTACTCCGACATTTATTCAAAGCGAACTGTCAAGGGGGGGCCATAAACCCCGACCGTGTTAGGAACGCAAAATCAAGGAACATAACACCGGTATGACGAAAACTAAGGCGGCAAGAGTGAAACAAAACACCAAGAAAAAGGCCAAGCCTTCCACCCTTTACCAAGTATATATAGATGCATTAATTAAAATAAGAGTTACTGTGATATCCCATGATATCCATGTCCCAACATGGAACAAACTGAAACTGCACCTGCAACTAGCAACGCTATAAGAGGGGCTGAGCAAAGCGGTAACGTAGCCAAACAACGGTTTGCTATGATGGTGAAAAAGGTTAGAGGCTATCATGGCAATTTGGGAGGCTTGATAAACAAGTGGTAGGCAGCGCGACATAGCAATAACATCGAGACAACTAGCAAAGCAAAGATAGTAGTGGTATCCAGGATAATGATCATATTGCCTGAAATCCCGCTAGGAAGAAGATCGAATCCATGAAGTAGACGAACCAACGTAGTCGAACGGATCATCACAATCGCAACGTAACCAGAACTATAGAGAAGAAGCACAACCGGAAAGAAGCAAACAACATGGTAAACCAACAAGCATAAACATGGCATGATGCACAACCAAGTATGATGCATGTCCGGTTTAATGATTCATGGCATGCCAAAGTGCAACAAACAATACTACAAATTAAGTGGAGTTCAATATGCAACGAGTTACATATTGACGAAACACCACATTCAATTATTTAGTTTGCTCCCGTTTAAGAACAAGACAAGATTAAATGTTGGTTAACATGGCAAGAGGTGAAGCATAATTAATCTACCTATCTAGGCAATTTAAATGAGGACGGAAACAACAAACAACAATTCCGGAAAATCACCATGTGTATATTTTGGATTTGGTACTGTTCTGCCCTAAACCATATTTTAGAGGTGTTAAACAGGAAAATAAAGTGCACCATCTTAAACTATGCATTTTTCTACCCCATTTACATATAAAGTTTATTTAATTCGGGACTACGGTTAATTAGTTATGAAATAAACCATTTTAGCATGTCATTTAGCAAAATAAATGCAAACAACAATTTAAACATTTTAAACATGGATGCAAGTTGGATATTGTGAAACTACATGAAATTCTAAACATTTTACACATATAAAGTATTTACATATGATACATGGTTTGTGAGATATTAAATGCATGAATTGAAGGGGTTTTCTGTAAAACTGTACACTCTGGATAAATGCGAAAAATCACAGCAGCAGGAAAAAACACAACGGGCTAAAACTGGAGGGGCTGGGGGAGCTGCTCACAGTGGGCCTTGGGCCGGTTGGTGGAGGCAGGCCGGCTAGGCTCGGTGGAGGCGGCCTGGTGGAGCGCAGCAGCTGCTGGGCTGACCGGTTGCTGGGCCAGCTTGGGGCGAGGCTGGGCGCGACCCACGCGCTGGCGCTGGTTAACGCGCGTGCGACCGGTCGTCGAGCGAGGCATGGGTCGAGGCGCTCCTCATCTCCCTCGACGGAAGACAGAGCAGCGACGGCAGGAGAGGCTACGCCGACGAGCGGGATCCGGCGAGGAGGCGTCGAAGATGGCCGGATCCGGGCCAGTTCGGGTCAAGGAGGCGAGGTGGCTGGCCAGCGGCGGGGTGGTCGGATCCGGTGGCGCGGGCGCTGTGCTCCTGTGGAAATACAGAGAGCGAGAGAGCTTAGAGAGATAGAGGGAGAAGCACGGGGAGGAAAGGAAGAGAAGGCAGGGACACGGGGCTCCTGTTGGCGGCGCTGCTTGCGGCCGGCTCGAGGAGAGGGCAGAGGAGGCCGCGGGGTCCTGCTGGTGCTCGCCGTCGGCGAGGTCGAAGCCGACGAGCGCAGAGGAGCGAGCACGGGCGCGCTGGTCGAAGGGCGACGGAGTTGACGAGGCCGCGGTCGGCATGAGTGCGCTGCTGCTAGGTGAAAGAAAAACGAGGGAGAGAGAGATTAGCGGAGGCAGGAGGAGCAGGGGAAGAAGGAAAGGCAGCAGGGACGGCGCTCATCTGCTGGGTGCGCCGGCGACGTGGCTGGCCGGACGGAGGCGGGGACGCGGGGCTCCGGGCAAGAGCTCCTGGATCCAGGGATCAACGTTGTTGGATCAATGGATTGATTGGGTGGTTCGGTGGGAATTGAGGAGGGACAGGGGAGGTGCTGGATCGAGCGAGGTGGAGGGCGTGGGGATCTGGAGGCTGTAGGTGGCAAGCGATGGTTGGGGAGGGATGAATCCCGAGGGGATTTGGTGGAGTGGCGGCGGCGGCTGGGAGGATGGGACGGCTCCCCTAGATTTTAGGGTTGTACGATATATATAGGAGAATTTTGGTTAGGTGCATTTGGTCATTCCGATCGTAATCATACGGCCCGGGATAAATAGGTTAAGAAGTCCAAATAAAAAACCGAAGATATTTTAGGGATGTTTGGGGATGATCAGGATCCATCGATAACGACAGAGCAGTTCGGGTTCAGGACAGTTTTCGGACGCGCGCGAGGGGTCTGTGTACTATGCAGAGAGGCTCAAACGATCGGACAACAAAAGAACGGTTGGTCTCGAAAGGGACAACAAAGGCAACAGGGAGAAGCGGGATCTACGAACGACTACGAGTTTTATGAATACATGTGGATGCAATGTGGATGATGCGATGATGAAATGCTACAACCAAATAAATACACACGACGATAACGAAAAACGTGGAAGGCGTCTGGAGCGTCGGTCTCGGGTCGTTACACTCCTCCTCTCCACCATCTGCCCAGCCCCTCCCAGTCCTCCCATTCGAGCTCCTCGAGCTCGCCTCGCCCATGGCCGCATTCTGCCACCGCCCGACTCCCTCGGCCATCCCCGCACCCGAGCCCTTCCCTCCTCTCCTCTAGCCACTCAGAGGAGCCCCAGTGCATGCCTACGCCGCCGCCCCGTCCAATTTCTTGCCGGAGCAGCCGTGCCCGCCACCCCAAGCGCCGCCATGCCGCCCCTTCTGCCGTCCATGGCCACCCCTTCCTCCGAGCTTCCCCGGAGCTCTGGCGACCACCTGCGGGCGCGGCTGATCCCCGCAAGCTCGCCCTGCCCATCCACGGGCGCCGCCGTGGCCCCGCGGGTCGGCATCGAGCCCGGCCGGCACCGGCTCTATTTCTATCGCGCGTTGGAGAAGAAGACAGGAGGAGGAGAGAAGAGATAAGGCAGGGCCCGCATGTCATCCTCTAGGCGTTGACCTGGCCCGGGCCCAGCCGTTTTAAGTGGAGGCGGTATTCTGAGAGTACGCTTTCCCTTGTCGAAAGCGTACTCTGGAAAAATGTGCCTTCGGCCTCAGCCCCGTCGGCCGAACCCATTAAATTATGAACGTTCGTCTATTAAGAGCTAAAGTGGACATTTTCTGTCTGTTTTTGCGCTTAACGAACGAACATGCGTTTCTCCGCGACCGTAACTCCGATTGAGGTAAAACCAACGCCCACGTCTTCAGTTCATCGAGCCCGTTCCGATGGCGTCATTTTCATAATGTTTTCACACTATGAAAATGATCATTTTGCCCTTACCCTTTGATTAGCCCCTCCGAGAGGGAAACTTTTCTGGCAAATCTTCCTGGAGTTTTATCGCACTTCCACCCGGTGTATTCCTTCACTCCCAGGCAAGCCAACCTCTTATCATGAGCTCCGGGCTTGCGTGATGACTTTGCTTGCACCCTGTGTGTTTACCGTAGTATATCTATATCACCTGTCAGTTTGCACTTGCATACACCTGTTATGTGATCTGTATTAGATGTTAGCACTACTTTTCATCTAATGTCATGACTTGTTTTCATGCCATATTTTTCCATGCTAGCAATAATCTTGTTAATACTATTATCATGTTAGTACCAGGATTTGATCTCATGCCATGTTTGTGAATGTTGTCATGATTCTGCTATGCTGATGTTAGGTGATTGTTCACGCTTATAATTGTTGAGGTAATGGTGCGAATAAAGGAGATGTTAAATTGAATTAATAAAATAAACCTAGTCGGTTGATCTAGAGTCACCTGTCCGGGCTTATTCATGCAACCACATTTGCCGGTATGGGACGGCCTTGACTTGGTCTAGCTTTGTGCTCTTTCACCGGTACCACCAACTAGGGAAGGTTATGCGTGCGTGCTGCCCTGATCAGGTAGGCGGCGATAACCTTGTGAGCCCAGTTGTATGTTTAGCCCGGGAGTCCCCGTTTGGGATAGTTGTGTTGGCCATGACTGTGGCAGGTGTCAAGAGTGACACAGGGGCCACCCAGGACATGACCCTGGGAGGGTATGATTGTCGGTGGTACGATGGAGGAGTCACGGGTTAGGCAGGTTTCGTTGGAGCAATGCTGGTCCACCCGAATGGGATCACGAGGTCAGGTGCTCCATGGTGTGGGTAAAGTGCGCAACCTCTGCAGAGTGTAAAATCTATTCAAATAGCCGCATCCACAGTATTGGACAGCCCATCCAGACTTCGCTAGGTGATCAACCGTAATGTTGATAATAATGGTGGAAGAACCTGCCCTGCATAGACATCAGATGTTGTCAGGAATATGGTATGTTAGCCATGGGATGGCTATGGAAGAGATGGTCAGATGACCGAAAAACTTGGATTGGACTGGGATCAGTTTCAGATTGGATCATGATAATGTTCGGGATATGGATTGTATACTTAATATGCTTTACTTTACTGTACTCTACTTCAGTAGTTATCTTGCTAGATAACCCTGTTAGGTCATGATGATCAATGCTGCTAGATGTTTAATCATGCCAGGTAATCTTGCTACGACATGATAATTAGTAATGCTAGATAGGTATGCTATGCCATGCTTGATTCATATTTTCCTGTTAATTCCATGCCATGTTTAGAATAAATTCTTGCATAGCATAGGGCTTGCTTTGTCATCTGCTTGTTTGGATGCTATGTATTTGGTTATCTTGCGAGTACATTCAAAGTACTCACCTGGCCTTGCACGTGGCCAGTTGCAGTAGAAGATCCGTCGTGCTAGAGCATAACCCAGCCAGTCCTGTGAGTTGTGGAGCCCAGCCAGAGACGTCGTTGCCATCGAACCAAGACCTTCGCTGCCATTTAGTTAGCCTTGGAGCTATGTAATATTCTTGTAAGCAACAGTATTGTAATACTCCATTTTATATAATAAAGCCATTTTGTGCCTGGAATTGCTATATCATGTCTTTGACATGCGCCAGGTCTTATCCTGGGGCTGGCGTGCGTCGGCCCTCTATCGGGGTGCCACGGGACGTGGTATCAGAGCCAGGCTGGCTCTAGGTTACCCTAGCACCAAACCACCCCTATTTCCAACCCATAGTGAGCCCACTAGAGTTGACCCATCGCTGGTATCCGACACGGCCACTGTTGATCAACATGCGGCGTAGTCAGAATTGACGTGTCCCTACCCAGCTGTCCGCCTACCCAGCTATCCCGGATTAGACCGCGACCCTACCCAGCTGTCGGCCGTGCCGGAGTATGTTCTAACCGGCACGAGAAGGATCCAGGCCATGATGGTGTGTTCCAGCCTGACTGCCTATTTAACCCCTTCCCACCTGCAAGTCGCAGCTCTCTCCATTCAGCAAGCTAGATCTCCGCAAGAGAACCC
Source organism: Thinopyrum elongatum (assembly GCA_011799875.1). Classification (NCBI taxonomy): domain Eukaryota; kingdom Viridiplantae; phylum Streptophyta; class Magnoliopsida; order Poales; family Poaceae; genus Thinopyrum; species Thinopyrum elongatum. Next base: position 217,514,845 of record CM022299.1, on the reverse strand, counting down.
ATACAAGTATCCTCAAACCAGTAGCCATGGCTAGTTCTTCTAGAAAACCCACTTTCCATAGCCGAACCTTGGCTAATGGTTATCCCGGCTTTCCGCCCATCCTTTCTAGTATGCTCACTCAAGCCCTTGGCCGTAGTACTTCTCCGGTGTATCTCGTGTTCCAATCGGAACCCATTCCCCACCTTTGCCGATTCTGTGTGAAGGCACTTATCAATCCAAGTCCAGCCGCGGATGGGAAGCCCATAATTTTTCAAGGCAAACCCATGCCCACCCCCGTGTTGGCTGTCCAGACAGCTACCGCGGAAGCCATCGCCCGTCTTCGTTTCTAGTTTCCGCAAGTAGCAGAGATGCGGGAGTTCCGCTACTTTCCCTCTGCATCCAGCACAGGCTGTGAGTTCTTCAGCACAATCAAAGATGCTGACCCAGCAATTGCTCGCCTGGTTCAGTTCATTGCTGCCCAGGGGCTACTGCTCTCTAGCATTCTTGGAGAGTTCAAATCTGTTGACCATGACTCCACTCGGGTTGTTACGGAAGCATACCGTGCTGCCCGTCAAACTACATCCCAGACTACCCGTTCCCTGCTGCCAAACCCAGTGCCACCTTCACAGCTAGTACCACCCTCGCAATCCGTGAACCCATGTCTACCCGGCATCATCCACCCAAATTCCATTCGAGTAGCTATTCGCCGTCTTCGGTGTCGGGATGTGTTCCGTCAAGTTCCAGCTATAGCTCCAGCTGTTGAGCTCCAACCTATAGAGGTGTCCGACGATGAAGATGGAAGCTGGCTCAGCCTTCGTCCCCCAGGAGAGCCCCAGCCGGAGTAGGCCCATTTGTGGCTCCGGCAGTAAGCGAAGCCAGGAGATGCCGTGAGTGTGTGTGTTGCGAAGACTGTTTCTTCACCTTCGTCTAGGATTAGGACCCTGTAGTTCGGAGTGAGTTGTTGTTGTTAGCTGCCTAGTAAGGTTGTGCTTTGTTATAATGCTTGTATTGCTTGTGCCTGTGTGATGTTGTAATGTTGTGTATGCCTGTTTGCTCTGTGTGTTTTGGTTCATCTGTCTCTTTGTTAAGTAGAAATGTTTAACAGAGCTGGCAGTGGATTCTTAACAAGATTTTAGTCAGTAGAGCACTTACACCTAATAACATTGGACTCGCCCAGAGTCCCTAATAAAATGCGAGCTGGTGTAGGTGTATGTATACCAGGAATACATACACCCGCTAGCATTAAAACACCTTAGTGTAATATTCCTGATATGCTTCTTTCCTCTGTTTGTATTTTGCTACCATATGTATTCTGCATTTGCTTGCATATTAGTTAGAATAGATTGCATGTGTATCGTGTGAGCAATGTCTGCACGCCAAGTTCAGTCTTCTGAGTACAATCACCGCAGTACTCAGGTAGAATGCAAAGCCACCTATCCATACCCACCTATGCTTACTCCATTTGCCAGTTTTCCCGAGCCTAGTGTTCTGGAAAACCAGCTCTATCCCATAATTTTCCCCGGTCCCAAAATCTTTTCCCAGAACTCGGTTACAATCTCGGAGTTCTGAGAAATTTTATTGCAACATAAACCATTACAAGCCCTCCAGTCTAAGATCTAAACCCTGATTCTATCTCAACCCTCACTCGTTGTGGATGTCGTTCATCGAGGAGCAACCAGCAGTGTGACCTCCACGCTGGTAGAGCTCCGCTGACCACACCGCACTAACCACAGACCCAGCGACGCCTCTGTCACCGTCTTGTGTGATGCTGACCGGCCGCCCCCTCGCCCCACCGCAGCCCGCGCTTATTCCACCGGCCTAAGACGGCGTAGATGATCACCAGCCACTGCTCGTTTAGCGGCATCCCGACGATCATCGAGGATCATCGCACACAGCAGCAGCGAGAAGCCAACCAATGCCGCCAACAAACTCACCAAGAGGATGGTGATCAGTTCCAAACCCACGTCCGCCATTAACACCTCGCCTCGCGCCCCTGCAACCAGAAAGAAAAGGAGAAGAGGAGGAAGAGGTGAGGTAAGATGCGAGGTGGAGGAAGAAGAAACAGCGGTCGTTTTATAGCCCAAGTCTGGTGTATGGTGAGCGAGGTCCAGGAGAACCGCGCGTCGCTCGATCACCGGCGTCCAGGAGGCGAATCCGCGAGCAGTGCTGACCGGTGCTGGCTCGCGATGGGAGTGCTCTCTGCGTTGATCCCGTGCACGCCACACGCTATCGCCGTAGGGTGCTTTATGCCCCAGGAGCTAGGCATGCGCAGTGCCTAGCTGCACTCAGGACAGCGCGGGAGCAAGAGAGAGAGCCATTGGCCGGAGAAAGAAGAAGGCTGCCAGTGGGCCCTAGGCCCACCTGACAGCAAGAGAGGCCACTGTTCATTGTGGTGCCCCGAGCATTTTTGGAAAAAGGAAATTCTGCTTTTTCTAAAAATGTCAGGGCTACCCAGCGGCCCCTACCTAAGGAGTAGATCCCGCGATATCCGTATCTCGATCTGGGTGTACCAGTTTTCGGTACTTTTAACTCGGTTGTTTTCAACCACAGGGTTAAAACTCAACCCAGAGGTTTTTCCAGGAGGCGTAATATTTGTTCTGAGCTAACCCTAGGAATCTCGAGGACGAGATTCTCTTAAGGGAGAAAGGTTTGTAACACCCCAAAAATCGGGTTATCGATTTTTGTGTTGTTATTCCTTCCTAACTTTTCGCTCCCAAATTTTTCCTCTGAAATCTGGTGAGTGACCAGGTGAATCCAGACAATCCTCAACCGCTCAGTGCCTTTCCCATGCTCTTGTGCCAGTCAAGTTTCCGTCAGTAAACCCCGAACCTCACTGAAACCCTAGTTCCAAAATATCGGAACTGGAAATCATGCCTTTGTGTTTACAAAGGAGCTCTCATTTTCCTTGCTTTGTTAATCCTCTCAAAATTTCCAGATATTCGCATTCACTCATAAACCCTAGATGTGCAAAAATATTGCTAAGTCATATGCAATATTTCTCATCTAGAATTAATTCATTTTTCTGCCTTTCCGAGGAATTAAATCCGGGAAAATATTTATCCATCTCCAAAGTTCATGAAAACTTGTGGAGATATTCTTTATGATCATATTAAGCTCTCATAAAAATATTGGCCATAATTAAATAGGGGAAATTGCATTTTCCTATTTAAAGCCAATATTTCAATTTGGGGCCTTTCCAAAGGAACTACCATTTTGGTAGCTAGGAAAAATCCCAAATAATTTGTGGAGCTTCTCCAATCAATATCTTCACCATTTCCATCAACATCACAAGTTCCACCAATTAAATTTTGAGCACCACACCACTTTGCAAATTCTGTCCAGATTTCCAGTTTGCAAAGGAAGTGCTTGATTCCTTGATCTCCTTGGGCTGAAATTTTGCAGGGTGATTCATTATGATATATTACCCTTGGACACCAAAAACCAGCCCATTTAATCTAGCCAATCTTCCCTAGTAAATTATCTAAGTTTCTGTTCAGATTGCATCATTGTGAAGGAAGTACCCTCATAGATGATCAATTTGAGCTGAAACTTTTCCAGCTATCTCTAATGACCAAATAATCACTCTACACCAAAACTCATCCAAATCCATTTATCCATTTGACCCCTACTTCCTCATTTGCATTTCTGGTTAGATTGGTGCTTTGTGAAGGAAGTACCATCTAGAGTTGTCCATTTGAGCTCAAATTTTGCCAGCATGACTACCTTAGTAGATGACCAAACCCTGCCCAAGATCAAGCCAAGAGCAGCAAGGAGCTATCCATATCATCAATCAAACACCTTGTTGTTCATCAGCAGTTGACCTTAGTTCAGTCACACCTGAGCTTTCTGTTCCTGTCTGAGGGCTCACATCAACTGTTTGATATTGTGCCCACGCGGTAGACACGATTTGAGAGCGTTTTGGAGCTTAGTCCACGTGGTGCCAGTGGTGACCACGGACGTTGTCGGCGGAACCAGAGCGCTGCGCATTAGAGGCTTCGGGAGGCCACCTCCAGTGGGTTCTAGCTTGTCCGGGCGCGCCGGAGAGCTGCCCACCGCACGCGTGGACCTCCTGGAGTCTTCTTCCCCTCGTCCCCGAGTCCCTGGACGAGTATGCTGACATGGATGCTCCACCGAAATCCCGCCACGGCGATGCACTTCTCGGCGCTTCGGTCGTCGCCCAGTGCCCTCCTCGCGACTATAAGTAGGTGCCCCGAGTCCCTCCTCCTCTCCACCAGCAGCCCAGCCCCTCCCAGTCCTCCCATTCGAGCTCCCCGAGCTCGCCTCGCCCATGGCTGCATTCTGCCACCGCCCGACTCCCTCGGCCATCCCCGCGCCCGAGCCCTTCCCTCCTCTCCTCTAGCCACTCAGAGGAGCCCCAGTGCCTTCCTATGCCGCCGCCCCGTCCAATTTCTCGCCGGAGCAGCCGTGCCCGCCACCCCAAGCGCCGCCATGCCGCCCCTTCTGCCGTCCATGGCCACCCCTTCCTCCGAGCTTCCCCGGAGCTCTGGCGACCACCTGCGGGCGCGGCCGATCCCCGCGAGCTCGCCCCACCCCTCCACGGGCACCGCCGTGGCCACGCGTGTCGGCATCGAGCCCGACCGGCACCGGCTCTGTTTCTATCACGCGTTGGAGAAGAAGACAGGAGGAGGAGAGAAGAGATAAGGCGGGTCCCGCATGTCATCCTCTAGGCGTTGACCTGGCCCGGGCCCAGCCGTTTTAAGTGGAGGCGGTATTCTGAGAGTACGCTTTCCCTTGTCGAAAGCGTACTCTGGAAAAATGTGCCTACGGCCTCAGCCCCGTCGGCCGAACCCATTAAATTATGAACGTTCTTCTGTTAAGAGCTAAAGTGGACAGTTTCTGTCTGTTTTTGCGCTTAACGAACGAACGTGCGTTTCTCCGCGACCGTAACTCTGATTGAGATAAAACCAACGCCCACGTCTTCAGTTCGTCTAGCCCGTTCCGATGGCATCATTTTCATAATGTTTTCACACTGTGAAAATGACCATTTTGCCCTTGCCCTTCGATCAGCCCCTCCGAGAGGGAAACTTTTCCGGCAAATCTTCCCGGAGTTTTATCGCACTTCCACCTGGGGTATTCCTTCACCCCCAGGCAAGCCAAACTCTTATCATGAGCTCCAGACTTGCATGATGACTTTGCTTGCACCCTGTGTCTTTACCGTAGTACATCTGTATCACCTGTTAGTCTGCACTTGCATACACCTGTTATGTCATCCGTATTAGATGTTAGCACTACTTTTCATCTAATGTCATGACTTGTTTTCATGCCATATTTTGCCATGCTAGCTTGTTAATACTATTATCATGTTAGTACCAGGATTTGATCTCATGCCATGTTTGTCAATGTTGTCATGATTCTGCTATGTTGATGTTAGGTGATTGTTCACGCTTATAATTGTTGAGGTAATGGTGCGAATAGAGGAGATGTTAAATTGAATTTATAAACTAAACCTAGTCGGTTGATCTAGAATCACCTGTCCGGGCTTATTCGTGCAATCACATTTGCCGGTATGGGACGGCCTTGACTTGGTCTAGCTTTGTGCTCTTTCACTGGTACCACCAACTAGGGAAGGTTATGCGTGCGTGCTGCCCTGATCAGGTAGGCGGCGATAACCTAGTGAGCCCAGTTGTATGTTTAGCCCGGGAGTCCCCGTTTGGGACAGTTGTGTTGGCCACGACAGTGGAAGGTGTCAAGAATGACACAGGGGCCACCCAGGACATGACCCTGGGAGGGTATGATTGTCGGTGGTACGATGGAGGAGTCACGGGTTAGGTAGGTTTCGTTGGAGCAACGCTGGTCCACCCGAATGGGATCACGAGGTCAGGTGCTCCATGGTGTGGGTAAAGTGCGCAACCTCTGCAGAGTGTAAAATCTATTCGAATAGCCGCGTCCATGGTATTGGACAGCCCGTCCAGACCTCGCTAGGTGATTAACCGTAATGTTGATAATAATGGTGGAAGAACCTGCCCTCCATAGACATCAGATGTTGTTAGGAATATGGTATGTTAGCCATGGGATGGCTATGGAAGAGATGGTCAGATGACCGAAAAACTTGGATTGGACTGGGATCAGTTTCAGATTGGATCATGATAATGTTTGGATATGGATTGTATACTTAATATGCTTTACTTTACTGTACTCTACTTTAGTAGTTATCTTGCTAGATAACCCTGTTAGGTCATGATGATCAATGCTGCTAGATGTTTAATCATGCCAGGTAATCTTGCTACGACATGATAATTAGTAATGCTAGATAGGTATGCTATGCCATGCTTGATTCATGTTTTCCTGTTAATTCCATGCCATGTTTAGAATAAATTCTTGCATAGCATAGGGCTTGCTTTGTCATCTGCTTGTTTGGATGCTATGTATTTGGTTGTCTTGCGAGTACATTCAAAGTACTCACCTGGCCTTGCATGTGGCCAGTTGCAGGAGAAGATCCGTCGTGCTAGAGCGTAACCCAGCCAGTCCTGTGAGTTGTGGAGCCCAGCCAGAGACGTCGTTGCCACCGAACCAAGACCTTCACTACCATTTAGTTAGCCTTGGAGCTATGTAATATTGTTGTAAGCAACAGTATTGTAATACTCCATTTTATATAATAAAGCCATTTTGTGCTTGGAATTGCTGTATCATGTCTTTGACGTGCGTCAGGTTTTATCCTGGGGCTGGCATCCGTCGGCCCTCTATCGGGGTGCCACAGGTAATCGAGTAGTGTGGTGAAGCTGCCTGCATTATGAACATTGCCAAATTATGCTATTGATATTTTGAAATGACTCTTTATTTTCTAATTTGAATTTGGATGGAATTGACAGCATAGTTACCATATTTGTTTATACACGTGCAAACCTGTCATCTCTCTGCTTGTTTCAGGGTGATATGCCTGATGGCATGCACAAGTCTACTGAAGGCTGTGAGACAAACCCAACAGTATTGCAGCAAAGAAGGCAAAACATCTTGAAGATAGCGAGACAACCCCAAAGTCATGTCTTGATGCAGTGTTCAAGTTACTTGAGACTAGCAGTCAGACAAGCTCACAAAATTTGCTGTCTGAATCAGTTCGACTTCTTCAGTCCCAAGTTCAAGCAGAAAGGCATTCCGCAACTCAACTTCGACTTGAAGTCCTACCTCTAAGGAAGATCGCGGAGAACAACAATGAGACCTCATTGCTAAACAGCTACAGTTGGAAGCTTGGACCGACATGCTAGGCCAGTCTCACAGCCTTGCTCAGCAGCTTGCGCAGCAGCTCCCGCGCAAGGCTAACCTTTCTTGAACTATCCTGGAAGTGGTCTTGGTTCAGTATTATTTTGTTACGCTGCAATGGTGCCCAATTTTTGTAATCTGCTTCTTCGTTGCGCTTTATGATCCCTGGTGGCAAACTTCGATGCCCAGTGGATGTAATATACCATAAATCCTTTATTGTATAGTGTAGGTTTATTCTAAGTTACTATGTCATAATTTCTTTATTGTATAGAGTAGGTTTGTTCTTAATTCCTACTAGTTACTGTATATGCCATCATTCGCTATCTGAAAAAAGGCGAAAATCTGATGTAGGCGACCGGGCCAAGACATTCGTCTCTAACGGGCCTGCATTTTAGCGGGCCACAATTTTGCCGTCATGCAACTTTCTTGGGCCTGAAAGGCCATTGGGCCTTCACACTTTGCGCCAGGCCCACAACTTACACGGGCCTCCATTTAGCCCAAAGTTTAGTTGGGCCTTTAGTGGACCCAGCGCTTAGTTGGGCCCATGTAGCTTCGGGCCATTAACATGCTGAATATTCTGCTGGCCTGTTATGGCCCAGAAGATACCATGAGCCTTTAGCAGGCCGAAATGCATGTTGGGCCTCAATTTTCAATAGTCGTCCATGGGCCTTTAGCAGGCTGAAATGTATGCCACGCCATTATTGGCCCAGTTATATGACGGGCCATTACCAGGCCGAAACATATCTCGGGCCTTAGTTGGCCCACTGATATCATGGGCCTTTAAGAGGCTGAAAGCTTAGTAGAGGCATCAACGGGCCGAATTATACGACTGGCCTTTAACGGGCCCAATGTCACGTTGGGCTGAACTGTTGCCACCTTGATCACGGGCCGTTAGTGGGCCGGATGTCGCGTCGGACCATATATGGCCCATTGGGCCGAAAGACACATCGGGCTGAAATGGGCCCATGTCTACATCAGGCCTCTAACATGCCGAAATGTCACTAGGCAGTAATTGGGCCCAAATACTCGGCGAACAAATAACGGGCCAGATCTGGCTTTGTGCCGTAAATGGGCCATGTTTAAGCAGGCCGTTAGTGGGCTGGCCCACTAGTACCTGAGTAAATACTACGGGCCATTGACTAGGCCAGCCTTTTTAACCTATATGGGCCTCTGTTGGGCCCTGCCACATGTCGACGTATCATAGGCACGTCTCCTCCGTTGGATGGACGACATCTGGCCCACCGAGGAGCCGATACGTGTTTCCTCCGGCCAATGATGATTTTACACGTGGAAAATCCCCATTGGTCCTGGCTGTTAACGGGTTATCGGATCCAAACCGGAACCCGATAGCTTAACGGCGACCCATTATGGTGGATGCCACGTGTAGGTTACCCTTAACGAAAGCACTTCTATGACGTGCGATTTATCGTCATGGAAGTGGACACTTCCGTGATGATAATTTTGGTAATGTCATGGAACACTTCTACGACAGCACAGGTATGACTATCTTGATTCTGTCATAAAATCGTCATGGATGTACATGCATGACAGAAAACATGACCTACTGTGACAAACATGTATCATCACGAAAGTGTATTTTTTTGTAGTGCATACAGTCCCCCTCTAGAACCCCTCTCGTGCACACGCACACAAATTGTCTATCTAGGTCACCTACTACAGACCATCTCACTCTTTCGACCGCATGACAGCCCACACTCGCTCAATCTCTCTCTCTCTCTCTCTTCATCTAAATCTCGATTAACCTTGCTTTCTCTCACAAACAAATGATATATCTCCTTGTTTGGGCCTCGATCGACACACTCTATACTCTCTCATGCAGATTTTCTATCTAGCTCACTCTTTCCAAAGCATCTCACTCTTTCGACCGCATTGTGGCCCACACTCACCCAATCTCTATCTCTCTTTATGTATGTCTCGATTGACCTCGCTTTCTCCCACACACAAACGATATATCTCCCTGTTTGGGCCTAGTTCGACATATTGTATACTCTCTCACGCACATTGTCGATCTAGGTCACTCTACAACCTGTCTCCACATGGCGGCCCATGCTCGCTCGCTCGATCTCTCTCTCTCTTTATCTATGTCTCGATTCACCTTGCTTTCTCTCACACACGGACGATATATCTCCCTGTCTGGGCCTCGATCCACTCTTTGTATACTCTATCATGCACATTGTCTATGTAGGTCAATCTCTCAAGATCTCTCTTACAGCAGTCACCCTACCCAAAAGCTCAATCGCATGATATCTCTCTTTAATTATGGATATGGAACACGAAATACCAAAAAAAATAGTTGTACTTGCTACTCATGGAGATGGGGAACCTCCTAAAACCCTTGATGCTTGTTATGTGGACAATATTAAACACTACTTTGATAATCCTGAGAAAACCCCATTCAACTTGATAATGGGAGACATGTTGGATCAACGTGAATACTTTAGGGATTATCGCTTGACTCAAAAAGGGAAACTCTTATGTGATCAACTTGATTGTTTGCAATGGTATGCTTGGAATTTATGCTTGAGATGTGATTATACTTGTTGCTCTAAGATGAGGGCTCCAAACCTTCCCTTTTCATGTGAATTTAATGATAATGAAACTTTGGCTTATTATGCTAATGGTATATATGATTACTATGATGTGGAATGAATAGAATAATTTATTGCTTTTAAGGGTGCTTGTGTAATTAAATGTTTGTTTGAAGAGTATGAAGATTATGATGATGCTCTTTACAGATCTGAAAATTTTGCTATACTTAAATATTGCTATGAGAATTATAAATACAATGCCAATATTGATGAGTTTATTGAGAAAGTCTCCATTGTCCAAGAAGATACTAATATTTTGCAGTAATATATGGAAGAAGAAATTGATGATACTGTGAGCTCATTAGATGAAAAAAATGAGGAGGGGAGCAAAGAACAAAAGGAGGAAGAGTGGATTAGCTACCCGTGCCCACCTTCTAATCAGAGTAACTCTTTAATTTCCCTTTTTGCTTACTGAAGGATGAATGTTATGATGATTGGTATGATCCCTTGGATTCGTTTGAAATATCCCTTTTTGATGAAATTGATGCTTGCTATGCTTGTGGCCATGATGCAAATTTCAATTATGCTTATGGAGATGAACTTGCTATAGTTCCTCATGTTAAGAATGAAATTGGTGCTATTGCACCCACACATGATAGTCTTATTATATTTCTGAATTCTCCCAACTACACTATATCGTCGAAGTTTGCGCTTATTAAGGATTATATTGATGGGTTGCGTTTTACCGTTGCACATGATGATTTTGATGGATATAATAAGCATGTGCTTGCTGCTCCTACTTGCAATTATTATGAGAGAGGAACTACATCTCCACCTCTCTATGTTTCTAATACGATAAAATTGCAAGAAACTGCTTATGCTATGTATCAGCCTTTATTTTGTGTGCATGGATTATTCTTTTATGACATGCTGATGCATAGGAACAGAGTTAGACTCTGTTGTTACATGATATATGTTGCGTTTTGCTCACCACTAAATTAAAAATAATTGTTAATTAAAATTGGCTTTGATATACCTTGGGATCCGGGTGGATCATTTACTTGAGCACTATATGCCTAGCTTAATGGCTTTAAAGAAAGCACTGCCAGGGAGACAACCCAGAAGTTTTAGAGGGTCATTTATTTATGTTGTGTGCTTTTAAATAGGTTAAAAACAAAACAATATATAGAGGGGAACCTAAAAAAACTTTTTCAAAAAGAGAAGCGATTGGAAGGTTATGCATTCGAGAAGTGAGGGTTGACCTTGAACCATTGTGTTCATGCTCATCAAAACAATGCAGAATTTTTCATGGAAGTTTCTCACAAAAATAATTATGGCCTTGTACAAATCCATTCTATTATAAAAATAATATGCCAAGAATTTCCTTTAGGATGTTTAAATTGCTTGTTTGGTATGTGCAGTGCAAAAACAGAAACTTTGGCTGTAGTGCGTGAATTTACATTTTTTACTGGAACGTCAAAAGTTTCTGAAATTTTTACACGGTACTGCTATGAATTTTTTTTTTGTCCTAATATTTCAGAATTTTTTGAGTTACAGAAGTATATGCACCATCTGCATCTTTACAGACTGTCTTGTTTTTACAGATTGCGGTTATAGTTTTGTTATTTGCTTGTGTTTGAAATCTTGTTGAGCCCCATTGACTTGGGAGCCAAAGAATTGTGATAGCATACAGTGGGTAATGTTTGATTATAATTATATATTAATGTTACAGCAGGACATGATCGGATTTCATGTTATATGTACTAACCCCTCTAATAAAAATGTTTGGTTAAGTTTTGTGTGGATGAATTATTTGAAGATCGAGGAGGTATCGATATGAGGAGAATAAAGAGAGGCAAGGTTTCAAGCTTGGGGATGCCCAAGGCACCCCAAGTAAATATTCGAGGAGACTCAAGCGTCTAAGCTTGGGGGTGCCCGGGAAGGCATCCCATCTTTCGTCAACAACTATCGGTATGTCTCGGTTTTTGTTTTGTTCACATGATATGAGTAAATTCTTGGAGCGTCATGTGCTTTTTACTTTTCTTTTAATAATGCACCATGCTGGTATGAGATAGTCAATCATTTATTTATAGAATGCTCTTTGCACTTCACTTATACCTTTTGAGTATGGATTTATAGAATGCTTCGTGTGCTTCACTTATATCATTTGAAGTTTGGATGCCTGTTTCTCTACACATAGAAAACCGTCATTTGTAGAATGCTCTTTTGACTCACTTATATTTGTTAGAGCATGGGAAATAATTTTGTAGAAAGAACTAAACTTGCATGCTTCACTTATATCTATTTAGAGAGTCAGCAGGAATTGGTCATTCACATGGTTAGTCATAAAATCCTACATAAAACTTGTAGATCACTGAATATGATATGTTTGATTCCTAGCAATAGTTTTGCGATATTGAGATGGTAATATGTGGGAGGTACTAGTGAATGATTGTGGTTTAGTAAAAATATTGGTGTTTAGGTTTGTGATTCCCAAAGCATGCACGTATAGTCTTTAGTTATGCTAAGAAGTTGGAGCATGATTTATTATTCAGTGTCTTCCTTTGCTTGGAGGTCGGGGGCGCACGATGGTTAGCTCCTACCAACCTTCCCCCTAGGGGCATGCATAGTAGTACTTTGCTTTGAGGGCTAATAGACTTTTGCAACAAGTATGTGAGTTCTTTATGACTAATGTGAGTCCATGGATTATACGCACTCTCACATTTCCGCAATTTGCTAGCCTCTCCGGTACCATGCATTGCCCTTTCTCACCTCAAGAGTTGGTGCAAAATTCGCCGGTGCATCCAACCCTCGTGATATGATGCGCTCTATCACACATAAGCCTCCTTATATCTTCCTCGAAATAGCCACCATATGTACCTATGATGGCAGTTCCATAGCCATTTTGAGATATATTGCCATGCAACTTCCATCATCATCATATACATGACTTGAGCATTCATTGTCATATTGCTTTGCATGATCGCAAGATAGCTAGCATGATATTTTCATGGATTGTCCATTTTCTGATATATTTGCTATGCTAGATCATTGCATATCCTGGTACACTGCCAGAGGCATTCATATAGAGTCATATTGTTCTAGATATCGAGTTGTAATATTGAGTTGTAAGTAAATAAAAGTGTGGTGATCATCATTATTAGAGTATTGTCGCAGTGAGGAAAGGATGATTGAGACTATGATTCCCCCACAAGTCGGGATGAGACCCAGACGAAAAAGAAAAGAAGAGGCCAAAAAGTGCCCAACAAAAAAATGAAAAAAAAAGAAACAGAGAAAAAAATGATGAGAGAAAAAGAGTGAAGGGGCAATGTTACTATCCTTTTCCACTTGTGCTTCAGAGTAGCACCATGTTTTTCATATAGAGAGTCTCCATGTTGTCACTTTCATATACTAGTGGGAACTTTTCATTATAGAACTTGGGTTGTATATTCCGATGATGGGCTTCCTCAAATGCCCGAGGTCTTTAAGAGCAAGCAACTTGGATGCACACCCACTTAGTTTTTAGTTTGAGCTTTCATACACTTATAGCTTTTAGTGCATCCTTTGCATGGCAATCCCTAATCCTCGCATTCAAATCAATTGATGGGCATCTCCATAGCCCTTTGATTAGCCGCGTTGATGTGAGACTTTCTTCCTTTTTTGTCTTCTCCATATTAATCTCTACCACCGCATTCTATTCCACCCATAACGCTATATCCATGGCTTGCGCTAATGTATTTCGTGGGGGTTGAAAAAGCTGAAGCACGTTAAAAGTATGAACCAATTGCTCGGCTTGTCATCGGGGTTGTGCATGATAAATACTTTGTGTTAAGAAGATGGAGCATGATAGTGCTATATGATTTTGTAGGGATAGCGTTCTTTAGCATTTTTATTATGAAAGGCATGATTGTTTGTTGGTACGCCTGAGTATTGATGTCTTTATCTCAAACTATAGACTATTGCTTTGAATGACTCGTGTCTTAACATCCATGCCATGACTAGATTATACGATCAAGATTATGCTAGGTAGCATTCCACATCAAAAATTATCTTTTTATCATTTACATACTCGAGGACGAGCAGGAATTAAGTTTGGGGATGCTGATACGTCTCCGTCGTATCTATAATTTTTTATTGTTTCATGCCAATATTCTACAACTTTCATATACTTTTGGCAACATTTTATATTATTTTTGGGACTAACATATTGATCCAGTGCCCAGTGCCAGCTCCTGTTTGTTGCATGTTTTTTGTTTCACAGGACATCCATATCAAACAAAGTCCAACCATGATAAAAATTTACGGAGAATTATTTTGGAATATATGTGATTTTTGGAAAAATAATCAACGCGAGATGATTATCGAGGGGTCCACAAGCTCAGACGGCGCGCCCCCTACCCTAGGCGCGCCAGGCAGGCTTGTGGGTACCTTGTAAGGCGGTTGTGCCCTTCTTCGGCCGCAAGAATGCTAATATCCGGATAAAAATCATGTTGAAATTTCAGCCCAATCGGTGTTATGAATCTCCGGGAATTAAAGAAACGGTGAAGGGCAGGAAAACAGGAACCCGAAACAGAAGAGAACAAAGAGAGATCCAATCTCGGAGGGGTTCCTACCCTCCGGGAGCCATGGAGACTATGGACCAGAGGGGAAACTTTCCTCCCATCTAGGGGAGAGACCAAGGAAGAAGAAGGAGGGGGCTCTCTCCCCCTCTATCCCGGTGGCGCCGGAGCACCGTCGGGGCAATCATCATGATGGTGATCTACACCAACAACTTCACCGACGTCATCTCCAACTCTCTCCCACTCATTGCAGAAGTGTAACCTCTCTATTCCCACTGTAATTCTTTACTTAAACATGGTGCTTCATGCTATATATTATTATCCAATGATGTATGGCCATCCTATGATGTTTGAGTAGATTCATTTTGTCCTATGGGTTGAATGATGATCATGATTGGTTTGAGTTGTATGTTTTATTTTGGTGTTGTCCTATGGTGCCCTCCGTGTCGCGCAAGCGTGTGGGATTAGCTCTGTAGGTTGTTGCAATACGTTCATAATTCGCTTATAGTGGGTGGCTAGATTGATAGAAGCTTAGGTCCGAGTAAGGGGGTTGTTGCGTATGGGAGTATAGAGGACTTGTTACTTAATGCTATGGTTGGGTTTTACCTTAATGATCTTTAGTAGTTGGAGATGCTTGATAGAGTTCCAATCATAAGTGCATATGATCCAAGTATGGAAAGTATGTTAGTTCATGCCTCTCCCTCATATAAAATTGCCATAATGATTACCGGTCTAGTTATCGATTGCCTAAGGACAAAATATTTCTCTTGTTACAAAAAGGTTTCTACTAAACAACTAACTTTTATTATCCCTCAAAGCACTCCTAGTTTTATTATTGCAAATTAGTTATAATCGTATCCCTACAAAATAGTTTCATCCTTGTTCTAGGTAAAGTGAACGTTAAGTGTGCGTAGAGTTGTATTGGTGGTCGATAGAACTTGAAGAGAATATAAATTCTACCTTAAGCTCCACGTTGGGTTCGACACTCTTATTTATCGAAAAAGCTACAATTGATCCCCTATACTTGTGGGTTATCACTCTCCCACACATAGACGCTACCTATCCATATCACGGAGAGAAGGAGCTATTTACAATTCCATGGGGACTATGCCTCCAACCTTGGATTAATTTGTGATGGCATTTAATTCTGAGGGGTTAGATTAGCTTTTTCTAGCACTTGGCCCACGACTACTCCAAACACCATCCCCCTGCCCCTCCCCCAATTGATTTCCCTCTAGCTCCGTCACCGCTCTCTCATACACTCTTTCATACCTTCCCCGTCGCACCATGGTTTTTTTGGCAAAAAAACTCTCGTGTTTTCTGCAATTATTACAAAAAAGCTACAAACTACACACCAGGGGTCCACCTGTCATGGAACAAATTTCGACCCATAAATTAAAAAGCTACAAACTACACACCGGGGGACCCACCTATCATGGAACAGGCGACCTGGTCCTTCCAGGCGCACGTCAATAGCCAACATAGTAGGAACGTTTGTTGTATCTTTAATGGATAACATGTTTTTATATTACTTTCAGTAGATTTGTGGGACCGGATCATCAGCACGTACTACCTCTTCGTTTAGCCACTTACTGGTGGGTCCCATGTCTGCTCTCTCTCTCTCTCTCTCTCCTCCCCTTCTACGTTTAGACGCAAGGGCAAACACGAGGAATGAGCAACCCAGTAAACATGACGTGCCACCCAGGTTAGATGCCTGATGTCATCGACCATATCTGGACGCGTTCACAAGTTACGACACCAGTTTTACCTACTAGTATTTTACAAGTTTAGAAACAAAAGTGACCGTGACGGACAAGTTCAGGCACATGTGGTGTTTTTTTCGAATAACCTATGGTGTATTTAACTAGTAATAATTAAATGCGTGGATAAATAGATGTATTGCCTAGTTCTCGAACAAGGGACCTGCTCATGCCCTACAAGTATATATTTGGAATTGACGCAGGTATTTAACATGAAATGTTTGCGATTGGAAGGTTATGCATTGGAGAAGTGAGGGTCGACCTTAAACCATTGTGTTCATGCTCATCGAAAAAATGTAGAATTTTTCATGGAAGTTTCTCACCAAAATAATTATCCTCTTATACAAATCCATTGTATTATAAAAATAATGTGCCAAGAATTACCTTTAGGATGTTTAAATTGCTTGTTTGGTATGTGTAGTGCAAAAATAGAAATTTGGCTGTAGTGCGTGAATTTACATTTTTTACTGGAACGCCAAAAGTTTCTAAAACTTTTACACTATACCTCTATGCAATTTTTTTATTTTTTCCTAGTGTTCCAGATTTTTTTTGATTTACAGAAGTATATGCACCATCTGCATCTTTACAGGCTGTCCTGCTTTCACAGATTGCTATTATAGTTTTGTTATTTGCTTATGTTTGAAATCTTGTTGAGCCCCATTGACTTGGGAGCCATAGAATTGTGATAGCATATAGTGGGTAATGTTTGATTATAATTATACAATAATGTTACAGCTGGACATGATCGGATTTGATGTTATATGTACTAACCCCTCTAATAAAAAAGTTCGGTTAAGTTTTGCGTGGATGAATTATTCGAAGATCGAGGAGGTATTGATATGAGGAGAATAAAGAAAGGCAGGAGTTCAAGCTTGAGGATGCCCAAGTCACCCCAAGTAAATATTCAAGGAGACTCAAGCGTCTATGCTTGGGGATGCCCGGGAAGGCATCCCATCTTTCATCAACAACTATCGGTATGTCTCGGTTTTTGTTTTGTTCACATGATATGCGTAAATTCTTGGAGCGTCGTGTGATTTTTATTTTTCTTTTAATAATGCACCATGCTGATATGAGATAGTCCATGGTTGATTTATGGAATGCTCTTTGCACTTCACTTATATATTTTGAGTATGGCTTTGTAGAATGCTTCGTGTGCTTCACTTATATCATTTGAAGTTTGGATGCCTGTTTCTCTACACATAGAAAACTGTCATTTGTAGAATGCTCTTTTGACTCACATATATTTGTTAGAGAGTGGGCAAGACTTTTGTAGAAAGAATTAAACTCTCATGCTTCACTTATATCTATTTAGAGAGTCAACAGGAATTGGTCATTCACATGGTTAGTCATAAAATCCTACATAAAACTTGTAGATCACTGAATATGATATGTTTGATTCCTAGCAATAGTTTTGCGATATTGAGATGGTAATATGTGGGAGGTACTAGTGAATGATTGTGGTTTAGTAAGAATATTGGTGTTAAGGATTGTGATTCCCGAAGCATGCACGTATAGTCTTTAGTTATGCTAAGAAGTTGGGGCATGATTTATTATTGAGTGTCTTCCTTTGCTTGGAGGTTGGGGGTGCGCGATGGTTAACTCCTACCATACTTCCGCCTAGGGGCATGCGTAGTAGTACTTTGCTTTGAGGGCTAATAGACTTTCGCAATAAGTATGTGAGTTCTTTATGACTAATGTGAGTCCATGGATTATACGCACTCTCATGTTTCCGCAATTTGCTAGCCTCTCCGGTACCATGCATTGCCCTTTCTTACCCCGAGAGTTGGTGCAAACTTTGCCAGTGCATCCAACCCCCTTGATATGATACGCTCTATCACACATAAGCCTCCTTATATCTTCCTCAAAATAGCCACCATACCTACCTATTATGGCATTTCCATAGCCATTCCGATATATATTGCCATGCAACTTCCATCATCATCATATACATGACTTGAGCATTCATTGTCATATTGCTTTGCATGATCGTAAGATAATGATATTTTCATGGCTTCTCCATTTTTTGATATCTTTGCTACGCTAGATCATTGCACATCCTGGTACACTGCGAGAGGCATTCATATAGAGTCATATTGTTCTAGATATCGAGTTGTAATATTGAGTTGTAAGTAAATAAAAGTGTGATGATCATCATTATTAGAGTATTGTTCCAGTGAGGACAGGATGATGGAGACTATGATTCCCCCACGAGTTGGGATGCCACACGGACGAAAAAGAAGAAGAAAAAGAGGCCAAAAAGAGCCCAACAAAAAAACAAAAAAGAAAAAGAGAAAAAAAAATGATTAGAGAAAAAGAGAGATGGGGCAATGTTACTATCCTTTTCCACACTTGTGCTTCAGAGTAGCACCATGTTTTTCATGTAGAGAGTCTCCTATGTTGTCACTTTCATATACTAGTGGGAATTTTTCATTATAGAACTTGGCTTGTATATTCTGATGATGGGCTTTTCAAATGCCCGAGGTATTCATGAGCAAGCAAGTTGGATGCACACCCACTTAGTTTTCAGTTTGAGCATTTTTATAGGGATAGCGTTCTTTAGCATTTTTATTTTGAAAGGCATGATTGTTTGTTGGTATGCCTGAGTATTGATGTCTTTATCTGAAGTTATAGACTATTGCTTTGAATCACTCGTGTCTTAATATCCATGCCATGACTAGATTACATGAACAAGATTATGCTAGGTAGCATTCCACATCAAAAATTATCTTTTTATCATTTACCTACTCGAGGACGAGCTGGAATTAAGTTTGGGGATGCTGATACGTCTCCATCGTATCTATATTTTTTGATTGTTTCGTGCCAATATTCTACTACTTTCATATACTGTTGGCAGCATTTTATATTATTTTTGGACTAACATATTGATCTAGTGCCCAGTGCCAGCTCATGTTTGTTGCATGTTTTTGTTTCACAGAATATGCATATCAAACAAAGTCCAAATGGCGATAAAAATTTGCAGAGATTTATTTTGGAATATATGTGATTTTTTGGGAAAAATAATCAACGCGAGATGATGCTCGAGGGGTCCACAAGCTCAGACAGCACGCCTCCTACCCTAGGCACGCTGGGCAGGCTTGTGGGTCCCCTGTAAGGTGGTTGGTGCCCTTCTTCGGCCGCAATAAACCTAATATCCGGATAAAAATCATGTTAAAATTTCATCCCAATCAGTGTTATGAATCTCCGAGAATTTAAGAAACGGTGAAGGGCAGAAAACTGGAACGCGAAACTGAAGAGAACAGAGAGAGAGAGAGAGAGATCCAACACTGGTACCGTAACGTGCTATACAAACAATTTTTAACCCCTTTCCGCGACGGAGTTTTAAATTGTCGCCTAGTGAGTTTTGGTGATAGGGGGGTCCTTCCCACATGACCCAGAAACCGTTGGGGATAGGCGAGCGGCTACTGACGATCGCCATAGAATAAACATATGAGAAGTCCCGCCAGTCCCACACGTTATGTCTTGATGTTACGTTTCTGATCCGAGAGACATCTGAAACGATTATGCCGCTATAGTCATGTGAAAAAGGTGGACATCACAAACATTTAATCTACCCATGTGTTTGTGATAGGTACGTTATCGCACACAGTTCAAGAATGTAAAATGTGTGCGATGCCTCTACTAACGCCAACGTATCCATTTTCATAATTGTGTGCGATAGGTCTTACTATCACACACGCACAAAGGTTTGAAACATTTGTCGTATTACCATGAATTGCACACGCATATGAAACGAAACCGTGTGTGCGTCCGTCGGGCATCGCAAACGTTTCACGTCAAAGAACCGTCTGTTCTCTGTTTTTCATCGCACACGATGTTTTCTTTCTAACCGTGTGTACATTGTTTTATTCACTCCTGTTTAATTTTATTTTCCTTGTAATTTATTATTCGAATTGGAAATTTTGAAATATGAAACGTGGAATTCAAATTCTCAGCACAATGGTTCAACAACCAATCCATAAATAAAATTCTCAGTACAATATGTTCAGTAATTACAGGATTAGGCAGCAATTAACTATGATGAACCACAATATTTAGAGGCGGTAAAGGTGAAGAGACAAGTGTAAATCATTTTGGCTGCCGATGGTGTTGAAGAAGCAGAATGCCCATAATGTGCCCTCCTGCATGCCATAGGCACGAACTACTTTTGTCCAACCCCTTGTGACGATCGCCCGCCCATCTTTCACCGCCTTCAGGAAGACTTCTAGAGCATTATCATGGTAGCATGAATTATATACTTTAACCTTAGTCGCCTCCACTCCGGTCATGTAGTTTGCAAGGTAATTATCAGTAAATTGCTTCGGAAACCACTGAAAAGAGAAAACTTTATGATAATCAGGTCTAATAGAGTAACTTGTTGTGGGCAGGGGGGAAAGGCAACACATTACTTACCATCCTAAAGTTCACCGTTGTCTTGGACAAAGTGTAAATAAAGAGCTTAATTCCAACCACCCATTTCTTTCGCCTAACAATCTTTCTTAGTTTCCTCACTTGACGCTTGTTCATGAATATCTCATTGCCCCACACGCAAAAAGGGATCGAAGCATGGATCCGTACCGTTCATATATGTACCTACAAGCAACCAGTAAATGTTAGAAGCTAAACCGAGATTGCACAAATGATGTAAAATACAACTACCTATGTTCCTAAGTACAAGTATTTTTAGAGATTTCAATATGAACTACATACGGATGTATATAGACATAGTTTAGATTAGAATATAGATTCACTCATTTTGCTCCATATGTAGTCTATATTGGAATCTCTAAAAATACTTATATTTAGGAACAGATGGGGTATAAGACATGGGATGCAGCTAACCTCGACGGCAAACAAAAGCATCACCCATTATAGCCTTGTGTAAGTACATGGAAAGGCAATGTTAACTACAACAGGGTTACCATCCACCAAAAATAGCAAATGGTAATAAAACGGCAGCATCTGTAGTGATATCTTCATTGCGAAGGAGTAGCACGGCAGCAAAGGGACGGATTAAAAAATGGATATAATTGTTTACTACCATAGACAACCTAGTATAGCCATTGAAACTGGTACTGATAGAAATGAAATTGACAGAGTTAAACATCGCAAGGCATGTGCTGCTAGAGTAGAGAATGGCCCTGTTGTCTATAAAATGGTAGGGAAAATAGATAAGACAGGCTAGGCGTGTTTAATACAACATGCTTAATACATGAACCGTACAAAACATGGCCATTGAAACTGATATTGGTAAGATTCAACTGGTCAGTTCATGCTTGGTAAGTCCTGAGGGGTAGTTGCTGGGGCACTTCATATGGACAAGAGCCCGCCCCAAGTCGGCTGCAGCGAAGGCGAGGAGTTCCTTTGGGTCGAAGCGTGGATCAGTGCCGCTGACAAGTGTACCTACAAGAAGCAATTAAATATTAGAAGCCAAACTACAATTGCACAAATGATGTAAAATACTGTAAGATATGGGATGCAGCTAACCTCGATGGCAAACAACAGCATCGCCCGTTATGGCCCTATGTAAGTACATGGAAAGGCATGTTAACTACAACAGGGTTAGCATCCACTAAGCATAGCAAATGGGCAACATCTCTAGTATATCTTCATTGCGGAGAGTAGCACGGTAGTAAAGGGAAAGATTAAAAAATGGATACAACTATTAATTGCAACAGGCTTAACAACATCCTAAGTCATGTTTTGCAAGTTTGTAGCTGCTATTGGTGAAATTGAGCTGGATAGTTCATACTTAAACATCACACAGTGTGCAGTACTGAAAATAACAAGGCACATTTAACTACAGCCAACCTAGTATAGCCATTGGAACTTGTACTGATAAAAATGCAATTGGCAGAGTTAAACATCGCAAGGAAGTTGCTGCCAGAGCAAAGAATGGCCCGGTTGTCTATAAAAAGGTAGGGAAAATAGCTTAGACGTGTTAGGCATGTTTACTACAACATGCTTAATACATCAACCGTACAAAACATAGCCATTGCAACTTGTATTGGTAAGATTGAACTGGTGAGTTCATACTTGGTAAGTCCCGAGACGTAGTTGGTGGGGCACTTCATCTTGGCCAGGGCCTGCCCAAAGACAGCAGCGACAGAGGCGAGGTGTTCCTCCGGGTCGAAGCATGGATCAGTGCCACTGACATGTGTACCTACAGGCAACCATTAAATGTTAGAAGTTAAACTGCAATTGCACAAATGATATAAAATACTGTAAGACATGGTATGCAGCTAACCTCGACAGCAAACATCAGCATTGCCCGTTATGGCCCTGCATAAGTACATGGAAAGGCATGTTAACTACAACAGGGTTAGCATCCACCAAAAATATCAAATGGGCAGCATCTCTAGTGATATCTCATCACGGAGAGTAGCACGGTAGCAAAGGGACAGATTAAAAAATGGATTGACTATTAATTACAAAAGGCTTAACAGCATCCTGAGTCATGTATTGTAAGTTTGTTGCTAGTACTAGTGAAATTGAGCTGGACAGCTAATACTTGAACATCACACAGTGTGCAGTGCTGAAATAATCAAGGCACGAACATGCTTAATACATCAACCGTACAAAACATAGCCATTGCAAGTGGTATTGGTAAGATTGAGTTGGTCAGAGCATACTTGGTAAGTCCTGGGGGGTAGTCGTTGGGGCACTTCATCTGGGCCAGAGCCTACACCAAGTCGGCGGCGGCGGAGGCGAGGTGTTCCTCTGGGTCAATACCCACAGCGGCCATCGCGTCATCGACCGCCATCAGCTCCTCGACCTCCACGTGATATGTGGTTGGGCTTGCATGGCGATAATCTGGAGGTAGGGGCAGTGGGGATTTGGAGGCATGAGGATGTTTCACAGGCGCCATTTAAGGAATCAGGCCGGGGCCGTGATAGAGATCGATGGGTTACCTGATTAGATCGACGATGCTCGGGTAGAACGTAGATGTGGTTGAAGCTGTGGTTGCGGCGGCAGGGGTTTGAGCTGCCGGGAGGGGGGGCGGCGGCGTGGGGGGAGATACTGCGGACATTTGATGGGTAGGGAAGTGGTGGGAGGAATAAATTATGAAATCACACGCCTAATGAAAATTTCACTGTGAAACTTGAAACTTGGGCGGGGGAACACACAACACAGACGAAGTGCATAAAATACTCGTGTGCGAGAAAAGAGAAAATTGGCAAATCCCGTCTCCAAAAAATTATACACGTGTAGTTGATTTTTTCGGTCAATGGTACGCTTGCTTTATTAGGAAACATCGCACAGGTAACTGACTTATGGATCATTAACGCAAAAAAAAAACGCACACGGGTACGCCATAGAAATCGTGTGTTTTGTGATCTTCTAATAATTCTTATATCTATCATCATCTCCAGCCGCACCTAATTTAAAATTCTCTTTCATTGTAGCAGGATTATTCAATGTACATGAACGAGGCAAAGGTGACACCCGATGAACAATCATTAGTTTATGAAATGCAATCAAGTGTTAACCTGCCTCGCTCGCATAGCCAGAATTGATCCTATACAACAAGAGAGAAGCTTGCTGCCATCCACCGACGCAGCTATTTAAGCCGGTGTGCGGCCCACTCGCGCGGCGAGTGTTGGGTGCATCGACTGGAAATAAAAAAAAATCCTAGGCGTAGAACAACCAAGAACATGCTACGAGAGACTGATCACAGATCGTTACCGCTAGACGCGCAGTGCCGTGCAGCGGAAGAAGAGTTGGGGTAGCGCGTCTGCGTGGGTCATCTCCTCCTTGTCCGATCTCCCTCGAACAGCCGGTCATCGGGT
Source organism: Thinopyrum elongatum (assembly GCA_011799875.1). NCBI lineage: Eukaryota > Viridiplantae > Streptophyta > Magnoliopsida > Poales > Poaceae > Thinopyrum > Thinopyrum elongatum. The sequence goes on along the minus strand of CM022299.1, from coordinate 217,490,993 downwards.
CCCACATACAGGTGTGCCGAAGCGGCACAAGTGGACCACGTCTAACGGTATCCCCGCGTGCAGGAGGAACACCGTGCGGCAGACTGCTAGGTCCGATCACACAGTCGGCAGTGAGTGGAGGTGGCTATTCACAACACATGTAAACCCTAGTGACAATGCCGAAGTGATCAACCAAATGAGTGTGCCGCACCTCCACACTTGGGCCTCGCACGGACCCTAAAGCCCAAAATCTGTTCGGCCTGGATCCGAGTCCGAGTAGGATCACATCTGACTCATGGAATCTGATCCGGCCTCACAGGTTCCTTCCCTTAAGCCCGCGACCCCTTAGGTTCAAGTCGGCTTGGTCATAGGTGGGATCACCTCCGATCTGCTCGGTTGGTAGCAGCCTCTAGCAAGGCGTGCCGACCACCAAGTAGACAATGAAGCCGGTTGGCGAACCTGTACAACATGCCACGCTTCTGTTCCCTTTGCCACACGATATATGTTGTCGAGCTCAAGGCGAGTCTGTCATCTTTGTGCTAGCCTGACCTCTTTCTCGTTCTAGTGATGCCGACCACTAACCGGATTATCTCATAATCCCTATCACATGGCCATGCTTATCTTGGTCGGATCACACGAGGGGGCCAGAGTATGTCTCTTGTGATCGGAGGGGCAAATCCCATCTTGCTCGACCATGTCTTGCGGCATGGGTCTGGAAAAGCCCGAAACTGCTACTTCTTGAGCTTGCGTTGGTTTTTTCCTTGAAGAGGAAAGGGTGATGCAGCGAAGTAGAGTAAGTATTTCTCTCAGTTTTGAGAACCAAGGTATCAATCTAGTAGGAGACAACACGCAAGTCACCGAATACCTGCACAAACAAACACCAAACTTGCACCCAACGCGATAAAGGGGTTGTCAATCCCTTCACGGTTATTTGCAAAAATGAGATCTGATATAGATAGATAAAACCAAACAAAATATAAAGTAAATATTTTGGGGGTTTTTGGTTTATAGATCTGAAAATAAAAGATTGCAAAATAGTAGATCGGAAAGTAATATGATGGAAAATAGAACCGGGGGCCATAGGTTTCACTAGAGGCTTCTCTCAAGATAGAAAATAATACGGTGGGTGAACAAATTACTGCCGAGCAATTGATAGAAAAGCGCAAAGTTATGACGATATCTAAGGCAATGATCATGAATATAGGCATCACGTCCGTGTCAAGTAGACCGAAACGATTCTGCATCTACTATTATTACTCCACACATCGACCGACTCCTACCTGCATCTAGAGTATTAAGTTCATGAAGAACAGAGTGACGCATTAAGAAAGATGACATGATGTAGAGGAATTAACTCAAGCAATATGATGAAAACCCCATCTTTTTATCCTCGATGGCAACAATACAATACGTGCCTTGCTGCCCCTACTATCACTGGGAAAGGACACCGCAAGATTGAACCCAAAGCTAAGCACTTCTCCCATTGCAAGAAAAACCAATCTAGTTGGCCAAACCAAATCGATAGTTCGAAGAGACTTGCAAAGATATCAAATCATGCATAAAAGAATTTAGAGAAGATTCAAATAATATTCATAGATAAGCTGATCATAAATCCACAATTCATCGGATCTCGGCAAACACACCACAAAAAAGTATTACATCGAATAGATCTCCAAGAACATCGAGGAGAATGTGGTATTGAGAATCAAAGAGAGAGAAGAAGCCAACTAGCTACTAGCTATGGACCCGTAGGTTTGAGGTAAACTACTCATGCTTCATCGGAAGGGCAATGGTATTGATGTAGAAGCCCTCCGTGATCGAATCCCCCTTCGGCAGGATGCCGGAAAAGGCCCCTAGATGGGATCTCACATGTACAGAAGGTTGCGGCGGTGGAAAAGTCTTTTCGTGGATGCCTCTGGTGGTTTGGGCATATAAGAGTATATATAGGAGAAGGAATTAGGTCAGGAAGTGCACGAGGGGCCCATAAGGGTGGGGGGCGCGCCCTACCCCCCAGGGCGCACCCTCCGTCCTTCTGGGCGCCTCGTGGCTTCCCTGACTTGCACTCCAAGTCCTCTGGTTTCCTTTTGGTCCAAGAAAGATCATCGTGAAAGTTTTATTCCGTTTGGACTCCGTTTGGTATTCCTTTTCTGCGAAACTCAAAAATAGGGAAAAACAGGAACTGGCACTGGGCTCTAGGTTAATAGGTTAGTCCCAAGAATAATATAAAATAGCATATTAATGCATATAAAACATCCAAAACAGATAATATAATAGCATGGAACAATAAAAATTTATAGATACGTTGGAGACGTATCAAGCATCCCCAAGCTTAATTCCTGCTCGTCCTTGAGTAGGTAAATGATAAAAACAGAATTTTTGATGTGGAATGCTACCTAACATATTTATCCACGTAATTTCTTTATTGTGGCATGGATGTTCAGATCCGTATGATTCAAAACAAAAGTTTAATATTGACATAAAAACAATAATACTTCAAGCATACTAACCAGATAATGATCTCTTCTCAAAATAACATGGCCAAAGAAAGCTTATCCCTACAAAATCATATAGTCTGGCTATGCTCCATCTTCATCACACAAAATACTCAAATCATGCACAACCCTGGTTTTAGCCAAGCAATTGTTTCATACTTTAGTATTCTCAAACTTTTTCAACTTTCACGCAATACATGAGCGTGAGCCATGGATATAACACTATGGGTGGAATAGAAGGTGGTTGGAGAAGAAAAAAAGAGGGAGATAGTTTCACATCAACTAGGCGTATCAACGGGCTATGGAGATGCCCATCAATAGATATCAATGTGAGTGAGTAGGGATTACCATGCAATGGATGCACTAGAGCTATAAGTTTATGAAAGCTCAAAAGAAAACTCAGTGGGTGTGCATCCAACTTGCTTGCTCATGAAGACCTAGGGCAATTTGAGGAAGCCCATCATCGGAATATACAAGCCAAGTTCTATAATGAAAAATTCCCACTAGTATATGAAAGTGACAACATAGGAGACTCTCTATCATGAAGATCATGGTGCTACTTTGAAGCACAAGTATGGAAAAAGGATAGTAACATTGCCCCTTCTCTCTTTTTCTCTCTTTTTTTTTTCTTTTTTTTCTTCTTTTTTTCTTTTCTCTCTTTTTTCTTTTTTTCCTTTTTTTTCTTTCTTTTTTTATTTCCTCACATGGGACAATGCTCTAATATTGGAAATCATCATACTTCTATTTACTTACAACTAAAAAATTACAACTCGATACTAGAACAAAATATGACTATATGAATGCCTCCGGCGGTGTACCGGGATGTGCAATGAATCAAGAGTGACATGTATGAAAGAATTATGAATGGTGGCTTTGCCACAAATACGATGTCAACTACATGATCATGCAAAGCAATATGACAATGATGATGCGTGTCATAATAAACGGAACGGTGGAAAGTTGCATGGCAATATATCTCGGAATGGCTATGGAAATGCCATAATAGGTAGGTATGGTGGCTGTTTTGAGGAAGGTATATGGTGGGTTTATGGTACCGGCAAAAAATGCGCGGCACTAGAGAGGCTAGCAAAGGTGGAAGGGTGAGAGTGTGTATAATCCATGGACTCAACATTAGTCATAAAGAACTCACATACTTATTGCAAAAATCTATTAGTCATCAAAACAAAGTACTAGACGCATGCTCCTAGGGGAAGGGTTGGTAGGAGTTAACCATCGCGTGATCCCGACCTCCACACAAAGGATGACAATCAAAAAATATCTCATGCTCCGACTTCGTTACATAACGGTTCACCATACGTGCATGCTACGGGACTCATAAACCTTAACACAAGTATTTCTCAAATTCACAACTACTCACTAGCATGACTCAAATATCACCATCTTCATATCTCAAAACAATCATAAGGAATCAAACTTCTCATAGTATTCAATGCACTTTATATGAAAGTTTTTATTATATCCCACTTGGATGCCTATCATATTAGGACTAAATTTATAACCAAAGCAAATTACCATGCTGTTTTAAAGACTCTCAAAATAATATAAGTGAAGCATGAGAGTTCATCAATTTCTATAAAATAAAGCCACCGCCGTGCTCTAAAAAGATACAAGTGAAGCACTAGAGCAAAATTGCCTAGCTCAAAAGATATAAGTGAAGCACAAAGAGTATTCTAATAAATCACGATTCATGCGTGTCTCTCTCAAAAGGTGTGTACAGCAAGGATGATTGTGGCAAACTAAAAAGCAAAGAATCAAATCATAAAAGACGCTCCAAGCAAAACACATATCATGTGGTGAATAAAAATATAGCCTCAAGTAGAGTTACCGATAGACGAAGACGAAAGAGGGGATGCCTTCTGGGGCATCCCCAAGCTTAGGCTCTTGGTTGTCCTTGAATATTACCATGGGGTGCCTTGGGCATCCCCAAGCTTAGGCTCTTGCCACTCTTTATTCCATAGTCCATCAAATCCTTACCCAAAACTTGAAAACTTCACAACACAAAACTCAACAGAAAATCTCATAAGCTCCGTTAGTATAAGAAAATAAATCACCACTTTTGGTACTTGTTGTGAACTCATTCTTTATTTATATTGGTGTAATATATACTGTATTCCAACTTTTCCATGGTTCATACCCCCCGATATTACCCATAGATTCATCAAAATAAGCAAACAACACATAGAAAACAGAATCTGTCAAAAACAGAACAGTCTGTAGCAATCTGGAAATCTCGAATACTTCTGTAAATCCAAAAATTCTGAAAAATTAGGAAGACCTAAGCAATTTTTTTATTAATCTTCTGCAAAAAGAATCAACTCAAAATCACTCTTCTGTGAATTATAGAAATTATTTTCCTGGGCACAAAAGTTTCTGTTTTTCAGCAAGATCAAATCAACTATCACCGTAAGCTATCCCAAAGGTCTTACTTGGCACAAACACTAATTAAAACATAAAACCACGTCTAACCAGAGGCTATATGAATTATTTATTGCAAAACAGAACCTAAAAAGCAAAAACAAAAATAAAATTGTGTTGCCTCCCAACAAGCGCTATTGTTTAAAGCCCTTAGCTAGGCATAAAAACAAGAATAGATCTAAGTATTGTCATCTTTGGTATGCCACTCTTCAATTACACACTTATTATCCTTAGGAGGTTATTTGGTTTTATAAATGGTCAAACTCCTAGGCAATAAATCAAGAAATTCATCCGTAGCAATTGGTTCCTTGATAATATCGAAAAAGTTGGGGTGAACACTTATAGATTTGAGATCTTCATTATCTTTACTAGAAGATTCACCCTTATCCTTAGGAACATAATTAAACTTGGCAATTTTAGTAGGAGGAGGCTTTGGAGTAGTTTTGACGGAGGAAAAAGAGGAACCCAAGTTGGTAATAATATCTTCTAGTTTGCCAATTCTAGTAGAATCTTGATCTATCTTTTCGTTAACTATGGGTTCCTTTTCTCTAAGATTCTTTAAAGTAACTCCCACCACAGTGAGGACGCTGCTGCTCCCCGGCATCTTGATGACGTTGTAGCCGGGGTGCGTCGCCGCCATGAACTTGGCGAGGGCCGGGTACCCGAGGATGGCATTGTAAGGGAGGCCGATGCGGACGACGTCGAAGTCGATGAGTTCGGTGCGGTAGTTGAAGCACGTGCCGAAGGTGACGGGGAGGCGGATCTGCCCCAGGGGGTCGATAGAACCATCGAGCACCCCCGAAAAGGGCCTGGTGGGGGCGAGCCGGTCGTAAGGTACCTGAAGCAGGTCGAAGGTCTCCACGGAGAGGATGTTGAGGCCAGCACCGCCGTCGACGAGGGTTCGGGTGACCGCGATGCCACTGATGGTAGGCGTGCACAGCAAGGGAAGCGCTCCCGCGCCGACCGTAGTCTTGGGGTGATCCCTCGAGTCGAAGGTGATGTCGTCCTTGGGCGCCCCCGGCCCGAGGGAGCCCCTGAGCGCGGCTGGGTGGTCCCGATCTGCAGAAGGAACTGCTTGATGTGGCAGCTCGAGGCCGGCGCCTGTGACCCGCCGAGGATGGCGGCAATGGCATGGGGCACCGGCGCCGCGAAGTGCGCGACGAATAGGTCACGCAGCTCTTCCCAGGAGGCCACCGAAGATTCTGGCAGGCTAAGTAGCCAGGCATGCGGCGCGCCCGTGAGGGCCATGGGGAGCCAATTCGCCATGACCTTGTCGCCGCCGCCTGCCGCCCAGATGGCTTTCGCGTATACCCGGAGAAACTCCGCGGGGTTCGCCGCACCATCGTACCGTGGCGGCAACTCCGACCTGAACTTCAGCGGCCGCCGCACCTGTCGCAAGGTGGGGGAGAAAGCTTGGAGGCCCGCGATGCCACCAAATGCGCCCGGCGGACCGGCGGGTGGAGCAGCGCCTGCCATGGAAAACGCGCAGCGTGGGTGGAGCGTGGTCGATGGAGAAGCGGATCTTCGACATGCCCCTACCTGGCGTGCCAAATGTCGGATTCAGGGCTCTGGAGCCCAAAGTAACGTTCGAATTCTGGGGCGTGTGCAAAGAACTCAACCTATCCAGCCAACCCAACGCGCTGCCCTACAGCCTAGCTCGATGAACAAGGAAGAAGCAAGACACGGCAGTTTACCCAGGTTCGGGCCACCTTGCGGTGTAATACCCTACTCCTGCTTTGTGGTGGATTTGCCTTGGGGGCTGAGGATGAACTAGTACAAGGGAAGAACAACCTCACGAGGTCTGTTCTTGTGTGGGTGAGCTGGTGAGGTATCTCTGGCTTGGATCCTTTCCTACGGTAGTGGCTAGCCTATATTTATGGTGGCCTCGGTCCTCTTCCCCCAAAATGAAGGCGGGAAGGGAGCCCACAATGGCCAATTCGAAGGGGGACAAGAAGTACATCTTATCCTGACGAAAGGTGGTCTTCGCCTACAAAAGCCTCTGGTCGTGGCGCTGCGGTGGGCTCGGCGATGACATCCGTCCTGCCATCCTGGCGGTCTTGGTCTTGTTGCACGGGAATGGAAACCTTTGGGTGGTTCCTCGGGACCCCGCGCCTGCGCTTGCCTCCTTAGCACCAAAGCGGAAACCTGCTCCTCTGCGCCCACTCGCGCCTGCCTGGCCTTGGTCATCATGGCTTGCGTCACCTCCATCTCATGAGGCGGGTACCTGCATAGAAATCTCCGCTCCTCGTGAGCCAGCCTTGGGAGGCCTCTCCCTCCGGAGGTCTTGATGTCGCCCACCTCGCGAGGCTTGGCCACTTGCGAGGGTCTTGTCTTGAAGATGCTGCAGATGGGCCGTACCAGGACGCTGATGGAGCCACGCCATGGGCCGCAGGCAGGCAAGTCTGGGTACCCTGGTTCCCAGAACGCCGACACCACACACGAACTTGTGCGGCCGCGGGCGGCGATGAACTTGGCGCGGTGGGATGGCATCGCTTCCTTACCATGTGTGTGGTCGCGGGCGGCGAGCAACTCGGCGCGGCGGGATGCCATCGCTTCCTTACCATTTACTATGCACCGCAGTGCCATGAACGATGCTTGGAAAGAGCTCTGGGACGGAGTGGCCGGATAGCCGTATAGTGCGGTGGTTTTTAAGAGCTCAACGACACACGACGAAGGAAATTTGGCTTCCCTTACAATCTTTCTTATTCATTATCGCAAACGGTACATCTCCGTTGCCTCTAGAAACAGTGTGCGCTGAGCCTATTGTGTGTTGCATTATGATTGGCCGGAACCCCAGCCACGCGGATCGCGCATGTGCACCATAGGATGCGCCGTGATCAAACGACAATCCACATCCCTCTCATCACACCCGTGCAGCTGTAGCTGGATTGGATTTATATGCGCTAAATGCCTAGAAAATGCACATAATCCCCTAAATATGGTAAATGAGCCCGGAAAAGTGCCATATTTGAACACGGTGATTTGCAGGGTGTATGTTCATCATAGAAAAAAACTCAAGGACAAAGAATGAAGGAAATTTGGATTCCCCTTCAATCTTGGTGATTTCCCTCTCGAAACCATGGAACTTCCTGGGTGATGGTTCGATTTATGAAGGGTGTGCATGATGACATAAGCCAAAACTTCTCAATTTTTACAAGGGCATGGTGAGACCATACCATGGCACCATGCCAGGCGTCATGTTTTTCAAGCATGTATTTCATTTTTCTATAGTTGAAAAACCAATAAACGTACATTTGTGGTTGACTATTGCCACACATTTCATCGAAATCTCTGCCCATTCCTTGTAATAGGCATGAGAATTTGCTAAATAGCACGAGCATGGTTTTCAAGACCGTTCATGGGCACCTTTTCATGCACCGATTGTTTGAATTTGAATTATGTGCATTACTGCCTAGAAAATGCACATAACCCCCTAAATATGGTAAATGAACCCGGAAAAATGCCAAATTTGAAAATGGTGATTTGTAGGGTGTATGTTCATCGTAGAAAAAACTCATGGACAAAGGACGAAGGAAATTTGGATTCCCCTTCAATCTTGGTGATTTCCCCCTCGAAACCATGAAACTTCCTCGGTGATGGTTTGATTTATGAAAGGCGTGCATGACGACAAAAGCCAAACCTTCTCAAATTTTTACCAGGGCACGGTGAGGCCATACCATGGCACCATGCTAGGGGTCATGTTTTCCAAGCATGTATTTCATTTTTCTATAGTTCAAAAACCAACAAACAACGTGTTTGTGGTTGACTATTGCCACACATTTCCTTGAAATCTCTGCCCATTCCTTGTAAAAGGCATGAGAATTTATTAAATAGCACGAGCATGGTTTTCCAGACCATTCTTATGCACCTTTTCATGCACCGATTGTTCGAATTTGAATTATGTGCATTAATGCCTAGAAAATGCACATAATCCCCTAAATATGGTAAACGAGCCCGAAAAAATGCCAAATTTGAACACGTTGCATTGGAGGGGTATGTTGATCGTTGAAAAAACCTGAATGACAAACTAGGACGAAAATTTTGATTCCCCTTCATTCTTGGTGATTTCCCCCCTCAAAACAATGAAACTTCCCCAGTGATGGTTCGATTTATGAAGGGCGTGCATGACGACATAAGCCAAACCTTCTCAAATTTATACCAGGGCACGGTGAGGCCATACCATGGCACCATGCCAGGCGTCATGTTTTTCAAGCATGTATTTCATTTTTCTATAGTTGAAAAACCAATAAATAACGCGTTTGTGGTTGACTATTGCCATACATTCCCTTGAAACATCTGTCCATTCCTTGTAAAGGCATGAGAATTTACTAAATAGCACGAGCATGCTTTTCTAGTCCGTTCTGGTGCCCCTTTTCATGCATGGATTGTTCAAATTTGAATTATGTGCATTAATGCCTAGAAAATGCACATAATCCCCTAAATATGGTAAATGAGCCCGGAAAAATGCCAAATTTGAACATGTTGCATTGGAGGGGGTATGTTGATCATAGAAAAAAACTGAATGACAAACTAGGAAGGAAATTTGGATTCCCGGCCCTTTCAATCTTGGTGATTTCCCCCTCAAAACAATGAAACTTCCTCGGTGATGGTTCGATTTATGAAGGGCATGCATGACGACATAAGCCAAACCTTCTCAAATTTTTACCAGGGCACGGTGAGGCCATCCCATGGCACCATGCCAGCCGTCATGTTTTTCAGGCATGTATTTCATTTTTCTATACTTGAAAAACCAATAAACGACGCATTTGTGGTTGACTATTGCCACACATTTCCTTGAAATCTCTGCCCATTCCTTGGAAAAGGCATGAGAAATTACTAAATAGCACAAGCATGGTTTTCCAGACCGTTCTCGTGCACCTTTTCATGCACCGATTGTTTGAATCTGAATTATGTGCATTAATGCCTAGAAAAGACACATAATCACCTAAATATGGTAATTGAGCCCGGAAAAATGCCGAATTTGAACAAGTTGCAATGGAGGGGGTATGTCGATCGTAGAAAAAAATTGAATGACAAACTAGGAAGGAAATTTGGATTCCCCTTCAATCTCGGTGATTTACTATCGCACACGATTCATCTCCGTCGCCTCTGCGCCGTGTGTGTTCACCCACACATGCAAAAGGAAAAAGAAAACCCTCGCCCCCTGCCCACTTTGTCCCCACCCACTCGCCGCAGACTCCTCCGCAACTCTGCACCTCATCAACTTCTATCTCGGCGGCCACGCTAAGCTTGAAGGCTATCGTCGGCGGGCAGAGGTCACGCTCCAAATGGCACGGGATTTCGCCGCTACCGCTTGCCACCGCGTATTTGCACCGACTTGCACCCACATTCTAGACTTTGGTCGATTGGGGTTTTCTGCGGGATTGGGCCAGGGATTTTTCTCATGGAGAAGGTAATCAATTTAGCGAAATATTCACTCATCTCTTATCGCAGTCCATCCGTCGTTGTTAATCAACCGGCAGAAATCGCCGTGGATTCATTTTTCTTCTAGCTGATTCGAGGGTTTTCATCCATGTGTCCATAGTGCAAGCACAAATTGGGCAAGTGTGGTCGTGGCCAGTTGGAAACAAAGTTCTATCTCACCATTCTGGATGATTTCAGGGAGCGCTCGATATGTTCAATCTCCCCTACCACGGTCGGCATTGCCTAAATTTGTGAACATATACCATCTATTGCTACATTTGGATAAAAGGTACGGTGCCACATGCAGCCTAGACGTCGAAGCTGATTTTTTACCTATATTAGGTAAATTAATGATGTATTGTTCATTCAGTTACTCTCATATTTGCATCAAATCTTTGTTACATTATCTATTTTTAATTATATATTTTTGTACTTTTCTTTCAGCTATATATTGTTCTGTTCTATCAATTACTCCCATATTTGCATCTTGCTCTGTTATTTCAATATATCTAATTTACAATCTTAATTTTCATTTCAAGCAGTACATCCCTTGCTTTGCAAGAACACGAGTAGAAGGAAATCTTGGGCTTTCCTTTGTTGAAGACTCGATGGATGTCACGTTGACAATGCAGCATGGATTTACAATGACAGTTAGTGTAAAACTTGATAAAGATGGTCACTCCTATTTTGATGCGGACCTTTGGAGAAAATATTCTAAGTTTTATGAACTGAAAACTAGCAATAAAATTCTAGTGCGTGCACCACAGCCTGGTCTAATTAACATGGATGTTTACTTCCCCAACATCATCAGCCGATCAAAGTAAATTAATTAACATGGTTAGTGTTCTTTCAACTTTCTCCATGCTGGCATATTACTTAGCAAAATCGGGGTATTTGTTCTGACTAAATGATCATTATTTAAGCAACCAATTGTGATTTCATTTTTTGAATCCATTCCTAGGCAGCTACAAATTCTATTTACCAATTTATGCGCACTATATATTCTTCTGCCATGTTCCGAACAAATAATACCTTTCCACCTTTTAAGCAGGATATGTTGGATGCATAGTTAACGATCTGTATGTTACTCAGCGTACCAAATTTCACTGGAGAGACTTGAAGCATGTCGTAAAATTTGCTGATAATCTGACAGAGATAGCACAACATATGAACGCTGGATTTTGGATGGGATTAATTATACCTATGGTGCACACATTGAATAAGACCAATTGTGTGCACAAAATGCTAGTACAAAGTCTTATTTTTATGTTGATGTTCATAAACTATATATATCTTCAATGATATGTTACAATTGGTTTTTATTCTACATTTCAACAGAAACTGCCCACTGCAGCTGTTCCTGAATCGATTTCCCGGCGTGGTTGAATTACACTTATGCCTGCTAATAACGCCAAAGTGATTGCAAGGTACTGCATTTCCCGCAGAAATGGAACCATTCAAATTAACAAGTTCTCTCTTGTCGTGGCAATGCATCCATATTGGAAAATTGGAGACACTGTTCTACTCATGCTCTACCAAGACACAGGAGGGTTCTTCCTTTTCATTGACGAGATGCCGAGTCACCATGATCAAGATGCTTCCAGCGGATAGTTGTGGTTGTTGGCCCTCAGCCTCTTAAAATGTGCTAGTTGTTACTATGTTAAGTATGTAGATATGGACCATATGGTTGTTGGCTCTCAGCCTCTTAAAATGTGCTAGTTGTTACTATGTTAAGTATGTAGATATGGACCATATGGTTGTCAAAACCGTGTTACGAAGATCCTCCTTTTGTCGAATAGTGTTACCACTATATATATGTTATTCAAATGTTGTCAGCCAAGTTCTTAAATTTTCATGGGAAGTATTAGTATCATACACAGTTCATTCAGTTTAAGCGTGTGCCCGGTAGAGTAGAGGATGTCCATGCTTTCGACGTGGCGATCAACACCGATGTCCAGAAGGCATTTGCATATTAATTGTCCATATTGCAAATTCAGATAATATATAGACAGGCCAGCCCATACAATTGACATATTTGACATGCATGAAGAAATCAATTGAGTATATATATATATATTGCTAATTTACAAGAATATAATGAACCACGCTAGCACAAAAGAGCTACATTGTGCACCTGACGCTAACCCAACACGCACAGCAATCATCGTCCATCAGCGTGTCGATCATGGGCTCAGAGGGAGCAGAGGTGTCGGTACAACAAACACTTACATTTGTCGCCCAGACTAATACACATGCGTGTTGGTATCGCATGGTTACACCAGCATCCAAAGCAAGGTCAAGCCTGAAAAGTAGCTCTTTGTGGGATTAAAGAGCGGATCAAGAAGACCAAGACAAACAAGATAGCAGAGCATCACCTTGGAAAGGCCTCCCCTGCCAGGCAGGAGATCCTAGCCGGGTCGAGGCTGCTCCAAGGACAAGTCCAAGATTTCCCCGGTAGGCTTGCCGGGTCCGCCAAGGGCAAATCTCCCCGCCAAGGCGCCACCGCTCCACCGCTCCACTGCTCCACCGCACCAAAACGTAAATCATTAATCAGTGCAGTGTTGAGCCCCCAAGTGATTAAGTGGCTTCCACTAAGCACGTGTCAGCCATTTGGAAGACAGATTACCCCCATATGACACCCGTCCAGAGGCGTGTCAAGCAGATAAGCAGAAGATGATTAAGCAGCACGGCAGGCTTGCTGGGCTTCATCCTCGGCATGACACCTAGCAGTGCATTTACGTGTGTAGCCGCTCTCCCCGAGGCCACCTTGCTAGGCTTGAGCACTGCGTGTTCATCGTGGTCCTCCATCCAATCCACCAATGCAGGAGTAGGGTTTTACGCTTCCTAGCGGCCCGAACCTGGGTAAAAACCACTAGCGTCACCACCGTCATGTTGTTTCATGGCCTCCGCTCTTGGTGCGACGTGATCTTCCCCCTTGCCGAACCACATGGGGCTGATGGCCCCATAGGTGATCGTGTTCCACCATGACATCTTTGGCATGCCAGGTAGGGGGAAAGGTTCTTGCGCGAACCTGAGGTTGTGAACAGCGCGTCCATCATCATCATCATCTTCATCCATGGCGCCCAAGAAGAAGCTCGGCGCAATAGCTGATCCTTCCACTTCGAAGGCCCCCTCCCACACAGCCGCTGACGCCGTAGGCGCTGCGGCAGCGTTTGGTGAGGCAGCTGTCATAGGTGACATGACCAGCGTAGGCGCCGCAGCCGTTGTGTCCCCTGCGGTCAAAGCTGGAGCAGGAGACGCCGGGGGAGGGCGACATCCACAACATCCCGACGGCCATGACCCACAAGGTGCGGGTGGAGGGAACGTTCAATCTCTGCCACGCCGTCACACTAGCGGGGGCAGCCGCAGCAACGACGCCCGCTCTGGTGTGAGTCGTGACCCTCTAGCCATGCCTACCACGGGCGCGACTACTGAGCACGCGCCTCGCCCGGAGTGGGGCGAGCAGGATGAAGCACCAAACGGGGTTGCCAATCGCCGAGCGTAGCCCACTCACCCCCAGACTGCCTTGGCAGCTGGTTCATGATGGCATGAACGCGGCGCCACCCCTGCTTGTACTACCAGGAGTCGAGCAACGTCGCGGTCTGCCTCATCATCTATGCCGAGCACAACTATGGAAGCCATGGCACGAGCCCAACTTCTACTGAGATTCCTGCCGGTGGCTAATCAAATGGATGAATGGAGAGCCACCATCCAGAGTTTGATCGGCTTCGCTGAAGCTGGAAAATCATAGCAGACAGAACCATCGCGGCACCCGCAAATAGCAGCAGCAGCCAGGGCTGATGGCCGCATAGAGGAGGCCGCGCCGATGGTGCAATCTCCTCCGCGAAAGCAGGCCCAGAGGCTACAACGGCAAGAATAGCATGTCTGCAAACCCAACGAAGCATCAGTGGCCTCTTCTGATCCGCAAGCCCACCGGGATCAGCGGCAGGTCCTGGAGGATCGGCAGAGGGAAGATGCTTGCGTCACTGTAGAGCGACGCCGGGAGACCCGCCGTCAATCTGACAAGCAAAATGGCCGAGACGTTGATGAAACCGCGCCCAGAGAGGGCGGGTACTTGGCTTACGAGGTTGGGTGCCCCACCTTCACTCGCGAGCTATGGCAAGTCTGCTGGCCGTCCGCCCGTGTCTTCAGACCTGAGTTACCAAAAAAATATGATGGAAAGTTGAACCCGACAGAGTTCTTGAGCATTTACACAATTGCCATTCAAGCCGCCGGAGGTAGGGATGAGAAAGTGTTCGCCAACTACTACCCTTTGGCGCTCAAGCCAAACATGAGGTCGTGGCTGATGCACCTGCCAGAGAATTCCATTTCATCATGGGCTGACCTGTGCAATGAATTTGTTGGCACCTTCACGGGTGGCCACCAAGAGCTTGGACGGCCCAGCGACCTGCAAGTCCTTCCTCGGAAGGAAGGGGAGAGCTTGTGAAAGTATACGCAAAGGTTCAGTCGAGTGCACCGAAACATTCTAGAGATACATCCAGCAGCTGTGATTGTCGCGTTCCATTCAAACATGCGCAATAGAAGGATACGATCCAAGATGAACGTCCGGCTGCCCAAGACCATCAATGAGTTGTACACATTTGGCAGATAAATGCGCTCGGGCTGAAGAGGGAAGGCGACTCCCCAGAGAAGAGGATGGCATCGAGGTCGATTCAGAAGATGACGACGAGGCCGCCAACTCAAAGAGAAGGAGCCGGATGTGCAATAAGAAGCGCAAGGATAAGTCAGTATTGGCCGTTGAGAGTCCTGGCAACCTCAGCGCTGGCAAGAAGGCCAAAACCGAAGCCCCTGGCAAGGAAGCTACCGCGTGTGCTAATTGTCGGGAGGCTGCAGCGGCAGAGAAAGCTGGGAAGTCCAATGGGCCATACTGCAAGATCCACCGCACCAAGGGTCACGATCTCCAGGAATGCCAGCAAGTCGAGCAACTTGTCATGAAGCAGAAGGCAGAATACGAAAAAGGGGACAGGGAGAAGGACCAATAGGGTGCTGGAGTGAAAGGCCATGGTGGTAGAGGGGGCCGCAGCGATAAGGCCCCGCAGCAAACAAAGAAACCTGCTAGAGGCCGTGAGAAGAAAGAAGAAGATGGTGAAAGTGATGAAGGGGAAGAAGAAGAAACCAGCGAGCAAGAATTCCAGAAAGCAACTGAGGCCATGTGTATTAACGGAGGTGCATCTTTGCAATCCTCTCATTGCCAGCTCAAGCAGTGGGCATGAGAGGTTAATGCCGTGGAGCCAGCTACAGACTCCCGGAAGCCGCTCAAGTGGTCCCGCACGCCTATCATCTTTGATGAAGAGGATCACCCTGACCGCACTATCGCGGTAGAGTGTTTGCCGTTGTTGGTCTCCCCAGCAATCAGCAACCTCAATGTCACAAAGATGCTAGTTGATGGCGGGATGGGTTGAATCTGATCTCCCCCAAAGTGGTCAGCAAGCTACAGATTCCTGTTGAAGAGCTCAAGGTTACTGGCACGTTCCAAGGAATCAACCCCAGCAGGAGCCGTCCTAAGGGAAAAATTACGCTACCGGTGACATTTGGCGGGGAACTAAACTACCGGACCGAGAAGGTTGTATTTGATGTTCCCTTGCCTTACAATGGGATCCTTGGTCGTCCAGCTCTGGCAAAATCCATGGCAGCATCCCACTATGCTTACAACACCTTGAAGTTGCCAGGGCCATTGGGCGTCATTTCCATTCTATCAGATAAGAAAGATGCAATTATATGTGTGGATTAGATGTATCGAGAGATGTGGTAGCAGCTAAGGCAGCTGAAGCCACAGCTCTCGCCAAGGAGGCAAAGAAGGGAAAGAAAGCTAGCAGTGATGCCGGCAAAGACTCCGGGAAGCGCACCTCTTCAGAGTGCGTCGCACCTGTTGAGGACCTGCCGGAGAGTTCCATTAGCAAGAGGCCCAAGGCTACTCCACCTACTGTGAAAAAGGTCCCGGCAAGGCAGGATGGCGCTGGCAGTACGTTTGCCATCAGCACCAACCCTGATGACAAATAGGAAAGTGCGCTCGTTGCCTTCCTGTGGGCGAATGTTGATGTGTTTGCTTGGCAACCATCTGACATCCCCGATGTTCCCAGGGAGGTAATCAAGCACCACCTTGCTGTCTGTCCTGACGCTCGGCCCGTCAAGCAGAAGGTTAGGAAGCAAGCTTTAGAGCGGCAATAGTTCATTGCCGAGGAAATTAAGAAACTTGAAGCAGCTGGTTTGGTCAGAGGGGTGCTGCATCCAACATGGTTAGCGAACCCAGTGGTAGTGCGCAAGGCAAATGGGAAATGGAGGCTTTGCATTGAATTCACAGACTTGAACAAGGCGTGCCCAAAGGATCCTTCCCCCCTACCGTGCATCGATCAGATCATAGACTCCACTTCCGGGTGTGATCTGCTATCCTTTTTGGATGCGTACTCCAGATACCATCAGATATTCATGTCCAAGGAAGATGAAGAGAAGACCGCATTCATAACTCCATGTGGCACGTACTGCTTTGTATGCATGCCTTTCAGGTTAAAGAGTGCTGGATCCACTTTTGCAAGGGCAGTACAGATTGGTTTCGAACCATAGCTACACAGAAACGTAGAAGCTTGTATGGATGATATAGTACTCAAGACCAAAGACAAATCAACACTCATTCAAGATTTGGAAGAGACCATTGCGAACTTGCGCAAGATGAATTTGAAGTTAAACCTTGAGAAGTGTGTGTTTGGTGTTCCCTCCGGCAAGCTACTTCATTTCTTTATGTCTCACCGAGGAATAGAGGCCAGCCCCGACAAGATCAGAGCGATTGACCAGATACAAGCACCCAAGACTGTCAAGGATGTGAGGCGCTTAACTGGATGCGTTGCCACACTAAGCAGGTTCATTTCCAAGTCTGCCGATCATGCCTTGCCTTTTTTCAAAATTTTGAAGAAGGTAGGTCCGGTGAAGTGGACCCGGATGCAGAAGCAGTGCTACAAGACCTAAAAGCCTACCTTTCCTCTTCTCCCACCTTAGTCGCTCCTAAACCACAAGACTTGTTGCTGTTGTACTTGGCGGCAACAAACCAAGTGGTTAGTGAAGCGCTTGTGGCGCAGCGGGAAGTAGACGAGGAAGCAACTGCCGCCACTATCCCCTCTGGAGATGAAACCGAACCAGTCACGGAAGGGTTGGACATGAGTCAAAGGGAAGCAGAACAAGTTAGCGAAGGCGATCCCAAGACCGCGGCAAAGAAGAAGGTGGTACAATGACCAGTGTACTTTGTCAGCTCCATGTTACAGGGGGCTAGGTCAAGGTACTCTGGAGTGCAAAAGCTAATCTTCGGCCTCATCATGGCCTCGAGGAAAATGCGCCACTACTTCCAAGCCCATGAGATCATGATTGTCACCTGTTTCCCACTGCAACGCATACTAAGGAACCCCGAAGCTATCGGCAGGATAGTTGAATGGGCACTAGAGCTGTCAAGTTTTGGCCTGAAGTACGAAAGTACCTCAACCATTCAGAGCAGAGCATTGGGACAGTTCATTGTAGAATGGACGCCTACTATAGATGAAGAAATACCAGAGACAGTTATCCCCGGCAAAGAAGCGCCTCAGGAGTGGATCATGTATTTTGATGGTGCTTTCTCACTACAGGGCGCCGGAGCTGGTGTGCTTCTTGTTGCACCCACTTGAGAGCATCTCAAATATGTAGTTCAAATGCACTTTCCCCAGGAAAAGGCCACCAACAACATTGCTGAGTATGAGGGGCTCCTTGCCGGGCTCAGAATTGCGGTGGAGTTGGGAATCAAGAAGTTGATCATCCGTGGAGACTCGCAACTTCTGGTGAGACAAGTTAACAAGGATTACCAGAGTCCATTGATGGAGGCGTATGTAGAGGAAGTGAGAAAGTTGGAGGAGCACTTTGATGGATTACAAACAGAGTACGTGCCACGTGTGGAAAACAGCATTGCTGATCATTTATCAAAGTGCGCGGCCCAAAAGCTCCCTGTGGAACTAGGAACTTTTGTCCTCCACCTGACTCAACCATCAGTGTCCCCTTCAACGATGGCTAGAAAAAGGAGGAAGTTGGACTCCGGCAAGTATCTCCTGGCAGGGCTTCCCGAAGCCGCTGGTAGAGAGGCTGCCGGGAACAACTCTACTTCGGTTGGTGAGCAGCACCCTCCCGCGGAACCACAAGTTCTTGTGGTCGAGGTGAGCGCTCCCACGAACGAGGAGGTGCCATTAGTCCTTGTTTTTGAATCTCAGGCTCCAACTTGGGTGCATCACATAGTCCATTTTCTTCAAATAGGAGAACTTCCTGAAGAGCAGGAAGAAGTTGAAAGAGTAGCCCGAAGGTCCAATATGTACCAGTTTATCGATGATACACTGTACAGGAAAAGGCCGAGTGGTGTGAAATTTAAGTGCATTTGCCGGGAAGATGGGCAGAAGCTGCTAGCAGAGATACATGGGGGTATGTGCGGCTCTCATATTGGATCAAGAGCCCTAGTTGGAAAAGCCTTTCGGCAGGGTTTCTACTAGCCCATAGCCCTCCAGGATGCAACTGAGCTAGTCAACAAATGTGAAGCCTGCCAGTTCCAATCCAAGAACATCCATCAGCCAGCTCAAGCTCTCCAGACAATTCCTTTATCCTGGCCATTTTTGGTCTAGGGGCTTGACATCTTGGGCCCCTTCCCCCGTGCTACCGGGGCTTTGGATTCTTGTACATTGCAATCGACAAGTTTACAAAGTGGCCGGAAGTGGAGCCACTGAGGAAGGTAACCGCACAGTCAGCTATCAAGTTCTTGAAGGGATTGATGTGCCGTTTTGGAGTATCCGCCAGGGTGATCACTGATAACGGCACCTAATTTACAAGCCACGCCTTCATGCAATATGTCCAAACCCTCGGAAGCAAGGTCTCCTTTGCCTCTGTTGCTCATCCCCGGAGCAATGGACAAGCTGACATGATGAACGTTGAAGTGTTGCGTGGGCTCAAGATGAGAACTTTTGATAAGCTGCAGAAGTGTGGCAGACGCTGGATCGACAAGCTGTCGGTGGTTCTTTGGTCCTTCCGTACAACAGCGAATCGAGCCACCAGCCAGACTCCCTTCTCCCTAGTGTATGGGGCAGAAGCAGTACTCCCCACGGAACTCATATACGGGTCACCTCGAGTACTTGCCTATGATGAACTAGGGCAAGAGCAGCTCCGGCATCACAATGCCGTGCTCCTCGAGGAAGATCGTCTCCGTGCCACTGTGCATGCTGCATGCTACCAGCAAGCCTTGCGCTGCTATCATAGCCGCATGATTCATGCCCGGAGCCTTGAGGAAGGTGACCTTGTCCTTAGGCGTGTTCAATCCGCCAAGGGTTCCAACAAGTTGATGCCGACGTGGGAAGGCCCTTACTGGGTAGTATGAGTCACCAGACCTGGCGCAGTCCGTCTGGAGACCGAAGATGGCATTAAGGTGCAAAACTCATGGAATATTGAGCATCTTCGCAAGTTCTACCTATAAGGCACGGCTGCCGGGCTCGGCCCCGGCAACCACCTTTTGTACAAGCCTTGCCGATGTGCATGTAACTCTTTGTACAAAGCCAGACGCAGACCCTGTGCAAAGATAAATAAATGAAGCGCTCGCTCCTAAAACTTGCATGCATGTTTATTTTAGCATGATTCTGCCATGTTCATTTAAGAGACGGTCATATGCTATTGTTTTCCCCCTACGCTAACCACATGGCCCCTTCCGTGGATAAATTCCCAAGAAGTAGAAGAGAGAACAAGTTTACATATCAGCCCCCGCCAACCCAAAGCAGATAAGTTTCCTTTAAGACATCCATAGTGTACCTCTGTGAGGAAAACTTGTGCATAGAAAAACCTTGTTACCCTCAAACATTTGTGCTCCCATCTTTTGATTTGAAGATTACTTCAGTCAAAATTGTTTGAAGTGGCATTTGGGAAAAGGGTTGGCAAGGCCCAGTTCTTTTCCACGCTCCCAGGCTCGCCGGGCCGAGCCTCGCGGCGGCAGTGGAAGGGGCCAGCAAGATATCTTGCCGAAAAACCTTGTTTACTAGAAAGTATAGAGGAAGTCATTCCTCTGCATGGGTATGATACATGCACAAGTGCTCGGCAAGCATGTCTTTTTTCATTAATATGCGGATAAACAAGTACAAGCCTTACATAGTACAAATATGGATGGAAAAGATTACATATTTAAGACTAAAGTTTGGCAAATGCCTACATGTTTTAAACTAAAAAAAGATAAGTGCCCCGTAATGCCTTTCTTGTCTCTCTCCCCCTAGGAGCTGCAGTGGAATGTGAAGAGGGCAAAAGGAGTGCCTGGGCAGAAGCCCAGCCTGACTCCGTCAGGGCCCGCGGGACACAGTCTGACAAGATCAAGAGGGACGGGGGTGAAGACGATGGACGGAGAGAGCGGCTAGGCGATGTCCTGGTCACCACCGCCAGGACCAGCGAAACGAGGCAGGAGGGTCCCCGATAGGGAAGATGAAGCCAGAGTCCACGGGGAAGCCTGCCGGGGTCCAGCTGGAGGAGGCGGAGACATCCACACCCAAAACCAACGGCAAATTGCTCTGCCGGGGGAAGAAGCCCCAGGTGTAGATGATGGTGCTGCCGGCGCCTTGCTGATGGTGACGGTCCGGCTGACGCTCAGCTGGAGTCCGAGCCATCATCCTCCCTCTCGGTGCTGTCGTCATCGCCGTCACTGTCCTCTTTGTCGCTGTTGCTCGAGGAGGAGCTTTCGTCATTGGTCGAGCTCTCCGCGCAACATAATAAGCGGGCACCCGAACGCTCGAAGACCTTGATGGAGAGCAGATTGGCCTCCATTAGCTTGAAATGGAGAACGTGCCCCGCCGCCAAGCTGTGGGCACGAGCAAAGGTTTTCCAACCATGCCGGAGAAGCATCACATGAGGCTCACGGAACTCTACGTCCGCCCACATGCTGCCATTATAGCAGCCCCTCATGTGCAGCCTCAATCCTGGCGGCTGCTCTACCTCCATAACTCTTGTGAAAGGAGTAGGAAGACGAAGGCAGCTACGCGGAGGCCCGTGCAGCTTGACGATGAACTCCAGGGGCTGGTTCTCGGCGTGGCCTTCATTTGGGGCCAGGTCGGCTGGAAGAGGGGCGATCAGGGCACCGCCACGACCTCCTCAGCCCCGAGCACCGCGACGGCCGCGCCCATGTCTTGCAGCGCCACCTTGTGCGCTGGACTCTGCCCCTACTTCCCTAGCAGGGGGAGGAAGATGTTACTGAGAAGAGACCCTTGTCACCACCACTGGAGGACGACCACGTCCTCTTCCCCTTACCATAGTGGAAGAAAGATACCAGAAGAAGAAGGAGGAGATGTGTGTGAGTGAGCACCTCATCCATGCTTCCCTTTTTATAGGAGGACGTGGCCGGGGGCTGGCTCCTCACCCAGGAGGCAACCATCCCGCTCCACCAATCCTGCCCCTCTGCATCACTGACGGCGTCCAGAATCAACGACCGCCCTCCTGCGCCTATCCACGGCACCTAGCTTTCTGTCATGGCACTCATTCCCGCGCCCTACGCGTCTGCCACCAACCCTGCGCGATGCATGCAGCGTACGTGGTGGGAACGGTAGGCCTAGTGGGTGAGTAAAATGGTAGTTACCTCCCCGTGAACGTGGGCAGCCCATGAGCCATTACATGGGTAACCCCATGTCGTTCCGCACGACTCGCGGGAAAACCGGAAACGGATTCAATCACAGGTTAATGAAGAATCAAGGAAGATATCAAGAAAGACATGAGTCCCATTGCGGTTTGGCCAAAGTGTATGCATGTGTATTTGTTGGGGCCTACCCCAACGATGCTAGGCGGCACATATGGGCCAGGCCCGGGGGCTCCTGTCGGTACAACAAACACTTACGTTTGTCGCCCAGACTAATACACATGTGTGTTGGCATCACATGGTTACACCAGCATCCAAAGCAAGGCCAAGCCAGAGAAGCAGCAATTTGTGGGATCAAAGAGCAGATCAAGAAGACCAAGACAAACAAGACAGCAGAGCATAACCTTGGAAAGGCCTCACCTGCCGGGCAGGAGAGCCTAACCGGGTCGAGGCCGCCCCAAGGACAAGTCCAAGATTTCCCCGCAAGGCTTGCCGGGTCCGCCAACAACAAATCTCCCCGCCAAGGCGCCATCGCTGCACCACTCCAACGCACCACAACGCAAATCAGTTATCAGTGTGGTGTCGAGCCCCCAAGTCATTAAGTGGCTTCCACTAAGCATGTGGCAGCCATTTAGAAGACAGATTACCCCCATATGACACCCGTCCAGAGGCGTGTCAAGCAGATAAGTAGAGGATGATTAAGCGGCACGGCAGGCTTGCCGGGCTTCATCCTCAGCATGACACCTAGTAGTGCATTTAATGCACTTTGTCCTAACTGCCAGAGTTAGGTACGATAGCACTATTAGCTATCTAATCATTAGATAAAGACTACTTTGCCACCGTGGTCACCCCTTTAAGCTATAAAAGTAGGTCCAAGGCTAACTAGCAAAGGATTCAGACCCTTGCACACTTGTACGCGCTTAACCGCTCTCCCCGAGACCACCTTGCTGGGCTTGAGCGCTGCGTGTTCATTGTGTTCCTCCAACCAATCCACCAAAGCAGGAGTAGGGTTTTACGCTTCCCACCGGCCCGAACATGCGTAAAAACCACCAGCGTCGCCACCATAGTGTTGTTTCATGGTCTCCGCTCTTTGTGCGACGAGATCTTCTCCCTTGCCGAACCACAAGGGGCCGATGGCCCCATAGGTGATCGTGTTCCACCACGACAGGAGGCCGCCAAGTCGATGACCTACACACCTTGATCGATCGAGGCTGGGGCAGACTCGACATCGGGAATCGCCGGTACTTCCTCGGGCGCAACGCTCACCAGGGCTACCGCGACCGCTGGGTCTGCCCCGACGACGTCCGAGGAGACGACGTTGGCTCTCGACAAGCCTGCCGTGATGGCCCCCAGGCATGCCCCGGCGACGTCCGGCGTTGTGTCCTCCATCTGGGACATAAGCCTGCGCCTCGTGTGGCAGCCGCCACTGCCGCAGTTATCCTTGCATCATCGAGGTCCTTCCTACGCCGTCTGCACCAGCCGTCGCACTCTGCGGCGACCCAGCGGTATTGCCCGCTGGCGATCCTTGTCTGCTTTTATGACGACCCTGGTAACCTGGCGGCTTGCCCATACCGCATTTCCTGCTTCCTCTGGCCGTCGTCGGGAGAGGCGGCGGCATGGCCGTCGACCGCCAAGCCGACCATCGTGCCTTTAGCCTCGATTCCGCCGTCGTGCGACTCCATCCCGTCGTCGGCCATTAGGGGTATGCCGGTATGTGTGGGTAACGAGCTAGCAACTGGATCAATAGCAAGGCTCCAGCGGCGGCCATTGTTGTGGTTATTTATAGCTAGCAGCTAGCTAGGGGATTGGGGATTTTACAATTCACCCCTGTGGAGCGCGGGAAGCATTCGATAGAGCGCGAGAAGACTAAGTGGAGCACACAACCCGACAACCGTATGCGGTGTCACGTGTTATCGCACACATGTTACCATAGGGAAACGTATGTGTAAATTACTAATCATCGCACACGAGTACTCGCACACGCATCACATGCGATACTCCTAGCCATCGCAAGCAACTACTTTGCAGTTTTCAAAGTATTTTCTACACATAGAATCGCACACGATTTAACTCTAGTAACCGTCTGTGTTATATATTCTCATCGCAAATAGTTCTTCCGAGTGGGATGTTTGCCGTGGATCATACCCATCTTGTTTACGCATCGTTTGTGTTCTTTTATCTCATCAAAAATAGTTCATCAATGTGAACTGTATGGCGCATATCACACACATCTTGTTAAGTTGAACCGTTTCTGTTGTGTTCCCAAATTGAAAACAGTTTATCTGAGTGAACCGTATGCCGTATATCGCACAAACCCTGATCTGGCTGACCGTTTCTGTTGCATTCCCTAATAGCAAAGAGTTCATCTGAGCGAACTGTATGCCATGTATCGCACACACCTTGATATAGCTGCCCATTTCTGTTGTTCTGACTCATCGTAAACACTTCTTATGGATTAACCGTATGCCATGCATCGCACATGTAATTATAATATGAACCGTTTTTTATGTATCCGCCATCGCAAATGTTTTGCATCTTTTTTTATGTTTTTTTACATCACCATTTTGCGATTAATGCATCGCACATAGTTTCGTTGAAGGATCTCTGATTGTAGTGTCGCGTTAGCAGCATCCTACAGTAGTGTGATCTCGGAGGGGCTCCTGCCCTCTGGGAACCATGGAGACCATGGACCAGAGGGGAAACTCTCCTCCCATCTAGGAGAAAGACCAATGAAGAAGAAGAACGAGGGGGCTCTCTCCCCCTCTCTCCCGGTGGCGCCGGAACACCGTCGGGGCAATCATCATGACGGTGATCGACACCAACAACTTCGCCGCCGTCATCAGCAACTCTCTCCCCCTCTATGCAGCGGTGTAACCTCTCTATCATCACTGTAATTATTTACTTAAACATGGTGATTAATTCTATATATTATTATCCAATGAGGTATGGCCATCCTATGATGTTTGAGTAGATTCGTTTTGTCCTATGGTTGATTGATGATCGTGATTGGTTTGAGTTGTATGTTTTATTTTGGTGTTGTCCTATGGTGCCCTCTGTGTCACGCAAGCATGTGGGATTACCTCTGTAGGGTGTTGCAATACGTTCATAATTCACTTATAGTGGGTGGCTAGAGTGACATAAGCTTACGCCCGAGTAAGGGGGTTGTTGCGTATGGGAGTATAGAGGACTTGTTACTTAATGCTATGGTTGGGTTTTACCTTATTGATCTTTAGAAGTTGCAGATGCTTGCTAGAGTTCCAACCATAAGTGGATATGATCCAAGTACAGAAAGTATGTTAGCTCATGCCTCTCCCTCATATAAAATTCCCATAATGATTACGGGTCTAGTTATCGATTGCCTAGGGACAAAATCTTTCTCTTGTGTTACAAAAAGCTTTCTACTAAACAACTAACTTTTATTATCTTGCAAAGCACTCCTAGTTTTATTATTGAAAATTAGTTATAATCTTATCCCTACAAAATATTTTCATCCTTGTTCTACGTAAAGCGAATGTTAAGTGTGCATAGAGTTGTATCGGTGGTCGGTAGAACTTGAAGAGAATGTAAATTGTACCTTTAGCTCCTCGTTGGGTTCGACACTCTTATTTATCAAAAAAGCTAAAATTAATCCCATATACTTGTGGGTCATCACTCTCCTGCACTTAGACGCTACCTCTCCATCAGAGAGACAGAGCTATTTATAATTCCATGGGGACTATGCCTCCACCCTTGGATTAATTTGTGATGGCATTTAATTCTGAGGGGTTAGATTAGTTTTTTCTACCATTTGGCCTACAACTACTCCAAACACCCCCTGCCCCTCCCCCAATTGATTTCCCTCTAGCTCTGTCACCGCTCTCTAATACGCTCTTTCTTACCTTCCCCATTGCACCATGGTTTTTCTTTGCAAAAAAAAACTCTCGTGTTTTCTGCAATTATTACAAAAAAGCTACAAACTATACACTGGGGGTCCACCTGTCATGGAACTAATTTCGAAACCATAAATTAAAAATCTACAAACTACACACCGGGGGACCAACCTGTCATGGAACAGACGACCTGGTCCTTCCAGGAGCACGTCAATAGCCAACATAGTAGCAACGTTTGTTGTATCTTTAATGGATAACATGTTTTTATATTACTTTCAGTAGATTTGTGGGACCAACTCATCAGCATGTACTACCTCTTCGTTTAGCCACTTACTGGTGGGTCCCATATCTACTCTCTCTCTCTCTCTCTCTTCTCCCCTTCTACGTTTAGATGCATGGGCAAACACGAGGAATGTGCGTCCCAGTAAACATGACGCGACACCCGGGTCAGATGCCTAATGTCGTCAACCATATCTGGACGTGTTCACAAGTTAAAGCACCAGTTTCACCTACTAGTATTTTACAAGTTTAGAAACAAAAGTGACCGTGACGGACAAGTTCAGGCACACGTGGTTTTTTTTGCGAATAACCTGTGGTGTATTTAACTAGTAATAATTAAATGGATGGATAAGTAGATGTATCACCTAGTGCCCGAACAAGGGACCTGCACGCGCCCTACAAATATATATTCAGAATTGACACATGTATTTAACATGAAATATTTGTGATGAGAAGGAATACATGTCGCTTGATGGCTTTTTTATTTAATTTGATAGGGCTCTAGCAGAATACTCAATCGACCGAACCATAGATTTAATTTAGTCTAACTATGACTTTAGATTCATACCATGACCGAACTAAAATAAATTAATGAATAAAACTAATTGCAGCGGCGGCGGGGGCGTTTGTGGCAGGAAACGGTGACGGTGTCGTCTTGCGCTGGCATTCGCTTCCTCTCGGACATTGGCCCAAGCTTCAAAGAAGGCCAGAATGTTCTAGACTTCGGTCTCCAGGAGCCAGTCAACCAACGGGAGGCGGCGCCTAGCGGCGCTGCAAGGAAACGGTCAACAGCGGCGATCCATGCCACTGACGGGGGCAATGGCACTGGCACGGGGACAGGCGCTGGCAATGGCGCGGCAGAGAGATTCATGTGCTCGGGCACCAGCACGGGCGTGTGCGTCAATTCACGCGCAGGCGCATGCGCTGGCAGGTGTATGGGTGCGTGCAAGTCAGCGGGGACCTTGTGGATCCCCGCGGCTTCAAGCTGGGCAACAATGTGCAGCTCCTGGCCCTTCAATGCCACGAGGATGGGCGCTGGCGCAGGCGCGACGACAGGAGCTGGAACAGGCACGGGGACAGATGCGATGACTTCCTGCACGGCCAGGTCAATCTCGTCCGAAAGCTCCATAGGGTCTTCCTCAGGAAACTTGAAGACTAGGGGCAGCCCATCATGATGCGCCATGGCGTACGGTGAGGTCAGGCTCATTGGAGGGAAACGACAAGAGAATCAGAGAGGCAGAGGGAAGATTGTAGAAAGACCGGGGGAGTGCCGCAGTGATTTAAACTACAGCGTGGGCTCCATCAAAAGTGGGGGCAGTTTGGAGGAAGGTGGGAGGCAGAGGCTGGTAAAAGGGCTCGCCTCCCGGTGAGCCTGCGCAGCGGCCTGCTCGCATGCCTCCTGTCGACTCACACGCTTGCTTGGACGGCACCTGCCTATGAGAAGCGGGATGCATGGCGGCATGTTAGTCTAACACCCACGGTTTCAGTAGTGAAACCGTTCGCGTGAACATGACAGCTCTTTGTTCGAAAATACCTTGGTTGTTCATGTGTGCAACTTTTCATAAGCAGCTTGCCTCACTATGTACAAAAAAATTATCACAACCTTTTTGTGCCATATCATGAGACCATGCGCAGTTTCATGAATTTTAGGTGAGTTTTGGATTTTTTGGAGTTTAAAAACCAGGATTTTTAACAATATCATTACATGCATCATGAAATAAAATTTCAAGCGATACATCTTTAGAGTTGTAGATGTTCATATTTTTAAGATAGAATTTGGTCAAACATTGCTTAGTCAACTAAGCAATGCTTGACCAAATTCAAACATCGTTCGTGCCTAAAGATACTCCCTCCCTACTAGTGCATTGCATGATACAGTACTCTAGTAGGCATG
Organism: Thinopyrum elongatum; assembly: GCA_011799875.1. Lineage (NCBI taxonomy): Eukaryota > Viridiplantae > Streptophyta > Magnoliopsida > Poales > Poaceae > Thinopyrum > Thinopyrum elongatum. Next base: position 217,463,009 of record CM022299.1, on the reverse strand, counting down.
AACAAGCGAAGCTCCATTCTATACTCGTCCTAGTGTCTAGTGTAGTAGGAAATAGAGTTGACGGGTGACCTAGGGTAACGGCGACCGAGGAATTTGAACATGCTCGGCACGGTAGGTAACATGTGCTAGATACTAAAGCATCCCTCCATTGTTAATGGGTAGTAGTGATTATGGACCGGGGACATAAGGGGAATTGCACATGGTTGGAATTCTGGCAACCTGATATTTTGATTCGAAACGCGGAGGCTCGAGTGGAGGCATGAAGTTTTTATCGCGGTTCTTTGTTCGGGTGGGCTAATGTGCGTACCACGCACGCCACCACCACGACACGAGCCTAGTCTGGTTGGTACGCCGTCAGGTGCTAACATTCGAGAATGCGAAAGGAATCTTTTTTAAAATTGGTGAATGAATCTATATGTATTACAATACCCATATTTTCCTTGCAAATAATTGGTCACTCCAAAAGGGACTGTAATTGATTTATGATGAGTTCTTGAATTAGAGTGAGTTTGTGATATACAGATCTCAACGTGAATTTCACATTTCATGGTATCCACACTAAGTTTTTGAATGCAAATTCAAATTTAAAGATGAATGGTATGGTGGTGATAAAACTTTGTATGTATTCAAGCATATGACCACACACACACAAATACAACAACAATCGAGTCAGTATAGTGCATCTACTTTTCCAAACCATGCATCTATGGCATGAATTCAAAAATAAAATGTAAGCCATGAATGGTTCTCAATTCAATGTTTACAATGTACATTAAACTGAAATGTGAATATTAAGTCTACTACTATGTACACTCAAATGTTGTGTTTACGTGCCTCCATCGCCCCCACCCCCCTCACCACACGTACTTCGTGTATTGATCGATCTTCATCTCTTTGTTAATAGAGCTATTGGTATCCGACGCACGCTCATTCTTTCTCTTCATGTTTCGCTCTCCATTTATCTCACACCCGCCCTCACGCTCTCAACAAATGTATTTATCACACACTACCTCATCATGCCCTCCATGCCAAGCTCTCTCTCTCCCTCTCTCTCTATATCTCTCTCCCTCTCTCCCTCTAGACACATATGTTGCATGTGTAAAAAAACTCCACACCACGCACACACACAAAGTCTATCTAGGCCACTCTCTCGGTAATTAACTATCTCCCTGTAGCCCTCACTACAGCTTCATCGCATGATATCTCTCTGTATCAGCTTCCACATTCCAGCGTACACTAGGTGACACTCACTTGGTCTCTCCTTCTATATATGACTCGATTGACCTCGCTTTCTCGCGTCGTCTCTCTCACACATAGACAATCCATCTACATCTTTTGCATATGCAGAGCTATGTAGATTGTTGAGGGGTAACCCCCCAACCTTAGATAAAATTGTGAAGGTCTTTTTTATGAGGGTTTAGATTATATTTTTTAAACATTTGGCCCCACCCACCCAAACACCGAGGGTTGTGCCCCAGGAAGAATATCAGGTGATCCACATCTTAGATGCTATATGGTGATACGAGTTCCTCAGAGCCGTTAGATCTGAGATCCAGCGGCTCACAAGATGTCTGAATATTTTTGCAAAAAGACCTTAATGAGTTTGGAATTGCACACAATTAGTACAAAAACTAATCACATGCCATTGTATCCCAGATCCAACGGCCTCGAAGCTCTTATAACCGTGGAATCTAAGATGTGGGAGCAACTAATATTCTCTCATCCATAAGAATATCACGTGCTACCACACCTTAGATGCTATGATGATACGAGATTCTCGAAGCCGTTGGATCTAAGATCCAACAGTCCTAGGAGGCCCGTATGATTTTTCAAAAAAAGCCATCATAGAGTTTGGGAACTACTCACAAGTAAAAAGACTACTCATATGCCATTTGATCTCAGATCGAACAGCCTCGAAGCTCGTATCACCGTAGCATCCAAGCTGCAAGAGCACCTGGTGTTCTCTCGCCCAGGAGAATATGAGGTGCTCCCACACCTTAGTTACTAGGGTGATACGAGCTCATGGGAGATCTAACGGCTCCCAGTAGGTGAGGTCTGAATGTTTTTAAAATATAAGCCTAAAAGAGTTTGGGAATTGCGTAGAAGTACAAATACTACGTACATGGCATTGTATCTCAGATCCAACGGCCTAGCAGCTCGTACCATCGTAGCGGCTAAGCTGCGGGGAGCACCTTATATTCTCTCGTACGTGGGAATATCAGGTGCTCCCACACCTTAGATGATGTGGTGATACGAGCACCTAGAAGCCGTTGGATCCAAGATCCAGCAGCTGACAGGAGGACTGAATGTTTTTTTTTTGCAAAAAATCCCTGGAAGAGTTTGGGAATTCCGCATAAGTACAAAGACTACTCACATGCCATTGGATCTCAGATCCAATGATGTAGATTATTGTATCACCATAGCATCTAAGCTGCGGGAAGCACGTGATATTCTCCACCGATGTCACTTTTGTTCCTAAACTTGTAAAACTATATGATACCCCACACGTTGTTGCCGAAAGATCTTGCAACATATTTCAATGTGATTCGTTGTATGAAACATGACTATTTAAGTAATAATATAAAAGGCTAAAACTGAAAATAATTTATTATGTTTGATCAATGTATAGTTGTAAAATGTTAATTAATTATAAATAGAATGAAAAATCCCATGTATGTTTGCATGTTGAGATGGCTATTTTTTCATGCATGTTTCGTGAAGTTGCATGCTTGCATGTTGAGAGACATATGGTAGTGGGGGTGTGCCTTTTCTCATGCATGTTTCATGATGATGTGGCATGCTTCCATGTTGAGAGAAATAGTTAGTGGGGCTAGCTATTTAGATATAGAAGATACGTTTAATTGGTGTCGTAACTTGCCTAACCATGCAAAGTGTTTGTGTAAAAAATCCCTCGTACAAAGAAAGATTGGAACAACACACGGGGGTCCCACTTGTCATGGAGTAAATTTGGATCTAAAAATAAAAAAACTCAGAAGGACGAGATTCAAACCAGCAACCTAGACTACAAAGACGTCGATAGCTAGAAATAGCAATGGTTGCTGGCTTTGTCGCATAACTTGATTTTATACTATATTACGTTCAGTACAGTAGAGGGAGTGGCTCATCAACACGTGCATGAATGTTGACTCACTTACTAGTGGGTCTCATGTATGTGATCTCTCTCTCTCTCCTGTCCATCTACAACCTTTAGACGCACGGGCAAACAAGAAGAGTGGCGGGAGCTTGCCGTGGTGTTATTACAACTAAAAAATGCTTCGAAAATATATGAATCTCCTAGAACAAGAGACCTCGTGGCTGGTCGAGACAGAGCTAACCACACCTATCCTCCGTGCCACGTTAGCATGATGAAGTTGTGTGGCTAGTGGGATGTTTTTGACCGACTGGCTGGGTCCCGAGTTCAAACCATAGCTACGTCTAATACAGTATTTTTACACGCCATTTTTCCTTCGTGTCGAGACATGGCACACCCTACCGCGTGGTTTCTGGGTCCACCTCGATGGTGCATGCATATTTTCTTCCTTGCTTAGACGTGGGACGCCCTACCACATGGGTTTTGGGTCCTCCTCGGTCGTAGCACCGAAGTAAGTAGATGAGTCGTCAGATAACAAAACCCCACCTTTCTCGTCGAGTACATCAATGAAGCAGGGTGGCTAGCAAGTTGGGCTAGTGCGACTGATCAGCTAGGCCGCCGCCACATTTGTTTTTTCATGCATTTTTTCTCTCATTTTCCATTAGGAAATTAAAATATCCACCGCTGCATTGCTTTGGTATTTGGGTGCGGCAGGCGCGGCAAGAATTTTTTTACGGGAGCAGGTGCGGCAAGAATTAGTCATTATGACTCCGCAAGTAAAACCCACTACTCCGTGATGTGAAATGGCTTGGACTGGGGTCTTCCCATGGTCAAAACCAAAAGATTTACCCCGCTCCTCCACTGACTCCCTTCGCCTTCCCGTAGATTGCATTTCCTTTCAGCCCTTTCGCCCCCTTTGCTTCCTTTCCCCATTGCTTCTACCTGGTTCCATGGAGGAGCACCAGATCACGGAGACTGAGGTGAGGCGCCTGACAAAGGAGCTCCGGGACAAGGATACGGAACTCAGGGCCAAGGACGTGGAGCTCCATGAGCTCAGGGAGGAGAAGAGTGCGTTGCTACTCTGTTATGAGTGGGAGTTCACGGAGCATCAAAAGCGGCAAGAGTCCTCCACAAAGATGCTTAAGGCGTCGGCGGCGTTGTTGCAGAAAGTGGGAGATGCGCTAAGCGGTCAGGTTGCCCTGATGGCGAGCTAGCTGGATTGCAAGCGGGCCAATAGTGATGAGGTCCAGGATCGCCTCAACCACTTGCTGGACCATGTTGCCACACACGTGTTGCGGCTGCGCAATGCCTACCATCGTGCCAGCGAGACCATGCCAGCCATCGGGCTAAACCTGTTTGACCTCCCCATCGACTTCAATGAGCTGCGGCTTCCTAACCTGGTCTCCTTCCTCACCTATATCTCTGAGGAGCTGAACCATCTCCACACGGTGGTGGGGGTGGTGCTGGACAAGGAGGGGGTGTGGGCGGCCATCGCCGTTGTCGGGAGAATCCTCTCCGGGCTTCTTCACCGGAATCCATTTGTGCCATTGGACGCCGTCTTTGACGAGCTGGCTCTCGCCGACCGGGAGCGGGCTCTGCAGGTGGTGGCACCCTGCATCACCACCGTTGTGCGCCTGGAGAAGTAGAGGTACTTTGGTGGTGCTTAGGCATCCTCTACATGGGCATGTCACGGTGTAAAATGACCGTTGGATCAAACTCAGATGGTCCAGATCAGTCACTGTAGCACAAAGCACTATAGTAGTTCATATGGTTCCTGTTTGGTCGAGTATTGTAGTAGCGCACTCTCTGTGTACTGTAGCCCTAGTGCTGTTGACATTGATCTCGCCATTCATTCTCAATCGGAGGGTAAAAAAGGGGCATGTTACACTATTGTTCATAGTTGACATGCGTGGAGCATGTCAACGGATGTCAATCCTCCGGAGACACCCTTCTGGAGCGGCTGGCGCCTCCATCCCTTGATTCTACTTCTCTGGTTGCCTTGTCTGATAAAAATAATACACCACACGTTGCATGTACGCCGAGATAGCATGGGATGGGAGGCACGTGCACGCCGGGGACCCACCCAGGACCGTATTCACCAATACTAGCCGAGATGTAAACCAAAAATAAGTTGAAACACTAGCAACAATATCCCTCACCATAGATTTATTTATAATCTGTTACTTTTCTTCGGGTGGGTATAATCAGTTTACTAGACATCATTTTTTATCGTCATATCTTTTGTGGGAAACCACGGCCACCTATGGGGCCATGAGCCCCTTTTGGTTCGGCGGGGGGATGGGCACGTTGCACAAAGAGTGGAGAAGCGTTGCGCAGCACGGCAGAGATCACACGAGCAGTCTTTACCCAGGTTCAGGCCGCCGTGAGGCATAAAACCCTACTCCTGCTTTGGTGGATTGATGGTGGATAATGGTGGTGGACGTAGCACACTCGCCCGACAAGGTTGCTCTGGGGGCGAGAGTGGCTACGAGCGTATGAATATGTGAGGGTCCAACTAACCAACCCTTTCTATGGTCGCCATGTGCCTCCTTTTATAGATTCAGGGGTCACCACAGTGGCAAATCAGTCTTTGCGTACTGATTAGATAGCTAACCGTGCTATCATACCTAACTCTGCAGGCTGACAGAGTGCATTAAATGCGCCACTCAGTGTCACATCACAACTCGCCCGGCAGGCCCTGCCGAGCTGTTTTGCCAGCTTCACGCCTGCTCGTTTGACATGTCTCAGGACGGGTGTCATATGGAGGTGTTTGCTGTATGAAGTGGCTGCCATGTGGCGAAAAGCAGCCACTTAGTCACCTTGGAGCTCGACACCGCTTTGATTAATGACTTGTGTCGCTTGTGAGGTGGAGCGGTGGAGCGGCTTGCCTCCGCCAGCCCCGGCAGGCCTGCCGGGACGATCTAGGAGCTTGCTTTCGGGGCAAAACCCAACCCTGCCAGGCTCGCCTGCCCGACAAGGTAGGTCCTTCCCTTAGTGATGCCTTGTTCCTCTGGCTCACCTTGGCCTTCTCGACTTGCACTTGGATCCTTCAAAGGAATTGATCCTCCTTGTTTGGTCTGATCTTGGTCTTGTTATCTTGTCTCTGGCCTGTGCACAGTCCGTGCAATGGACCCAGGGTCTGTTGCACCGACAGGAGCCCCCGGGCCTGGCACGAACGCGCCGCTGGGCGTTGTCGGGGTAGGCCCTAACCAGTGCATAGGCAGAAATGTAAGGGCGGCTCCGCCCTTTGAGATCTTCTTTGCTTCTTCATTAACCTGAGCTTGGGACAGTTTCTGGTTTTCCCGCGCATCGTGCGAAACGTTTAGGGGAGAAACTGGACCACGATCTATGGGCAGCCCACGCGCCACGATCACGGGGTAGGAAACCGCCATCCCACTTGCCTCCTGCCCCGGGGCGCCTCTGCCACATGTACCGCATGCATTGCGTAGGGTACATGGCGGACGCGGAGGACGCGGGAATGGGCGCCATGGCAGAAAGCCAGGCATCGCCGAGTGGTGTAGAGGGGCGGCTCTGATTCCCCGAGCCGTTGGAGGCGTAGGGGAACCGCATTGGAGGAACAGGGCGGTCACCAGTTGGACGAGAGGCCAGTCCCCTGCCTTGTTCTCCTATAAAAAGGGGGGGGGGGTGTAGGAGTAGTGTGTCTGCTCACACACCTTCCTTCTCCCTTTCAAAGATTCCCTTGCTTGCCATGCTGAGGGGGCGAGGGCGTGGTGGTACTCCGGTGGTGGTGACGAGAACTTCTGCTCGACAGCGTCTCCCCCTCCTCTTGATGATGTGGGGGCTGAACCCGCTGTGAGAGGAGGCGGAAGGGGGTGCGGCTGAGGTCGTCATGGTGTGCGCGGCCGAGGTCATCGCAGTGTGCGCGGCCGAGGAGGCCGGGGCGGCGCCTCAATTGAGCCCGCACCGGAAGCTCCTCCCCCGATGGAAGGCCACGTCGGAGATCAACCCTTGGAGTTTGTCATCAGGTTGTATAAGCCTCCGCGTGGCCACCTCCACCTCCCTACTCCATTTGCAAGGGTGATGGAGCTCGAACAGCCGCGTGCACTGAGGTTGCATATGAGGGGCTGTGGGAATGGTGGCATGTGGGTGGATATTGACTTCCCTGCTCCTCATGTTATGTACCTCTGCCGCGGCTGGAAGACCTTTGCTTGAGCCCATAGCTTGTCGGAGGGGCACGTTCTCCAGTTTAAATTAATGGAGAGCGGCCTGCTTTCCGTCAAGGTCTTCGGGCACTCGGGAGCTCGCTTAGGGTGCTGCGCAGAGAGCTCGACCGACAATGAAAGCTCCTCCTCGAGCGAAAGCGACGAGGAGGACGGTGACAGCGATGACGACGACAGCGACCGAGAGGGCGACGACTCCGACTCCGACTGAACGTCGCCCACACAATCTTCATCAGGTGGCAACACCATCATCTGAACCTGCGTTTTCTCCCCGGCAAGGTGGTTTGCCAGGAAGTTGGGTGCAGAGGTGGTGATGGTGTCCCCTGGCCCCTCCAGCAGTTCTCCAGCTGGACCTCGGCAGGCTTCCTCTTGGGCTGCAGCTCCGTTAGCCCTGTCGTGTCCTGCTGGCCTTGGTGGTGGTGGTTGACGGATCGTCTCCGCCGGTCTCTTCACCGTCGCCTTCGTCCACGCCCTCTCGCCCTCGCCGGGCAACCTCTCCTGGAGCCCGACAGGGTCAGGCTGAGCTTCTGCCCAGGCACTCCTTTTGCCCTCTTCGCCTTCTACCGCCGTGCCTAGGAGGAGAGGGAAAAGAAAAGGCATTACGGGGCACTTATCCTTTTTTAATCTTAAATCTGTAGGCACTTGCCAAATTTTAGTTCAAATAATGTAATTCCTCGTATCCATGTTTATGTTCTGTGAGATTTGTACTTGTTGATCAGCATATTAATGAAAAAGATAAGCTTTGCCGGGCACTTATGCATGTACGATATCCATGCAGAGGTGAAACACCTCCATACTTTCATGTAAACAAGTAGATCCCGGTAAGCTACCTTGCCGGTACCCCATAGGACTGCTGCCGTGAGGCTGAGCCTGCCGGGCGCAGAACCCATTGGGAGAGACCAGCCCCCCACCAACCCCTTTCAGCCAAAGGCCACTACGACCATCCTGACCGAAGCAGTGTTCGTGTCACTAGATGGGAGTACCTTTGTTTCTAAGGCGGCGAGGTTTTCATATGCACAAGTCCTACTCACGGAACATGTATGGATAAGAGACGGAACTTATCTGTTTGGCTTGCCGGAGACTGCAGTGCTGGCTTGTCTTCGCATCCTCTTCCTAGGACTAAGTCCACGGCAGGAGCCTGCAGTTTATGCAAATTAAGATGATGCCAGATGCAATCTATCTACAGGATCATGCAACCTATCTACATGAATCATGCGATGCTTATGATATGCTTATGCATGCATGCAACTTGTCGGGGGCGACCAACGCTTCATTTATTTCTCTGTTGCTCAGGGTCTGCGCTTGGCTTTGTACAAGGGGTTACATGCAGCTGAGGCAAGGCCTGTACAAAAGGGTGGCTGTCGGGCAGGGCCCGACAGCCACGCCTTACATGTAGAACTTGTGGAGATGCTCAATATTCCATGAGTTTTGTAATTGAATGCCATCTCTGGTCTCCAGACAGACTGCGCCAGGTCTGGTGACTCGTACTACCCGGTAAGGGCCTTCCCACTTTGGCGACAGCTTGTTTGTACCCTTGGCGGACTGAACGCGCCTAAGGACAAGGTCGCCTTCCTCAAAACACCGGGCATGAACCCTGTGGCTATGATAGCGACGCAGGGCTTGCTGATAGCGTGCAGCACCCGTAGCAGCCCGGAGACGGTTCTCCTCGAGAAGCACGACGTCGTCACGCATGTGCTGTTCTTGCACTACTTCACCGTAGGCAAGCACTCGAGGTGACCCGTAAATGAGTTCCGTGGGGATAACTACTTCTGCCCCATAGACTAGGGAGAAGGGAGTCTGCCCGGTAGCTCGGTTTGGTGTCGTTCTGAGGGACCAAAGAACCATCGGCAGCTCATCGATCCATCGCCTGTCGTGCTTCCGCAGCTTATCAAACGTTCTTGTCTTGAGTCCTCACAGCAGTTCAGCGTTCGCCCTCTCAACTTGTCCATTGCTTCTGGGATGTGCGACAGAGGTAAATGAGATCTTGCTTCCGAGGGCATGAACATATTGCATGAAGGCGCGGCTCGTGAACTGGGTGCCGTTTTCAGTGATGATCTGGGCAGGGACCCCGAAGTGGCATACCAATCCTTTCAAGAACTTGATAGCTGACTGAGCAGTCACCTTTCTCATGGCATCTACTTCCGGCCACTTTGTAAACTTGTCGATTGCAACGAACAAGAATTCAAAGCCCCCAGCAACTCGGGGGAAAGGGCCGAGGATATCGAGCCCCCACACAAAAAATGGCCATGACAAAGGGATTATCTGGAGTGCTTGGGCGGGTAGATGGATATTTTTGGAATGAAACTGACAGGCTTCACACTTGGTGATGAGCTCAACTGCATCTTGGAGGGCTGTGGGCCAATAGAATCCTTACCGGAATGCTTTCCCAACCAAAGCCCTTGATCCAATGTGGGAGCCGCACATGCCTTTGTGTATCTCTGCCAGCAGTTCCTTTCCTCCTTCCCGACAAATGCACATCAATTTCACATCATTGGGCCTTTTTCTATATAGTGTGTCATCGACAAACTGATACATACTGGCCCTCCAGTCTACTCTTTCAGCTTCTTCTTGCTCTTCGGGAAGTTCTCCGGTTTGGAGGAAATGGATTATGTGCCTTGCCCAAGTTGGAGTCTGAGGCTCGGAACGAGGACTAGCGGCACCTCCTCATTCGTGGGGGTGCATCCCTCGACCGTGGGGACCAGTGGCCCGACAAGAGGGTGCAGGCCGGCAATCGAAGGGGAGCTGTTTTCGGCAGGGTCCCTGCCAGGAGCCCCGAAAGGCTCTACCGGGAGAGGCTTACCGGAGTCCAATTTCCTCCTCTTTCGGGCCATTGTTGTCGGGGATACGGAGGGCTGAGTAATATGGAGAACAAAAGTTCCTAGTTCCACAGGAAGCTTCTGCGCAGTGCACTTTGACAGGTGATCAGCAATGCTGTTTTCCGCATGGGGTACGTGCTTTGTTTGCAACCCGACAAAGCGCTCCTCCAATCTTCTCACTTCCTTGACGTATGCCTCCATCAATGGGCTTTGGTAATCCTTGTTGACTTGTCTCACCACCAGTTGTGAATCTCCTCGAATGATCAGCTACTTGATTCCCAATTCTGTGGCAATCCCGAGCCCGGCAAGAAGCCCTTCATATTCTGCTGTATTGTTGGTCGCCTCCTCTCGGGGAAAGTACATCTGGACGACGTACCTCAGGTGCTCTGCATTGGGAGCCATGAGAAGCACGCCAGCCCCTGCACCTTGTAGGGAGAAGGCACCACCGAAATACATGATCCATTCTTGGGGCGCTTCCTTGCCGGGGATAACTGTTTCCAGTACTTCTTCATCAGGGGTTGGTTACCATTCTGCAATAAACTCTGCCAACGCCCTGCTTTGGATTGTTGATGTGCTTTCAAACTTCAGGCCAAAGCTGGACAACTCCAATGCCCACTCCACTATCCTGCCGGTGGCCTCTGGGTTTCGAAGTATCCTTTGCAACGGGAAGCGGGTGACAATCGTGATCTCATGGGCTTGGAAGTAGTGGCGCAGTTTTCTTGAGGTCATGACAAGGCCAAAGATCAATTTTTGCACGCCGGAATACCTGGATCTAGCCCCCTGCAACAGGGAGTTGACGAAGTAAACTGGGCGCTGCACCACCTTCTTCCTTGCCGTGTCCTTGGGGTTGCTTCCGCTGCCGTGCTCCTCTTTGTCTTGATCCGTATCTGGCCTTGCCGGGCCACTCTCTTTCTCTTCCCCGGGCATGACACTTGCTGAGGTGGCTGCTTCTTCTACTTCCCGCTGCGCTACTAGGGCCGCACTAACCACTTGATTAGTTGCTGCCAGATATAGCAGCAATGGCTCTTGTGGTTTGGGTGCGACCAAAGTAGGCACAGAAGACAAGTACTCCTTCAAATCCTGTAGTGCTGCATCTACTTCCGGGGTCCACTTCATGGGTCCTGCCCTCTTCAAAATCTTGAAGAATGGCAAGGCGCACTTGGCAGACTTGGAGATGAATCTGCTAAGCGCGACAATGCATCCTGTCAAACGCCTCACACCCTTAATTGTCTTCGGTGCCTGTATATGCTCAATGGCCTTGATATTATCGGGGTTGGCCTCTATCCCACGGTGGGACACAAAGAAACCAAGTAGCTTGCCAGAGGGAACGCCAAACACGCACTTCTCTGGATTCAGTTTCAAGTTGATCTTGCACAGATTAGCAAATGTCTCTTCTAAATCCTGGATGAGGGTTGATCTGTCCTTGGTCTTGACCACAATATCATCCATATAGGCTTCAATGTTCCTATGCAACTGTGGTTCAAAGCCAATCTGGACTGCTCTTGCAAAAGTGGACATGGCACTCTTCAACCCGAAAGGCATGCGCACAAAGCAGTATGTGCCGCATGGGGTGATGAATGAGGTCTTTTCTTCGTCTTCCTTGGACATAAAAACTGATGGTATCCAAAGTATGCATCCAGAAAAGAGAGCAACTCACATCCAGAAGTAGAATCCATGATCTGGTCGATGCGCGGCAAGGGAAATGGGTCCTTTGGGCATGCCTTCTTCAGATCCGTGAAATCTATGCAAAGCCTCCATTTTCCATTAGCCTTGCGCACAACCACTGGGTTTGCTAACCATGTTGGACGCAGTACTCCTCTAACCAAACCAGCTTCTTCAAGTTTCTTGATTTCCTCGGCAATAAACTGCTGCCGCTCCAAGGCCTGCTTTCAAACCTTCTGCTTGACAGGCCGGGCATGTGGGCAGACAGCAAGGTGGTGCTCGATTACCTCCCTGGGAACACCAAGGATATCAGATGGTTGCCAGGCAAACACATCGATATTCGCCCGCTGGAAGGCAACGAGTGCGCTTTCCTATTTGTCATCAAGGGTGGCGCTGATAGTGAAAGTACCGTCAGCGCCAGCCAGCCCTGCCGTGACCTTTTTCACTTGGGGTGGAGCAGCCTTGGATCTCTTGCTGTTGGAACTCTCTGGCATGTCATCAATGGGCGCGGCACATTCCGCAGAGGTACGCTTCCCGGATTCCTTGCCAGTGCCTCTGGGATGCTTTCCCATGGCGGGAACTGTGGCTTCCGCGACCTCTGCCGCGACCGCATCCCGGTACATCTTATCCACGCAAATAATTGCATCTTTCTTGTCCGACAAAACGAAAATGACGCCCATCGGCCCTGGCATCTTCAAGGTGTTGTAGGCATAGTGGGATGTTGCCATGAATTTGGCCAGGGCCGGGCGCCCAACGATCCCGTTGTATGGCAGGGGGAGGTCGACCACATCAAACACAACTTTCTCAGTCCTGTAGTTCAACTCTCCTCCAAATGTCACTGGCAATGTAACCTTTCCCTTAGGACGGCTCCTGCCGGGATTGACTCCTTGAAACGTGATGTGGCCTTAAGTTCTTCCTCTGCTATCTGGAGTTTGCTGATAACCTTTGGGGAAATCAGATTCAACCCGGCCCCGCCATCAACCAGCATCTTTGTGACCTTGAGGTTGAGAATTGTTGGTGAGACCAACAACGGCAAGCACCCTACTGCAGTAATGCGGTCGGGGTGGTCCTCTTCATCAAAGATGATGGGCGTGCGTGACCACTTGAGCGGCTTCCGAGAATCTGCCGCTGGCTCCACGGCATTGTCTTCACTCGCTCACTGTTTAAGTTGGTGGTGAGAGGAGTGCAAAGATGCACCCCCGTCAATGCACAAGGCGTCAGTGGCCTTCTGGAATTCCTGCTCGCTGGTTTCCTCTTCATTCCCTCCATCACTCTCATTACTGCAATCCTCCTTCTCTCGGCCTTTGGCGGGTTTCCCTTGGTTCCGAGGAGCCTTGCCGGGGCAATTTGCTTCACCACCCAGGCCCTTCCCGCCAGCGCCATTCTGACCTTTTTCCTTATCGCGCTTCTCATACTCAGCCTTCTGCCTCTTGACGAGCTGCTCAACCTGATGACACTCCTGGAGATCATGGCCCTTGGTCCGATGAATCTGACAGTACGACCCATCACTTTTCCCAGCTTTCTCGGCAGCCGCCGCCTCCCGGCAGTCAGCGCATGCGGTAGCCTCCTTGCCGGGGGCTTCAGCCTTGGCCTTCTTGCCGGTACTAGGCATGCCTGACCCCTCAACAGTCATCACTGTCTTATCCTTGCGCTTCTTGTTGTGCTTCTTGTTCTTCTTCTTCTTACTGATGATCTCATCGTCATCTTCTGAGTCGATGTCGACGCAATCTTCCTCTCCAGGAAGTTTCCTCCCCTCCTCCACCCGAGCACATTTGTCCACCAAAGTGTAGAGCTCCTTCACAGTCTTGGGCAACCGAACATTCATCTTGGAACGTATCCCGCGGTTGCACATGTTGGATTGGAAGGCAGCTATCATGGCAGCTGGGTGGATATCTGGGATATTTCTGTGGATTCGGCTGAATCTCTGCAAGTACTTTCGTAGAGTTTCTCCCTCTTTGTGCTGGAGAAGCTGCAAGTTGCTAGGCCGCCCTGGTTCTTGATTGCCACTCGTGAAGGCACCAATGAACTTGTGGCACAGGTCAGCCCAGGTCGAAATGGAATTCTCCGGCAGGTGCATCAGCCAAGACCTCACATTTGACTTGAGGGCCAAAGGGAAGTAGTTGGCGAACACCTTCTCATCTCTTCCCTCGGCAGCTTGAATAGCGATGGTGTAGATGCTCAAGAACTCTGCCGGGTTTAGTCTCCCATCATACTTCTCGGGTATCTCTGGCTTGAACGTGCGAGTGGACGGCCAACGGACTTGCCGCAGCTCACGGGTGAAGGCAGGGCACCCAACCTCGTAAGGCAGGCACCCGCCATCTCCGAGCGCGGGCTCATCGACGTCGGGGACATCACACCCATTGGACCGGTGGGGGTTGTCGCGGCGCCGCTCGTCGATGACGCACGCGCCTTCCCTTCACCTGCCCTCCGGGGCACGCTGTCGGCCTTGACGCGCTCGAGGGTCTGACGAGGCCATCAAGAGGTTATCGGGTGCTTGGTTTTGTGGCTCCCGGGTGGCTTGCCATGGTGGGGATTGCACCGTAAGGGTGGCCCCTCCCGCACGGCTAGCCGCACGAGCCGCCGTTTCTGCCTGGGAAGGCCGTGGCGGTCCGGCCCGCTGTGATCCTTCCGCCTCGGCATAACCAATCAGACTTTGGATGGTGGCTCGCCACTCATCCATCTGGTCTGCCACCGGTGGAAATCTCAACAGCAGTTGGGCTCGTGCCATGGCCTCTGAGGCAGTGCTTGGCATAGGTGATGACGATATAGATCGTAGTGTCGCTTGGCTCCTGACGTTGCCGGTGGCGACCGCACCGCGCCCTTGCTGCTGCGAACCAGCCGTTTGGACGGCATGGTGACGCGGCGGAGGCACCTGAGGGCCAGCGGCTCCGTTGGGCACAGTAGCTGGGTCAGCCCGCCCCGGGGGTGGCACGTGCCCTGCGGTCGCGTCCGCAGCGGGGGCGGCCGGAGGGTTGCGATTCGCCCCAGAATGAGCATCATCACTGCGGCTGTGCCCGTTAGCGAGGAGAAGGGGTTCAGGCGGATTGATCCCTCCATCCGTACCTCATGGACCATGGCCGTTGGGATGTTCCTGCTTCGACCGTGGGGGAGGTGGTGACGGCGCTGCCTACGCCGACCACGTCCCCCGCAGCATCCACACCCTCGCGAGCCCCCGCATTCCCCATGATGTCGGCGGTCGCGGGCGGGGGAGCCTTCGAGGTGGACGGGTGATTTGCAGCTCCGGGCTTCCTCTTGGGCGCCATAGTCGATGACGCCATTGACGATGAAAATGTCGATGAAGATGACGCGCAGCGTACACTCTCGGTTTCGCGCAAGTGGTCCCCCTACCTGGCGCACCAAAGATGTCATGGGAAACCACGGGCACCTATGGGGCCATGAGCCCCTTTTGGTTCGGTCGGGTGATGGGCACGTTGCACAAAGAGTGGAGAAGCATCGCGCAGCACGGCAGAGATCACACGGGCAGTCTTTACCCAAGTTCGGGTCGCCGTGAGGCATAAAACCCTACTCCTGCTTTGGTGGATTGATGGTGGATAATGGTGGTGGACGTAGCACACTCGCCCGGCAAGGTCGCTCTAGGGGCGAGAGTGGCTACGAGCGTATGAATATGCGAGGGTCCAACGAACCAACCCTTTCTACAGCCGCCATTGGCCTCCTTTTATAGATTAAGGGGTCACCACAGTGGCAAATCAGTTTTTGCATACTGATTAGATAGCTAACAGTGCTATCATACCTTACTCTGCAGGCTGACAGAGCGCATTAAATGCGCCACTCAGTGTCACATCACAGCTCGCCCGGCAGGCCCTGCCGGGCCGTTTTGCGAGCTTCGCGCCTGCTCGTTTGACACGTCTCAGGACGGGTGTCATACGGAGGTGTTTGCTGTAGGAAGTGGCTGCCATGTGGCAAAAAGCAGCCACTTAGTCACCTTGGAGCTCGAAACCGCTTTGATTAATGACTTGCGTCACTTGTGAAGTGGAGCGGTGGAGTGGCTTGCCTCCGCCAGCCCCGGCAGGCCTACCGGGACGATCTGGGAGCTTGCTTCCGGGGCAAAACCCAACCCTGCTGGGCTCGCCTGCCCGGCAAGGTAGGTCATTCCCTTAGCGATGCCTTGTTCCTCTGGCTCACCTTGGCCTTCTCGACTTGCACTTGGATCCTTCAAAGGAATTGATCCTCCTTGTTTGGTCTGATCTTTGTCTTGTAATCTTGTCTCTGGCCTGTGCACAGTCCGTGCAATGGACCCAGGGTCTGTTGCACCGACAATATCTTACTACACTAGCAACAAGATGATACTACCGTATGGACCACTGCACATGCCTAATAGTAGGAGTACTAGTAGTGTAATTTCAATGGTTGCCGAGTTTCGCATTACTCCATCGTAAGAGTAGAAACACTTGTTGTAATCAATTTTGTTTTTTTAAGAAATAGTGGCGACGCTCTACCGCGAGGATCCCACTCCACGATCGTCGGGAACCTTGCTACTCACTTTCACTGAGTTGTGGGACAGCCAGCATCGGGGTCCACTTGCCATGCACCAAATTACTCCGAATTAGAGTGCACAACTGCACGGTAGACTACCTCGGTCAAAGCGTCGTAGTAATGCCCAATGAGCCGTAAAATCACAAAACCCCACATTTCCAGTAGAAAGTTGGACGGATGAAGCAACCACCATTTCACTGTTCTCCCCCATCTTCCTCTCTTGAAGAAAACCCCAACTTCCTTCTCCCTCATCTTGTTCCTCATTTCTTCAAGAAAACCCCAACTTGCTTCTGTCATTGTTCTTCTCTCCCAAAGAAGGAAAGGTGAACGCATCAATGGTGTTGCTTTTGGCCAAGGCTCCCCCATCTTTTGTAACCCCATGACTGATCCTTACTCCCTCTCTGCTCTTCTTTTGTGATTATGGTTTTCTTTCCTTTTATTTCTATTTGACAGTTTCTTGATGGACCATGCAACACCGGCCAAAGTGATGTCATTGGCTTTGTGCAGAACTATCGAGGCTTAGGGTCCGAAGAAGCGCAAGCACCCCGTCGAGACTACCATAGACAAGCTCAAGGCCATCGCCCTATCCAAGGCCCCCTCTCCGGGATGCCTTGTTAATCCGGTTCAGGTAATATCTCTTCTTGACGATCTGTTTGGCAATCTTGTTTGTGTTTTTTCATCTAACTTGCAAAGTGCTTGCTAATATGCAAGTTTTGTGTAATGTACACGCAGTACTAGTAGTACAACTTTCTGGGTGATCTTGCATGTGATTTTTGTGTGACAAATGACGGTTCTAAATGGCTCTTTTAACCAAAACATGTGAGAGGTTGACATGCATATGAATTTTGTACATAACACTGATTTCTTATAGATTACTTGCAACTACTTTATGAACATCAATGCTAGTAGTAGGAAATGCAAGATTTTAGCTCTCATGCCTTGGAAGAGAATATAGTAGCCTCAGTAACTTGTGTTATGGATATTGTAAGTAATCCCTCTGCTCACAAATATAAGATGTTCTAAATTTTTTGTGTATATGATGTAGACATGATTTAGTGTCTTTGTTCACTCATTTATGTGCGTATATGTAGTCTTATATGGAGTAAAATATCAAAAATCATCTTATATTTGTGAACGGAGGTAGTATTAAAATATTGTTTTCTGTTTGAATTAGAACCAGGTCCGCTGTGGATATGAAGTTCTAAAAGTCATGCCACGTGAACTGGAAGACCTGAGGATGTGCACTACTAAACTATCCAGCTGCCATGTCCTTGTAGCCACATGTCGTGAACAAGTGTTTTCCTGTAGCATTGTTGTCAGGCGTGTTCTCTAGGGTGTACTTCACCACAACAATTTCGTAGTTGTGCCTTCAATTACAAAGGGTGTGGTTCTTGTAAAGCTTCCCGACAAATCTGATGCGGACTGTCTTCATCGTCAAGTTTATGAGTGGAAAGACCACTCCGTTAGGTTCTCCAAGGTTGACGAAATGGTGGAGGTGCCGGTAGATATCTCTCACGAAGTCCATGGCCTGGTCATTTATGTGGGGAACATCCCGTAGGTCGGTGGCAAGAAATAGCTTGCAGTGTTTAATTAGTGCAACTTTGCTTGTGTGTAGTAAGTAATATTGTTCAGTACTTCTTTTGTGTGTGTGAACCCTGTATGGGTTAGTACTGCTGCTTTTGTTGTGTGGTGAATCCTAAGATTGCTCTCTACTAATGTTTGTCCACTCAATTTAGTCCGTATATTTTTAAATATACAGATCATCTTTTTGTGTGGATGATGGGACTATATATTAGTTATGGTTACACTCCAATATATGTATGCATTGCAGGGTTTTCTCACCTACCAGGATTTCCAATCCCACGGATGTTCACTCCATACAAGTTGTCATGACCTTTGGATTGTCCTGCTTGTAGGAGTAGGGAGGCCCTGCATGCCACCCGTAATTGGACGAACAACCTTCAATTTAGAACTTGAACATACTGATATCCTGGTAAGGATTCAGTCGTGTCACATCAAGTAAATCTCATTGATTAATTGTCATGTTTTCTTACTTTTGCTGTAATTTTATGATGCAGGTTTTGCCATGTCACACTTGTTACAGAATAAACCATTTGGTTTCCTCTATGATGGTTATTTTAGTAGGCTTCACTTCTTATGACATGGCAATAATTAAGGAATTGTCCATCACTTGTATTACTGGACACAATTGGATCAGTTTATTGTCTGAGTACAATCTGAAGCCCTCTGATCAACTGCAGTTTGCTTTAACAAACACGCCAAAATTAGTCCTTCTCGCCTTTAAAAGTAGGAAAGAAAAAGACTGGATGCAGGTCACGGAGCCGGGGGAAGTTCAAATTGCTCACGACCACTGTCGCTTAAGAAGGATGTGTAGCGAAGTTACAATGCTGAAGTCTGAAATCATAGCAGAACAGAGACGAGCGATGTTGTCTCGCACATCGGTACCACCTCCGGCATCGGATCGAGATCGGCACCTACTCCGACGACACTGGCTCTAGCACTGACAGGGCAGCAGCTCAGTCTGATCCACTAGAGGATTGGGCACCAACCGCATCAGTGGATCAGGCTGATCCACCAGAGGATCAAACACCGACACGGGCACCTACTCCGACACCGGCACCAGCTCCAGAAGGAGCACCGTCTCCGGCAGCAGCAGTAGCACTACCAGTTGCACCACCACAGGCACCAGCAACGGCTCCAACACCTGCACCAACACTTGAACTTGCAATTGCATCTGCTCTGGCCTGTGCAGCGGTAACGGAACTAGCACTTGCACTGGCAACTGACTGGGTTGTAGTTCGCAGTGCATATACCAAAGTCCTTACAAAAACCGACATCTCCACCTTCTTGGTAAGCATTGGCAGCCCAAGTGCTTCATTCTTTTTCTTTCCATGTTGATTCACATGATTCACTGTGTTGATCTAACTGTTTGTGTATGTCTTCTTGTTTGCAAACAGAGAATTCCTAGAGCAATGAGGAGTCATTTAATAATCTGGGCGACCGTGGCCAAGTTTCTCTTACCATGCGCAGCCTTGGTGTGAATGAACCTACGCAATATACCGTAAGTAGAAAGGATGGTCGCATGATGATTGATGCTAAAGGATGGTCAAGGTTCAAAACTCGATCAAATCTTGTGGTTGGGGATGATGTCAAAATCGACCTTTCTCTCCAAGGAGAGCTGGTCCTAATCAACTTTGAAATTCTTCAGTAGCAGCCCGCAACTGCCGAACTGATCTATCCTCTAAGAGCTTTTGATGTAATATGGCATGGTGAAACAAGTGTCATGTGGGTATAAGTAGTACTAGTATTTATCACGTAGGACATCATGAAAGAATTGCAACTCTCATTGTTGGTTAGAAACTGTCCTTCGATTACAGTCTAACAATTGTCGTGCTTTATTTAATTTTCTGTCTTCGCCTTGCAACAACATGCAATATTTACCGGATGAAATGTGCTGAGTTAGAACACATAGGCCCCCAAACATGCAGGCCCAACGGCCTGTGGCCCAAAGTCCAGACCTGTCAGTCTATCTGAGTATTTTATTCTCATCTGAACCCCATATTATGTATATATATTTCCATTGATTTTCTTATGTAAAAAGTTGTCATATAAAAGATTTCTATATTTCTTTACAGAGGGAGTATCTCTCTATCAAAAATATATTCATGTGTAACTACTTACTCCTACCTTTCTACTTTATTTTGCTGATATGCAGGACATCCAGCAACCAGGTCCACGTGCCATGCACCAAATTAGAGTGCACAACTGCACGATAGACTCACCCTGATCGTAGCATCACAGTAATGCCCAATGAGCCATCAAATCACAAAACCCCACCTTTCCAGCAGTAGCAGTAAGCTGGACGGAGGAAGCAGCAATATTTCACTCGACCTAAATCCCCTTCTCCCTCGTCTGCTTGTTCAGAGAAAACCACCTCTTAGCCATTGCTTAGGGTTTTCTCATGGAGAACTAGGTACGAATTCTTCATCCATCCCTAATAAATCCTATTCCCTTTGTCACTGGTAATCCTAGGATGGCAACCGCGGCTGTTGATGCATTTTTCTTCCTACTGAATATAGTGTGTTTCATTTGCAATGCCCAAAGTGCGAGGACCCTACAAGTTTCTGCGCCCTTGGCGAGACACCAAACTTGTTCCTTTTCATTCTAACACGGGATTTAAAAAAGCACACGTTATGTTCCTAGAATCCTCTTTTCTATCTGCGAGGGTTGGGGTTCTTGCACATGATGTCGACTAATTTGGAAATTTGGATTGCTATATTTGGATAAAAGGTACTAGTACCATGGTCAACACTAACATGAAAGAGGAAATTATTTCTAGATTTGGATAGCAACTAAATTGTGTTCTGATATTATTTTCCTGCAGTGCATCCCTTGCTTTGCAAGAACACATGTACTCAAGAAGGTCGGCCTTACCATAACTGAATACACCAGTATAATGGTCACATTGGAGACATGCCATGGATATAAGTTCACAGTTGGGTTCATTAACCAAGAATATCGCTCTTTTTTAATGGCTGAACTTGGATAAACATTGTCAAGTGTTACGGACTGAAAGTTGGCACACGAATGTTGATGGAAACAGAAGAATCTGGTCTCATCATCCCTGTGACCTCCACCCCGACGTTGTTCCAGTAGTTCATCCATGTTAGTTTTGTATCTGGTTCTTGTATGTTCCCTCGATTACTTTGTAATCCACCTATTTTGTCTAACTAATCACAATTTGACTTTAGAAGTAGCAACAATTTGTGATTCCCATCTCTCACAATGATGCTACTTCTAACTAACATTTCCTATAATTGCTGGCACGCGTAGGTTATTGCAAAGTGCAGACACTACTCGTTTGTTCTTTGATACGACTGTTACTGGTGGAACTAAGGTTAACTGGGATGACATCCACCATTTCCTACACTTTATTGATCATATTGAGGACCTTGTGGGGCATTTCAATGGTGGAAGCCACGTGGGATATGTGTGCCACTGGTGCACATGTTGAACAGGTCCAACTGTGTCAAGAAAATGATGGTATGAGTTTTTTCTGTTATGTATGTTCTTCCTAAACTCTTGCTTATACATAGTTTTACAGCTGTGTTCCTCATTGAAATAGAAACTGCCCAGTTTTATTGTTCCCATACAGATGCCTGACCATGGTCGAGTCAGACATGCACTTGGTCACAACATGATGTTTATGTCGACCTCCTACATTTCTCTTAGAGGTGAAAAGATACTTATTCATGGTTGGTATCAAATCATGAAGGACCATCGATCTTGGAGAATAGGATAGAAGATTAAGTTCATGATTTTCCATGGCTCTGAAGCGAATATCCTGTTCATTAACCACATTGCAAGATAAAGCCGCTTTCAGAAAGTTCTAGATGCATGGGGTAGCGCCTGGGCCTTGTCCTGGGGCTTGGTGGCCTCACCCTTGGTTAACTGTAGGCAAAGTAGCACTGTTCGAGGCGTGCATTGTATGGTCGAACCTGTATAAGTACTCATATTACTTTCGGCTATGGTTGTTAAGTGTCCTATTGCTTTCAGTTAAGGTTGTTAAGTACTCCTGCTGCTTTTTACAGTCTCTCGTGTTTCTTCAGTCTCTTCTTCCTCCAGCCGCCAAAACCAAACTAGCGCCAGCGCGGCCGCTTGCTCCTGCTGGTTTTGCCTCAGCGCACGCATCGCCGCCCCACCGTCTCATAAATCGTTAATGCCAACGTCAGCCCCACCCCGCACTCGAACCAGTCAACCCTCCACTAGTACAGAAAACGCTAGTGCCGGTGTTCTAAAAACCACATTGGTGGTGTTAGGGGTCAACGTCAGCAATATGGCGCCATTGTTAAAAAATACCGATGGCGTTGGGCCCCACACCATTGGTATTTTACATACTGGTGGCGTGGCACTGTTCTCTCACGCCACCACTATGTGAAGTAGCAATGGCGTGGACACACATAGCATGTCACCACTATATACTAGTAGTGGCAACGTTCACATAGACACCAACGCCACCACTAAGCATTTCTGGATTTAAAAAAAATCAATTATACAATTCATCCATGCATCCAAATATTTATACATTCATTCATATATTTAAATATATAGATATAGTTCATCCACTGGTATATTTTGGAATGTGAGAAAGAGAAGAAGCGTCGCTCGTTGCCGACGGTGCCTCTAGTTGCCGCCGCTACTCGTCTTCCAAGCTCCTTGTGGACGTCATTGTTGCCACAACCACGTGTGGATCTATACAAAATGATCATAACAGATGGAAAATAGGCACATTGCTTTCAGCATAAAAACCATTCTTATATGAATGGAAAAACATTTATATACCTACATACGAGCAGGCGGAACCTAAGTTCTTCGTTGTCAATTAAAAATAGTTAAAGCACAAGTATAATCAGTCGCATCACAACAAGAGACTAACCCAGGCCTTGAACCACTCACACCATTCATACATGGAAGGAAAAGCTTATGTATCTAAGTACCAGCAAAGCAACAACATCCATTGTGAACTACAAAGCCATAATCTTGAATTTTTTAAATATTGCATGATGTATAAAACATATTATCTGAATCTTACTAGTGAAAAAGTAGAGAATGTAAAGTATTGAATGCAGGGTTAAACAACTTGCAACTTAAGATGAGTATACAAATGATCAAATATACATCCATTAAAATGGAACTATGAAATACAGTTTGTTGCTTCAACAATACTATGTTCTTGAGGCATTCATTTAAGAAATACTTGTCAAGTAGCCAAGCTGATCTAATACGCAAGGGAAAGATTGGCAGGCAATGCAACTACTTAACAAGGTAATTCGGGTTAAGAGCAAAATGGAGATGCAGGGGGGTCATCTGCAGAGCAAATTGAAAGTGTCCAAACCAATTTGACAGGTTAAGAAAATAGAAAAGCTAAGGGATTCGACACATCTTTATACCAACTTGTCACTGTTCTTCTACTTGAGAAACTAAAACTAGTACATGATGCTATCTTGATAGTATAAATTATGGTAAGGTAAAATTTCTTAGTACAATTTACTATGAATGTTAAGTCTACATAGTATTAGCACAAACCGACAACTGTTGCGACCATGTACCTAGTTCTTATCAGATGACTTGTTTTTGGTAATTTCAGTAAGAATATCATATGAGTTGCTGTTGGTGCCAATTGAGCTTCAAACTTCAGAAAGAAGTGAATGTAAAATACAAAAATAGTGTGAGTACAGGGCAGGCTCTAGATAGGAGTAGCAACAACATGCATTGGTGGTTTGGAACAATTCCTGGGGGTTCGGTTGGGAACAAGAGCATGTTCTTGTGACCCCAAGAACTTGTAATTGAACTCTCTCCTGTACTTAATGAATATGACAGGGAACATGTTGTTTCTTGTTCTTGCAAAGAAATTCATAAACAAGTGAATGTCCAGTTGTTGGTGACTCATTCTTCTTAAAGAAATGGTTTATTTACATTATTTTGATGAATGCTATTGTTGATGCTTACTGCCAGTTTATAATCTGAGCTGTCCGTACATGATTCATGCTGCAGTTTGGATAACAAGTCTCATTTGACACTGAAAAACTATTACATTATGACTAGTACTTCCTGTACTAAGTAGCTAACAACGCAAATAGATCAGATCATCGGCTACTCATAAACAAGAACAAGCTTCGAAACCTTGATACAAGAACTAAGAGTCATGCATCTGCTCACCACTCACACTCAACAAGATAAACATGCGCCGGCCATGGCCGAATACCTGAATACGTACACATACATGGGTGTGCGTATTCGGCTATAAACATAGACATATCTCTACTAGCTACATGCACGTGGGAGCACCCGTCTACTCAAACAGCCATTGACTGGAGCGAGACCTACATGGTGTACTCGGACGTGAGCACAAACGCACGCACCACCGCGATACAAACACATGCACATGAACGCACATGAGCACATGCCGGTCGCCACCCTGAGGCATGGTTTCTTCTAACTATTTGCGCAACATTGGCATGCAAAATAATCTTCAAAAAAATTCCCAATGGAACAGAAAACGATGGGCCAGCCGAGAAGGAATAACTCACCTGTGGTCAATGGCACTTTGGTCAGCTGGCCATACAAGGATGTCCAAAGTTTAAAATCACTAGGCGTCAAGAAATTTCGAACCCACACAAAGCCTGCAAGGAGACACATGTTGAGCTCGTTCGATCTGATCGAGTCGACGACTATGGATGAATACATTAAGTAAGTGGCGGGCAAAAGTTGCAAGAAGACAGGTAGATTCGAATATTCAAAAAATTATGTACTATAGTAGTAGAGATATATTAATTCAGGGTTGAACACCAAAAGGTTTGCCATACTAAAAGGAATATCTAATTCAGTGCCATTTTTTACCAGGGACAATTGCATTTTTGCCCCTAGTTGGAACCTACCCACAGGGTTTGCCCTTACTTTTCGACTCTGCTCAGTTTTGCCCTTAGATTTTCCCCTGAGGTCACCCGAATGCCCTTTGACCATTTGACCAATACTTTGAAAATTCATAACAAATTCATATGAACTTAGAAAAATGCAAATAAGATATCAAAATTTTCAGACAAACATTACCTTTATGTGCATGTCATTTGCATTAAGGACAAAAGTATCATTTAAACTACCCAAGGTAATTAATGTTATTAACATTATTAAAAATAAAAAGGTATAAAAATACTTTTTTCATGAATAAAAATTACATGCAAATGTAGGTGATCCTTTCTGAACATCCTGATATCTTTTTTGCATTTTTATGAGTTCATATCAACTTGTTATGAATGTTCAAATAACTTTGACCATTATTTTGAATCTTCATAACATGTTGATATGAACTCAGAAAAATGCAAATAAGATATCAGGATGTTCACAAAACGTCACCTACATTTGCATGTAAATTTTATTCCTGAAAAAAGTATTGTTTATACCTTTTTATTTTTAATAATGTTAATAACATTAATAACCTTAGGTAGTTTAAATGGTACTTTTGTCCTGAATGCAAATGACATACACATGAAGGTAATGTTTCTCTAAACATTTTGATATCTTATTTTCATTTTTCTGAGTTCATATCAATTTGTTATGAATTTTCAAAGTATTGGTCAAATGGTGAAAGGGCATTCGGGTGACCTCGGGGGAAAATCTAAGGGCAAAACTGAGCAGAGTCGAAAAGTAAGGGCAAAACCCGTGGGTAGGTTCCAACTAGGGGCAAAAATGCATTTGTCCCTTTTTACTAGTACATACTATGTACTCTTTACATATTTAGTGTTATTTCTGACTAGTACATACTCTGTACTATTCTATGACCGGAGTCATGACCAAGGATAAGGTTTGATTGCCGGAATATTGCACCTGATAGTACCTATGGTCACACAAACAATTAAGGATATATATATGCATATAGCCAAGCTTTTTCAGCAAATTCAGAAAAAGAGAACATTAAGGAAGGAGCAAGACCGACAATGCGGTATGATAATTGTTGCATGAACAACATGGTACGGATACCCAAGACAGTCTGATTCCGTATTAATCACCATGGCTATACACTCAAGAGGTATACTCTATTATGTAAGGACCTCATATCAAGCCAACCCGCTCAGACAACTGTACATTCTCAGAATTGTCAGTATGGGATATTCTAGTCTGTCATGACAAATCAAAGATTCTTTAGTCAGCTCAGCAATTTGACTTCAACGACCGTGTTAAAGCATCGCATGACCTACTATCCACCTATGGGTATACTGATAGAATGAGAAATCGGAATACTGAACACCCAGCTCAGATCATGTGCCCTGACCTAAGGTATCTACTGAAATGATAGCCTGGCATGAATAAGATTGTGCCGCCAAAACCAACGCCAGGCACGTCTCTAGATGCTATTGTTATAAGATCGTGCTGATCACGATAGGCGATAATTGAATCTTTGGTACGGATTCGATACTCAAGACAGTGGTGCCAGCTAATATGATTCAGAGCTCCTTGCAAGTAGTTAGGTTCCACCAAGAGAATGGTTATGATTTCCTGCACTGTTTGAACCTGGAAGACATGCATCTATTTGAGTAACCCAATGCAAGGAGTAAATGTTCCTTGTCCACCAAGGAATTGGTTCACAACTCCATGGAATACTATCAGTACTGGATAAAAGAATGTCACGTCAATTGGAAATCACTCCCAGACTTATGGAAAGATGACATATGCCAGTCATGATAATACATCAGATAAGCCAACAGATATGAAAAAATTGGAGCCAGTGTAAGATTCAACCTATGAGGTTAGAACTGTCAGAATGTGGATACAGTGAAGAAAACCACCCCAATCATGGCAGTCAGGTCATATGAAATACAGTGGGAACATCATATATACAGGAAAAGAATACCCGAGTTGGAAACGGTTTCTTTAAGACAGAATATTCATACTTGTTCCCTGAGCAACCAAATCTCGAGGACGAGATTTTCTAGGGGGGGGGGTTGTGACATCCTAGATTTTGGCCCTTTCTTTTTCTTTTGGATTTCTTTGAAATTTTTATTTGGAATTGCTTTTCTATGGCTCTCTGGTCTTGAAACTTGGGTAGATCATCTCTTCTTTCTTCCTCAAGTGGTTTGTCATCCTCAAATCCATCCCAAGACCATGTCATCTCCATCTTAGCCCAAACCCAAAATTCTTTTTCTTGGGAATATTCCTTTTCTATTAAAGGAATAATCCTATTTTGCCCTAGGTTGTGAATCAACCTACATTTCTATGACTCCCAAAATTCCTTTGGACAATATGAACCTTGGATATGAGAAACTATTTAAGATTCCAATCTCATGGTGAGCACACCATCCAATCTTTGATTCTGGTCATATTTCCATATTGTGAAGCAACTATATTTTATATTGCTCCATCATTTCTCAAAATTTACAAGGACAGTCTCCTACCTATGTTGCCTCACTCCACCAAATTTGAGCTTATTTCATCTTGTCATTATTTCTCCACCATTTTCCCAAGATTCTGTCGAGAGTGAAGCACTGTGAAGGAAGTACCATTTTTACTTATCCAAATAGTATTAAATTTTAACAGTGTCTTCATATGCCCAAATAACTCCTCTCCACAAAATTTCAGCTTAATCAAATCATCTATGTGAGCACAGCTTCAGTTGTCATGTTTCTGTCCAGTGGGGTAGTTTATGAAGCAAGTGCTAGCTAACTTCATCCATTTGAGCTAAAAATTTGCATAGATAATCACCTTAGTGTATGATCACACTTAGAAAATGATCAGCACCCCTCCCCAAGTGAACCTTCCCCAGTTCAACACAAACACCTTGTTGTTGAAACAGATTTGAGCAAGCTGTAGTCTTTTCATGGGTCCCTTCCCTTGTCCCTTTGCTTGTTGAAGCTATCTGATGAATGACCCATCACCCAGCCATGGTTTGGACGACCAGAGTGCATGGCATCATCGCGTTCACGCGGTGACCACGTGGAAAACATGCCCGTTCACGTGCTCTGGGAGTTGGGGCCCTCGGCCTCATCCATTTCCTTGAGTTCTCGCCACCTCGCCGTGTCCAGTAGCTTCCCCATGGCCACGCCCTCACACTGGACCCCTCTCCCCCTCCTACTCTTGTCCGACGCGTTGCGGCAACCGTGTTCAGGAGCAGACCGTGTTTGTTCCACCATACCCGGTCAACCGCATCGCTCCCGAGCCTTCTCGAGCAAGCCTTAGTCCTCTCCCCTCCCCGTGGATCCTCTAGGCACGCCGCGCCCTCCATCCGCAGGTCCCCCGAGATGTTGTGCGCCGGATAGCCCACCACCGCGGCCGCGCTCACCCCTCGGCTCGGCCAGGCTATATAAGCCATCCCTGCACCTCTCCGACCTCACAAGAATCCTACCCACTCTCCTAGCTACCGCCCCAACCTCTCAATTCAATCCTGGAGTCTCTCCTTACTCCCCACAGCCACCATGGCCACCGCTCTATGCTGCTCAAATCCGAGCTGTACCACGCCCCTCTCTCCCTCATTTTCCCACCGGAGAACATCTTAAGGTTGTGCGGAGCCCCCCATGTCCTCGGTTATTCCTTGAGTCAACCATATGCTTGAATTCAAGACCTGTCGGAGGCCTCACCCATGGGATCCCACACTGCTACCGCTCGGGGCCTCGTCATCGTCCGTGCTCAGACGGGATGCAGGTGGCGTCCTCTCCTAAGCACGCCGGTGGCTGGAGCGCCTCGAGGGATGACCGGAGTCGGCCGGGCGACCGCCGGTGCCGGCGTCCTCTCTCTGCTCTGTGGGCATGCGCGGGAGGTAGAATAAGAAGGAGCAGAGGAGAGAGAGAGTAAACGCGGGCCCCACCCATCAGCGACCCAGAGCCTGGGCCCGCCAGTTTAAGCGATTTTAGGAAAATACGCGTTCAGTTAACGAAAGCGTATTCTTGTGCTTCTTCGGAGCAGAATACGTTTTCTCCATTTGAAAGCGTATTTTTGTAAACGCCCTTTCTATTTTGAGCCGCCGGCCGAAACCCTTTAATAGCGGGCGTTCGTCAGTTAGCAGCAGAAACGAACAGTTTTTATTTCTTTCTCTGCCTAACGAACGAACGGCCGTATCTCTTCAACCGTAACTCCGATTCAAGTGATTCAAAAGCCCATGTTCTATATTCGTCGAGCTTGTTCTGTTGGTACTATTTTCATGATGTTGCCATACTCTAAAAATGACCATTTTGCCCTTGTAATTAATCATCCCCCTTCGAGAGGGTAATGTTTCCGGCAAAACTTTCTGCAAGTTCATCGCACTACTTCCCAGTGGTTCCTTCATCCCCAGGCAAGCTACAACAGCCACTTGCATGATGGCCTTGCCGTAGCGATGGTTTTCCATTTGAATATTTAAATAATTTGTGCATGTTAATATTTTGTGAATGCTTTATATACTAGTGAACCCATGCTCATTTTTTTGCCATGTTCATACACACTTAGTAAGTTATATGATTATTTGCTAGTATTATTATTCTCATATTTCATCCTTGTAATTAGTTCCTGCTAGTGATAATGATATGCTCATCTGCATTATTATCGTCTGTTATGAAAATACTTGTGATATTCATGATCATCACTTTGCCATGCTCATTTGCATGAGTAGACTATTGATTTATTGTTGATGTAAGTTTCATATTTTAAAGGGTTATGTTTCCCCTCCATGCTCATGTTGATATCATGCTCATATGCATTGTCAGTTCATCATGTTATTTTATTATGGCTCAGCTCATCACCATTCAAGTTAAACCGAACTTTAATCGAACTTGAACAAATCTGTTGGCTAAGTCATAGTGCCATCGAATCGAGCTGACCAGTGCAGCCACACTTGCCTTATGGGGGGCCCTAATTTGGTCTATTGCCATGCCTCTTGCCGGTGCCTCCAACTAGGGAAGGTTATGTGCGTGTGCTACCCTGATTAGGTAGGTGGCCTTAATCTTGTGTGCCCGTTAGTTGTTCTGCACATGTCCATGTTTGGGACTGTTCTGTTTTAGTTTTGGCCACGATGGTGGTCGGCCACTGTCAGGCTCACTTCCGCAATAAATCACAGAATAGCCCAAAGTCACACCAGCCCCAAGATCAGGACTGCTGGTGGACTTCCTTGATATAGATAACCAGTACAAACATAATATTACATCGGGTTGAGCCAGAGTGCTCTACAATCTGTTACAAACTTGCAAAACAGGTGGCGGTGGAATATGACAGTGGATGACGATGATATAGCACCGATACAATAAAGTAAGCCAAGCGTCAGGGTGAGGCTTGCCTATTTTATTTGTGTAGCGGAAGCACTAGTGGATGATACACGTGGTAGACTCCAAGTCCACGGGTGACTGACTGGGAACACCTCTATGCGTCGGGCTCGCTAGCGCAATCCTCCTCCGCAAGCTTGTCTTCCTCCAGGTCTGGCCAAGACAATAGACAGGGACAAGCCTGTGAGTACGTTGGAATGTACTCGCAAAAATTATGAACAAAAGATATAATGAATGCAAATGCTCATGATGGGCCATATTAAATGCACATGCTGACCAGAATTAAATGCTCATGATAATGTCAACCTGGTGTGGATAAATAATTATATAACAGTAGTGATAACTAAGAAATTTAAGTGGAACATCGGGCGTTGGACCACCCGAGAAATTCCAAGAAAAATTCCAAACGTGTCTGAAAGCGATGCCTCGTAAGGTCTTGAAGAGAAATGCCAAACGGGTGTCTAAAAGTGACACCTCGTAAGGTCTTGAAAAGAAATGCCAAACGGGTGTCTAAAAGATAATCGGGCGAGACAAGACCACTCGAGAACTCAAGCGATGCCACGAGAGGTCTTGAAAATAAAATTGAATATCCGGGTAGTCTAGCCATCCCAAGTGATACTCACAAAAGAAAATAAAGCTGAGTGCACGGGTAGTCTAGCCATCCCAAGTGACACTCAGTACAGTTGAATAAGAGAAATGGGTTAGTCCACCATAACAATAATATTCAAGACAACATCGGTGGTGATCATATTTATCCTGCAAGATGAATCAAGCTGAACTTAATTATTTTCCTCCAAAGACCGACCCCGGGACCGATACTCGACCCTTGCCAACTGTGTCCTTGACCAAGGACACGGCTATTCGAATAGATGTAACTCTGCAGAGATTGTGCTCTTTACCCACATGTATGGAATTTTTGTAGCCAATATCTAGACAATGACTAATTTCCATTACGGTCTTCGGGTTGGAAACACACCTGACCAGCACACACCAGAATAACTTTCCGGATGCCAGGAATCACCCAAAGCATCTTTCAAGAAAAACTCTAAGTCGGGGAGACCATTGTCTCGAATAGCATGGGATCACTATTAACACGCGCGGATTACAAGGGGTGCCCCCCTCTCGGCCCAGCCGGATACACCCATGCCCCCTGACCCGATGACTGGTATTAGACCATGGCCATGGAACCCTCATCGTGGCCTCTCTAAGTGGTGTGTACACAGAAAGGGGTTAATGTCGGATTCAGGGCTCCACGGACGAATGGGAAGCTCCGGAATCAAATAAAAATGTAGCATTAATTGTGTTGACTGGGAACATACTAGACACGATGTCCGGTGCATTCTGGGCTTCCTCAAATGTCACATGATTAACATGGCCCTTTCTTTGGTTGTTACTGGGGTTGCTGTGTCGTGGAGTTGCGTTTGTCCCGTGGCCGTAATTGTTGGGTCTTGGAGCACTATTCCCCTATTCTGGGCATTGCCTAGCATAATGCCCTTCCGCACCACAGGCGTAACAAGTGATGCCAGTACGGTATACGGTTTCCTTGGCCCGATTGTTGAAAGTGCTGCGATTATGTTGCGATTGTGGTGTTGGTACTGCTGGTCGAGGTACCACAGGCTTCTGAAATACATTTTGGGGCCATTCATTTCGGGGCCTGTTGTTGCGGACCGGTGCTGACTGGTTCATGCGGCGCTTGCGAATGTCATTTAGGTTGTCGTGCTCATTTTCCAGAATTATAGCCTTGTCTACCAGTGTCTTGAAATCTGGAAAGGTGTGGACCACCAGTTGGCACTTTAGAGATGGAACAAGTCCGTCCAGAAATTTTTCCATCTTCTTGTTCTCTGTCGTGTATTCATCGTTCGCGTACCGGGCTTGCTGAGTAAATTGGTCGAGGTACTGGGTTACCGTTGTGCCCCATTGCTTGTGATCCTCAAACTCTCTTTTCTGTAACTTCATGATGCTATTGGGGATATGGGCTCCCCGGAAGCTTTCCTTGAATTGCTGCCAGGTCATGTCCCCTCCATTGGGATGTGTGTGGCATAGATTTTCCCACCATGATGCTGTTGTACCAGAAAAATAATGCGAAGCATATAATACTTTTTCCTGGTTCGTACACTGGGCTATGACCAATTTCCTTTCAATGTCATGCAGCCAGTCGTCTGCCTCCAAAGGTTTATCTGCATGAGAAAAGACCGTTGGGTTGGTCTTCTGGAGTTCAGATAATTTTGACCTATTTTGGTGCTTTCCTTGGTGATTCCGCATATTTATTAAGTGTTGCATAATTTCTTGGTGCTGTTGCTAACTTTGTTCATACAGACGGAATACTTGTGAAAATGCGGAATCATTTCTTTGCTGACTTGTCTGTCCAGGTGTGAAATTGTTTACCATCTACGCAAAGTTGTCCTCTAGCGGACTGGGCATAGAACGAGTCCAGGGATGATGCATTTTCTTTCTGGGGTATTGGTGTAACATAATGAGAAAATAATTTCAAAGAAGAAAAACAAATCCTTAAGAAACTGAAAATAAATTCCCCCCCAAGACACAAGTACACCAAGTCATATTATACATGCAGGTTTTAATAATACATGGAGGACTTAATCATACATGCATGATCTAATTATACAATATGCTAGCCGCAACCGTATACTACATGACCGCTTATTATAACTAGCGCACCGCTCCAACTTCTAGCATGCCGCGGTCCGAGTTCACTACTCGCTATCTTACAAGGAAGGATAAAAACAGAAGATAACTATTTTACAACGACATCCCCTTAAAGGGCGATTGCGGTGTAGCTGCCTTGGCTGTCATCATGCAGTATCTGAAATGTCATATGCCCTGATGAGTGTGAGTCCCAGACGGGGTGCTGAAGATTCGACCTCCTCATCCTCCTCGTGTATGGTCTCCAGTCGCATAGTCGTTGATGCCACGCCCACTAGCGGTGGCACTATGCTTGTCGGTGGTGACGTTCTAATGGGAATGGGTGCAACCAAGCGACTAGCTTCGCTGCTCGGGGATGAGCGCCAAAACATGGAATAAGTAGAAGGGATATATGGTGGAGTCGGAATGCGTGGAGCCCGTGGTGAAGGAGAACGGAACTCCCTCTTGCGAGGAACTCTCACACGAGCTAAGTCCATTCGTACAATAAGATAGTCATCCACCAGTGAGGTGAAGACTGACTCTAGAGCCATGATATATTGAACAAGGTGTTCAATTGCCTCATCCCTTTCTTCCGCGGTGCAGGAGAAAGCATAGTGACTTGTGTACGGAACATGGCATGGAAGGTAGTAATAGGGACATGTCTGCATGATTGGAAGGTTGTCCCTAAAACGAGCGATGGCTTCGCGAGCAGCCATCTGGATAGCATGCCTCTCAGTAGGCATGACTCTCCCACCAAAGCGATTGTTGCGATGGGGCTCGGCGGATTCACCCCGAATACATACCGAGGCCTGGTACATGGTCAGGGTGTCCGTGATCCTGTCGGGGAAGATGGTGTACTCCGGACGGCTCGGTGATCTCACCGCGACTCTAACGATGATGACGAGAAGATGGGAAAATCCTGCAGGCTGGTTGGCGAAAATCTGGGTCGGACAGCTGCCGCCAAACATCTACAATAGTAGACAAAAATCTAAATAGTCATATCATAAGTACATGATGACTAAGGAAAATTTGTTACAATGCACAAAATGCATGCTAAAAATGTTTGTCAGGCTCACCTCCGCAATAAATCACAGAATAGCCCAAAGTCACACCAGCCCCAAGATCAGGACTGCTGGTGGACTTCCTTGATATATATAACCAGTAAAAACATAATATTATATCGGGTTGAGCTAGAGTGCTCTACAATCTTTTACAAACTTGCAAAATAGGTGGCAATGGAATATGACAGTGGATGCCGGTAATATAGCACCCATACAATAAAGTAAGCCAAGCGTCAGGGTGAGGCTTGACTATTTTATTTGTGTAGCGGAAGCACTAGTGGATGATACACGTGGTAGACTCCAAGTCGACGGGTGACTGACTGGGAACACCTCTACGCATCGGGCTCGCTAGCGCAATGCTCCTCCGCAAGCTCGTCTTCCTCCAGGTCTGGCCTAGACAATAGCTAGGGACAAGCCTGTGAGTACGTTGGAATGCACTCGCAAACATTATGAACAAAAGATATAACGAATGCAAATGCACGTGATGGGCCATGTTAAATGCATATGCTGACCGGAATTAAACCATGGCATGATAATGTCAACCTGGTGTGGATAAATAATTATATAATAGTAGTGATAACTAAGAAATTTAAGTGGAACATCGGGCGTTAGACCGCCTGAGAAATTCCAAGAAAAAGGCCAAACGGGTGTCTGAAAGCGACTCCTCGTAAGGTCTTGAAGAGAAATGCCAAACGGGTGTCTAAAAGCGATGCCTCGTAAGGTCTTGAAAATAAATGCCAAACGGGTGTCTAAAAGAGAATCGGGCGAGACAGGACCACCCGAGAACTCAAGTGACGCCACGAGAGGTCTTGAAAATAAAACTGAGTATCCGGGTGGTCTAGCCATCCCAAGTGATACTCAGAAAAGAAAATAAAGCTGAGTTCACGGGTAGTCTAGCCATCCCAAGTGACACTCAGTACAGTTGAATAAGAGAAACGGGTTAGTCCACCATAACAATAATATGCATAACAATAATATTCATGACAACATTGGTGGTGATCATATTTATCCTGCCAGATGAATCAACCTGAACTTAATTATTTTCCTCCAAAGACCGACATCGGGACCGATATTTGACCCTTCCCAACTGTGTCCTTGACCGTGGACACGGCTATTCGAATAGATGTAACACTGCAGAGATTGCACTCTTTACCCACATGTATGGAATTTCTGTAGCCAATATCTAGACATTGACTAATTTCCATTATGGTCTTTGGGTTGGAAACACACCTGACCAGCACACACCAGAATAACTTTCCGGATGCCAGGAATCACCCAAAGCATCTTTCAAGAAAAACTCTAAGTCGGGGAGACCATCGTCTCGAATAGCATGGGATCACTATTAACACACGCGGATTACAAGGGTGCCCCTCTCTCAGCCCAGCCGGATACACCCATGCCCCCTGACCCGATGACTGGCATTAGACCATGGCCGTGGAACCCTCATCGTGGCCTCTCTAAGTGGTGTGTACACGGAAAGGGGTTAACAAATTAATAAATCACACTCCCCTTGCAGGAAGACAAGTGGCAGCATGGTGTTTAGTTAGGCTTAATGGAACAAGACTCGATCTAGGTCGACTCAGGAGGTGTTGTTATTAAGACTGGCATGTCTCACATGCCACAGTGACACCATCGTGTGATAACACAGCCCGTGCCCATCGGCACGTCCAGGGCAGGAGATACACTCCTGGTTTCTTACCATATCCACATGTTATCAAAATATCCGGATGAATGCAATAGTGCTCGCATGACATGCAACAGGGTTCATGCAATAGTGCTCAAATTGACGTGACCAATGCATGCTTCTACTATTACTACTATACGGTGCAAAACCTTCCGACGCAACCATGGATGCAACTCATCATAACCCAAGTTCAATAATGCTTGCCTTGACCAAAGTAATCAGGAAGAGGTTCATCGAAACTCCCTGTATAGTCCCCCTCTTCGTTTTCTGAAAATGAAAATCCAAATTCAACTTTTTTGCAACAGTACAAAAAGTTGTCTCAAAATATTTTTAATTAAATACTAAAATAAACTAGAGTGAAAAACAAGAATCTCAGAAAAAGAATCAATTGAAAATGATTTGTGGTTTAAAAGTTATTAAGGATTTAAAACCAGGGACCTCTTTGTAAATAAAATAACTGCCAGTGGATCCCTGCGGTAATAACTGAAAGCGCCTCGGATGGAAATACGCTTCCCAGAGCAGAAAGTGTAAAGAGGCAAAAGCCGCTTTCAAAAACAACAGAAAAGAGCAGAATACTGACGGACGGGCCCCACCCGTCAGGTTTGAAATTCAAACGCGCTCTACGCGCTCGTATACAGAGGGGAGGCGATGGTCACCGGCGGCGATGGATGTGATGTGTTCGGGGTGGCACCCCGCGTCGGTGGGTGGTGGTGGTCGCCGGCGAGCACTCGAACGACGGCTAGATCGACGCCGGCGGACGGTGGCGTCGGTGGTTGTGGGACTCACCGGAGAGAGCTCCTTGCATCAAATTGAAGCATGGGATCGATGAATGGATGTGTTGAGAGGCTACTGGTGGAGTTTTGGAGGCGGAGATGGAGTAACGACGTCGTGCTGATTGGGGAGGGTCGCGGCGGATCGGTGGTCAGAGCTGGGGAAGAAGACCTTCCCGAGGTCGAGGTGGTGTGCGGGAGGTCGATTGGGATGGTGGTGGAGTGGTATGGGTGAAGAACGGAGCTCGAGGTAGCCTTTTATAGGCGATCCGAGGAGGTCAGTGGCGGAGTGCATCACGTCGGAGTTACTCCGGCCGACGAGGTAGGTTAGGGCGGTGGTCAGGGGCGGTGATGAGTTGATGAGGTCGAGGGAATACTCCAGAAGCATTAACGTGGACGGAGCTTGTCGGATTCAGGGCTTCGCAGACCCAAGAAGGTTTGAACTCTAGGGCGTGTGTGAAGATCTCAACCTCTCCAGCTTAGAGCCCGTCGCCCCACAGCCTAGCCTAGCCGGATTCGTGTGAGCAAGGAAGAAGATGAACACGGCAATTTACCCAGGTTCGGGCCACCTTGCAGTGTAAAACCCTACTCCTGCTTTGTGGTGGATTGGCCTCACGAGGGGCTGAGGATGAACTAGTACAGAGGATGACCAACCTCACGAGGGCTCGGGGGTGAGAATGAGTCGACACCCTCTATGGTGGTGGCTAACCTATATTTATAGTGGCCTTGGTCCTCTTCCCTCGAAACTTAGGCGGGAAGGGATACCACAACGGCCAATTTGAAAGGGGACAAGTAGTACATCCTATCCTAACAAAAGGTGTTCTTCTGCTACAAAGCTTCTGGTCGTGACACATCGGTGGGCTCGGTGATGACCTTCGCCTTGCCGAGCCTGTGGTCTTGGTCCTATAGCACCGGAATGGAAACCTTTGGGAGATTCCTCGGGAACCCACGCCTATCCTCGCCTCCTTAGCACCAAAGAGGAAACTGCCTCATCTGCACCCGCTAGCGCCTGCCTGGCCTTGGTCGTCATGGCTCACGTCATCGCAACATCGTGAGGCTGGGTACCTGCATAGAATTCTCCGCTCCTCGGGAGGCCGCCTGGGAAGGCCGCTCCCTCAAGAGGTCTTGGTGTCGTCCTCCTCGCGGGGCCTGGCCCCTTGCGAGGGTCTTATCTTGGTGGTCTTGGAGATGGGCTATACCAGGGCATCGAGGGAGCCACGCCGTGGGCTGCAGGCAGGCAAGTCTGGGTACCCTGGTGCCGAGAACGCCTACAGTAGCCCCCGGGCCCAAGGCGCACTTGGGCTGGCTTCAAGGTGAAGCCAAGGGGCAAGGGTGAAGCGCCGCGGGCCCCAACCGCCTGCAGGCCAGGTTGACGCATGGCGCTTGACAGGACGCGGACGCCTCCGCTCCCCCACGTCGCCTCGGCAACTGTCCGGACTGACAAAAGGATGGCTCACACTACCAAGCCATCATTACTCCTCCTTGCCTTGCCTCAGATCCCCTTTCCTCCTCCAAGGACCTCTCCAGATCCAATCGAGCTCGGCTTCCCCTTTCCTTCTCCAACTCCGGTGCCGGCGACTTTGCAGATGGCTCCCAAGAAGTCAAAGCCCGTGGCGCAAGCCATGAGCTCTTCCCCCTCTCCTGCGCCAGCGCTCAACACATCCTCCATCACCGAGGAGGGCACCTCACCCTGGTGCTCCCGTATACGGCGAGCGACGAGAACGAGTGGAAGGAGACCATGATCCTGGCTGGATCCACTGAGCAGCGGACTCTGGCACAGACGGTTTACCCCTTCTTCCTCCACAACATCTTCAAGGGGCTTGTCCCCCCTCTCTTCGAGTTCTTCTCCGCCATCCTCGACCACTACTAGGTCCAGGCCCTGCATTTCCAACCCAACTCCATCCTCCTCCTGTCCATTTTTGCCTTCTACTATGAGTTATTCGTGGGCGTGAGGCCCTCCGTGCCACTCCTCCGGCACTTCTTCTCCCTGCGGTTGCATGATCCGACTCAGTGCTCCGGCTGTGTGTCCTTTGTCATGGTCCACAAGAACAACATGCTCATGAGGGCCGGGAAGATGGTGGAAAGCTTCCAGCGCCGCTGGGTCTTCATGGACACCAAGGGCCTCAATGAGCAGCTGGAGCTGTCGACTGCGTTGCCCGAGCTGCTCGAGAGGTGGAGCCATGAGAAGTTCTCTGACCCCCGGGCGGCGCCTGTCCTGAGGAAGATGACCTCAGACATGGATGCCTGGGCACTGACGGGGGGCATGCTCTTGAAGGAGTTCCTGACGCAGCGTGTGGCTCCACTCCAGTCGCACACGCGCCCCATGTGGGAGTTCCGGGGTGCCGTGGAGGACATCAGGCTGCACCCAGGGAGCTTGACGGGCGAGGAGCTGAAAAAGGCCATGAACACCCTGCTCAAGGGTTAGCCTGGGGACCTTCCGGAGGCCTACGTCCCGCTATACCGATGTGCTGACAAGGAAGCGTTGATCGCCACCATGCCCATCTTCAAAGAGCTGGGGCTCGCGTCGCCTGAGTGCCCCAACTCCCCGGTGCCGGTGTCCTCCAGAGCCAGTGTCGGTGAAGAGGGCGAGGAGGACTCGGAGGCCACCGAGGACGATGTGGTGGAGATGTCCCCCGTCTCAGAGCGAGCTCCTTTGTAGCTTCGCAGATGACGACGACGCTGATGAGCCCCTGGCCGTGAGATCCCCACGCTCCACCAGGGTCCTCATGAGGTCCGGAGCCACTCCCCGGGCCCTATGAAGGTCAGGCCAAGTGACCCCGAAGAAGAGCGGGGCGGCACCTCCTCTGAGGGGCACCCCTCCAGCTGCCGGAGCGGGCGCGGTCCTACAGGTTGCGCCCCTCAGGGCGACGCCTTCCCCTTGCCAGGTGGCAGCACCGTGCCGGGGCCGGCCGAAGAGCACCCCGCCAACTCCCCAAGCCCGACCATGGCTGGGCCAAGGAAAAGCAGGGGTGTCCTAGCCTCGGCCAAGAAGGAGAAGAAGAGGACATGGATCGCTCCCGACGAGTAAGTACTTTACCTTGCCATTTTTTAGCATAGATTGCCACCGTGCCCACAGTGCTCCCCTCCTGATGACCAGGATGGGCTTCGTGGTGAAGAAGAGGAAGGAGGGAGCCGGGACTCATGAGGCGCCACCTCTTGCCGCAGTCGTAACTACTCCGGCATAGGCGGAAGAGGCCTTCTCTCGTCCCCTCACGACGGAACAGGCCCTCTAGGACATGGTGGTGCGGCCTCGGGAGGAGCCAGTCCCCGCGGGCCAACAGGCCGCGGAGCCGTCCACCCCCGCCGTGCCCGAGGGGGATCAGAGCGTCTAGAGCCCCAAGCTGTCCTCACCACCGCTTCCCTGGTGATGGTGCCAGCCGACGCGCCGTTGCCGCCTCCTCCCCAAGCCCTTGCGCTGGCGGACTGTGGGCCCCTCATCAGGCCAGGCGCCCTGGACGAGGCCTATGCCGCGCTTGGTCAGCTCCGAGCCGACCTCCAAGATGCGGAAAGGTGCCTCATGAGGGAGCGCCTAGGGCTTTTCTCGGGGTGGCTGCAGGCCGACACATCCGCCAATACGGCATGGGGCCGGGCCGAGGCCGCCACCGCAGAAGGCAGGAGGGAGGCCACCGAAGCCAAGGAGGCTCGCAACGTAGCGTTGGCCTACACTGCGTCCGCCGAGGAGTGCTGTGCTGAGGCAGAGGCCAAGCTGAAGGCCCTCCAGGAAGAGCAAGCCACGCACGCCCAATGGCTTTAGTAGTGGGAAGAGGATCTGAAGGCCCGTGAAATGAAGTCTACCGATCGCGATGCCAAGCTGAAACAGGTGGCCACCGACCAGGCTGCGGACCACGGCCGCCTTGCCATGCTGAAGAAGGAGGTGGCTGATGCCTAGGCGTCCCACGCCCAGCACATCTCCGAGTCGGTAGCCCAACTGGAGGTCAGGGAGAAGGCCCTTGCTGCTACCGAGAAGAAGGTAGCCGTGCAACGTGGCGCCTTCCCCTCCCTCGAGCTCAAGGCTCGCGACGCGCTGCACTCCATCTGTAGGGGAGGGTATGAGGAGCCGCTGGCGACCCCTGAGGATGGCCTCACAGGGCTCTCCTCCAAGATCGCGGTGGCGCTCAAGGGTGCTGCTGCCTAGGTGGACTCCATTCTGGAGGAGGAGTGCCGCTCGCTCTTCTCCGCACCCGCGACACACGTCTTCGGCCATCTCTACCTTCAGGACCCCGGCTTCGACTTCAGCACGGTGATCCGCTAGATCGCTCCTGAGTCCCGTGCTGCTGCCGAGGGGGCCATGAAGGATCATGTGGACGCGCTGCTGGAGAAGTTCCTGTGCGTCACCGATCCTGAGGCTCCGGTGGCAGAGATTGGCGGTGGCGGCGATGATGGCTCGATGTCGACGACAGGCTTCCGGTGACCAGTGTGAGCGGTGGCGATGGCCAAGGCTGTCGGATTCAGGGCTCCGCAGACCCAAGAAAGGTTCGAACTCTGGGGCTTGTGCGAAGAACTCAACCTATCCAACCAACCAACATGTCACCCTACAGCCTAGCTCGGTGAACAAGGAAGAAGATGGACATAGCAGTTTACCCAGGTTCGGGACACCTTGCGGTGTAAGACCCTACTCGTGCTTTGTGGTGGATTAGCCTCACGAGGGGCTGAGGATGAACTAGTACAAGGGGAGAACAACCTCACGAGGTCTGCTCTGGTGTGGGTGTGAGTTGATGAGGTGTGGATCTGATCCAGAGAGCCCTCCCTTCCTACGGTGGTGGCTAACCTATATTTATAGTGGCCTCGGTCCTCTTCCCCCAAAATGTAGGCGGGAAGGGATCCCACAGTCGCCAAGTTGAAAGGGGACAAGTAGTACATCTTATCCTGATGAAAGGTGGTCTTCGCCTGCAAAGTCTCTGGTCGTGACGCTGCGGTGGGCTCGGTGATGACATCCGTCATGTCGTCCTGGCGGTCTTGGTCTCGTTGCATGGGAATGGAATCAGTTGGCTGATTCCTCTGGACCTCACGCATGTGCTTGCCTCCTTAGCACCAAAGAGGAAACCTGCTCCTCTGCGCCCGCTGGCGCCTGCCTGGCCTTGGTCGTCATGGCTTGCATCACCTCAACCTCATGAGGTGGGCACCTGCATAGAAATCTCCGCTCCTCAGGAGCCAGCCCGGGGAGGCCGCTCCCTCCGGAGGTCTTGATGTCACCCGCCTCGCGAGGCTTGGCCCCTCGCGAGGGTCTTGTCTTGACGGTGTTGTAGATGGGCTGTACCAGGCCATCGATGGAGCCACGCCATGGGCTGCAGGCAGGCAAGTCTGGGTACCCTAGTTCCCAGAACGCCGACAGTAGCCCCCGGGTCCAAGGCGCACTTGGACTTGGCTTCGAGACGAAGCCAAAAGGCAAGGGCGAAGCGCCGCAGGCCCCAATCGCCTGCGGACCGAGTCAACATGTGGCGCTTGATGGGACGTGGGCGTCTCCACTTCCCCACGCCGCCTCGGCAACTACCCGACTTGAAAACTGCCTCATGCATGTAGAAAAACCATCATTGCTTGGAACATGAGAGGCCGGCGGTTAGCCTTCCTCCGGCTATAAATGGGGCGGGGGGCGGAGCCCCCAGCCCATCTTCATCTTCTCGCTGCGTGCTCCTCCTTCTCCCTCTTCTTCATTCCACCATCTTGCCAGAGCGTCCATGGCGCCAGTGAGGAGGTTCTCTGCCGCTAAGAAGGGAAAGGCTCCCCAGGAAGGGTCGGGCTCGCCGCCGCCCAAGAGAGGCCGCGGTCGTCCCCGGAAGTACGCCGCGATGCCAGTGGTGGCTCCTCGAGGGCGCGGGTGCACCCCTTTGAAGGCTGGCGCCGCCTCCGGCAGCCATGGAGGTGCTTCTACCCGCGGCGGAAGTTGTCATGGCTGGGGTGGGCCCGACGACGGGGGGAGGCATGTGGTAGCCATCCGACCGCCGCGTCCGCGCTCCCACTCGGCCGACGCGTCCCCCGAGTTTGTGGTGTGGGCAAAGAGGCCCGCTGGCATCTGGTTCAGCTCCTGCGCTTCTTCGTGGGCGCGCTGCCAGCCGGGGAGCCCGGTGGCCTCTGGCTGTAAGCCGATGGCTACTGCAGCAGGGCCTCGTGGGTGGAGGCCGAGGTCACCTCCACCGGCAATGTGTTCCTGAACCGCGGGTGGCAGCTGTTTGCCCGCGCGCGCGGCCTGCATGGGAGGTGTACCCTCCACTTCAGGTATGACGGTGCCGCGACCCCCTACATCAGGGTCTTCGGGGAAGATGGCCGGCGGCTGGGGTGCTGCCCGGAGAGCGATAACGACGACGACGACGACGATGACGACGGCCGGTGGGGCGGCACCATCGCTGGCGGTGAGCTTGCCCTTGGCGACGATCGCGCCACCTCCAGTAGCGGGGGCTCCTCTTCTGGGGAGAGCATGGGCGACGGCGACTATGACGAGCCGCCATGCCACAGGGCTCGGACCAGGTAGGGTGACGAGCCGCCTCACCGCCGTGCCCTGGTGAAGCAGGAGGGGGACTCCGACTGAGTGCGGGCATTGTAGGAGCCGGGTCTCAGGAGCCGCTGTAGTCGCGCGGCTGCTTCTGCTTCTCTCTTTCTCCTGTATAAAAAAGGTGGAAACCCCTGTTGGGGCGTGTAATGAACCTTGGCGCTTGCGCCATTATGTTATCGTTTTTATACTGTGCCGTGATATCCGTGTTGCTGCTGATTGTCATTGGAGTGAC
This sequence comes from Thinopyrum elongatum, assembly GCA_011799875.1. NCBI lineage: Eukaryota > Viridiplantae > Streptophyta > Magnoliopsida > Poales > Poaceae > Thinopyrum > Thinopyrum elongatum. The sequence continues at coordinate 217,420,089 of CM022299.1, read as the reverse complement.
TTAGCTTAATGTGCTTGCGGTAGACTCCCGTGCTGCGAGGGCATGCCTCTCTAGGGCTTGGATTTCCTGCACGCCCCTTACTCCAGGGAAGTTCTCTAAGGGTTTCCGTCTTGAAGATTCAAAAGTCGTCGAGCCTCGAGAGGTACCCTGTGGCTACAGGGTTGGAAAACCTCCGGAGGTGCCACGCCTCGCGCGAGCTCTTGAGCGTGGGCTGGTCGCCGCTGATACGTCACGTCACGATACTCGGAGGCAGGGACTCAAGAGGGTGTGTGTTCCTGTAAGCTCGTTTGAGAGCGTTGCGCGAGGATTAAGACGCCAAAGGCTAGGGTACCGAGGCTTTGGCGAGGTGTGTTTGCAGGTGGCCCCGACGCACGCACCGTGCCCAGCCCCCACGCGCGGGACACGCGAGGAAGAGCAACGGGAAACTGTCACTCTCCCCAAGACAAGACCTGAAAGAGCGAACACTACGAGCAGAAAAAATTTCCCAACCCTTTCAAATAAAAGACGCGAAAGCTCCAAATTTCATTTCAAGAAGTTGCAAATCAACAACAGAAAGCAAGCAAAAGAACAGCTGCGTCCAGCACCTACACTAGTCTTCTGGTCTTCCCACCAGCGCAGAGCATGGGGCCTCCACTAGGACGTGAGTGGGAGCCCCCGTGAGGCCCAGGGGCGGCACTTAGGAGACTCTGGGGCGTGTACAACCCCAACTCATTATTACATGAGAGTGTCACGAGCGGAGACTTGAGAGGCGCATGGCCTTGATCATGGACAGAACTTCCGGAGGTGCTGGATGTTCCAGGCATTCTGGATGGGGACCCCGTCCTGCGTCTCCAGGCATGCGGCGCTAGGCCTGGAGACACGGGTGATCCTGAACGGGCCCTCCCACATAGGCGAGAGCTTGTGAAGCCCCTCCCTGGAGAGCACCCGCCTCAGGATGAGGTCACCCACCTCGAGGGTCCTGGAGCGGACGCTTCGGCAGTCATACCGCCGCAGCACCTGCTGGTACCTCGTGGCACGGAGCGAGGCTCGGCGGCGGCACTCCTACCCCAGCACGAGGTCCATCCCCCACGAGGTGTCCTGGCGTGCCTCGTCAAACACCAAGACCCACGGGGAGCGATGTTTTACCTCATGAGGGAGGACTGCCTCAGCCCCGTAGACGAGGAAGAAAGGGGTCTCGCCCGTGGGCTTGGTCGCGGTTGTGCGGATGGACCACAGCACGGACTAGAGCTCATCGAGCCAGCCCATACCGCAGGCCTTGAGTTTCTTCTTGAAGCTCCTCGCCTTGAGGCCCCTCAGGACCTACGCGTTCGCGCGCTCGGCTTGGCCGTTGCTTCGTGGGTGTGCCACCGAAGCGTAGCATATCTGTGTTCCAAGGTTAGCACAATATGTTTTGAAAAGGTTGCTCGTGAACTGAGAGCCATTGTCAGTGATGATACGGTTGGGGACCCCAAAGCGGCTCATGAGGCCCTTGATGAATTTGACTGTGGAGCCAGCTGGGATGGTGCGCACGGGCTCCACCTCTGCCCACTTGGTGAACTTGTCGATGGCGACGTAGAGGTAGTGGTAGCCCCCGGCTGCTCGGGGAAATGGGCCCAGGATATCCAGTCCCCAGACCATGAACGGTCATCAGAGCGAGATGGTCAGGAGGCCCTGAGCGGGCTGGTGGATCTGTTTGGCATGGAACTGACATGCCTCGCGGGATCTCACCAGCTCATTGGTGTCGTTGAGCGCCGTGGGCCAGTAGAACCCGCTGCGGAATGCCTTGCCCACGAGGGTGCGCGACGAGGAGTGATGCCCGCAGTCCCCGCTGTGGATGTCGGCCAGCAGCTCGCAACCCTGCTCCTTGGAGATGCACCACAAGGAGACGTCATTTGGGAGCCTTCAGTAAAGCTCGCCATCCTGGATGCAGTACGCGGTGGACTGGCGGGCCGCACGTTCTGCGTCTTGCTCCTTCTCTGGCAAGGTGCCTCGGAGCAGGTATGCCTTGAACTCCTTGGTCCAGCATCCCTCCTAAGGTTCGAGCGCGAGGAGCAGGCGGGCCCCCATGGTCGGGCCGCAGGCTGGGGCGCCCGAGGAGGGTGCCATGGGCGGTTCCTCCCGAAGCAACGCTGGTCCTGCAGTGGGGGGAGCCGCCGATGGCTTGAAGAGCCGCTCTTCGAAGACGCCAGGCTTCTGGGGTTGGCGCCGGGACGCCCTCTTGGCGATGTCGTCTGCCTCCTTGTTCATGCCGCGTGGTACGTTGTCATGCCCAATATGCAATCCTATCCTCGAGGATCTCAAAGGTGCCACCAAGGATAGAAGCGCATATTGAAGACACTTTGCAAGGTGGATATCATTACATCGTACCATTACATAATAGATGGGGATACATACAAGGGCACACAAATGCCACACGAATACAACAAACATCATACAGAAGAGAGGCATCCGAGTACTGATGAACATAAACAAAAAACACAAACGACATCGACCCTGCTAGCCTAGGCTGTCGACCAGGAACCTATCCCCTGATCGCAGAAGAAGAAGTAGAAGAAGAACTCCAAAACAAGCAAACATCACTCTCACGTCAGATCATCGCATTACCTACACCTGCAACTGTTGTTGTAGTAATCTGTGAGCCACGAGGACTCAGCAATCCCATTACCATGGGTATCAAGAATAGCAAAGCTTAATGGGCAGGGAAAGGATAAGTGGTGAGGTTGCAGCAAGCGACTAAGCATTTGTATCGTGGCTAACTTACGAGTACAAGAGTAAGATGAGAAGCTACGCAAATGATCGTAAACTAGTAATGATCAAGAAGTGATCCTGAACTACTTACGTTCAAACATAACCCCACCATGTTCTCTTCTCGACTCACTCGAAAAGAGACAGTCACGGTTACACACACGGTTGGTGTATTTTATATCGGATCTGGTGTCCAAGTTCTCTACAACCGGATATTAAAAATTCCCATCTGCCACATAAGCACGGGCACAGCTTTCGAAAGATCAAACCCTGCAGGGGTGTCCCAACTTAGTCCATCACAAACTCTCATGATCAATGGAGGAAAATCCTCCTCCCGAAACAACCCGATCAAGCTCGGAATCCCGGTTCACAAGGCATTTCGACAATGGTAAAACAAGTCCAGCAAGACCTCCCGACGTGTCGACAATCCCGATAGGAGCCGCGTATCTCGTTCTCAGGACACGGCGGATGAGCGAAGCGTACAGTAACTGATGTCCCGAGTTGCCCCAGGTAGCCCGCACGGTGCTCTAGTTTGGACCAGCACCAGCAGCACTGGCCCCCCTGTATTATGTGGAATAACGAACCTCGGGTAGCGCTAACTCCCTATGCATCAAATTTATTATCATGTTTATTATTATGTTGGGCAAATGGTAAAACCAATGTTGGGCCTTGCTGGAGGAGTTTTATTCAAAGCGAACTGTCAAGGGGGGCCCATAAACCCCCACCGTGTTAGGAATGCAAAATCAAGGAACATAACACCAGTATGACGGAAATTAGGGCGGCAAGAGTGGAACAAAACACCAGGCAAAAGGCCGATCCTTCCACCCTTTACCAAGTATATAGATGCATTAGTGATATCCCAAGATATCCAAGTCCAAACATGGAACAACCTGCAACTGCACCTGCAACTAGCAACGCTATAAGAGGGGTTGAGCAAAGCGGTACAATAGCCAAACAATGGTTGCTAGGATGGTGAAAAAGGTCAGAGGCTATCATGGCAATTTGGGAGGCTTGATAAACAAGTGGTAGGTAGCGCAACATAGCGATTGCAATGAGACAACTAGCAAAGCAAAGATAGTAGTGGTATCCAGGGTAATGGTCATCTTGCCTGAGATCCCGCTAGGAAGAAGACCGAGTCCATGAAGAAGATGAACAGGCGTAGACGAACCAAGCGTAGTCGAACGAGTCCTCACAATCGCAACGGAACAGGAACTATCGAGTAGAAGCACAACCGGAAAGAAGCAAACAACATGGTAAACACACAACACATAAACATGACATGATGCTCATCCAAGTATGATGCATGACAAGGCTACATGATGCTACTCATTCTAACGTATAAGCTTGCTGGCCGACCCGCTCTCCTGAGGCCTCCTCGAATTCGCGCCGGTTGTGGTCGTCCGATTCACTCTGGTCAGGTCAACGATCTTGTTCTCGCCGTTCGATTTTCACCGTCCGTTTTGACTGGATGTTCTTGCGTGCAGCCGAATGACTGGTGGGCTCGGCGTGGTTTCTGGTTGGCTGGGTTCGAAATTTTCGGGTGGCCAGTCCGCGAGGGTCGCGTGTCCTGTTTCCGCCAGTTTCCGCGCTGACCGCGCTGGGCGGCCGCGTGGGTTGGGCGACAGTTTGGGGCTGCGGTTTGGCTACGTGTTCGTACCCGCCTGGCGCGGCCTGCTCTCCCTGGCAGGTGGGCTCGTGGTGCTGGCGTGCTGCTGGACCCGCTCGTCGGTTGCGCTGGGTGGCTCGGCTTGCTCACGCGATGGGATGCGAGTGCCGTTGTGCGGGGCCCCGGCGGGATGGGCTGGGCGTGGGAATCGCTGCGTGTGGAGGGTGGAAGGGGTGGGGCGTCGGTCGTTTTGCTTCTGGCTGTGTACCCGCTGGTTTGGATATAGCCACTGTCATGTGGGGTGCCCTGGTCCCTGGGCCTACGCGTCGGCAGGTGGTGTCTGTTCGTGTTGTGTCCGCCCTGTCCGTACGGGGTTGGAGGGAGTTGTTGGCTCGCCCGCCTCGATTTCGTCATGCGACTCTGGCTCGTACGCCTGCTCTTGTCTCTTGCTGCGGCTGATGCACGGCTCGATCAGCCGGACGTGCGCGCGCCGTGCCGTGGGCCCAGCTTCTGCGTCGCGTGCGCTGACCCTGCGCGACTCGACCAGCCAGGCGTGCGCGTCCCGCTCCGTCCATCCCGCCTCTGCGGCGCATCCGCTGAGCCTGCGCGTTTTCCTCTTGCGTGAGCAGCTTTCGCCCGCTGGCCTGGTATCTGTATGACGGTGGGCCAGAGTACGGCGCCTGGGACGCGTGTCTTCGCCGCGGTGGTGGGTCTGTTCCCGTGCGCTGCCTGTTGCCTCTGCTGCGCACGCCCCTTTCTTCCTTAAACATCGTTCCTTCCTTACTCCTTCTCTCTCTCCCGCTCTCTGCTTTCGCTGTCCTCCGTTCGCCTACTTCGTCACACCGCGTTTCGCTTCCTCTCCGACTAGCTCCGTCTGACTGTTGCTTGTGTGCGTACCCGTCGCTATGGCGTCCCTTCGTGCGGTCGGTGCTGCTGGTTGAGGTCAGTACTTTCCTTCCTTCAGATCGTGTTCATTCTCCGCGTTGCACCTCGCTTACCTTGGTGTTCTTCCTTTTCTGTGCTACATGTGCAGCTGAGATCCTCTCCGTCCTGTCTCCTGTGCCGGCCGGCGCACCGTTCTACCGTCTGCATTGAGGTTCGTCTTCCTTCCGTTTGTTTGCATGCAATGTGTTCGGCAAAATGCCTCTGCGGCGACCTGACTATGTTTCTTCTCAGATTGTTCGTCTGCTGTTCCACCTTCGTTTGCTCGCCGCTGTCCTGGTTGTGGTTCTTAATCTTGGTAATGTGCTGCTCCTTGCCTTCTTTCTTTCGTTGGTGCAGAGATATGCATGTGCTGTGAGTCTGTGTGCTAATGATGATGTTGGTATGGTGTGTTCTGTTCTCTCTTCTAGACTGTCTTACAATCGTATTGTTGCTGTTGGGGTGGTTAAAGGCTTTATGCTGCTTGTGTCTATTAATTTAGCCGAAAGCACATCGTATGAGGTTCATTCATAAGCACTAGCAAGCTATAAGCTTTTGTGAATCTCAGGAAAAAGATGCTCTAGATATAATATATGGTGCCTAATATACTGAGCTGTGAATAGTTCCGATGTCGTTCTATTGCTCTGCATTTGTTGAATGGGCTCTGTTTTATGTGTGTTTTGCTGGTTTCTGTGCCTACGTTGCTATGCTTATGTTCTTATGGCTCTGTCTGGGTTTATTTTGCAGGTTTGAAGAGCTGCTCTGTTTCTGCATCTGCACCTACAACTTGCTACTGCCGCTCAAGGTTTTCTCTCCTTTTCCACTGCTTGTGCTTTCTTTTCGGCCCAAGATGTATTTATTTTTTCCTGCATACTGTTTATTTACTGATTGTCTCATTGTGCCGGGTTTGTCCGGGGGTTGTGTTATTTTTCAGTTTTGTGTGACTTTCGTTTCATGCTTATATTTGGTGGTTGCGTGTGAGCAGGATGTGTGCTCTTATTTCGGCCGTTATACCTGTTTTGGAAGCCGTGGTGGCTCGGTGTGCTTTGCCAGCGCTTTTGTATCTATGTGAGATCGCAGAGGATGGGTCCGTTCTTGCTGGGGTAGAACTGGAGCTTCCAGGGGATGGCTCTGGTCCAGTTCCACGAAGAGAGTTTTTTTGGAGCTCGGCCTGGTGTGGTTTTGTCCACGCCTATGAACAGGCTGCCCTCCAGGCCATAAGATTTTTGCAGAGTTTATATGGGTTTGTGGTGAGAGACTATAATTATGATTGTATGATGGCCTACAGGAGTTCCCTTCGTTCTTCCATGACAGTTGCGGTCTCTGCCATTCGGCATGTTGGGCGCTTGGAGAGGGAGCTATTGCGCTTGCGATATGCTTGTACGAATGTAGAGATTAACCCAGATATTGTCCCTCTTCTAGCCCAGTTCGATTGGGCTTTGTTGTACTCGCATCTGCTTTCCTCTCTTCATTCTCTTTAGCTTTCTTCTGTTGAGTGTTTATTTAGGCCTATGTGCCTACTTTGTACTTGATGGTTAATGATTCCTCGGATGCAATAAAGTCTGTGGACTTTTTATATTTAATGTGGCTGCCCTATGGGCCTTGCTGTGTCTTCTTTCTATATTTTACAAAGTAAAAATGGACCTTATTCCTCGGATGCAATGAAGTCTGTGGACTTTTTATATTTAATGTGGCTGCCCTATGGGCCTTGCTGTGTCTTCTTTCTATATTTTACAAAGTAAAAATGGACCTTATTCCTCGGATGCAATGAAGTCTGTGGACTTTTTATATTTAATGTGGCTGCCCTATGGGCCTTGCTGTGTCTTCTTTCTATATTTTACAAAGCAAAAAAATGGACCTTACTAATTTAGTTCTTCACTATTTATGGGCTCTTGGTCGGCCTGGCGGAAAAAAACTTGCTTCCACAGCAGCGTTCTTGGTGTTGCCCCTTTGGGCTTCTTCTTGGATTGGGCGGTCCTCTTGTTTATTGGTGCTCCTAGGGTTGGGCCTTTGGGCTGCCCGTCTCTTTTGCTATGCAAAAAACCCGTTATGGGCTTTCTTCCCAGCTCCCCTTTTGCGCCGTGTTGTGTTTTCTGGGCTGGTGATTCTTCCTGGGCTTTCCAGAGGATGTTTCTTGCATTTGGTTTTTTGGGCTTTCTGTATGTCTTATCTACATTCTCCCCTCTTTTTCAGCCAAAACACTGTTTCCTTTCCATGTCTTCTAAAAAAACTTGTGTGCTTTTTCTTAGGGTTACTTTCGGCTGCCTTTCCCTTTCACTAAAGTGTGGGATATATCTTCTTCTTCTGTTAGAAAACAGAGTATGGTTTTCATAGGTTGCAGAAATTTACATGGGCTTTACAGAATTTTGTTTGTTGAGGATTGCTGCTTTGGTTCTTTGTTTCATTCATCGTGTTACGTCTCTGCTGCAGTGTGTCGCAGTCGTTCTTCATGTCGTTTGTCTGAATATCATGCCTCCACGCCGTTCTGTTCGTCGTAAGGCCGATTCAAACAGCCATCAGCCACCTCCATGCCGTGTTGTTCGACAGAAACTATCTTTCTCTGGCCCGTCGTTACCGTACATATCCTCAGGGCTGCCCAAAAGGAAATGTATGAAATCCTCTGTTGAGTTAGGTTTCTTTTGTTTTACCGGTGTGCCTTCTGCACACTCTTGCTCTCTCTTCCTGGTTGTGACATAGCCTCCGTTTTTTTAGATGATGGTTTCTTCCCCGTTCTTAGTCCAGAAATTACAGCTCGTAATAGAAAGAGGTGCAGGGTGATCGTCGATGGGCTTAGGGGGCATGGGCCTGTCATTCGGTCACCCTTAGACACTGACTGGGTTGGGTTCACGCCCGAGGAGTCTGAGATGTTGAAAGGTATGCTTGTTACTGGTGTTCCTAGAGGCTATCTTATGCTGCGTTGCTTGTCTGCAATTGTCATTGAGACAAAATAAATTTTCAGCTGGGTACCGAAAGAGATCTTTCTACGGTGGCCCAGACTACAAGTTTCCCAGGTGTGAGGCAGTCTTCTGGTTCGAGGAGAGGGTGAAGTCAGAGTCCGCTATCACACTAAGGCGGGTGGTTTACAACAAATGTTGCAAGGGTGGTAAGGTGTATATTACACCTTTTAAAAAGCCACCCTTGTTTCTCTCTGAATTGCTGAGATACAATGGTCCTCCGCGTAGCAAAGAGTTTATAAAAAAGATACGCCAGTTGTCGGTGTACTAAGTATTGGGCCACTAGTACCCCTTACTTGTGCACGGGCAGTTGTAGCCGTCCTCGCGGCAAGGCTTGCCGGGATCAGCTCGAGGTCGATTCAAGTCATCAAGGAAATCATCAAGTCTGAGATCTGAGAATCAGCAGATAAGCAAAGCTGGAAATCGAAGGCCAGCTTCCCCGGCAAGATCCTTGCCGGGATGGCCGTGGAGCCCGGCAAGGCTCGGCGCCCGGCAAGATTTGGTTCTCGGCAAGGCCTGGCGCCCGGCAAGGTTTGGTGCCCGGCAAGGATCGGCGCCTGGCGAGATTCCGCCACTGTGCCACCGCTTCGGCACAGTAACAAGTCTGACATTCTGGCTCCTTCCCTGGGTGCGTGGCGGCATGCCAGTGGAGGAGAGCTTGAGCGGTGCTGATGGGATGGCCCCTTTTTCCATCCCCAAGAAAGTGAGGACACGTAAACGGACACCTCACGGTGCATTAAATGCACTTGTCCTAATCCGTCAGGGGTTAGGTATGATACCCTGTAGCTACTTTACACCTCAATGTATGTACATTTTGCCACTGTGGAGACCCCTTTGAGCATATAAAAGGAGGCCCAAGGCAACTGCTACAGAGGAGGAGAACTTCTGGCCCATTCTGCATGCGTAGCTGCTCTTTGAACGTACTGTTCATTGCGAGCGCTCCTGAAGGCTGGGCTCAAGAACATCAATAAGAACACAAAGCAGGAGTAGGGTTTTACGCTGATCAGCGGCCCGAACCTGGGTAAAAACTTCTCGCGTCGATCACTGGTTCTGCTCTTTGCGTATACCTCTCCCCCCGCCGAATCGTAAAGGGGTCTCTCGGGATCCCATAGGTGTCGTACCCCGACATCTTTGGCGCGCCAGGTAGGGGGATTGAAGTTTGCGTGAACCTGATCTGGTGGTCGACGCCCTAGTTCCTTCATCATCTTCATCATCATGCCGCCCAAGAAGAAGAACGCTGCGACAGCACAACCGTCCGGGTCCGTTTTGCCCGCGGCTTCGCAGACATGCGATGGTGTGGGTGCAGAAGGAAGAGGACTAGAACCCCCGCGGCGTTCTGGTGACCCAAGCCAAGCGAGCGGTATCGTTCGCAGTGGCAGTGGTAACTTGCACGCCGCTGGATCTAGAGATGGTGTTGTGTTGCCTACGGGTGGCACAACAAACTCTAGGGATCGAAGAGCGCCTGCTGGAGCTCCCGCGCTGGCGCGAGCCTCGCAACCTGCCCAGGTCGTGCGAGATGAGCGACATCATGGCGCTGGTGGTTCGGGGCGTCCCCACGAAAAGGTTTCTGCGCATAGATCCCAAGATGCGCGGGACCAGCATGCACACCGAGCTGCCGGCGAAGGCGGTGCGCGGTCGCGTGACCGTGGCGGTGCTCCTTCTAACTTGGTTAGGAGTCAGAGCACCTCACGCACCTCGCACCTGTCGCCACCACCTACGCCAGCGGAAGCCTTGGCGCGTGCACAGCTGCTCCTCGATTTTCCTCCCGCCCCGGAGAAGATGGAGGAGTGGCGAGCTACTATCCAGAGCCTTATCGGCTTCGCTAACAAGGATGGACCACAAGAGGCAGGGCCCTCTCAGCGGAGGCCCGTCGATCCGATGCGAGCCGGTGCAGAGAAAACCGGAGGTGGTGCAACTACAGTGCACTCTCCTCCGCGACATCAGCGGCGGCCGACGACTCAGCAAGTCGACCGCCATGAGGAAGTTTCCACGGCGTCGTCCGATCCACGGATGCGCCGTGATCAGCGTCTGGTTCTCCAGGAAAGAGGCAAGGAAGACGCTCGAACAACTATCGAGCGGCGGCGGGAAGCGCGCTATCAGTCTGATAAGCGCGCGGGGCCGGTTGTCGACGAGCCTGCGCCAGGGAACGTAGGAGACTTGCCTTACGAGGTAGGACCTCCGGCGTTTACCCGTGAGCTGCGGCGAGTCCAATGGCCCAATCTCCGAACCTTCAAGCCAGAGGTCCCGGAGAAATACGACGGCAAGACTCATCCCTCGGAGTTCCTGAGCATCTACACCATTGCGGTGCAGGCTGCCGGGGGCCGAGATGACAAGATACTTGCCAACTACTTCCCGTTGGTGCTCAAACCCAACGTCAGGTCGTGGTTGATGCATCTGCCGGAGGATTCTATTTCTTGCTGGTCAGATCTGTGCCATCAGTTTGTTGGCGCCTTTGTTGGAGGCCACCAAGCTCCTGGCCAAGAAAGTGATTTGCACATCATCCCTCAGAGGGAGGGCGAGTCCCTGCGCAAGTTTATGCAGAGATTCAGCCGGGTGCAATACAATATTCCTGACGTTCATCCTGCTGCTATCATTAGCGCGTTCCATCAGATCATGCGTAACCGCAGGATGCGGGAAGAGCTGGCAATGAACAAAGTCAGGAGTATTGCCGAGCTTAACACTTTGGCCGACAAGTGTGCTCGAGCTGAAGAGGGGAGGAAACTCCCCGGTGAAGCTGTTGGTGCGACAGGCGACTCAGAAGAAGAAGATGCCGCGGCTTCGTCAAGGAAAGGCCGGCGGCGGAACAGGAAGCGCGAAGGCAAGGCCGTGCTTGCCGTCGAGGAATCCGGCAACCCTGGCACCGCCAAGAAGGCCAAGGTTGGCGACCCCGGCAAGGATCTTGCCGGGTGCCCTTCCTGTCAGGCCTTGGCGGCTGCCGACAAGTCAGAGAACTCCGGCAAGCAGTACTGCAAGATCCATCGCACTAAGGGCCACGATCTCCAGAACTGCCGGCAAGTTGAGCAGCTTGCCGAGAAGCAGAAGGCCGAATACAAGAGGCGAGATAAGGAGAAGGCCCAAGATGGTGCTGAGGGGTCCGGCAAGAAACGCGGTGGCCGAGGAGGTCGCCGCGGCAAGGCCAAGCAGCAGAAGGATCGGCCCGCTCGGGGCCGAGATAAAGAAGGAGATGATGATGAAGAAGATAACGAATCCAGTGAGCAGGAATTCCAGAAGGCTATGGAGGCTATGTGCGTTGATGGGGGTGCCTCGCTGCATTCCTCCCACCGCCAACTTAAACAGTGGGTGCGGGAGGTTAATGCGGCAGAGCCATCCCCCGATGCATGTAGGCCTCTGAAGTGGTCCAGCACGCCTATCATCTTTGACGCCGAGGATCACCTTGATCGCACAACTGCGATCGGGTGTTTTCCATTGTTGGTTTCCCCGACAATTCGCAACCTCAAGGTGACGAAGATGTTAGTTGACGGCGGGGCCGGCCTAAACTTAATCTCACCAGATGTGCTCACAAAGCTTCAGATTCCCGACGAAGACCTCGAGGAAACGGGTACGTTTCAAGGGGTCAACCCGGGAAGAACCTAGCCTAAGGGCAAGATCACGCTGCCGGTAACATTTGGCAGCGAGCTTAACTTCAGGACCGAAAAGGTGGTGTTTGATGTCGCCAAGATCCCCATGTCATACAATGGGATCCTTGGTCGGCCAGCGCTGGCTAAGTTTATGGCGGCATCACACTACGCGTACAACGTCTTGAAGATGCCTGGGCCGTTGAGCGTCATCACTATCCATTCCGATAAGAAGGATGCGCTCATCTGTGCCGACCAACTTTACCGGGAAGCAGTTGCAGGACCTGCCATCAAGGCATCTGCTCCTGCCGCTGGAACTCCTGGGGGGAAGAAGAAGACCGGCAGGAACCTTGGCGCCAACTCCGGCAAGCGCACCTCCTCGGAGTGCTGCGCTTCCGTCGAGGACGTGCCAGAGAGTTCCACCGGCAAGAACAAGAAGTCCAAGGCTGCCCCGCCGGAAACCAAGAAGGTGCCTGCCAGGGAGGATGGGACGGGGGGAACTTTCACCATAAGTTCCACCCTAGATGACAAATAGGAAAGCGCGCTCGTTGCTTTCCTGCGGGCGAATGTCGACGTGTTCGCATGGCAACCGTCTGACATCCCCGGCGTTCCCAGGAAAGTAATTGAGCACCACCTTGCTGTCTGTCCTCATGCGCGGCCCGTCAAGCAAAGGGTGAGGAAACAGGCTTTGGAGCGGCAAGAATTCATTGCCGAAGAAATTAAGAAGCTGGAGGCGGCAGGACTGGTCAAAGGAGTGCTTCATCCAACCTGGTTGGCCAATCCGGTTGTAGTGCAGAAAGCGAACGGGAAATGGAGGCTTTGTATCGATTATACAGATATCAATAAAGCTTGTCCAAAATATCCTTTTCCCTTGCCGCGCATCGACTAGATTGTGGATGCCACCGCTGGTTGTGATCTCCTGTCCTTCCTTGATGCCTATTCAGGGTATCATCAGATTTTTATGGCAAAGGAAGATGAAGAGAAGACCGCCTTTATCACCCCATGTGGTACGTATTGTTTTATACGAATGCCTTTCGGGTTGAAAAGTGCTGGTTCAACATTTGCCAGAGCAATCCAGATTGGTTTTGAGCCACAACTCCATAGAAATATGGAGGCGTATATGGATGATATAGTGGTCAAAACCAAGGATAAAGCAACGCTCATTCAAGACTTAGAAGAAACATTTGCGAACTTGCGCAAGATCAACTTGAAGCTCAATCCTGAGAAGTGCGTGTTCGGTGTTCCTTCCGGCAAGCTCCTCGGATTCTTTGTATCTTGCCGGGGAATCGAAGCTAACCCCGACAAGATCAAAGCCATTGAGCAAATTGAAGCGCCGAGACGCGTCAAGGATGTGCGTCGTCTTGCCGGCTGTGTTGCTGCTCTAAGCAGGTTTATTTCCAAATCTGCTGAGCACGCCCTGCCCTTCTTCAAAATTTTGAAGAAGGCAGGTCCAATGAAATGGACTCCGGAAGCGGAGGCGGCGCTGCAAGATTTGAAGAAATACCTTTCTTCTCCGCCGACGCTAGTCGCACCTAAACCACAAGAACCGTTGCTGCTGTATCTGGCGGCGACAAATCAAGTGGTTAGTGCTGCGCTGGTGGTGCAGAGGGAAGCTGATGAGGAGGCAACATCAGCGGCAGGACCGCCAGATGATGCGGCAAGATCTTCCCCGGCAAGGGTTGATCCCGGCTAGACAGGATCTGCGCAAACAGAAGAATTTGTGCAGAAGAAAAAGGTGGTGCATCGCCCAGTTTATTTTGTTAGCTCCCTCTTGCAGGGAGCTAGATCAAGATATTCCGGTGTGCAGAAGTTGCTTTTCGGTCTCCTTATGGCCTCAAGAAAGCTGCGCCATTATTTTCAAGCACATGAGATCACCGTTGTCACTCGCTTTCCGTTGCAACGGATTTTGCAAAATCCGGAGGCAACCGGCAGGATCGTGGAGTGAGCGTTGGAGCTGTCCAGCTTTGGTCTTAAGTTTGAAAGCACTTTTACAATTTAGAGCAGGGCCTTGGCGGAGTTCATTGCAGAATGGACCCCGACGCCAGACGAAGAAGTTCAAAAAACAAGTCTCCTCGGCAAGGAAACTGATCAACAATGGGTTATGTACTTTGACGGGGCTTTTTCGCTGCAAGGCGCCGGTGCTGGTGTGCTGCTTGTCGCACCCACCGGAGAGCACCTCAAGTATGTAGTCCAAATGCATTTTCCCCGGGAGAGTTCAACCAACAACACTGCAGAGTACGAAGGTTTGCTTGCCGGTCTTAGGATCGCGGCAGACCTTGGTATCAAAAAGCTCATTATCAAAGGTGATTCACAGCTTGTCGTCAGGCAGGTCAACAAGAACTATCAAAGTCCGTTGATGCAAGCCTACATAGATGAAGTGAGGAAATTGGAAGAGCGCTTTGACGGTCTCCAAATGGAGCATGTCCCTCGTGCCAAGAACAGCGTTGCTGACGACCTGTCAAAGCGTGCTGCCCTCAAGTTGCCTGTGGAACCAGGAACTTTTGTGCTCCAATTGACTCAACCATCCGTGGCACCATCAATGCGGCAAGAAAAGAGAAGAAAGTTGAACTCTGGCCAGTACTTCCCGGCAGAGCTCCCCGGAGCCGCCGGCAAGGAAGTTGCCGGGATTGACACGCTTGCCGGGGAACAACAGGCTCCGGCAGGGCCTCAGGCCCTTGCTGTCGAGACAAATGTTTCCCCGGCGGATGAGATGCCTTTAGTCCTAGTTGTCGAGCCTCAGGCTCCAGCATGGGCGCAGCACATTGTCCACTTCCTTCAGATAGGTGAACTCCCTGAGAAACAAGAAGAAGCGGAGAGAGTAGCCCGTCGGTCTGTTATGTACAAGTTCATCGATGACGTCCTATACAGAAAGAGACCAAACGGTGTGAAATTGAAGTGCATTCCTCGGGAGGATGGACTAGAGCTGTTGGCAGAGATACGTGGGGGCATGTGTGGCTCTCACATAGGGTCAAGAGCGCTTGCCGGGAAAGCATTCCGGCAAGGTTTCTTTTGGCCTACCGCCCTCCAGGATGCGACTGCACTAGTAACCAGGTGTGAAGCGTGCCAGTTTCATTCGAAGAAATTACATCAGCCAGCTCAAGCTCTTCAAACAATCCCTCTCTCCTGGCCATTTTCGGTCTGGGGGCTCGACATACTGGGCTCCTTTCCCCGTGCTACCGGGGGCTTTGAGTACTTGTACGTTGCTATCGACAAGTTCACAAAGTGGCCGGAGGTGGAAGCAGTGAGGAAGGTGACAGCGCAGTCGGCTGTCAAGTTCTTCAAAGGAATTGTTTGCTGTTTCGGTGTGCCTAACAGGATCATCACCGACAACGGCACGCAGTTCACAAGTCGCACCTTCATGCAGTATGTCCAAGACCTTGGCGGCAAGATTTGTTTTGCCTCTGTTGCTCACCCGAGAAGCAACGGCCAAGCGGAGAGGGCCAATGCTGAAGTGCTGCGCGGTCTCAGGACCAGAACTTTTGACAGGCTGAAAAAGTGCGGAAGACGCTGGATTGATGAGTTGCCGGCGGTTCTTTGGTCAATCAGAATGACACCAAATCGAGCCACCGGCCAGGCGCCCTTCGCTCTGGTGTATGGAGCGGAAGCAGTTCTCCCCACGGAACTCATATACGTATCTCCTCGAGTGCTCGCTTATGATGAGCTCGAGCAAGAGCAACTGCGGCAAGATGACATTGTGCTCCTTGAGGAGAATCGTCTTCAGGCTGCTGCGCGAGCTGCACGCTACCAGCAAGCTTTGCGCCGCTATCATAGCCGCAAAGTTCATGCCCGAAGCCTTGAGGAAGGCGACCTTGTTCTTCGACGGATTCAGTCCGCCAAGAATTCAAACAAGTTGAGGCCAAAGTGGGAAGGCCCTTATTGGGTAGTACGAGTCACCAGGCCTGGCGCTGTCCGCCTGGAGACCGAAGATGGCATTCCAGTGAGTAATTCCTGGAATATCGAACATCTTCGCAAGTTCTATCCATAAGGCGCGGTTGCCGGGGGCTCCCGGCAACCACCTTTTTGTACAAGTCTTGCCGGCAAGGCATGTGATCCTTTGTACAACGCCAGGCACAGACCCTGAGCACAGATGAATAAATTTAAGTGTTGTACATTTCCTTATTGATTCTCATGTTCACATTCATATATGCATGTTTGTTTAAGATGTTGTATGACACCCACGCGAGGAATCCTTCTGTCTTTAAGAAAAAGAAAGAAGAGAAAATAAAGAGATGAAACCTTGGCGGTTCGTTAGAACTTACCGGGATCAGG